>CM037596.1:106049685-107405935 GCA_021018995.1 Chloranthus sessilifolius
TCCAGTAGAGGAGTTGATATAGCATAATGTGCGATTCACGACATCCTTTGTGGCAGCTGTGGTGCATGCATGAACTGATCGATACAACAAATGTAAGATTTGGCCTATATTAGTGAGAGATAAGTCACTGAACAAGGCGTTGATAATTGGATTGGTCAGAAAGTGGCTCTCCAATTTCAACATGACAATAGTGTTTAGGATCCAAGGGAGACTTGGCATGTCCGAATCCAGGCATGCTAGTGTCCCTTTGTCAGAGAGATATCTTACAAGGAGAACAAATAATCTCTATATTGAGAAAGAATCTTAAGTGACCCAAGTTTTTAACATTGAACACCCGACTTAATTCTGCCTTACATGCGAGATAAAGGCATCATCATCGGTGGCAATAATGATGTCTATGCTAGTAAGATAGTCCTCGGGCCTCCTGTATGAGTAAAACATGTGTGGTCTAAGTGAAAACAGATGAAGCCCATAAGAAGAACTACGACGCTAAATCTCTGAAATCAGGCCCCTACGAGACTGCTTCAACCACAAATTGACCTGTGAATGTGAAAACCTTCCCAGAATACTCCCCTTGAAGACGAAAGCCAGGTGGGGGTCAATGTAGATCTCCTCGCTCAAATGCCCATGAAGGAAGGCAATTTTAACATCTAGCTGAAATAAGGGCCAATGATAATGAGTCGCTATCGCCAGTGATAACTTAGAATAGTGGTGAGCTTAGCCACATGAGAAAATGTGGAAGTGATATCTAATCATGGCATCCGAGTTAATCCTTTGGCCATAAGGTGAGCTTTATAACATAGATGTTGGAGGGATTGGAGAGAGACCTAAAGGATGAGAGAAAACAGGAAGGGGAAGAACCCCAGAAGATTCCTATTGAATAGAGGATGAAGGAGCCAACTACATATGAGAAGCATTGGAGAAATAAGGAACATCCTAAAAAAAACTCAAATCCATAGAAACAAACATCAGTCTGGTCTTAGGTTGATAACACCGATGTTCTTTAGATAGCGCAAAGTATCAAAAGAAAACACATTGAATGGCTTTGTCATCAAGTTTACTTCTTTGGGGACATAAATCTTGGACAAAATAGGTGTAACTAAAGACTTCAGACTCAATCTCAAATAATTTTATTTGGTTTAGGAAGATAGAAAGGAGTTTGCCTTGCAAGATTAGAATTGGGGTATGATTAATCATATGTATTGCAGTGAGCAAAGAAATTGACCGATAAGAATGGGGAACATGGATCCAATGCAGAAAAGATCCCATAACATCCATAAGATGCCTATTCTTACACTCTACGACACCATTTTGTTGAGTGCAAGGACAAGAGAAGTGGTGCTTGATTCTCGTATTCTCAAGATAAGACTGAAAAGCAATAGAAGCTACTCTCCACCATTATCAGAGCGAGAGGCTTAATGAAGTTACCAAACTGAGTTTGGACCATAGTAGCAAAATTGATAAAGGTAGAAAGTACATCCTCCCAAGTTTTAAGCAAATAGACCTAAGTACAACATGAGTCATCATCAATAAAGGTAACCTAATATCTAAATTTACCAAATGAAATAAATGGGGCAGGTCTCCAAACATCATTATGTACAAGATCAAACAAGTTATCACAATGATGCTTGTGAGGAGGAAAGGAAGTACGAGTATGCTTTGGGAGCTCACAAGGTTGACATTGGAATTTTGTAGTTCACATGCACTCTTGAATGATGGAAACAACAAACACAAATGTTAGAGATTGACATGTCCTAGACGAGCATGCCACAAACTGGCGGGGACGCCGACACCGTAGACCCAAGTTTTGGGCCGCATCGCATGTATCGACGCAAGAAGAACCAAGAAGGAACCATGGGCATCGACATCATCCGGGAGGGGAGCTTAGAGGAGCGACAAGAGGATACCTAACTGTCCAGAGTTGCTCGAGCGAACCTACCTATCGCTTGAGCGAGGATGCAGTCAATCTAGAGGCCAAAACTTTTGGCCAAACATCGCTCGAGCGACCCCATCCAGCGGAGATTCCGTTAAGCCTTTAGGTTTCCTGCTCGAGCGAGTCTAATGACGACAGTTGTCCTTTTTCTTTGTTCTTTTCTTACCTTTTGGGTTTAATGTAATGTTCCATTTAGGGACAATATTGTATTTTGCTATTTTAGGGTTAGTTTCTTTTTGCACTTAGTATATAATGTCCTTATGTAAGCCAAATTTGGCATTGCTTATGAATGAATGAAAATCCTATGCATTGAGAGCTTGAGATGAGCTTGTGAAGAGTAATTCTTCTTTTCCCTTTGTGGGTTTGGTGTGAGGCCAAGGGTGAGATCCCCAGGCTCCATCTTTGATCTTCTTCTTTACCTCTTTCTATTCTACTTGCTATTTTGCCCTCATTTTTCCCTTTAATTCGATTCCCTAAACCCCCATAACCCTAAATCTGGAGCCCTCTTTATGCCCATCCTTGTAGATTGATTCCATTACACCATCCATCGATCCACAACTGTTTTCGGGCTAGAGATCGCTCAATTTGCGCCCGATCTACCGTTCGATTCGAAAGTCCTAGCGGGGAGCTACGACATCCCACATTTGACCAATGAGTGAACGCCCAACCTAGACGGTGCTAGAGTTTTATCTCTAGGATCATACCTTCCGCAATTCTAACGGACTCGCACACCAGCTTGGGCCTTAAGCGAGCTTAACATGGTTACCTACGAAGAATTCTATGAAGCCCCAAGGCATCGCTTTAATTTGGGTTTCATTGCTCAGTTAATTAGTTTAATTTCGGCAATTATCATCTCATACTCATCTTGGTCATTGTCCTGTGTCACAAACCCAAAGTATCTTTTGTAAATTTACCATGATTGGATAAAGATAAAATTGGAGCACTAGAAGCAACATTAGAACCAAGGGCAGAGACTCAATCATCACCAAAGTAGTAGAGGTTATTGTTCTCATTTCTCGTGCCAATAGCCTTCTTAGTCCTTAGGTCTTGAAGAATGAAATCAGTTTTTTTTTTTTGGATCGATAAAGGTATCATATATTAAATAAAAAAACCAGCGAGAAGCTGGGAAATACAGGACTACCTAAGCCGACTAAAGAAGAAAAGAAAACCAAAACAAAGGAGAAAAGCAAGAAAAATCAGACATCCCCTTCCCAAAACTCCAGCCCCAAATTCGGCTGCCAACTTAACCAAATTCAAACTGTACCGGAAGGTCCCCAGTCCTCGGCTTAACAAGCCTGACCCAAAGGCACATCAGCTCTAAAATACCATTTAGAATAGCACCAACCGGATGATGCCTCTTACGGAATATCCTTTCATTCCTTTCGAGCCAAATACTCCATAGGACCGCAAAGAAACCAGAAGGCCAATAGATGGCCTCACACCATGGGGATCTCACCCTTGGTGTGAGGCCAAGGGTGAGATCCCCATGTTCCATCTTTGATCTTCTTCTTTACCTCTTTCTACTCTACTTGCTATTTTGCTCTCATTTTCCCCTTTAATTCGATTCCCTAAACCCCCATAACCCTAAATCTGGAACCTTCTTTATGCCCATCCTTGTGGATTGATTCCATTACACCATCCATCGATCCACAACTGTTTTCGGGCTAGAGATCGCTCAATTTGTGCCCGATCTACCGGTCGATTCGAAAGTCCTAGCGGGGAGCTACGACATCCCACATCGACGAATGAGTGAGCACCCAATCTAGAGGGTGCTAGAGTTATATCTCTATGATCACACCGTCCGCAATTCTAACTGACTCGCTCGCCAGCTTGGACCCTAAGCGGGCTTAACATGGTTACCTACGAAGAATTCTATGAAGCCCCAAGGTATCGCTTGGTTAGGGGATGCACGGATAACAAATTGAAATGAAGATGTGGGACATGAAGAGCATTAGTAAGGGGGAGATCAACTAATAAGGGAACATTAACCATTCTGAAGATCGGGGTATACGAGCCATAAACCATGCGTACCTGCTGAGATAATGTGTGAGGAGTGAATGATGAGAATAAGTGAGGCTCACCAACCATATGTTTCGTGGTACATAAGTTCATGATCCAAAAAGAAGACCGTGGAATGATTTATTGAGAGATACGTCGATGATGCAGAGGCACGTAGTGACCCTGTAGCAGAAGCCTTCTGAGAAATTGGAAACTCAATGGAACTAGCAGACTCAACATTCATATTAACCATCAAGACAACAGTGTTGGAAATACCTCCACAAATGTCAGTCCATATGGGAAAGACCTCCACACCAATATCAAGGACCAAGATGAACAACACAAATAATCTTAGATAAAGTGTTACCCAAATAATTTCAGCACCAAACCCGACTAAAAGGAGATCATAAACCAGTCAATTCAACAAGTATTGTGGGAAGAGCTTCCATCAATGAGTGATCCAAGATAAAGGATGAGTAGGAAAGACGTCTACTCAACCATAAACACCAGAAAAAGGCTATAACACAGACCCCCTAACGGGGACGCCGACATTGTAGATATCGGATATGGACCTTTTCGCATGTACCAACGTCGGACGAAGCGGAATGGAAATCAGGAGTAGGCGAAAGATGAAATTTTGGCGATTTGGAGGAACACTACAAATTCGATCGATCGAATTGCATATTCGATTGATTGAAATCCTCGATCGAAGTCCTATTTCGATTGATCGAACTATGTCGACAGAAAACACTAGTTCTGGAGTGACATATATATAATTCAATCGATCGAATGTCCATTTCGATCGATTGACCTCAGTTTGATCGATCGAATTCCAGTGGCGATATATTGATATATATATATATATATATATATATATATGTTTCGATCGATCGAGTATAAATTCGATCGATCGAATTTCAATTTTGATCGATCGAGTTTCACTTTCGATCGATCGAAATTGCGCAGAGTAATTTTAATTTTAATTTCGAACTTGAGTTTTAGGGGCTTATTTGTCTTTTATTTAGTATTTGTTTTAGGGTTTTCTTTTATTGTAAGACCGCCTATATAAGGTCCTTAAGAAAAACATTGTAATTAGTTTTTGTTTAAGGAATGAAAGAGCTTTTGCTATTGGAACTTGAGATGAGTTTCTTCCTGAGAAGGGTTTGGTGAGAAGCTAAGGGTGCGAAGCCCAAAATCTATTTCCCGAGAAGGGTTTGGTGTGAAGCCCACAATCGATCCTCTTCTAATTTATCCCTTTTAATCTATCTTCCTTGCTTTAAACCTAAAACCCTAAATCTGCCATTTCTCTTTAAAACCCGAAATCCTAAAACCCTAGCTTTTCCCTAAGCCATTGAATCGATCTGATTCAACAACCGTAGCTTCCATTAGACTATTAAACCCAACCGTATCAAAATAACCAGAAAACCAGAGATTCCATCATTGCATTGTGAGCACCCTAATATGGAAAACCTAGAGTTCTATCTCTAGGACAGATTCGCATCGCTATTCTAACGGATCTGGCGCAAAGCTGAACCCTGCTTGAACCGAACGTATTCTTTTCACCTGGAGAACTACGAACTCCTGAGGTTTTCGCTATATTCTCAAATTTGTTGTTTAATTTAATTCAATTTAATTTCGGCAAGCAATTAGTCATCGCATTCACATAGTTTAGGGCTTTATCCAGCGTCAGTTTTTGGTATCAAAGCCTAGGTTCTAGGTTAGGGCATACTGTGTGACATTGAATTCATTGTATTTTGATTTTAATCGCATATTATTTCTGTTTTTGCCAAAGTGTGCACATCACGTGTTTGTTAAAAGTCTCCCTTCATTGTCAATTCATTTTGCATGCCATTCTAGAACCCTGTCAGTAGTGAACCACATCATCATGGATTTGAATGGGGTTGTCGAGGCTCTTAATTTCATGAGGGCTGATCTAAAATCGATCAATGATTGAATGACTGCCATGGAGATGGCCCAAAGGACCCTTGAAACATCCAATGAGAGGTTGTTAGACCGAGTCAATCGGTTAGACGAGGGTGATGAGTACCTCGAACCACCCTGTGAGCGTAATGGTCCCCGTTGTTAGACCGAGCCAATTGGTTAGACGAGGGTGATGAGTACCTCGAACCACCCAGTGAGCGTAATGGTCCTCGTTGTTAGATCGAGTCAATCGGTTAGACGAGGGTGATGAGTACCTTGAACCACCCTGTGAGCGTAATGGTCCCCGTTTCGAACGAAATGGCTACCTGCATAATCGGAACCGGAATCATAGGATGGATCATCATGGAGATGACTACGACCCGGAAGGGAAACTCCTTAAAAATGTCCGAGTTGAGTTCCCAACTTTCGATGGAGGATTGGACCATCTAGTCTTCCTTAATTGGTTATCCGATATGGACCAGCACTTTGAGTGGTTTGGCATGAGCGATGAGAGGTGTGTTAGACTTGCTAAAATGAAGCTCATAGGCCAAGCCCGACTCTTTTGGGTCAACGTTGAACGCATTAGAACGAATACGGGTTGTACTCCCATTACCCATTGGGAGGACATGAAGGAACGACTTACAGAGAAGTACGTTCCTTCCTCATACTATCATCGTCTTCTCAATCAATGGCAAAATCTATGCCAAGGTAGTATGCCCGTATCAGACTACATTGGCAAATTTGAAGAATTTATGATGAGAGCCAAAGTGTCCGAAGACCTCAAGTCACTCTATCCAGATTTCGCACCAGATTGAGACTCGACCTGCAGAAAGAGTCTCCTACGCTGTTGAGACCCTCGCCGAATGCTACACCGTCGTTCAAGACCTTGAATGATATTTGAAAATGACGGTGATTAGGCGATCTGATTTTCACACCGGTCAACCCAGTACCGGCGAAGTGAGACTTAGTGCTAGAAACCCGCCTCCCAAACCCACACAATCCACATTTGTTAATGTGCGATTTGACAAAGGAAAGAGTGTGGTCGGAGAATCCTCGAAGAGTGGGTCTCATGTCAAGTGTTATAAATGTCATGGATTGGGACACTTTGCCGCCCAATGCCCCACGAGAGACCCACAAAGGAATCTCTTCATCGACGGAGAAGGAGAATAAAGTGAGGGAGTTTATGAGGAAGAGTTCTTTGAGACGAATGTCACACCTAGTGACGAGGAAGGTGATGACATAGGTCATGCTCTAGTCGTGAGGTGCGCCTTTGCACAACTTCAACGGGATGAAAAGGAGGATTGGCGGAGGGAGAACATCTTCCACACCTATGTCACATGTGGGACAAAGAGTTGTAGGGTTATCCTGGATAGCGGGAGCTGCACCAATGTGGTGTCAGAACATACCGTCACCCGCTTAAGGCTTACACCCGAGACCTTACAAAATCGCATGGGTTGACTCCTCATCTATTCCTGTGTCGTAGAGGTGTCGTGTACCTATACAATTGGGTTCATACTCGGACACCTTGTGGTGTGATGTGGTGCCAATGGATGTCGGCCACATCATCTTAGGGAGGTCATGGCTTTATGACCTGAACGTGACCATTTTTGGCCGATCTAATATTTGCACGTTCAATTATTAGGGTAAGAAAATCACTCTTAACCCTTTGGCTCCCAAAGCACCATCGATCAACAGAGTTGAAAAGAAGGGAGGCCAATCCAGGGCCATCAACATTGTGACCCCTTCAGAGTTCGAGAGGGCATAGAAAGATGCGAGTGTAGTGTATGTTGTCGTCACCGTTGAAACTTCTCTTGAGTCGGCACATGAGTACCCCAAGGAGGTCGAGCCAATAATGAATGAGTTTACGGATGTCTTCCCCGAAGACTTACCTAATGAGCTCCCTCCCATGCGTGACATTCAACATGCAACTGACTTGGTTCTCGAATCTACATTACCGAATTTGCCCCACTACAGGTTGAATCCGGTTGAGCATGCCGAGTTGACTTGACAAGTCAGTGAGCTCCTTCATAAGGGGTTCATTCAAGAGAGTCTGAGCCCATGTGCAGTACCCACATTACTCACTCCTAAGAAAGATGGTACATGGCGCATGTGTGTGGATAGCCGTTCAATTAATAAGATCACAGTTAAATATCGGTTTCACATACCGAGACTCGATGACATGCTTGACAGGATGGTTGGCGCGACTAACTTTTTCAAGATAGACCTTAAAAGTGGCTACCATCAAGTTCATATTCGCCCTGACGATGAGTGGAAAACCGCATTCAAGATCAAAGACGGTCTTTATGAGTGGATGGTCATACTTTTTGGGCTATCTGATGCCCCGAGCACATTTATGAGGCTCATGACCCAAGTGTTGAGGCCATTCCTTAGCAAATTCCTTGTCGTATATTTTGATGACATCTTGATTTACAGCCCAGACAAGGAACAACACATTATCCACCTACGGTTGGTTTGCGAAACCTTGAGGGGAGAAAGGCTATATGCAAATCTCAAGAAGTGCACCTTCATGCAACAATCCGTTGTATTCTTGGGATTCATTGTCCCGGTAGACGGGATGGTTGCGGACCCTGCGAAGGTTAAGGCCATTGTGGAGTGGCCCGAACCTCGAAATATTCATAAAGTCCATAGCTTCCATGGTTTGGCCACATTCTATCGTCGTTTCATCCGAAACTTTAGCACCATCATGGCTCCCATTACCGATTGCATGAGAAAAGGGGAGTTCCTGTGGAGCAAAGCCGCGACGAGGGCCTTTGCCGAGATAAAAGATAAAATGGTTACCGCACCCGTCATGCGCCTACCGGACTTTTCTAAAGTATTTGAAGTAGCATGTGACGCATCGGGTGTAGGCATAGGCGGAGTGCTGAGCCAAGAGGGCTACCCTGTGACCTATTTTAGTGAGAAACTTAATGAGGCTAAGCAGAAATACTCCACTTATGACAAGGAATTTTATGCGGTCGTCCGATCTCTGTGGTATTGGAAACATTACTTGAGACCGCAGGAGTTTGTGTTGTTCTCTGACCACGAAGCCTTACGTTTCCTTGCTTCCCAGAAAAAGTTGAACCCGAGGCACACGAAGTGAGTCGAGTACCTTCAAGGCTTCACATTTGTGTTGAAACATAAGGCCGGTGCCGAGAACAAGGCGGCTGATGCACTTAGTCGCCGAGTGGCGACTTTGCAGTGTATGAGCACCAAGGTCATCAGATTTGAGCAGCTGAAACATGATTATCCTGATTGCCCAGATTTCGGGGCAGAATACACTGCTTTCCTTGAAAATCTGAACAACATTAACTCCGAGTAGACCCTGCTGGATGGGTATTTGTTCAAAGGAAATCGTTTGTGTATCCCTCGTACTTCATTGCGTGACTTCCTCGTCTAAGAGTTACATGCCGGAGGGATTGCCGGACATTTTGGGCGCGATAAAACCAGTGCGCTCATTGAGGATAGGTTTTATTGGCCTAGCCTTGTGAGAGATGTCTTTAGGATCATAAAACAATGTCGTACATGCCAAGTTGCGAAGCCTATTAAGCAGAATATCGGCTTGTACACCCCTTTACCCATGCCGCTCACCCTGTGGCAAGACATCTCAATGGATTTTGTGCTCGGACTTTCAAAGACTCAACGGAAGCACGATTCCATTTTTGTGGTAGTGGACCGCTTTTCAAAGATGACCCACTTCCTACTTTGCTCTAAAACTTTTGATGCGGCTCACATAGCCAAATTATTTTCGGGGAGGTTGTGCGTCTATATGGGTTACCCAAGACGATTGTGTCGGATCGGGATGTGAAGTTTACTAGTTATTTCTGAAAAACTTTATGGCACATGATGGGTACCATGCTCCAATTTTCTTTGACCTATCATCCTCAAACAGATGGCCACACAGAGTCCACCAATAGGAGCTTAGGTAATCTTCTCCGTTGTCTTGTTGGTGATCAACCTAGGACGTGGGATTCTACCTTGCCTATAGCCGAGTTCGCATACAACAATTCAGTCAATAGGTCCCTAGGCATGAATCCTTTTGAGGTCGTACTTGGTTATAGGCCTATAACACCCATCGATCTCGTCCCCATGTCTGCATCCCATCGAGTTTCCGAGTCAGCTGATGCATTTGCACAACATATACATGAATTGCATGCCTAAATTAGAAAAAGAATTAATGCAAGCAGTGAACTATACAAAATATCTGCGGATGCGCATAGGCGCTTTAAAGAATTCTAGGTAGGAGAATACGAAAGGCCCTAATGGGAGCCAGAAGAAACTTCAAGCCCAAGACCTGGATCTTTTAGAGTTGTGGCAAGGAGCGGGCCTAATGCATATGTTCTTGAGCTTCCACCGGATACAGGGGTCAGCTCTACGTTCAATGTGGAGGACCTAGCTCCTTCTTTGGCCCCAGCCCCATCCCCTCACAACCCCTTCCTAGCAGCCCCGAGCCCCAATGCCAGCCCCCACCCTACAACCCCCACCATTCCCTTCCCCACACAAGCAGCGTGGAGATGAGATCGAAGGGATATTAGATGATTTGGCGATATCCACCCATGGGGGCGGATTTCAAAAGTACTTGGTCAAGTGGTTGGGAAAGCCGTACTCCGAGAACTCATGGTTAGTTGAAGACGAGGTGCGACGCTTGGACTCCGACATGCTTGATCGCTATCACGACGCCGCTTCATCGGTGATGAAGCCTTTTCGGCTCGAGAGAATTGACGGGGACACCGACATCGTAGACATCGGATATGGACCTTTTCGCGTGTTTCGACGTCAAAAGAAGCGGAATGGAAATAAGGACTAAGCGAAAGATGAAATTTTGGCGATTTGGAGGAACACTACAAATTCGATCGATCGAATTGCATATTCGATCGATCGAAATCCTCGATTGATTGAAGTCCTATTTCGATCGATCGAACTATGTCGACAGAAAACACTAGTTCTGGAGTGATATATATATATATATATATATATATATATATATATATATATATATATATATATATATATATATATATAATTCGATCGATCGACCTCAGTTCGATTGATCGAATTTCAGCGGCGATATATTGATATATATATATTTCGATCGATCGAGTTTCACTTTCGATCGATCGAAATTGCGCAGAGCAATTTTAATTTTAATTTCAAACTTGAGTTTTAAGGGCTTATTTGTCTTTTATTTAGTATTTGTTTTAGAGTTTTCTTTTATTGTAAGACCTCTTATATAAGGTCCTTAAGAAAAACATTGTAATTAGTTTTTGATTAAGGAATGAAAGAGGTTTTGCTTTTGGAACTTGAGATGAGTTTCTTCCCGAGAAGGGTTTGGTGAGAAGCCCAAAATCTATTTCTCGAGAAGGGTTTGGTGTGAAGCCCACAATCGATCCTCTTCTATTTTATTCCTTTTAATCTATCTTCCTTGCTTTAAACCTAAAACCCGAAATCTGCCATATCTCTTTAAAACCCAATATCCTAAAACCCTAGCTTTTCCCTAAGCCATTGAATCGATCCGATTCAACAACCGTAGCTTCCATCAGACTATTAAACCCAACCGTATCAAAATGACCAGAAAATTAGAGATTCCATCATTGCATTGTGAGCTCCGTAATCTGGAAAACTTAGAGTTCTATCTCTAGGACCGATCCGCATCGCTATTCTAATGGATCTAGCACAAGGCTGCACCCTGCCTGAATCGAACGTGATCTTTTCACCTGGAGAACTACGAACTCCTGAGGTATTCACTATATTCTTAAATTTATTATTTAATTTAATTTAATTTAATTTCGGCAAGCAATTAATCATCGCATTCATGTAGTTTAGGGCTTTGTCCTGCGTCACCCCCTGAGCAACAACTACCACATTTCACCAACAAAGCTGAGAAATGAGTTTGAATGAGTTCATCAAAAACACCAAACCCACATTAATTACCACAAATCTCCTTAAAAAACAGTATAATTGGTGAAGCTATTACTGTTTGAGGACTATAAATCAGTGCTTCAACATTTTATTAGCATAAACTAGCATCAAATATGTCGCAAATCTTATCTGTGAAACACCACACATGAAAAAGGAAAATAATAGAGCTCATTAATTCAAACCCCAATCGATTTGCCACTATAACTTGAAGAATCCTTATAAAACCGATCCAACAACTGCAACATTACTCTGTTTGATCAAGTCCTGGGTGTAGAGGCCCAAAAAAACTGTGAAACATGAAATCCAAAGATCTTGTTAAATCTCCTTAATGAATCATCAAACATGCATAGGGTTTTCACAGAAGTTGTAGGGGAGAAGAATCCGATCAAGCCTATGGTCTTGGTTTGGTTACTCGACAGGGGTGAAAGTGCCGGAAAGGTTGAGATGACATCAACAGGGGTGAAAGTGCCAGAAAGGTTGACCCTGATACCAACTTGACTTTTGGTTATTGATTAGGGTTGGGATTGTTTGGAGGGAGGGAGGGAGGGAGGGAGGGAGGGAGAGGAGGGGCAGGCAGAAGAAGAAGATGAAGACGACGAAGAAGAGGAAGGAGGAGGAGGAGGAGGAGGAGGAAGAAGAAGAAGAAGATGATGACGACAATCTATTTACCTATTTGTTTTGACAAGTGGATGCCAGACAGCTTTTTAGTTATGATGTTATCAAATTTTGGCCCGTCTTCTTCTCATGTCTTAGTATTATGATACTGCTTGACGATGATCTATTTACTTGATTGTTTTGACATGTTATAAGCAATTACTATTTACCACTTAAATTGTGCTTTAGGCATTAAATGTCTCCGTTCCTCGTTCTCTCCACTGCATATATGCCCATTTCCATTGATAAGTGATTCTAAATTTTATTTGCCTATTTTGATTGGTATATGGTGCCTTAAATTTTTTATTGTGGGGTTTCAAGGAAGGGGATGCTGCTCTTGGTAATGGTGGTCTAGCTCGCCTTTCAGCATGTCTGATGGATTCTTTAGCAACATTGGACTTTCCTGCTTGGGGGTATGACTAATGCTTGTCCTTCATAGGTTACTTATGTTCATCAGGTTTCTTAAAATTTCTGTGTTACAACAAAAACTCGTTTTCCATTAGAAAATTTAAAAGCCTTTGTGGTGTCTAATGAACCTTTTCATCGGTGACTTTGAAGGTTTTTTTTTTGGGGGGTAAATCTTGGCATTTTTGTATTCTTGTTTGCATTTTAAAACATTTGCAGTAATGTGTCAGTATTTTGAAGTAATGCATTTCGGAACTATTGAGTGTTGAGAACTGGTAAGTTTATGTTCTCCTTTGCAGCTATGGATTGCGCTATCAGTATGGTTTGTTCCGTCAAGTAATATTGGATGGTTTTCAGCATGAGCAACCTGATTATTGGCTGAATTTTGGAAACCCTTGGGAGATTGAGCGTGTTCATGTTTCATATGGGGTTAAGGTGTGCAAGAAATAGTCATCCTTCTTTTATCCATAAACTTTTATCTTGTTTACTAATTTGACATTTTTTTATTCAATTTGTTTATTTGATTAGCCTAAAATTTATGTATATATATGTCTATTGGATGCATTAGTTTTATGGTACTGTTGAAGAGGAGCTTCACAATGGAGCGAAATGTAAAGTCTGGGTCCCTGGCGAAATGGTAAAAGTGTCTAAATTAACTCTTATTTTCCTCGAATATTTGCTTCTTTCCAAGCAAAAATTTTATGGGTAGTTGGATTTTCTGTAGATCTTCATGGTAAAGCTGAACAATACAGACTTGGGGAATGGCTGGACTCTGGTTTCAGCATACTGATTTTTTTTTACAAATGATAGGTTGAGGCTGTTGCTTATGACAACCCAATTCCAGGTTATGGAACAAGAAATACAATTAATCTCCGCTTATGGGGTGCAAAACCTAGTGGCCAGTATGATATGGTTAGCACTTCTCTTAGTTTTGAAATCATTTAAATCATAATTGATTTACAGTTTTCCTCTCGAGTAGGATCACATGTGACACTGTTCTTAAGGGATAATGGCTCCTGACCAATATTTAAACACCAGAATGGTGTTTAAATGATCTTATACCATTAAAATTAAACTTTTAATCTCACACCATTGAAGTGTAATTATCATTTGCCATGTGGTGAACATCTGTGATCAATCTAAACTTTCCAAGTGGCAATCTATCATTGGAACATGTCTCGGCCCAAAGAAACATGCCTATAAGTGGATGTGAACCATCCGATTGATGAACTTTAATATGAGCCATTGAAACTCAAAATAATGGTTGATATTAAAGTCCACAGCGGTTTAAATTTACCTAAAGTACTGTTTTTGGGCTTGTTGCACATCAATCTATGATCTATCACTTCGATGGTACGGATCACCAACATCTTAAACCATTGTTGTTCATTTAAACACATTTTTGTGTTTAAATGTGTTGATCATTTAAACACTTTTTGGTGTTTAAATGATGGTTAGGAGAGTCGGGCCCCATAATCGCTGCAAATATTCTGCATGTTCAAAATTACACCTGGTAATATCTAATTGAATATACATGATGTGTTTTTCAGTGTGAATGATAGTATATGCATTGCAAGTGAATACGTAACTGGCCTGAGAAAGTAGCGTATCTGACAAAGTATATTTGGGTAAACAATAACTCTTATTTCTTCATTTCCAAAAAATTATGCACAAAGTTTCAAATAAAAGTTATAATTACAAAAATGACTGCAAAAATGACTGTTAATTAATTATGCCACTTTTCTGTTGAGGCAACTTATGGAAAGTTTAGGGAGAGAAGGAAAAACCTACATATGGTTTTTCTTGATTTGGAAAAAGGCTTATGACAAACTGCCTAGGCAGATAATTTGGCGGATGCAGGAAGAAATGCAACCGGTACTTATATATAGAGATTATCCAAGACATGTATGAAAGAGTGGTGACTAGTGTAAGAATATTTTTCTTAATTCGCAATTCGCTTGATTCAAATTCATGGTTGTAATTCGCAATTCGATACTTTCATGCGAACCTGACTCGCTAGGGGTAGGATGAGTTTTTATGTTAAATATTTTTATTTATTTTTCTTGATAGGCTAAAACGAAGTATATATAATAATAAAATTAACATTTAAAACAATAACAGATGTTGACGTACATGTTAGGTGACTGAAAGCTTTATACAGGAGGTTGTGTGTTCAACTCTCCTCACCTCCAGCTGTTTTTACACCTTTGGACGAAGTTCGCTCGGTTCGCTCAATGACAGTGAATCCGGCTGAATTGAACTGCGAATTGGATCGCTTCGAAACAGTTTGCAATTCACTTGGTGTAATGGCGAATTAAGTAACGTTGGTAAGAAGCATGAGCAGATCCTATACAAAGGACTAAGATGCTACGAGCACAAGGAATCAGGAAAAGAGGAAGACCTGGAGGGAAGCAGTGAGAAGGGACGTGAAGGACTGCAGGATTACACAGAGCTTAGTGAAGATCTGAAATGAGTGTGAGAAACAGGACTCGCAAAGCTGACTCCAAATAGATGGGATGAGGCTATGACAACGATGATGACGATGATAATGATGATGACCCCTAAGTAATTATAAAAAAGCCTGCTAATTCCATTTTTATATTCAGATGGAATGTTACGTAAGACATGATAGCCTTTGACTTCTTGAAAGTTTTCCAACATTATAGCTGGTAGTGCCATTCTATAGCATACAATTGTCTGTGTGAATGACTGTCGAGATACAAGTACAAGAAACTAGGAGAAGTGGAAGACCAATAACGACATAAGCACAGTAGTGGTAAGTAACATGAAGGATTGTTGAGTGGTAGATGCCATTCTGTAAATTGAATTTGCTTAAGTTCTTGATACTAACTTTGGTAATTTGGAGCAAGATACCTGATCCATTGCTGAGCTTCATTTAGCCACTTTCCATTGATGACTAGTCTAATTATCCTCGTATTGTTGTTGACATAGAACATTGTGTGAACCAAATTCTCATGCTTTATCTGATAAGTTTTTTTTGGCTAGACATTAATCTCAATTTGGTTAAGACGGGTCACCTCTTCTTTCGTTGGTTGTGCTCTTGACTTTCTACGAATCTACTTTTAGATAAAGCCTTGTCAACATGGGAGTTTGACTTTCCATGTGTGTTGTTTCCATAAGTCTTTCAGATTCAACGGCATAGAATATTTAGGCCCTGTTTTGGGGCAGCATCACTTCTGCCTCATGATTTCCACAAAAGTGAGAATCCAGAAGCAGGTCGGACTTGCTTTGGGATTCTCGCCCAATCTTAGCGTCATACTTCTGTGGGAATCTGAAAGTGGGCAGGCCAACTTCTTAGCAAATGATAGTTTTAGATCTAGAATCGCTTTTCATGGTCCATGAGTGATTTCAAGGTTCTGAAAATTGTTTCCAAACAGGTCTTTGGAACTTCTTCTGAACTTCTTGAATATTGGGATTAGTTATGTACTATTAGAGTAGAAGTGATGTATATAGATTGTTGCAATATTGGGCTCTCTTATAAGGCTACTGAGTCCTCTCTTGTTGTCCTATTTTCTTCGTTTGTTAAACACTCGAAGTATCAAACATGGCCATATGGGTACAACTGTCTGGTTAACATAGGTTATAGCATATAAAAACCTTGCTGATTGTGATTACTTCAATGTTCCGATGTGATATTTTAGACAACACAAAGTAGCACAAAACATCATCATCCCTACCTGTAAAACATCACAAAGTATTTACACATTTGGAGTTATATTTCAAATTTGAATTCTTGATATATAAAACTGTAACGTATAAATTTTATGGCAGGAATCCTTTAACACCGGAGATTATATCAATTCTGTTGTCAACCGGCAGAGGACGGAAACGATAAGTAGTGTTCTGTATCCTGATGATCGTTCTTATCAGGTATATTTATACTTCTTTTCAACAATTTGGCATATGCACAAGTCATCACTGAAAAATTTGTGGTGATTTCTGATCCACAAGAATCTAGTCTAGAAAAATATTCAGTTATGATGACAATGTACAACTGTGGCTAAACACTGAAGGTTGCAGAAATTGTTCTGAATCCTCTGATTAGTCACACTTATGATTGAAATCTATGCAATGAATGGAAAGACAACTGAGAAGAACATGACTTCTTACCAATGACTATGTTCCTTAAGACAATGATTGCACATAAAACAGTCAACTTATTTCTGCTATTCGGTTCTTACCTTCCAGATAGCACTCCTTTTTTTCTTCTCAGATCGGTCTTCCAGATGGAACATGGATACCTGTATAATTTATTGAGTGAATTTTATGTTGGAGATGAACCTATAGCTGAAGTGATGGCACAGGTTCATCGTGAGGCTTTTGGTCTCCCTATTTATAACATACATTTTTGTCATTGTATTACCTAGTATGCATTTTCAATACATGGTTGATATCTCTTAGTGATAAGGCATTTGTGGGGATTCACAGACAGTGGTCCATTACTCCATATTGAGAATTGTGTAGGATCTTATACCCCATTGAGCTACCATTCCGACCAAAACCAATTGGTGATGGAAGAGGTACAACTCAAGGTTTTAAGGTGTTGGGAGAGCATTGCGAACGCGACCCCCCTCGGGCCCACGAGGGTTGTACAAGGACCTAACAATCTGCCCCTCATTATTACCACCCACGCGAAACTTGAACCCTTGACCTGGCCCTAATACCACTTGTAGGATCTTCTACCCCATTGAGCTATCCATGGATCAAAATATCAGACGAAACCGATACGTATCGTCTGATACATATCGGTTTCAGGGGGAGCATGAGACGATAAATATAGTATTTATCGGGCACAAAAAAAAGGCAATTTATCGCCCGATACGGGCAATGTACCGTCTGTATCTAGAGATAATTTCAAATTATCGGCACTAATTTGAGCGATAATTTCAAAAAAATTAAAGTGGGCCCCAGCCACTTGCAAACACGGGTTTGGGCTTTTTATCCCCTTTTTCATTTATTTTCTTACTCTTTTCTCTCCTCCTTCCTCTTCCCTCCTAAGCACATGAGACTCAAAACCACCACTCGGAAACGCTAGAGATTGCCGCCGTCTCGCCGGAGATCGTAGAAAAGGTATGTGTTCCATCATTTATGATTATTTTTCTCCATTTTATTATATGTTAAACCCTCAAAATTTGAGGCCCTAGATGTCTCTAACGTGTCCCAAATTTGATTTATTTTTAGGGTTTGTAACTTAGATCTACTAATTCAGGTTCATTTATTTCCTAACCTAGATCATAATATTTTGTTAATTGGTTTCTAATCTAGATAATAACTGTTTTTTATTTTTGTTAATCATGTAATCATATATTCATTTATTAATTTATAATCATATATTAATAATATAATCATATGGAAAATTTTATTAATAATATATTCATATATTAATTATTGTTTGAAAATTTATAATGATATGGGAAATTATATTAATTTACCTTCAATGTGTAATCTTGTAATGATATTATTAATAATATGTGTAATATGTCACATGTTATACATTAAAGGTCACATATAATTAATAGTATGTGATGCACAATTAACAATATGTCACATATAATTAATAATATGTGACCTATTATTAATGATATGTCACATATTATTAATGATATGTGACATTACACAATATGTCACATATAATTAACAATATGTGACATATTAATGATATGAGACATTACACATTAAAGGCCACATATAATTAATAAAATGGGACATATAATTAACAATATGTCACATATTATTAATGATATATAACATATTACACATTAATTTGTTTGTTGCTTCTAATTAACATCCAATGGTCTCTAATTGTAGGTGAAATAAATAAATATGGGACGTGGGCAAGATCCGGCCTGGTAATACGACAAAGCTATAGAATAGAATTTGAATTGAATGTAAGCTATGTGGGAAGAAAATGCAGGGAGGGGACATAACACTATTGAATGAGCATTTGACTCACATCAAGGGAGAGGTTACAGGATGTGAGAATGTTCCGAAAGAGGTGATGCTAGCTATGAGAGCCACAATGCAGACAGCTAAGGTAAAAAAGAAAGTAGATGCCGACAGAGATAGAGACATTTTTTTTTTTGATCAGTAAGGGAAATATATTGATGCGTAGCAAGATGCTGAAAAACCAATACAAGCAGATGACCCAAAACCAAAACATAAAAGTACAAAGAAAGAGACACAAGACCACAACAGCACCATGAAAAAACCACGAGTGCCAAACCTACTCCACCCAACTTAGCCTAGGTCCCAAAGGAAAGACCCCTCTTGAGTGCCAGGCCCTCCGATCGAAACCCAGCTCCACAGCAGGTCTCTTATGAACTTCATGACCATTCCCACCGGTTGACATTTATGCTCGAAAATGCGCAAATTCCTCTTACGCCATAAGCCCCAAATCAGATACAGAGAATACGACATCTTCGGCATCACCCAACTCATACCGAAGAACTTTAAAACAATGCTCAAAATCTCCTGTGCCACGTTACAGTGAATCAGCAGATGAGGGGCAGTCTCCTCCCCCTTGTTACACATAACGCAACAGTTTTGGATCTCCTTCCCCCTTCGAATCAGCTGGTCCATCGTTAGGATTCTTCCTTTGAATAACGTCCAGACAAAGAACTTAACTTTGAGAGGAAAGACTTTCCTCCAAAAATCAGCCTCTTGAAATGTGGTCAACAAGGTAGTTAAGGCATTGTGGCGAGGTTATGGCGAGAGTATTTATAATTTTTTTTTTTTAATAAAAATATTAATAATTTTTTATTATTTATTAATCATTAATATTATTATTATTTTTAATTTTTTACTATTTTTTAATACATATATTTTTTCTAGAGGAAGAAAAAAAATGAACTAATTACTTAGGCATAGACAAATATCAATAAATAGAGAGCAAATATAGATATATACGGCACCTGTGGCTAATATAAAGTGGAAAAAAAAATAAAATCAGATTTTAAGGCACGTGTGGCTTAAAATCTGGTTTTATAAGGCAAATGTGGCAATATATATATATATATATATATATATATATATATATATATACACACACACACACACACACACACACACACGACACCTATGGCTAATATAAAGTGGAAAAAAATAAAAAAATCAGACTTTAAGGCACCTGTGGCTTAAAATCTGATTTTTTTTTTCACTTTATATATTTATATATATATATATATATATATATATATATATATATATATATATATATATATATATATATATATATATATATTAGAAGGTAGCTGTGGTAAAAAAAAAAAATAAAAATTTTAGGGCATCTTTGGGTAGTGAAAAAAAAAATACAAATTTCATGGCAAATTTTAGGGGAAAAAAAAGAAAACAGATTTTAGGGCTTTAGGGTTTACCGGTCTTCGTCATTCTCCTTCTCCTTTTTTCTTCTTTCTTCCTTCAGCTATCTCGTCCTCTAGAAATAAAATGTCGAGGGTTTGTAGTATATAAAGGGGTAAAATGACCCATTTTATAAGTATGCCCCTCAAGTATTATAATATAATAACTTATAAAGCTATAATTAAAAGTATTATAACTTATAAATTCTAATTAAAAGTTATCTCTAAAAAAAAAAATTATAATTATATACGGCCCGTCGGAAAAATACGGCCCATCGGAACACAACTGGGGAATAAATACTGCGGCTAATAAGGGCATGTCCAACTGGTGGAAGAGCATTTGTAGCACCTGGATGCACATTTTGGGAGGAATTTGATTCAGCTGGGGCTGCGGAACCCGTATCTTGTTTTGGGAGGATAATTGGGCTGAAGAGGAGAAGCTCAATCAAAATTTTCAACGCATCTACGCCTTAGCTCGGAATCCCTCGGGACGAATAAGCGATTTTCTCTCCGCGTCCAATGGTGCTAGGGTCTGGGATGTGGCCGCCCGGTGCAATCTGCGCGCCAACGAAGAGGAAGAGTACGCTAGACTCCTTCAGTTGCTGTACAAGTTGACACCGAATGATGATAATTTCGACCAGCGAAGATGGGGCCCGAGTAAGGATGGTGCTTTTAGCGTCATGACTTTTTATCGCATGCTGACCCGTCGGCCGCTCATCAAATTCCAAGGGGCTGGGCTGTGGAAGATGAACATCCCATCTAAAATCAAGTTCTTCACTTGGTCCCTATTCAAAGAGAAAGTGCTCACGATGGATGTGCTTATTCGAATGGGAAAGGACATCACCAATCGTTGAGTCATGTGCTCTAGGGAAGAGGAATCGATGGTGCATTTATTCATCCACTGTCAGGTTGCTTCCGAGATCTGGGGCATAGTGCTAAACCTATTCAAGATGAATTGGGCCATATCTAATATGCCGTATGAGATGTATCTTACCTAGTCCGCTGCCGACATGGATGGCAGAACTGGGAACAGTTGGAGAGTGTCTTTCTTCGCTATCATTTGGAGCATTTGGAGAGAAAGAAACTTCCGAATTTTCGAAAAGAAGAAGAAACCTGTGGGGTGTATTGTGAAGGCAGCTTTGGACCTGGCCACTCTTTGGGTCCCGACAGGTGCTGAGGAGTCTTTAGAATCTTGGGACCTAGGGTAGCGCCGCCGATCGGGCCGAGGTCGACGCGAGGGGTTGTGTTTTGTCTTTTGTTTTTTGTTGTACTACCTTTTCTTGATTGGTTTCGCAGCTCAACTGTGTTGGCCGCTCCCTTGTATTGTTCTTTCCAGCATCTTGCTGGCTTTTAATATATTTTTGCCTTTACCGATATATATATGGCGAATATGGCGGCACCATTTGTTAAACCCTCTCCATTAGGGCATATATGGCGAGCCACGGTGCCATACCGCCATGGCGTCGTCTTGACAACACAGGTGGTCAACGGACGTCTTGTGAGCATCCTATAAAAGGACTTAATAGTGAAAATCTCATCTTTATTCGGGCCCTAAACCCTCTGATCCTGCCCGCTATGGTGCCGCCTAGCCTTATATAACGTAATCAATAGATTAGAATAAGTGACCACCTCCCCCTCTCTCAGGAGCCTTCTAGTAACCACCTCCCACAATGTACCCCCCTCTGAATCCGAGACAAACTCAACAATCCTGCCTCGAGGATTCACAACAATGGCATGAATGCCTGGGAAAGAAGCTGCGAGGGGCCCACTCTCCAACCACACATCCTCCCAGAAATGAACGTGGTTACGACAACCCCACCTAAAGTGTACCCCTTTGACATAGGCCTCCCAAGTTCTGCATGTGCCCTTCCACTAAGGAGAGGTTCCACTGTGCACCACATGACTGATACCCCAATCTCCAAAAGACTGCCCGTACTTTTCCACCTACACCACCCTCCAAAGACTCCCTCTCCTCCCTCCCCACCCGCCAAAACCACTTCCTGAGCAAAGCAATATTGGTCCATAACAGGCTGCGACTACCAAGGCCCCCCCATTGTGTAAGGGCAATTGACAAGTCTCCCAATTAACAAGGTGGCACCGTTTGTCCATACCCGACCCCTCCCATAAGAAGCTCCTATGAATTTGTTCAAGTGATTGATAACTCCCCTCGGACATTGAAACATAGACATGTAGAAAATGGGCATCGATGATAATACCGATTTGACCAGCACAAGCCTTCCTCCACTACTCAACAATTTTCATTTCCATGCCGACAAACGCTGTTGGAACCGTTGGACAACATGTTCCCAATCTCTAGTAGATGGTTGCCTGAGGCCGAGGGGTAGCCCCAGGTATTTAATTGGGAACTTTTCGATCTCACATTCCACCGTCTGCGCCAACTCATCCAGCAACCTATCATCCGTACCAATACCCGTGATTGTCGACTTAGAGAGATTGATACGCTGTCCTGATACCGCCTCATAAATGGATGGGACATCCACCAAGGACCTGAATTCCGAGAGCTCAACCTTTCTGAAAATAATCGTATCATTCGCAAATTGTAGATGTGAAATAGACCGACCGTGAGCTCCCACTTTAATGCCTGATATCAGGTTAAGACGACAAGCTTGCGATAAAAGGCTCGATAATGCTTTGCCCACCATGTTGAAAATGAAAGGTGAGAGCGGGTCCCCCTGGCGAATACCTCTCAAGGTTTTAAAGTACCCCGCCGGTGTGCCATTGATCAAAACCAAGAACCAGGTCGAAGAATAGCAGCCCCTCATCCAGTTCCTCCAGCTAGTGCCAAAGCCCAACCTGGCGAGCATATAGTTAAGACAATCCCAACTGATCCGGTAGTAAGCTTTCTCCATATCAACTTTCCACAGGGCAGCCAGCCGGCGATCATGATGTGCCGAGTGAATGGTTTCCTGAGCAACCTCAACCAGATCCACAAGTTGTCTTCCTGCTACAAAAGCTCCCTGATTGTCCGAAATAATCCGACTCATGGCCGGTTTGAGTCTATTGGCTAGGACCTTTGATATAATCTTGTATAAGCAGTTGGCGAGACAAATAGGCTGGAAATTCGCAATATCAACAATCCCCTCCCTCTTGGGAATGAGCGTGATGAAAGTAGAGTTTAAACTCCCTATGCAGCCGGAAGCGTGAAACTCGTGCATAACTTCCATCATGTCTGCCTTCATGGTCGCCCAAAAAAATCTAAAGAATTTCATGGTAAAGCCGTCGGGTTCGGGCGCTTTGTTTTTGGCCCCGACACTAATCATCCTCCACACCTCTTCTTCGCAAAACTGTTGTTCCAAGCTCAGCCGTTCCTCATCGATAAAACGGAACTGAATCCCATCCAATTGAGGTCGATGCCACCCCTCATCTTTGTACATGTTCTTGTAGAATTCAACAATGTGCTCACGGATCTGTTCCTTCTCCGAGTAGGTCACTCCCTCAACGACGACCTTGCCCAAGTAATTTGTTTTGTTCCCCGCATTAGCGACCGCATGAAAGTCCTTGGTATTAGCATTACTCTCTTTGAGCGAACGAACCTTAGCCTTTTGTCTCCATTTAATCTCCTCGGTCAGGCACACATTATTAAACTCCATTTTCCTCTTGTATTGTTCCTCTCTTTCCTCCTCTGTCAAATTGCGCAATTCCTCTAAGTTGTCTAGTTGCTTAGCAACAAGGCTTCCTGCTTGTCTTGAACCATCCCGAAAACCTCCAGCCTGAGCTAAACATTCCAGCCTTGCCCCCGGGAAGATATCCATCTAATCAGTGGTGCATAAAAATCTGTCGAGCATACTCATCGAAGGATTGGATTGGAGATAGGGGCATCCATACATGTATGAGAGAATAAAGAGGGGGATCAAGAGTTTCCTGCACCTGGACCTGAGGATTAGGAGACGAGGATGAGGATGATGAGGATGTCGATGCGGTGATGGCGAGAGTGATGGAGAGTGCTAGAGAAGCAAGATTCCGATGAGATCAGGAAGAAACAGATTATTGGTTTAGGTCCAACTTGAGGGGCCCATCCATGCGTGCTGGGGGTGATGGGTCTAGTCAAAAGCCACATGATGTTGAAGATGATGAGGAGATTGCGGGGTTGTGTAGGTCAACAACCATGAGGGAGACCACGAGACATAATACAAGTCCTATGGATGCGTTCATGTATTGGACATAAAGCTCAAAACAAACAAATTGAGCACAACCTTACTGAAAACATGGGGGAAGAAGCTTGGAAAGGCAATTACGAAATTTGTGGTATTCAACCACATTCCAAGTCAGGTTGTGGAGTCTCCATACTTTAAAAGTATGATTGATACTAGTGCAGAAGCTGAGGCATGAGTTAAAAAACCTTCTGCATACGTGGTATCTGGGCCCATCCTAGATGATGAGTACAAGGAGATTGGAACTTTATGTGAAAAGCTTTGAGGAAGTGTGGGATGAGAGAGGTTGAACAATTATATGCGATGGGTGGACCGATCCTACAAAAAAGAGTTTGATCAATTTTTTGGTATATAGCAATGTTGGGACAGTATTCTTGAAATCAGTGGATGCTTCTAACCACGTAAAGACAATTGATTACCTATTTCAATTGATGGATAAGGTAGTAGAAGAGGTTGGAGAGCAGCAGGTTGTGCAGGTGGTAACAGACAATGCCACCAATTATAAAACGACTAGCACTCGGTTAATGTTAAAGAGACCTCACTTGTATTGGACTCCATGTGTCGCTCATTGCGTGAACCTCATTCTTGAGGACTTGGGAAAGAGGAGCAAGGCACAATCAATTATTGAAAAGGGAAGAATGATTACCTCCTTGTACAATAGTGATAAGTTGGTGAATTTGATGAGGGGGTTTACTAAGAATGAACTCCTCTGGCCTTGGAATACATGGTTTGCCACACAATTTCTAGCCCTTCAGAACTTAGCAAGATATAGGTGTGAGCTGAAAACAATGGTGTCATCCCAAGAGTGAGCAAAATATGAATCAAAACTGCCTCGGTCAAAGAGACTTGCTTGCATTCAAGTGACTGACTTGATCTACAACACTCTGTTTTGGACAAATATTGAGCACTTGGTGGACGTCACTACCCCGCTAGTCCAGGTGCTGAGGTTGGTAGATGGCGATGACAAACCAACCATGGGGTACGTTTATGAGTCAATGGACAAGACGAAGTTGGCCATCAAAACGAAATGCCTCGCAAAATATAAGCGATATTGGTCAATTATCGACAAGAGGTGGGATAAATAATTCCACCAATACTTGCATGTCGCAAGTAATTCGTGCTTAACTGCTTATTTAATGATTTTAATTTATTTGTTATCTTTCATAGTGCTCATTGTTTTTATATACTAATTACTCGGCTCATATTTTATGTATAACACATTACTTGAACCCCGTCTTCCAATATATACGACGCTTTGAGTTGAATGAGACCGATGAAGTGTACAATGGTTTTCTCAATGTCATCCAATGGATGGAGCCTGAGTTGGCGGACCAAGGTCAAACCATAAGAGATGTTAATAGTCATAATATTATTTCTACTTTGTAGATCAATATGCTCTATTTGTAGATTGATATGTTGGCTATCGTATTCCGTCTTTGTAGATTAATATGTTCCGGAAGAAATATGGGTTGTTTGGAACGTGGTGAACACAATCTCATATTCAACATGATAAACCAACGGATTGGTGGATGCACTATGGACATGATGGAGCACTACTAAGGTGGATTTCCATGTGAGTTTTATCCCAAACATGTTCCTTATCTAACTGTGAGCAGAATTGAAGTACATATTCTCTTATCCACACGAAGACCAGGAATAGGCTAACTATGTGCTGATTGGAAAAGTTAGTATATTGCCATTATAATATAATATGCAGTTAAAGGTTAGGAATATGGAGAGGACCAACCGTGGTAAGCAATTATTTAGCTTCTTAGTTCATACATTTTTATTTGATCTAATTGAGGAGGCATATACTAATTAATCTATCATAATCTACCCTATAGATAGTTAATATTTTAACCCCATCGAGTTGGATTATATATTCATGGAGGATGATCCTTTGAATCCGTGGATTGAAGAGAGAGAAGCTTCAGTGTTGGATAGTGAGAGCATTGCATGGTTGGACAATGCAGAAAGAATAGAGGAGGACTAGACTTATTAACAACCTAGGCAGAAAAGACGACTTCACAAATCCCCTTTTGAACTTGATGAAGAAACACAACCCGGTAGTGATAATAATGATGGGGGTGGTGGTGGTGGTGGAGGCGATGAAACCCACGTTGACACTAGTGGTGTGTAGGCGATGATGCAGGTCCCTCTTATGGAGGCATTGCCAAATGGGACGATGAACCGTTAACAATGTTTGACACTCCTACATTTAAAGGTGGAGGGTTGAAGGAAGATGAACTTCAAAATCTTACCAACCATCACAAGATGATATGGATTATACTATTTCTACCTTTGGGGATTTTGTAAAACATCGTAGATTCAACAACCAGTAACCCATACCCAATCCGTCAACCAACCTACCCCCAACATGAAGACTTCGTTGATCAAATTTTTGGAGGACCGACATTTTCATATTACACTAACCCATACCCTATGCTATTGCCTCTGTTTGAGTTTGAATGTGGGACATATGATCATGGGTATCAATATGACCAACACTGTGGTAAAGCTGGCACACTGATGATAATGACGACGACGACGAAGAACCACCAAGGAATTCAATGTGGCTTTAATGTAAGTTTTTCATGTACAATGTGCTACGATCAATAGTCTACTTTGGTGACTTTAATGTTATACTCATATACAATGTTAAGTTGAGAGGTTTTATACTTCTAAGGCGAAAACATTCCCAAAAAGCCTAAAAGAATCCTTAAATAATTTTAAAAAATTTAGAAAATTATTAATATATTTTTCCGAAAATTTAGGGTATTTTTTGGGATTTAAAAAAAAAATAAAAAATAAAAATTGTACTAGTCCGATTATCGTCTAGAGACTTGGACAATACGTCCCAAATTTTTGAGATTTTGATCTATGGAGCTACCATTCCGACCAAAACCAAAAGAGGTACTACTCAATGTTTTAAGGTGTCGAGGGACTTTTCAAGTCCCCTCGGCTCGCGGGGGGCCCACGAGGGTGTTACAAGGACTTGGTTTCAGAAAGAGAATAGCTAGTTTCTTTTTGTCTCACACACTGACAATGATTGAGTTTGAATAGTGTAATTTTAATTGCGTTTTTTCCGCCACCTATGGGTGGATCATTTTGTTTGATTTCTGTGATATGGATAGGTGTATTTTGGCCATTAATTTTGGGTTAGGTTTTCTTATAGGTGTATTTTGGCCATTAATTTTGGGTTAGGTTTTCTTATTTTTTATTGAACACATGCTTAGGGTTAGATTAAATGTATGGTTGAGACTTGAGGTTTTCTTATTTTTTATTGAACACATGCTTAGGGTTAGATTAAATGTATGGTTGAGACTTGAGATTAAGCTTAGGGTTCGAGATTTATAAAAAGGTTAATTTGAACTCTTGTCGGAAACCTCTTGGATATTGAAGGAAAAACTGGCCTTCTGGCATTTTTATCCTCTTAGATCTCTCTTTTGTGTGTTTCTTTAGGAAGCACAAATATTTCATTTGCAAATAAGAAAAGATTCTTCCTATTGCATTAGTAGCATTTTGATTAAGAATTTTGTGAGGCCCTAGAAATCGGCATAAACCACCAACCAATTACTAACCTGTGCAATTTGAAATTGCAAGTTGCCTAAAATTATCAATAATATGCGAGGAAGAACCAAAGCATAAATGTCGAATGTCGCTCTTTAAGAATAAAAGGAGAACCTTAAATATTTATTAATAAAATAATGCGAAGAGAATCAAAGAAGTTCAACTTCACCTATTACATTTTTTTGGGATTGCCAAGGGTGTCTTACTTTTCCTTTCATTGTAGTTTCAATCTACTTTTGCTATTTTAGTAAAATCTACAGTTTCCAAAAAAAAAAATGTATCCATGAACTATATCTGGTATTGTTCATCCAAATCTAAGACCATGCATCATAACCTGTCCCTAAATCAGCCGGCAGTCTTCTATCAGTGACATTTGTATTCTAATCACAAATTACAATTCTATTCTTGTGAGTTGATTTTCTAATGCTATTATTAATTTTACATTTTGTGACGACCAAGACCCACACCACAATATTTTCTGAGCTTAACTCCTCTCCCCGGTTTTGTTCCTGTCATGGGCTTAAGTCGTAATAGTCCCACATTAGATAGGGAAATGTCCAAAGCCTGGGCTATAAGGTGTATGCGGGGACTGTACATGTCACGGCGCATTTTGTGTGGGGACTTAATCCCATGTTAGGAACAAAACTAGGGAGGGGATTTAAGCCCATAACTAGACACTGTTATGGTGTGTGGGTCTGGGTCGTCACATAATGGTATCAGAGCCGATGATGGCTCTTCTATAAGTTGGGGGATTGTATTAGTCCCACATTGGATAGGGAAATGTCCAGAGCCTAGGCTATAAGGTGTGTGCCGACCTTACAGGTCATGACACATTTTGGGTGGGGACTTGAGCCCATGCCAAGAACAAAACCGGGGAGGGACTTAAGCCTAGAACTGGACAATAATGTGTTGTGTGGGTCTGGATTGTCACACATTTTGTTATATCAGCTGGAACATTGATGCTTAGCAATAATGCCTTTTAATGGAACTTTCTCACCCCAAAATTTTAAGAATCCTTGATCCAATCATGTGCAGCTGTCTTCTAAAGTGCACACTAGAAAATTGTGGGCACAACGCCAATTTTGTTTATTTTATCATTTCTTTGTTTGTTTCCAATAATTAAATGATTTGATGCCTGCTTGTTCTGCTATATTGGATAAGCATTAATTAAGAATATGATGATAATCATTGTCATCATAACTGGCATCTTCATCTTCATTGTTGTCGCCATTGCCCTTGTCATAACTGCCTTGTCTGATCTCTTTTGGCCAGCCCGGTTTAGTTGGATTATTTAGTTCTTTATTTTATTTTTTTTCACTTTGTTAAATCATATTTGTTTGGGTACCTCTATTTGCCCCTAATTCCTGGTGGGCACCTACATTGAAAACTGTTACCACATTGAATCAGATGATTGTGACCTTTTTCATTTCAATCTTCTACACAATGCATCTTGAGACCATGTGTGTGCCATCAAACAGTCAAGTCTTTTACTACATGTGGCACAGATCCCAAAAAGTGGCCCTAAAATCATGCTTGAGAGTGATGCGCGCCATAGGATTTTAGGGAAATTTTTTGGGATCTGTGCCACATTGAATAAAAAAGTTGATTGTTTGATGGCTCCCCATGGTCTCAAGATCCATTGTGTGGAAGATTGGAATGAAAAATGATCACAATCATTTGATTCAATGCAGTACAGTTTTCAATGTAGGCGGCCACCAGTAAACTGGTAGGCGTGAATAGATGTACGCTACTTTTTTTTAATAAAAGTTTTGTTTTCTTACTTCTCAAAATTCCTTATTTACTGCCCTCTTCAAAAAAAAATTCCCTCTCGTTTCTGTTTTTTTTTTTTTTTTTTCCCCTTTAGATAGTTGTGGAAATGGAATATATTGACATCGAAGGGTCCCCTGGATTTTCCATTTATGAATTATTTAGCATGATGTGCATTGTGCGCCAAGTCACTACAAATTAACTGCTTCATTTGTGAATTCTCATAAACTATAATTATCTTTATTTATTGTATTCTTATGAATTTTTTCATTGAAAATTCATAGTTTTCCATTTCAAATGAGCATTCCAGTGCTGCTATCTTTTAGGGGAAGGAACTGCGGTTGAAGCAACAATATTTTTTTGTTTCCGCATCAGTACAAGACATTATTCGAAGATTTAAAGATACACACAACAACATTGATGAGTTTCCGGAGAAGGTTATTCTCTCATATCCAATAATATGTAATTTCATTCCGTGTTAGTTTCAAGTGTGCATACAATAAAATTCTGACATTTGTGGGCTTGTTATTTCTTGAATATGAGGACATTATATTTCATTTGATGGGTTTATGCTGGTGTTACTACCACACCACTTTGTGTTACAGCCACGTCACTTAAACAAAGGAAAAATGTGCTGGCTGCTTTAAATCAGATGATGGAAGTCGTTTTTTGTTCCAATCTTCCACATAATAGATCTTGAGATCATAGGCCTACTATCAGACGGTCAGATGTTGATTCCACATGGCACACATTCCAAAAAGGAACATGATCAGTGTACCATCAAACATGGTTCACATGCGCTTTTTGGAATTTGTGTCACGTGGAACCTACATCTGACCGTCTGATAGTAAGCCCATGATCTCAACCTCTATTGTGTGGAAGATGGGGACGAAAAACGATCTCCATCTTCTGATTTAAAGCAGTCAACAGATTTTTCCTTTGTTTAAGTGAGGTGGCTGTTACTTAAAGGGGTGTGGTAGTAACACCAGCATTAATTTAATCTCTGTTATGTAATGCATTGCTAGTTTGTTTTTCGGGATTTGACGTGGCACTTAAGTCTGTTCAAGATTATTCACAAGGACAAATCTTGTAGGTAGCTCTACAACTGAATGATACTCACCCTTCTCTTGCAATAGTTGAAGTCATGCGGGTTTTTCTTGATGAAGAGAATTTGGACTGGAGTCGAGCATGGGACATTGTGTGCAAAATTTTCTCCTTGACAAGTCATTCTGTACTTCCTGAAGGATTAGAGAAGATTCCAGTTGACCTACTGGGAAGCCTTCTTCCACGTCATTTACAAGTGCGTTTTAGGCAATTATTACAGCTACATTGAATCTGTCTACACATCTTGTTTTAGGCAATCATTACAAGTTGCTGTCGCACCCAATCCTCATGATGGGTGCCACGTGGTACCCAACTGATTGGTGTGTCGCCTTTTGGGCTACATTGGAGTGCACAATCCCCGCCCTCTATATAGGGAAACGGGATGGCGCATTGCAATGCAGCCCAAAACACTACACATCAATGCCAGATCATGCGCCACATGGCACATGATTTAAAAAAAACAATTTATGGTTTTAGGACTTTTTTGCCCTTCAAAACATGGGCCAAACATATGGTAACATCCCATCAACCTGGTGCACTGAAATTTCCCAACTTGATCACATTTTTAACTGTGGAAAAGTAAAAAAAAGGTCGGTCAGGTCACATTTGTATGGGACTTGATCGACCTTGCCTAGTTGCCGTGGCAACCGATCGTCATGATGGGTGCCATGTGGTGCCCAACTGATTGAGGTGTAGCGTTTTGGGTTACATTGGAGTGCACAATCCCTGACACACACACACACACACACACACACACACACACACACACACACACACATATATATATATATATATATATATATATATATATATATATATATATATATATATATATGAGGGCAGTCCACATCTGCGTGACATGCACGAACTTCCATGCATTGGAAGTCCGTGCACGTCATGCAGTCACACAGATGTGTGGACTACCGTGTCCACCCAAAATGCTGGAAATTTGTTTTTCCCTAAAGTCTGCAAAACGACCTCGTAGATCCAATACTTTAGCATCAAATTTGAGGCCGCTCAAGTAACATTCGTAGTTGCTTTGATTATTCACTGGGCCATTCTGTGACAGGATTTTTTTTTTTTACCATCTTGTACCTTCCCTTTTTATGTGTTTAATCGAATACCTTATAAGAGGCGGATTGGGTTGAGATGTTCTGAGGATTTAATCTATATAACTCTGAACGCTCCTACCAGGTTTGGTATTATGGTCAACAACAAGAACAATAAAGAAAATTGAGTGGAAGAGAGTTCGTAGTTGCTCTCTTTAGAGTACTCTAGGTACACAAGCGACCTACCTGATAACTAACTCTGGGTTTAATGAATTGTATTATCTCTAGACACAAAAAGGAGAGACACGTGTTGTCTATATAGAACTTGAATACAATAGGGAAGAACGCCAAGATAAGGACTAAAAATCGATTTGGAGGTTTGCAAAAATTGATTTTCTTCAATAAAACCACCCTAGAAAGAAACCAACTATTTTAGAAATATTTAATGCATATTCAAAAACCAGATTTGAAAATTACCTAGGCTGCGTATGGCATAGCTCTTTGTTAGCCCCTGCCACAACATAGTTCATCTGCTTTAGTTGGTTCACATTCCCTTTTTCCAACTCCCTGCAAAGGAGGATTTACCTGCTCTAGCAGCAACCTCCCTGCTCTCTACTAACTCCCTACCAGAGCAAACAAAATCTGCTCTAGCAAAGAGTGAGTAGGGAGGAGGGTAGAACTGATGAACAGGTAAATCTTGCATAAAATTTTGCTATGCAAGGAGTTATCAAGGAGAAGGGGTACCTGCTAAAGCAGGTGGCCGGATGTTAGCAATGAGGATGGGAACCTGCTAAAGCAGGTGAACTCTGCTATGGCAGGGGCTAGCAGAGGGCTATGCCATACACAACCCTATTTATCCCAAGACAAGGACTAAAAATCGATATGCGGACATGCATCTATTGCTTCAACAATAACCACCTTAAAACCCAATTACTTAAAAAAAAATTTAAACCAAAATTAAAAACCAAATTTGCAAATTCCAATTCGTCACAAGATAATGACAAAAAATCAATATGCTGATTTGCAAAATTGATTTGCAAGTAGGCAGTTTGATCACCCTCCATTCGATCGGAGCATCAAACGGTGAAGGATATAACACTAGGGGCTCCATCAATAGCTACACCTGTCGGACTCGACGTTTTATTCGAATCTGGTGGTTTGGGGAATGAAACAAGTACGTTCATTGAAGGAGATGATCTTAGGTCTCCAATAGATGTCTCATTTTTGTAGCCTCAAGAGAAATTTAAGTTAGCAGATCTTTTACTGCGGCGTATAAAATTTGGCGAAATTGAGAGGTTTTGCAGCCGTTGTGGGACCCACAATGCTACCAAACGACTGCAAATCTGGTTTTCACTGCAGATCAGAGATTGTACTGCAAAAAAATGGATGTGCAGCACTACCAAACGGCCCCTATATATATAATTAGTGGCATGCATGGGAATTTTTGACAACTCAACTATTTCCAGTAATACTCATAATCTATAATTTGATGACTGTAGTTCAACTATTTCTAAAATTTCTTTTTATCATTAGCACTCTCATATGCTTTAAAGGCCTTGTGTTCATCAGATCATATATGATATAAACTTCCATTTCATGGAGGAGATGAAAAAGCATTTTGGTCTTGATTACAATCGCCTTTCGCGGATGTCAATTGTTGAGGACGGTGCTGTGAAGGTATGCAATTGACATTTATGTTGTCTTTTCTTTACTTTTACTTTCTAATCTTCTGAAATGGGGATGGCTGTTTATAGAAATAAGATAAGGCATGTGATACTATGCTTACACACATTTTATTAGATGCTGACCATGGGTCAAAATCTTGAACGATACCGGTACGTATCTGGTATCGCTGGCAAGCGGTAAATGATACATTGGGTATTATTCGGCAATACATACACAATATATGTCATTATCTCATTGTATCGCCGATACAAAGAATGTATGGGCGATACCGATACTATCGTCTCGATTTGATGGTGGACGATATGTATCGGAAAACCTAGATTTTGATCCATGATGCTGACACATCCTTAGTCTTATTAGGAGTTAGATATTGTATATGAATAATTCAGTCACTAAATGCACTGTGACTTGTTAATGCATGCTACATACATAGTCACAAAGTCGGGAGTTCTTGTTGAACCACAGAGCATAGTCACAAAGTCGGGAGTCAGCAATACATTGGCAAGGATGTTAGTTGGAAAAATCGGTCAAAGTCAAAAAAATCGGGGAAAATAAAAAAATTTGAAAAAAATATAAAAAGGTATATCATAATATATTTCAAGTTAAAAATATTGATTTTAATGAACAAATTAGTATAACATAGGCAAAACCTAAAGGTTTTTTATGGACAAACTGAACAAAATTACAAAATCTAAAGGCTTTTCCCCCTTAAGTATAAGTGAAATAAAAAGAAATAAATTGGGCCACATCGCAAACATCGCCAATTAATCGGCTGAGTCTCAACTTGGCCGATTAATCGGCGATTAAGTTGGGATGACTGCCGACTTTTTCCGATTTTTTTAGAAAGTCGGAGAATTTTGTGACTATGCCACAGATGTTTTCCTTACTTTTAGAAATACATAGTAATCAGTAGAAACATTGATGTTTTCCTTACAGATTCTTTACAAGAATTTGGTATCAGCAACCTATTTACCATGTGCTATATCTGTAACATACTTGCGTGAGTCTTCTACCTGGTGCCGGGAATTCCCAGGCGTGTATAGAAGCTGGAAGCGGGAGTTATCGATTCTTCACCTTATCATCTTATCTCTTATTCCTGCTTCATTCCAAGAAGGCTTATAAAACCGGTGTATAGCATTTTAGTTTCGCACTGCTTGCCTTCACCATTAGCCAACAAGTTCATCATTAACTATACCAGTTTTGTAATATATTTATTTCTCATTTTCGTTATATATATTTTGTTGAATATTCAAAATATTTTAAATACAGTGACTAAATTATCTTTACGGGTATATACATGTATAAATATAAGATATATAATGATGTGTACACAATATCGTAGTTGTTTCAATATTACGTAGTTCTGGATATTTTTGAGAACCAGCTGTTTCACTCTCTTCGTATTCCACTTTTTGGAATATGTTTGCGACCCCTTGATTATAAACAATTACCAGATTCTCTGTTGATTATAATCCATTGTTTTGGACTTGATTATAAACTTTTTTTTTTACGGCTCCATATCAGATTCTCTTTTGACTGAACCTAAATAGACATGCTTAAACTTATCTATCTTTATGCACATGGCACTTCATAGGCTCTGTTGGTTAAAAAGCATTACGTGGTTCCTCAGAATCACTTCTCATCTTTTGTTTTTACATATGTTTCCTTAAACTAAGTGTAGGAATATGATGTGAATAAATTTACTAAGACAGGCTATGACAAGGGTATTATGTTGAATACCACCATCCATCTACATATTTTTCTCAAACATAATCTGCTGTTTACTCATCTGCTTTTATTCATTGGCTTTTGTAGGTTTTGAACCATTTAATAATTCTGTCCCTTTCTCTACATAAGTACATATATCTCTCTAACACCATAATTCCTCACATGTTTATTTCCGAGTTACTAGCACTTTTTACTGTCACTTATTGCAAAGATGGTAGGATTAACTTCATTGAAGAATGACTAGGTAAAAATTACTTTTAACTTGCTGGAATTTTGACTTGGTAAAGACTACATATTCTTGGATTCACAGAACTTGGTAAAGAATAGTGTTTTTAAACAAAAAATAAAAAATTGGACGACTTGAGTCTAGAATGGTAATTTCATTCACGTGTAATTGCAGGTTTCTACTTATGATTTCTCTATAGTTGTTTGTGTATCCATGTGTAATACCATGGTATCAAAACTTGGCCGATACTGATACGTATTGGTTTCATCAAGAATCGATACCGATACTACTTCGATACCTGTATCAAGGTGGTATTGGTATTAGTATCGATATCGGACCGATATGGGTCAGCACCGGCTGATACCGTCTCAATATCGGCCGATACTGACTGATACGAATCTTATATATATATATATATATATATGGGAGCCGGTTAGGTCCTCCAATGGAGGACGGTGACCGTCCTCCAAGATCCACGTGGCACCCAAAACACTTTTTGGGTGCCACGTGGAGCACAGGTGGACAGTTTAGATCAATATTAAAAAAAAAATCGATTTTTTTTTTTAAAACCCACAAGTCAAAGTTTGACGGTTTTCATTGGTCCACATTTCACGGTTCAAAATATACACGGTGGAGATGAGTTTTTAATTTTTCTTTTTTCAAAGATGATCTAAGCAATGCACCCAAGGTCCACGTGGAAGGTTGGAGGACGGTGACCGTCCTCCCATGGAGGACGGAGGCCTTTTCCTATATATATATGCTTCTTTTTTTCAAGAAAAAAAGTTATCGACCGATACGGTATCAATACCCTATCCGTGATATGTATCGGTCCAAGAGGGACCGATACCCAATACCGATATTGATACCTTGAATATACCTGGATGTATGCATGCATTTGTACAGATATAATTGCATGTTGTGAGTAGGGAATCATAAGTTTCAGTTGTTTTTTTTTCCCTACCTGATGCCATACATGCTTTCTTAACCTCTGCATAAGATGAGCTAATGTGTGTCTCTAAGTGATTTGCAGAGTATTCGGGTCGCAAACCTGTCAATGGTTTGTTGTCATACTGTAAATGGTGTATCCCAAGTTCACTTGGAAATATTGAAAACAAAAGTATTCAAGGTATATTTAAGCTCTTATCTCCTATGTGGGAAAACTAACTTTGATTTGTTTACTAGATTTTCCTGCTTTTATTTCTTTTTCGCTATTAGTTTTCTCAACTTAGCTGGATCTTCGTGAGCATGAACTTGTTATGTGCATTTAAGAAATTTAAATTTATAAATTGCATGGACATAGAACAAGAAATATAGAATTTTTTGCAATGCTCCAATCAAGTTGAGGAATTATGAGATTTTTTCCTTTAAAACGCTGTAAGGAAATTTTATAGCAATATTGGCTCCAATGGACATCTATTTATGGGATATGTAGAAGTCAATTGATTTCTATTAAATTGGAACTGTGGAAGTATTTAATTGTACACAACAAATTGCGTAAAGGGAAAATGAAGAACCACATTCCATACACAAAAGTATTCTGACAATTCCCCAGTTTCCCCCTTTAGAGAGGGTTCTCATTAATTTGGTGGACTTTACACTTCCTAGTATGGCTCTCGCTGCCATGTTGATTACATCAAATACAAATAAAATGTTATCTAAAATTCTAAAAAAAAAAAAACATTGTCCTTCATCTTCAATATTGACTTCCTCCTTGGAGTCTTGCAAAGATGAATATTTAGTTTGCTGCATCGATGGGCTGAGCCCTCTGAGAGCTTCGTTTGACTCTCGTCATTGTAAAGGACCCTCTTGGGGTTAGGGTTGGCTTTGATTTATGGAACAGATACCCCTTAATGTTATTGTGAGGTCTGGTTAAGATTGGCTGGACCCAAATAGGGTTGGGGTTAGCAACTTAGCATTGGCTTGTGTAACTGGGACCTCCTCAGGGTTAGGGTTGACCTTGGTCAGGTTTGATTGGACCCAAATAGGGTTAGGGTTTGCCCTGGATTTTGTGATTAGTACCCCTTAGGTTTGATTACTCGAGGTTGTTTGGACTGGAATAGGCTAGGTTTATCCTTGGCTCATGCAATTAGGACCCCATAGGGTTAGGTTAGGTCAAGTTGGGATAAACTCCATCCAAATGAGATATGGCTCAATCCCCAAATGTTCAACAAATTGTTAGACTCAAAGTTTTGCTGGTACACTCATTCTACATCTTGTTTAATGAAACTTGTACTATCCTGTCATAATTTATTTCAATCATCTGCTATGATCTCTAGATACTCATTTTTGTCGTTAATGTCATAAAAGAATACTTTTTGGTCATGAGATTTACAATCATGATTAGGTCATCAAGATTTTAAGCATAGCATTGCCTCTTCTAAAGGACCAGTTTGTGATTTTTATGGCCTCTTCTCACTAATTGCTGAAGTTGAGCCACTTTAGACTCTTCTACTTATTTGCTGGATTTATAGACTGCTTCCGGTATTTGAGAAATTCAAATTGCAGATATGGTGCAGGAGATGCTAGTTTCTTTTGGTTTTTTTGTTGTTGGATCTGTCATAAGTACCATGGCATTGATTGATATGTTGGAGGCTTTGTCGGTTTATATGTTTGGTTTTAATTTTTGTTTTCCCTTTTCTTTCATTTTTCATTTATTTTTTCCTCGGGCTGTTCCATTATTGTAATTTTTTTGTTATTCTTTCTACAGTCATGTTGGGTCCTAGTAACACATTCGTACGAGCCAAACTCACGACAACGAAAAGTTCTATCAAAGTTCATAAATTTGCTTTCCTAATATGTTGAAATTGATGGTTTTTCCAAAAAGCTACATAAACTGTCGTAGATGGCAACTGAGAACGGTATATTTTGCCATTTCTTTTAAAAAAGGGTATATTTTACTAGTAGCCTGAATATTTTCTAGCATATCTTTTTATAAAGTGAATGAGTCTTAGTAAACACTTAGAATCACAAAAAAATAAGACAACAGTGGCTGGGTATTTTTATTTTATCCTTTTGGTAAAAATGAAATCACCAGTGAAGTCAACCTCTGTTAGCCATACGTGCACTTTGTTATTAGGATTATTGAATATGTTTTGCACGGTGCTCTGGTGTCAGAAGAGCAGCACAATCTGATTGTTGATTTATTTTCCACGACTCAAAGCTGCAGTGGAAAGCGTTGAAGGGAATGCCAGTTCTGCTAGGATTGCTGAATGAATGTAATATGTGACCATCCAATATTGACCTCCTTGCTGTCCAAACTTCATAATAAGCATGGTAGCAAAACTCGGTCAATACCGATACATATCGGCGATATATATGGCTTTTGCTGGAAACTTATACCTATACCACCCCAATACCAGTATCGGGGTTGTATAGGTATCTGATATCAGTATCGATCGATACCGGCGTGTATCGGTTGATACGCATCGGGTAGGTCGATACGGATTGGGTATTGGCCGATACCCCTTTGATTTTAATATATTTTTTTCGAAAGATATTTCGTTAAAAAAAAAATTCTGTATTGGTCCTCCATGAATCGATACCCGATACCTATCCCAATGTTACTTTAAACCTTTAAAGCAACCTGAAGGTCGTAAGACCTGATGTGGTTCTGGGTTACTAAGGGGAATGTGGGGTCGGGGGTGGGGGGATGTGTTTGTGTGGGATCCGGGTTAAGTCTCCGAAGATGTGGGTGTGGCGGTGCTGTTCGCAGCTGTTTTTTTCCTTTTCCTTTTTTCGGTTTTTGGTCGTGTCTTGTTGTATTGGGTTTCGGCAGCGCCTTGCTGCTTTTCAATATACACTCTTTATTATCGATCCAAAAAAAAAAAAAAAGTTCATGCCTAGCTTACCTATCAAAAAAAATGTTACTTTGTTAATTTGCTCATTTCCAACCATCAAAACTATCCAATACTGTTAGCATCTCTGAATTGCTTAACTTTTTTCGCAAGCTTCAAAGTTTGTGAACTTTATAGATGGCTAGTCTTTGGTTATCAAATTGGATAAAGATAGTTGACAATTTGTAAACATTTTTCTACAGGACTTTTATGAGCTTTGGCCTCAGAAATTTCAATACAAGACAAATGGTGTCACTCAGGTAGAAACTGGCACTATTTAAGTTGTAGTAGTGGTTGAAGTATGTTTTTATTTTATTTAGCCGGAGATAAATCAAACATGGTTTGACATAACAAGACATTGCAAGGGCAACTATGGTTCATTCCGTTTTCTCAACACTTGAATATTTAATTCGAAAACTCTAAGCTTAGGGGATTTCCTATTAAATCCAAATCTGAGATATAATTTAAGTACACAAATATAATGCCAAAAGTGTTTTATTAAAATTCCCCAGCTAATTTTGTGTTCATTTAGTTACTAGAGATGTTTTTATTTTTTTTATAATTAATAATTATCCCCAATTTTATTAAGATAAAAAATAGTTATTTTACATTATTTTTGTGTCAATTGTTGTTAAATCAGAAGCAGGCAAGAAGTCGAGTGTAATATTACAGGAAGGAAATCCAAGAGAAGAAATAAAGGTAAAGAAAAGCACAAAAATTAGGGCATATATTGATTCCTCAATTTCAAGCAATAAGAGAGCAATGAACTTGTAAAATAGGGGTTCCCCTGCCAACACTCCCAAGAGTTGCTTAAACCAATAATAAACATAAGATTTACTTTGGGTCCCAAAACCGTCTAAATTTTAGACTCCTAATCCAACTAAACTTTTAATTTAACTAAAACTAGCAAACTCCATCCTGACATAAAGGTCAACAAAAATATTTAAAAAATTCAAACCTCTTATTAGAGAGAGAGAGAGAGAGAGAGAGAGAGAGAGAGAGAGAGAGAGAGAGAGGCTTAAGTGACTCACATAATAAAGGGGCTATTGCGTGAGGCTTTAAGTGACTCACATTACTACTTAGATAACACATGATGACCCTTTTTATTAACCTACATGGGCTCATTTAAAAGGACTAATAGATGTGATGTTCCTTTTAATGTAGTTCACTCTGACGTGTGGGGGCCTTTGCCTGTTCTATTCACAGATACCATTATTTTGTATCTTTTATTGATGAATGCATTTGCTACATCTCTGTTTCTCATAAAAATCAATGATGACGCTAGCGCGATTTTTTCCATCCATGACAAGTGGGTCAAGACTCAACTCAATGCAAGAATAAGTTTCTACGATTTGACAATGGGAGAGAACACTCGTCCCAAGATCTTCAATCTTACCTCCGGACGCATGGAATTGAGTGATAATCCACTCCCTTACACTCCTTACCAAAATGGAGTGGTTGAGAGTAATAGAGTGATTGTTGATGTTCCATAAGTTGGCCGAGAAAGTGAGTTTGCAAAATGAGAGTGAGAGAGTGAATTGCAAAAGCATGTGACTCCAGCTTTAAAGCTTGGGTCACATGCGGTATAGTGTCAATCGATCATATCGAGCAATACAAATCTGTATCGGCCGATACGGATACCTGCTTCCAATACCAGTGTTGGACTGATATTATTATCGATTTTCAGAATGACCAATACATATTACCGATACGTATCGATCCGGCTAATACTTGATACCTTGATTGTCTATTTTTCCGATTGGGAATTTAGTCAAGCATCAATATCTGCCTATATTCCTCTTCCCTTCTTAAACCAAGACACTTTGTGAGGATCATCTTCAAGCCTCTCAATTGGTAAATGTAGCTTGTCTACCATATCTTTGAAAACTAGATAGCGCACTCTCCCTGACGAGGGACAACGACCCTAAAACACGTGAATGATCATGAGATGCTAGTTTGCCGAAATTAAACTAATGAATTAAGCAATAAAATTCAAATTAAAGTGATACCTTAGGGTTTTGTGGATTTCCGCTTAAGTGACCATGCTTGGTTTGCTTAAGGTCCAATCTAGCGCACGAGATCCGTTAAGATATGCCAAAGGTGCGATCCTAGAGATAGAACTCTAACATCATCTAGGTCGGGGCATTCGATCGTGGCTCGATGTGAAATCACTAGATTATCGTTAGGATTTTTAATTGAATCGATCAACAATTCAAATTGAACAATCTCGAGCCTAACAACGGTCATGGATCGACGGGTTAAGATTGGAGTTGATCCACAAGGATGGACATCAAGGTTGCTCTAGATCTAGGGTTTTTGGATTTTGAACAATCAAATAAAATGGGGAAAATGGATGCAAGAAATTAGCAAGGAAATAGGAAAAGAGATAAAGAGAAGATCAAAGATAACATGAGCATCACACCCTTTGCCCCACACCAAACTTACAAGAGGAAAGAAGAATCACTCTCCATCAAAGCTCATCTCAAGCTCTCAATGCATAGCATTTTCATTAAAATTAACCAATTTCCCAATTTGACTTTTATAAGGACATTATATACTAGGTGCAAAAGGAAACTAACCCTAAAATGGCAAAATACTAAATTGTCCCCAAATGGAACATTACATTAAACCCAAAAGGCAAGAAAAGAATAAAGAAAAAGGACAACTGTCCTCGCTCGAGTGGGTTTGGTTCTTGTTCGAGGGGGAATCTTAAAGGCTTGACGAAATCTCAACTGGATGGGGTTGCTCAAGTGATGTTTGGCCGAAAGTTTTGGCCTTTGATCATCTTCACCCTCGCTCAAGTAGTAAGTAGAGTCGCCCGAGCGACTCTGGGCAGTTAGGTGTCCTCTTGTCGCTCTTCTAGGCTCCCCTCCCGGATGATGTTGATGCCCCGTGGTTCCTTCTTCGCTTCTTCTTACGTCGATATACATGATACGACTCAAAACCTAGGTCTATGGTGTCGGCGTCCCTGCCAATTCTCCCAGACCAAAATGTTTCATCACTGATGAAACTAGACTGAGACATTGGTCGATTAAGTTGATGTCCTCGTCCCCACTAATTCTCCCGAACCCAAAATGTTTCATCTCCGATGAAAACATGCTCGTAGTATTGATCAAGTATGTCGGAACTTATGTATGACCATTCTCGCAACTAGCCCAAGCCATCTCAGAACTCGATGGAGCATGCTCGTCATGTCGGCCAATTGTACCGGGACGCACACGATAGATCTCATCTCGACGAACCTAAGCCATCTTAGAACCCGGCTTGCCAACCCACTCTACCAAATACTTTCGAAGCTTCCCACCATTTCCACTTGACCAAGAAGATTTCATCACCGATGAAACATGCACATGAGATTGATCAAAGAAGTCTGGATCCTCACCATAAACCTCTTCCCACTCAATCCAAGTGCTCTAGTATTCCGACTCACTAACCCTCCACAAAATAGCCTTGAATGCCACAAGACCATCTAAGTTCTTCTCAATGATCTCACTTTTCATCTTGCTCGGAGGAGGAAGGGGTATGGGTTGTGGGATTCGGATTGACTCAAATGAAATGGACGTTTGAAAATGATTTCTAGGAAGTGGTCTTGAGCTTAGATGAAGAACTTTGTCTTCCACATTGAGTGTTGAACTAACCCCCATCCCCATACCTTGAGGTAGCTCAAACACATATACCTTAGGTCCACTCCTTGCCACCATCCTAAAAGATCCGGCAACGCGAGTTTGGGACTTCTTCGAGATCCCCGATAGGAATCGTTCAGGTCTAATCCAAACCATTTCATGGCCACTTATTTAGATTTCCTTAAAGCTCACAGGAAAATCTGCCAATAATTTGGAATTGTCATTGCACAAATTAATTGTAGGCATAATTTCCGCATGCAATGCGGAATGTGATTCAAAACCATGATGGGTACGTGCACCTATGAACTCGATATGCTCATGTGCACGTGACATGAACGACTCATGTGTAGTGGACTCTGCCAACACTAGTCACTCATGTGCACTCGACTTAATTAACTCGTGTGTACTCGATTCAACCAATACCAAAGACTCAAGTGCACTCGACTCTACAAACAACAAGGACTTGTGCACAGCTGACTCCACGAACACTAACAAATCATGTGTAAGTGACTCTGTTGAATCGTGCGTGGGTGACTAGGTTGGCTAAGGGGTGGGCGACTCAACATCATTACTCATAACGGAAATAGAAGTCTCTTCAATACAAGCTTGACTTTCTTTGACTTCTTCTATGTCCTCTTCACTCATCTCGACACTAGTGTCATACACATCCTCTCCCACGTTCACATTTTTCAGCTCCGTAGAACTATTTCTTTTATTCAATAAATTTTGGGCAGGAAATTTTGTCAGGCATTGATAAGCAAAGTGTCCAAATCCATTACACTTGTAACATTTGTTGCAACCACTAGTTTTGGGGCTCTCAATACTCACGCTTCTGGTGTTAGCAATTTGGGGGCTCGGAGAAGTGTTCACGAGCTTCGACGTTTGGACCCCGAAATTATATATCTTACGGGTCACTCTTTTCCCGTCATCAATTTGGGGACTCGTAGGAGTACTCACGGACTTTGATGATTGAACCCCGAAATTAGCCTTCACTTTTCCGTAGGTACCCCTAGACTCAAGTTGGGTGTGTTTATGACACCTATCCACTTTAACTTCCAAACACCGTTGAAGGTGGCGGTGCATGAAAGGAATGTACTTCTCGATAAGTCACTCCTTCATGTCATCCCATCGCGTGATGAGTTTACTTCGAAGCGACTCACGCCAAAACTTCACACCATCCCAAGAGATTTTAGCGTGGTTCACCAATCTCGTTTTGGTGAGTCTAACCTTACACTCTCTCGACACATCATACAAGCCAAAATATTCCTCTATGCTAGACAACCATCCCACGAAGGATTTAGGGTTCACCATACCCTCAAAATTCGGGACTTCGATTTGAATAGACCTTAGAGATTTTCTATCAAGAATTCAAGATCATATTCAGGTTCACAATTATGGGAGTGACCTCTAACACTAATCTCATCGCGACTTTCGGGACTTTGCATAGGATTTGGAGTGTAACGATTTCTTTGTTCGGCTAGTACCCTTTCAAGACAGGTAAGGAACTCACGTTGACGTGCAAATGCTTGACACAAACACAAGTCGGACTCAATTCTATAATAAACACATACTATGAACCACACAACAAGTGAGTAATTTTCACAAACACAAGATGAACATACAACTGAAATAAAATCAAACGAAATCGAAATGACACACAAATGCCCTAACCTAGAACCTAGGCTTTGATACCAAAACTGACGCGGGACAACGACCCTAAAACAGGTGAATGATCATGAGATGCTAGTTTTCCCAAATTAAACTAATTAATTAAGTAATAAAACCCAAATTAAAGCGATACCTAAGGGTTTCGTGGATTTCTGCTTAAGTGACCATGCCTGGTTCGCTTAAGGTCCAATCCCGCGCACGAGATCCGTTAAGATTTGCGGAAGTTGCGATCTTAGTGATAAAATTTTAGCATCATCTAGGTCGAGGCTTTCGATCGTGGCGTGATGTGAAATCGCTAGATCCTCGCTAAGGCTTTTGAATTGAATTGATCAACGGCTAAAATCGGACAATCTCGAGCCCATCAATGGTCATGGATCGACGGGTTAAGATCGGAGTCGATCCACAAGGATGGGCATCAAGGTTGCTCTAGATATAGGGTCTTGGGATATTGAACAATCAAATAAAATGGGTAAAGTGGATGCAAGAAATTAGCAAAGAAATAGGAAAAGAGATAAGGAGAAGATCAAAGATAACATAGGCATCACACCCTTGGCCTCACACCAAATCCACAAGGGAAAAGAAGAATATCTCTCCATTAAAGCCCATCTCAAGCTCTCAATGCATAGCATTTTCATTAAAATTAACCAATTTACTAATTTGGCTTACATAAGGACATTATATACTAGGTGCAAAAAGAAACTAATCATAAAATAACAAAATATTAAATTGTCGCCAAATGGAACATTACATTAAACCCAAAAGGCAAGAAAATAATAAAGAAAAAGGACAACTGTCGTCATTAGACTCGCTCGAGTGGGTTTGGTTCTTGCTCGAGCGGGAATCTTAAAGGCTTGACGGAATCTCGATTGGATGGGGTCGCTCGAGTGATAGCCAGGGGTTGCTCGAGCGATGTTTGGCTGAAAGTTTCGGCCTCTGATCGTCTTCACCCTCGCTCGAGCGATAGGTAGGTTGCTCGAGCGACTCTGGGTAGTTAGGTGTCCTCTTGTCGCTCTTCTAGGCACCCCTCCCAGATGATGTTGATGCCTCGTGGTTCATTTGCTTTTTCTTGCGTCGATACACGCGATGCGGCTTAAAACCTAGGTCTACGTAGTTGGCGTCCCCGTTACTTTCCCAATCAATTATGATCATACAATGTTTTGCTTTAGTGGAACACGTTTTTCAGAAGATGTTAGAAAGTTCAGTGGTAAACGTTGTTTGAAAGATGTTAAACCGCAAATATCGATCATCCTCATTGCTTTTGGGTGCCACCACCATCGTATGCATCACCAGGGTCTATCCATTGGTGATAACCTCTATATTGATCGCTTCGACCAATGCATTTTGTTGCACTTTTCAACTTTGAGAATTCTTAGAATTTTTTATAGGGGTAAGCTGGGAATGAAAATGGAAGATCATGAAAAGGGAAGACGGTGAGAAGAAGAAGAAGAAGAAGATTTTAGGATAAATTGAGTTTCTAATCCTGTCACTAGTAGTCAAATATATAATTGCGTCCAACATATGGACCAGACCGCACTTGTCAGAACCCACTTTGGTGGGTCCTGTCGGGTTTGGTTCGACCCAAACAATTTGCACCCCTACTGTTTAGGTATATAAAGTTCCTCGTTCATGTAAAAAATTTAAGTTGCCTACTAGATCTTCAAGTTTTGATACCTTTAGTCACAATATCCATGACTTGGTAATTCTTTTATCACGATGATGCATCCTGAACTGGTAAGTGATAATATTAATTCATTATTCAAATATTACACATAAATACAAATTGGACAATGATGTTATTATGTTATTTGCTAGGCATCTGAATCTCTAAAATGTGATTTCTCAGCGACGCTGGATTGTGGTGAACAATCCTAGTTTATGTGGTCTTATCTCAAAATGGCTTGGAACAGAGGCTTGGATCCATGATGTTGACCTCTTGATGGGATTAGGAGAACATGCAGAGGATCCAGATTTGCAACATGAGTGGAAAATGGTACTTTTATTGCTCTTGTACAAACATAATTGCTCAGAATATTTAGGGATGGGTAAAGGTAGCCTGGTACCATGTACCACGTAATTTTCAGCCACTTGGCACCCATTCTCATTATCAAGTGTCATGGATTGGAGTGACTCGATGATCACAATTATTTTGTGAAGCAAAAATAAATATAAAACCCTGCGGTCAAAAGAGTCAATTGCACGTAAACTTAACGGTAAAATCACATTTTCTTTTACTGTTCATTTCTCACCACGGGTGACGCCATTGATTATGTAGTGTGGGACCGGTTAAGTTACCTGGTCCATGTACCAGACTACCTTTACAATTTAGGGATATGGGTTTTCATTGAATCAAGTGATTTTAATGTGATAAATTGCTCCAGGTTCGAAGGCTTAATAAGATGAGGCTTGCTGAATATATAGAAGTCATGAGTGGTGTCAAGGTTTGTGTAAAGATTTCTCCTGGTGATTTTCTTCTTTTAAGGTCACTTTGTTTTCATTTTTCAGTTACTTTTCACTCATTGTAAATGTTAAATGCTTCCTAGTCACTTCATCCTGGCAGCGTATCTCTTCAAATTTCAGGTCAGCATTGATGCAATGTTTGATGTGCAAGTAAAGAGAATACATGAGTATAAAAGACAACTGCTTAATTTACTTGGAATCATCCACCGGTATGATTGTATAAAGGTATGAAATTTCAAATTTTTATTGCTTAAAAAAGTTTCTATTGTTGGGCAAACGTTATGTGATCAATTAAAAATGTTATTAGGTTTTTTTTTTTTTGGTCTCGAGAGAAATGTTTCCAAATGGCAGCCATGTGGTGGGACAGATGAAACTTTTTGTTTCTGGCTATTTGAGCCACCACACTAATATGCAATATGCTCCAGGGCTGGGTTTGGAATTGTGGATACATGTTCAATTTAGGTAAATAATTAACTGCCAAAAAAAAAAGAGTAAATAATTGAAAGCAAGTCATTACTATTCATGATTGTGAAATTATAATGTAGATATTATGCCAAGGCTTGCTGGCTTTGACTCAACTTACATATGCATGCCTGGATAGTAGTTACAAAATTCACCGAAAATTTGAAAAATTCTTGAATTTGAGGTTCTGCAAATTAATCCCAAATAACTCACGTTTTTTGTACAAAATTCATTTTATCTTAAATTCGCGAATAAATAAAAAATAATTCCCGATTTTTTTAATAAATCGTGATTTTTAATATTTTTTACTTTTTAATATTTTTTTTCCCCTCTGTCTCTCTCTCTCTCTCTCTCTCTCTCTCTCCTATTTTTCTCTGTCTATTTTCCCGAACTTGCCGTATTTTGCTGGATTTTTCTGAGCTTTAATCTTGCTGAATTATTTCCGAACCCCGACTTGGTGACAATATATACATGTATAGGCATGTTGCTTGTTTTCATCCTCTGTATAATCACTTGCTTCTCTATAAATCGGACTGAACCCCATTGTTCAGTTAATCTCTCAGTGGTGAGTAGGAGATTGTAGCTAATACAGGGTAGCCTTTCTCACTGGGGCTCACTCAGTTCCTCTCCTATTATTCTTGTCACATTCATTTATTTATTCACTCTATAACATTCCCCAACTGCCGTCCCTCTCCTGTTCTTATATGTTGAAAATTTTATGTATTATCTTCTTTATTTGATTTTTTGTTGGAATTTCTGTATGCGACTTTTCTTTATGTTCATCATGCCTGTTAATTTTTATTACCGAATCTTGTAGATATTTTCTGCATTTACTATTTCTTCTTTAATTATTTCTGGGAAAAGAACATAAAACTCCTTAATGGATTGTTTTAGCGTCTGCTTCATCCTTTGAGTTTTTTGCAACAGTATGAATACGCAAACTTTTCTATCGAAAACTTGCTTTGATAATAATACTATTTGGTTGCTTATAAGAGAAATACTAAATTCCATTGTTTGTTGTCTTGTACAAACTAAACTCTTTACTGTGAGCGGGGTTTTTATTATCATTTTGAGAGTGAACAGAAATAGAAGATTATGATGTACGTTGTTTATTAGTGATGTGGCCCAATCTTTGCTTCTGAATTATAATCCAAACACACTTCATGTATTATGTTTGTGCCTCGATCTTGATTAAGATTTAAGGACTTGTGAGCCCCAGACTAAAGCCAGATCAACTCTGCAGCAGCATGACTTGGCTGAGTCAAAATTGAGTTGATTCAGTTTTGGTCTGGGCCAAGTTCCTGACAGAATCCGAGATTTAAATCCTTGGCTCAATAGGTTTCCATTAATTTTTATCCCTGTTTGGATATTCATCCATGTTTTTGGTCTTTGTTTGTTTTGATTTGATATAGATGGTCAGTTACAGAGCTTTGCACTGACATTGAGAATTTGAGATCTTCTATCCAGTGTGGTGTTAATTAGAGTTCTGGTAGAAGACAATCTAGGATTTCAAGATGGTGGTTTAGTAGTGGTATTAGGGTTAGAATGATGGTTTTAGGGTTAGGGTAAGAGAAGAGTAGAAAGAAGTGTAAGAGAAATTTTAGAGAAAAAGAGCTAATTATGGTAAGTTTGGCAAGGGATAGCTATCCCTGCTAGCTTTGTTTATCAAGGGGAAAATATTACATACAAACCTAATATCACTCAACACACCAAACACCATATATATTGTATGTACATAACACACTAATATTCCCCCTCAAGCTGGACCATGGAGATCTAACATACCATCTTGACAATAATATCATGAAGAAGAACTGGTCCAACAGCTTTAGTCAGAACATTGGCAAGCTGTAAACAGGAGGAAACACCAGGAAGCGCAATATGTCTGGTCTGTCATGTAACACAGGAAATGCAAGCTTAGATAGGAGAGAGTGAAGCCATAAAAAGTCACAATTGCTGTGAACAATAGCTCGATACTCAGGTGCAACACTTGATCGGGAGACAAAACTGGTTGCTTCTTACTTTTCCATGCAACAAAGTTACGTTTATAAAGACACTATAACTAGAAATAGAAAGTCAGTCAATAGCTAAATTAGCCCAATCAACATCTGAAACCAGTTCACGACCAGGGCAGCAGGGTTAGACTTGATATATAAAAAAATACAGTGAGCATCAACAAGATGTGAGGTATGGGGATGCAAAAAGTGGCTAACCAAGCTAGTGAAAAATGTAATGTCTAGTCTCGTGAGAGTAAGATAAATTAAGCAGCCCACCAACCGCGAATACTAATGTGAGTCAGGAAGCAAATCTCCCTCACTCTTATGATGAGAATATTTCTGGTATATAGGAGATGTAGCTGGCTTACATCCAAGCGTACTAATGTCCCTAAGACAATCAATTACATACTTCCATTGAGAGAGGAAAATTCCTTTCCTAGAACGTGCAATCTCTAGCCCTGTGACGCTCCCGAGTTTAGACACTGGATCAATGCGCTCACTAAGAGACATTACCGCATTACCTAGCCATGGTCATAAAAAATGTCCGATTCATAAAGGTTCGCATGATTGCAACAAAAATAACCATAAAATAACGCACATCAAATTTTCTTTTTACCAATCATCATTGTGCAAATCATAACTAATTAACATAAGAATTTCGCCATCGTTTCTCGAAAGTCGCCTGGCGGTTCTGGCTCCCGATTTAGGCCGGGCGCCTAGGGCGGATCGACTTGGGCGCTGCGCTGCCCCGCATTGCCCAATTTTTTTTTCGATAGTCATTACTTGGCAGATTTTGGAAGGGCCATTGCACTCGGAAAGTTGGCCCTTACGCCGACTTTAAGAGACTTGGTATTTTAGGGACATGTGACATGTGAAGACCATTGATGGCATCAAATCAGATGACCGAGGTCGTGTTTCACCTCGATATTCTATACAATAGATCTTGTGGGTGTTCTTAACGCCAACGCTAAGTTATAAATTGGTTGCAAATAACGCAAATAACCCACCCTAAGTTGTAGGGTGCAAATAACTTCACAAGAAGAGATACAAATAATATATATATATATATACATTTGTAATGAAATAAAACATATATGTATATATACATAGCGGCCGCCGCCCAACGATTTCCGCCCGAACATTCCCCCGACCGCCCGAGCCTGCCCAACGATTTTAAGAACAGTGATCTCACTGATGCATAGAATAAAAGACTACTATATTAATTTTATTTCTACTACTTAAAACTGAATTAATGATGAATTAAATCATAGTCCAATATCAACATAAACCTATCCACAGCTGAAATAATAAATTTGAAATAAATGTCTTAAAATCCTTTCTAAATTTAAAGTAACTGATCAACTAAGCTTCTAATCCCTCTTCGTTTAAATATAGATTTCCGTTAGGTAACGACGCATCTACATCACCAACTCCATCTATAGCTGTACTCCCTGAAATCCCAAACAATGGGTTAGTTTACGACGTAAACCGGTATGAATCAGACATGCCGAGGCTAATAGGAAAGGTCGATAACTCATAGTAAAGCATAAGGGATCAATTAATGTTGACACTAATTTGACAAAGAATGTAATATGCAAGGCAATAAGTAAAATTGAATATCATAAGATTCAACTGAACATTGTGGCTTAGTCTCTATCCTAGTTTCGTAGTGTGGTCATTTGAATTATACATTTAAGACACATGAAATATCGGCATGCATCATGGACATGGTTATCTCTTCCCATCCTTCAACTGGTATCTACATTAGCCTTTATACCATGTCTCTTCGGTTAAGTAGTATGGCTTGCAATGGCTAAGTGGTGCGGAAACTAATACTATGCATATGCTATGGGACGTATCTCGGAGATAAAAGATGGAAGGGAGAGAAAAGTTGGCCTCACACCAAACCGCACGCGGTACGAAGAATCACTCTTCAAGTTGAAAAAATCACACTCACATATAACTTTGTTCAAAAGCTCTCAAGTTTGCAAAGCAAAATTTCATTCATCATCAATAATAATTTCATAAGTGATTACAATGTGTATTTATAAAGAAAAGAAACCTTAGGAATACTACTTAAAATAAAACTCCCAATCAACCATTAAAACTTTCTAATCTAACAGTCATAATTAATTTCACCATTAATCCTTTTTTTACTACGCGCCCACTTTTAAAGGGTCAAACAATGTCCGATTGACGTGAAATTAGTCTTGTTTGAAAGCTTATCGAAGTAGCTTTCCAACAAGACAAGAATCACGCAATTCCGACACATGTTGATAGACTTATGACACTTTTCCGATGGTTGTGTAGAAAGTGACGAAATTAACAGTCACATATCACATATATGTGCCTGACCCCTAAGTAATTCAAATAAGGAAACTAATCCTAAAACAAACAATTTATTTAAAAGTCTTAAAGCAACTAAAACACTGAAATGACAAGTTTTGCCTCAAAACCCGTAATTCTGTCAAATCTTGGACGCGTCTCACGGACGTCCGTCTTGTTGTCACGGACATCCGGCCCAGATTAGACCAAAATAGTCACATTTCACGACGTTTGTCTTGTTCCCACGGATGCGTGATCGTTCCACGAGGTCCGTCCTGAAGTAGCTTTAACAGGCCTTTAAAAAACCCATTCGCGGGTCCACTTTCTCTTTCGATGTCTCTTCTTTATCTGGCCATGATCTCGGTGTGTAGGCTTCAATTCTGCATCACTAACCCTCTTTATCTTGTATTAATACATAGATGCTAACTTTTCTTGCTTATAATTCTTGTTCATGCTAATTCCGTTGGCACTACAACCCTTGAGAATTCTATCGTAATCATGAAATTATTTTTGTTTTCATGTGTCATGTCAGAAGGGTATCTTTTCACTTTTATGAATGTCATGAATGCACATACATAGAAAATCAGTAAACCAAACAGTCATGCAAAGTTTTTTGCTTGTTTAGGTTCAACATAGCATAACATTTTGAAACTTGTCGTATAATTTCTCTTCGATTCAATATGAAACTTTCGATTCGTAACTCTTGACGAAAACCGTGTAATCTCCTTGCGATCTCCGAATCCTTCGAACATGAAATTGTAGGGTTCTCTCCCTCTTTCTAAAGTTCTAGGGTTCTAAATTTTTGTAAATTAACTGATGGGGACATCCGATTCAAGTAGCCCATAACATATTGGACGCTGAAGAATAACGTCGAAGTGGTCAGAAAGAAGAATACCCCGAGTCGTAGAGTTGAAGACTAGTTTAGTCGATCGATCGAAATCAAACAGTCGATCGATCGATTGAAGCAAATTTGAAAGAATGAAGAAGCACTCAGTCGATCGATCGATTTCGTATAGAAACTTTGGATAAATTATATAAATCAATTCATTCACGCAAATCATAATCACAGGTCCAAATAATGGAATAAATCACACGTAAATCTCGCTCGTTACAAGCCCTAGAAAATATTTTGATGCGAACTTTAGATCCGCTTGTTTGAATCATGGTCGAATAAAGAGGAGACACCAAAAGAGAAAGTGGACCCACGAATGGGTTTTTAAAAAAGGCCCGTTAAAGACCCGTGTGCACATTAATTTAGGCAATATTTTCTCTAGGTTTAGTTTCATTTCTTATTAGGATTCTTTTAATAAGTGACTTGTTTTAGGACTAGTTTCCTTATTTGAATTATTTAGGAGTCAAGCACATATATGTGATATGTTACTGTTAATCCCGTCACTTTCTGCGCAACCATCGGAAAAATGGTCATAAGTCTACCAATATGTGTCGGAATTGTATGATTCTTGTCTTGTTGGAATGCTACTTCGATAAGCTTTCAAACAAGACCAATTTCACGTCAATCAGACATCGTTTGACCCTTCAAAAGTGATCGCATAATAAAAAAACGGGATTAATGGTGAAAGTAATTGTGACTATTAGATTAGAAAGTTTTAATGATTGATTAGGAGTTTTATTTTAAGTAGTATTCCTAGGTTTTTTTTCCTTATAAATACACATTGTAATCTCTTATGAGAATTAGTATTGATGATGAATGAAAATTATGAGTTTTGCTTTGTGCGAATTCTAGAGAACTTGAGATGAGTTTTCGATAGAAGAGTGATTCTTCTTTCGCTTGTGATTTGGTGTGAGGCCAACTTTCTTCCTTAGAGCGATTCCTTGGATCTTCTTCTTTTACCCCTATTTTTCTTTTTATTTTTTTGTTTTAATTGAAGAGCGAGAACCTTAACCCCTCTCTTGTCGGATTTACGCTATTTTAGGGTTAGCGTGCGATTTTTCCCGCATCAAATTGGTATCAGAGCCCAAGTTCATCACTCGGCACGTGAAGTCCATAATGAGTAAAGAACAATTTATCGAAGCCTTGCACGAGTTGAATGGATTCATGATGGCTAGAATGGGATCGTTCGTGGATCGGTGAAAGCTCCTTGATTTGTATCAGACAATTGGTAAGATTAGACAAGCATGGGAGGCAGTGAAAACTAGATCGTGGAGTCTGAGGTATTTGAATTCAACACCTCAATATTGGCCAGCTTTATATGATCGAGCATTTACTTTTGAGATTAAACGTGAGTTAACAAATGCACGTCAGATAGTGGAGGCATTAAACAAGAATCTCGTTCAAGAATTTCTTGAGGATTTTCTCCTCAAACTACAAGAGGAAATCATATCGGTGAGACATGAAGCTTTGAGATTTAAGCTTTCAAAACCCGTGTCCGTTAACCCAACCCCATCACTAACCATCCGCTGTAATCCCTTAACAATTTCTCATCCTATAACCGTTGTGCAACCTACACCCGTTATGGAATCCATTAACGATGTAAACTCTATGCCGGTTGCAGCCCTCGTAACAACTTACAACCCAAAGCCCATTCAAGAAATCAAACCCGTCAATTTCACCCTCATCTCACCTAAAATTGTTATCGATCCTCTTCTTGAACCCGTGATAGCCCCAAAATCAGTCGAAGATTCGGTACTGGTTGATGAGAACCCTCTTCCGGTCAATATCTGTACTAATGCCAACACCGTTGAGGAGCCCGAGACCATTGAAGAGCATGCTGCCGCAATCAGTCCTCTCGAGCCCGAGATCGTCGAAGCACAATTATTTGAAATGAAGACTATCGCACTCACGACCCACAGGTCCCAAGATAGTGTTGGTTGCATGTTGACGTCCATTCCCGCTGGTGAATCGAAGATGAAACAGATCGAGCCCGAGTGGAATCCTGTTTACTTGTTCAAGCTGCTTCCGATCGAGGTTCCTTATATATTGTCTGTGACTGCAATCGTGAAGATTCATGCCAACCAAAGTTCGAGGTCGAACTTTTTCAAAGTAGAGGGGATTGATGCGAACTTTAGATCCGCTTGTTTGGATCATGGTCGAATAAAGAGGAGACGTCAAAAGAGAAAGTGGACCCACGAATGAGTTTTTAAAAAAGGCCTGTTAAAGACCCGTGTGCACATTAATTTAGGCAATATTTTATTTAGGTTTAGTTTCCTTTCTTATTAGGATTCTTTTAATAAGTGACTTGTTTTAGGACTAGTTTCCTTATTTGAATTATTTAAGGGTCAAGCACATATATGTGATATGTTACTGTTAATCCCGTCACTTTCTGCGCAACCATCGGAAAAATGGTCATAAGTCTACCAATATGTGTCAGAATTGTATGATTCTTGTTTTGTTGGAAAGCTACTTCTATAAGCTTTCAAACATGACCAATATCACGTCAATCGGACATCGTTTGACCCTTCAAAAGTGATCGCATAATGAAAAAACGGGATTAATGGTGAAAGTAATTGTGACCGTTAGATTAGAAAGTTTTAATGATTGATTAAGAGTTTTATTTTAAATAGTATTCCTAGGTTTTTTTTCCTTATAAATACACATTGTAATCTCTTATGAGAATTAGTATTGATGATGAATGAAAATTATGAGTTTTGCTTTGTGCGAATTCTAGAGAACTTGAGATAAGTTTTCGATAGAAGAGTGATTCTTCTCCCGCTTGCGGTTTGGTGTGAGGCCAACTTTCTTCCTTGGAGCGATTCCTTGGATCTTCTTCTTCTACCCCTATTTTTCCTTTTATTTTTTTGTTTTAATTGAAGAGCGAGTACCCTAACCCCTATGTTGTGGGATTTACGCTATTTTACGGTTAGCGTGCGATTTTTCCCGCATCATATTTTAAGCTTCTCAAACCCTTTACTTTTGAAAATGAAGTCAAGCTCACACTTCCCATGAGCGATAAAAGATGAATCGTCCCCTATGGGAATAATGATCAACATAGACTAGGAGAATCGTACGGCTAGTGGAACTAGAGTGACTGAAGGATGTGTGATCGAAGTGACACCTTTGAAAATCCTTGCCAATAATAATTTCACTGAGCTGGTTTCATGAAACCACTCTTTGGGTGATTACTTCAAATCGTAAATCAACTTGCATACCGACACATTTTCCTTTCTCCCCCTGAAGTAGGAAGCCGGGTTGAGGATCCATGCACATCTCCTTGTGAGATACCCATTTAGGAAGGCATTCTTCATCTCAAGTAGACAGAGAAGCCAATGTTGAGTAGCAGCAAGAGAATCGAGAACTCAAATGATGTCAATTTAGCTAGAAGAATAAATCTAGCCTTGTAGTCAATATCATTAGTCTGAGTAAAACCACACGCTACTAGGCAAGCTTGGTATCATAATACACTTTTTGGATTATTTTCTACAGCAAATGCCCATCTGCTTCCGAGTGTTTTCTTTCTTGATGGAAGAGGAATCATGTCCAAGTGTGATTATAAGGTGTCCATCTCATCAATCATGGCGGTTTTCTAGACCGGTGCTCTAGGGTGGCATAGACGGTATGAGGGATGGTGATAGTGTCAATAATTAAAAGAAAGGCCTTATAGGAGGAAGACATAGCCTGATAACACACATACTTTGCAAGATGGTATTGACTAACAGTAGGAACTGCAGGAGAAGAAATTAAAGGAGTCAAGGGACTCATAATACTTACTGGACCTTCTGGTAGAGAAGATTGAGGTGGTGGCACAATACAAGAAGGACCATGCAACCGTTTATTTGAGCACACCCTCCTTTTATTGTGAAGATGACAAATCAATCACAATAGGTAAAGGAAAAGTTGGACCAGATGCCAGAGACGATCAATAGAACAATACGGAATAGTCTCAAACAAAATAATATCTGTAGAATTAAAAGACTAACAAGATTGAGAATTATAACATTGATATCCTTTAGAGATATCAGAATAGCCAATTAACATGTATCTAATGCCTTTCTCATCCAATTTCTGCTGAGTAAGACGAGCATCTGAACAAAGCATGTGAATTCAAAAACACATAACTCAGTAGGAAACATGAGATTTTCAGGCCAGGGATTCTGATAAGGATTATGTCCACCTAATATTTGAAAGAATGTGTGATTAATAAGAAAGAATGTAGTAAGCAATGTCATTGACCAATAACTTTTTGGCATAAGCATGCAAAGAAGTAAAAATCTAGTCACTCTCAGAAGATGTATATTGTTATGATCTGAAACATCATTTTGTTGAGGAGTGTAAAGACTTGAATACCAGTATCATGGTCTTACAGATGAAAATCAAAGTAGTGAGAATAAAACTTGCCTCCATTATCAGATCTCAAGGCTTTAACAAAAGCACCAGATTAGCTATGAATCATGGAAGGAGAACTACATCAATACATATGAGAAGAAAAAAAATTTCTAATATATTTAGATATATCATAAATTTCACATTGAAATTCAACTGATTGAAATAAATATTTAAATATTGGAATTAGAGCACATAAAGTTTAAAACTTGAAATGTCCAAGTCTTGCATGTTACAAAGAGAGTTTCACGACTAACAATAGGAAAAGCAAAACAGAAGACAAATCGAGATCAGATCCATCAACCACGGCAGATGTAGGGGTACTAAAGTCCGCATCCAGGTAGTATAGTCTCCCTCTCTCTATATCTCAACCAAAATTCTTCTTCATATAAGCTCCTGAAAGAAGCATGGAGATGGAGAAAATACGCACCAATTTAATTTGTTTGTAGTACTACTAGCAAACATAGTAGAGAGAGAGAAGGGGTGACAAGAATGATTCTTACTCCCCAAAACAGGAATGGATCTTACAATCAACCTAAGGTAGTGGAATTGCAGGGGGAATAAATAGAGTAACTTTATGGCTCACCTTGTCATATGGTTAGTCGCACCTGGGTCAATGACCGAAGGAGTAGAAGAGCAAGTAGTGGCGGCAAAGGCAGAATAGGCTGGGATTCCTGATGACTCTAAAGATGTTGAGGGCCTGAATGGTCTATAGCCTTGGGTGAGGCACAACTCTTGTCGAATAAACTCAGCCATTTGGGAGTGAAGGGAGCTCAAGATGTCAGCAGTAGCACCAAAAATACTAGTAGCCTCAAATGAAGGATTCACAGAAACACTATGGGCAGACGAAGCGGAACAACATGGATAAGAGTGGTCATGGTCATGTCCAAAATAGACCACAAAGCATACCAATAATAGTGGATCTACCACGTCCAGTACGACCTCGACGACCACCTCGGCCATTCCCCTTTCGTCTACCTCCAGGAGGACGAGTATCTGTAGCAAAGACAACACACTTGGAAGGAATTGGAGAATTTTGAATCATGTCTCTCTTTAGTCTCTTAGAGAACTTGGCTCCAACTTCTATTTCGAATTCAACTAGAGACTCATGATGATTGAACTCCTCCCACATAATTTGTAAACTACTATAACACTCCCCCAAAGGTGAATCCACTTGCTTAGGAATTATTTGCTTAAGTTGATAGATACGAGTTCATGCTCAACAGGAGCCGAAATGTTAGCCAACTTACTCCATAGATTGGGTATAGTCACAGAATATGACGTTCGATAAGGTCAACTGCTTTGATAGCCTTTAAACAGATTACGCCATCACCGTTCACAGTTTCAGGCAATGTGGCGCACTTGTTTGATCAATCCAAGTAGTTCAACTAGCAGTCCATCGTTCAACAGTTTGTGCTCTTTAATTTCAACCGTCCTTAGCCAAAAACTTACACCTATTAGAGGATTCTAACCATCCTTGGTGTTCTTTAATTTCAACCGTTAAAAGAATATGAACAACCATTCCTTTTAAATGCAAAGATTGGATGGTTTAGATGGTTAGATCCTCCAATGAGTGTGCTTTTTAGGCCCACTATAGTTTAATATATGAACTATCATCTCGATGACTTTGGATTGCCCAAAGCCGTGTGCCGCGTGGCCCAATAAGAGGACTGTCATGGCATACTCTCTAAAGGCGGTCATTTGCCATTATTCCATGTTCGATATATCGAGGGATTCATAAAATTGAAAATCCAACTAAGATTAATGACATCTACATCCTATTTTTCCATATTAGTAGATCCATTTTTGGGTTGTAGGGTAGTACCTGTGAGAATACGTATTGATAGGGAACGCCAAGTTTAGGAGCCTTGGATTTGGACAAATTTTCGGCGTCAGAAAAAATGTAGAGGAAGCCCGAGCACCGTATCCTCGAAGGAGAAACGGATACAAACCGCGAGGAGAACAGTGCAGCGGCGAGCCCTCGCTCGAGCGATCACTTAAGCTCGCTCGAGCGGTTATAATCCTCGCTCGAGCGAGCTACAGTGACGGAAATTTTCTTTTTTTAGTCTTTTATTATTTTAGGACTCTTTTATTGCGAGTTTTATGTCGTTTAGGGTTTTCTTAGCCTATATAAAGACATTGTAAACACTCTATTAAGAAGTTCTTTATGATTATTGAATGAAAGAGAGTTGCTTTTGTGCAAACCCTAGAGAGCTTGTGAAGAGTTTTCAACCGAGGGAGTGAATCTTTCAAACCTTGAGGAGTGAACAATCGTTTCAGTGCGATTTTGCGAAAGGTGACGACATTGCCGTGGTGTGAAGCTTCGGAAAATCCTTGGTGTGAAGCCTTGGAATCTATCCTTTTTATTTTATCTTTTCTCTAGTTATCAGGTATTGTTTTCCTTAGTTCTGTTGATAAAATCAAAATCCCCAAAATTGTTTCCCTTTGCTAAAATTATTCTAAGCTTTATTTCATTCAAGATCCTCGAGGAATCAACTCCGATATTGCAATTATTGCTTGATGCCCTAAACTAGAACGAATTTCGAGTTCCTTCATCGGAGCCGTTTTTCTAGATCGGGAAAATTTTCACGCATGTAGACGCTAAATGGATTAATCTAACTTGTTTTATTAATTTCATTGAAGTAGTTTTAATGTGTTGCATGATTTTGAATATTTCCGCTATTCAATTCTTTCTAAAAGTTAATCCCAAATTCGCATATTAGGTTTTAGCGTTTTGTCCCGCGTCAGTTTTGGTATCAGAGCACAGTTTTAGTTTAGGGTCCATGTCATATACATTTTAGGGTTCACTTGAATTTAGTATTTTGTCTTGCATAATTCGGTCATGGATACCAGTACCTTAGAGGCCCTGATTAGTGATCTTGCATCTAAGATGACCGCTAGTCAAACCCGGATGGATGAGTACATTGCTGATTAACAAGCCCGACATGAGGCTTTAGAGACTCGTTTCGAAGAGATCAATGAGCTCATCGCTAAGAATCCCATTAGAGTCAACAACCGTGACCGTATGAGAGATGTTCCTCCCCGACGTGAGGTTCAAACCAATCTGGACGATAAGGTCATGAAATCTGTAAAAATGGACACCCCTCCTTTTGACGGGAAAAGACAACCTAAGGTCTTTCTCGAATGGGTCGCAAGCATGAAAAACTACTTTGAGTGGTATGCCATGTCCGAAAACCGCAAGGTCAGATTTGCCAAAGTCAAGCTTATGGGTCAAGCTAGACTTTATTGGTTGGGAGTGGAGCGTCGTAGGCAAATCTAGGGTCTTCGTGCTATTTTCATGTGGGCTGAAATGAAAGTCCAACAGCACGAAAAATACATTCCCCTATCATATGACGAACGTATTCTTGACCAGTGGCAGTCATTGCATCAAGGAGACTCCCCAGTCACAGAGTACATCGATCGGTTTGAAGACCTGATGACCCAGGCCGATGTCGATGAACCAGCAAAAGTTATCCTCTCCTGATTCCGAATGGGTCTTCGACCAGAGTTATAGAAGGAACTCATTTCTTATCCCGTTGCGGATCTCGAGGAATGTTTTGCTAGGGTCGAAGAATTAGAACGGTATCTGGACACCCCCAGTCATGGCTGATCTAAGTCTTCCAAAATTGAGCATCAATCTAACCCTATCGAAAAGGGTAATAATGCCTCTAGTCAATCCTCAAAATCCATAATTCCCCAAGTTGACAAAGGAAAGGGACTAATAGTCGAAAGTTCTAAGCGTGCCCCGCAGCAATGTTATAAGTGTCAAGGTTTTGGTCACTTTGCATCCCAGTGTCCTAGTAAGAGTCAGACTTTGATCATTCAAGAGCATACTGAGAAAGAGGACAACGAGATACCTGAAGAAGTATTCGAACCATGTAGCACTCCAAGTGATGAGGAAGGTGAGGGTCCGGTTCGAGCCATAGGTTGCATTAGGACAATTCCCATTGCCGAGGACGGTGTTGATAACGTGTCCATCTCAAGTGAGTCATTTGAGTTGGTAGGATCATATCATCATTCTGATTTGCATGAGATTAATAATCTGAATTTATTGAGCACTGGAAATACACATGATTGGACTAACACATTGAATATATTTAATGAATTTGATACTAACAGTTTTGTGTTAATTTCTGATGGCTTTGAGCATGTGGAATCTTTCCCAATCTCGGAAAGAGGTAAGGGTGAATGTCTAGCTCTTCTTCTAGACAAGGGCAATCATCTGGTGGTTGTCATAACGGATCTTACAACTATTATTGATCCCACTACCCCGCCCTTTGATCCATTCCTTTTTGAGCACCCAACCCAACCGCACCCATTGTCCCATTTTCTATCTCGTACCTTACCTGTGCAATATGAGAAATGGTCGAATGAGAAGGCCATAGAATTTCCAAGCTTCCATGCCAATAAAAGCAAAAATCAGAAGTATCTCACAGCGTGGAAAGGCAAACCACGAATTGAGCCCCTGAAGTGTAGCGTGCGTGTTTCATCGGGGATGAAACATTTTGAGTGGAGGAGACTGGCGGGGAATGCCAACTTTAGGAGCCTTGGATTTGGGGCAACAACAAATTTTCGGCGTTAGAAGAAATGTGTAGGAAGCCCGAGCATCGTAGCCTCAGAGGAGAAACGGATACAAACCGCGAGGAGAACAGTGCAGCGGCGAGCCCTCGCTCGAGCGATCACTTAAGCTCGTTCGAGCGGTTATAATCATCGCTCGAGTGAGCTACAATGACGGAAATTTTCTTTTTTTAGTTTTTTATTTTAGAACTCTTTTATTGCGAGTTTTATGTCATTTAGAGTTTTCTTAGCCTATATAAAGGCATTGTAAACACTCTATTAAGAAGTTTTTGATGATTATTGAATGAAAGAGAGTTGCTTTTGTGCAAATCCTAGAGAACTTGTAAAGAGTTTTCAATCGAGGGAGTGAATCCTTCAAACCTTGAGGAGTGAGCAATCGTTTCTCGTGCGACTTGGTGCAAAGCCGACGTACAGCCGTGGTGTGAAGCTTCGGAAAATCCTTGGCGTGAAGCCTTGGAATCTATCCTTTTTATTTTATCTTTTCTCTAGTTATCAGATATTATTTTCCTTAGTTTTGTTGATAAAATCAAAATCCCCAAAATTGTTTCGCTTTGCTAAAATTATTCTAAGCTTTATTTCATTCAAGATCCCCGAGGAATCAACTCCGATATTGCAATTATCGCTTGATGCCCTAAACTAGAACAAATTCCGAGTTCCTTCATCGGAGCCGTTTTTCTAGATCGGGAAAATTTTCACGCATGCAGACGCTAAACGGATTAATCTAACTTGTTTTATTAATTTTATTGAATTAGTTTTAATGTGTTGCATGATTTTGAATATTTTCGCTATTCAATTCTTTCTAAAAGTTAATCCCAAATTCGCATATTAGGTTTTAGCGTTTTGTCCCGCGTCACTTATCTTCATACGTTTCCGCTCCAAGTAGTTAGTAAAATATAGCTTGATGGTGGTAATACTCAAAGGCATAATATTGGACCTCACAGATATATGTCTCTCACTGTAACAAATAAGTTGGATAATCGACTTAACAATCAATCGTGAACTGTAGATATCACAATCAGATCCTCAAAAATAAATTTGAACAGGAATATGCATGGTTCAAAATATTGTCCGAAACCAATACATATCGTCCGATACGTATCGTTTTCAGACTAGACTGGGTCGATGCATTGATATGTATCGACCATACATTCTGATCAATTTGATCTAAAATATTTTTCTTAGGCATTCCATTTTTATTCCAATTTTAGATGCCAATTTTAGATTGCTTGTTTGAAACATGCTAACTTATTTGAAAGTTTTGAATGCTTGTTGGCATTCTAGAATATTAGTTGTTATTTTTTCTTGAATTGACTTTTGATTCGGTTTCCTTATTTTTACTTTCAATTCTAATGAACAAACTCCCAACAGATTAGCAATATTTTTGGTAGCTGATGAGTTGCGGATATCTACTTTTAAGTTTTCTTTGCCGGCTATCTCTATCCGTTATGCACCTTATGTTTAATTGGAATCTTTATTTGCGCTAAACTGGGTTTCCTTGCAGAACATGAATGAAAACGATAGGAGGAAGGTTGTACCTCGTGTCTGCATCATTGGAGGAAAAGCTGCTCCTGGTTATGAAATTGCAAAAAAGATAATCAAACTATGTCATGCTGTTGGAGAAAAGATCAATAATGACTCTGATGTTGGCGATCTTCTCAAATTGGTATGTACACTAATGTTATTGATTCCGTTTCAAGGTTGCAGGTTCTAGGCAACTTACCTATAAAGAAAATAAAATAAAAACTTTCATTGCGTTAAGTGCAAAAATGAGTAGTTTGATTGTTGCTTATCTCATACAAATGTTGCTATATTCTGTTGTCTAATTCCGTGCTACTAAACATGTTACTTGTTTGTATCGGTTGACTTTATACCAATTTTTCTAGATATTACTAGAATTTGGCCAAAGCTGTTTCATAATATGTACTTACAAGTTACAAGTCAATGTACTTATATATATATATGTGTGTGTGTGTGTGTGTGTGTGTGTGGAGAGAGAGCTTCCCAGGGAGCCGGTTCCGTCCTTCATGACCGTCCTCCAAGGTCAATGTGGCACCCAAAACACTGTTTGGGTGCCACGTGGAGCACAGGTGGGCGGTTTAGATCAATATTAAAAAAAAAAATTTGAAAAAAACTTTTTAAACCCACAAGTCAAAGTTTGAAGGGTTTCATTGGTCCACATTTCACGGTTTAGAAAACACACGGTGGAGATGAGTTTTCACTTTTATTTTTTTTCAAAGATGATCTAAGCAATGCACCCAAGCTCCACGTGGTATCGAAACAATATTTTGGGTGCCACATGGAGCTCCACGTGGAAGCTTGGAGGATGACGACCGTCCTCCATGGGAGGGCGGGCACCGTTTCCATATATATATATATGTAAATGGTCTCAGGGACAACTACCCAGGATTGAACCTTGGGACTACATCCCTTTGCTGTGCCACATGGCATGACAAAGGCCACATATATATGGCCTTTATGTAATGGTGTTAAATGTACAATGACCTAATTTTTCCAAGTCACTGTTCATTTTTTAAGGCATTGATCAAAGTTTCACAGTTGACTATGGTACTTAAAATGCTTTTCTCCTTTTTTTAATGGTCTTCGATCGACCTTGCACTTATACTTGACACTCAAAAATATGTTTGGGTGCCACATGGTGCCCAATTGGCGCTGTCCAAGAGTTCAAATATGTTCATTTGTAATTGTAACTCTCTCTCTCTCTCTCTCTCTCTCTCTCTATATATATATATATATATATATATATACACACACACACACACACACACACATACTCAACACAAACACTAAAGCACGCAAAAGCACATATATGTGTTTGTAATTAACCCAAATCCAACATCTTAGATGTGCTTATTCTTAAGGAACTCTTGTAAACATTAACCGCCTCTACCATTCTCCATATTGTGAATATCTTATCATAACGGCGGGCGTTTAGAAACCCCTTGTTACATCTATCAATTGATGTGCACCAAAATTGTGTCTATGCTGCCTGTGGCCATGACCATGGGTCAAAATATTGTCCGATACCGATACGTATCGGACGATACATATCGGTTTTGGACCTCACCGATACGGTACATTCAAGGTACCATATCGATGACTCTCATACAAAAAATTCAAATTTCGGACGATACATTGGAATGTATCATTTGATACCAATACGTATCGGTTTTGGGCTGAACGATACGTATTGTTTTTCCAAGATTTTAACCCATGGCCATGACATCATCTTATATTGTGTCTTTAGCTAGCATTCAATGCTTTTTAGGATGTAGATGGAAATGCTCATATATAGGAATAAACCCATCTAATCAACATGGAAGGATGTATTTGATGGTTTTTCATTTACTCATGGGATGTGTCTTCTTCCATGATTTGTTTCATGTCAACTTAATGTGCCCCATTTGAATTAAGCAGGGTTTTTGCATTTACTCCCCTTGAGATGTCTTATTTACACTCTAGCCCCGTGTTTCGCCTATTTACACTGCAGCCCTTGCTTTTGTGTTTCCTTTACCTATTACCCCCTACAGTGACGGACTCTCTGACAAAATAACCTTTGACTGCTTTGGATTGGACAATGGAGATTGTTTTTTGTCCCGATCTTTGACCTAAGGGATCTTGAGATCACTCGCCTACAATCCGACAATTAGATATTGATACACATGGCACACATCTTGAAAAGTGATCCAAAAAATATGTTTGATGTACACCATGATCATGTTCACTTTTTCGGTTGTCTGCCACGTGGATCAAAATCTGACTGCCTGATGGTAGGCTCCTGATCTCAAGATTCATTGGTGGAAGATTGTGGTGAAAAGCGATCTCTATTGTATGATTCAAAGCAGTCAAAAGTTAGTTACGTAACAATCAATGGTTGATCCATCATTGTAGGGGGTAATGAGTAAAAGGAAATACAAAAGCAAGGACCACAATGTAAATAGGTGGAACACAAGGAGTGAAGTGTCAATAAGACATATATCATGGGGATAAATGCAAAACACCCAATTAAGAATGATGATGGCTGGTCCGTGACAATTTGCTAAAGCAGGACAAGCAAGTGCTTCATTGATGTGAGCCTTTGATACTGGACCACACTCTAAATCCCTAATATGCAATTTCGCTAAAATTAAAGTGTAATTAAAAAGGCAATTGTAACACCCACCCCTTAAAACTTGAGATTAATCAATCACTAGACTTAGACCCAACCCGATTGAAAACATAAATTAGGGTAACCCAAGACCTTGATCCCCAAAAATGTGAAGCACCCACATAGAACACAATAAAATGGAACACTTACTAGTGGCACCCAAATGATCTACAAAAAAATAAACTATATGGCGTGGAGGCATTACTAAGGCCACCCACACCTAATCTACAACCATACAATAATATTCGATTTATCATCAATGAGAATTACATCTAAAATTTCACCAAAATTTTGGCCACATAAAAGGCGATGACCCCGAGATCATCATCAATGGTGGTGATTGACTTGATCTCCATGCTATGAGTGGTAAAAATAGGTCAAACATAGACTCAAAAATCCAATAAAATTGAAAGAGCTAACACACCTTGTTTGGTGTATAGGCTTTATAAGGAATGGTGGTAGAATTGGTAATATTTCACTTACTTAAAGGGCATATAGAAACAAATATCCTAATTTCTAAAATAGAAATTAGGATAATTGATGATATTCTAATACATCCTAGCCCTTAAACCCTATGACCACATCTCACACCACTAGATTTACATTGGGGAAATCTTCTGTGAGAGATGGGTTACAGACCATGGACCACAAGATCGTTTGAAAGTGGACCATACACATGAGTTGAGGGCTTCAAAAGCCTCAAATGTCAAAGGAGACTAATGATGGATGGGGGAGAGTGGAGCCATGAGGGGCCCACTACTCCATGTGCATATGGGAGAAGAGGGAAGAGAGAGATTTAGTGGAAGCTTGGGAAGAGGAAGCTAGCCACTTGGCTAGCTTGTCTCCCAAAGCAACAGTTTTATTCCCACTCTTGCAAAAATCGACTACCACCTCCTCTCCATTTCCTTCCTCTAGCTCCTCCATTAGAGCTCTCTTGAGCACTCTTTTAGCTCCACATCCAACCATCCAATCTCAAATCTAAAACCATCATTCAATCCTCACACTCCATAGGCCCACATAGTTTGAAATCACCTTGATTCACCCACCTCTTAGCCTCCAAAGCATTGAAAAACAACAATCTACAAGATATTTCTAAGGTAAAGTTATAGTTAGTTTAGGTTACAAGATTTGGTATGGTTTAGAGAGTAGATTTTCAATTTTCTTGCCCAATCTTCTTTGAAAATTCGTTTCTAAGGATAGAGCAACGAATCTTTGATGTTGAGTGACCTTGCATGTGATCAAATGATCATTCATGGCCATTAGATGACATCTATAGTTAGAAATTTTGATTAGAATCAAGTTTAGTTGACTAGGTTCCAGCATATTGAAACTAGCTTGATTTTACTAAGAGCATATGGAATTTTCATTCGAATTTCTTTGAAAACAAAGCTTAGTGTTGGGATTTTGAGACTTGGGTGACTATGCATGTGATCAATATAATCATGCAAGGCCACCAGCTTGTATATTCTAATCGGTTTTGGGAAAGAGATGGTGTAGGATCACTCACATTTAAATGTGGTGGTTTAGATGGGAAGAGTTGAGTGCATGTGCCATTTGACGTCTTAGCATATCTCCTCATCCATAACCATATGTGTAGGTAATGGTGAAATGTTAGAAAATCTGGAAAATTTTCTAAATTTTCGTGTGATTTGATGAAAACCTATGGCTTTAGATTTATCTTATAGATTAGATACTTATTATCTTTTAGCTTGAAATTCTTTGAAACTAATATAACGGTCTTAAAGAAGATATGTGATTATTGCATGGATTAGTGTGTCTCATTACTTGATGAAAAATTTGAATTCGGTTATCCCTTGTTCATTGTATTATTGCAACATTTGAGTGGTTTAAGATTGTACGTCATGAAATCATAGAAGTTTAACTTAATTGGACTCATATAATGCCATTGATCGGATTAAAAGCTTGTAAATTGATCTCTAGATGTAGATTATAATATACATGTATATGCATCATTCTGTTTTGGCTTATATTAGTTAGAAATATTGCATGATCATAGTGGAAATCGAATGGTGTGTGATCAATAGTTAGAAATTGATGAGAATAGTTCACTGTTTGAAATATAGAAAAATCTGTGTTTTGTTTGATCTTAGTGTCACTGTTAGGTCACTGTATAGGGCTAGAAAAATTCTGAGAAAAATATGGGACATGCACACATCAGTGTAGATGGCCCATATTAAATTTCAGCCACTGATTCAACGTGATTTGATGGGCACAAAATCCGGGGTCGAACTGTGTAAATCTGCCTGGTATAGTGCATCAGAAAATGGCTGAAATTGAGGCTATCATTTTATGTACAAAAATTTGTCTAAAAAATATTACAAATATTTAGGGATAAAGGTTTATCAGTGTATGATTGCTGTGCCAAAATATGAACTTTAATTCCATCAGGTTTGACCGGTAGAAAATTTGGAACCTGAAAGTGCATAATTTTGTCACATGGCAACACAGGCTGTGATCAATTCTGGACACCTGATCAGATGACTCTATTTCCGTCATGATCTGGATATATTTAGGGTTAGTGCTAGGGAGCACATTGAAGGCAACTTAAAGAACTTTCCAACAAGCTCTTTTGTATACGATTCTGAGGTGGCACAAAAAGTTATATCCCGCGTATATGAGGTCACAGAATCTGGACGATGACCAACCAAGAGAGAAACATGTTCTGTAAATTGATGGCCCTGATCAATTCTGATCGAATTTTTGGATACCACTACTTGTGAAAGATGAGGCTATCAGTCCTCTTTCATCGAGTTTTGGAATCACTAAAAAATTCAATCGGGAGAGAAAATGACAGTCGAATTACTGGTAAGGGTCCGATGCCCTTAGTTTTAAAAACTGAAAAATATATAATCAAGTCAAATTTTGACATTTCCTTAAGACCCGTGATGATGTGATCTCTAATGATCACTGGTAATGTCCCAGTAAATTACTGATGACCTAAATTTTTTGTTCACTATAGTCGACTTAGTTGGCTAAGTCAAAGTTTGACCTCTTTAAGATCATAAAGCCTACATCCTTAGATTTGGACCTCTTAGGACCACAAGGGCTTGCAATGTCCAATCCATGGGCCATAAGACTTATCGTGGGTTAAATAGGGACCCAGTGTCCCAACCCAATAACCAAAGAGGAGAGTGCTAATGGCACCCTCATATTCTAGGAGCGCTCACATGCGATTGTGGATCACTTTGAGCATTAACCGTTGGGCTCAAGGCTCAATTTACCTAATTTCAAAAGAACCGCTAATAAATGATCTTAGACTTGATCTCCATCTCAAAAATCACGTTGACCATTGTTAATGGCACCCACAACAAACTGAATAACACCCTATAAGGAATTATATGATATTCCGTAAAGAACCGTTGATTCCGATTTAAAACTAGTTAAAAGCCCAACTTGTGTGACCCAAATAGAAGGAGAAAGTTTTGGAAATTTAATTTAAAGTACGGTCATATTATTGGGGCACCCACAAGTTTAGCATGACCCCCACGACGCCATGGATCCCTTTCTTGAGAAAAAGAGTCCAAATAGGGTCCAAGATTCACACTTAACCCACTAGTTAGACCCGGTAAAGGCCCAAATAGCTAAAGGAAATAATCCTTTGGTCTTAGTGTCTCCAAAAAGAGGATTTTTCGGTGTGCCTCAAGTGATGATACACCGATAAAACTAGAAGACGAGCACCCATCGAAACAATATTCCAAAGTCCCTGGGTACTCGTAATGGGTGAAATTTAGCCACAAAATGTAAACAAATTAGATAAAGTATTGGTCAAAGTTTGACCCAACTCACATGTTAAGCAAATTTAGGAGGGTCCACTGAATTTTGTCTTGTTTGCACAAACCAAAACTTAGCTTTCGAAAAAGCCTTCGAATTTTGATTTTGGGGATATCCTCCCCACACGAATGTCAATAAACAATAACTCCCTTACAAACTCTAAACTACGAGCTGATTTAACTAAATCATGTCCCGACCCCATTTTAAAATTTGAATTATTGAATGAAGATTGATTGATAAGGTAGTATATAACTCAGAATCGAACTGCATCGAATCATGATGATTGGTATTGAATTTTACGAAGAATTGCACGTTGAAAAATGATTGGCGAACTTAAAAGGTCAAGGATCACTTATTTTGATATCGAACCCAACTATTGAATAAATTACAATCATATCGGCATTGAAAACGATAATAGAACTACACGAATTGATATTGATGGTTGAATACTGAAATTGAATATTGCAACCAAAATTAAACATAGAAAGATCTGAATCTGAAATTGAGTAATTGAATAATTGATGCCGAATATTGAAATTGAAAGTGGGAAGTTGATACTGATATGGATACTGCAACCTTGCAAGGCTGACCATTGTTCTTACGAACAGGCTCGCAATGTGCAACTGATATTCAAAAGAGTTTGAAATGTCAGCTGAGGATTGGGTCGTGCTAGACTGGTGTTAGTATCACACCGAATTAGGAAGTGATTATTGATATCGAAACCATGGCTGGTGTTAGTATCGCACCGAATTTAATAAAATTCTTAATAAAAATCTTGATATAATTACATGTACCTTAAGATTTTGTATAACTCCCCAATAAAATTTTAATACAAATTGCTATGATTTCTTAAGTAAACACTTAGATCGAATAAATAATGGCTTGGACAAATACTTAAAGATTTTTTTTAAAGGTTAAATTTCCATTTCAAAATCCTTGGAAGTTATGTGTTTGTGTATTCTACATTATTTCAAATATTGTTGTGTTAGCTGAAATTTTATTTTGATTATCAGTTGTGTTCTGATCTTAACATCTTGAGAAACTCTAGATCCCTAATTGTGTGAACATTTAACTTTTAACGAGATAAATTTTTATTAGGATTGAATGAAAATAAGTTGAAATGCATCGCGAACCTTGCTAATTATTGTACCTTAAAACCTAGTTATGACTTTATTAAGCTTCGCCGCTTATGCTCGGTCTTGTTATGACCAAAAAATTCTACCGGCAGGCCAACAGCCATAGACCAAGAATTAGAGGAGCAGGCCGGGAAGAGATCGAGGAGCGTCCACTGAGCTTACAATTTTTAGCTCATTTTGTCTATAGAGCTACCAGCACTCACACATGTGACCAAATAACATGTCCTTTTACATCGGATCTCTCTCTTTTTTTTATTGTTTTGGTTAGGTCTAGTTTTTTGTTTACTTGACAAATCGTGTAACTGGACTTATCGTAAATATTTCACTTTCAAGGTTTGAAACTTTTGGTCAAGTTTTTCCTACTTTATTATTCTGCGATAAGTAGGATTTTATTGTACAAACCTAACTTGTCCGAAACCTTTGAACGATATGATTTAGGTTAATGGTAATGGGAAACTTCCGCAAAATTCTTTTAAATTGGTTATCAATTACTCGGTGTATCGTGCCGACCTGGTTTGTGGATCGAGATGTGTGGGTGCAAGAGTCGTCGGGCGTATGAGGCCCAAGGCTTGGGGCGTGATAGCAATAATAAACAAAAATTCCAATTTGATTCACTTATGATTATCGCAGAATTCATTTAAGGAGAATCATACATCCCACTCAAGTGTTAAGTCCGGCATGATAGTCCTTACGAAATTTGATCGTGGGTTCTCAAGTTAGGACTTGACGTCCCTCTAGCCTAGGGCATCACATGATTAGCCATGATGGTGTCTTTTCGATTCCATTCTAGGATTTCCAAGAAATAAAAGGTTTATAGGTGGCGGTAATGGAATAGGTTGGGGATGCAATATGTGTTCAAGTGGGGTAGAAGGATCTTGGAATGGATTAGGTGGCATGGTTGCTGGACCTAGGTATGGAACAAGGCCTTCCACATTGAAAGTCGAACTAATTCCCATGTCTAGAGGAAGATCCAGAACATCTGCATTTGAACCAACACGTTTCAAATTCTTGTAGGGCCCAACACTGTGGGGTTGTTGCTTCTTTGCGACACCTTGTGGAAGTCGCTCATGTTTAATCTGAACCATCACTTCATCACTTATATTAAACTCTTTGAACCTCCTGTGAGAATCAACAAAGAATTTATATTTTTCATTGGTCAATGATATTTTTTAAAATTTCAGCATGCAACTTATAAATATGAGAATAAATGCATCTGCGGAATTTGGTGGTCTATGGGAAGGTGACATGAGAGTAAGATCAACGGGTGTCCTAGGTGACGCGGGACAGAAACCCCAAAATGCGTGAGTTTGATTTTTGATGCGATTTGCCGAAATTAAATAAAATTAATTCAATATTAATTTCAAAACTATCACGATACCTTCGGGTTCGTAGAATTGCGGTAGGTAAATCACGCGAGATCCGAATAGGGTGTCCAATCAGATGCGCAAGTCCCGTGGCCCACTCCAATGCTCTCGATCTTGACGCCCCCCGTCATTCTGCCCGATTCAAACTGTTTCATCACCGATGAAACACGCATGTTGTACTGATTAAGTGTATTGGGGCCCGATTGGTGAAAGTCTTTGCAACTAGCCCAAACAATCTCGGCTCCTGGTGACGTATGATCCTGATATCGGTTGATTGTAGCGGGACGCACACGGTAAACATCTCCTTGCTGAACCTGATAATCTGGCTCGCCAACCAACTCTATCAAATATTTTTGAAGCTTCTCATCAACTCTCCTAGACTCGAAGGAATTCATCCTTGATGATATGATCGTGATATCAGTCAGGAATATAGGAACTCTAACGGTGAACTCTCTCATGATTGGCCCATGCACCCTCGGCAGTCGACTTACTGATACTTTGCACCTCATAAACCAGAATCACTCTGTCGCAGGTGAATGCCACAAGATCATCTAAAATTTTCTCAATTACCTCTTTTCTCTGCCGGCTGGGGAAGGGAAGGGGTATCGGCTGGAAACTTGGGAGGGGATTAGGGCTATGATATGGCTGGAAAGTATTTTAAGGAGCTGTCACAATACCCACAGCGAGCTGTCATAGATGGCAGCGAGCTGTGGCTGTTTTCAAACCACAGTGAGCATTTCTTTTACTTTTCTCCCTTAAAGCTGAAAATTCTGTTGCGGCCCACTCCAATGCTCTCGATCTTGACGTCCCCCATCACTAGGTTTGTAACCACTCAGCCTGAAATGGACTCATGCCTAAATTCCTATTGACAGAATTATTGTATGCAAACTCAACTGAAGTTAATACAGAATCCCAACTCTTGATAGGATTACTAACTAGACACCTCAACAAGTTTCCCTAGCTCCTATTATCCACCTTGGTTTGCACATCCGTTTGTGGGTGATAGGCTAATGAAAACTGAAGCCTTGTACCCAACATGTGCCAAAGTGTCTTCGAAAAATAAGTAACAAATTATACATCATGATCCGAGACAACGGTTTTCGGGACACCATGTAATCGCACAACCCCTTTAAATATTTTTTCCGCAACATGACTCTCGTTAGATGTTTTCGAACAAGGAATGAAGTGGACCATCTTGAAAAATCGAACCACAACCACAAAGATAGAATCGTGGTTCCTAATAGTGTTTGGAAGTCCAAGCATGAACTCCATAATAAGATCTTGCCAGGGTGTGTGTGGAACTGGCAATGGGGTGTATAATCTCGTATTTAGCTTCCTTTGCTTTGCCAGTTGACAAGTAACACTGCCCAATAATTTTGGCAACATCTGTCATGATATTGGGCCAATAAAAGCAATCCTCAACAAAAGCAATTGTCTTGTCTAGACCAAAGTGACTAGTGATGCCGCTGCGCGTGAAACTCCCATACACGAAGTCTCGTAAGGAGGTGCGGGGTGTACGCAATCTCCCTTAAACATAAACCCATCTTGTAGGATATATCCATGATAGGGGGGAATTGGGGGATAGATCTGTCCACCCACAGGAATACTCGCCGTGGTGGAGGGATATTTCTTGCACTTGGGAGGTTTTCGCTAAAGGGGTGCGGGTCCCGTATTCGTTTCTGGGAAGAACCGTGGTTGGATGAGAGTCCACTCAGGGTTATGTTTCCGGGAATTTATGCCCTTTCCTTGAACCCAGGTGGTAGGATTGACGAGTTTGTATCCTTTGTCAGTGAGAGGAGTATCTGGGATGTTGCCAATAGAAGATGCCTCAGGGATAGCGAGGCGGGGTGCTTTGTGGAGTTGCTGAGTAGGTTATATGCAGCGCAGCGGAATAATATCAGGGCTGATAAGAGGATTTGGGACCTGAATCGAGAGGAGAAATCTAGCGTCAAAGCGCTATACCAGTGGATATCGCGCCGACCGCTCATCAGTTTCGAGGGGAGCTGGTTATGGAAGGTTCCCCTTCCTCTTAAGATCAGATTTTTCTGCTGGACGGTGTGCAAGGACAAAATACTTACCAGGGACCAGCTGATTCGGAGGGAAATTGACGTCTCGACTGCGTGTGTTATGTGTTCTGACGGGGCGGAGTCTACCGCTCATCTTTTCCTTCATTGCCGTGCGGCGAATGAGGTTTGGAGAGCGATCCTTAGAGCCTTCGGTATGTCCTGGGTGATGCCATGGTCTCCTTACGTGCTTATGTTGAGTTGGGCGGCGGCGAAGGTGGAAGGGGGGGATAGGGGACCTTGGCGGGCAGCAATTTTCGCCGTCTTCTGGAGCATCTGGTGTGAGAGGAACCGCAGAATTTTCGAAGCCAAAACCAAACCTGTCGGAATGGTTATTAGGGCGGTCGCGGAGCTCGTTACCTTCTGGGGCGAGCGTGGAGGTCAGGAGGACAGCAGCCCCAATTTCTCTTGGGACCCGAGTTAATGTGTGGGGACCTAAGTGGTGTGCGTTGTTCTTAGGGATAGGCCTATGTTTTGATATGTGTCACTTGATTGTATATGGCTTCAGCGCCTTGCTGTTTTCTATATAATCTTATTACTGATAAAAAAAAAAGAAGGATATATCCATGAACACTACTCCCTTAATTATTGACCAATGAGGTATACGACTTTCCGAAATCTAGACAGGTAGGATGATCATCCTTTAGCCTCCCAAAACCTGTAACCTCGACACTTATAGCGTGCAAAAATGTGACTCTATGACTCAAAGCATAAAAATGCGGGTTTGTTCTCAACCCCAGCCTTGTGTTTCAAAAAAGTGTATCCCTGAAAACACTCAACCCATCTTGTATTACATGCGTTAAGCTTCTTCTGAGAATTCAAAGATCTCAAGGCTTCATGATCTGAAAATAAAAGGAATTCTTGCAGTAGGAGATAATGCCTCTAGTGTTACAATGCTTGCACTATCGCAAACAACTCTTTGCCATAAGCTGAGTACTTTTATCATGCTTCATTTAACTTCTCAGTGAAATAGGCAACAAGGTGACCCTCTTGAGTCAGACTACTCCTATTTCAACAGCAGAGGCGTCGCACGCGCCCTCAAAGACTTTAGAGAAGTCAAGTAGGTGCATGAGTGGAGCTTCAGTCATCTTTGACTTGTTCTCCTTGAATGCCTTAGCTATGACACCCGTCCATTTGAATTCCCTTTTTCTAATGTAATTCGTAACAAGGGCCATAATGGAACTAAAATCACGTATGAATCTACGGTAAAACATGGCCAAGTTGTGGAACTACGAATGTCATGAACACTTTATGGTTCTAGCCACTCTAGAATGGACCTAACCTTTTTGGGATTTGTAGTCATCCCATTAGCTGATATAACAAATCCTTAGAAGATAAACTTGGGTGCCCTGAATGTACACTTGTTAAGATTCACATACAACTTCTCCCCTCTAAGAGTCACACAGACCTGCCTCAAGTGGTCAAGATGTTGTTCTTTATCGTGGCTATAAATTAGGATATCATAAAAGTTCACTACTAAGAACTTGCCCATTAAAGGCCTTACATTGTGTCATGATCCTCATGAATGTGCTAGGGGCATTTGAAAGCCTAAAAGGCATGACCAACCACTCATATAATCCGTCCTTGGTTTTAAAGGCGGTCTTCAACTCTTCCTCGAGATGAATGCGAACTTGATGGTAGCCACTTTTAAGGTCTTCTTTGAAAAGATAGTGGCACCTGCCATCATATCAAGCATATCGTCTAACCTCGATATAGGAAGCCGATACTTCACCGTGATCTTATTTATTGCACGGCTGTCCACACACATTCTCAAAGACCCATCCTTCTTGGGTGTGAGGAGTGCAAACATGACACATGGGCTTAGACTTTCCCTAATGAACCATTTTTTAAGGAGCTCATCAACTTGCCTTTTAACTCAGCATGTTCGGTAGGATTCATTCAGTATGAGGCAAATTCGGTGAAGTCAATCCAGGTACCAAGTCTATTGCATGTTGAATATCCTTCATGGGTGGAAGCTCATCTGGAAGGTCTTCAGGGAAGACATCCTGAAATGCTTTCAACACAGGTGTGATTTCTTAGGGGGATGCAACACTAGACTCTGGGGTGGTCTCTACGGTGACGAGAACGTAGACAACGTTCTCTTTTTTCACCTCCCTCTCAAACTCTGATGGGTTCACAATATTAACCAGCTTAGACTTGCTTTCTTATCGACTCTTGTTGGTTTTCTCTTCTTTCGCGTTGGTGCTTTAGAGGCCAAGGGTTTAATTAATCTCTTTACCCTCATGAATGAATGCACACACATTTAATCACTAGAATAGTGTGACATCCATGTCATACAACATGGCCTTCCTAGGATGATGTGCACGACATTCATTGCACTACATCACAACACAAAGTGTCCTTATAGATGCAAATTGAATCAGTATTTGATACCTTGCTGTTATCGGAATTGATGACTTATCAACCCATGCAACTCAATAGGGTCGAGGATGGGGCTCAGATGAGTCTTAAATGCGAAACAATGCTAGTGGACACGACGTAACTGCAACTTCCACTATCAACTATGACTCTTTTGTTCCTCTCACCACTCTTGGCGTAAGTATAGAAAATATTTTCCCTACGCCTATCATCGTACTCTTTTTGTTGTGTTAGAGTGCATCTAACCACTAATGTCGATGAGGTATTACCCTCCCCACTAGCATTGGTGACCTCCCTAACAGACAAGTTTCCTTCCTAGACCTTCATCTTCTTCATCACTTGTCCCTCCTTCGGGTTCATACACTTCCTCCTTCCAATTCCCCTGCTCTTCCTCTTCCTCAATGAGCAAATTTCTCATAGGGTCTCAGTTCGGGCATTGAGCGACAAAATGCCGCAAACCACAACACTTAAAGCACTTCTGTCGGCTTCCATTCTTGAGTTATCACCAACCACTTATTTATTCTTATCTCTAGAATTCGGTGGAGTGCCTTGGGTGGTTTTTGAAGGTTGACTCCAACCTTAGGCCTAACTTCGGAGAAATCAGACCTATAGTTAGCATTACTAGAGTCAAAACACTTTATAGATGAAGTTTTCAAATAACGCTCCAACTCTTGTACCCAATGTTTCAAAAATCAGCTGGGGCGGCCGCCCGGGCTGATCGGGTCCCCAACCAATCCGGTTTTGCTTGGGGCACCTACTGAGGCGGGTTAGGGCTTAGGCACTCGCCCAGCCCGGCTGGGCGGGTCCAAAATCGAATCAGGGTGGGTCTATATATGTATATATCGTTTTTTTTGTGAGGGGGGACTTTCATTTGCAATTGAAGGAAAGGTTTGGGGGTTTAGGGCTTCAGACGTCTCTTCCAATCACCGGCGATAAGTTATTTATTTTCAATTCTTTTTTCCTTCTTGCCGGTGCGCAACAAGCCTTCGGCTCTAGCAGGCTTTTTTTTTTTTTTTTTTTTTTCCTTCTCCGGTGTCGCCTACTAAATTTTTTTTTTTTTTTTTTTTCCAACTGCTATCTTTTCTTCTTCTTCTTCGAAGCTCCGGCAAGGCAGCGACACCCTCCGATAAGTTTTTTTTTTCTAGTTTTTCTGATTTTTTTTCTGATTTTCTTTTTGCATCAATTGTTTTTTGTTTTTTTCCTGGTTTTTCTTCTTTTTCTATTTTTTTTTTTTTGCATTAGTTTTTTTGCCTTTTTCTTCTTCTCATCTTTTGATCCTTCATTGATTGGCTGCACTGCATCCTTTTCTTTTTTTTTTTTCTCTTCTTTCCTGCATAGTACTCTGTGTGTGTGTGTGTGTATATATATTAAATATATGTGAGACTGTGTGTGCCATAATGACCAGTGTATATATAATATACATTTATGATTAAATAAATAAAAAATAATATATATATATATAGCAGCCATCCGGATCTTGGGGTGCCTGCCAGGGCACAACCAAGCGATTTCCGCTCGAACATCCCCTAAACCTGCCCGACGATTTTAAGAACATTGCCTGTACCCTTGCGCAACACTTTTCTAAGGTTTCTACTTCATGGGGATCAACTCTTTTTGCAAATCTAGACGATGACCTGTCATAAACCTAGAAAGTGTAACATCGCTCTCTTTGTCTACATTGGTCCACATGACGTAATCCTCAAATTTAGCGATGTAGTCATCTACTGACATGTTAGTATGTTACCTTGTTTAGAAAAGTCTCGCTCAGCTTGACTAACTAGCTTCACCTTGGCTAGTCTAACCCTCCGCTCCTCGGAAATATCATGGTAATCAAAATAATGTTTCATGTTCGACAACCAATCAAGGAAGACCTTAGGGTCCATCTTCCCTTCATAGGTTGGAGCCTCGATCCGAGTAGTTTTAAAAAACTTCTCGTCCGAATCACCCACAGATTCACGACGTTCAACCCTTTTTCTCGAGGGTGTCCTACTACCTTCCACATACCCAATGTCTAACGTCGTATCCATGGTTCTCGTAGGTGGTGTTTTGTTGGATACTTCATTGAACTCTCCCATATGTGTTGCCATACAAGTTTCCAATTGCCCAAAGCGTTCAGTAAGAACTTGGATAGCCGCTCTAAGTTCATTGGTAAGCATTGGTGATCAACACAAACTCTATATTGTTTATGACCCTGAAAGTCGATCTAGAATGCCAACAAAATTTAAAATCCTAATGCAAACATTCTAAACTAGAGTGTTCTCTGATACCAAGTTGATGCAAGACCACACTCTAAAACCCTAAAATGCAATTTTACTGAAATTGAAATGTAATTAAAAGAGCAATAATAAACAAAAATTCAGATTTAATTCGCCTAGGATTATCGCGGAATTCAATTAATGAGAATTGTAACGTCCGAATCAAGTGTTAAGTCCGACACGATAGTCCCTACGAAATTCAATCGTGGGTTCTCAAGATAGAACTTGATATTGCTCTAGCCTAGGCCATCGAACAACTAACCATGATATCTTTCCATTCCATTCTAGGATTTGAAAGAAATACAATGTTGTTTGAAAGAAAATCAAATAAGGTTTCACAAGAATTTTCAACAACCAATCAATAAATAGAAGTTAACTAATTAAATGCCTTGCACCAAAGATTAAGAAGGTTGATGATCGGAAAGTAGAAGATAAGCATAACAATTCACCGACGAAAATATTAGCCTCACACCAAACACTAAACTCGGCGAAAACGAAAAATTCTCAAAGGACTCTCAAGATGGCATAAAGAAATCTATAATCAATAATAGTTATAAGGTCCTTAAAATTGTCTTTTCAAGGCCTTGATATAGGCTGGAAACCCTAACTAAGCATAAAAATCGAAAGTGGAAAGTCGTAATCTATATAAAACTCAAAAAGGCAAGTTTTGCCTAAAAATTTGGACCTAGCGAATTGGTCTGATCTCGTGTGCACGAGATTGGGACTCACACGAGTGAGTCTGAAGCTACTTCGCATACCCTTCTCTGATCGATCTCACTCGAGCGAGATTGGGACTTGCTCAGGCGAATCCAAATAGAGAGCTGTTTCCTCTCTTTTATCCAAACAGGGAGCTGTTTCTTATGTTTCTTTCTCGTCTTTCTTTCCTTCTTTCCCCCTAGCTGCGCCACCTAAGGTTTGGGTCTTCACGTGCGTGCCCACGTGCACCATAGGTCTTCAATCGCCTATTCACAGTGCTTGAAGCATTTTCAATAGCTCCTTGCGCCTCCTATACACCTTGTGTAATTATGTGGATGCGAAGTCCCCCATCAGCCTTCCTCTTCGCATTTCATCAGGACGAGCAGACTTGAACATTCTTAGCTATTAATCCATTTATTCAAAGTTTCTTGTGAATTTAGTGAACCTCACTTGCTGTTTTTATAGTTTGCTACTGTTAATATTTTGTGCTTGTGGTATGGAACATCAGATACAAGTTATTATCATTCTGTCATCCTGCATCAGTGAGTATTATGGTTGATATATCTCCATTCTAGCATCCTTTTCTTTGCATCTCCGCGTGCGTGAGTGTGATTAGCTGTAGAAATGTTTTTGTTCTCCAAGATCTATTCACACAACTTAGGGATATCAGTCAGTGACTTTTATATTTTTGCAGATTTTTGTTCCAGATTATAATGTATCCATTGCGGAATTAGTAATACCTGGGAGCGACCTTTCACAACACATAAGGTTTGTGAAAATTATAGAACACAAATTGCCATCTTGGATTGTTAAAAAACACTACCATCGAGCTAAGATTGACAGTAATGATAATAGCTTTTTCATATCTGCTAAGTAAATATTTTCAAGAGTTGACTTTAGAGTTTAAAAGTATATGGGGTGAAGTTTACAGGTTTTATTGAATTACCATCCTGCCTGTGCTTTTAGTAGTACCTTTTCGAGAGAAAAATGGTGTTTTTTTTAAAATACGTGTATAATACGCATTCTTTTGCCACAACACACTAAACGTGTATAATACCTGTATTTTTTACTAAACGTGTATTTTCATATAATACGGGTAGTTCGAGCATTAGACGCATTTTTTATGTATTAAACATTTTTTTCCCGTATTTTACCATTTTTTTAAAGAAAGTATTTAAAAGCCTTTTTAAAGTTTTTTAGTATATCTCATTATTTCCTGTTTCCCAGTTTTTCCCTGTATTTTGACATTTTTTCTGACTTTCTCGGTCACCCTATTAAATCCGTAGTTAGTATTCTAATTTCAAGAAAACATGTGGCTATATGCCTTCTGAAATTGATCCATTCCTTTGTTGATTGTAATGACTCATAATTTTCTTGCAGCACTGCTGGTCATGAGGCATCAGGGACTAGCAGCATGAAATTTTTGATGAATGGATGTTTACTTTTGGCTACTTCTGATGGGTCCACAGTTGAAATTATTGAAGAGATAGGTGAAGATAACATGGTGAGTTCCATCTGAAATGAATTTAAAGGATGCATTATGAAAATTACCTATCTTCACATGGATGTGATATGAAGTTTGATTTGTTTCTAGTTCATCCTCTCTATATTTCTTTCTGCTTTCAATAAGCCTGCAGCAATTCTAGAGTTAGTGAGGGAGCAAAAGTATTTAAGAATTCATGCTTCGTCTTTAGTATTGGTGTTTGCTATTTGTGGCTAGGAGTGGAAAAAAAACCAAAAAAGGTAAAACCAAACCGGAAAAAACAGAACCGAAACCGATCCAAAACCGAAAAATTGAAACCGGTTTTGGATTGGTTAGGTTTCAGTTTTGGGTGCTGAGAAGTTGAGTTGGGAGAGAAAACTGAGAAAATAAATAAAAAAATTGACAAACTGAAAAAAATCTCTTAATAAATTAAAAAATATAGCAAAAATCGAACCGACCAACTGAAGCTGGATCATTTCGGTTCGGTTTCAGTTTCAGGCATTGCCGATTTTGGTTAACCGAAACCGATAAACTTCGGTTCGGGTTCCGTTTTGGGCAAACCGACACCGAAAAATCAGTTTTGGTTTACTGAACTTCTTCCCTTATTGTGGCATTAAAATACCTAAAGAATTAAGAAAAATACATAGTTTGGTTTCACCCATTAGTAACTTTTAACTTGCTACTGTTGTAGAATTGAAATTAGTGGCCCTTCTTGCTCTCTTTATGCCAAGGATCAAAATTTCGGCCGAAATTATCGGTTTCGGTCCCCACCGAAGTGATAATATATGACCGAAATTTTGGTTATTTTTTGTATCATATTGAAATTATCGGCCGAAATTGCTGTTCAAATTTTCGGTTTTGGTTCCCTCCGAAACCGAAATGTAACCTGAAATTTTTATCCTTGCTTTATGCACAATCGTGCAGCTGATATTATTCTTGTCCAAAATGCTGGAATGTCATCCATGATAAATCTTTTGGATCTTGTTGGGGCAAGAGTTCAGGGATGTGAAAGTTCTGTTTCTATAATTGATGAAACCTTTGGGTGATAATTTAACTTTCTTTATTTTGACCTCTTGGATGTCGAGTTGACATAAGCTTCCTTGCATGGTTTTCCCAGCCCCCCTTTCTGTGCTGGTTGAAACTTGCAAGAGGTTTTTTGGACTTTGGGTTTTCACTTTTTAAAAAGAATGTTTAGAAATAGTAGGTGTCATAAGATATCGAAACTATCAAGTAGATAGACTATAATGTACCTTTAGATTAATAATCTAGAAGGTGTCAAGAAGCTAGACTGTAATGTGTAACATTCATTTGATTAGTTATCTAGAAGGTTGATATATCATTTGGTAGATATCGAGAAGCTAGACTAAAAAAACATTTGAATGTTATACATCATGTTTGAAGGAGAAGAAGAAGAAAAAGAAACAGTATGAGTGTTCTCTCTTGGATCTACTTGCACGGATAATTGAGGTGGTGGCCTGACAGAGGAGGGTCCATGCACATGTTTGTGGACATAAATTTGATATTGGTTGTGATGTTGCATAGAGGCTGGATAGGAGGTGGTGCATCAATAAGCTGCGGAGCAGGAAACCTTGGAGGTGGTGTATCAATAAGCTGCGGAACAGGAGACCTTGTAATGTGGAATTGAAGCCTACACGCTGAGATTGTGGCCGGATAAAGAGAATACGTCGAAAGAGAAAGTGGACCAACGAATGAGTTTTTTTTTTTAAATGTCCGTTAAAGACCTGTGTGCATGTTATTTTTGGCAATATTTTATCTAGGTTTAGTTTCATTTTTTAAATAAATGGTTTATTTTATGATTAGTTTCTTTATTTGAATTATTTAGGGGTCATGCACATATATATAATATGTGACTGTTAATTTCGTCACTTTCTGCGCAACCATCGGAAAAGTGGTCATAAGTCTACCAATATGTGTCGGAATTGTGTGATTCTTGTATTGTTGGAAAGCCACTTCAATAAGCTTTTAAATAAGACCAATTTCACGTCAATGGGACATCATTTGATCCTTTAAAAGTGGTTGCGTAATAAAAAAATGGATTAATGGTGAAATTAATTATGAACGTTAGATTAGAATGTTTTAATGGTTGATTATGAGTTTTATTTTAAGTAGTATCCCTCGGGTTTCTTTCTTTTATAAATACACATTGTAATCTCATATGAGATTAAGTATTGATGATGAATGAAAAAATTTATGAGTTTTGCTTTGTGCGAATTCTAGAGAACTTGAGATGAGCTTTCGTTAGAAAAGTGATTCTTCTCACGCATGCGGTTTGGTGTGAGCCCAACTTTTCTTCCTTGGAGCGATTCCTTGGATCTTCTTCTACCCAAATTTTTCTTTTTATTTTTGTTTTAATTGAAGAGCGAGAACCCTAACCCCTAGGAGTGTTATCGGGTTGGTTTTGGGGCAAAACCGCAACCGGTCCGATAACTAGCGGTTTCTATCTTATGAAACCGAAACTGAACCCATAAGGTTCAAACCTGAAACCAAATCGATAGTTATCAGTTCGGTCGGTTTTGGATTTCTAAACGTCAATTTTTTAATTTTTTTTTATTTGGAAGCCATTGCCAATTCATAAGAGTCAGATCACTGAAGACTCTGTAGGTTGTTGCCTATATCGCTAATTAACTATTAACCATCCAAAAGTAAGTGATTGATCAGATGACTAAGAACATTTTCGAGAAATTAATGCACCTATTGGACAGCCCAGATTGATGGGTAGATGCACCGATTATTAGTACACACTGGTAGGTCTCGACGGCATGAATCCATACAGTATTGCAGTCCAATCATCCACAGGTAGGCAGCCATTCAATAGAAAACAACCCGAAAGTAGAATGTCAAACAACCCTAACCATCTAATTGCATGTCAAATTTTAGACAGCTGATCATAAAATTTTCAACCATCCATTTAGCAATCCTCTGATATGTGAAATGTCGAGCATTTTTCAAATGCATGATATGGGTTGCCAACATGTATTGTCCAGATCGACCAGATTCATGACACATGACCCTTCATAGCTATTTCATATTGTCATTACATTACAACTGTATATATATTCAGATTTTTTTCATAAATAGAGAAAACAGAAATCAAAGCAGAGAACCTAAATGATTGAGGCATATTTTCGACAAACCAATTCAGAAGGCAATGCATGAACAAGATTCATCTAAATACATGCATGCAGATAATAGAAAAATCATATCGAGATCCAAACAACTTCACAAAACCCCAATCTCAGGCATGCATTACTATCGGTTTCTTATTGGTTCGGTTTTTTAACGTTAAAACCGAAACCGAACTGATAACTATCGGTTTCTATTTTTCGAAACCGAAACCAAACTGATATGTCCCAAAACCGAAACCGAACTGAAATTCGGGTTGGTTGCAGTCGGTTTTGGTCGGTTTCTGCACCACCCTACTAACCCCTATCGTGCGAGATTTATACTATTTTAGGGTTTGCGTGTGATTTTTCCGCATCACCTTGGAGGAGGCTTAGGAGTAGTGATAGGGAGTGGTGGAGAGATATGGTCAATAGGCTGAGGAATGGGGAGAGAGAGGCAAGTGTAGTAATTTGAGGTGACTCAGACTGATGCATGGGACAATAGGGAACATGCTCAAAAAATCTAACATCTATGGAAGTAAAGAATCAGTGAGATTTAGAATCATAACATCTATATCCTTTGGAGACACTAGAGTAACCAATACATTTCACAGATCGATCCTCTTATTTGTAACGATTAGGAAGAAGGTCCTGAATGAAGCACGTGCACCCAAACACTCTAGGTTCAGTGAAACATGGTATCAGGAGGAGGCAACATGGAGAAGGGAGTGTGACCTTGAAGAATTCTTGAAGGTGTTCGGTTAATCAAATAGCAAGTTGTGAGAAGACCCAACCAATAGATCTTAGGCACATACATACCCCTTAATAAAGATCAGGTAACTCCAAGGAGATGTATGTGTTTCGGTTCAACAAGTCCATTTTGTTGAGGAGTATAGGGACATGAGAATTGATGGACAATCCCATGGTCTTGGAGAAATCAAGAGAAGGGATGAGAAGTGTACGCTCGCCCATTATCAGGACGAAAAGCTTTAACCGAGACACCTTACTGATTTTCAACCATTGCATGAAATTCCTTAAACTTACAAAAAATTCCATCCTTAGATTTCATGAGGTGAACCCAAATGACCGAGTATAGTCATCAATAAACCCAACATAGTGACGAAATCCCTCAGGGGATGTGACGGGAGATGGTTCCCAACCATCGGAATTAATCATCTCAAAAGGTTTACTGCACTTGTGCATGCGGGAAGGAAAAACATGTCTTGTTTAGAAAGAGCACAAATCTCACATTGAGAATTAAAGGAGGTGCAAAAGTTCAAAGGATGGGATCAAAGTGCATAATGTCATAATATGACATGTCCTAATTTGACATGCCATAAAGAAAGGTTCTCCAAACTAGCATTGACGGAAAATGAAAGAAGGGATGGTGATTTTCGGGGTAAAGTTGTAGCAACAATAGAAGCAGAAGGATACTTGTGTTCAACATCCAAGTAATAGAGACCTCCCCTTTCAATGCCCTTACCAATAATTTTCTTAGTGGCGTGATCCGGAATAAGGCAATGAGAGGGAAAAACATGATAGAATAGTTAAAAAAAATTTATTAGACTACTCACAGATAACAGTTGTGTAGAAAATTTTGGTACATGAAGAACATTTGATAAAGAAAGGGAAGGCAATACCGGAATGGTTCCAACTCCTCGAACTGAAGTGGAGGAACCATCAGCCAAATCTGGGAAGAAGAATTTGGTGGAGAATAGAATGAGTATCCTTGAGAATCTCCCATCATATGGTCTGTTGGCCCTGAGCCAATCCCCTATTGTGAAGATGAGGTAGAAGTAGCAGCCATAACAGAAGAAACTTCGTGTGAAGTAGCAGCGATAACTTGGGAGTCATGACTAAAAGTGGCAATTGCGGAGGTCAATAAACTTGGCAAAAACTGCATCATAACAGTGGACACTCAGTATGAAGTCACAAGATGTTTAAGCACTAAAAGAACACGCAGCCCATAATTATTTCTGCAAACCAGGCCATACAATCGGCAATTTATTTCATGAAACACATGGTGGATACACCGCTATGACGAGTAACAAAACTGCAGCTGCTCCTCTTAAAGCACCCAAAAAATAAAATACAGCAGGTACCAATCGAAAATCATAAAAGAAATCCCAGAAAACTAACTTCAAATCTGAAATTCTAAACCCTATAACAAACTTAAAGCTGAATATCCAACTCCTCACCCGAAAACTCCCAGACCACCATAGATTCATCATAAGTCACTCGAAATTCATCAAAGAGGCTTCCACTTGTCGCAAAAGCTGAGAAATGTAGATCTGTTGTACCTTTGTATAGATCGAGAACCCAACAAGCTGCCAGGAAATTCGTGCCTCTAGAAAAACAAAAAACAGGGTCTGAAACCTTCTGACAAAAAACTCTTCGAAAATCAAGGAAGGAGGCCTCGTACAGATATGTGCTATAAAATAAAAAAGACGATAAAATTCTCATCCAAACAAGGGTGGTTTCGAAGAATTTTAAGGCCAACTGCTTTTACCTACTGACGTCAGCATCATGGTTGTCAAGTCAACGCTATAGCCTCACCATGGCTGTGACGACCTGATTTTCCCCGCACGAAAATCTGGCGAGAACTGGACCGTCCGGTGCGGAAATCAGAACGAATATCATATACACGTGTTGAAGTTAACATATATCATATGGCAGTAAACAGATTTCAATGTATTATAGAACGTAAAAACCAAAACTAAAGTAAATCACCGGTGACGACCGACTGTCACCTAAACAGTGGAGTAATTCACACATTGTCCAAATATATCTAATCTGAAATACACCCAAGTCCATATAATTTGTTCCATAAGCAAAAATCTATGGATAGAAGTCCTCAAGTGGAAGATCTTCTTCTGCCTCTGGTATGTGATCAAGATCGTCATCAGGTTCAAGGTCCTGACTAAGCTCTGCACCTGTGACACAAGGTGTCGGGATGAGCTAACAATCTAAGCTCAGTAGAGAAAAATCCAATAACAAGTTCACATCTTACTAATTTAATGCATAGATCAAATGACTGAAGTTTCAAAGCATTTTTCAGATCCAAATCAAAGAGCATTTTTTATATAAAAAATTCGATGACTATGATTCAAAAGTAGTTCATATCAAACGGAATTCGAAAATCTGAAATTTGAAATCATATGGTCTAAGGTGAGTCTCCACATATGGTTTAACAGTATCAATTCGGAAATTCACGATGTTTTGATCACTTATTCATTTTCTTATTTTACATGCAACCTCTTAATGAATGAATGACTTAAATTTATAACTTAAGAAACTCCAACGCGAGTATAGTGTTGTTGAGCTGGATCTCCGATGGGAATCCCCCCTGACCATCGTCGTTCAAGGAACGGTTTTCAGAATGCACAGATAACCCGCCGTACTGGTCCAGAATGTATGGATTACCCGCCGGTCCGATAAGTGTCTGAATTACCACCGTACCGGTCTGAGTGTACGGAATTACATTTGTATGTCGGTCCAAATCGTATGGCTTGCCCATTGCATTCGAAGTGTGGGGGATTCGTTCATATGAACCTTAAATCATCATGCAATTTTAATACATATTACGTGTTAGTGTTCATAACTAATAGCTAAACACAGATTCAAAGTTAAGATTCGGAGTTCAAAATTCAAAGTTCAAAGCTCATATTCAGAGAAAATCATATACAAAGTTCATATTCATGTTCAATTTCAGAGTTCATAATCAGAATTCAGTGTTCATATTCGAATTCATTTTCGGAGTTCATATTCAGAGTTTAGAATTCATATTCGGAATTCATATTCAGAGTTCAAAGTTCATATTCGGATTCAATTTCGGAATTCATATTCAGAGTTCAAAGTTCATATTCGGATTCAATTTCGGAATTCATATTCAGAGTTCAAAGTTCATAAATTCATATTCAAAGTTCAAAGATTTCAAAACAAAGATTGCCATTCACTTCAATTAAATCATACAATTTATGAATCGAAGTCAAGTGTAAACATGCATTGAGTTTTCCCTAACTTGGTTCGAATGTCGCGAAGAGTCGAAGAGATGGCCTTTATTGATGACTTCCGGTTTATCAAACCCTACATTACGTTTGTAAACTATGTGTCAAGATCGACAGATCAATATACATCGAAGTTCATTAGGTTTCGCCAAACAAAATTGAAGGCTACTCAAAACTGCATAGTTCGCTTGAGCGACTCTTATAATTCTTTGTGGCATATAAACATCTCACTCAAACGAGTTTCACCCGAAAGATTTGGCCTTTGAAAATCGCTCGAGCGAGTTCTTCAGAACGATTCTGGCCTAGGTCTGAAGCTATCTCGCTCGAGTGAGATTCCCAGATCGACTCTTTTGCCAGTTCCTGAAGGGTTCTCGCTCGAGTGAGACAATGCCAATACACATTTCTTTCTCTTTCTACCATGGTAGTCAAGGCGACGCCATGGTGTCGCCATGGCGAATAGCGCCATAGATCCCCATACATGACCAAATGGTGAGGGGTTTACATATAGCGTTATAGCGACGCCATGGCAGTATGGCGCCATAACGTTGCCATATACGCTATTCATAATAACTTATGTACTCTATCATTATATTATAAGATAAGTTATATAAACTATCAGGTATATAAGGTATCACTTATATAGTTATATTAAAAATTATAAAAAATAACTTATAAGTTATTTAACTTATAAGTTAAGTTATAAGTTATAAGTTATTTAACTTATAAAAGTCATATAAAAAGGTTGAGATTTGGGATTTAGGGCTATTTCCTATTAGAGAACCAGCAGCTCTCCCTCTCTCGATCTCCAACAGCTCCTTCGACGACAACCAGGTACGCCATTTTTTTTTTTTTCTATTTTGTTTTATTTTCTGTTCTGATTTAGGGTTATTTGTTTTTTTTTTCTCTGTTTTTCTAAAGGGTTGGGAGTTGGGATTTAGGACTATTCTCTATTAGAAAACCAGCACCTCTCCCTCTCTCGATCTCTAGCAACTCCTTCGACTACAACCAGGTACGCCATTTTTTTTTTTTTTCCTATTTTGTTTTATTTTATGTTTTGATTTAGGGCTATTAGTTTTTTTTTTTTTTTTTTTTCTCTGTTTTTCTGCTCCTTCACAGCATGGCACGACTTCAGCAGCTCCATCGACACCTTTAACAACTCTTTCGACAGTTTGACAATGTATGCCATTTTTATTTTTATTTTTTTTGTTTCTGTTTTTTTTTGTTTCTGGTTCTTTTTCAGTTTTTTTGCTATCATAATTTTATTTTATTTTTCCAGTTTTTTTGTTCTTTGTTTTTTTGTTCTCTATTTTTTTCAGTTTTTTTGTTTTATGTATTTTTTTTTTTTTTTTTCAGTTTTTTTGTTTTATGTTGTTTTTTTTTTTTGGTTTTTTTGTTGTCTTTTTTTTTTTTTTTCAGTTTTTTTGTTTTATGTATATATATATTTTTTCAGTTTTTAGTTATCTGTTTTTTTTTTTCCAGTTTTTTTTTTTTTTTTTTGTCTTTTTTTTTTTTTGTCTATTTTTTATTATGTTTTTTTTTTATTTTTTATGAATGAGGTTGTTTAGGATATTAAAATGAATTATTATTCATTTTGTAAAGTAAAATTCCTGGTATTAGTTTATTGATATTTATTTATGCTTGATTTTCCATAGTTGAATTTTTTTTGTCTTATATTAAAATATAAAAATTTAAAAAAATAGTAAAAAAAATTAGAAATAAGAAATAATTATGATTAATAAATAAATAAATAAAAATTATAAAAAAATAAATAAAATAACAAATTGCCTTGCTATGGCCTGGCGAGCCTCTTCGCCATAACTTCGCCACACCGCCTTAACTACCTTGCTTTCTACAGAACCCGAAATCCTCAAAACCTTGTGCATGCAATCTAAATACACCTACTAAGCACATCTAAAACAAATTCATACTTCCAAATCATAAATCTTTACCTTCTTAGATCTCACATGCGGAGCCTACGATCGTCGACATCGAGAGAGATTGGCGCCCAAACTTCTCGTCCCTTAGATGATTCGATTCTACTCTAATCCGAACTCGAATCCCCCCAAATCCTTGCATGCAATCCAAATGCAGACACACTAATCAAGTCTAAATCTCAACAATCGAAATCCATACGATTACGCTATGATGCTTACCTTCGTAGGTTGCGCATGCAAAGCTTACGGTCGTCGAAATCGAAGGAATCGATGCCAAGGCTTGCCGTTCATCCAATGATTTGATTTCTTCCTCTCTTCGAACTTATCGGTGTTGAAATTGAAAGTTTCTCGCGGTACAAAGCAGGGCAAATGTGTTCTTTGTGTGAAGGGAGGGACTTGAGAGGAGATCAATGGCTATGATCTCACCCTAAGGAAAAATGAAAAGGAGAGAGGAGGGTTCTTCCTTACGACTCTCACTCTCTCCCGGTTCTCTCTCAACGAGATTTCAAGCCTTATTTCAGCGTAACCCCTCTTTTATATTCGATGGAACCGGTTCAGTGTGGGGTTGGTACACCGACAATCGGTGTATAGGTTCTTATCTAAAGGTCCAAAAATAATGTTTAAAATGCACTCAACATGTCTTGATCCCTGAACCTCTTATTTGCAAACTAAGTTCCTAACCGTTGTGCCACCACGTGGCTTGTGCAATTCTTTACACAAATATTTATACGTATAACCTATATTAGTTTGGGTTATTGGGCTCTGTTTAGGTTCGTGCCTAGGGTGCACTTGATCGCGCGCATACCATTCTTGTTTTAAATTATTCATTAATAATAACTGAATAAGGCCACGTGTTATTATTATAGTGCTTGAAAAGGTGGACCCGCTTGGTCCGATTTCAGGTTTCGAGTCGTGTGCAATGCACAGACTTCACCTAAGGGTTCGAGTTTCAAATTAATGCTCGAGTTAGGAATTGGTTTCAAATTTGTGTTTGGGTACATTTACCCAATTAAGACAATGATTTTCATCTAAGGTCAACAATTCTACGTTAACAAAAATCAAGGTCGTTACAATGGCCTCGCTATGGCGAATGGCGACGGGAAACGGCATATACAACCAAATAGTCATGATGGATAAATATCGACGCCAGAGTGTTACCATGGTGAAATAGCACTATGATGTCGCTCTGCACGCTATTGAGTTTGTATAGATAATATCGTATAGTACTTATAAATAGATAAGTTGAAGTATGACATTGTTATAAATTATAATACTTATTAAGTTATAACATTTTAAAATATATAAATTACAAAAATTAAGTTACAAGTTACAAAACCCTAACTTATAAGTGAAAAAATCTCCGACTCTCTCTCTCATCATCGTATCTACCAACATTTGTGTCGACTACAACTCAGCGGACTACCGGTCGACGCAATCTCAGCGTCGGTGACTCTACGTTTTGTGTACTTGATATATTGTATTTTTAATATTCTATAGTTGTTAATATTTCATATTTATATATATATACTTACCATGTTGCAAATTTATTGATGTTCCATATTTTATTTGTATTTATTGATATTTGTTTATTCCTAGAACATGAAATCCTTAATATTAGAATCAAAGTATGATGCTTCAGTAGATGAATTTTTTTCTTACTTATATATTTTTCTTCCTATATAAAAAGTATAAATAAAAAATAAATAAAAATACTACTAATTAATAGGTAAAATATATATATTTTAATATATAAATAGCATCGCCATGGCCACGCTATGGCGTAGCGAGCCTCTTCGCCATGACCTTGCCACACCGCCTTAACTACTTTGGTCGGCATCGATGTCATGCTGACATCAGCTGAAATGGTGATGTGGTGTCCTCTAAACCTGCTCCTCTAATACCAACTATAGTTTAAGGGTTTAGTGATATTAGGGTTAGGAAGATGGCTTTAGGGTTAGGTTAGTGGTATTAGGTTTAGCGTTAGAGAGAGAGAGAGAGAGAGAGAGAGAGAGAACAATAATGAGAACACATAGCAAGTTAGGAGTCCCTCACTAGCATTTATATTAAGTGAGCAAAATAATACATACACACGCAGTACATAAGAACATAAGGATAAGTCTGGTACTAACAATATATTCCACACAATTGGTCTTCAAACATGGGTATACCATCATACGGTCAGTTTCTGATTCCATATAGCACACATCTCAGAAAGTGACCGTTGAGTATGATGTGTGCTACGTGATTTTAGGGTCACTTTTTTGGAATGTGTGCTAGTTGGAATAAAAAATTGCTGATGGTATGCCCATGATCTCAAGATCCTTTGTGTGGAAGATTGGGGAGAAAAACATTCTCTATAATCTGATTCAAAGCGGTCAATGCATGCCCGCTAGAGGAGATGGGGTGAGGTCACAATTTCACAGAGTATAAACAATGGTACCCTTAATAGAATGCCAACTCCTGTCCTGCAAGGAAGATTCCCTTTTCGCATGTGGGTGTTGGGTCATTGGAATTTTGTCTCTTTGGCTATCTATGTTTAATGTCTCACTAACTCACATGTTTGTATCTTTCTGTTTTTCTCTTCAATAAATTTTCACTCTTTCGGTCAAAGAAGTCTTAGATAGTGAGCATACAAAACTGTTCACTAGCTGCCTAGAATCATTTGTCTAAGCATATTCTGGCAATTCAAGAAAACGGGTTTTAACACTTTGGACACCTTAGAGCATTGGTTACTCTCATCAACATAGCAGAATCTAGATCTCTATTCATACTAAGCCCCCTTTGCAATATACCCACAATTTGAAATTTTTCTAATGCAAATAGTAGAGGTTTTATTGTAACAAATGTTTCCTGAGGGACGAGAACTTACTGGCTGAAGTAATTTGAATTCAGATATGTGAACAATTATTCACATCAAAACCTGAAAAAGATGCAAGTACAAATACCTCAATCGTACAACCCTTTGCAAGCAAAGTATTCACCACCCTATGGCCTTCGAAATTGCAGGAGAAACCCATAAGTTGGATGAATACAACTTCAAAGCAATCATGATAGCAGTTGAAGCAACCACAGTGCAAATCCAACTAAGGATTCATATGTACTATACCGATCACAAAACTATAATTGTTCATCCATCAACCTTTGAAGAGAGTGAAGCAAAGCTATGGCCTGCAAAACCAATTGCAACTTTTTCTTAGAAGAAAGGAGAGTGATTTACTCCCCAATAAAATACTGCAAGTTGCCAAGTGTAGATCCACCATGGAGTAAGTAAATATCAGAGTTGGAAACGTACATAAATCATTGAGTCACAATCTAAATAGGAAAAGGCAATTAGGGATTCTACCATAGCAATCTGTGTAATAGAGACATGGAAGAATACAATCAAGAGATGGTTCTCAACATTCTCAAAATTCTTCTTTGAAGAAGAAGAGCTTTTGTTCACTCTCAGGGACAGTAAAAATCTGAGTGAACTTCCCATAACTGGCCAGACGTTAATGAAAGCAAAAAAATTAACAGTAGCAGCAAAAGAATTGAAGCTTGAAGTGATTCCAGCACATAACTAAATAATGCATATCACGACATTGTAATGTTCAACAAGGTATCAACTTGGGTATCGGTCCATGGAGGACCGATACGTATCGGCCAATTCGGTTGGCCGATACTGATACTGATACACCTTTATTTATAAAAAAATAATTCAAATAAGGAGGTATCGGCCGATACCGATACGGCCCCGATACTATGTCGGGGCCATATCGGTATCGGTTGGCCAAGATAGGTATCGGTCGATACTTGATACCATGATTTTCAATACCTGTCTAGGGCATTTCCCACAAGATCCACCAAAATAATGGTTTGGCCAATTTTTTCATGTCTATGCATCCACAAAGATGAGGAATGGGAAGACCTATTCAAATATGCTCTTTGCTCACATTTTGGTATTTGATTAGCACTGGGTAGCTATAGTGGTAGCAACTTGTATCGTGATATAACTATAATCAAAAGAGCATGTCTAGAAGACTAAGAGGGGAATTCAAACCCTTTACGAGTGTATGCTCGATTTGATTTTCTTTAAGTATGGTGCCATCCCAAAATTTTGTGATTCACCTTATCTCCCAATTTTTGGTGGCTATCCACCAGAATGTCTTGAATGATGATACTATCATCACTATCACTGAAGAATTTCCACTATGGTAGAGATTGCTACTTCAGTCTTCGGACAAACATTTTCTTCTCCCCCTCCAACCACCACGTGACCATACTGTCTGTGAAATTTAAAATTAACTAAATCTCTTTGGGCTTCATTCCTAGTTTTAAATCTTTATGCACTTCAGGTAATTTTAAATATGAAATTTGTGAATTGTCCAAGCATATTGGAAGTCGTTATCCATCTCAGTGCATTGTTCTCATGTTTTTTATTTATTTAGTACATTGATGTTTGGGGTCATTCCCCTGTTGTGTCGTTGGAGGGTTTTAAATACTATGTCTCTTTTGTTGATGATTATACTAGGCTTACTGTTTATCTCTTGAATTATTCTTATATTTCAGGAGTTTCATTCAATGGTGACTACTAGGTATAGGGGTTGTATCAAAACTCCTTGCATTGACAATGGTGGAGAGTATACCTCTCATGCCTTTGACCAATATATTCGGTCACATGGCATATCTTATCAATTTTCATGTCCTTACACTCCTCAAAAGAATGGCGTTATGGAGCGTAAGTATAGACATTTTATTGGAGTTTCATGCTCCCTGTTACGAGATATGCATGTACCAAAATCTTAATGGTCAATGGCTCTCTTCACAACTTGTTCCTAAACTAATCGCACTCCTACTCATGTTTTAGATGGTGATTTCTGAATCAATGTTTGCATCCTCAGGAAACTTTGTTCTTGTGACGCGCAAAGTTCTTGGATTTGTTTGCTTTGTTCAAAATCTTAGTCCACGTGGACAAATTGGATGGTATAGCTATCAGGTGTGTTTTCATTAGTTATTCTACTTAGTCAAAAGGATATAGATGTTATGATCCCATGACTCATAGGATTTACATGTCCATGGATGTTTCTCTCTTGGAGGATGTAGCTTATTTCTCTATTGTCGAGTGACCCCTTCACCTACCCTTGGTCTTCCTATTCTGGTTACCATACTTCTTCCTCATCAAGGCAACAAAGTAGAAAAACTATTTTACTCACTAATATCCAAATTGGCATGGCTCCACTATGCAACTGCCAACTTTCTCTTCATAGGCTCCTTTTGTAAGTACTCCAGTCCTTCATTAGTTTCCTCTCCTATTGTCATTGATATCCTACTAATGATGTGGTTGATCTTAATGTTCCGATTGCTCTACGGTAAGGGGTTCCCAAATGTGTAGTTACTCCTTATCCAATTGCCAAATATGTCTCTTATCAGTCGTTTTCTGTTCATTACAAAGTTTTTTTTTTTTTTTTCCTAAAGTAGAATCTATCACTGTTTATCGCTCTGTGCATGCTGCACTAGCTCAGAGTCAGTGGAAAATAACTATGCTTGAAGAGATGAATGCTCTCCAGAGGAACCACATATGGGAATGGTACCTCTCCCTCCAAGGAAAACAGTTATGGGATGTTGGTTATTTATTGTAAAGCGTCATCTTGATGACACAGTTTCTGGATAAAAAGGTCGCTTGGTTGCCCAGGGGTTTACTCAGACCTACTATGTAGATTATGATGCTACCTTTCCTCTTGTAACTAAGCTTACTTCCTTCAGAGATCTATTTACTGCTGCTAACCACAATTTCCCTTTCTTTCAGTTAGATATGAAGAACACATTCGTATATGGTGATCTCCATGAATAAGTATATATGAAACCTCCTGCCACTTTTTTTTTTTTTTTTTGGATCGTTAAAGGAAAAGTATATTAAAACTCAGCAAGACGCTGAAAACCATACACCGTCAAAAAAAAGGAAATAGCAGCAAAAAGAACCACAAATACACTGGAGACATTCCCCTTCACACCCCTGTGCCCTTGCGCATACCGCAAGTCTAGCCCGGGTCCCATAGCGTAGACGACTCTCCTATGGTCTCCCCCCTAGAGAACCCCACCCGGATATACCATCCCTAATACCTTTGATAATCATCCCCACCAGATACGAAGTACTTCAGAAGATGCAATGATTCCTTTCCAGCCAGAGGTGCCAGCAAACAGCGAAAAACGCCATCCTCCAGTAGTTCCGCGCCTGGTCCTCCAAACTAAAGAACACCCAGCTGCTCAACTGTTGTTGGATGGTCTGCGAAGTTACCCAACTAATGCCGAAGAGTCCAAGAGTCGCCCCCCCAGACCTTAAAAGCCAGCTGGCAATGTAGGAACAGATGGTCTGTCGACTCAGCTTCACGTCGGCACATAACACATAAGTTATGTAGTTCCATACCCTGTCTAATGAGTAAATCAGCCGTCGGGAGTTTTCCTTGACCAGTAGCCAAGCAAAAAATCAAACCTTAGGAGAGGTCCCCATCTTCCACATATATGCTCCATTAAATTTGATGAGCGGCCGACGCGTAAGCATACGATAGTAGGTTTTAACGCTGAACCTTCCATCCTTGCTGCCCATCCAAGTCCATTGGTCCTGCCGATGGACGTTAGGATGATTATCATAAATCAGGGCCAGCAGGTTGGTGAAGGAGATGATCTCGTCCCCCCAAAAAGATCGACGGGTGGAGACTTCCCAAACTGTAGCCCCTCCAACTTGAGAGACAAAATCGTTGATCATGCCCCCTTGAAAAGTGGAGATGGAATAAATATCCGCAAATCGATCTTTGAGACACACCCCATCTATCCAGCAGTCCTCCCAGAACCTTATTCGAGAGCCGCACCCCCACTTGTAGCTTATCCAATTAGAGTATCTGGGCCATGTAGCACAGACAACCTTCCACCACGTCAATAGCCCTCTGTGGATAGTAGTACTAATACCCCAATTCCCCCTAGACTTTCCATATTTTTCCGCCAGCACCAACCACCACAAACTTCCTCTTTCCCTATCCAGCCCCGCTCGCCAAAACCACTTGCCCAGAAGAGTGACATTAGTGTCCGCCAGAGTCCGGATACCCAGCCCTCCACAAGCTAATGGGAGCTGGCAAGTTTTCCAATTCACCAAATGTATTCGCTTTCCAAGGCCCGAGCCTTCCCAAAGAAAGTTGCGTTGGATTTGTTTGAGACGACGAATAACACTAGCCGGACAGTGGAACGTCGACATGAAGAAAATGGATATACTAGACAACACAGCCCTAACCAACAATAGATGGCCCCCACTACTCAGCAGCTTGCTTTTCCAAGCCAACAACTTTCTTTCAAACCGTTGGACCACCGGGTCCCAAACCCAAGCAGAGAACTTTTTGATTCCCAAAGGCAGCCCCAGATACTTCATGGGGAGTTGTTCAATTTCACAGCAGACCAAATCCGAGAGTTCCTCCAACTAATTGTGTGACATGCCAATTCCTGCAATTGCAGATTTATTGAGGTTCACCGGCTGCCCAGAAACTGCCTCATACACAACAAGAATATCAGCCAGATTAGTAAATTCGTCGGTGTCGGTGAGGCCAAACAAGATCGTATTATCGGCATATTGAAGATGAGAAATTGCCCGACCTTGGGACCCGATCGTAACCCCCGATATCCGCTATAACTGCTGAGCCAGCACTAGAAGCCCATCTAATGCCTCGCCCACCATGTTAAACAGGTAGGGGGATAGAGAATCACCCTGCCAGAGGCCCCTGGAACTTTTGAAATAACCAGTGGGCGTGCCGTTAATTACGATCGAGAACCACAACGAAGAGATGCAGGCTCGCATCCATTTCGCACCAAACCCAAATCTGTCGAGCATATAGTCTAAACAGTCCCAATTTATCTGATCGTAGGCTTTCTCCATATCCACCTTCTAGATTGCCATAGGTCGACCCGAGAGATGCGCAGAATGGATTACCTCGTGGGCGACCACAACAAGGTCAATCAGCTGCCTTCCTTGGACAAAGGCCCCTTGGCTCTTAGAGATGATTTTTCCCATGATCGGCTTGAGCCTATTAGCAAGCACTTTGGAGATTATCTTGTAAAGACAATTCAGCAGGCTAATAGGCCTGCAATCTATGAGGTTCTCAGCACCTTTGATCTTCGGGATTAGCTTGATAAAGGTCGAGTTCAGGCATCGACCGATAACCCTTCGGAGAAGAACACAGCAAAGATATCCATTATCTCATTCTTCAGCATTGGCCAAAAAGTCCGATCGAACCCCATCGTGAATCCATCCGGCCCCGGGGACTTGTTCTTCCCACTTGACTTAATCACCTTCCACACCTCATCCTCAGTAAACTGCCTCTCCATCTCATTAGCCTCCTGTGCTGAAATGGAATTGAAAGAGAGTCCATCCAGACCTGGCCTGACCCGCGCATCCTCCGTATACAAATCAGAATAAAATTTGATGATCTCAGGCTTGGCCAGCTCCATCTCAGAATAGACAGCCCCCTTGATAACTATGTTGCTGATGAAGTTGGCCTTGCTCCTAGCATTCGCCACCGCATGAAAGTATGCAGTATTCTAGTCCCTCTCCTTGAGCCACCGAACCTTTGATTTCTGTCTCCAAAAGACCTCCTCAGCTCGGCATTTGGCATCAAGTTCCTGCTTCTTAATCGATCGATCCTCTCTTTCCTCCCCTGTCAAGGTTCTCAATTCTTCCAAATTATCAATTTCTTGCAGCCTGGAAAGAAGCACAAATTTAGCATCTTGCACCTTCCCAAATTCCTCCTTATTCCATGCTTTCACCCGGTCCTTCAGGTATTTTAATTTGGTAGTAAACCGCATTAAAGCGGACCCATTCGGTTTCAGCTCTGCCCACCATTCCTCCACCCGTCTCTTGAACTCGTCCTCTAGTAACCACATATTTTCGAATCGAAAGGGGGTCGGACCACTCCCCCTCTCTTCACACGACAGCAGGATAGGTCGATGATCCGACACCACCCTCGTGTGGGCATTCACTTTGGCTGCCGGGACTAACGCGATCCATTCCGTAATGCAAAGGTACCGGTCGAGACGACTAAACGATGGATCGTCTTGCAGGTTAGACCAGGTAAAGCTAGCTCCCATGAGAGGCAGATCCATTAGTTCCCAATCCGAAATGAACTCATTGAAGTCCCTCATAACAGCCCTATCCGGCGGCCCTCCCAACTTCTCGTGGTCCCATCTGATTGCATTAAAATCCCCCCCATAGCAGTGGGGTTACTCTCATCTCGCTGCAATGGCCACCATCTCGAACCAGAAGTCGGGTCGAAGACTAGTAGTGGACGGCCCGTAAATACCAGAGAAGGCCCAAACCTTACCTGTCATCCTCGTGCGGAACACAACTGATGTGGAGAAATTTCCCAGTTCATCCTCCAATCTCTCGAGGATCATAGAGTCCCAGGCGACCAGAATACCCCTCGAATCTCCCACCAAATCAACACGATCTAGTCCCATCGCTTCCCCCAAAGCACAGCTGCGACCTTCTGAGCATCGCAGCTCCCCCACTTTGTCTCCTACAGTGTAACAAGCGTCGGCTTGAAGTGAGTGACAACTTGTTTGACCTGATCGCATTTGGCGGGAGCAGAAATACCGCGCACATTCCAGGATAGGATCTTCATTATCGACTGAAGAAGGATCGCCCGCCCATCATACACGAAGGGACCCTAGCAGGTACCTCCCCCCTTCCTGTTCGACATCCCCCATTGTAGTCGAACGAGCTCCCTAGGAATATCCCGACGACTCTTCTTACAGGCAGTCCTCCTACTACTACCAATAGATCGGAAAACCTCCCTGTGGGACTCCTCGGAACCTTTGAACGACATCCCTAAAGATTCTCCCACTTCAATAATCCGGTCCGCTTCCCTGGTGTTGAAATTTCGATCGTCCCCCTCCTCCCTCATTGATCTTTAACCAGAAGCGGCGCCCTTCAATTCAGTTGGAAGGGAAAGCAGTCCCCGCTCATAAACCTGAGGCTCCTTCGGGTATTCCCGCCAATATATCTCAGTAGGCCAAGAGGACCTGAGCGGGTCTTGAGCCCAAATAGCCAATTGAAATGGACTCGAGTCAATCCAGCCCAAGACCGTGCTAAGTCCCCCTCTCGGACTCCTCAACGATCCACCCGAACACGAACCATCACATAAGCAGGAGGAAGTCTCGGCCAGCGGTATCCCAAGAGACAGAAGAGAGACACGTGTCCCCCGAGACATGATCCGAGCAGTATCCACCCCCATAGGTACACAGGACCAATCAACCGCTGACAACTGCGAATGGTGTATCGCCACCTCAGCACCACGTGTCGAGCCCCTAGCCATAGGCGCCAATGACCCCGAAGATGTCGAGATTTGCATACCGTCCATCCCGCCATGTGTAAAGTGAACCCTAGCAGAGTCAACCCATAGCAGCGTCTCAGCACCTGGGTTTCCTGAAACCGCTAGGCGGTTTACGCAAGGCAGCCTCGTTCCACGTGGCGCCCTCTCCTCAAATCCAAACCTTTGGCAGCTCTTGCCTTTCTTTCCCTTTCTATAAAAACCAGCAAAGGCTTTTTGGTCTCCATCGAAGCCTTCCTCTTTGGGAGAGACAACCTCTCTGCCTCCATTGGATCCGACCGCCACTGTTGATCTTCTCTAAGCTTGGCCGGCATCCAGTTCTGTCCGTCAGTCTGCACCTTCTCCCCAACTACCGACTGACACACCCAATAGTGGTACGAAGCAATCTCAGCCGTAGAAAGCTTGAACGGTAAGAGATCGGCTCCCTGGACCTCCTCCGAGAAAGCCCTGGTCACCAGAATCATCTGCGAACACTCCCCATCTCCGGGTACCACACTTTGCTCGTCTAGGAGCTGCAGCTGGCAAAAATGTTCAATAATCTCCCCTTCTTCCATCTCTCCCCTATCCCCACGAGCGTCGGCCTCTCGATCTAGATGAGCCACACCCCTGGTGTCCGTGGAGTGGAAAATCGTCGGCGGCGAGGTCGGCTTCCCATCTAGCCTCAGACCGAGCTCCGGATACACGGCCGTGCCTCTCTCCAAGTTACCTGATCGGGGGTGTATTACCCTTCCCCTGAACGGCTCGACGAACGGCTCGGCAATATCAGAGGCGGAGAATCGGGATACGTTTATACCGACACTCCCGGACCCTACGGATTCTACGTCCGGCTGGATCGGAATATGCGCCCGCTCCAGCAACGCCACTTCAATGAAGACCTGGAATATCTGTCCGCCAATGCAGACATCGCAGCTTCTAGGGATGCTCTCCACCGCGTCGACCAGAACTAAGATCCGAGCAGCAGCCGTGTCCCAAAGATCTTCGGACCGTCGATCGACGTGGATAAAGGTACCGCAGCGGTCGCCGATCCCTTTGAGCACGTCCAAAGACCAAGCATAGAGCGGAAGACCGAAGATCTTTAGCCAGATTCCTCCCCTCTCCCGGTGAGTTTGCAAATTCCCCATGGAGGGGTTCCAGCATCCACACTCAATCGGAACCCCGTCTATAAGGTGCACCTTATAACTGCAAAACTCAGCAGCTGCCCTCTCTGTCCGAAATCGCAGTAAGAACTTGGTACCGGATATGACCGAAACAGCAGGCCTCGCTGAGAACTCCCATGTAGAATTTATCCATCTGTGAATATGAAGCAGAGCCAGAGAATCCTTAGTCGTGTACATAACCACCCAATAACTCTTTACATTCTTCATAAGCAAATTGTAGTTAGCATCCGCAAACTGCAACAGGTTAAGCCGAGATCGAGAATCTGGAGAGTCACCCTCTCCACCCTCTCCATAGATATTAGCACTACCATCTGCCATCCCAGGCCTCACCCCCGGCAGCTTTGCTACCTCAGCATAGGATCTGTCCGGCCTGAGGGCTCCAACTGCAGGGAAGACAGCGTTAACTGCCTTGAACCTACTCCCAGCTATCTTCCATCCCTTCTGTAAGTCTCCTTTCTGTTGCTCCGTTAGAATCAACTGGCGATGATCTCCCAGCTGATACCCAATGGCTTCCTCCTTCTTAACGACGATACCATCGGACCTGGAGACTTTACACCCTAGCCGGTGACACACTGATCGGCGCCAGACACATATCCAATCCCCCTCATGCAAGACCAAGGATCTTCTCGTCCAAAGAGCGAAGAGTGCAAAAGTTTTCCATACAGATTAGAGGGGACAGAAGATAAAATCAAAGAACCAAAGGAATTAACAAGCACCCTCCTTCCACATTTATGCTTCAGGGAAGTCCTCTAACAATGTTTGTTGGCTTCATAAAGCAACTATAGGTTAAAGAAGTCTCCTCGTGCTTGGTTTCATTGTTTTTGTGGAGTTATTCTTGAGATGGGACTCCAGAGATGTCAGTCTGAGCACATTGTTTGTTCAGTTCAGTCTAGTTGGTCGTACTATATTGTGATTCAGATTTTATTTCCTATATAACTTGGTAGATGTTTGAATTTAATGACTTGTGGGCGTTGAAGTATTTTATGGGTTTAGAGATTGAACGTTCGTGGAAAGCATATTTCTTTCTCAGAGAAAATATGCCTTAGATCTTCTCAAGGATATTGGGATGCTGGATTGTAAGCCTGCCTCATCTCTTGTGGATTGAAACCTTCCTTTAAGAAAAAAAAAAAAGGGAAATTTCTCATGAGTATCAAAGATTGTAGGTTGATTGATTTACCTTACCCGAACTTGTCCCGATCTTACCTTCGCTATCAACCTGGTTAGCCAGTTTATGCATGCACCTTAGGTCTCTCATATGGCTGCTGCTCATCGGATCTTAAGACATCTCAAATCCAACCCAGGATAGGCAGTTCTTTTTATCAATTTAATGGTCATCTTCATGTATCTAGCTTTACTAATGCAGATTGGGTTGGTGTTGTTACCGCCAGGAAATGTACCTCTGATTAGTGTGCATTTCTTGGAGGTAATCTCGTGGCTTCGAAGAGCAAGAAACAATATGTGGTTTCTCGCTCTAGTGCCAAGGCTGAGTACTGTGCTATTGCTCATGGTGCCAGGGAGATGTTATGGCTTCAATTTCTCATGACTGGGCTTGGATTTCTTAGTATAGATACTATGCCCCTTCATTGTGCTCATGAAGCTGTGGAGAAGATTGCCTCATATTTTGTGTTACATGAGGTGGACATTTACTTTGTAAGAGAAAGAGTTGGGGGATTATTCCTTGGAACTTTTAAATGCATCTTCTCAAAACTTCTTGATGTTTTCCCCAAGCCTCTGGGTCCTACCATTCTACAAAATATAATGGTCAAGCTAGGCATGCATGATACCCATGCTTCATCTGGAGGGGGGTGTTAGCTTTATTAGTATTGATGTACATCAGTACATGGTTCTATTAGTTATTATGGTGTGTTACATAATATTGGGTTTGCATGTACTAGTGTAAAGATAAATATAAAGCCTAGTGAGAAGCATTTCCTCATTAAGTCATTTTCCTCTATTCTTTATTTCTCTTTCTTTTTTCCCCTTCTTCAATGTTACTGAACCCCAACCTAAATATATCACCTAACCCCAACCCTACCTTCATCTGCTTCAGATCACCTAACCCTGATCCTCTACTGCTGTTCTAAGGTCCCCAATCAGATACTAACCGTATGAAACTCTTCATTGACTACCCGAAAACTTGCATCTAATCTTATTACAGGTAAGTCGAGAGAAATGGCCTTTCACATTTATGACAATTTAAAGCGTCAATTATTCTATCAGTACAGAGGAATCCAGATCACCATACACACTCTGCACTTTATTGCAAAGGTTTATCCATGATTCTATCTCTAACCGTGGTAGTGGCAACAACAGAAAATATAGTATCTGAAGAAGAAATAGGACGTTGAAATCCCAAGGACAACAGTATCTCCTGAATAATGTCAGAAGTAACCCCTGATAATATGGCTGCAGCCAACAAGTTGATGATAGCAGATGCCTATATGGATGACTGGCCTCATTATCATTTGCATTCTAAAGCAAGATTTCTGTCGGTAGGCCTAGAATGTGGATCACTGATGCTCCTATTTATCTATTGTACTCTTTCCCATAGGCTTTCGAAGTTTGAACAAGGTTGTTAAAAGTGATAAGCAGGGACCAAGCAGAGGACCCCCCGCTTACTAGGCAAGGCATATGCAGTGAGGCCCAATAATGTGACAATTTTTTTCATGTTTTAGTAGACTAGAGAGGATACATAATCAACAATAAATATGAGAAAAAACTGACAATTAATTATTACAATGTGATTAAGTACTTGTTAAATATAACAATCATATATAACCACATGTTGAAAGAGTAAAGAACTAACAACTTGTGAATTAGACTGAAACAAGCCAATTGCAAGTACACCATTTAATTCTGAGATCATAACAATTTAGTCTTAAATTTTAGGGACATCGATTGATAAACAATAATCAATTAGAAAGTTAATTGAATCTTTTATTTAGTTTTTTGAATAAATTTTAACATACTAGTTTCATTTAACCCTTCAGATCAATTTATAAAAGGTGGCAACTATCAAGGGATTGGGCTTTGCCCCAAATGGTAATACCTGCAAGCGTCTGACAATAAAATCAATGTTTAATCTCACCTCTCTCTCTCTCTCTCTCTCTCTCTCTCTCTATATATATATATATATATATATGACTCGGGTCTCCAGCCGATACATTTCGCGTTGACATGCGACATCTATTGCGGAGATACTCGAGTCACTTGGTGGCTCAAGTGAGAGGATCATCACCCTATATATATATATATATATATATATATATATATATATATATATATATATATATAAGGGCTTTATCCTTGATTAGATTTATGACCACCTTTCCTAGAGGAAAAAAAGGAGACAATTTGTCAAGCTTGAGGGTGGTATGTGCTACTTCCACTCTAATACCACTGGGGGTGGCCTTAGACAGCGCCACGTGGATGCTCTCTAAGAAAATCCAACACTAAGCATAAGTTGCGTACGCCTAGGCACCACCACCCCCAATGGCCAAGCCCAGCACCCAAGCAATGGCCTAGGCAGGGCTTGTTTGGCAGTAGAGGCTTTATATTATTTTAATTGAGAATTAATGATCTCTGAATCCGTACTTTTTTAGTCTTCCCATATGCACCCAAATATTTATTTTATGGTTACAAATGGCCCAGATAATTTTGACATGGCACACAGATAAATTTATATGCCCTTGAATAAATCATTTGTGGAAGAGTAGAGTAACCATCTTGTTATATGAATTATAAAAATCTTTTAGATGATTTTTCATTAAACAACCTAATATCTATGATCTTGAAACACATGAGAAAAGTTTGTAATTGCTGGTATGTTTTTTCTTTCATCTAGTTTGTATTTGGTGCCAAAGTAGATGAAGTCCCAGCTTTACGTGAAAAGGGATCCAACCTTAAAACACCTCTTCAATTTGCACGCGTTGTAAGGTATGCTATCAAAATGTAGTTTAATTTCCCTTTTGTACTTGTCTAGCTATCTAATTGATCCCTCTTTGTTTGAATTATACAACTTTATCTTATGGATAATGTTTCTCTTCCAGATTTAGTTGGTTTTGAAGTTTGAATTAATGGTTAGCCCCTGGCATCATAAAAATTTTAACCTTATGAATTGCTGAAGTTATCAATTAAGCACTATTATAATATTATGTATTCATCTCGTTAGTTTTTAGTTTTAGATAAATTTTCTACATCTTATAAATTGTTTTTGATTAATTTTTTAGAAAAAGTGCCTCCTGCTACCAGGAGTATGGACCAGTCCAGTAGTGGTCACGTGACCAAGGTTAAATGTTTGGTCGTCATGCATTCAAGAACCTATCCAATAACTTCAAACGCAGCCAAGTAAAAAAATGTCCTCAAAAACCTCTCAAATATGGAAGTCTAGAAAATCCTATCCCAAGCAAGTCCTTAGCCAATGTGAATTATTTTACCAGAACATCAAATATGATGTGCCATCTGAAATTTCATCTCTTTATCAAGAATTAGGGAGATAAAATTCCTAAACTGTGATCTGAGGGGGATGTTGCAAATGACTGGCATTCAATATTAAAGAGGAAATGTAGCTGGCATTTAGTATTATTACCGTTGTACTTGTTTCTGTAGTGACAAATTCAGTAAAATTCTGATGAAAATTTCGGTGAAATTTCCGAAAATTTGTTTGTTACGGCAAAGTTAACGAAATTTCTGAAAATTTGGCCTTTTTAAATATTAAATAATATTTTTTAATATGAAACATATTTTTATGTATTTTTTCTATACCCCATGATTTTCCTGAAAATTTTCCAAAATTTATCTGAAATGACCCGACACTGAAATATTGCCGAAAACAAAAATGTTCACTATGCTTTTTTCAAGTTCTAAGTAGGAAAAAAAAAGAAGCAATCGTGAGGCAAATTGTTCACTTTAAACTAAAATGAGATAGCCTGACTTTCAACTTTTCCACTTTGTTGAAGCATCATTCATGCAATATAAATCAATTGTGCGTCAAAACACAACCCAAGTATTGACAAAATATTAATCTGTGTACAATTTAAAACTTGATGTACCTGTTAAATGCATCGCAGATTCTTACGATGCTTGCTTTGTACTGTGATTTAGTGTTTCGTACTACTCACAAATTATTCCTAAAGTTTTGCCCCTTTGATTCCCGTGATTTATGTAGGATGGTTCGTGATGGCTATTTTGGCTTCGAGGATTACTTCAAACCACTATGTGATGCTATAGAGAGTAACGATTTCTATCTCCTTGGACATGATTTCCCAAGCTATCTAGAAGCCCAGGTAAATTTTTGTTTCTTTTGAGCAAACTTTAAAGCATGGTATTAGTTCTAGAGACCGACTCTGCTGATCAGATTTGGACAGATTAGGGCCATGAAAGCCCACTTTTAAATCATGTGGTGTACGTCTTTGGTCGATTCAAGTAGTCCAAATAGTAACCCATCTTTCATTGGCATGTCTCAGCCAAGAAACCAAACCTACAAGAGGTTGGAACATCCGATCAGTGCACTTTAATATCAAACCATTGAAAAATAGGTGCAACTGGCCATATTATAGTAAAAAGATCACAGTTCAATCCTTTAATGAGTGATCTTTTGGGTATATGGTAGCTTCCGATATGAGTTACCGCTTTGATGAATTCCATTGCGAAAATTATTTGCCACTTGGCAATAAATTTCAGCGATCAAGTTCCAACCTGTTAAGAGGTGATCATTTGCCATTTATCCTAATCTCTATTTCTCAATTTGGTATCTGTCATAAAACTATAAAAAAGCTAGATATTAGGTGTTAGTTTCACTTATATCTATCATAGATACAAAGTCTTGTAACTTTTTTTCCCTTGAAATGGACTTGATTTGAAACCAACGAAAGCAAATGCAGGCTGCAGCAGACAAGGCATTTGTCGATCAAGAAAAGTGGACACGGATGAGCATTCTTAGCACAGCTGGCTCAGGTAGATTCAGCAGTGATAGAACGATTCAGGAGTATGCGGAAAAGACCTGGGGGATCGAAAAGTGCAGGTGTCCTTTTTGATCGCCATTCTTATTTTAGTACAATTTGAACAGAACAGGAGGATGACGGCCGACCCATGACCACAGTATTAAATCTCAATACTGATACCGTTCATCGCAGGTGCCAGTGATCTATGGAGGTCTTCTCGGCTTGAATGTTTCAAACAATAGCGTATGAACGGTACCAAGTAACGAAAAATTGTTAATATTTGTAGGAAAAATAAAAAATGTGAGCATGCTTAAATAAGAGCAGTATATGATACGTAGTATGGTGGCTTGATCTGTATTTACAGAGAGAAAATGCCTATTTACTCTTTGGAGCAAGAAATGTTGTGTAGTCTTTATGTTTGTGGTGAGAGTAAATGTCATCTCACCTATGTACCGAAAATGTATATCTTTGTTTTTTTGTAGAAAACTAAGTTACGCTAATTTGCTAGGTTCGTATTCTGGTTCACAAGTCTCAATTCGCTACTATCAAGTAAACTAAATTCACTCAGTGTCGGATGAGTTTTAAAATCTTTGATGAATTTGATAATATAAACTTGCTCTTTTTAACAAAGAAATGCAAATGATCATTTGTTTAGCAACGAAACAGAAATTATACGATTTTAGGTTAAAATCCTCTCTTTGTTGTTAAAATTTTGTTTTGAAACAAATATTCACTTGTCATGCCGAATTGGACCGAGCAAACCACGAATTGGGTCGCAACCCATTCGCTAGGTGATTGAGCAAATTAAGTGACATAGGCAGAAAATGCCGCTTTACTGATGAGTTTATCTAAAATGCCCTTAATATTGGGGAAAATATTGAAAATGTTTTCCATCGTCCATGGCCTTGGTGAATTGGTGGGCCACCATATGCTGCCCATGAAACATACCTAGGGATGCAGTTTCAGTGTACCGAACTGAACCCGATTTGGTTTGGTTCGGTTCAGTTTGGTTTAGGTAAAATACCTATTTTATAGGTTTTTCTTTTCAGTTTACTCAATCTACTCCCTCGGTTTTCAGTTTTCGGGGTTTCCAGTCATCCAAATTGAAACCGAACTGAATATGGGGTTCAATTCGGTTTGTGTTGGATTTCGATGCGGTTTGTTCCGGTTCAGTTTTGTTCCCTCGATTTTCAGTTTGATTTCGGTGTTCGATTCAAGACTTGCATCCCTAAAAGACCATATGAATGAATTTTGAATTGCAAGTGTAAAGCACAATTTTTTCTTGGACGAATGAAAGAAGAAAGAAAGGAACAGGCCTCCCGTTTTAAGCATAGACTTGTCCCTATGGGAACCTTGGATTCAGTCTTTTCCTATTCTTTTCCCCGAACCCGTTCACTACTTAAAACGATATGCTGTTATATACATTGATCCCTTGAGAAATGTCTTATTTGTACTTCACCCTTTGTGTTTCACCTATTTACATTGTGACCCTTGCTTTTGTGCTTCCTTTACTTATTACCCCTTATAGTGACAGATAGTCATTGGCATGGTTCAAAATTTAGGCCGGGGATAATTCAAATTATTGGTCGAAATTTATTGGTTTTGGTCCACACTGAAAAGAAAGCATGTCTCCAAATTTTGGTCAATTATGTATGGAAGTGAAATTTTTGGCTCTGTAATGCTTGAAACAAAAAATGTAATGCTTGAAACAAAAAATGAAACCGATATTTGACCGTCTAGTTGTTGGTCAATGACATAAAGATCAATTAGATCGAATAACAATCTCCATCAACTTATTCAATGCAGTCAAAGGTTGTTTTGTCAGAGAATCCAGACTGTAGGGGTTATAAGTAAAAAAAGCGTAAAAGCAAAGGGTGTAAATAGGTAAACAAGGGGCCGTAGTGTAAATATGATATATCTCACGAAAGTAAATGCAAAAACACCTAATAATATGTGTGGGTGGGAACATGAGAATCGGTAGCCTGACAGGAGCAGGAGTAACAATATAGTTAGGGATGCAAGTTTGGGTAGCCGTAACCAAAGTATTAGGTTTTCGGTTCAGCTGAAACCAAAATGGAATCAGTTTGATTTTTATTTTCTCAAATGAAACCAATCCAAACTCCAAAACCTTCGATTTTTTTGGGTTCAGTTTCAAGTATTTTTATTATTTTTTAATATTTAAAGCTACTTTTCGAGTTTTTCAGAGTTTTCGATTTTCCAAATTTCTTCTATTCTTATCCTACCTAATCGATTTTCAATTTTTGCCACCCAAAATTAAAACCGAACCAAACTACTCATTTATTTAATTGTCTTCCGACACATGCACAATCAGTATATTGGAATAGAAGGATTTCTTATGATAAAGCTTCTTACAAATGTTTCAAGTAAGCATATGATTCACGAAAAGCTCATGCCCTTCTCTATCTCCAATCTTTAGATGTCCTAACAATCCGACTGTATCTCCATATAGACTGTATTATCATATCTATCACCATCCTTCTATTGCATCGGACGGTTTTAGATGCGTAATGATATCAAATCCTCTCCCAAGTCACAAATTATATTTTGATAGTAAGTACATTAATTTTTCTTCATATTGTTTTTAGTTGCATACCAACTTTTGCCATGACACACAAATTAATAAATAAATAATTTAGCTTTGTTGTTGAGAGTGCTTGACATAGCTCTTTCTCTCAACTGATATACTTGATTTAGCAGGCTAGCAGGTTCTCTTTCTCAATCGAAAAGTTTGGTTTGATTTCAGTTCCAAGCCTCCCCAAGTCGAAACCAAACTGAATTGAATGTAGCTTATATATATATATATATATATGTATAAGGGAGATTTTGATTAATTTTAAAGGACAATTAAGTAAAATGCATATTTTTATATCAAACTTTATCCTTCTCTTTAGCCTGTTCCTAAATCCTAAAGCAGTAAAATATAACTTATAGGAAAATCGGTTGAGAAGTTGAAAAAATTTTGACGTGCAAATAGAACTTATAGGAAAATTGAAACCGACCGAACCAAACCGAGCAGAATTGAATCGGGTTGGTTTGATTTAAGAGTTGGACGGTTTGATTTGATTTAAAAATTTAATCGGGTTGGTTTGATTTAAGAGTTGGACGGTTTAGTTTGATTTAAAAATTTAAAAATCAATTAGAACCAATTTAATTTGTAATTTTGATTCAAAAGGAACCAAACCGAACTGAATACACCCCTACCTAGTCTGGCAAAGAGCTAGCAAAGAACTATATAAATATAGCCTAAAGTTCCAAACATGTATTAAATTAACAAAAAGTTTGTGAATAATACTTTTTAAGTTATAACACAAACTTTTCCTAAATTGTGTGCCTCTCTATATGTACCCACCAAAACTCTTAAAGACATGAATAATGCAAAGGATTGACTGCTTGCTTTTCATCAAATGATAGAGATCATTATTGGTCCCAATCTTTCATATAATTGATCTTGAGATCATATATTAGAGGCGTACTATAGGACGGTCAGATTTTGATTTTAGCTTTTACACATTACACATCGCAGATCTATTGTATTTTTGAATTAAATAAATAAGTTTTTAGGAGCACACCAACATTTGCTATCTGCAGACCTCTCTACTTTCCTTTTTGGTGTGCCGAAAAACAGAAAGTGATGTCGTCGTAGCACTTCTCTACATATTCAACTTGGAGAGCCCAAATTCGGATGTCGTTTGCGAAGCTACGCGAAAGATAAATGGAGTTTCAGCTCGTGGCCAGCCCTTTTACGCTTCTCCTCTTTCCTCTCCATCTGATCTACCGCTGGATTCGATATAACCAGATCGGGCGACCCATATTACTCCTCTTGATCCTCCCCCTATCATCGTCCATCGTCGCTCATGCCCATATCAAACCGTCAGTGCCGCACGATCTTCAACACACGGTTTGCAGGGACACGGGAAACGGCGCCATTTGCGAACTCAAGGAGTTGAAGCTGAAGATTGGTCGATTGGGTGATTCTCTACTTTATCCTCTTCGGTACTTTCCTCTCTGATTGTGAATTAGTTTGGATAAATCTATTTGCATCCACCAAAACTCTAAAAAACACCCACCTCCCCCACCTGTTAAATCGTCGGGCACTTTTACTCTAAAAAAGGATTCAAAATGAAAAGTATATGCTACATATACTGGGTGAGAAAGTTTAAGGGAAGAGGGTCTGACACAATAATCTGGGGCCCAATTAAAGGTACATTATAATATCATTTTGTGAAAGTATCGTTTTACCCTCTTAGAAAATTACTGCATTAACCTTATTCTTATTACTGCATTATAATATCATTTTTTTTATTTTTTCACTTTCCATCTTAGATTGTTAAACAGAAAGAAGAAAGTCCCCTTTGCAAATCATGTCAAAAAAAAAAATTCACTGTGAATCACAAAAACTTAAACCTAGATGGGATTATAATTTTATATCAACCTTTATGCTTGGAAGTTTTTTTAAAGAAAATGAAATGGAAGGAGATCAATGGACGTATGGTGTAAAAAAATATTTTAAAAAATGACATGGAGGTAGATCTATGGATCGGCCATAGCTTGGTATACCTAAATATACAATCTAAACCAACGAAACTGAACACCGATCAAATGAGATAGAGAAATAAAAAATAAGATGATCAGTGACAGCCGTGAGGCAAACAGTGATGGTCGGAGATGACTTTTGTGATGGGCGACAGCTTCGTTTAAGGAAATAGGGAGCAACAAGGTTGGGAAAGGGCTACACAAGATAGATAGGAACCAAGAACGCTTTGTCAATTTAAGAGTGAGTACCAATCGGCGGGAGACGAACTTCGTCGCCGGCGGTGTTAAGTAGGTCTCGGATCTCTTTCGCAGACTGCAAATGGTTTGTTAGGGTAAAATTGATAGGGAGTACCAATCGTTGGGAATGGATATTTAAGAGTGGGTAAATAAGTAATTTCGCCATTTAACTTAAAGGGCATTTAAGAAAATTGACATTGCTCTAAAAACCTAAAAAGCAAAATCGTCTCCAAATTTGCAGATTTTGCTGCTCCAAATCTTCCGGTGAATCCAGCTAAAAGTTTTGAATGGAGTGTAATAGCCCCAAACGATTTTGTGGGAGTCCTTTTTATCTAATTTCCCCTAAATGGCTAAATCATATATAGCTAGACTTTGTGGGTGCTTTAAGAGTTTTGGTTGGTGCAAATAGAGGTACCCTTCGGTTTTAATGACTCGTTCTACACTTTTGAATTTGAATCTTGTGTTTTGCGCACACAAAATAGTTTAAGTTGTACTGATATCTCTTCCCGAAAAGGTGGCACATTTTTTCAATCTACGGCTAGACTATAAAACTGGTTCTAACATTAAAAAAAAATAGTTAGTCTACAATGGGTGTCCAGACATGCGGTAAAGCAGTACACACGCCTGTGTGAAAGACTACATGCTGTACATGGATTTTCATGAGAAGTCCGTGCATTGCAAGCAGTCTCACAGACTGGACACCCATGGTAGAGTAAATAAAAAAACACCTGTAGCTACCATTTGGATGCACAATCACAAAATTTTGAAAATCTTTACTATTAATAGGGAAATTTTCAAAATAACCCAGAACTTTCACCCATCATCAATAATGCACCTAAAGTATTGATAATATCAAATAGGCACCCAATGTATACTTAAGTTCATCAACTAAATCCCTACCGTCATCTTTCATTAATAGCTGGACGGAAAACGCTAAGTTGGCATACAACTCAGCAAAATAGCGTGCATGGACCCTAACGTGGCGATGACTTTGCTGCCAACAATACTAATTTTTGGAGAGAATATTAATTACAAGTCAAATCAACAGTGTTGGCAACTAAATCCTCCCCACGTTGGGTGCCACACATGCTATTTTTGCTGAGTTGTATGCCAACTCAGCGTTTTCCGTTCAACCATTAACGGAAGGTAACGGTAAGGGTTTAGTTGATGAACTTAAGTGTACTTTGGGTGCCTATTTGATATTATCAATAGTTTAGGTGTGTTATTGATGATGGGGTGAAAGTTCAGGGGTTATTTTGAAAATTTCTCTTATTAATATTTAGATTAGGTTTGTCAATAGGTCGGGTCCGCCCAATACCCGACTTACCCAACTCAAATTTTTTATTGGGTTGGGCACATAAACGGTCACGACCCAGAATTCTACTCAATCTCGAAGGCCTAGAATCTCGTGTTTTGACCTCACAGGCTTGTTAAGGAGTTAAGCAAACATGCATCATATCCATAATTCACCATGTTACGAGACTCTTAATTCTCGTGAAGATTCACATCCAACCATTCAATCCATACCATAGCGTTAAGCTACATAAGGCAACTATATAAAAACCATCGAATATAGAACCATAATCATAAAAGGGGCATAACATAAAAGGTATCCATCCTTACCATGCATCTAAGATCATAAGATAAAAATGAAGTTTAATGCAGGGTAAAACTATCCCATTTGCAAACCACAACACATGAGAATAAAAACTGATAGTGTATCTCATCAGCAAGAAAAGAAATGAGTCTATAAGAATGTGAGCTATCAATGTGTGACAGCCCGGAATTCTGCACCCAGAAATCCGTGCCATCAGGATCATACTCTGGATGATCCCCGGGATAAAGTATAAGTGTTTGTTCGTAAAGCAGAAGCCAAGCAGACACAATCCAGCAGTGGTAGATCGAGTCAGTCATCTAAGAATGCATTTAACATAAAGAACAATAATTATAAAACAATTAATTCTATATAAACTAAAAGAATACACATTCTCAAAAAGGAACCAAGAAGAACCATTGGTGATGGACATCCATCACCCAAACAATGGTTCCCGATAGTGGTTCCGAATAGAATGCATAAATACTACAATAAGTAATTCTACTAAAAATATATACAAAAGTGGCCACCAGGCACACAATAATCCACAAGGTCAAAATACAGGACATCGGACTCAAGTACCCAGGCTACGGATAAAACTCATCACCAGTATCTGTCTCCTCGTCTCTCGACCTCCCTGGATCGCCGGTAACTGGTCGCTCTACGTCGGAGCTATAGCCTAAGAACCTAAAATTGATTTAGAAAGCAGGGTGAGCTACATCATAGCTCAATAGAAGAATTTCAACTAAACGCAATGAATATGCAGATCATGCTATCTCATAACAGAATTCAAATCAGGAACGTATAATCATGACGAATTAACTAAGAGCTGAAGTTTTATGCAAGAAATCAGATGTTATGCAAGTATATTATCAAAGAACTTAAATTGTGTGTATTTAACTTAAGAAACTCCCGTGACTATATAGCACGGAGTAAACAGGAATGTCCGATAGGAAACCCCAACCAATTGTCGTTCACATGAACAATTTTGAAAGTGCAACAATGCCTCATCTATGGAGTGCAATTGTGCCGAGGATTGAAAGTAGGTGCACAAGCGCACGCATCCGGACATACGAAGCCTGGTGGAGATCATCTGGTTTAAATCATCAAATTACATACATATATACCTCACAGATCAGATGGCAGAAATCAGAAGCAAGTTTCAGAATACGAATCAGGAAACAGAAATCAAAATAGCAGAAATCATGATATGCATACATGCTTGGTAAAAACAGAAATCAGGGCATAGATATGAAGTAAACATGGAATCATACTCAAAAATAGTTTAAGTTAATTTTCTCCTACCTCAGGTCAATTTATCTTCTAAGCAAATCTAAAGCCTTTTCAATGTGTCAGGGTTTGATCCTAGACCATAAACATAGCACTTTAAGTGTTAGGGATATCAGAAAGTTAACCGGCACAATGCCCGGTGGTGTTTAACCCATAAAACCAAAACACAATAAAACAGGGGTGATTGATCGATCACCACTCTTATTGATCGATCAATACCCCTTGTTGATCGATCAATACCTCTCATTGATCGATCACCACCCTCTTAGCTCTCTTTTTGCAACAAGCCAATTGATCGATCAATACACCTTATTGATCGATCACCTATCATCATTGATCGATCAATGCACTCATTGATCGATCAATAACCTCTCTTCTATTCACTTTTAACACAGCTTAAATTGATCGATCACCACTTTGTTTGATCGATCAATGCCTCCTGTTGATCGATCAATAGCCTCATTGATCGATCACTAGCTCATTTTCAAAATTTCCCATCTTCTGTTCACCTTATCTGCCTATACAGATTGATCGATCAATGCCCTCATTGATCGATCAACACCCTACAGTGATCGATCAATACCTCTCATTGATCGATCACCAACTGTCATTGATCGATCACTCTCTTGTTGATCGATCAATGCCCAAATTGATCGATCAATGCCCTTCGGACATTGAACTTCCAGAATTTAGGGGCTTCTGTTCCCTTTCTGTTTTATACAGATTGATCGATCAATGGCTTTCATTGATCGATCAATACAGTCATTGATCGATCAATAATGACGGAACTCTGTCATTAATGGAGTTCATCTCCAACCTTATTTTCCTATTTTTTTCATTAATGGTTCTCAACAACCATTAACACCACATCCAATGCACCTACTTGGGCTCCCCATTTGCCCCTATTTAAACATACAGACTCACCTTTGCTTGGGCCCTCTCGGGGTTTCGGCAAATCACTCCGGATGAGGGTTTCGGATCTAGCTCTCAGGGTTCGTCACCGATCCGAGTCCGAAGAGCAATCGTTTAGTCCTGATTCCGCATGCATAGACTTCACACATACTTAGACCATGACTAAGCTCATCTCATTGAACTCTACCTACCCTAGCTTAGGAAACCCATCATCCTAATCTTGCTAACCCTGTTTTTCTCCAAGAACCCTCTTGAAAACCCACCTAGCTACAGGTTCTTACCTTCAGGAGCACTAGGGCAAGTGGGAAGAAGAAGAAGAAGAAGGGGGTCTCTCTCTCTAAGTCTTCCTTCCTTCTCCTATAAGTTACTAAACAGATATTTCTATTTGCCCCTAGTTTATGTTTCGGTGTGGAGCACAAACACGATCATCACATCGAATGTGTCACATTGACCCTTTACACAACTCAGACTTGAACGAAAACGCACATGTGAACTCATCTAATCACAGTGCAACCTTATCTTAACTAATATTAATTCTAAAGTTTTAAGTCAGCCTCGATTTTCGTGCCGAGCACGTAGATCGAAACAGTTGGTTCGTGTTCTAGATTTTCAGGGTTGTTACATTATCCCCCCCTTAGGAATTTTCGTCCTCGAAAATGTCTAATAGGTGCGGTTAAGGAACAAGTGGTTCTAAGACTAACAGACCGAGATAATATAGAGTGTGCAGTCTACGTATGATGCAGAGAAAATTAAACATGCTAAACATAATGTATATAATATGCAGAGTAACGTAAATACGGACATATAAATAGCCTAAGAATATCATAGAGTAGTATAGCTATACCTGTGGGAGCATCGGATGGACCGGCCTCATCAGGTGTAGGTCTGCTGGGACGAGGTGGCGGTGTGCGGTAGTCACGCGGGTCCACAACGTGCTGACGAGCGTGAGCGATCATCGGCGTGGACGTCGTGGCATACAGATGCTGCATGACCAGCTCATGCATCCCCTCGTGGTAATCCAGACGACGATGCATCTGTCGCTGGAATGCCTCCACGCCTTCCAGCCTCTCATGGATACGGCGATTGCCCTCCACCAGCTCCCGAAGCATCGCGGCTACGTCGTCGGAGGAAGATGGTGGGGGATGGGCTGTGGTGTGACGAATTGGTCGGTGGGGTGTAGCGGGGGCCGGTCGGGCAGACACCTCAGGTGGAGGTGGTGAGTCACGTGGGGCCTCCCCCTCTCCTAATGTAGGCTCGGCAGGGATCGAACCCTCGGCGACAGTAGGCGGAATGGGCTCGGCGGCGCCCTCCTCCTCCTCAGGAAGTCGTCGCACTAACAGGTTGTAACTCTTGGTCCAGTCTTTCAATTGAAAGACCTTGGTGTTGTCGACCAAGCGTGGCTCGTGAGGAGCCAAGGTGTAGGCCTCATGAGAGCATACGCTTCTACTAGCTTGGTGATGAGGCGGGCATAGGGGATTTGCTTCTTGACTCCCGACTTGACCTTTTCCGACATAAGGTCATTGGCATTTATTATGCCCTCAATGACCAAATCCGTCATAGAGAACCAACGGTTCTCATAGGCCGAGAATAGTGCCTGTTGCACTACTCCAGTCCGCGAGGACTTGTGCAAAAAGGGGTTTAGTGCACACTTGATATACGTATCAAGCATCCACAATCGATCGGGTAATTGGGCCCTAGAAATGGATTGGCCCCTCCCGTGTTGGCCTTGGGTCATCTTAGAGACCACATCGGCATACGAGACCTCCTTGATATACGGGGCATCAAGACCATATGTCTCGATATAAGCGGACGGGCATTGAAGTGCCGCAGCGACATGGAAATGATTGAACTTGTACTCAAAACCATCGATGGTCGTGACAAGCCGATGGCGACTATCACCCCATCGTAGGTTTTGGAAGAAAAGCCTCACGAGGCGTGGGCAATAATGATCGTGGAATGGTTCAAGCAAGGGTTTTAACCCGAGCTTTTGGATATAACCCTTGGCCCAAGCCATTTCGGGTCGGTCCTCGTAGAGCGAGGAAGCAAAAACGTATTCGGGTAAAAAGGTTTTGGAAGCCCACCACGATTTGGGGACTTCACGCTCGACGGGGAGCGGAACGGGTGCGGGAATGGGTGGAACAAGGGTCGAAACCGGTGCCATGGGGGGCACGGTGGGAAACGGAACGGGCTGATCGGTGCCCGAGACGTGGGTACCTTACGCGAAGCGTTCTTCGTGCGAGGTCCCATGGTCGAATACTTGCAAAAAAAAATGAAAACGAGACTTGAAGGAACGCAAACGAGAATCTTACCGGATGAATGGAGCGATGTCCACTTAATCGCCGAGAACCACGGAAATGGTAGGAGAAGAGTGGGAAGATGGTTGAACTGGCCAATCCAAAACCCTTGATCGATCACTATGGGAGCTTCGCAAATGACCGCTCAAAAATCCCCAATCTTTAACTTAAACCTCAGGATTGATCGATCAATGCTTTTGTTGATCGATCAATGCAGCATCTTTAAGCCCTAAATCGATGCATTGATCGATCACCATCCTCTGTTGATTGATCACTAACACCCTTATTGATCGATCACTACCTATGTTGATCGATCAATGATTACTTTCCAATGCAAATTTGATCGATCACTAACCCTTGTTGATCGATCACCTGAACCACTATTGATCGATCAATACTCCTATTGATCGATCACCAGCCTAACATTTGAGTGAAATCCTTCACTTGTTATTGATCGATCACCCCTCTTTGTTGATCGATCACTCATGAAATTGATCGATCAATGCTGCCTGTGAGACTATATATGTTAACACAGTCAGCTCTTTCTACAGCGAATAGTCCGTACCTCGAAATTAATGATACCTGTATATCATATCGATAATCCATAGATAGAGATTTCTCGAGTAAATGATGCCTGCTCACACACGACCTCACTATGGTGACGAATCTTTAAACGAAAATTTTTAAGAATTTACCTTTCTTCTCAAGTAAACAGTTGTGGATATTGTTCGCAGATTTCGTTTGCGCAGCTTCAGCGTCCGTATGATTCCTCCATTTGACTAGTACCAGTGGAATCAACTTAGTCCGCAAGACTTGATCACGTCGATCCAAAATAGCAATCGGTTCTTCAATCAACGTCATATCCTCCTGAAGCTCTATTGGTTGGAAATCCAAGACGTGAGTCGGATCGCGTACGTAATGGCGTAGCATGGACACGTGAAAGACGTTATGCATGCTTGCCAACTGTGGTGGCAAGGCAATCCGATAAGCTACTTCACCAACCCGTCCGAGTACCTCAAATGGTCCAATGTATCGAGGACTCAGCTTTCCGCGTTTCCCAAAACGCATGACAGCCTTGGTTGGCGAAATCTTCACAAACACCTTGTCTCCAACCTGAAAACAAGTGTTAAATCTCTAGTAATTTAATTTAACCATGGACATACGTTTCGTCTGACGTATTTGGTTATACCTGAAACTCCACTTGTGTCCGATGAAGATCCGTATAGCTCTTTTGACGGCTTTGGGCCATCCTCAATCTTTCGCGAATCACCCTAACCGTCTCGGTGGTACTGTCCACGATCTCTGGTCCTAAGACAAGCTTCTCGCCGACTTCTTCCCAATTCAGTGGAGATCTGCATCGACGTCCATATAAGGCTTCATAAGGCGCCATCCCAATACTTGACTGATAACTGTTATTGTAAGCGAACTCGATCAGAGGCAAGTGTTGATCCCATAAACCATGAAAGTCCAACATACATGCACGCAACATATCCTCTATGATCTGGTTCACTCTCCCGCCCATCCGTCTCGAGGATGAAATGTCGAATAACTCCAATTTAGTACCCATGCCTTCTTGGAATCGTCGCCAAAACTGTGACGTATATAGCGGATCTCTATCACACACGATGCTGACCGGTATGCCATATAATCGAACTATTTCCTTCAAGTACAGCTCGGCTAGCTTATTGGCTGTGAATGTAGTCCGATACGGTAGAAAATGTGCAGATTTTGTCAGTCGGTCTATAATAACCCAAATGGCATTGTTCTTTCTCAATGTGCTCGGTAATCCTAGAATAAAGTCCATAGAAATGGCTTCCCATTTCCACTCTGGCACTGGCAATGGTTGCAACAAACCCGCTGGATTCCGATGGTCCACTTTCACCCGCGCACTAAAACACCGAGAAACATAATCCGCCACATCCTTCTTTAATCCTCTCCACCAAAAACTTCGCTTGAGATCTTGGTACATCTTGGTACTCCCAGGATGTATAGCATATGTAGACTTATGCGCTTCCTCCAAAATTGTGTCTTTTAGGTCCTTTGTATCCGGTATGCACATCCGATCTCGGAATAGCAAAGTGCCATCATCCTTGATGGTAAAATCAGGTCTGATCCCGTTGATCACATCCCTTCTAATTGCCATAAGCTCATCGTCAATCATCTGGAGCTTATGTACATTGTCAAACAATGTGGGATGTATCACAATGGTAGCCATCAGTGTCCCTGAACCTCTGACATCAATCAGCGTATCACATAAAGCCAGGTCCTCAAGTAGATGCCACCTTTGTACTCTGGTGATAAGATGTGTCAACTGAGCTGAAGACTTTCTGCTCAAAGCATCTGCCACAACATTGGCCTTCCCAGGGTGATACTGGATGGAACAATCGTAGTCTTTCAAGAACTCCATCCATCTGCACTGTCGCATATTCAAATCCTTCTGGGTAAACAAATATTTAAGGCTTTTGTGGTCGGTGCAGATATCGAACGTTTCGCCGTATAAGTAGTGCCTCAAAATCTTCAAAGCAAAGATCACCGCCGCTAATTCCAGATCATGAGTCGGGTAGTTTCTCTCATGTTCCTTAAGTTGTCTAGAGCCATATGCGATAACCTTCTTATGTTGGTTGAGAACACAACCCAAACCACTATACGATGCGTCACTGTAGATAGCCAAGCCTCCTCTGCCAGAAGGTATAGCTAGCACTGGTGCTGTAGTCAGATGCGTCTTCAATTCCTGGAAACTTTTCTCGCATTGGTCGGTCAATCAAACTTAGCATTCTTCTTAGTGAGCTGAGTAAGCGGACTTGATAGCTTAGAGAATCCCTCTACGAATCGCATGTAGTATCCTGCAAAACCAAGGAAACTACGGACCTCTGTCACTGTCTTAGGTTGTTCCCAGTTCACGACAGCTTTGATCTTTGTCGGATCTACGGTTATACCCTTGGCGGAGACAATATGGCCCAGGAAACTCACTTGGTTCAACCAAAACTCACACTTACTGAGCTTTGCGTATAATTTGTGTTCTCTGAGGGTCCGCAAGACTATATGTAGATGCTCTTCATGTTCCTCCTTTGTCTTAGAATAGACAAGGATGTCGTCTACAAAAACAACCACTGACTTGTCCAAGTGTGGTTTAAACACACGATTCATCAGGTCCATAAACGATGCGGGTGCATTCGTCAATCCAAACGGCATAACTAAGAATTCATAGTGCCCATATCTGGTTCTGAACGTCGTCTTCGGCCTTGACTCGTAATTGATGGTAACCTGATCTCAAGTCGATCTTCGTAAAGAACCTCGCTCCTTGCAATTGATCAAACAGATCATCGATCCTAGGAAGCGGGTAACGATTCTTAATCGTCAACTTATTCAAGCTGGATAGACAATGCATAGACGCAACGAACCATCTTTCTTTCTGACATACAATACTGGTGCACCCCAAGGGGACACACTCGATCGAATAAACCCTTTGTCAAGCAGTTCTTGTAGTTGCTCCTTCAACTCTTGCAATTCTGCTGGAGCCATCCGATAAGGAGCTTTAGATATTGGTTCAGTGCCTGGAGCCAAATTGATTGCAAACTCAATTTCCCTAACTGGTGGTAGTCACAGCAATTCCTCGGGGAATACAGCCGGAATACTACGCATGCAAGCGTGAATATCGGATATCACATTTGTCTCTTCCGTTGTTCTTGTAGAAAGGCTATATATCACGCATCCACTCTTCATCATCTTCTCACTTAGAATAGCGGATATCAGCGAACTACCTTAGACTTCACTCAGAAGAATCTAAAGGATCGCTCCTTTGGAGGCGGAAAACTACCATCTTAGAAGACAATCCACACTTGCGTGGTAGCGGATAGCAGATCCATTCCCAAAATGATGTCAAATCCCTTCATATCCAACAGAATCAAATCTTCCCGTGTCTCGTGATCATCTACTGCCACTACCACTGATTTACACACAGTGAGTGCATTCACTGCACTACCCGTGGGAATTGACACTGTCAAAATAAAATCTAGTTGTTCTAGAGTGGCACTCAAATCCTTTGTAAATTGAGTGGGCACGTCTGAAGAAGAATGCGTGGAGCACAGGTCTATCGGGCCGTGCCCTATGGAAGCCAAATGTCGCAACTCTATCATTTCAGCTCACCTATACACCAAGTTCAACATTACTTTAAACGTCTTAGATGTGTAGGCTTATGCGTACTATTATAATCAAAATTAATCAAATAAATTCTATGTTTTTAAATTTTCCAATTCCTCATTTTAAACAACACCATATTTCTTGAATTCTAATCATACCTTGAATGACATCATTCGATGTCAGAGCATCGGTTCTTGATGGACGGCATAAGCTCGTGAACCACCGGGTCGAGATGATCTTTGTGTAGACACCGATCCTGACCGCTCCTTGCTCTCCTCAGGGCAATTCCTAACCAAGTGGCCCATCTTGCCACACCTGAAGCATGCCCCTGTCTCTCTTCTGCAGTCCTCTGTCTTGTGTGGTTTCCCGCACTTTGCACATATCGCGGCCGGAGTGAAGGACGAGACTCTTGAAGGTCCCTGAGTCACTGAGGCCCCGCTACCAGACGATCCAGCTGGTCGAAATGATCTGGAATATGTAGGCGCTGCTGCTCTCTGATATGAACTCGGACCTGAAGAAATCGCCGGTCGAGAGTGCGTAAGGTATCTCGGAGATCTGGAAAATCTAGCCCTCTTGTTCTGCTCTGTGTCCTGAGATTGCCCTTGGAATGGTCTCTCTCTCGCTTGCTTGTCCCTCCAAGAGAATTGTTTCTGGTTCTCCTCCTCAGCTATGAGAGCCTTGGCCATGACTCCCTCATAAGTCTCCATTTCCCACATGGCGACGTCTTTCTGCAAATTTTGTCTCAGGCCAAGTTGGAATTTCCTTGCTCTCATCAACTCCGTGGCTACATGCTGGGGTGCAAACCTAGCCAATCTATCAAACTCCGCTCCATAGTCCCTTATCGACATGGCGCCTTGCTTCAACTCTATAAATTTCACTTCCCACTGATGCCTCACAATTTTCGGAAAGTATTTGTGATAAAACACCTCTGTAAACTCCTCCCATGTCCAAGGAGTGTGAGGAAACTCCCTCTGTCTATTTTATGACACCAACTTCCACCAAGGTCCGGCGTCACCATCCAACTTGAAAGTGGCCTAACGCACTTTCTCCACGTCACTACACTGTAATACTTCAAAGAGCTTTTCCATCTCTTCTATCCACCCTTCTGCCTCTATGGGATCCGTTTGACCCGAGAAGTTAGGAGGTCTCATTCTCCTAAACTCCGCAAATCCACTAGGCTGATGGGGTGGTCTAGCTGCCTGTTGAGCCAAAGCAGCTGTCTGTTGAGCGACGTTGGTAGCTAATGCTTCCAACACCTGCTCCATCCTTTCTTCATTTCTTCTTCTACCTCCTCTTGGTCCCACTGGAACCGCATTTGCATGTGAGAGGAATTCCAAGCCCCTCGACGTGCCTATGACCTCGGGCACATCCTCGAGGAATCTCTCTCGACTTCTGTTCTACCTCATTGCCCACCTCTGAACTTAGGGCCCATACTGGTCTGTCATTGTGAAAACAACAACATTAATCAGTACATAGATTGTGAAAACAATCCAACCTGAACCCGTAGTTCAACCTAACGTTTAGCTCTGATACCAACTGTGACAGCCCGAAATTCTACACCCAGAAATCCGTGCCATCAGGATCATACTCTGGATGATCCCCGGGACAAAGTATAAGTGTCTGCTCGTAAAGCGGAAGCCAAGCAGACACAATCCAGCAGTGGTAGATCGAGTCAGTCATCTAAGAATGCATTTAACATAAAGAACAATAATTATAAAACAATTAATTCTATATAAACCAAAAGAATACACATTCTCAATAAGGAACCAAGAAGAACCATTGGTGATGGACATCCATCACCCAAACAATGGTTCCCGATAGTGGTTCCGAATAGAATGCATAAATACTACAATAAGTAATTCTACTAAAAATATATACAAAAGTGGCCACCAGGCACACAATAATCCAAAAGGTCAAAATACAGGACATCGGACTCAAGTACCCAGGCTACGGATAAAACTCGTCGCTTTGTATATACATCTCCTCGTCCTCGGCCTCGACCTCTGGATGAAATTTGGTAATGCGAAAGCGGTGAGCTACATCATAGCTCAATAGAAGAATTTCAACTAAACGCAATGAATATGCAGATCATGCTATCTCATAACAGAATTCAAATCAGGAACGTATAATCATGACGAATTAACTAAGAGCTGAAGTTTTATGCAAGAAATCAGATGTTATGCAAGTATATTATCAAAGAACTTAAATTGTGTGTATTTAACTTAAGAAACTCCCGTGACTATATAGCACGGAGTAAACAGGAATGTCCGATAGGAAACCCCAACCAATCGTCGTTCACATGAACAATTTTGAAAGTGCAACAATGCCTCATCTATGGAGTGCAATTGTGCCGAGGATTGAAAGCAGGTGCACAAGTGTGCCAGGCATCGGATATACCGCCGAGTCGGTGGGGATCATTTGGTTTAAATCATCAAATTACATACATATATACCTCACAGATCAGATGGCAGAAATCAGAACCAAGTTTCAGAATACGAATCAGGAAACAGAAATCAAAATAGCAGAAATCATGATATGCATACATGCTTGGTAAAAACAGAAATCAGGGCATAGATATGAAATAAACATGGAATCATACTAAAAAACAGTTTAAGTTGATTTTCTCCTACCTCAGGTCAATTTATCTTCTAAGCAAATCCAAAGCCTTTTCAATGTGTCAGGGTTTGATCCTAGACCATAAACATAGCACTTTAAGTGTTAGGGATATCGAAGTTAACTTAAGCCAATGCCCGGTGGTGTTTAACCCATAAAACCAAAACACAACAAAACAGGGGTGATTGATCGATCACCACTCTTATTGATCGATCAATACCCCTTGTTGATCGATCACCACCCTCTTAGCTCTCTTTTTGCAACAAGCCAATTGATCGATCAATACACCTTATTGATCGATCACCTATCATCATTGATCGATCAATGCACTCATTGATCGATCAATAACCTCTCTTCTATTCACTTTTAACACAGCTTAAATTGATCGATCACCACTTTGTTTGATCGATCAATGCCTCCTGTTGATCGATCAATAGCCTCATTGATCGATCACTAGCCCATTTTCAAAATTTTCCATCTTCTGTTCACCTTATACTTTTATCTGATTGATCGATCAATGCCCTCATTGATCGATCAACACCCTACAGTGATCGATCAATACCTCTCATTGATCGATCACCAACTGTCATTGATCGATCACTCTCTTGTTGATCGATCAATGCCCTTCGGGCATTGAACTTCCAGAATTTAGGGGCTTCTGTTCCCTTTTTGTTTTATACAGATTGATCGATCAATGGCTTTCATTGATCGATCAATAATGACAGGAACTCTGTCATTAATGGAGTTCATCTCCAACCTTATTTTCCTATTTTTTTCATTAATGGTTCTCAACAACCATTAACACCACATCCAATGCACCTACTTGGGCTCCCCATTTGCCCCTATTTAAACATACAAACTCACCTTTGCTTGGGCTCTCTCGGGGTTTCAGCAAATCACTCCGGATGAGGGTTTCGGATCTAGCTCTCGGGGTTCGTCACCGATCCGAGTCCGAAGAGCAATCGTTTAGTCCTGATTCCGCATGCATAGACTTCACACATACTTAGACCATGACTAAGCTCATCTCATTGAACTCTACCTACCCTAGCTTAGGAAACCCATCATCCTAATCTTGCTAACCCTGTTTTTCTCCAAGAACCCTCTTCAAAACCCACCTAGCTACAGGTTCTTACCTACAGGTGCACTAGGGCAAGTGGGAAGAAGAAGAAGAAGAAGGGGGTTTCTCTCTCTAAGTCTTCCTTCCTTCTCCTATAAGTTACTAAACAGATATTTCTATTTGCCCCTAGTTTATGTTCCGGTGTGGAGCACAAACACAGTTGCTACTGCGCAATGTGTCACATTGACCTTTTACACAACTCAGACTTGAACGAAAACGCACGTGTGAACTCATCTAATCACAGTACAACCTTATCTTAACTAATATTAATTCTAAAGTTTTAAGTCAGCCTCGGTTTCTGTGCCGAGCACGTAGATCGAAACAGTTGGTTCGTGTTCTAGATTTTTAGGGTTGTTACACAATGCTTATAGAAATCTTCAGCGTCGACACCCATGTCAAGCTGGTCGTCTACGTGATCACCCTCGTACGACAAATCCTCATGCAAAGCTTCAATATTAACATACAATAAGAACGTGAGCTATCAATGCTCATAGAAATCTTCCTTGACGGACCCTGGTCCAATTCGGCTGAATATCAAGATCTAAGAGGTTTTAATAAAACACTCATTTGGCTGCCACGGGGAATAATGAGGTATTTATTTGTGAGCATGTGAACCATTTTTAGGTGGCACAAAAATCGAGGTACATTCGTTGTAATGGAAATCTGACCATTGATTTGCAAACGGTCCTTAACTTGGTCCATGGGTTTCGGCCCATGGGTCCATAGTTTGCTTAATCCACCGGGTCAAAGTAGACCTTTTAGCCTATGTGTGCACAGATTTACCGAGGCAGAAACATAATTTTATTCCAAGTGTTAAGAGCAGTATTTCACATAATTTTGGGGTATATAAAACTGATAAAAGTAAAAAAATGAATGTAAAATGCTTCGATAGATGTTTAGACCGTCGAAAATTATGGGGGGTCCACTTATTAACCCAGAACCAGAAAAGGCCTAAAACCCATAGATCTGGGGGGTCAAACATAGACGCCCAAGCAGTTTTGGTGCGAATGAGCAGCAACAGCGTGCGCTTGGTGTTGTGCGCCAGCGCCCGCGCGTAAGGCTTGCATCGGTGTTTGCGTGCAACTGCCCGGCCGCTGTTCATGCATCATATCCATAATTCACCATGTTACGAGACTCTTAATTCTCGTGAATATTCACATCCAACCATTCAATCCATACCATCGCGTTAAACTACGTAAGGCAACTGTATAAAAGCCATCGAATATAGAACCATAATCGTAAAAGGGGCATAACATAAAAGGTATCCATCCTAACCATGCATATAAGATAAAAATAAGGTTTAGCGCAGGGTAAAACTGTCCCATTCGCAAACCACAACACATGAGAATAAAAACTGAGTGTATCTCATCAACAAGAAAAGAAATGAGTCTATAAGAATGTGAGCTATCAATGCTTATAGAAATCTTCAGCGCCGACACCCTTGTCAAGCTTGTCGTCCACGTGATCACCCTCGTACGACATCCTCATGCGAAGCTTCAACATTAACATACAATAAGAATGTGAGTTATCAATGCTCATAGAAATCTTCCTTGACGGACCCTGGTCCAATTCGGCTGAATATCAAGATCCAAGAGGTTTTAATAAAACACTCATTTGGGTGCCACGGGGAATAATGAGGTATTTATTTGTGAGCATGTGAACCATTTTTAGGTGGCACAAAAATCAAGGTACGTTCGTTGTAATGGAAATCTGACCATCGATTTGCAAATGGTCCTTAACTTGGTCCATGGGTTTCGGCCCATGGGTCCATAGTTTGCTTAATCCACCGAGTCAAAGTAGACCTTTTAGCCTATATGTACACAGATTTACCGAGGCAGAAACATAATTTTATTCCAAGTGTTCAGAGCAGTAGTTCACATAATTTTGGGGTATATAAAACTGATAAAGTAAAAAAATGAATGTAAAATGCTTCTATAGATGTTTAGACCGTTGAAAATTAAGGGGGGTCCACTTATTAACCCATAACCCGAAAAGGCCTAAAACCCAGAGATCCAGGGGGTCAAACATAGACCCCCAATCAGTTTTGGTGCGAATGAGCAGCAACAGCGCGCGCTTAGTGTTGTGCACCAGCGCCCGTGCGTAAGGCTCGCATCGGTGTTTGCATGCAATTGCGCGGCCGCTGTTCATGCATCATATCCATAATTCACCATGTTACGAGACTCTTAATTCTCGTGAATATTCACATCCAACCATTCAATCCATACCATAGCATTAAACTACATAAGGCAACTGTATAAAAGCCATCGAATATCGAACCATAATCGTAAAAGGGGCATAACATAAAAGGTATCCATCCTAACCATGCATATAAGATAAAAACGAGGTTTAACGCAAGGTAAAACTGTCCCATTCGCAAACCACAACACATATGAGAATAAAAACTGATAGTGTATCTCATCAACAAGAAAAGAAATGAGTCTATAAGAATGTGAGCTATCAATGCTTATAGAAATCTTCAGCGTCAACACCCTTGTCAATCTGGTCGTCCGCGTGATCACCCTCGTACGAAAAATCCTCATGCGAAGCTTCAATATTAACATGCAATAAGAACGTGAGCTATCAATGCTCATAGAAATCTTCCTTGACGGACCCTGGCCTAATTCGGCTGAATATCAAGATCCAAGAGGTTTTCATAAAACACTCATTTGGGTGCCATGGGGAATAATGAGGTATTTATTTGTGAGCATGTGAACCATTTTAGGTGGCACAAAAATCGAGGTATGTTCGTTGTAATGGAAATCTGACCATCGATTTGCAAATGGTCCTTAATTTGGTCCATGGGTCCATAGTTTGCTTAATCCACCAGGTCAAAGTAGACCTTTTAGCCTATATGTGCACAGATTTGCCGAGGCAGAAACATAATTTTATTCCAAGTGTTAAGAGCAGTATTTCACATAATTTTGGGGTATATAAAACTGATAAAGTAAAAAATGAATGTAAAATGCTTCGATAGATGTTTAGACCATCGAAAATTAAGGGGGGTCCACTTATTAACCCAGAACACGAAAAGGCCTAAAACCCAGAGATCCGGGGGGTCAAACATAGACCCCCACGCAGTTTTGGTGCGAATGAGCAGCACCAGCGCGCGCAGGGCTTGCGTCGGTGTTTGCGTGCGACTGCGCGGCCGCTGTTCATGGGTTTTGTGCGGGTGCAGTTAAACGCGTTTTAAAATCTGGGAGCCTAGTATGGTAGAACCGGACAATATCATATTGGGTCGGGTTGGGTCATCACAGATGGTATCAGAGCCAAGGACGGCTTTGCAATTAAGTGGGGAAGAGCATTAGAGGCTCAGGAGAGGGGTAGAGACCCGGGGTTATGATCGTGTTTCCTCCTAATGGGATGCTCTGTTCCCGCCTAATGAGATGCTTTAGTCCCACATTGATTGCAAACTCTTCTTGTTCCTGGCTATAAGTGAGACCAATCCCTTCCTGATATGATGCATTTCAAAATCAAGGAGCCTGGTGTGGCAGAATCGGACAAGATTATATTAGGGCGGGTTTGGTCGTCACATAAACTTGACCAGTTTGGTTGGGTTGGGCATGAAGTATCCACCCAACCTTTGGGCCGGGTCAACTCAAATGTCGGATCAGGTCGGGAAAATATTGGATCCAACTGATCATAACCAATATTTTATATTAAAAATTATGGGAAATAGGGGGGTTTTAATCGAGTTGGGCCAAGTTTTCGAGTTGGGTGTTGGTTTTTTGGATCGGGTCGGGTCAGCCATATACCCTTGACTCATTTGGTCGGTCAGGTGCATCATTAGTCTTGTCGAGTTTTGCATATGATAGTGATGCTGGAAAAAACACAAAATCCTAAATATGCGATTTGAAATTAACTTGGGATTTAATTGAGCAGCGGAATTATCAAAATTATCCCTAACCACACAAATGTTTAATAAATTTAATTAGACAATTAGGCAATCTGCTTTAGTGCTCCATCTACATTCGTTCATTTCCCGATCTAGAATAAGGTTCTAATGATTGAACTTAGATTTTTACTCTAGTCTAGGGCACCAAGCGACAATCAAGGAAATATCTCTCGACTCCTCTCTAGGGTTGGAAGAATTTAAAGCTCGAAAGGGTTTAAATTATTCAAAGGAAAGTAATGGGATTTTGATAACGGAGAGTTAAAGAATAAATTCCAGCAACATAAACTAGAGGAGGGATTTTTAATGGGTTTTATCAAAGAACAAAAGACTAAATATTAATCATTAAGAAGATAAGGAAAAGGAAAATCTTTGGAATTTCACTAGCGAAAGTATTGGCCTCGCACCAAACCCCAAACTCGGGGAAGATCACTCTTTAAAGAAAACTCATCACAAGTTCTCAAAGCTTTGCTCAATGCAGAAACTTTCAATTGCATTAATCGTCAATCAATTAATTCCAAAATAAAAGCCTTTACCACTATTCTAAGGACTTAATAACCCTAACTTTATTTTTTTATTTTTATTTATTTTTATCGGTAACCCTAACTTTATTTTTACTGGACTAAAATACCTGATGGGGACATCAAATTCAAGCAGCCGCCTGTTACATATCGGAGGCGGAAGAACGCCAAAATCAGCAAGAAGAATGCCCAAATTCAAAGGACTGAAGACATACTTTAGTCGATCAATCGACCCCAGTCTTCGATCGATTGATGGTGGACAGAGGACACGTATTCTGACCGCAGTTATATTTCTTAGTCGATCAATTGATCTTGAAATTTCGATCGATCGATTATAGTCAGTGGCTTCGAGCAATTTAATTATTTCCCAGTTGATCGATCGACTCTAGAATCGATCGATTGACTGATCGCGCAAATTTTGACAGGATTTTGTTTATTTTGGTCAAAACTTTTGTTTGTGTTTTAGTTTCTTTACGACTTTTCTAATTTAGTATTAGGGTTTGATTAGCCTATTTAAAGGCTTGTAAAACAACATTATTATTAATTAGGGAAATTTTCAAAAAAAACCCTGAACTTCCACCTCAATGCCCCTAAAACACCTGAACGTTACATAATATCAACTAAACCCCTGAAGAATACAAATGTACCAAAATCAGTCCCCCTGCCGTCACACCCTGTTATCTCTTCGACGGAAATTGGTGACGTGGATCTCTAAATGTTTAAATTTGTTGATGTGGACGCTGACGTGGCCAGCTGAGCTGGATTTGGAGGGAAACTAACCATGTGACTCGCACGTGATGAACTAAACTAGTCATTTTTAATATTTTTCTTCTCTCTACTTCGTCTTCCCCAGCCTAACTGCAATGGAGGTGTAAGATGGAGAGGCAACAGCCATGGAGAAAGAAGATGAAGAAGAAAGAAAATACCGTTGACTACCATGGAGAAAGAAGATGAAGATGACCATGCTCTCTCTCTCTCTCTCTAACCTCTTTATAAACAAGGAGAGCTTTGAAACGAGGAGCATTATCAGTAAGGAATCTAGTAGCAGATGCATCCCCATACAAACCTGCCTCATCTCCAGTATAAAGGAAGATGGGAGAAGTAGTATTTGCACCACCCAAGTATCTATTGTTCATCACATACCTGTGTTGAAATGTTATGTAGCTTTCCGGTCTGTAATTGAAATGATCGAGCATCTAGTGTAGTAAAAGGTTTCAAAATCTTCATTCTAATGTAAAGATTTGGCTTTCAAATCACTCTCTTTGGTTCTTCTAATTAACTCGAGCATCGCAACGTTGGAATGAGTTGCATAAATGTATTATGTGAAGAAGAAGATGACTGCTTTGGATGAAGAGGCAGCAGCCATGGAGAAAGAAGATGAAGAAGAAAGAGGAAGAATAAGGGAAAATGAAGAAGAAGATCAAAGTCCGGCTAGAAAATGAGGTACTCAACCCAAGCCCGCTTGATCTTACACCTTCGTTGCAGTTGGGCTGGGGAAGATGAACCAGGCAAAATCTTCATTGATGTTGGCTGGGGAAGACGAAGCAAACGAAGAAAAATATGATAATCGAACGACTTATAAGCGTTTAGGGATCCACTTCAGCGTCCACATCAGCAAATTTAAATGTTTAGGGATCCACGCCACCAATTTCCGTTGAAGAGATAACAGTGTGTGACGGCAGGGGGCTGATTTGGTACATTTGTATTCTTCAGGGATTTAGTTGATATTATGCAAAGTTCAGGTGTGTTAGGGGCATTGAGGTGAAAGTTCAACGGTTTTTTTGAAATTTCCCCTATTAATTATTGGTGAATGAAAATTGCTTTTACAAACTTTGAGAGTTCTAAACTTTCATGAGGGTGTGAATATCTTACAACCGAAGAGCAATTCTTTGTCCCATGTGCAGTTTGGTGCGATGCCAACTCTTCCGCCTCTTCTATCTTCTTATGGTCTATGAATTGCGTAAGTAGCATAACCCTAGCCTATCTATTTCCCTATTAAATCCATATTGAACCTATTTATTTCATAAAAATTCAAAATTAACCTATCCTTTCTTCATTAATTCATTGTTAACCTTTTATTTTCGTACGGTATCGAGAGAATCCGCTTGCAAGTTTGCTCGATCCCCTAAAATTGTCGGAGATCTAGTCGTTCACTCACCCTAGTCTTCTAGATCCGATAGGGAATGTACGCGAAAAGTAATACTACTTTGGGCCGGAATTAAATTATTCAATTGAATCTCTTGAATATTTCTGTGATAATTTGTTCAGGAAAATTGTTATTTTAATTGCTTAAATTAATTTTAATTTTAATCTCAGCCCTATCATTGCATGCGTTAGTTTCCGCATCAGATTTGGTATCAGAGAATTTGTCAGTTTAGGGTTGTCGGTGTTCATATAGGTTCTAGGGTTCATCTCTTTTATTATTTATTTTATTTTATTTTGTCTTGCATCATTTAGTTTTGTTCTTGCATAGTCATGGATCCCAACAAGATAAAAGCCTTAATTAGAAACCTTACATCTAAGTTGACCGCTAGTCAAACTGCCCTTCAAGCCTAGATGACCGAACACCACGATCAATTGCAATAACAGCTGCGTGATCAACAAGCCCGACATGAGGCTTTAGAAATCCGTGTTGAAGAGATAAATGAGTTTATCACTGAAAATCGCAATGGAGTCAACACCAATGACCGTAGGAGGGAAGGTCCTCACCGACACGAAGTCCAAATTGATCAGGACGATAAAGTCATGAAATCTTTTAAAATGGACGTGCCTACTTTTGATGGGAAAAGGCAACCTAAAGTCTATCTCGAGTGGGTCACCGGCATGGAAAACTATTTCGAGTGGTATGCTATGTCCGAGGAGCGTAAAGTCTGATTTTCCAAGGTCAAGCTTATGAGTTAAGTTAGAAGAATGTTTCTTTAGAGTCAAAGAGTTAGAACGGTATCCCAAGACCCCTCAAACCAAACGTTTTGACACTAATGGGTCCGGATATAGGTCTAGCTTCCCTGAGTCAAAATCCAACATTCATACCTCGTCAACTACGCCCAATTAACCTATAGCCCGAGTTGATAAGGGTAAAAGTCAAATGCTTGAAGGCCTCAACAGTGATGGTGAAAACAAGTGTTATAAGTGTCACGACATCGGATATTGTGCAACACAATGTCCATCCCGAAACTTGTTTATAGCCGAGGACATTGAAAATGAGCATGACGAGGGTACAATTGAAGTTTATGAGTCTGAGTCGTTCCCTAGTGATGAGGAAGATTTCTTAGGGAAATCTCCTACCCCATTGAGGAGGATAATACCTCGCGAGCTCTTGTGGTTAGATGTGCTCTAGCCCAATCGAAGGAGAGTGATGATTGGCGATGGGATAACATCTTCTATACCGTAGCTAAGTGTGGTGAGAAAGTCTGTCGAGTCATCATTGACAGTGGAAGCTGTACTAATGTGGTTTCCGAGAGTGCAGTTTCTCACTTAGGGCTTGCGCCTGTAGCTCACCCACGACCCTATAAAATTGCTTGGGTCGATTCATCATCTATCCCTGTTTCACGAAGGTGTCAGGTTCCAATACAATTCGGCTCGTATGAAGACATCTTGTGGTGTGATGTTGTGCCTATGGATGTGAGGCACATCATCCTAGGGAGGCTGTGGTTGTATGACATGGATGTCACATTGTTCGAGAGATCGAATATGTGTTCACTCATAACGAAGATAAAATCAAGATCAATGCTTTACCTCTTAGAGCACCCACAGTGAAAGCAGCCAAGTCAAGTGATAAAGGCCTAATAGAGAGAGAGAATACATCTAAGGTCGTTCACATCGTTAGCCCTCTTGAGTTTGAATGAGGCACTGAGACAGAGGACATTGTTTATGTCCTTGTCACAGTTGAAAGATCCAAAGAGTCAGGCGTTGAGATTCCACGAGAGGTTGAACCAATAATGAGCGAGTTTCGGGATGTCTTTCCTAAAGACCTTTCGGATGAGTTACCACCCCTACGAAACATCCAACTCGCCACTGATCTGGTCCCCGGAGCTACTTTACCTAATTTGCCCTACTATCGCATGAATCCATCCAAACACTCGGAGTTAAAGAGGCAAGTTGATGAACTTCTCCAGAAAGGGTTCATAAAGGAAAGTATGAGTCAATGTGTCGCGTCAGCGCTGCTCACACCCAAGAAAGGTGGAACTTGGAGGATGTGTGTTGATAGTCGCGCTATTAATAAGATCGCTGTCAAGTGTCGGTTCCTTATACCGAAACTGAACAATATGTTGGACATGATGGTCGGTGCCACGATATTTTCAAAAATCGATTTAAAGAGTGAGTACCATCAAATCTGAGTTCGTCTCGAGGACGAATGGAAAACTGCCTTCAAAACCAAGGATGGCTTATATGAGTGGTTTGTCATGCCTTTCAGGCTTTCAAATGCCCCGAGCACATTCATGTGTATCATGACACAGGTGTTGAGGCCTTTCATAGGCAAGTTCCTTGTGGTCTATTTCGGCGACATCCTTATCTATAGCTACAACAAGGAACAACACTTAAGCCACTTAAGGCAAGTTTGCTTGACTCTCAGAGGAGAGAAGCTATACGCAAACCTGAAGAAGTGCACTTTCATTTCACAAAGCGTTGTCATCTTAGGGTTTGTCGTTACCTCTGAAGGAATGACTGCGAATCCGAAAAAGGTCAAAGCTATCGTAGAATGGCCCGAACCTCGAAACATTCGCGAAGTTCGTAGCTTCCATGGGTTAACCACTTTTTATAGGCGATTCATCTGTAACTTCAGTACGGTAACTTCCCCTATCACCGATGGCATAAAAAAGAGGCAATTTAACTGGATACCTATTGTGGCAAAAGCCTTTGGGGAGATTAAGTCCCGAATGACTGAAGCTCTTGTCATGCGCCTTTCGGACTTTTCTAAGTTCTTTGAGGTAGCGTGTGATATGTCCTGCGTAGGTATTGGAAGAGTGTTGAGCTAAGGGGGCCATCCGATAACTTACTTCAGTGAAAAGCTAAACGAGGTCAGGTAGAAGTACTCTACCTACGACAAAGAATTCTAAACGGTGGTACAATCTCTTAAATATTGGAAATATTATTTGCTACCACATGAATTTGTCTTGTTCTCGGATCACGAAGCCCTTAGATTTTTGAGTTCCCAAAAGAAGTTAAACCTGTGGCATGCGAAATGGGTTGAGCAACTTCAAGGGTTCACCTTTGTGCTGAAACATAGGGCTGGTGTGAAGAATTGAGCTGCTGACACACTTAGCAGTAGAGTGGCAACATTGCACTCATTAAGTGTTGAGGTAACCAAATTCGATCGCCTCGTGGGTGATTATCCCACATGTCCGGATTTTGGTGAAGAGCACACCTCACCTTTGAGTGGACAGTCTGTCAGAGAAAATAAGTACACCCTACAGGAAGGGTACTTGTTTCTAAAACATTGATTGTGTATTCCTCGCACTTCTTTACGAGACTTTCTTGTTTGGGAATTACACACTGGAGGGGCTGTCAGCCACTTTGGCCGCAACAAAATCGTTGCATTGGCTGAAGACCGATTTTATTGGCCCAATCTCTCTCGAGATGTTGCCAAAATATCAACCAGCGTCGCGTTTGCCAACTAGCAAAACAAAAGAGGTAAAACATCGGATTATACACACATTTACCGGTGCCACACACCCCGTGGCAAGACCTGTCTATGGACTTTGTGTTAGGCCTGCCCAAAACCCTCCGAAAGCACAACTCGTTATTCGTCGTCGTGGACCGTTTCTCGAGAATGTCCCACTTCATCTCGTGTTCGAAAACCTCCGATGCAAGTAATATTGTCACACTTTTTTTAAATAAGGTTGTTCGTTTACACAGTTTGCCCAAGACTAGAGTGTCGGATCGTGATTTCAAATTTGTCAGCCATTTTTGGAACACTGTGGTACAAAATGGGGACTAGGCTTCAGTTTTCATCTGCATATCACCCCTAAACTGATGGGCAAACCGAGGTTGTAAATAGGAGTCTAGGTAATTTGTTACGGTGTCTAATAGGTGAGCACATTAGAAGTTGAAATTCCATTTTACCTGTAGTGGAGAATGCATATAATAATTCGGTTAATAGAACCACAGGTATGAGTCCATTTCAAATTGTGCATGGGTATAGACCTAGGACACCCGTAGATCTCATCCCTATGTCAGTTCATCAAAGGTCATCAGAGTCTGCATCCACTTTTGCAAATCGCATTCATGATTTGCATGCTGAGATTAAAAGAAGAATTAATGCGCACAATGAAAAATACAAGCTTTCTACAGATTCTCATAGAAGATTCAAAGGGTTTTCAAGGATGATTTGGTGATGGTTCGGAATAGACCTGAGTGATTCCCCCAAGGAATTGCAAAGTTACAGTTCGTGGTGTCGGACCTTATAGGATCTTGAAGTGTGTCGGTTCTAACGCTTACATCCTAGATTTACCACCAGAATTGGAGATTAGCACGACTTGCAACGTGGAGGACCTCGTTTCGTTCCATGGCCATTCAACCATCCCAGCCAACCCTTTTGAGCCTTCTACATCCAATGCCACCATTAATCCCTTAACCACGCCATTACCTCCATCTACTTGTCAATCTCGTGAGATCATTGAAGATGTTTTGGAGGATCAGGTTATGTTCACCAACCAAGGGGGACTTTAGAAGTACTTGGTCAAGTGGAAGAACAAAGCTGATTCAAAGAATAGGTGGATTACAAAGAGTTTCAGCAGATTGATCCGGTTCTCCTAGACCTCTATCACAAACAGTATTCGTTGGGGATGAATCCTTTTAACTCGGGGAGAATTGATGGGGACATCAGATTCAAGCAGCCACTCGTAACATTTCAGAGGCGGAAGAATGTCAAAATTAGCAGGAAGAATGCCCAAATTTGAAGGACTGAAGACATGCTTTAGTCGATCGATCAACCCTAGCCTTCGATCTATCGATGGTGTACAGAGGACACATTCTGAGCGCATTTATATTTCTCAGTCGATCGATCGATCTTGAAATTTTGATCGATCAATTATAGTCAGTGTCTTCGGGCAATTTAATTATTTCCTAGTCGATTGATTGACTCCGGAATCGATCGATCGACCGATCACACAAATTTTGTCGGGATTTTGTTTATGTTGGTTTGAAACTTCTGTTTTAGTGTTTTAGTTGCTTTAAGACTTTTCTAATTTCGGATTAGGATTTAGTTAGCCTATTTAAAGGCTTGTAAAAAAACATTATTATTAATTATTGGTGAATGAAAATTGCTTTTGCAAACTTTGAGAGTTCTAAACTTTCGTGAAGGTGTGATTCTCTCAAAACCGAAGAGAGTTTCTTCGTCCCGCGTGCGGTTTGGTGCAAGGCCAACTCTTCCTCTTCTATCTTTTTATCTATGAATTGCGTAAGTAGCGTAACCCTAGCCTAACTATTTCCCTATTAAATCCAGGTTTAACCTAGTTTTTTCATAAAAATCTAAAATCAACCTCTCCTTTCTTCATTAATTCATTGTTAACCTTTTATTTTCGTACGATATCGAAAAAACCTGCTTGCGAGTTTGTTCGACGTCCTAAAACTGTCGGAGATCTAGCCATTCGTAAAGAATCCTAGTCTTCTAGATCCGATAGAGAACGTACGCGAAAAGTAACACTACTTTGGGCCAGAATTAAATTATTCAATTGAATCTCCTGAATATTTATGTGATAATTTGTTAAGGAAAATTGTTATTTTATTTGTTTAAATTAATTTAATTTTAATCTTAACCCTAGCATTGCATGTGTTTGTTTATGCATCAATACCCTTAACACTAACACGAAAGTAAACTAAAAACCCAAAAAAGAAACTTCGCACGACTTATATTTTTTGTCGGCAAAACTCCATGTACGACCGTGAGACTCATTATGGTCGACCGTGGTTTGCCTCATGGTCGACTGTGATCTTCTCTTCACAGCTTCCTTCAGCTCCTCCTTCCTTGGTCCCCATGTGTATATCTTCCCATAGTGAGGTCTTCTCACATGGTTCATGCATGCACATGGGTCTTCAATCTCTTCCCAAAGTGCTATGAGAGGTCTCGATGCCTTGAGCTTCTTTTTGCGCTTCTTATACACTTTAGACCCGTTGATGTCCCTATCAAGTAGCCAAAAATTTTACTCGATCTAACCCAACCCTTTGACAGCCTTTGATAGAATGTGTGATATTCGCAATTACATTCCTTTTTTTTCATCTTTTAAAAATCTAATCTGATTGCATTGAGATAATGGACATATAGTTATTTAATATTGAATAACTAGATTGAATCAAACGATCTAGATCGTTTTTCACCCCAATCTTCAACATGATGGATCTTGAGACCATGAACGTACCATCAGATAGCGAGTATGAAAGGGTTTCCTGTTTTTCCACTCGTTTTTTATTAACTCTAAGCTCTTTGTAACTTCGCAATCCTTCATATCTCTTCTCATGACTTCCATCCAGGTCTTCACTAGTTTCCTCTTCTCCTACATCTTTGTGCTTGTAGTGTCTCAACCCTTTGTACAGGTTCTGCTTCTGGTCTCTGATGAACATGTCCAAACTACCTCAAGCGACACTCAATAGTTTTTTTCTTTTATAGGTGCCACTCTCAAATTTTCTCGTGTACTCATTTCCTATTCTATTCTTCCTTGTTACTCGACACATCCATCTCACCATACGCATCTCGGCCACATGTATTCTATCTTCTTGTCGCTTTTTTACAGCCCAACATTTTGCACCATATAATATGGCAAGTCTAACTGCCATCTTATAAAAACATCCTTATATTTTAAGTGGAACTCGTGGGTCACACAATCCCCACTTAATCCAACCTGTATTAATCTTACTTGATACGTCCTCTTCAAATCCACCATCTGATTGTAATTTGTAAGTATTCAACAAAATAGGTGATACTGGAAAAAAAAAAAATTCCTTCTCTGCACCATAGTCAATGTTATATTTGATCTCAAAGGAGGATTGTGACCAAGGATTTAATAACCGTTACATATTGGCCTGTCAACCGGGTTCCAGGCCGATATGTATTGGATATATCAGATACGTATCGGCTAAACTGGTCAATATTCAAGTGCTTTTTAAAGAAAAAATATTAAAAAATATTAAATTGTAAAAAAAATTGCCGAAAGGGTTTGGTATTTTATCCGTTTCATGTAGGATACATATCGGACGACCTGACCCCTTATGGACCGATATTTGACCCGAGATTTGACCCTATATTATATCGGGGTGTATATTGTATCGGAGGGGCCATAACCTGATAGATATTGGCCGATATGTATAATATTTGAAACCATGATTGTGACGTCAAATTATTCCCCCTTTTTGTCTGTATCAATATAAATTCAAACCAGTTGTGTCTTGTTTAAGCTCAGAATTTGGTCTCAAATTGTTTTCGTATAAAAGTCAAATTGCTCTTTATATAGCATGCTGCTGACCACCAATGAGACTACTTGATTATCCAGATAGTCTAATCAATTAGCCACGTCTTGTATCAGTCATAGCCCTTAAATTGCATTTATTAGACAATTACAACTACTTTAATCCACATGTTCATTATTGTTGTTCATTATTGTCCAAAGTGAGCAATTTATTGGACGATTAGAATGGTTTAAACAGTCCAATTTTTTGGACATGGTCCTTCCAAGATGTAGACCATCGATTTGATGATCTAGATCAAAGGGCACGTGCATCAATTGCTATTAGAGATACGGGGGACACCATCCCCTTTAATAATGCTAAGCACCTTCATATAAGAACTCAATTTATTTTCAACAATTGATGCAGAATACTTAGTGCAGGAAAATATCAAACAATTAAATGCTAAAAGCATTTATATTGAAGAGAAGGAGAAGCAAATTGAGGAGACAACAAATAAGATCCAGTTAATGCAAAATGCTTTGGCCGCCATCAAGGTCTGTTTTAAAATACTTTCTAGTGAGGATATGACCATGGTATAAAAACTCAGCCGGTAACGATATGTATCGGTTTCGTCGAGAACCGATACCACTCCGATACATGTATCGGGGTGTTATCGGTATCGGACCGATACGAGTTAGTATCGGCCGATACTTTCTCAATATCAGCCGATACTGACCAATGGAACTATTTGTTCTTCTTCTTTTTGCCTTTTGTTTTTAAAACAAATATCAGCCGATACGATATCGGTGATACCGTTTCCGTTTCGGCCGATACCTATCAGTCCAAGATGGATCGATACTGACACCTTGGATATGACTTTAATCAATATAAATATGAAGTTTTAATCTTCCATTTTTCAAATTCAATTATAGACGTGGAGATGGTCTTGTACATGTGAGTGTCATGAATGCCTCACTGATTGGTGTAAATTTATGTGTAAATTGAGGTATTTTTATCATTTTATTTGTTGTTCATATTTCTGATAGTGGAGGTTATGATTGAGAACTCATCCTTTTTTTCCTTCCATTTGAAGTTCTTCACATTAAAATACAGCAACTTTTCGTTGTTGTCGTCTTGGTTGTCAATTTTTTGAGTAATTAGGTTTTAAATTCACAAAAAATAAAAGAAAAGAAAACATGTCTCAGGTTTACTTTTCTGAAATCAGCTTTTGATCACACATCCATCTTGCTTGATTTCAATTATTAACATTCCCAAACCATATAGGTTTAAAAATACGAGTTTGAACCTTTCGACTTCAAAAGGTTTGTAGTCTAGAAGAGTGGTTGACCTCATTTGAAGTCAAGGGTGGGAAATCTTTGAATATCAAAGCAAGTTGAAATTGCTCAAATGACAAATCCAAAATCACAGAATGCAACAAGGATAACTTTGATACAATGGAAACAGAAAAACCATCGTTACTAAAATTTAGAGGATTGATGCATTGGAAGAAAGAAAAGAGTTCTACACTAAGTTTAGGTTTCAGAGATGTGTGTCTCAGACACAGAGAGAGAGAGAGAGAGAGGATAAAGAATAGATTAGTTGGGTTAGAAAGGTCCAATAGCTTTTAAAATCATATCAAAGGAGAGAGAAAAAATATTCCCAATAGTGTTACCTTGACACATGGCATGAGGGCCAAGTGTCAGTTACTAGTGTTTGGCACAAATTTTTTTGAAAATTCCAATATGGCAGCACGACCTTAAAAAATATTAGATAATATAAATAAAACTATAGTAAACATAAAGTATGTTGAAACTTTACCTTAAAATATTTTATATTATGCAAATAGTTTTCAAGAACTCAAATCATTTTATTTATAATTTTTCGAACGACGCATATTATATGAATGGTTTTCCCAAGCCTTTTCATTTGTAATTTACTAACTTTACACGGTTTTTCTTAAAATGATGAGTTGTTTTTACCGTGTTGAAACTAGGCACACTTTGATGGTATCAAGTAGTATTTTTCATACTTTCCTAGAAGTGTCGTGTCGTGTCGTGTTGAGGAGTGTCCAAGTGCCACCAAGTGTCAACCTGAAAAAATTCCCAAAAGTAGAAGTGCCTAGGCAACACGGATCGCCAACATATGTGACACACCAATATATTAATTCACATGTATGCACCATCACTCCCCCTCAAGCTGGAGCATAAATCTCATGCATGCCCAATTTGACAGAAACGTCCTGAAGAAGCGCAGACCCAACGGCCTTAGTGAGAAAATCAATAAGTTGCTTTGAAGAAGCATAGGCCCAACGGCCCCAACCTTTTCTCTAGCAAATTGAATATCTACTTCAATATGTTTTGTGTGCTCGTGGAACACCGAGTCAAATGCAATCTTTTCAGCCACTTTGTTGTCACAATGAATAGGCATGAGGCCACTAATTGGAAATTCAAGCTTTGAGGTAAGAGAACAAAGCCATAGTAACTCACTAAAGGATGGGCCATGGGCATCTAGGGATATCTGCATCAACTAGCGCCTACTCTCCTTGTTCTGTCACAGGGAAAGCATTGTGCCTAGAGAGGGACATTATTCTCTTCCAAGGATGCTGGTGCGGACATTTTCAAATTCAGGATTTAGACCCCCTCAATCAATCAACACCTTTCGTTCCAAAATGCAATTAGCCTTGGCCATACATTCAGGACAATAGTAGAAAACTAAAAACTAATAATATATTAAAATAATTAAAGAGAAATACTCATTTAGGGGTTATGGGAGAAAGAGAGATGGACACGAAGAGGGAAAGAGGAGAGAGAGCAATAACCACAAAGGACTACATTGTTAATAATTCTCATGTAAATGAATTAGGTGGTCTCTTTATATAGAGGAGCCACTTACATTTACTAAGGACACCCCACATATAACTAATGACACCCACCAAATTTAAAAGTTGTTATTTAAAGCCCATGGGACCCTTCCATGCTGCTCCCCATACTGATTTTAGTTTCATCCATCCTTCAAAGCCAACCACAACACCAATCTTCACTGGAAAAGTATACGGAAAGCGAATTAGCACTACTGCTAATCAAATCACCATAAATGATGCAACCACTTGCAGCCTTAGCTCCCAAACAAACATCAACAACAATAAAAAAAAATTGTCACAAAGGTCACATGATCATATGCAGTTGATAGACAGATCATATGATAAAATAGGAGATACAAATTCACCAATTCTTCACATAGAACACATACCCGCAAGCACCAAATTCATCATAACTCCTATGGTGATCAAAATGACATAAAATCACTTCCATAAGATTCGTGGGAGAAAGTCTAACCAAACCCACACAACTTTCAGATGCAAACTGATGGAATACAACACAGATGCTCAGAAAACCGTGAATCTAGCCTTTACGGTGAGTTTCGTGAATTCAAAAAATCATCAATCAAAACATGATAAACCACTAAAGTACTGATGCAGGATAAATGCTAAAACCCTGACAATAATTAAAAAAAGATAAAATAGAAAGCTTGGGTTCCAAGGCTTCACACCAAGGATGTGCGTCGGCTTCACACCAAGCGCCTGATAAACAAGGATTCACTCAAGTTTTGAAAGATTCGCTCTCTCGGATGAAAACTCTTCACAAGTTTTCTAAGGTTTGCACAAAGTAACTCTCAATTTCATTAATCATCTATCTCGCTAAATTAAAGTCTTTACATGTCTTTATATAGGCTAAAAAAATTCTAACTAAACATAAAGTTAGAAATAAAAAAGCCCTAAAACAATTAAAACTCTAAACGACAAGTTTTTGCCTAAAATTTGTGTAGCTGCCAATTTGCGGACAACTTTCACGGACGTCCGTCTCTGTGGGCACAGATGTCCTTGCTTTAATTTTCAGAATGCCCTTATTTTCACAGACGTCCGTCGTATAATGACGACTCTTTCACAAGTCGTTTGAAAGCCCATTCATGGGTCCACTTTCTCTTTGATCTCCTCTTCTTCTCAACTTTGCCACAATTCCAACATGTGGATCTAAATTCCACATCAAGTGCCTTAGGATTATTCCAAGATAGGTACTTTTGGTTTAGATCCACCCTGGTACGACGATAATCAGTGCCATGTGCCTCGAGATCCGTGAAATAGGGGAAAAAGAGTGATCTTGCTACAAAAGCTATTGAATCTCTAAATCGACACACTAAAAGCCAAAAGTTGTATTAAAAATGTATGACTCTCTAATCTGATCCAACTATGCATTTTTTGTGCCAATTGAGGTCAATAAGTTGACCATGTCGACGTCAGCATAATGACCTCAGCATGACATCGACAGAGTGAAAGGTGACGTCAGCGTAAGGAGAAGATTTGTCGATCCCTGCCTATCTTGGAATTCAAGTTCATCTCCCTATGATGTTGTATGAGGACTATGAGGCTGCAATTCACATTCATAATCTCTTTCTCTTCTTCTTCCTAACCCTAACCCTATTAACATCCACACCATTAAAATCAACTCGCCGACCTGCCAAACCGAACACCGGACACAATGTTGGGTCAGGTCAGGCGTTAGGTTGATGGGTAGTCATTCAGGTTGGGTCGGGCACGAAATGCTCGACCCTAAGGTCAAGTTGGGTCAGTCAGAGCCTCAAAAGAGTCCAGGCAAGATAATTTTTTACCTGACCCAACCCATTGGCAGCCCTACACTCACTGAATGCTGCAGCTCAAACACGTCTTTAGGAAATCTATATATTTGAATTAAGTTTAGTTTTTGTTTTCTATTAAATTTTTTCTATAAATAATGTAAGTGACATGGTCATGTGTTTTCAGAAATATCCAGATGATTCATTATATGTGGAGGAAAGGATTAATGCGCTAGAAGAAGAGGTTTGCATGGTTATGTAATTCGTTTTTCCTAGACCAAGTAATTTTTATTTTTTTATTTTATTTTTTTCAAATCATAGTAACTAAACAAAAAAATTTCTATTACCGATTTGGACTTTGGAAGTTGTACACTTGTACTACTTCCAAGTGTAGTACTAAGCAAAAAAATTTCTATTCCGATGGCATGCTTAGGTGCGATTTCTCTGGGCCATGTCAAGAAAAAATAATTTTGATATCCACAATTTACAAGATAAAGCATACGATGCCGAGGAAAAACTAGAAGTTCTCACTTCACAAGTTGAAAAGGTTAGTTGATTGCTTTGTTCATATATCATGTTACAAAGATGAAAAATAATTAAGTAGTAGCATTCATGTGGATAGTAATTAAAGTGATTAAATTAATGTACAAAAAAGTTGTTTGATCAAATTTTAAACTTCAAAGAATGTGAGCACGGTTCGTAAATTTCATCCGAAACTGCGGGCTTCTTCAAGAATATCATTTCTCAAGCCTGGGAAATATCATCTGCCCAAAAAATGCTTGTGTTTCGGCATGTTTCAACCCAAATTGTTCTGTTTTTTATATTTTTTATCAGTCTATATTGTTCTTGATTAACCTATATAGACCATATTCACAAAGTCGGGAATCAGCAATAAATGGGTACGACATAAATCGGTTAAAATCGGGGAAAATAAAAAATTCAACAGAATATAAAAAATATATCATAATATATTTGAAGTTAAAAATAATGGTTTTAATGAAGAAAATAGTATAAAATGGGCAAAACCTAAAGGTTTTTAATGAATAAACTGAACAAAGTAGTATAAAACCTAGAGTTTTTTTCCCTCAAGTATAAGTGACAAGAAAAGAAAAAAAAAAATTGGACCACGTCACAAATATCGCCAATTAACCGGCGGAATCGCGACTTGGCTGATTAATTAGCGATGAAGTCGGGATGACTGCAAGTCGCCGATTATTCCAATTTTTAAAAAAAGTAGGAGACTTTTGTTACTATGATATAGACACATACCTCATTGACCCACTTTTCTAGGTTCAACCAAAATGACATCATACCTAGAAAAGTTCTCTCTCCCCCTTTATTTTCACAGGTTTTCTTCAAAAGAACAGTAGGTTTGAGGCTTCTTCAAGCTTCCAATCTCTAATTCTCCCTCAATAAATGACTATTTTCACAAGTTTTTTAGTGAAGTTTTGGCCTTTACAGACACGTACCTCATTGACCCACTTGATTTTTCTAGTTTCGACCCAAACTACCTCAAACCTAAAACAATACTTCTCTCTCATGCATTGCACATGCAGCCCTCTAGTATAATATAATTAGCTGCAATCTGTTTCACTGAATGCATGAGTTAAAAACTATTATGTCTTTTTTAGTTTTTTTGAAAACGACACCTTATTGAGCAACAAGAAGTCTATTTTATAACTGATCAAAAAAACTATTTTATAGATATTTTTGTAGTAAATATTGTACCAAAACTACGAATGATTTTTTTCGAGCTTCTTCACTCTTACTAAGATTCAACATTATCTTACACTTGATGAAAGCTTGACAAATTTTGATGTTGGATATGGACCTCCCAATTTTTCCCAGTGCATGAAATGGTTGACTAATTAAAATGCAATTCAATGCATAGTCACAATGTCGGGGGTCGGCAATAAATCAGCAAGGGTTAAGTCAGGAAAAATCGGTCAAAGTCAGAAAATATTGGAAAAATAAAAAATTCAAGAAATTTAAAATATATATATATATCATAATATATTTCAAGTTAAAAATAATGACTTTAATGAATAAAATAGTAGAAAAGTGAGTAAAAAGAAGAAAAAAAAAATCGAACCACATTACAAATGCGGCCGATTAATCGGCGATGTAGTCGGGATGACTGCAATTCGCTAACTTTTTCCGTTTTTTTGAACAAGTCGGAGACTTTTGTGACTATTATTTAATGAGACAACTACTATAATATAATCAAGATTTTTAGTTTAGCATGTGAAAATCCATCTCATCACATTTCAATCTTTGAAGACTCCCATATGTTTCAATTGAACGTTACTTGTTTTTTAGGACAAGTCCGTTCCCCTATTATGAAATTATGCTTTTTATTGGCAGATTGAGAGCATTGTTACCGAGCGGTGGATCCAAATTCGGCAACTTGAGCAGGCACTTCAAATAACAGAAGTATTTTCTTACTGAAAAGTTCCCTAGTTGTTGCAAATAAATACATATGGGACTCAATGAACTTATCTTTTATATATATATATATATATATAATTAACCTTAGTGAACTTATCTATATTCTCAACATGTTTGAATGAAATTTCCCTAGATGAGGACATTAGTGGCTACTCGGAAAGCAGAGTCTACCAGATGCATGCTGTTAAAGGTACATCCATACTCATGTAGCCCGTGAATTTTCCCTTTAATAAAAGCCCTCCAATTTCTCGGTCATGAATAAAAGGCGTCAAACTCGTTATCGGTATCAGGTATCAATCCATCTTGGACCAATACGTACCGGTCGATACCGCACCAGTCGATATATTTTTTTTAAGGAAAGTAAAAAAATATATATATAATAAATTGTTGTATCGGTTGATACCGATACATATATATGTATCGGCGATACGTATCGATTTTTCAGTAAACTGATACTAATACCACTCCGGTACCAGTATCAGGTTGGTATCAGTATCAAGGACCGGTATCGGTCGATACGTATTGAATATTGGCCAGGCCCTTTCAATTTTGAAATTTTCCAATGTTACATTTCCTTTATAAAAAAAAAAAAAAAAATCTAACTGTTTGATAGACCGATACGGCTTATCTAACATGTGGGGTGTACTCTTATTGCACTCAGATTTTTTTATAAAAATAAAAAGAACAGGGCATCGGCTTATCGGCCGATACCGATACGTATCAGTGATACATATCGATCCCCCATGGACCGATACCGATAACCAAGTTGATACCTTCTTGATACTGACTAGTATCGGTCCGATACTGATACAGATAACAAATACCACTCCGGTACCTGTATTGGGCTAGTATCTGTATCGGTTCTCGAAGAAACTGATACGTATTGCCACGGTATCAGCCGAATTTTGATACCATGGTTATATGGAAAAAAATGTAGTTGTGAGGTTGCTGAAATTTAAGAACCTTTGTCCGTACTACTGTTGGAGAAGCACATGTCATGTCCCTTTAAAGGGCAGCATAGAAGTCCAAAGAAATATCTAAAAATTACCGAGCTACTCTTAATTAGTTTTAATAACTAATAAAGAAAATAACCAAATAAAAGTGTGGATGGGAGTTGATAGAGGTTTCCACTCTTGCCTCATCTAAAGAGAACTTCACCATGATGTAATTCCTTAAGCTGTGGGGAGTTGAATTTCTATCTGATTCCCACGCACAAATGATCTCGAGCTCTCTCTCGCTCGCTTTAAATATTTCCGTGGGATCTTTTCACCTGATTAGCCTTAATTTTTTTATTTTTAGACTTTGTGCAATTGTTTTGTTTCCGTTTGCCATTTGGGACTTCTTGTCCCCTTTTATTTTCTCTTTTATATAAAGTTGTTGCTTATACAAAAAATATTAGCATAAAGATAGGGTGGGATGCTACTAACCCCCCACGAAATACTTAATATCCCCATTAATGAGAGTTGACAACCATTGACTTCTTTGATTCTGACGATGGAAATTGTTTTCATTCCAATCTTCCACACAATGGATGTTTAGATCATGATCCTACCATCTGACGGTCATATTTTGATTCCACATGACAGCCATCCCAAAATATCAAACGTGGTTCTCGGATGACTTTTCGGAATGTGTGCCACCTGAAATCAAAATCTGACCGTCTGATGCTACTCCCATGATCTCAAGATTCATTGTGCGGAGGATTGGAAAGAAAAACGTTCTCCAACGTCTAATTCAAAGCAGTCAATGATTTCAGCTGTGATTAGTGGAGGATATTTAGTATTTCGTGTGGGGGGTGTTAGTAGCAGCCCCTGAAAAATAGGAAACTTTTCTTTGCACCATTTTCTATTGTACTACAGGCTTTAGGCCAAAGCTAATGCTTTATGTTTGGCTTACAGTTTATCCTAGATTTCTGTGGATATTATCTCCACAAAATAATGAGGGTTTTGGATCCAAATCAATTGGGTAACAATTTTATTTTGAGTTCCTACATGTCTCAAGCCTCGCAACAGTTTAAAAGAATCATGTTGGCTGTCCAAAAGTATCACCATGAGGTTTGCATCTTTATTTGTTCTTGTTTTATTGGTAGTTATCGGCTTGTTAGGAGCTTTTGAGTATTATCATTTTTCATTTTCAGGACTTTGATATGAAACTGAAAAATTTATGATTACTTATATTCTATATATCTATGGTAAATTGTGTCTGAGAATCTGAATGGAGGCCGTGCCAAGCGTACATATGAATCCAGGATTATATTTTATAAGGAAGGTGCATTGATGCAATAGTCATATTAGATTCTATCTGATATGTTACAAGAACAAAGCATTTAAGTTATTTTATGATGACTAAGAATAAGGTATATTTTAAGTTGTTTGAAGCTCGATTATCTCTTTTTTCATCCTCCATGTGAACAAAAGAAACCTTTCTATGGAAGTATGGATATGGAAAATGGTCATTATGATATGGTGTTTAAAAGTTTGTTTTTTAAATCTTTAATTCCATTTCTCTAATTTTTTAATTTTATTTTTTATTTTTTTAGAATTGGAACAATTTGGAAGTCACAGAGAACTATGTACTATGTAGCATGTAATGTATGAACTATGGGGAATGGAGTATAAAGTTTAATTTTTACTTTTGATATTTAAAGACATAAAATAATGTAGTATAATATATTTTAGTGTGCTTACTGTTTAGGGCTTTAGAAGGAAAAGGAATGGAGATATTTATAGCTATTCAAACAATTATATTGAGAGAAAACCCTACCAATGTAGGGAAATTTAGATATATCCATTTACGATAATGAGATTTTGTTTCCACCAGTTGTGGAAGCTTTCCTTCAATGAATCATGTAATCTAAAATTAACTTCATATATTTGTTTAATACATAAGTGTTGTATTTTATAATATCTTCGTATATTTGTACAGATGTGTTCACTTATTGACCTTACCATGCCCATTACCAGCACACACGTTTATGACTTTGTTGCATAGGTTCTCTGTGTATTCTGCATTCACAGTTTGGTATTGGGATTTTTTGTGTGTTTACATCAATATCCACTGTTTGGGGAACTGGGAGAATTCTGGGTTTTGTTGTTTATTGGGGACTGATGATTGCTGTTAGGGGTTATGTTTTGTTTCTTCTTTTGTGGTTTGTTTTGTTTTTCGAGGGTTCTTTTTCAACCCTGGTGGCTTCTCACTCATCTTTGATCCCAGATGTACATTTCTGTTAATGGAAATACATCTTTACTAATAATATATATATATATATATATATATATATATATATATATATATATATATATATATAGTTATAGTTATAGTTATCAATATCCACTGTGATTGCTTTTTGTTCACAGTTTTGCAAAAGGATCAATGGATATATAACCACCCACCCTCCCATTTGTAAGATATGTGGCACAATTTTTGTCCAATCCAATCCTAACATGGGCAAAAATTTAATGATTGGGGGATCTGAACCATCCAATCTAGGCACTCTAATATGGATGGCTGTGCATATTTTTTCTAACAGTTGTTAGTACACAGATTGGATGGTTCAAATTCAGATTGATCAAAGATGTGTGCCACGTGGGTATGTAAGTGGGTGGTCAAGGCCTTATCGATTTAATAGCAGTCTGCGAAAATTGTCACCACCTGATGATCAATTTTTGCAGCTTCAAGGATCTGTCAAAGAGGCAATGGAAAGATATGAATTTACTGCAGCTCTGGCCAACGAGGAGTTGGTATTTTTTTTGGTACTTTTCTTCCGAATCTGAAGTCTCAACTGTTACTACCACACCACTTTATGTTGCAGCTACCTCATTAAACAAAGGAAAAAATCCGTTTACTACCACACCATCTGACGGTCATATATTGATTCCACACCGTGCATGTCCCAAATGTCAATATGATCAAGCATACCATCAAACATGGTTCATGTTCACTTTTTGGGATGCGTGCCACATGGAATCAACATCTGACCGTCTAATAATAGGCCCATGATCTCAAGATGTATTATGTGGAAGACTGGGAGGAAAACGATCTCCATCGTCTGATTTATGGCAATCAACAGATTTTTCGTTTATTTTAGTGAGGTGGCTGTAACATAAAGTGATGTAGTAGTAACACTAGCCTAGAAATTTTGTATATATTTAAATATTTTCATCTTACCATTATGCTTTCTAGTACTCTTGGTGTGGACTGTAATTGGTTTTTTTTTCAGGCTTCTGCTATAATCACCTTCCCAGTGATGAGCGCTTGGATTTTTTACACGTCGCATTCGGGCTAATCGAATGGAAGAACTACATTTTTACGAGAAAGGGTATCGACGACTATTTTTGGATCATCATGTGAAACAAAAAGGTAGGAGTACCATGTTAGTGTGTACATATTACCTTTTAGAAGCACTGTCAAAACATATATATAATAAAAGAATAGGAGCACCTACTTGCACACGGAATATAGGCCTTTGCAAGGGAAATTTTTACATTTCCGTTTGCAAAAGCGCAGTTTCCGTGTGTGAGTAGTTGATCCCTAAAAGAATTCTCCATTTATTATGTTATTTAATCGTTTAGCTTAGCTTAAAACCAACAGAGAACTGGATTTATCTGATTGTTTATTCAATCCCCCAATGTGAACTTTGAGGAATGCACAGATATTAGTGAGTGCCAAATCAGTGAAAGATCAGAAGTAGGGGTGGCGATGGCCGGGTTTCGGCTGGGAAAGGGTAAACCCAAGCCTGGATCAAGCCCGTGACGAGCTTATGTCTTAAGCCGACACCCAGCATACAATAAATTTTCAAAGCCCAAACCCAGCCGGTCCAGCCCGTTTATTCGTAGATTAGCTAGAGATCTAAAAAAATTAGCTCTATCTATCATATATTATATATACTATCAATTAAAATAAAAAATGTAGGTTATGTGAGTTTTCGGTTCTCACACTTCTATGAACAAAGTGCCCTTCTTTAATCCGAACTACCCTACATTGTTCCTCAGCTGCCCCTATAATATATCAATACGTAAGTAAAATTTGGGCCTCCTTAAGTATCTCCTGCCTCTAGATTAAAAACTGCTCTTTGCATCTATTATATATAGTCTTAAACTCAGTAGCAAAGAGCTTCCAAAAGGCAACTTCTCAGCTGACTCTTGATGCTCTTGGTGGTTCCTTATTGCTCAGCTGATCAAATGTGGATATTGTACCCATAGAACACCATCTAATCCATCTGATTTGAAGGCGATGATCCAGAGATCTGTGGTACCAATGATCAGCAAGATTTCTATAATCTAATTCAACACAGTTAACTATTAAATTTGATGATGGATTTTAACTATGTTGAATCAGATGATAGAGATCGTGCTTAATGCCAATCTTGACACTAAAAATCATTACACCATCAGATGGCTTAGATGTTGTTGGATGTGGCACAGATCCCAAAAAGTAACATTGGGTTGATACAGGGATTTTTTACTTCTTCATTTAGTGCCCGAATTTTATATTGAAAATATAAGGTCTATTTATAGATCACTAAAACGTTCAAAACACGGGTCTGCACGCCGTTGTGGTAAAAATTGCGATTTACGCCCTTTACGTGGCTTCCCTTCATAGGGTGTTCTAGCAAATTGAGATCAACAAAAAATTATGCTCCTAAAACTTTAGGGTTAGGCTATATGCTCGGCGGCGGCGAACTATAGAAGAGAGTATGGAGAGGGACGGTGTTATCTGGAGGACTGATTTTATGCAGACAAAGTGCAGGCGGCTGATGTGGCAGATGCAATTGATTGTAAGGGTAGTAGGGCTCAATTAATACATGTAAGTGCAACCAATCACGTCGTGCCATATTAGCCGCCTGCACTTTGTCTTCAACAAATTTGTTCTCCGTTTATAATTTTCCTTGTGGTGAGATAGACAACAGGCGGTCGGGGAAACTCTTACTTGAGCTCGGGTGGAGTTTAAATGAGGTCATTGCCCTACTGCTTGAACCTGATTTTGTGTTCAACCATTTTACAGCCATTGGATAAAAAATAATCTTGACTACATGTCTTCCGATAGAAACTGTGGAAGTCAGGAATCTCTTCTATCTGATAGATGCAAAATTGGTTGAACACAAAATCAGGTTCAACTAGTTGGACCTGACCATTGCCCTATCTTATCCATCTTATCTCACCCTGGTAAGTCACAAGACATTTTTTCTAGTTTCTCCTTTTGGGTGAAGAGATTCTGAGGTGAAAAGCACTTTATACTAATCACTTAGGGTGTGTTTGGCTAAGCTTATGAAGCTTAAGAGCGACTCATAGGCTCTAGCGTGTTGCTTATGGGTAGGGCTGCAACCGAGGTGGGCTGAGCCAGAGCTTGGGTCAGCTCTAACTCGACCATACCTTATACGAGACGAGTTGGAATATGGCTCTAGACTCTTCAAGCCTAAAAAGTCTAAGCTCTAGCTCGGCTCTATCGTGCTCGAGTCGGGTCGAGCCGAGCTTTGAGCTAAATAAGCTTTATTATAAAAAAAAAAAATCCTGTATGTTGTTTTAAACATTATCTTCTAATTTGAATAGATGAAAGCTTTAATAAAATTTAATAAATGAAAGCCCTAATATCTTTTAATCTCTTAATCCTTTTGGATTTAATGGGTTCCCGGAAATTTTTCCAAAATTGCCCCTAGCCAAACTAATGCTAAAAAGGAAATTTGTCACTATGATCATCCTTTATGAACATATCAGTCTTTTTATTTTATTTTATTGGTTGCCGTTATTTGCATACAAAATTGGCCCAAGCACACAAAGTTGGCCCAAGTCTCCTATTTTTTCTCTTTTCATGAAGGGTAGGTATGTTCGCTCCTACCCAATTACTAGGGCATCTATATTGAAAACCTGTTGACTGCTTTTAATAAGACCGGTGATAGATTTTCATCCCAATCTTCCATACGATTGATCATGAGACTATGGGTGTACCATTAAATCGTCAATTTTCTATTCATGCGTCATAGATCCCAAAAAGTGATCATAAAATAATCTTTGAGCGTGATGTGTGACACATGATTTTTGAGTCCAATTAACCCAAAATTAAGGCAACATATCAATTGATGAAAACTCAAGGCAGTGATCAATGGAGGAGATGAAAGGTGGGTAAAAACTTGAAAGAAGTAAAATTTACATTTACTTTGCTGTAGAGTAGTTAAAACTTGGGTATTAAACTTTATGTGAATGTATTTTTACAAAGGAAAGACAAATCTAATATTTTCATTAAATAAATCATACATAATTAAGTGGATAGAATAGTTGGATTACGTCAGGTTACTGTAGGGACTATAATGCATAAGACATCCAAATATTTGGATGAATTTCAAATAATAAAAAGTGCAGGGACCTGCATATAATATCATTGAAATATATGGACTGCAGTGCAATTAACCTAAAAGCTTTAAAGGGGTCTAACAGATGTGTCTGAAAAGGTGTAAGACACCAAGCAAAGTATGCAGGGTGAGCCACAAACACTCCAGGATCAAAATCTCTTTTTTTTCAATCCGTGTATGCCAACTCCAAAATCAATACTTATCGAAAGATACATATAAGTTTTGAACAATACATTCATATGTACCGTCTGATACATTTTATATACCAAAAACCGATACATATCAGTTTTTCGTAGGTCTACCAAGCAGAGGAGCCTCGGCACCACAGGTTACAGAAACATAAGAAGATACTCAAAAAACAGCAACATATTGTTATAGAAAGTGAAAACTGCATAGGCTATAGGGCACCCTCCACCCTCCACGTAGTGTACGAAAGCGATGAGCCACCAACCCGATTTTCGATGTGGGTGCTTTCAGAGATTGAGTGGGCGCTAATAGAGGTACCTGTAATAAATACTCAGTCTCAAGTTGTCTTGTTTCGAAAAAAAAAATAAAAATCGATATCGGTCTCGGTATTAGTTTGCCCAAGACCAATCGACTCGGCTAATACGTATCGGTCGATACCGATACATAACGGCCTTTTTTTTTTTTTTTAAATCTACATCTCGGTTGAAACCGAGACATATCGGCCGATACTTGATACATATCGGCCGATACGATTTTGGATACCCGAGTTGGGATACCAATCTGTATCGGTATTAGCCGAATTTTGATACCTTTATGTGCACTAAATTTTTTTGTAATTTGAAAGATATATCATTATAAATTTAAATTTACTGAGAGCTACATTTTGTAAGTGTGATTTTTAGCTGCCATTAATGTTAAGCGGATTCTAAATATATTTTATATATTTATATTTTTTAATTTTAAATATTAATTAATATTATGCCCTCCATAGAGAAAAATCTTAGGTCCGCCAAGATTCTTGGCTATTCGATAAAGACCGTATCAGCTGATACAGATCGGGTATTGGCCGATACCTCCTTTATTTGATTCTTTTTTTCAAAAAATAAAGGCGTATTGGTATCAGTCCTTCATGGATGATACCAGAGTTGATAGCTTGATCAGACGATTATTTTTTTATTTCATGTGGCACATATTCAAAAAAATGTAACCCCAAAATCACAATTTAATATACTTGCCCAATCAAACATGAGTTTAGGCCTATTTTTTTAGATATATTCTATGTGGAATAAAAAATTATTTGTCTGGTGGTACGCTCATGGTCTCAAGATCCGTTGTGTGAAAGATTGAGGTGAAAATCAATTTCTATCATCTGATTCAAAGTAGTCGATGGTTTTACGATGTAGGCAGCGCTGTAAGTAGTTCGGTAGGCACGAATAGAAGTACCCAAGATAGAAATTAATGCAAGAATACAGGTTTAAGTGTTCAACTCATTTTAGAAAAGTATATGCGTTTTATAGGGGATCTATATCTTTCAAAGAACAACGTCCAAGGGCATCTATAAATTGTTCACACCACGTAACCGAAGAACTCCGTATCAAAGGCTCTTGCACTGCTTGGAAACTCAGTAGGCTGACTTCGTTTCTTCTTTGTTTCCTTTTTTGGATACGAGTGCATGGTGGGCTAGAATGGCAGAGGGGGATCTTAAGATAGGGAGCTTTGAGAGGCAAAAAGAGATAGAGCCAGGGTGGAAGATCTCGAGAAGTAGGTGTCGTGAAGTAGGGTTGAGGGAGAATTCATTTCTCATCATCGACACAGTTGGGGACCCCATCTGTATGATACGTAGCAGCCCACAGTACAAAATGCTGGTACAAATCTTTCGCCGTCGTTGTTATCATTTGATTTCTTTTCTTTACCTATTGTATAATGATTTCATCGTCCAGAACTTCTTGGGGAATGACTTGGTTGGCGTCATTCGCGGCTCTATAAAAGTCGTTAAGGTCTCAGTTTTGTCCAGGGAGACGCCAAGGTGGGATATGTTTTGGGTCTCCGAGACTCGCCCCTTCACCGTAGAAGAGGAATAGGTACGAGCCTAGCTAGTCCATAAATTGGTGGTTTGGTTCAATACCAACTTTGTCGATTACACCTATATGGCTACTGAGAAAGACAACCAAGCTTCCGTTAAGCTATTCACAGAGAAGCTTGACTTTGTCAAGTTTAGGACACCAACTATACTCGTGAACCCGGTTCACTACCACACGGTGCGCCTATCGTCAAGAATTGAGATCACACAGCTAAATATAGAACAAGCCGAGACTTTCTACAGAAGATTCATGGGCTCGACAGACTTCTTCTTGTTAGAAGTTTCTACTTTGGTGGCTATCACTATGGTCAACCCGTTGACCTGTGCATGGTGTAAGATCAATCTTATGATGTGTAGTTGCTAATTCGGTGAGTTTGAAGAGAATAAGCAACTAATAGGTAAGTCTTTTAGTTATGGTATAATTGTGATTTCTAATCACAATATCATTAGTAATTTAAGTCTTTAATGAGAAATGACTCTTTGGCTATAAATATAAGGGGTGCCTGGTCACAACGTTTACTCGAAACAATTCAATCTTTCCTATTAGCAAAAGCATCCCCACTATGCTAGGAGATATTGAAAGCGAGAAGATCGTTAAAGATCGACAACCAACCATTAATGGCTCACACTCAAGGTGCGCACATATATTTAATTTATGGATTATTGGTCTATTGTTTTTGATTGATCATGCTGTCACGGGGTCACACTTCTGCAACCTCAGTCCCGTGCGGCACCTAACGCGCGCTGCGCTAGGTCAGCCTACTTATGATACCAACAGTCGCGGGGCGTCCTTCGACGCGCTTTCAACCCAGGCGGTGTTTCGCTACCGCATGCAACGAAGCCAACCCATCTACACATCAACTCTTATACCATCCGCCGAGAGGACGAGAACTCCCCCAACATGGTTACCTCTGTTTCGTGGCCTACCATCCAACTGTATCGTGCCCCTTACGACACGCCATCTGCACCACTGTGCTAAACTTGGCATGCTCAAGCTTCACCCTATGCATTGCACTAGTACCTCGCTTCGTAACAGTCTTGGCATGCACCTCCCCATGCCATCATGTCATGCTCACATACAGAACCAAGCCCACAGCCTTGTGCCTCATCGCTCACGTGCTCAACTGAGTCCCACGCCGCTTGCCTTCGTGTGCATTCTGAATTACTAGCACTCGTTCATCCTTGGCCCACGTGTTGTCGTGCTCAACTGAGTTCCACGCAGCGCTGGTGCTCTTCTTGCAAGGTTGTCCAGTCGTATACACCGCGACGCGTAGTCCGGAGCCATACATCAACCTCCCTTGGGTGCCACACGGCATCGCTGCGTCGATGTCCTAGGCCCACCCTTTCAGGCTTAGGAGACACTTGCGCCCCCTCTGGCAACGCAAGGCCCCGTGTGGGTGGAAGGCAACTCTCTAGCTCCTCTCCCACATATAAGGGTAAAATAGTCATTCAGCCATAATGGCGAGAGGACCTCAAACCCCTTGGTTTGACATACCGCAACGCCTCCTGCATCGCTAGCCTACCTTGGCTGTGTCGCGTCCATGTCGCTCCCGCATCTTCCCCCCCATGCGGCCGTGTTATGTCCCCGCAACGCGACCACGTCACAAGGCCCTCTTGGCCCCCATGTCACGTGCCCTCCTGGCACCACATGTCGTGCCCCAAGCACCATGCTGCAAGCTCGAGTATTGACCCCGTCACAATGTGCCTAGATCTTAGGGCTTATTTAGAATAGTCGGATCGATAGATCCATATAGATTCCATCAATAGGTATCAGAGTCAGGTTGGTGTTTGATCCATCAAAGCATTAGTATATAAATTTTATCTTTGTGATAATGAGACCTAGAGAGAGACTTGGGGCCCTATTTTCTTAGTTCTTACCTTAGCAATTAAGGTTTCAAAGTAAAACAAACATGATGCGGGCGATGGCGTGTTTGGGTACAACTGCCATCTCTTTATAAGGTAAATCTTTCCCTTAGTCGTATGCTTGTACGGCAAAGACCTTATGCTTCTATTTCAAGTGGTGGCCCAAAAATTATGAAAATTGAATTTTATGTATCGTCTGGAGCACTTCCATGTTATTATACAGTCGAATTAATCTTTTGAATAGTTATAGAGCATATGACTAGGTACCCGCCTCCCCGCTTGAAGCCAACTTAGGTTTTATGTCCCGTGCTAAGCCGACACATCCTAACATCGGATATACATGTACCTTTGGTTGTAGTTGGGCGATCCAAAGGCCCAACTCGGGACTTTTGGGTTTATAAAGTAGTATTATATGATTGGATTTCTAGTTTCCAAAAAAAAAAAAAAGGGCAAGTATTCGACCCAATCCATGACCCGACCCGGTCCGTGACTCGGCCCGATCGATAATCGGACTTGGGTCATGACTTGGCCGAGCCCATGGTCCATCCCATTACTCAACCCGGCCCATGATTTATGACCCGATTTGGCCCGTTAGATATGACCCGTTTGTCCTTAAGGCCTATTTTGACCCATATTATTTCTTATAATTTTCAGGCCATTTCTGGGCTATTTATAAGTCCGATTTTCGGATATTATATATGGATTTTGACTTTCTCGGGCATTTTGAATCTATTTTCAAGGTCTATTTTTGGCAGTGAGCTCTCTGTTGTGACGTCTTCATGACCTGATATTATTTTAATAATTTTTAATCAGAAAATTATTATATTTTTGAGTACCTTTAATTAGAGTTGGGTATTTGAGGTTGTGCTCCACCACCAAGGCTGACACTTACACATTATTGTACTCGATAATTGTTAATTTTTGACATTGACTCACAACACGAGTTGGACATGACTTATTTATTTTATTGATTAATCACTTTTGTAACCATCTAAAATATTATCAAATCTAGATTGAGAACATGGCTTGGAAGGATTCTTCTGTCCAACGGTGATGATCTTTCCTAGTGCTGTGGTTTTCAAAGTGGGATTTATTTTTGTAAAAGATAGTGTTACAAATTCAGTGAAATTGTGTAGTGAACGTTGACGTCACTACTTAAGGGATTCTTTTGCCCAACGGTGATGAATCACTTAATGTTGTGTGATGGTTGTATTTTACTATCCATTATTTTGTGTGTGGGTACTACTAGCGTGTTGTGACTCGACCCAACGGAGGATGACAACGGTGCAATTAATACCACAATAAATAATATCGATTGAGGAAGCAACTAGTGTATTATGACTCGACCCAACAAAGGGTCATAATGATACATATTACTTCTCAATACAACCACATTGATTTATTTATTTCTTTATCATATTCTTTATCATAAGTAAATCACTTTAAATATATCATTATGGAATGGATCGTTTTTATAGTTGTATACGAACATAATAAAACCCTTAATTATTGTACAGCATTGAACTCGTCTTCTATTACTAATATGATTGGTGGAATTAAACTTTTGAGTGGCTCAAATTATGGCAAATGGAAGGAACAAGTTGCAATTGTTCTAGGCTGTATGGATCTTGACTATGCTATACGATCTGATAAACCCAAGGTGCTCACCGCTGATGCCTCAGCTGAAGATCTGACAGTAAACAATACGGATTTGGAAAAATTGGATAGATCAAATCGTATGAGCCTCATGATCATAAAGAGTTCCATTACTGATGCGATCCGGGGAGGTATTCCTGACTCACACAATATAAAGGAATACATACAAGCCATCAGGAACAATTTCAGGGGATTTCTAAAGCATTTACCAGTAGTATAATTGTTAAAATGGGAACCATGAAATATGATGGTCATAGTGGCATACGGGAGCACATTATGAGAATGAGTGACATAATAACTCAATTGAAAGAAATGGACATTAGTTTTTCTGAAGATTATCTTGTTCACTTTATTATGACTTCTCTTCTTGCACAATTTGACCCATTCAAGATTAATTATAACACGCAGAAAGAAAAATGAAAGATGAATGAGCTAATCGCTCACTGTGTCTAAGAAGAAGAAAGACTTCGGGCTGAAAAACCTGAAAGTGCCTATTACACCGCTCTTGGACTATCGAAAGAGAATTTCAAGCGAAAGAAGGGACCATATAAAGAAAAGAACGTGAAAGCTCCTCCACCAAAAATCAAACAAGGAGAAGCTAGCGGATCTACTTCTAGCATTAAGTGTCACTTCTGTAAAAAGAATGGACACATTAAGAAGAATTGTCAGAAATACAGAGATTGGCTAGTTAAGAAAGGTAATGACCTAGTCTTTGTGTGTTTTGAATCACTTTATGTTGATGCTCCACGCTATACTTTGTGGATAGATTCTGGTGCAATTATTCACATAAATAATTTAATGCAGAGATTTCGATCCAGCAGGAAGCTAAGTAAAGGCAAACGTAGCATCAAACTCAGAAATTGAGTAGAAGCAGACGTGGAGGCCATTGGGACTCTCCATCTTATTTTGGATTTAGTTGATACTATTTACGTTCCAAGTATCACTAGAAACCTTATCTCAATTTCTAAATTGGATTCATTAGGTTTTGAATTTAAATTTGGACATAATATTTTTACTCTCTTATTTGATTCCGATATTATCGGTGGTGAATCATTAGTGGGCAATCTTTATCAGTTAAACTTGGATTCATCTTACACCCAATCTTTAGTTTCTATACATGTGGATGATAAAATTAGTAAGAAACAAAAATGAGCAATTGATAACTCCTCCATTTTATGGCATAAACGTTTAGGCCATATATCTAAGGATAGAATGGAGAGGTTAATTAAAGATAATATAATCGATGCGCTCGATTTCTTTGATTTCAATACTTGTGTTAATTGCGTTAAAGGGAAACTCACAAAAATTAATAATAAATGAGCTATCAGGAGCACGGGTTTGCTAGAAATAGTCCACACTGATATTTGTGGACCATTTCCAACTCTTGCTTTGGTAGTCAAAAGTATTTTATTACCTTCACTGATGATTATTCTCGTTTTGGTTATATATTTCTCATCCATGAGAAATCTGAGGCCCTGGATATGTTTAAAATCTATAAAGCCGAAGTTGAGTTATAACTCAATTCAAAGATTAAAATTGTGAGATCTGATAGAGGCAGAGAGTATTATGGTAGATACTCTTAAATAGGTCACAATCCAAGACCATTCGCCCTGTATCTACAAGAGCATGACATTGTTGCTCAATACACCATGCCGGGAACACCTAAACATAACGGTATAACTGAGCGACGAAATCGTACTCTTATAGATATGGTGAGAAGCATGTTGTGCAACTCTAATTTGCCTATGTTCTTGTGAGGAGAAGCCTTGAAAACAGCGGTGCATATCCTGAATTGGGTTCCTAGTAAGGCTATTCCCAAAACTCCTTATGAGCTATGGGTAGGAAGAAAATCGACTTTAGAATACTTACACATTTGAGGCTGTTTAGCTGAAGCAAAGGTGTATAATCCACAATTAGGAAAATTGGATCCTAAAACTATAAGTTGTCATTTCATTGGTTACCACCAATGATCAACCATTGCGTAGATCAGAGAGAGCAAAGAAGCCAACCATTTCTAATTACTATATAGTTTACCTCAATGAGAGTGAGTATGATTTTGGAAATGAATCAGATCCTATTTCCTTTAGCCAAGCCATGAAGAGCGACAAATCCACTCAATGGCTCGATGTCATAAAAGATGAGTTGGAGTCAATAAAACATAACTCGGTTTGGGATCTTTGTGAGTTACCTGAAGGGGTTAAGCCTGTAGGCTGTAAATGGGTATATAAAACTAAACAAGACTCCAAAGGTAATGTAGAAAGATATAAGGTCAGGTTAGTCGCTAAAGGTTTCACTCAGAAAGAGGGAATAGACTATAAAGAGATATTTTCTCCTGTCTCTATAAATGAATCCTTTCGGATAGTCATGGCATTGGTAGCTTATTTTGACTTAGAATGACATCAAATGGATGTTAAAACTACTTTTCTGAATGGCGACTTGCATGAAGATGTCTTTATGACACAACCTGAAGGTTTTCAGGTTAAGGGAGAGAGTCATTTAGTTTGTAGACTCAAAAGGTTTATATATGGTTTAAAGCAGGCATCTTGACAATGGTACTTAAAATTTTACGAAGTCATTTTAAATTTTAGTTTTAAAGAAAATACTGTGGATCAATGCATATATCTTAAAATCAGTGAGAGTAAGTTTATCATCCTTGTTTTGTATGTTAATGATATCTTGCTTGCGAGTAGTCATTTGAGCATATTACATGAGACAAAGAACTTTTTATCAAAGAGTTATGATATGAAAGATCTTGGTGAAGCTTCCTACGTGATAGGAATTGAGATTCATCGAGATAGAGCCCATGACATATTGAGATTGTCTCAAAGAGCTTATATTGATAAAGTTCTTAAAAGGTTTAACATGCGCAATTGTTCTGCTACTGTTGTCCCTGTCATTAAGGGTGATAAATTTAGTCTACTTCAGAGTCCCATGATCGATCTGGAGAGAAAGCAGATGAAGACTATTCCCTATGCATCGGCAGTTGGGAGTCTCATGTATGCACAAGTCTGTACTCGTCCGGACATAACATATATAATTGGCATGCTTGGTAGGTACCAATGTAATCCTGGTTTGGATCATTGGAAAGCAGCCAAGAAGGTTTTTCGTTATTTATAAGAGACTAAAGGACACATGCTCATATACAAAAGGACAAATAACCTTGAAGTTATTGGTTATTCAGATGTCGACTATACTGGGTATCAAGACACCCGTAGGTCCACATCGGGTTATATATTTATGCTTGCAGGTGGACCTGTATCTTGGAAGAGCGTTAAGCAAACGCTGACTACGTCGTCTACTATAGAAGCAGAATTTATTGTATATTTTGAGGCAACATGTGAGGCGATATGGTTGAGAAATTTTATCTCAGGGCTTCGAGTTGTTGATAGTTTTTTAAGGCCACTAAGAATCTTATGTGACAATTTCGCTGCGATATAGTTATCTCCAATAACAACAAGACTAGTGGGGGTTCTAAATATATTAATATAAAATATCTTGTTGTAAGAGAGAAAGTTCAGAATCAAATTATATCTGTTGAAAAGATTAGTACGACACTCATGTTGGATGACCCTCTCACTAAAGGCTTATCTCCCAAGCTCTTTTTGGAGCATGTTGCGCACATGAGATTAACGGATAATTTTGATAGCCTTTGAGAGTAGATATATGAGAGTGAATACATTTATTTAATTGATTAAAAAATAAAGCTTATTTATTTGTTTTTTCATTTTTATGCAAATAAAAATTTGGAACATATGGTGCCAGTAGATGGCAATAAAGTAGGACCAATATTAGATTGAGTTTATATGTAATCACCATTCAGTTTGTAAACTTGCAATCTATGTGAAATCATACTAGTTAGAATCCATGTTGGTGATGACTTCTAATACGATAACTAATGAACGGTCATGTATCGATGATATGATATATTGACTACATTGATTCAGTGTTGAAATTCTTACTTGACCGAACTGATTATAAAGACTTTGATTGAGATTGATTAGGATTTACCATTCAAAGAAAGTTAGCTAACATTTGGTAATCGGAGTTTATTGACATAGTTTGGCCAAGTGGGAGACTATTAGAAGTTTCTATTTTGGTGGCCATCACTATGGTCAACCCGTTGACCGGTGAATGGTGTAAGATCAATCTTACGATGTGTAGTTACTAATTCGGTGAGTTTGAAGAGAATAAGCAACTAATAGGTAAGTCTTTTAGTTATGGTATGATTGTGATTTCTAATAACAAATAATTAATAATTTTTAAGTCCTTAATGGGAAAGGACTCTTTGGTCATAAATATAAGGGGTGCCTAGTCCCAACGTTTACTCGAAACAATTCAATCCTCCCTATTAGCAAAAGCATCCCCATTGTGCTAGGAGATATTGAAAGCGAGAAGATCGTTGAAGATCGGCAACCAACTATTAATAGCTCACACTCAAGGTGCGCACATATATTTAATTTATGAATTATTGGTTTATTGTTTTTGATTGATCATGCGTCTAGATTTTAGGGCTTATTTAGAATGGTCGGATCGATAGATCCATATAGATTCCATCACTTCCCTCATGATATTGACCAAGTTCTAAGAAACAAACTTAGCTTGGGCATTTGGGCAGCGTATCCACGAGACGAGTCATCCGATGGATTTGAGGCAAATGGTTGTGTGCCTAAAAGTTGGGCCATGTTGAGCGTGTGGAATTGTGGGGATGCTTTCAAGCTAAGAGTAGGAAAAGCCCCCCTTTCTTGCTCCATCTACGCAAATTTGTCGACATTGATTGATCAAGTGTTCCCATGCCTAAGAATGTCGGTTCCACCTGATGTTTTTAACGATTTTGGATTCTATTTCATGTACGGAGTGCACGGCGGGCCTAAAATCGGAGGCATTTGTCCATTCTTTGACCCAGTTTGTGCACAACATGGCCACAAAGTGCAAGGATTGGCTCGTTCAGGCTCCACATCCCTCATTGGAGGTTACTATCCTGCCCTGAGGATTTGTGGTGCATAAAAGCCTTAAATAAAGAAGAAAAGAAAATCCTTTTCAAATTTTCCAAACTTCCACCACCTCCGACCCTTTTCGTAGACCCTAGGGAGGTATGAAGAAAATCCTAATTTCCCCTCCCATTTTTTCCCTTGTTTTCCTTTGCCTAAAGAGAATTTCAAAGACTTCCTTATATGGGGTGCCGGCCTCGGTGGTACCGCACTGCAAAATTAGGGCACGTAGCAAAAAGAGGAATTTTTTTTAAGTTTTACAGTATTAAGCACTCATTGTCCACATTGTTGCTCTCACCTACTCTTATATGAAACTCTGAAGGACATGAGATCTAGTACACGGGAAAAAAAAAAAAGCAATCCAGATGTCTCTACTCCTCCTACTCCTTCTTCATATTAATAATGCATCTCAAAAGCCTTAATTATCAAAAAAAATAATGCATGTCAAATTAAAGCATTACAAGTTCAAGTGATTTCTTTTCCCATAGAATTTGACCCTTCTTTTCACCTTTAATATATATATATATATATATATTTTTTTTTTTTTACATGTAAACGAGTATAAATTTTGCGTGCATTCTCAGTTAGAGAAGCCACCTTTTTCACATTCATGTGATCTCGAAGAACCATGTAATTGTGTTGTTTAGTGATGATGACTATATCTTTGAATTGTTGATTAAGTTGAGGATACTGAGAGCCACCTGATTGGCCAGAGCAAGCCAACAAAATGCTAAGACTGTGACAGCCCGGATTTCGGCACCCCGAAACCCGTGCCATCAGCACGATCATCTTGACCGTGCCCCTTAACTATGCACGGAACACTGGTATATCAAGCATAAAAAGAAATAAGAACAACTTGCGGAATTTAAATCTAATTAGAAATACTTTTCAAAGGACAGTTCTACCCTCATGCCTCTGCATGAAGGGAGAACCGATCCGAACCATCGATGATATAAATCATCACAGATGGTTCGCCCCAAAGGAATAATCCAAACTCTATACATATACATGTTTTCACAAAATAAAGGCTTGACATACCAAGCCGTACAATCTCTACTCAAAACTCCTCAAGTAGCACAACGGAGTCCTCTAGAAGAAGTCCTCTGGAGGTGGCTCCAACTCCTCGCCGGCAGCAAAGTCCGACTCGCCGGGATCAGCGTCCCCTGAAACCTCGGCAGCTGCTACTAATGGACCTGCGACGTATAGTCTATAGGGTGAGCTACATCCTAGCTCAATAGGGAACAAACACTGCTGAACATATAAGTTATAACTCACATATATTCTATGATATACCATGCATGATGTAACTATGCGTTGTTGATAAAACAGATTAAAAGCATTAGTTCGTTGATTTCTTATGTTTTCATTTACTCATGAAAATCTTTGAAAAGGCCTAAAGCAAAACTTAAACTTTCAACTTAAGTAATCCCCGAGCAATATAGCATCGAGCCCCGATGAGCTACCCTTCATCGTCATCTATATAGAAGCTTTAATGTATTCCACAGAATACCATATAGTACCAAGCCCCTTTCCCGGGATTGGTGGCGAGTTTCACTTGTCTCAATCAACACCCACAGGGTGTGCTTACTATGTCTGGATAAGCCTCGCGGCCTACGGTTTTCGCCGCCCGTATCGGTCACGGATATCCGCCGTGTCGATCGTGGATATCCCGCCACGTCGGTGGGGTAACCTAAGGAACCTCAAATAACAAAATATATTGCCTTACATATAGTTATTCACCGTGTAAGTGTGCTATCTTATATCGCTTAGGCCCTATCAAACATGATTCAATCTGTGGATACATCTCGATGTATCCATTAACTTGCATCACACCGATGCTCTTATCTCTTACTTCTTCATCCCCGGGATGGCTCATTCGCTTTTCTCTTATGAATGTCACACACACTTTTCACAATTCTTTGAGCAGTAAAAATAATTGAATTGAAATTTATATCACTACATACATGCTCTTGTAAAATAAAGTACATGTTCAAGGTGTTCCCTACCTCAAGTCTTCACTTGTTCAATGCATCAAGGTCCCACGTGGCTCCTCGTGCACTAGCTCACACGTACCACCTATGGTACCACACAACAGGTAAAACACATCACAAGGGATGCAATAAAGAAGGTATAAGATCCTCCAAGAATCTTAAAGTCAAACCTAAAAGTCAACAAAATTTATCCCAGTCGATTAATCGAAATCCAGAATCGATTAATCGAACTTGGTTCGATTAATCGATTTCCAAAATCGATTAATCGAAGGTCAATATCGATTAATCGAAGTAATTTTGATTAATCGAAATTCTCCTTTTCGCAAAGTCCATTCCCGATTCGAGCAAGAATTGTCATTCGATTAATCGAATCATTTTCGATTAATCGAAATTCTTCTTTTCGCAAAGTAAACTCACTGTTCGAACAGTCGAGTTTCCGTAGGATTAATCGAATCCAGTTTCGATTAATCGAAATTCTTCTTCATAAGTACACCTCTGTTGAGTTGAGTTTTCATTCGATTAATCGAATCCGGATTAATCAATTTCTTCTTTTCGCAAGGTACACCTCTTTGAGCGATTTGAATTTCACAAAGTCGATTAATCGATCCCAAATCGATTAATCGAAAACTCATCGATTAATCAAATCCCATTTCGATTAGTCGATTTTCATAAATCATTTCCTCCAACCCTTGGGGTCCACTTTGGAGGTTCCCGATGATTAATCGTTTCACAAATCGATTAACCGAAATCCAAATTTGATTAATCGAAATCCAATTCGATTAATCGAAGTCGTGGTCTTCTGACCTTTCAACTTCCTGGCCAATTTCGATTAATCGAAACCCAATTTCGATTAATCGAAATTGTCAGATTCAGCCCTTTTCGAGCTGTTCTTCCCAATCTTTTTCCCACACTTTTTCCTCTATTTTTCTAAGCCATTATCCTATGATCTAACCCACATTTAACCACAACTTAACCCCTATGATCTATGCATCTTATTTACAAAATTTTACCTTGGATAGATCTCAAGTTGATTTCAAATCTAGGGTTGGAAGGCTAGGGTTCCAGCTTTAGCTTTTTCAGCGGATCCCTTGCGTTGAATCGGCCTCTTTAATACTTGGATCCTTCCTTCCTCAGCTAGCCTTTACTCCTTGCATTAATCACTCTTTTTACTCTCTCTCTCTCTTCTTTACTCTCCTTCAACAACCCAAAATACCCATCTAGGGTTATTAAACCCTTTTATCCCTCTCTTAGTTTGTGTGTTGAGCACATGCACCTCAATAGGTATATATGCTTCATATTTACAACACACACCACGAAATCACTCAAGCTATCACATCTCGTCCGTTCACCACATCCCATGCTAACTCTTGATCTCCTGATTGGTCAAACTTGTGACCAATCGGGCACGGATCCCGAGGTCATAGTTTTGCGTGATTTTTTTCGGGCTATTACATCCTCCCCACCTTGGGAATTTTCGTCCTCGAAAATAACCCAAGGTGTGTCTGTCTGGGTTTCTGTCTCGCTTCCCCCCACACTTTCAGGGGAGGTGGTCTAGTTGACTCAGACGAATTTAAGTAGACACAATCACATGCATGGAGCAAATTTTGTGAAGGCAAACAATTAACACAAAAATTTAGCTTTTCCATTAATATCAAAAGTTTTACAGTGCCAATAAAGTGGCATACAAGATATACATATACACAACACATGGTGATACAAAATAAAATAAACAAAAAAAGACTCATGCGGTCCCTCGCGTGATCCGGTCTTTGGGCAGTGCTCCATTGAGGTGATTAAGGTGGTGGTGTCTGTTGGAGCTGGGTTGTGGGGGTGGCGGTGGTTGGCCGGATGTGGATGTGGAGGAACGCGTCCGTGGTGGGATGGAAGATCGGTCCTCTATGGAAGGCGGTCGTCCGTAGTCCATTCTTCTTCAGCCAACATATCCATGTAGGTGTGTGGGGTAGATGAATGGAGGGTGTGAAACATGAGGAAATCAATCCTCTGTTCATCCTCTCGTTATTTCGTCCATTCTGCTAACCGTCCTCTATGGTAGGGACCGGATGGAGGCGCACAGCGGTAGGATGAGGTGGGAGTCGCGGGCGCGGAGTGTGCAGGGGGTGTCGGCGGGGCTGTGGTGTGGGAGGGGACCCTCTCCACACATGGCTCTGCTGCGGCAGGGGGTGCCCCCCCCTCAAGTGGGTCCTGCTGAGGTGGTGGGGGTGGTGGCGGTGCTACTCACTGCCGCCTCATCACGGGCCTTTGGGCGAGCGGGACCCGGAGCTGGTAGGGTCCGCTTCAATAGGTTGTAGCTACGGGTCCACGAAGACTTGGTGAACGTCTTCACGCGATCCGTAGCCCTCACCTCATGGGGTGAAATAGTGTAGGAGGGCTCGTCAGAGTAGCACTCCAACATGCTCGAGATGAGCCGAGCATACGGCATCTTCTCCTTGGGCCGCATGTTGCCCTTCATCAGTTTACTCTTGATGTACCGCATCCCCTCAAGGATGACCATGGTAGCATCAAACCATCGGCCACAGAAGGCCGCGTAAAGTGCATGTTGCACTTTATCCACGCGCTCCGTGTCGTGGCGCATCGGGTAAAGGTTGCATTTTATGATGGAGTCGAGCATCCACATGTAGGGTGGAAGGTCGACCCTCTTGATGGACCTGCAGGCCCTTCTTCCCGTGGTCATGCGAGTCATGACCTCTTCAAAACGGGTTCCTTTTCAAAGGGTGGAAATAGGGTAGTTTCGGGAGTAAAGTCGAGGTAGCATTCAAGCACCTCATGTATGTGCCGACGAGTGATCGTATAGAGACGACCCTCGATTTTGGTTATAATGCAATCGTCACTAGGGCCATTGGTTAGCCCTTGGTAGAACAACCTCACCAATCTAGGGTAATAGGAACCCCGGATTGGTTTGAGAAGGTTCTTAGGAGTCCGCCTTTGGTTAAATGATTCGAGCCCATTGGGTCTCGCCCGTCGGGATTTGTGAATAGGGTAGGGTCGATGGTGTATTCGACCTCAAAGGTCTTGGCAGCCCACCACTGGTTTGGTTGCTCCACGTTGGTGGGTGGTGGTGGCATGGGGGTGGATTCGCGGGAAGACTCGCGCGTAGATGCGCCCGTCGAACCGGAGGTGGTCTCCGATTCGACGGTGATGGAGTCCTCACCGGCGATGGGGTAGGTGGTGGTGGTGCGGCGTTCTTCGCCTAGCAAGCAACGAGGTTGCCTTCTTCAAGACAAACGGGTTTTGGTGCATTTTCACTAAACTAGGGTTTATCTACTTCAAATGAAAGAAAAGTTCGATTCTAGGGTTTACCGTGGTTTTCAAAGCGAATCAGATTGTGGGCGCGAATCGACGGAAAATCGAACCCTAGACCGGTCGGATAGTTGGAGAAGAAGAAGGAAGTCGAAACGCCCAAAGTCCGGAAGTTCAAATGATTTCGAATGGGGAATGAAATCCCCAAACTTATATATATAGGCCTCGGCTCGATTAATCGAAATTCCATTTCGATTAATCGAAATTTTAAAACTAAAGTTAAGTAAAATCGATTAATCGATTTCTCAAATCGATTAATCGAAAATAAAATTCGATTAATCGAAAATATTTCGATTAATCGAAATCGTGTTTGTTTAAAATTTTAAAATTTTGAGCTCACTGGCGCGTGCCAGTCGATTAATCGAAATTCATTTCGATTAATCGAAATCTCAAAATCGATTAATCGAACTTAGTTTCGATTAATCGAAATCGTGCAAAAACTTCAAAAATTTTCCAAAATTTCTTAAGTATTCGATTAATCGAAATCCCATTTCGATTAATCGAAATTCTTCTATGCATTTTCTAACTCAACTTTTCATTTTTAATCCGCACATGCGATCGACTAATCGAACAAGATCGATTAATCGAATTCCAAATCGATTAATCGATTTGAAATTCGATTAATCGATTTTGCCCGCTTTCTGAAATTTAAATCTCTTTGTTTCTTTTCTTATTTTCGACAATTCATGATGATTGGATTAAAATTTCCATTGAATTACAAGTATAGTGGAGATTTCACAACACGTTTGTGGTTTTACATTGCACTTTCACGTCGTTGGAAACAAGGGGTATTGTTCTTTTACATCGCCTCTCGTTCCCAAGTAGCCTCTTCTTTAGGATGATTGTTCCATCGAACAAGCACTAAAGGGAATTACTTTAGTCGTGATGCTTGCTCTTTTCGATGCAAGATCTCCACTGGTTCCTCTATCATGCTCATGTCCTCACACATCTCTATAGGTTGCTTCCCTAACACATGAGACGGATCATTCACGTACTTTCTGAGCATCGATATGTGGAAGACATTATGTACTCGATCGAATAGCGGTGGTAAACTAATGCGATATGCAACTTCACCTATTCGTCCCAAAATTTCAAATGGTCCAACATAACGTGGACTTAACTTCCCCCTCTTGCCAAATCGCATTACACCTTTCATAGGTGACACCTTCACAAACACATGCTCACTTTGTAGTCAACACTAGTCCGCTTCACATCGGCGTAACTTTTCGCTCTACTCATGTCTTCAACCTTTCTCGATAATTAGGACAACGGTGGCGTTGTCTTCAAGCGATTTTGGTCCCTAATACAAATTTCTCACTGTTTCCTCCCAATTCGGAGGTGACTTGCATCGTCGTCCATCTAGAGCTTCATACGGTGCCATGCCAATGCTCGTTTGAAAAGCTTGTTATATGCGAACTCGAGCATCGGTAGATACTCATCCCAGTATCCTTGCATATCAAGCATGCAAGCTCTGAGCATGTCTTCTATCACTTGATTCACCCGCTCTGTCTGCCCATCAGTTTGAGGATGGAAAGCTGAACTAAAGTCTAGTCGAGTTCCCATTCCTTCTTGAAATTTCTTCCAAAACTTGGACGTATATAGTGGATCACGATCCGAAATGATCTTGCTTGGAATCCGTGTAATCTTACAATCTCCTTCATGTATAATTCGCCATCTTCCCAAAGATATGTGGTATTATACGGCAAAAAGTGCGCTGATTTGGTCAATCGGTCTATGACGACCCAAATGGCATTGTGTCTCTTGGCAGTACGGGGTAATCCAACAATGAAATCCATTGAGATCGATTCCCACTTCCATTCCGGTATTGGTAAAGGTTGCAATAGTCCCGCAGGATGTCTATGATCAACCTTCACTTGCTGACAAGTCAAACATCGTGACACATACTCGGCCACGTCTTGTTTCAGTCCTCTCCACCAGTAATTCTTTTTCAAATCTTGGTACATTTTGGTGCTACCGGGGTGGATCGATAATTTGACTTATGAGCTTCATCAAGAATTGTTCGTCTTAGATCGGCATTATCCGGGATGCATAGACGGCCTTTAAACAACAAAGAACCATCTTCTTTTTCTGAGAAGTCCGACCTGATGCCTTCATTCACGTCTTGATAAATCTTCGTTAATGTCGGATCCTTCATCTGTAGATCGTGGATATGCTCAAATATCACTGGCTTTACTGATATGTTAGCCAAAAAGGATCCAGTGTCCTTTGACTTAATGTTCGCATCATAGAATGCCAGGTCTTCCAATAATTTCCATCGGTGCATACCCAAAATCAAGGAAGCTAACTGAGCTGAACCTTTTCGACTCAATGCATCGGCCACTACATTCGCCTTGCCAGGATGGTATTGTATAGAGCAATCGTAGTCCTTGAGGAATTCCATCCATCTGCGCTGTCTCATATTGAGCTCCTTCTGTGTGAACAGATATCGGAGGCTCTTATGATCGGTGAAAATTTCAAATGTTTCACCATACAAGTAGTGTCTCCAAATTTTCAGGTCAAAAAATAGTACGCGGTTCAAGTCATGAGTCGGGTAATTTTCTCGTGTTCTTTCAACTGCCTTGATCCGTAGCTATCACCTTCTTGTTTTGGTTGAGCACACAACCAAGGCCATTGTATGAGTCGATGTACCTGCGTATCCTCCTTTCAAGGAATTGCCAACCTGGAGTCGTTTGAGTTCTTGAAAACTCTTCTATGCCTCACTCCACTCAAACCTTGAATCTTTACGTGTCAGCTTTGTGAGAGGTCCCGATATTTTTGAAAACCCCTCAACGAAACGTCGATAATAGCCTGCTAAGCCCGTGAAAACTTGGACATACATCCTTTGTCTTTGGTTGCTCCCATTTAACTACTGCTTCTATCTTTGCTGGATCTACCGTGACGCTGTGCTTCGAGACGACATGTCCCAAAAAGCTAACTTCTTCCAACCAAAACTCACACTTACTGAGTTTGGCGGATAATTGGTGTTCACGGTGCGTTTGTAGTGCAATCCTCAAGTGTTCTTCGTGTTACATCTTGGATTTGGAGTATATTAGTATATCATCAACGAACACTACCACACGTGAGTCCAAGTGTGGTTTAAACACTCAGTTCATCGAGATCCATAAATGACGCCGGGCATTCGTTAATCAACGGCATCACAAGGAATTCATAGTGTCCATACCGTGTCCAGGAAAGTCAGTCTTACAGATGTCCTCTGCCTTGACTGCAAGAATCGATGATAAATCTTAGATCGATCTTGGAAAAATACCTTGCTCCTTGCAGTTGGTCGAATAGATCGTCAATTCTAGGCAAAGGGTAGCGGTTCTTCACAGTAAGTTTGTTCAATTGTCGATAGTCAATGCATAGTCGCATTGACCCATCTTTCTTCTTGACAAATAAGACCGGTGCTCCCCATGGAGATACACTTGGTCTAACAAACCCCTTGTCCATCAGCTCTTGTAGTTGTTCCTTCAACTCCTTTAACTCAGCGGGGGCCATACTATATGGGGCTTTCGGAATAGGCTCCGGTCCTGGTGTTAAGTCAATGGCGAATTCTACCTCTCTTTCTGGAGGTAATCCAGGCAATTCTTCCGAAACACGTCGGTAAGTCTCGCATATCTCAAAAATGACGTTCTTTTCTTCCTTGTCCTCCTTTAAGAACGCTAAGTATCCACTGCAACCCTTTCTGATCATCTTTTCGGCCCTTACTGCTGAGATCAGTGGCACAGATGACGACCTCACTCCTTGAAACCGAAATGATCTTCTTGTGTTGGGTCTGAAAATGACTACCTTGTTCTTGCAATCAATCGCAATCTTTGCTAACCGGTCCATGCCAAGGATCACATCAAACCCTTGCATGTCTAACGGTACCAACTTTGCTTCCAATTCATGCACTTCTAAGTCTTGGTACTCTGACGATGGATTTGCAAGCTAACTCCGTGTCTACTAACTCTCCGATCGGAATAGACACGAGATAGGGCCGAAATCCAACGTCTCTGGAACGATCTTCATCTTCTTAGCAAAACGTGGAGTGACGAATGAGTGGGTAGACCCGGGGTCTATCAACACTCGAGCGTCATGTCTAAATACACTTCCCTTTTCATACATAGTTAAAGTACCTATAATATATATACACATACATACAGGAATTTACACATCAAAATGCACTCTCAGTTTATATTAAAAGAATCTACACTATTCCTAATGCATGCACCCTTTCCATCTAAAATTCTTTATGAAACGAAATTTTTTTTTTTTTTTTTTTGTAATAAAATAAAATTTCTCACCTTGGATGACGTCGTGCACATTCCCTGCTTCCTGAGCAGTGACTGCATAGGCTCTCCCCCTAACAATCGGCTTCCTTGCTTGAATGGGTCGTGGTGTCAGAATCGAAGCCGCCTTGCCCCTTTCGTCTTGATCATGTGGCCCACCTTGCCACATCGGAAACAACCTCTAGTTCCGATTCTCATCTATAGTCCTATGCGGCTTGCCACATCCGCACACGCCTCTCGAGGTGCGGAAGATATGACGAGAACCCCGTGTGATAGTGGCACCATGAACATGGCAGGCTCTCATAGCGAATAGGTCTCCCCGGCCTTGAGTAATGGAAACCTCTGTTGGTGTTGTTGTTCTGTTGCGCCTCGGTCTTCCAAAACCTCCACAAGCTGCGGTCTCGACTCGACCCACGAACCTCGGCTTTTTATTCACGGTTCGTAGTTTCCCATCCTTCCGTGGTCAAGTCCTCTCTGTTGCTCTCTCTCTATATCTGCTCGTGTTCTCCTCTTCCAACCAATGCTTTGCTCATGACCTCTTCATAGGTCCTCAGTTGAAATGGAGCTACGCCTCCCCTAACCTCAGGCTTCAAACCTTGCTGAAACCTCTTGCACTTCATCACTTCAGGAGCGACGTAATCCCGAGCAAAACCGGCAAGTCGTAGAAACTCTACCCCGTATTCTCTCACTGTCATTCTCCCTTGTACTAACTGCAAAAATTGTATCTCTAATTGGTTCCTCACCACTTCCGGGAAATATTGTTTGTTGAACTCCTCAACAAATTCCTCCCAAGTCCAAGGCAACTCTGGGGTCTCCTGAGCCCGAGTCCTTATCACGGACTTCCACCAAGGCCCAGCCTCCCCATCCAACATGTAAGCTGCCCATCTTACACTCTCATCTTCCGTGCAAGTTAGCACGCTAAAAACTTTCTCCATTTCCATCAGCCAATCTCCGCCATTGTGTATGCACTGTAAATGAAGGAGGTCTCATCCTTCTAAACTCAGAAAAGATGAGGGGGCACGAACCAGTCCCTACAGGTGGTGTAGGTGGCTGCTGTTCTCTTGACGCATGAGCTGCAAAGGATGCTGCTTGTTGAGCCATGGCAGCTGCCATAGTCTCCATAGTGTGTATCATCCTTTGTCGTTCCTCTCTATCTTCTTGTCTTTCTCTCAATCTTTCTTGCTCTCTTAGATCTTGATCCTGATGATCTCGATCCTCTTCCTCATGATGTCTCACTACACGCCTCGTTTCCTAAAGGCACTTTCTGTTGGTAGGAGAGATGAAATCATCTCCACTCATAAACTCCTTTGATGGCCTCCTCTTGGTGGCCCCTCCCTCTAGACATTGCGGTACATTTGAAACTAAAGTTTAGTTAGCGAAGCCCCTATGTTCGACGAAAGAACCCTTGTCGAATTGCTAAAAGAAAAGGCTCGATACTATCAGATGTGGTTTGGCACAAACCCGTGCCATCAAGACGATCATCTTGGACCGTGCCCTTAACTATGCACGGAACACTGGTATATCAAGCATAAAAAGAAATAAGAACAACTTGCGGAATTTAAATCTAATTAGAAATACTTTTCAAAGGATAGTTCTACCCTCATGCCTCTGCATGAAGGGAGAACCGATCCGAACCATCGATGATATAAATCATCACGGATGGTTCGAAGGAATAATCCAAACTCTATACATATACATGTTTTCACAAAATAAAGGCTTGACATACCAAGCATACAATCTCTACTCAAAACTCCTCAAGTAGCACAACGAGTCCTCTAGAAGAAGTCCTCCTGAGGTGGCTCCAACTCTCGCCGAAGAAGTCCGACGCCAGGATCGGCGTCCCCGAAACCTCCTCGGCAATTGCTACTAATGGACTGCGACGTATAGTCTATAGGGTGAGCTACATCCTAGCCCAATAGGGAACAAACAACTGCTTGAACATATAAGTTATAACTCACATATATTCTATGATATACCATGCATGATGTAACTATGCAATTGTTGATAAAAGCATTAAAAGCATTATCGTTGATTTCTTATGTTTTCATTTACTCATGAAAAATCTGAAAAGGCCTAAAGCAAAACTTAAACTTTCAACTTAAGTAATCCCCGAGCAATATAGCATCGAGCCCCGATGAGCTACCCTTCATCGTCATCTATATAGAGCTTTTAATGTATTCCACAGAATACCATATAGTACCCAAGCCCTTTCCCAGGGATTGGTGGCGGGGTTTCACTTGTCTCAATCAACACCCACAGGGTGTGCTTACTATGTCTGGATAAGCCTCCGCACCTCTACGGTTTTTTAGCCACGTATAGTCACGGATATCTGCCGTGTCGTTGTGGATATCCCGCCACGTCGGTGGGGTAACCTAAGGAACCTCAAATAACAAAATATTTTGCCTTACATATAGTTATTCATCGTGTAAGTGTGCTATCTTATATCAGTTAGGCTCTATCAAACATGATTCAATCTGTGGATACATCCCTGGGATGTATCCATTAACTTGAATCACACCTGATGCTCCTATCTCTTTACTTCTTCATCCCACGGGATGGCTCATTCGTTTTCTCTTATGAATGTCACACACACACACTTTTCACAATTCTTTGAGCAGTAAAAATAATTGAATTGAAATTTATATCACTACATACATGCTCTTGTAAAATAAAGTACATGTTCAAGGTGTTCCCTACCTCAAGTCTTCACTTGTTCAATGCATCAAGGTCCCACGTGGCTCCTCGTGCACTAGCTCACACGTACCACCTATGGTACCACACAACAGGTAAAACACATCACAAGGGATGCAATAAAGAAGGTATAAGATCCTCCAAGAATCTTAAAGTCAAACCTAAAAGTCAACAAAATTTATCCCAGTCGATTAATCGAAATCCAGAATCGATTAATCGAACTTGGTTCGATTAATCGATTTCCAAAATCGATTAATCGAAGGTCAATATCGATTAATCGAAGTAATTTCGATTAATCGAAATTCTCCTTTTCGCAAAGTCCATTCACGATTGAATTGTCATTCGATTAATCGAATCATTTTCGATTAATCGAAATTCTTCTTTTCAAAGTAAACTCACCGTTGAAACGATGAAGTTTCCGTTCGATTAATCGAATCGATTTCGATTAATCGAAATTCTTCTTCATAAAGTACACCCTCTTGTTCAGTTGAGTTTTCATTCGATTAATCGAATCCGATTTGATTAATCGAATTTCTTCTTTTCGCAAGGTACACCTCTTTGTTGAGCAGTTGAATTTCACAGATCCCAAATCGATTAATCGAAAACTCAAATCGATTAATCAAATCCCATTTCGATTAGTCGATTTTTCATAAATCATTTCCTCCAACCCTTGGGGTCCACTGGAGGTTCCCAGTCGATTAATCGATTCTCAAATCGATTAATCGAAATCCAAATTTGATTAATCGAAATCCAATTCGATTAATCGAAGTCGTGGTCTTCTGACCTTTCAACTTCCTGGCCAATTTCGATTAATCGAAACCCAATTTCGATTAATCGAAATTGTCAGATTCAGCCCTTTTCGAGCTGTTCTTCCCAATCTTTTCCCCACACTTTTTCCTCTATTTTTCTAAGCCATTATCCTATGATCTAACCCACATTTAACCACAACTTAACCCCTATGATCTATGCATCTTATTTACAAAAATTTACCTTGGATAGATCTCAAGTTGATTTCAAATCTAGGGTTGGAAGGCTAGGGTTCCAGCTTTAGCTTTTTCAGCGGATCCCTTGCGTTGAATCGGCCTCTTTAATACTTGGATCCTTCCTTCCTCAGCTAGCCTTTACTCCTTGCATTAATCACTCTTTTTACTCTCTCTCTCTCTTCTTTACTCTCCTTCAACAACCCAAAATACCCATCTAGGGTTATTAAACCCTTTTTTTCCCTCTCTTAGTTTGTGTGTTGAGCACATGCACCTCAATAGGTATATGCGACTTCATATTTACAACACACACCACGAAATCACTCAAGCTATCACATCTCGTCCGTTCACCACATCCCATGCTAACTCTTGATCTCCTGATTGGTCAAACTTGTGACCAATCGGGCACGGATCCCGAGGTCATAGTTTTGCGTGATTTTTTTCGGGCTATTACAAAGACCTTGATCAAACAAATAGTTATTACTTTTCATTTGGACCGTTGGATTTTTGAGCCAAGTTTTTGTTGGGTATTTGTGACCCACATAATAACTTTACCCTTTTCCTAATTTACTTAAACTTGATTGACTAAAGACTTTGACATTTCATTGGTAACGTGATTCCACTCCACGCAACTTTAGAAGTCGGTTTCGACATGATTGGTTTGTACTAAGCTAATCCCTATTTTTTAGTGATACACTTCTCTCTTGAATCCTTGATGAGTTAGGATTCAAGGGCATGCTATAAAAGAGGGCAACGTTCCCTCTTCATCTCCACTCAATATAATCATGCTCATCATATAGAGGGAGATAGAAGCGAGGTAGTATTACCCTCAAATCGGTAATCACGCGGCTCATCGGAATTCTGTTTCATATCATCCTCGGCGGCAAGGTATGTTCCAACCTTGTATTAAATTGTTGATAATTGAAATTAATTGGCTTCAATTAGTATTGTTTATTTTAACAATTGGTATCAGAGCCTGGTTTAAAGGATAATTTATTTTCAATCTAAATAAAATAACGTCGGTTGGTTCATACAAGGCCGCCAGTTCGCCAACGGCCCTGGTGGATTCTTGGTGTGTTCGCCGATTGATTTTATTGTTGTCGGTTGTTTAATCCAACCCTCTACCCATTGGTTGGCAAAAGGATATATACAAAAAATAAAAATAAAAAAGTACAAGAACTATGAACTATTGACATAATAGAATGTATGGAGCTTTAGTTCTATCTATAAAGGGGTTTAGGTAGAACGATAAAGCAATCATTTCGGGATGTATAGCGAAAGTAGGTTTGCAGTCTGTCCAAGGATGACCGACCTATGGAGGATACGTTATCCTTAAATTTTAAAATTCTTTTTTTATTAAGATTGCATGTGCATTCGTCTGTGCGACCTATTATTTTTTGCCAAAGCTAATTTAGAAAATTTATATAAATGAAATGAGTAGAATAGTCATGTGTGTCTAGGTGAGAGAAGAGCAACACTTATGACTTAAGCTGATGCATAGCTTCGATCAAATTGAAAACACATTTGACTAGGTCTATGTGTGTTCCTAAACACAACTTAGGAAGACTTATGATAAGTCAAAGCTTCTGCCCTAAGGTGATGCTGAGACAATGAGTGAAGTTTGTCCCTTAGAGTGAATGTTCCTTTGCACATGCTTGTTTACACTCTGATTAATTCAACCTCGACCCCGGGTATGAATTTTTATTTTATAAAGTTCTAATTGAATAATGTGCTGATAGACATTCTTTTTCATATCAGCTATGGACGGATCAATCTTACACCAACAGATGACCAGTATTGAAAAACTTAATGGCACCAATTATAACACCTGACGAATGGGTCTTGATTTGACCCTTAGATATATGGACTATGACTTTGTTCTCACGAAGGACAAGTCAACTTTACCGTCCAACGCCACTGAAATTCAAAAGGCCCAATACGCTCGATGGGACAAGGTAAATCGTATGACAATGATAATCACACACGCTTCTATTACTGAACCCATTAGAGGTGATATTAAAATTACTGAAACAGCCAAAGAATTATTGAAGATCATTCAAGACCAGTTCGTTGGAACAGTAAAATCCCTACATTACAATTTTTTAGTGCAATTGGTCAATATGCAATATGATGGCAATGGGAGTGTGCGAGAATTTATTCTTAAAATGTCTATATTGGCTATGAAGCTTAAAGAACAAGGAATTACCATCGAAGAAGATGTCGTAGTGCATTTAACTGTTGCTTTTCTTCCCAAGCAATTTGATACTTTTAAAGTAAATTACAATGCTCAGAAGGATAAATGAGATTTGAATCAATTGATCTCAATGTGCGTGATTGAAGAAGAGAGGCTTCGTGGAAACAAAGTCGAATCTGCTCATTTTGGCCACAATCTTCCCTATAATCCAGCTTACAAATCAGCTCACAAGAAGAATTTTAAGAAAAAGAGTCAGAACCACTACAACAATAGTAAGGGGATTAAAAAAGATTTCAAGCTAAAAGCAGTTAAGGTCAACGATGATGATGGTTGCCACTTCTGTAAGAAGAAAGATCATATCAAGAAAGATTGATACTTGTGAAAAAATATTATGAAAAATAAACAGCGAGGAGGTATTAACTTCGTACATGTTTGCTTTGAATCAAATCTAATAAATATTTCAGAAGGTTCATGGTGGGTTAACTCAGGTGCCTCTGTGTACGTTTCTCATACTTTGCAAGGGCTAATTAGCAGGAGAAGCCCAAGATCGGATGAGAGGCTTTTCCTCGGAAATGAACAAGCGGTTTAAGTTGAGGCCATTGGGACTTACTGCCTTCTCTTAGACTTTGGACATATTTTGCCACTACAAGATGTCTATTTTATTCCTTCATTTCGACGGAACCTTATTTCTATATCTAGATTACTTGGTCATGGATATTGTTTCACCTTTTATAGGAGTGATTTATTTGTTACTCTACATTCTGATTTAGTAGGACATGGTTTATTGATAGACGGGTTATTTCAGCTATCTCTTGATATTGATTCTATTTCTTCATCAGTATATGTTTCTTCTACCTTATCTGAGTCCAAGCGTGCGCTTTGACATAAAATTCTTCTATGCTCTGGTATAGACGGTTAGATCATGCATCAAAGAAAAGACTAGAGACTATGGTCAAAAATAATATTCTTAAACCTCTCGATTTTAGTGATTTTAAAATCTGCGCAATGTATTAAAGAAAAAATGACAAAATAATGCAAGTTTGAAGCTTCAAGATCATCTGAGTTGTTACATCTCATTCACACTGACATTTGTGGCCCTTTCCCTACTCCTTCACATGGTGGGCAGCGTTACTTGATCAGCTTTATAAATGATTTCTCACGATATGCGTATGTGTATCTAATTCATTACAAATCTGAGGCACTTGACACGTTCAAAATCTTTCAAACTGAGGTAGAGAAACAGTTAGATAAAAAGATAAAGAGTCTCATATCAGATAATGGAGGTGAATATTATGAGAAAATGAATAAAGACAGTGTAAATCACAGACCTTCGTCGAATACCTAAAGGAACAGGACATATTTCCTCAATACACTGCTCCAGGTACACCACAACAAATGGCGTCTCTGAAAGAAGAAATCGTACATATTAGGATGTCATACGGAGTATAATGAGTCTTTCAAATCTTCCTGAGAGTTTTTGAGGAGAAGCTCTCAAAACAGCGATTTATATTATAAATAGGGTATGATGTGATATTTTTAATGTAATGTTTTACTCGCAAGTGCACGAATCGGTTTGTATATAGTGGGTGCGGAGTACGAGATCGTTCCCACGAGGATTAATTTGGAAATACCTAAAAGAGACAAGCAATTCTAGAAATCGGTGAAGATCTAACAGTATTCTACCAGTTTTATGATTTAAGTGGTTGATGGTAATTAATGACTACAAATTAAAATTCAATTGATGATTAACAAATAAAAGTAAAGATGAAGATACTAAATCCTCCCATCTTTGGTCCGTTCTTCCTATAATATAAATCTAAGGATTAACTTATGAGATACTTCATTGGTAACAAACACCTTTTATGGAAGATCAATGGTCAACACCCTAATAGGTTCCATGTTGCATCCACCAATCGGGACTTAGATGATTTTCATATATAGATCCGGGATCAAAGTGGTACTGCGGCTAGACACATGATCTCGGGTTCAAATAAAATCATCCCCAAGGTGGGTGAAAATTCCAACAAGAATACCACTTACAAATCTGAAATCAAGGGCATGGCTCTACACTTTATTCGATTAGGGATATTCGAGATAAAATTACCATTCTAACCAAGATCCGGGGCATGGCTCGGCACTCGATCCCGAACATAATCATAATTAAATCCACACAACGAAAACACAAAGACCATAACAATGATAGGGTAAAATTACCGTCACAGATCCGAGATCCCGGGCATGACTCGGCACACGCGATCCCGGTTAGTGGCGGGGATTTCATCCATTCATGATAGCACAACAACCATAAAAATAAAATCTCATATTTTAATCCTAATTTTATATTATTAAAAGTACATCCCTCGGATGAGAATCATTAGATCCCCATCCCTATAAATTTAGCCACACATATTGTAAGTAAATGACATAAATAAATAAAGACGGGAAAATAATATTAATTAAAATTACCTCAAACTTCAAAATAAATTACGTTGATCCACACGGATGATAATCTTTAGAAACGAAATAAATGCAGAAATAAACTTTGAATAAAATTGAAGGAATGAGTACTTGAAAAATTAAAGAACAAAACTCTCAAAAAGAAATAATAAAACTTCCTATTTCTATAAAAAATAATGGCTAAAAACTAAGAACACTAAGAACTAAAACTCTCTCCTACGTAATTCAAATGCTAAAAGATCTCTAAAATTAATCTCTACTCTCCCGAAGTGTTTGAGTCTTTAAATAGAATCCCTCGCGCAAAGTATCCTAAACCGACTTTTTATGGTCGATTAATCGACTAATGGCTGTCGATGCATCGAGCCGACAAAACTTCCACAAAATCACGTTTCCAGTGTCAGAATCGTGTCAGACTGCAGTTCCTGCTCGATTAATCGACCTGTAGGGTCGATGCATCGACCCCAGAAATCCGTGAAAATCAGCAATTCTTATGGTTCAGACACTACTTCGGTATTTCGGCCATAACTTTCTGTCCTAAACTCGGATTGAGACGATTCTTATGCCGTTGGAAAGCTGACGAAAAGATCTACAACTTTTATGTTTTGACAATTTTGTAATTCAGCCGTCTTCAAGGTCCAAATTTAGCCGCAAGTCGCACCAAGTTCTTGATTACCCGAAATTGCAGTGTTTTGGCATTATATTCAGAATTCTTGCACTGTTTTCTATACTTGGCTTCTATTTACCTGAAACACTTCAAATCTAATCAATCTTATCAGATAGCCTTCATCGGATAGCTAAATATAGGTATTTAGGGGCGAAATATCCTCATTTTTCAGTACTCATCATACCCCCAAACCTACACTTTGCTAGTCCTCGAGCAAAGCAACTAAAGAAAATAAATAAATGCCACTTTCGTAGGGAACACGATTGCACTTAGCATGTGCAACAAGCCTTTAAACCCCTAGGTGATCCTAGTGGAGGAGTTGTGTCTCCTGAGGGTTTACAGTGAAGTTACCCACAAACTTCAATACATTTTTGAAATCATCGATAAAATTGAGTTTTCAAAACATGATTTTGATAACATATATACCATTCAAAAACAAAAATCATTAATCAATTCAACATGCTAATCCTCAATTTTAAATAACAATGTTATATTAATCATACTAATATCCATTCAAATTAGTCTAATGCTCAAATCGTTAGATAGCTCATCCATTCATGCCTAAGCGTGAAGTGTGTGCATAACCAAACCAAAATTCATTCATCTCAGAACTAGTTCAAACGGAAAACCGTTGGATCTGTTGTTTTGACTCAATCCTCACTTTAGGCATACTCTCAAAATATAAAGACACCGATAGTGGATAAGTTTTCGCACATATGTGAGAGGTCAATACAAAGCAAATAAAAAGGTCTCACATGATAAATGAAACACGATGCAATCAATGAACAAAAATTAATCTCATAAGAAGATACTTGTATATCCTAAGCATGTCATATCAAGTGTCATAAGTATCACATATTTACTCTCCACAAGGCAGTTACTAATGCAAGATCAGATCATGAAGGTCTTTTTAGGGTTGTAATGGGGCTCGGAAAGGTAAGAAAGAATTGGAAGTTGGGATTCAAAGTTTACGAAATTGGAAAAGAAACAACTTTTTTTCTATTTCTCTTCTTTTCTTTTCTCTCTCTCAATTTTTCTATTTTCTCAACTCACTTTTTCTTTTGAATTTCCTTTTCTTGAAGCACCTCAGATTTTTCATTATTTTTCACAATTTTCTTTTTCTTTTTCTCTCCCCTTTTTCTTTTTATTTTTTGCCATACACTCTCAGTAAACACCACAATTCAGTATCTCTCCACTTACTCTCTTTTCGTTCACTCTCATCCCTCGTTCCTAATTTCTCAGAAATAAGAAGGGTAAAGCTGAATTTTCAGAAATGGTGAAGGGTTAAAGGTTAACGTGGCTTATCAAAGAATGTATAAAGGTAAATTTTCAATAGGCTCAAAGGGGTACTAGAAAGATAAATTTATTTGAGGTGGGGCATTTTAAGCACAAACGAGCCAAAGATGGCCTTCAATCATATCCTTAAAAGATAGTAACTTTGCTTATTTGTCTTGAGTAGATATACAGTACATTCTAACATAATGATATAAATTTGATTTCATGCAAAGTCACAAGTCAAAATGAAGTGTATGAGATTATGCAAAATAAGTCGTATTCAAAGAAAACTCCGAGTTTATATATTCACTCATCAATGATGGGAAATTAGCTCTAAAGCTCACTGGGTTTAGTCTCCACTGAAATCCTAAGATTCAACATTCAAAACAGTTCATCGATTTCTAAGTCTTAGCTTGGTATAAGTGTAAAAATTCTAGGCATGAATATCAAAATTATTCACAACATATCACATTAAGCTTCATCATCTTAGATACAAGTAATCAAAATATGACACTAGTATTCTCAAAATTAAATTCACATGCATCATCAACTAAAGTTTGAAAACAATCGTAAAATAATGTGCATGATGACTTCAAAAATAATTTTTTTTTTTTTTTTTTTTTCAGATATTTCAGATAAAACATATAAATGACGTAAAATAATTAACCATACCCCCAAACCTAAAGATGACAATGTCCTCATTGACTGAAAGAAGTAGCGCACCCCCAAACCTGTTTGAAAAAAGTACCTCAACACAAAGATCAGGTGCAGAGAATATGTGTATCAAATTGGAACATGACAAAAAATATATTGAAGGGAATATGGTTACACTATTGAGGGAACTAAAAAAACAATCCAAACTAAACACAACAAAACAAAAAAGAAAGAAAAAAAACTAAAAAATCCTAAATCCTAAACCAAACGAAAACTACACAATTGGGTTGCCTCCCAATGAGCGCTAGTTTAAAGTCGATAGCTCGACCTTGGGAATTGCTCAGTCAGGGTGAGCCAGTGGCTCACCCAAAGAAATAGTGTCAGAGAATGCAATCGCATTCTCAAGGAACGGTTTCAATCGCTGACCGTTAACTCGAAAAACATTCCCGTGTTTCGGGTTTATAATATCTACTGCCCCATTGGGGAGTATTCGAGAGATTTTGAAAGGACCACTCCAACGGGTTTTTAGTTTCCCCGGAAATAGATGAAGTCGGGAATTGTAGAGTAGAACTAGTTGACCAACAACGAATGATTTCCGCAGAATAGATTGATCATGAACCCGTTTCATACGGTCCTTATACGATTTAGCACAGTCATATGCATCAGCACGGAGTTCCTCTAATTCATTTATTTGGAGACCCCTTTGGGTACCAGATTTCAGGAAATCGAAATTCAATGACTTAACGGCCCAAAATGCTCGATGTTCCAATTCAACCGGGAGGTGACATCCTTTACCAAAGACCAACCGATACGGCGACATGCCAATCGGAGTTTTAAATGCAGTTCTATACGCCCATAGAGCGTCATTCAATTTTAACGACCGCCTTTTACTATTCGGATTGATTGTCTTTTCTAAAATTCGCTAAGTTCTCGATTAGAGACTTCAACTTGGCCACTTGTCCGAGGATGGTAGGTGTAGCAACTTTGTGTGACACCATATTTCTTCATTAATTGGGTGAACACTTTATTGCAAAAGTGCTTTCCACCATCACCGATTATCGCTTTTGAATGCCAAACGTGAAAACACTTGATCCTTGAGAAATTTGATCACTACTCGTGATCATTAGATTTACATGCCACGCCTCTACCCATTTTGAAACATAGTCAACACCGACAAGAATGAAACGATCCAAATGAATTCGAAAGGACCCATAAAATCGATCCCCAAACATCAAATAATTCAACTTCTAAAATTGGGTTGAGGGCATCATGTTGCGCTTTGAGATTGACCCAAGATTTGTGATTGTAGCCGGGACTTGCAATGTTGATGGCAATCCTTAAATATTGCGATAGAAAACCACTTTGAAAGATCTTAGCTGCGATCTTTTTGGAACTAAAATGACCTCCACAGCTAACTCATGACGAGCGAGATGATTCGTGGTTGCTCGATTCAGAATGCATCGTCAGTATGATTTGATCGGACAACGATATTTGAATAAGTACGGATCCTCGAAAAAATAGTGTTTCACCCGAGCTAAGAAAATAGATTTCTCATTCCTCGACCAATGGTGAGGTAATTTCTCGGTGACTAGGAAATTGACAAGATCCGCATACCAAGGTGGGCAATCAATCCTGAACAATTGTTCATCCGGGAAGTGCTCCAAGATCGGAACAGGCTCGTCAGGTTCTCAATAATAATTAGTGACAAATGATCGCCACCACATTTTTGAACCCTTCTTGTCCTTGATCTCCAAATCAAACTCTTGTAACAACAAGATCCACCTTATTAAACGTGCCTTAGCCTCTTTCTTAGCGAGCAGATATCGCAGAGCGGCGTGATCCTGAATACCACAACTTTAGATCCTAATAAATAGGATCGAAATTTATCCAACGAAAACTACCGCCAAAGTTCCTTTTCTTGGTCGAGTAGTTCAACTAGCATCGTTGAGAGTGCGACTTCGCATAGTAGATCACATGCGGTAATTTTTCTATTCGTTGTCCAAAAGCGGCTCCAATTGCATAATCGGGCGTCGCACATAATTTCGCAGGAAGGCCCGATTGAGATTGAATTATCGGAGCTTTATCAATTCGGCCTTAATGGTTTCAAAAGGCACAAACATTTATCATTGAAGATGAATGGAACATCTTTGAAAGTAATGGTACGCAGAGCGGCCGTGCTATCTTCTGAAATCTTTAATAAAGCGCTTTGTAAAAAGGCGTGGCCCGAAAAGATCTCGATTTCCTTCTTGTCCTCGGTGGTGGTAGGTCGGCAATTAAATCAACTTTAGCCTTATCGACCTTGATACCACAGGGCGATATGATGTGTCCCAAAACAATGCCATCTCTAACCATGAAGTGACATTTCTCCCGATTAAGAACAAGGTTCTTCTCCACGGCATCGTGCAAGCACTAACGACAAATGATTCAACGATCGGAAAGCTGTTTCCATGTATCGAGAAAGTCGCATGAAGACTTCAAGAATCGTCGACCATATCCGAAAAATACTGATACATCTTTGGAATGTAGCTGGTGCATTACAAAGCCCAAACGGCATTCGTCGGTAGGAAAAAGTACCAAAAGGACATGTGAAAGTGGTCTTCTCCTGATCCTCCGGTGCAATGACTATTTGGCTATACCGAATAGCCATCGAGAAAGCAGTAGTCCTCATGCCCGACCAATCTTTCTAACATCTGATCGATAAACGGAAGTGGAAAGTGATCTTTCCTCGTCATCAAATTTAACTTCCGATAATCAATGCACACTCTCCACCCTGTTTGAATTTTTGTAGGGACCAGTATATTTTCTTCATTCTTTACCACTGTGATTCCCGATTTCTTAGGGACCACTTGTGTGGGGCTGACCCATTTACTGTCCGAGATGGGGTATAGGGTTCCGGCATCTAAAAGTTTGATTACCTCATTTGGACCACATCTTGCATTATAGGGTTCATCTCCCTGCGGTTCCCTAGAAGGCTTAGCATTGTCTTCCAAATGGATTCGTGCATACACAGTTGGACTAATGCCTTTGATATCTTTTATCGACCAACCGAGGGCACTTTTGTGCTCTTTGAGTACATTCATGAGTTGGCGCTTCTTGATGCGCATCCAGTGTTGATGATATGATAACAGGTTGAGTTTCATTCTCCCCCAGGTAGGCATACTTGAGATTTTCCGGAAGAGGTTTAAGTTCTAAGGACACTTTCTCCTCCTCTTTCGGTTTTTCCTCGATTAATTCAATTTGAGTTCCACACTCTATTTCCTGTTCTTCACCCAGACGTGGTGTGGAATCCAACATGTGATTTACTTCTTGGATTAGTTGATCCACATCAAAATTTTCTCCAAAATGCGCAAGACAAGCTGCTAGAGGATCTTCAGATTCAGATGCATTAAATATTTCCTCTATAATTTCATCGAGTATGCAAGCTTGTGCATGTTCATCATCCTCCATGGGCTGCTTGGCAATATTAAAAATGTTGAGTTCTACTGTCATATTTCCGAATGACAGATTCATGATCCCATTTCGACAATTGATCAGCGCATTGGAGGTTGCTAGGAATGGTCTTCCTAGAATCACTGGAATATTATTCTTTAAATTTGATGCCGGTTCAGTGTCTAGAACAACAAAATCAACAGGAAAATAGAAAGAATCCACCTTGATGAGGACATCTTCTACAATTCCTCGAGGGATCTTTACGGACCGATCAGCTAACGAAGGGTCATTCGCGTGGTCTTAAGTTCTCCCAATTCGAGCTCCTTATACACAGAATAAGGCAACAAGTTGACACTTGCTCCTAAATCCAAAAGGGCCTGATCAATACGGTTATCGCCGATGATGATCGAGATTGTAGGACAACCTGGGTCCTTGTATTTGATTGGGAGCTTTGCTTGCAACACTGAACTAACCTTTTTGAATATTGGTCTTTCTTTTGATTGTGACCAATTCCTTCAAAAATTTAGCATAAGCAGGTACTTGACGGATGGCATCCAGAAAAGGAATATTAATTTTAATTGCTTGAAAATCTCATTTATTCCTTCCACGTCACGATTTCTCAGTGGTGCCATCAATCTTTCTAGTCTGCTTTGAACAAGACTTTTATTTTGTTCACTCTTGTTATCTGATATTTCTTTTGCTTGTACTTTGTCATCAATTTCTTCTCTCTCTTTAGATTTCTTCTCTCCATCAGACTCTTCCTCCTCCTCTGGCAACACTACTTTGTTATCGACCTGCTTTCCAGATCTCAACGTTGTGATCGCTCGAATTTGTTGTTGATTATCCTCTTGTGTTGAAGTTGATGTTTGTTCAACAACCATTTGGCCCCTTGGGTTAGGAACAGTTGGCTTGAAGCGAACCTTTTCTCTTTCACACGAGAAAGGATGCCAATTGCCCAATTTGGGTCTCTATTTTAGAGATTGAGGGCGTGTGAGAATGGATGAGTTTCATCGGGTCCTCGAGAAGGAGTTTGTGTATGAGGGCGTTGGTGATTTCCCCGTGGGTTGTTAAATCCGGTGGTGGAAATGTCGGCACAATATTTTGTTGTGGTTGGTTTGATAACCTCCCATTGGGTGGTAACTGAAAATTCTGGTTCATTTGCCGTGGTACAACGATTTTGATTGTATTGAAATTGATTCGGTTATTGAACCCTTGCTGCTGAAATTGCCCTTGACCGTAGTTCTGCTGCGGTCCTTGATTGAAATTTTGTTGGGGATAAAAGTTCATCCCCTGTTTCCTGGCCTCTATTTTTTGATTATTTTATTTCCATCGAAAATTTGGGTGATTTCTCCCGCTATTTGGGTTATTCTCATTGAAAAGCGTTTCCTTGATTCCGCCCATAATTATTCACTACATTTAATTGTTGGATGTGTCTTCATGATAGTTCGCATTGAAGGACATTCATCGCCATATGCATTGGACTTGCACAAATTGAACATGGCTCGAGTTGTATATTGACCATATGCACATTCTTCTTTACTTTCAATTCCTCCACTTGTTGAGTGTGAAATCAATTTTTAATCGGATCACAGGGAATCCTTTACTACGTATAGTCCTCCTTTCTTGGTTGAACTCCGGCTTGATCCGGGTTTTAGCTGTTCCAGTCTTTGTGAAATCCAGTCTTTGAGAATCCTCATTAGCTTTTCTAAGAAAGCATAAGATTCGGTTCTTTAAGGCTCGAATCCTCCGCTGTTCATTGACTCCACCGGATGTCTATTTGGTTGATTTAATCCATTGTAGAAACCTTTGGACTAGTCTCCACTTTGAGTATCCATGGTGCGGACATTTGAGTAAGAGATCCATGAATCTATCCCAAGCTTCATATAATCTCTCATCTTCCTCTTCTTGCGTGAAATCCGTGATTTCACGTCTAAGACAAATTCGTCTTGCCATAGGGAAGAACTTTGATAGAAACTTTTTGACCATCGATCCCGGTGGTTATGGATCCCGATGGTAGAGAATTTAACCATGCTTTGCTTTATCCTTTATAGAAAGGAAATAAGCGCTAACGATTCTCATTTGAAATTTTGGTAAGCGATGAGCGACTTCAACGAAGTCTTTAACGTCTTGGTATGGATCTTCTCGATCCATGCCGTGAAAGATTGGAAGGATTTGGATGACATTTGTCCGAATTTCAAACCGGCCACCAGGTGTGGCGGGGTACACAATGCATGATGGGGTGTTTGTAGTTATTGGAAAACAATTCTCTCAATGTTGGTTCTTCCTCTTGTTGAGTTGCCCATTCATGTTGTCGGTCATATTGACTTCGGATGATTCACTTAAAATTTACGCCTTGATCTAGCGTCCTTACGATTTGCCAGCGAGCACGTTCGATCTCGAAATTTAACGGTTCTAAATTTCTCTCTTTAGAAGACCTAGTGTGCATGCAAATGATGCACAGAGTGGAGGTTTCAGGCAGGAAAACCTCAAAAAAAAATTTAAATTTTTTAAATTAAAATTTAAATTAAAATTTTTAAATTTGAAATTTCCGAAAAATTTTTTTTTTTTTTTTTTTTTAAATCAATTAATCGAGTATAACTCGATCAATCGAGGACAACTCGATGCATCGACAGTTTGGGTCGATGCATCGACCTCCCGAAAATTTTTTTTTTTTTTTTTTTTTTTTTTTTTTTTTAAGCAGAAATACTATTTTAATCCTCGAAAATTCCTAAAATTTACTGTCTACCAAAAATTCAGATTTTCTCAATTTGATCCCCGGCAACGGCGCCAAAAACTTGATGTGATATTTTTAATGTAATGTTTTACTCGCAAGTGCACGAATCGGTTTGTATATAGTGGGTGCGGAGTACGAGATCGTTCCCACGAGGATTAATTTGGAAATACCTAAAAGAGACAAGCAATTCTAGAAATCGGTGAAGATCTAACAGTATTCTACCAGTTTTATGATTTAAGTGGTTGATGGTAATTAATGACTACAAATTAAAATTCAATTGATGATTAACAAATAAAAGTAAAGATGAAGATACTAAATCCTCCCATCTTTGGTCCGTTCTTCCTATAATATAAATCTAAGGATTAACTTATGAGATACTTCATTGGTAACAAACACCTTTTATGGAAGATCAATGGTCAACACCCTAATAGGTTCCATGTTGCATCCCTGCAATCAGGACTTAGATGATTTTCATATATAGATCTGGGATCAAGGGTACGGCTAGACACACATGATCTCAGGTTCAAATAAAAATCATCCCCAAGGTGGGTGAAAATTCCAACAAGAATACCACTTACAAATCTGAAATCAAGGGCATGGCTCGGCACACTTTATTCAGATTAGGGATATTTCAGATAAAATTACCATTACAGAACCAAGATCCAGGGCATGGCTCGGCACACTCGATCCCAGAACATAATCATAATTAAATCCACACAACGAAAACACAAAGACCATAACAATGATAGGGTAAAATTACCGTCACAGATCCGAGATCCCGGGCATGACTCGGCACACGCGATCCCGGTTAGTGGCGGGGATTTCATCCATTCATGATAGCACAACAACCATAAAAATAAAATCTCATATTTTAATCCTAATTTTATATTATTAAAAGTACATCCCTCGGATGGGAATCATTAGATCCCCATCCCTATAAATTTAGCCACACATATTGTAAGTAAATGACATAAATAAATAAAAACGGGAAAATAACATTAATTAAAATTACCTCAAACTTCAAAATAAATTACGTTGATCCACACGGATGATAATCTTTAGAAACGAAATAAATGCAGAAATAAACTTTGAATAAAATTGAAGGAATGAGTACTTGAAAAATTAAAGAACAAAACTCTCAAAAAGAAATAATAAAACTTCCTATTTCTATAAAAAATAATGGCTAAAAACTAAGAACACTAAGAACTAAAACTCTCTCCTACGTAATTCAAATGCTAAAAGATCTCTAAAATTAATCTCTACTCTCCCGAAGTGTTTGAGTCTTTAAATAGAATCCCTCGCGCAAAGTATCCTAAACCGACTTTTTATGGTCGATTAATCAACTAATGGCTGTCGATGCATCGAGCCGACAAAACTTCCACAAAATCACGTTTCCAGTGTCAGAATCGTGTCAGACTGCAATTCCTGCTCGATTAATCGACCTGTAGGGTCGATGCATCGACCCCAGAAATCCGTGAAAATCAGCAATTCTTGTGGTTCAGACACTGCTTCGGTATTTCGGCCATAACTTTCTGTCTCGAACTCGGATTGAGACGATTCTTGCGCCGTTGGAAAGCTGACGAAAAGAGCTACAACTTTCATGTTTTGACAATTTTGTAATTCAGCCGTCTTCAAGGTCCAAATGTAGCCGCAAGTCGCACCAAGTTCTTGATTACCCGAAATTGCAGTGTTTTGGCATTATATTCAGAATTCTTGCACTGTTTTCTATACTTGGCTTCTATTTACCTGAAACACTTCAAATCTAATCAATCTTATCAGATAGCCTTCATCGGATAGCTAAATATAGGTATTTAGGGGCGAAATATCCTCATTTTTCAGTACTCATCAGGGTACCTTGTAAAGAAGCTCCTGAAACCCCTTACAAGATTTGTACCGGTCACAAGCCTAGTTTGAATCATCTACATGTATGGGAATGTCTAGCTGAAGCAAAACTTTATAATCCTGAGTTGAAGAAACTTGACCATCGCATCGTCACATATTACTTTATAGGTTATCCAAAGCATACTCAAGCATACAGATTCTATTGCACTTCGAGACCATTAGAGATTGTGGAAACTTCAAATGTAAAATTTCTTGAAGATAATATTTTTAGTGGGAGTTAAAAGAGGAGAAACATTATCTTCAAAGAAGACCGTAACATTGTTTTACCTATTCCCGTTTGACCTTCCTTACCTCCTCTTTCTATGCCTCTTATTCCCGTTGGACCTCCCATATCAGTATTTGTTCCTCATGACATAGGGACATCAAGTGCACCCACTCTGGCTCCATATGCTTCTGAGGAGTAACCAATTACTTTAAGAAGATCCTCTAGAGAGCAAAGATCTACTATACCATCTGATTATGAAGTCTATGTCCAAGAGGATGACGATGTTCATCTAGATTTTGATAACCCTCCTTCTTTCCGCAAAGCTATGGAGAGCAACAAATCTCAATACTGGTAGGAGACCATGAGCGAAGAGTTGCAATCTATAGAGAAGAATAATGTTTGGGAACTCTTGCTCTTCCTGATAGTCATAAGGAAATTAAATGCAGGTGAGTTTTCAAAACCAAAAGAGATTCAGAGGAAAATATTGAAAGTACAAGGCAAGACTCGTTGCCAAGGGTTTCACACTGAGACCTGGCATTGATTTTAATGAAACTTTCTCTCCAGTATCATCTAAAGATTCACTACGGATCATCATTGCGATCGTTGCCTACTACGATCTCGAGTTGCACCAAAGGGACATTAAAACGACATTCTTGAATGATGATTTGGAAGAGGAAATTTATGTCTCAGTCATAGGGTTTTGTTGCACATGGACAAGAGAATCTTGTTTGCAAACTAAAGAGATCCATTTATGGATTAAAGCAGGCTTCACGATAATGATATTTAAAATTTGAAAAAATTGTGATACAATTTGGCTTCAAAGAAAATATTATGGACTAATGCATTTACATCAAAAGGGTTAAAGCGCATTTCATCATTCTCGTTCTTTACGTCGATGATATACTTCTTGCTAGCAACGATATTTATCTCCTACACGAAATAAAACTTTTTCTTTCAAAGAGTTTTGATATGAAAGATATAGAGAATGCTCTATATTTTTGGAATTAAGATTCATAGAGATCGAGGTGCTAAACTTTTAGGCTTATCGCAGAGAGCTTATATTGATAAAGTTCTCAAAAAATTTCATATGAAAAATTGTACGCCCGGTGATGCTCCTGTTGTTAAAGGCGATACTTTTAGTGAAAGTCAATGTCTAAGAAATGAAATCGAAAAAGCGCAAATAAATGTCTTTGAATATGCTTCTGCTGTTGGAAGCTTAATGTATGCAATGGTACGTACGACCCGATATCGTGTTTATTGTTGGAATGCTCGAAAGATTTTAACGAAATCCCGGTATTACTCACTTTAAAGCCATGAAGAAAGTCTTACGATATTTATAAAGAACTAAGGATTTTATGCTAGTTTATAGAAGGCCGAGCGAGCTTGCGGTTGTCAGATACATAGATTCAGACTATGCTAGGTGCTTGGAAACTCGAAAGTCTACTTCGGGTTTCATCTTCAAGCTTGCTGATGAAGCTATATTTTGGAGGAGCTCGAAACAAAGCATAACTATCGATTCCACCATGTTTGCAGAGTTTGTCGGATTCCATAAGGCTACTCACCATGCTATGTGGTTGAAAAGCTTCATTGGAGAACTAAAGATTGTGGATTCTATTGGAAAATCTATTGTAATTTATTGTGACAACAAGGCTGCTACAGATTTCATTAAAAGTTGGAGGATTACCAAGAATAATCGACACATTGAAATTAAATACCTTATGGTTCATGAGAAAGTGGAGGAAGGGATTATTAAAATTCCTCATTTGCCAACTGAAGAGATGATTGCAGATCCTCTAACCAAATGATTAGCTCTAAAAGTTTTTAAGGCGCATGTGATCCGAATGGGAGTGTTAGAGACACTCGAGTACACTATTTAAGTGGGAGTTTCTGATTCTAAAATGCATTATTCTCTTTTATAATACCTTTATTGCAATATTATGTTTTATTTAATTGATGCATTTGTTTTGGTACTATTATTATTATTATTATTTGTGCATATATACTGTTATTGTCTGGGAATATAAGTACTCAAATACGGTTGCTGGAGCTATCGTGATTAGGCATCACGGTTTGTGTAGCTTTTGTCCTGATAGGTGGGTGATGATTTTCACTTGACGCATGCCGTAATATATCAGGATAACATGCCTTAGGGTATGAAGCAGGATGAATGAGGGGATATAAACAAGAAGTTACATTAAAGTGTATATTTTCTAATATTACTAAACCCACAACGAGCTCTCCAGTTTATTAATGATATTAGTGTCTTGACTATGGAACTGTCATAATGAGATTTGAAGAAATGATATATTATCGGCATTCATGATCTGACATTAAGATTGTTACTAAATTTGGGAGAATGCGTGTTACATCGAAGTCTTGAAAGTCAATATTTGTATAAAACTTTAAAGGATGGTCATCCATTTTTGAACTAAGTCAATCATAATATTTTTCCTTGTTTTCTAATTTTATTTTATTAAAATATATATATATATATATATATATATATATTATTAAAGTTAATGTGTGGTTTAAGTGAGAGATTGTTGGGTATTTGTAACCCACACAATAACTCTACTCTTTTCCTAGTTTACTTAAAACTTGATTGACTAAAGACTTTGGGATTTCATTGGTAGCGTGATTCCACTCCACGCAACTTTAGGAGTCAATTTCAACATGATTAGTTTGTGGTAAGTCAATCCCAATTTCTTAGTGATACACTTCTCTCTTGAATCCTTGATGGGTTAGGATTCAAGGGTATGCTATAAAAGATGACAACGTCCCATTTTCATCTCTACTCAATGTAATCGTATCCATCATATAGAGGGAGATAGAAGCGAGGTAGTAATCTCCTCAAATCGGTAATCACGCGGCTCATCGGGATTCTCTTTCGGATCATCCTCGACGGCAAGGTATGTTCCAACCTTGCATTAAATTGTTAATAATTGAAATTAATTGGCTTTAATTAGTACTGCTTATTTTAACAGTTTGTCTTATTATCTAAAAAGTTAGTCAGGCAACTCAATTTTGTGGTGTGTGCCTTTTTTTAAGTAAATCTTCAAAAGTGAAATGACTCAGATGCCCATACTTAAGTTGGTTATTTAAGTCAATTTAGCTTGAAATGGATACTTAAAATTTATTCATTCAACCTTAAAATCTATGAAAGTCAAAGTTATGCAGTCCTTACCAAAGAGTCAAAATCAATTTCGGTATCGGGTATCGGTTCATGGAGGACCAATACGAATCGGCTGATACCGATATATGGATCAGCCCTTGTAAAAAATATATATGCCTCAGCTAAAACCGATACATATCGGCCAATACCCAATACCTCGGCCGATACGGGTCCGTATCGGCCAATATCGAGTTAGAGGACCGATATGTATCGATTTGTCGAAAAACCGATACGTATTGGTAGTATGTATTGGTATCAGCCGATTTTGTATACCTTAGTCCTTACATTTAAAAACGAGACCGACTCCCCTGACAGTAGTATACTATCAAAAGTTTAAGATGTGGGCGTCAAAATGATAAAATCACATTTTTTTAGCGTTTTGAACCATCCTATTTATAGTGTACTCTACTAATCAACTGTTGTGCTTAATTATAATGACTGATATTATAGTTCCCCAATTGGATGGTTCACATCCATTTATGGCGCCATAATTCTTTGGCTAAAACTTTCTCTAGGATGGATTGCCACCTGAGAAATTTAGATTGATCACAAACGTGCGTCATATATCATAATCATAACCAAACTTCAATGGCGTGAGATCAAAACTTTTAACTGTGAAAAGCTGTTTAAACACTATTTGGTATTTAAATGTCGGTCAGAGCCCATTATCCCCTAAAAAAATATGCCTTTCAAGGGAGCCATTACTTGCACATGAAAACTAGAGTGCATGGAATCAAAGCATGTGCAAGTAAATCTCTGCATGCTTTTCAAGTGATGCCTCAAAATCTCTGCATGCATCCCAAGATTGCCTGGAGGGTAGCTTTATTTGCACCCATCAAGGTCTAAAACCATTGTCTGCTTTAGATCAGACGATGAAAATCATTTTTCATCCCAATCTTTCAAATTTTGACCATATGATGATGTGCCCATGATCTAACGAGTCACAATCCATTGGGTTGAAGAATGGGACAAAAATGATCTCTCTATTGTTTAATTTAATTTAAAATAGTAAATTGTTTCTAAGTGTTGGTTCCCTTAAGAGATTCCGGAGGTATGGATCTACTTATAAAATTGTGTGTGTTGGTATCTAATATGCCCAACATGGTAACAGGATCGGAGTGCCTAAATCTTGATCACGGTTGATGAGGTGTGAAATATAATCATATTTCATACCCTAAAACCTATATTTAGCAACTCGATAAAAGTTATTTAATATATTTTGTATAATTTTAGTGATTTACAGGTTTGGAAATATGTTGAGCATAAAATAACCTAAGAGCTCAGAATATAACGTCAAATTCGTGCAACCTTGGATCATCTAGAACTTATCCTTACTTGCAGCTCAATTTTGACCTTTAAAATATTGGATTTGTAAAATTTCTAAAACACCAAAGTTATAGAGCTCGTTGTCTTCTTTCCAACGCCGTAAGAATTATTTCAATCTGAGTTCGGAGTAAAAAGTTATGACCAAAATACTGAGACTATATCTGTTGAAGAGTTGGGCTGAGTTTCACGAATATCTGGGAAAATCGATGGATCAAGCAATAGACTCGATCAATCGAGTTTGGACCGAATCTTTATGTTTTTAATGCCAAAAATTAGTCAAACTTGGGGGGGAAAAAGTTGGGTTTCGAAATTTGACCCTATTTAAGGGAAAATGAGAGTTAGGGTCAGGTCTCTCTCCCATTGGGGAGCCTTTTATTTTCCTTAGCATTGTTCTTTTCATTTTATAGTTTTAGGTCCTAGATTAATTTAATTTCTGCATTTGAAGAAAGATTGTATCTAGTTAGATTAAAGCTTTTGTAAATTTTATTGAAGCTCTTTACGGTATTTTAATATCATTTTTAATTTCTGTCTTTATTTTGTCATTTATTTCTATCATGTGTGACTAGTTTCATTGGAGATGAGGATCTAATGAACCCCACCCCATCTGAGGTATTCATTCATAATAATATAAATCTACAGGTTGAGATGTGAGATTGTTTTAACGGCCATAATATTATTATCGATATGGATATAATCCGATTGCAATTTGAGATCTAGGAGCTAATCATGTTCTGTGATCTGAGATATGCAATGGTGATTCTATTCTAATCACTGCTATCTTGGGATTAAGTTCTACCACTATCTAAGGTTAAGTGTTAATCATACACTGATGAGATATTAATTATACATCTCTGTGATCTTAGATCGGCAGTGTAGATTTTATCTCATAAGTAAGTTCCAATTATCATCCGAGGTGTGAGTGTTCATCATACACTCATGAGATGTTAATCATATATCTCCTTGATCTTAGATCGGTAGTGTGGAATTTACTTAGAGATTAGGTTTTGAATATTATCTGAGGTGTGAGTATTAATCATACACTCATGAGATATTAATCATACATCTCCATGATCTCAGATCTGTAATTTAGAACTCATGTGTGTTCGGGTCCCGTGCTTGCACAAACATCTTTTGTGAATCTCATATCTTAATCACATATTTGTATTGCATGAATGATGAAACTACGATAGGAGGATTTAGCATCCCAATCCTTATCTTTCATTATCTGTTTAAATTTTAATTTATTGTTTAGTGTCTATCTCATCTATCAAACGAATATTTAAACTAGTAAATATTGTGATAAACCTGTAGTGATTCTTTTGGTTAGTTGTTATTTCCCTTTCTAATTTTCTGACCAATCCTCGTGGAAATGATCTCGTACTCTGCACCTATTATCTGCAAATCGATTCGTGCACTTGCGAGTACAACTTAATTTTCACAACAATAGTCATTTATTATTCTATCAAGAATAAAAATCACATATGACTAGATCATGCGAGGTAGCTTTAGTTGGGGCTTATTTGATAACTACCACAATTGTAACCATGAGCGTTGTATTTGTAATCTCATTTCAACTTGAAGTGGAATATTAGATAATAACGCTCAACACCGTATCATTCTCACTTCTAGATAACTATCCACTTACCCATGTTCATTCCCACTTCTAGATAACCGCTGACGGTTATATTTGTAATCTTATTTATACACTTTCTTCTCTGTGAATAGATTAACAAAACCGTAAACAATGTAATAAAGAAGAAAATAAGAAGATGATGAAAGAGAGAAGGAGAAGAAAAATTCCCACAATCGATTACATTGTTTACGGTTTTGTTAATCTATTCACAGAGAAGAAAGTGTATAAATAAGATTACAAATATAACCGTCAGCGGTTATCTAGAAGTGGGAATGAACATGGGTAAGTGGATAGTTATCTAGAAGTGAGAATGATACGGTGTTGAGCGTTATTATCTAATATTCCACTTCAAGTTGAAATGAGATTACAAATACAACGCTCACGGTTACAATTGTGGTAGTTATCAAATAAGGTATATTCTAATACTCTCCCTCAAGTTGGAATGTGAACAACATCCAACATCCAACTTGGTGGTCACCGCTTATGTATGAAATCACGATCGCATCTTGCATCCACGTAAAATATAAAAGGCTAGAGAAAATGTGAGAAAAGGCATCCACATAAAGTATAGAAGACCAGAGAAATTGTGGGAAAAGAAATCCACATCGAATATATAAGGCCAGAGAAAATCAGAAAATGTGGGAAAAGACATCCACATAGAATATAGAAGATCAGAGAAAATCTAGAGAAAATGTGGGAAAGGATATCCACGTAGAATATACAAGGCAGAAAATGTGGGAAAAGACATCCACATGGAATAGAAAAGACCATTAAGATCAAAGTAGAAAACTCACATCTATTAAACAAAAGGCCATTAAGATCAAAGTAGAAAACTCACATCTATTAAACAAATCAATGTGAAAAATGCATCTACATGAATAAGAAGTCATCTCTTACTATATGTAAAAGAGATGAAGATAAAAAAATGAAAATTACATGAGTCAATTTCCTGTAGAAGAGATGAAAGGAAAATGAAAAGTTTATGCGTCAATAAACTTCAAGAAAATATGATAGCGGAAGCAATGTCAGGATCATGGCTTTGATACCATTTTAAATTATAAAATAAAGAAGAAAATAAGAAGATGATGAATCAGAGAAGGAGAAGAAATATTCCCACAATCGATTACATTGTTTACGGTTTTGTTAATCTATTCACAGAGAAGAAAGTGTATAAATAAGATTACAAATATACCCGTCAGCGGTTATCTAGAAGTGGGAATGAACATGGGTAAGTGGATAGTTATCTAGAAGTGAGAATGATACGGTGTTGAGCGTTATTATGTCGCTGCTCGAGAGCTGTCGAGAGAGGATTGCCGGCTTGAGTTGGGGGACGCTTGGGTTTACGTGGGACCCACGAGTTGAGATCGACCCATTGGGGCTCGACCCCTGCCGAGTTTTATTACCCACGGGGTGAATGGCGCATTGGTGGGCCTCCTTGTCCTATTTTTTTAAGGAAACAACACTATTTTCATTAAAAAAGGAGGGGAGCATTTTAGAAAAGGAGGATTAAATAGGAAAAGTTATAGCAAAATGAAATTTCAATAACTTTTTTGTTCTTCTAAGCAAAATAGAGTCAGCTCTTCAGTTTTTAATCCATGTGGAGTTGTGGTCAAGTCCCTGGTAGCTAGTTAGCCTATGGAACAATATATCTATTATTTAAATTAAAATTAAAATTTTTCATTTAAAAAAATAAAAGTTGAGTTATTAGGAAGTAGGAACCTTATATGAGGGCCTAGGTGGATAGACGCTTTTTTTTTTTTTTTTTTTATCTATATGGCTATCTATTGCCATTTTTGAAGGGGGTGTTTTTTTTGGGGAGGGGGGGAACATGGAGGGCCATTAATGAAGTTCCAAAAGGGAGGAAATATTGATGTTTCTCTTGGCCATTTAGAAAAGAGGGTGGTCTGAATTATTTTTTAGGAAGATCAGTTTTTTCACTTTGATTTCATAGTGAATAATTACTTTTCATTCACGGATTTCTGAAACATCAAAATTAGTGGATCTTAATGTCTGCCCCACCTACGGCATGATATGATCCCTAATCATATTACAAAGTTTTTGAAAAATTAATAAATAAAGATCAAACTAGAGAAGAAAAAAATCTCATGTTGTACAGATCCCTGTGTCATGTGGAATCTCCCTAGAGTGCAAGTAGCTGCTCACTATTTCACGGTCTCGAGATCCATCATAGGCACTTTCAGAGATAGTATAAGGTATCCTAATAAAAATTAAAAGAAAGATTTGGACTTTAGAGACTTGTGTCATGTGGAAACACTATCTCCCCCTTTTGATTTGAAGGCCATCATCTAAAGATCGTTCATGCAAAAGATTGGTGCAGACATGATCTTGAGCTTATGTGTTAACAGAGTCAATCATTGAAACAGATTATGGCCTTTGACTATGTCTAATCATATGATAGTGATCATGCTTTATGTCAATCTTTTGAACTAAAGATCCTTAGATGGCAACCTTCAAATCAGAATGCCGAGATGGTATTTCCAAATGGTTACAATTCCTCAAAATACCAATTCTGACTCCTAAAATTGTGTGCAATGGCCAACTTCCTACATCAGGTTTCTTCAAAGGTGGATATTGGAGCCAATATTTTGGCTGCCCAATGGAAAATGGCATACGCTTGACCTGATGGGTCAAGGTATATGCCCGATTAGAAGCCCGACCCAACCTAATTAAAAACCTCCTATTTTTCTTCATTTCGATTCGTGTCGGGTTGACCTTATTTGATGCAACCTGAAGATCAGGTCGGATGCCTCATCCCCGCCCCGACCCTATGAACGCAGGTTTTGTGTGGGCAAAGTCAAGGTAGCTGACGTGTTGCGATGTGACTGGCTCCCTCAACTTGCATATGCATTGCTTAGGTCCTACTACACTTGCAGCCAATTGTATCAAGACACATCAGCCGCCTGTACTTTGCCTACACAAAACCAGTATCATCATCAATTCCTTAGACCTTGCACTATTTGGCACCACGTGGTGCCCTTGCCATCTATCTATAGCCCTCTTGGGCTATTAGAAAAAATTTCTATCGTGTCACTAAGCCACTACAAATCTAAAAAATGGACGGTCTAAAACAAATCCCAACAATCATATGTTTCTATATTTTATTTTAACTTTTAGGCTCTTAATCGGGGAATAGAGATAATTTTTTAAATAAATCGTATACCTTTACTAATTGCTACTTGTTACAAATGTGAAAAATGGACGGCTAAAGAAAATTCCAACAATCACATGTTTCTTAATTTTATTTTGACTTCTTAGTATGCTGATACCGATACATTTGGTATCTCAACTCGGCATCGATATTGGCCGATAGAGTATCGGTTTGGGCTGATACCTCAATTTTCTTCTTCTTTTTTACGTTTTTTTTTTTTAAATAGGCTGATACATGTATCGGTCCTCCATAGACCGATATCCGAGTCCGATACCCATTTTGACACCTTGCTTCTTAGTTCTAAATCATGGGGGTGGAGATAATATTTTTATTCAATTGGGTTCCTTTATTACCAACCCTGCATTCTTCCTTCTCAACTCGAATTTCACGTGTTTCAACTATTGATTGCTTTGAATCTGACGATGGAGATTAATTTTTTCCCAAACTTTCACACAATAGATCTTGAGGCCATGGTTCCGCCATTGGACTGTTAGATTTCGATATCACATTGCACAAATCTCGAAAAGTGATCCAAGAAACACGTTTGATGAATGCCAATGATCATGATCGTGTTTACTTTCTGAAATGTGTGTCATGTAGAATTAAAATATGAAAAAGATCTTCATCCACAGCTTCAAAGCAATTAACAAATTGAGATGGCGAGAAGAAAAAGAAAAATCATGGAGAGAAGTGGTTCTAACCGTTTGATTATAGCCAACACTAGAAATGGCTCTAACCGTTTGATTCTGACCAATAGACTTCAAAATTAATCAGCCTTCTTGACATTTGCTCGTGGAGGGAGAAGAAAAAGAAAACTCATAAAAACTCAAAACTAGAAACAAGAATACCATAAGATCAAAACTCATATTAGGGCGACCAAGGGTTTGCGTGTCATCAAAATGCTTAAAAGATAACAATGATCTAAATAATCTCCATAGAGAGAGAAAAAAGTGAAAAAAATACTTTTCCGGATTACACAGAAATAAAAAGGGGTTGCGTTGGAATTATTGCGGTTGGATATACAGGTACCCACAGGTAAACTGGTTCATTAAATCATGTAGTTGTAATAATTTCCATGTTTTTAGACATTTTGTCAAAATTATGCTTCTTTTCTTGTTTTGCATTTGAATCCGATTTTAATAGCCATTGAGAGATGGCTCGGAAATCAAATACATAGTCACAACTACTGTATACCTGAACCATTTCAAAGCCAGGTGCTAACTCTCTTTTTCTCACTTAATTTTTATTTATGTTTATTTTGAATCTATTGTAATTGGCAATTTATTTATTGGTTTATTTTCAAGGGCAGGTGTTAATACCACAGTACCTTATGTTACACCCACCTACCTAAAAGTTGTTTATTATTAAAAATAATAATAATAAATAAATATAAAATGTGATATCTTTGTTGCTTCATATTAAAAATGGTATAGCTCCAGTAGCACCTACCGAATTATTGAGGCACTTACACTGAAAACTATTGACTACTTTGAATTAGATCAGTTTTGTCCTAATAATATCACATAATAGATCTTGAGACTATGAGCGTACCATCCGACAGTCAATTTTTTATTCTACATCGTACATTCCAAGAAGTGATCTAAAACTCAAGTGGCACATATCACATTCAAACATTATTTTCAAGTCACGTTTTAGGATGTGTGCTATGTTGAATAAAAAACTAATCGTCTAATGATACGCCCATGATCTCAAGATCTATTGTATAGAAGGTTTGAGTGAAAACATCTCTTAGCTTCTAATTTAAGGTTAGAAATAGTTGGTTTTCAAATAGGTGCCATCAATCATTTAAAGTAGTGTGAATTGCCATTAGCTGCTTCTTTCCCTATCTGTTGAGTGGAGCTTTATGGCCTTTATTGTCATATATGGTTCATCTTTTGGTTTCGGTTGGCCCAGGCTTGGGTGGGGCCGGACTTTTCTGCTCTTCTTATATATGTATTTTTGTTTGGTAGCCTCTCACTCTCTTTGTATTATTTTCCTGCCTAGTTTCAAGCTTTGCTATTTATTTTGGATAGTTGTAACATAGCTACCGAATCTTGAGGGACACTTTTCCTCAAAATCGTTAATTGCTTTAAATCAAACAATCACTTAAGCATGATAAAAATTATTGATCACTGCTATAAATAAGATAATGGAGTTCATCATTGATTTTAGTGAGGTGGCTTTAACACACTACAAAAAATAAAATTATTAGCGGCAGTTTCTTAATTCTGCCGCTATCAAAAATTGTCATCATTAATCTTGTCGCTACTAAAAATTGTCTTAAAAAGGAAATCCGTTGATACACTTTATTTTTGTAGTGCCATGAGGCGGTGTGGTAGTAACACCAACCATTTTAAAGTTGTTCTAAATGTCAGTTGCTAAACCTTTTAGAAATGATATGATGTGGACGTAGTGACAAAAGACCGACTTTATTTTTTTGAGAAAAAACTGCCTATAAAGTGTGTTTTTTCAAGTAAAGTATAAAAGTCGTTTTATATGAAAAACATATAAACCATATTTTTATAGTTTAAAACGCATTTTATATTTTTTTTTAATATAAAATATGGTTTATTTGAGAAAAAGTTTTATTAAATATATTATATATTTTTTAATTTTTAACATATATATATATATACACACTAGTAAAACGGCATGTGGACATTAAGACTTTTAAATAATTAAACTTGATTTTTAGACATTTATTGGGTGATTTGAACATTAAAAAAATATAGTATTTCAAGTGTTCGTTATAATGTTTTATGATTTATTAAAAATAAAAAATAAATAAATAAGACTTATAAATTATTATGTTTCATATGTCTTTATTATGTATAATTTAAAATTATAAAAAAATATTTAAAAAAATATTTCCCAATGATTGATTGTAACCAGCAACAAATCAATCAATTAAAGTACACAGCATGTTGCCTTGATTATAATACGTGATATATAGTTAGCATCAACATACAATAACTTCTTTGCGCGAATAAGAAATAGGCGTTAAGTTTATTCAGACCCGACCACACAACTTTCGCGCATCATCAATCGAAAGGAGGGGAAGCTTTTCTTGGAGACACCGGTGTGTCAGATAAGTTTTCATCTTTTCTGATATTTTGAGATATCGTGAATTTGTGAAGAAAAAAGTGAGAAAATTATGATTCGTGAATTTGATTGGACAAAGGTTTTAAACGAAAATTATAATTGGCTAGTCGATTAAAAGAGGTGTCGTGAATAATTCATGAAATTCTCAAATAATTCTTAAAATTTGTGATTTTTGCGAATAATTATAAAATTATTCATTTTTTCAAATAATCATTTATTATTCGTGACTTTTTTAAATAATCATAGAAAAAGAAGAATATATTTCCTTATTATTTGATTGGCCAAGGATTTTAAATGAAAATTATGATTGGCTAGTCAATTAAAAGAGAGAACAGAAAGTTAAAAGAGTAGGTCTTGTAGTTTAATATTCCCTGCATTATCTATTTAGTGACCTAGTTAGAAAATGATTCATTTTCAAAAAAAGGAAGTGTTGGAGAGACAATTTAAAATTGATTTTGCTGTAATTTTATTTACACATTTGGATATTTATTGAAGTCGCTTAGTCACGTCTGCAAAATATGTGCTCACACAGTTATTAAATGTTAATTTTCTTTCTCTTTATTGATGTAGCATGGAAAGAGGCGAACAAAAAACTCAAAAATTTAGAATTTAAATATGAGTGAGACAACAGAGTTAAGAATTATAGAAGAACCCTAGATATCTCTAGAGAGAGATTGAGGAGGAGAGAGAGAAGAAACTGTAATATCGACTCTTACAACTTGTAAGCAACACTCTTCAATGGGACACCATACGTTGAATCAAACTGATCGATCGTTTGAGAATCTAAAATAATAATCCAACATCCATATAGAAATCAAAACAACTATAAAAAGAAAATTAAAAAATTGTAGTGAGTTGCGATCCAAACAGTAAAGTATAAAGAAAAAATGCCCGAAAGAAGCAAGAGAATGACTGCTATTGACTTCGTCTACTTTATGCACAAGAAGAAAAAGAGAGGTTATTACTTTAGAATCAATAGGCTCTAATAGGTTCCCTGTTAATAATTCAAAAAAAACCAAAGCCCTTCTTTATAAATTATAATATAACAAAAACCTCTCTTTTCTCCAGGCCAGTGGCGGAATCAGAATTCTTATCTAGGCGGGGTGCAAGATAAATTAAATATAAATTTTATACAATGAATATAAATTTAAACTAATTTATATTATAAAATATAATTTTCATTAAAATCAGTTCAACGTGCAAGGACTGTTTAGTTGAAAGAACTTATTATGGTCTTTTAGCTTTTACCAAAGAATTAGCCCACATTTATATAGATTATGATTTCTATCATAAAATGCATGCAACAACACATAAAAAACGAAAAATCTAATAACATTTAAAAAATATAACATATATTTGATCACCCAAGAATAGCAAATAACAGATACTAGCTCAATACAAAGTCAGTTACTAAATCTATTTAATATGCAATTCTGCATTCCTTTAAGAAAACTACCTCTTAACTTGGGTTTGAAGAGTGTTATCGTTATTGTTCATCACCTCAAGCATAAGGTTGAGCTCCTTGTTCTCATTTCTTAATCTATGTCTGTAACTCCAATTCTAGAGCTTGCGCCTAGTTAAGTTGTTAACTGCCGTCTCAGAAATGAATGGGCCAACCATGGTATATCATATGTGAAACAGGAAATAGGTTTGTGATTAATGTAACCAATGAAAAATTACTCATAATTTTCTTCATAAAATTTACACATTCCTACTAAGTTAATAGAAATAAGGCCTTTTATGTTGTGTTTCTTTTCCTAATTAAAATTTTTCATTAATAAATTTTAATTACTTCCCCGAAGCTATTATATTTTAGTAGGCTTGTATGAAATCATATCAATTGCCTTAAATTTAAGGCATTTTGTATCTTCTTCAATCCATGGAACCTCTTTCAGTAGCTTATAAAACTAAAGAGTTAGTAATACAAAAGGCTTATTGGATTGCATCATTTAAAGGGGAAAAAAACTTAAAATTACAGTTCTCTGTTTCATAACAGAAGTTCAAGTCTCTGGTATAAAAAAAAACCTAAAGAGTCCAAGATATTTTAACTCAACAAATACCAAGAAAACCATTTCAAGATCACAAAAACTTATCCAAACTGAAACTAAACTAAAGATAAAGAAACTCACTAACTGTTAGTTTATCATAACCAACATTTATGTTATCCATGCTAATTTGTTACTTATTAAAAAACGAGGAGGAGAAGAAGAGGGAGATCTTACCGACACGATAATGGTGGCCGGTGGGAGTGGGCGGCGGCAGTCAGTGGCGGAAGCCGCTGAACCACTACGTACACTTGGGTTTTAGAGAGAGAAAAGAGAGTTAGAGAGGGGTGTCATCGGGGGTTCTAGAGAGAAAATTAAAAAAAGAGGGGTTCTAGAGAGAGAAAATTGAAAAAAGAGAGTGGGTGTTGCTGGCTGTCGGTCGCCGGGGTTTTAGAGAGAGAGAGAGAGATCAGAGGCCAGAGGGCGCCTACCGTCGGGGGTTTTAGAGAGAGAAAAGAAGGTTTTAGAGAGAGAATATAGGGCATACTACTGCGTAGAGAGAAAAAGAAGGCGCAGAGAGAGAAAGCAGAGATAGAGAGAGAGAGAGAGAGGAGGTCGGTTTAGAGAGAGCGACGAGTTTTCATTTTTGGGTTTAGGATTTAGGGCGACGTGACAACTACAAGTGAAGTTTTCTATTATTTTATTTTATTTTTAAAGACTTTTTTGGGTTTAAGTGCGGGCGCTCGCCCACACACACATGTACGTGGTTCTGCCATTGCCCCAGGCCACAACAACCATACGATGTTTAATTGAATTTTAAAAAGTAAAAAGTTGTTTAAATTTAATGTGCTAAATACTAATTAAGAGCATAGGTAATAGTCGTAAGTGTTGATTGGTTAGTCAATTGCCGTACTAGTCGTTGTTTATTGAGAAAAGTAAGAAAGAACTTTAATGGTTGTATTAGGATTATATGTTAATTACATATTTATCTATTATAAAGTAATCATTAAATGAATCTTATTATAAGAGGATAAAAATAAAAAAAATTCAAAATTATATAGAATATATTTTATTATGCATAAAAGTATTATATGCTATTAATCAAGCCGAGTTGGGCTGAGCCAAACTTTACAACCTCAGCTCTAACTCTTGAGCCGAGCTCAAGAGAGCAAAAACTCTCATTTTCAGGCCGAGCCAAGTTGTCCAGCTAGCTCAACTATGTTGCAGTCCTATTTATGGGCCTGAAGTCCGTTGGGTCAATCAACTCCTTGCCTTGTGCTAACATACAAATGAAAAATGAGCTCCCCGCCAAAGCAGGTTTTACTACTCTGGCAAGGAGGTTGAAAGTGTGCTCGCATGGAGCTTGTTCAAAACCTTTTAGGCTGCGTTTGAGAACGTTGATTTGGATTTGGGGATTTGGATCTCCTAAATTCAAATCCACCGTTTGGTTCCACAGTTTTGTATTTAAATTTGGATTTAGTAAATCCCTTGGAATTTAGAAATGCATGTTTGTATGTAAAAAAGTGGATTTGTAAATAACACCTCCTAGGCGTCATTTGAAAATCCAAATCTTACACCATCATATAATTGGCTATGTTTTGTGAATAAAAAGTTATTATCCAGTGCTATCATAGGTACGGATCGACCTGATACTCAACCCGCCTGAACCGAGTATTTTTAAGCTTGACCGATTTGGTTGGGTTGGGCATGAGGCATCCGAACCAAGGGTCAAAAGTTCACTTCAAGGTCAAACTTTGATTTTTAATTAAAATTTTACTTCTTATTAAACCGACTCCTACAATTTGATAGAAAAAAAATCCATGTTGATCTATAATATGATACTAGAATCTCAATTTTATTAGTCAATAGTTTAACCTTTAGTCAAACTTTGACTTTTGGTCAAATTTTGACTTTTACACAAATTTATTTTTAGTCAAACTCGAAACCTACTTATAGATAGAGTCTACTACTACATAAATTTATACTCTATCAGTGCAATTTTTCTTTGGCCAAAGTTTGACTTCTTGTCAAAGTTTAATTTTCTATAAAAATATAATATTTTTTAATTACTGGAATACTATGATTAAAAATATCTATCATTGTTTAATTTTTAACTTTAAAATATATTGCCTCATTTTTATTGGTCAAAATTTGACTAAAAGGTCAAACTTTGACTTTTACACAAATTTTATTTTTAGACTCAAAACTTGCTTATAAATAGAGTCTACTATTACATAAATTTATATCATATTAGTGCAATTTTTCCTTGGTCAAAGTTTGACTTTTTCAAAGTTCGATTTTCTATAAAAAGTTATAAATTGCAATTAGTGGAATACTATAATTAAAAATAGCTATCATTGTTTACTTTATAACTTTAAAATACATTGTCTCATTTTTATTGGTCAAAGTTTGACTTTTAGTCAAAATTTGATAAGTGTATCTTAACAGTAGATAATTAATGCTTATTACTGTATCATTTGTATTTTGGTAATGAAATTTTTATTTGTGATCAAAATTTGATATTTGGTCAAATTTTGATTTTATAACATAATTTTTATTCCACCTATATAATTATACTTCCATGTTATCAAACAAGAAAAATCAATTTCTAATAAAAGGAAAATCGACCCTAAGTTGAAAATTTGAAATATATATATATATATATATATATATATATATATATATATATATATATATATATATATATATATATATATATTCAATAAAACCGAAAAATGGATCGATTTTGTTTCGATTCAGGGGGTGGGGAGTTCGGTTAATCGAACTCAAAACATTCGGTTCTGGTTCGGTTTTAGGTGAACCAACACCGAAATCGAAATTTTCAGTTTCGATTTTGATTCGGCTCACCGTACTTCATCCCTTACATAGAATGAAGGAAACCAATGAAATACAAATTATTTTTATAAAAAAAAAAATAATCAAATAAAATATCTATAAATCCTTGGGCAAAATCCTAATGCAATGCTTAAACATCCAAACAAGAGATTTGCAAATCCAAATATTTCAAATTCTGAATTTGAAACGCCTAGATTTGAAATGCTTGCATTTGAAATGTTCATATGCAAATGCTTGTTCCCAAACGCAGCCTTAGATAAAAGAGATTCCCACATGGAAAGCAATTTCACATCAATCTACGAAGCTATGAAGACCGTCTAAAGAATCTCTTTGTATTGAAGGGCTTAAAAGGCGGTTCAATGCGGCCCACAATTCAAAGGAAAAGAGTTTAAGCAGTGACTCCTCTTCTGCGATAACAAGATGCCCCGTAAGATGCATAATCCCTGAAATACTTGTGGCTAGGGCTGTGTATTTTTTGGACCGAACCGACCAAATCGAACCGAACCATCGGGTTTAGTCCGGTTTGGACGGGTACCGATTTGGGTTTGGTTTGAAAAAAAGGAAACCGAAAAGTTTGGTTTGGTTTCGATTCCAAACCAAACTTTGTAGTTTTTTGGAATCGAAACCAAACCAAACCGAATCAAATGTAGTTTGTAAGTAATTATATATATATATATATAGGCAGGAATTTTGATTAATTTTAAAAGGCATTTAAGTAAATTGTATATTTTTATATAAAACCCCACCCTTGTCTTTAGCCTATTCCTAAATCCTAAAACGGTAAAGTAGAACTTACAAAAAAATCGATTGAGAAGTTGAGAAAATTTTGATGTGCAAGTAAAAGTTATAGGAAAACCGAAATCGACTGAACCAAACAGAACCGAATTGAATCGGGTTGGTTTGATTTAAGAGTTGGACGGTTTGATTTGGTTTAAAATTTTAAATTTTGATTAAGACCGGTTTGATTTATGATTTTGGTCCAAAATCGATCAAATCGAACCGAATACACCCCTACTTGTGGCTCCATAGAGATTAGAGCATCCCTTAAGAATTAGTCCAAGTGGAAGCTTTGCATACCCTAAGTTAATTTAATAAATAAATAAATAACTAAATAATCAAACAAACAACTAAAGAAAAAGACTAAAAGTGCACTCTCTTCAAAGGAGAAGACTTGGGACCAATGGTTGACAATCTCCCAACATCACTCCGTTGATCACGCCACCAATGCCCAAAATCAATATTGATTGGTTAAAAATTCTTGTTGACAAAGTTGAGCTAATTGAAAGAGGGAAACTTCTTAACCACTTTAATAAGTTAAAATCAATTAGTTGGGCCCAAAAGCATAAAGTGGAAAATTGCTTCTAAAAATAAATTTTAAATATTAATTTATATATATATATATATATATATATATATATATATATATATATATATATATATATGAATATATTAATTATTAAGTATGCCTTGTCATATGGCTATCAAATAAATAAAAAATTCAACTCAATTAAAAGTGGAAAAAACTCTAATAATATAAAGAAACGTAGGAATTAGGTCTGTAGCTCACAGAAAGGTTGACAAGATTACAACCTCGAGATGTCAGGTTCAATATCAGCTTACTCATAAAAAAATAAAATATAAATAAAAATAATAAAAATAATAAAAATAAAAACAGATAAAGACTTGAAGTACAATAAAAAAAATTTTTGATCTCGGGCCTCTTAGAGCGCCCGCCTAATCCCAAGGACACATGCGCCTCCTAAATTCAATACATGTCAGGTCAATATAGAGTATAAATTCCTAGGGTGGCCTTAAGGGGGAGAAGAAATTCGAACTCAGATCTCCTATTTTGGAAACAGGTACATGGCCAACATACCTAACCCCTTGAGGTTCTTGAAGTACAATATTAGAGCCATCTAGGCCACACATTTGGCATTAATGTACATCCTTTGAGATCATAGGGACGGGATATCACTATATGTTGGACAAGTAAAAATTAGAGGGATGCTACGTGCACGCCACCTTTTCTTCCCACAAACCATTTCTAGCAACACACCAACTCTTGCTACCCACACACTAATTAATGAAAAGTAATTGCTGTACTTTTACTAATAAAGATCCAAAACATATATCACACATAAAAAATTGTGTTCACAACAACTTTTTATAATTTTGTATTTCTGTCAGTTGAATTAAATAATCTTTTTAGGTGCAAAACTTTTTCTATCCACACATCATTCTATTTTCTTTTTGGTGTGTGGGGAAGAAGTAATGCATTTGTAGCCATGTTTCAAAATTTCGGCCAAAATTTGAAGATTTTGATTGAAATATTTTGATTTCGGTCCCCACTGAAGCCAAAATGAAAACAAAAATCCTTTTCTTTTTTTTTTTACTATGGGGAAGATTTCGGCTGAAATTTCGGTTCAAAATTTTGGTTTCGGTCCCCACTAAAATCAAAATGAAATCCAAGGTTTTGATCCTTGTTTGTAGCGGCCGTCGAAAAATTACATCATTGCCCTGCTCCATTTATTTGGAATCAACTTTTCAAGAAGCCTTATTTCTCCCCTTGTTTGTATTCTAAGGCTAGAGTAGGGTTTAATGTTTTTAGGATTACCTTATTTGCACCTAAATAATCTCTTAATCCCATTCATGAGTGGCTTGTACCTGATATTTTGTAGGTTGCAAAAAGACACTAAACTCTTATTTACTGCTGACAAATCTTTTATTGCTGCTCATATGTGGATTGCGCCAGACGTTTTGTGAATTGCAAATAAAGTCACACAAGTTATTCGTCCAAAAAATATGTCCACCTAATGCTCATCAGATTTAGTTCAATCTTTCTTTTTAAAAGATCATGACATGATGGTTTGATTTGTTTTATTGATGTGATATTTGGATTGTGTCCATTACAGGAAGGGATTTAAAAGGGATACACATCAGCATATGGGTCGGGTCCTAAGCCTATACATATCGGATATCTATGAGCAAGGATAAAAAAATTCGGCTTTTGTTTTAGTTTTGGTGATTTCGTTTTGGTTTTGGTGGAGACTGAATTCAAAATTTTGGCCAAAATTTTGAATTTTGGTCAAAATCTTCCCCACAATATAAAATAACCAAAAATTTTATGTTTTCGTTTTGGTTTCACTGGGGATCAAAACTGAAACATTTCAGCTAAAATTTTGTACCATGCATATGAGTCAAATCGGTAGATATTAAAGTAGGATACCTCTATTTGAGCCCGCCGGTTTACTGGTGGGTGCATATGCTAAACTCCATCAACCGTTTAATTTAAAATAATAATAAAATTTGCAAAAGCGCACTTTTGTTATCATGTCCGCAGTTCATATCATTGGCCTTTATGAACCGATATTATATAAATATCGCTCGCTATATGTCAAAATGTTCTGAATGAGAGGATAATATCCTATCCAGCTAGGCCTAAGCTGATACACATGGGGTGGCATGTACGAGATATGGCTGATATTTAAAATATAAATTTCGGTCGTATAAGTCGAAATGTATTGAATCGGAGGATAATACCATACCGAGCTAAGCTTAATCCGATACATATTGGGCCGTGTGTATTAGATATGTCCGATATTTATATATATATATATATATATATATATATATATATATATATATATATATATATATATATATATATCAGCCAAGCATATGATCGAATCTTAACTTTGTTAGACTGGATCACTTTTCTAGTTGACCATTAGTGATAGCTTTTGACAGGATTCTTCGGCTAATAAGGTGATAATGGTAGGAAACAAGTCAGCTTTTCATCAGAGGTTGACATTCACACTTCTCAGGAGCCTTGGCAATAGGATTCTACCTCGAAAAGGCATATGGTGTCCATTGCTAATATCAATAAACCCCATTTCCTGAAAGGGATCGAGTGTAAAGGGAGGATCTTCTGAACATCGATTTCATTAGACGCCGACTTCCCTTGGTCTGAAGGCCTCAAAAGCTTGTTAGTCAACTTTTGATGAGATTGATAGGTTAGATGGTGCTTCATAAGTGATGATGTGTGTAATCCTTGCGTGAGATCAAAGCGTTAACCCTTGGAACCCATCGGCCGTGGGCCCACCCACCAAAATGTGGTGTCGGCACATTGGATACGGTTGCCCGACAACTGTCTCATATATATTGTTCGCTTCTCATAATACATACGAGTTATGAGAGCGGTGGGTAGGGCTTCTTATGAAGTTGGGTACGGCTTCTTATGAATTTTACCTACTCTATCAAACTCTCTATCGCGATAAATGCGAAAATATAAAAATATATAAAAGAACAATTACACACAATACAAGATTTACATAATTTATCCTGTCTAGGGCTATGCTCACGGGAGTATATGCAGTATTTATAAATATTTATAATGCACACACTCTCTTTTCTCTAGTGCACTCTTAATGAAGATCAAACACGATATTTCACAGCCAATACGCTGTAAAAAAATAAGGAAGTAGTCATTCAAAGAACAGAGAAGAAATCTGTCGGAATATAGTAACGATTCCAGCACAAGAACGACTTCAATTGAATTTTCAATCCCTAAGCAATTTTTTAATACCTTGCCTCTCAAAATATTTACCACAATTTTCTCTCTTTTGAAAACTCTCTCGCAATCTGCACGAAACCTTAGAGAAAACGTTCTGCTAATAAGCTTCAAAACACATTAGGAAACTTGACCCATAAAATCTTCTAAAATAGCCAAGCATTCAAAATCGTGGAATTTAATCCCCCCAGAATCAATCGATCGACTCCACTTACTCGATCGATTGATTTCAGTCCATGAGAAACCAAACAATATGTTCGCAGATCAATCAATCGACTTCCTAAGCTCGATCGATTTTCACCAGTGAGCAACCTGATTAATTACGTCCAAAATCAATCGATTGACTCCCAGAGCCTGATCGATTGATTGAAACCTGTGTATTGGGATTAAACCTTATTCAACAAGGCTAAGCTCAAAAACAAGTTTCTAATTGGAGGATTCCAACCGTCTGATCAAAGCTTATCTAGCTCATTTGATGACGATCATTGTTCATACATGCTTTAACCATCCATTTGAAGGCTCTTATAGGGCTCAATTGGTCTACCTTTGGATCTAAAACCTTTCTATCCAACAGTTTGCTACATGGATATTTATTACCAATCAAGGTGTATCTGCATCATCAAAGTGATAGATTATAGATTGATGTGCAACACGCCAAAAAATAGTGTTTTAGGAAGATTTAAAAAATCCGATCTATGGAGTTTAAGATCAACCATTGTTTTCAATTTTAGTGGCTGATATTAACGTTCATCAATCAGATGGTTCACACATATTAATAGGCATGTTTCTTTGGGCTAAGACATGTTCCAGTGATAGATTACCACTTGGACGATTTATATTTATCAAAGATGTATGCTACATGGCATAATGTAATTACATTTCAATGGTGTGAAATTAAAATCCTAAATTTAATATATAAGATCATTTAAATATCATTTTGGTGTTTCATTATCCTAAATAAAAAAATAAAAAAATATCATTCTGGTGTTTAAATGTCAATAAAGAATTATTATCTCTTTAAATTATGATTAAAAAGCATTTTATATTGCTTAGCATGATGGTAAAAGGTTTGGGCTGCCAAATGTGATAATGCAGGTTAGCGCTCGAAGAACAGCCAATTTGTACGTAAAATAAAATGGTTCGAGTCTGGTTGGGTCCTAGTAAATGTAGATTCCGTCCCCAACCCATTAGATTATCGAGTTTAGGTTTTGGACCGATATGTGAACCATTTGGATCCATTGAGGCCCAACATAAAATGGGCAAGCACATTAAGGATTTCCACCCCTGTAGTAATCAAAGGAAATCCAAATCCAACCCATTTATTACTTGTTTTGGACTTGGGTCCAAGTCAGGTGGGGGTCCAGCTGCAAAAGTCAACATCAGGTCCAACACTGTGTGGTCCAGATCCAACCCGATTTTCTATTGGGTCTAGGATTTCAACCTGCGGGGCCCAATAGGGTTTGGTCCAGATCTAACCGACCAATCTGCATCCCTACCTTATAGACCACACATTGCAAGTCTGAAAAGGTTACAATAGAGGGAACACATCTCCATCATTTAGTTGAAATCACAAGAGATAATACATACAAATGGACTGTCAACTAACCCAACCGAAAAACAGGTCAATGAACCTCTTACTCCTTTTTTCATTTACTAGGAGTTAGTATTAGGTGCAAAACCCCGTGCACCAAGAGAAGACCATTGGTCAATCTCCCTCCGCTATAATGGTCAAATCCCGAGAGATGTACAATTATTTTAGGAACCCGCGAAGCACCGAACTGAAAATCGAAACCAACCGGAAAATTGATCCTCCAAAAATTAGGAGAAAATTAAAAAAACAACCTTAAAAAACAATGGTTTTAACAAAAAATCCATAACTTAAAACTTTTTTTAAAAAAAGGCTTTCACGATTTTTTGAAGTTCTGAGATCTGTGAAATCTCAAATACTCAATTTGTGACTTTACAAATTTTTCTCCACTCACGAATCTATGAACTTCAAAAAATTGTGAAAACCTTCTCTTTTTTAAATGTTTAAGTTCTGAATTTTTTGCTAAAACATTTGTTTTTTAAGGTTATTTTTCTAAAGTGCCCCCGAATCGGACCCAAAACCAAAGGAATTGGCTCGATTTCAGTTTTGGGTGGTCAAAACCGAAAATCTTAGGTAGGTTTTGGAACACCAACCCAAAAGTATCGTGAGAAAAAAAAATTAATAAAACAATAGAAAACAAAAACTCCGAAACCGACAAAAAAAATTAATAAAACAATAGAAAACAAAAACTCCGAAACCGACAAAAAAAAATTAATAAAACAAAAAAAAAACAAAAACTCCAAAACCGGACTGTTTTTTTTCGGCTTCGGTTCGATTTCGAGTTTCCGAAATTTCACCGATCCAATTTGCTTAGGTTCACGCTAAACCAAACCAAAAACCAAAATTTCATATTTCAGTTTCATTCACTCCTAACTGAATTTACACTCCTAACCGGTCCTCAAGCCCGGATGAGAAAGGAGAAGATCAATTGTAAAAAAACCTCATCAAATTGAAAAAATAAGACTCGCAAAATCAACCCCAAGCCTTTGGTGTTAAGGGTGAGCACCAAATACAAACTCATTTATATTAATAGTCTTTTTGAGGTTGGATTTCTTTGGAGACAGCACATGCAGCGTGCACTATGTGACATTATCTCTATGCCCCACCACCACCCACAATCTCCGCATCATCACACGGCTATCTTTAGAAATTTTTAAGAAAAGCCCCAGATTAAATAAATATATTTATTAATAACTATATGATGGGTCATCGTACCGTAGAACGTGCTGATGCCTCCGTTTCTATCCACCATCGGATGATTGTGTATAATGATCTGGATCGTTCAATCGATCGATCCCCGGCCCTCTTGGCCGGGGCCTAGGCTAGAAATTGTATTAATTAGATGATCGCAACATAAACAATTTATCGACCATTAGATGCGGACCATGATGCGATTATGCACATTGATTGCTATCGAGATCGGACCCGTAGAATGGTGGTGCAGTGCACCATGGTGTCTTTTCTTGATAATAAAATATGCCAAAATGTTAAATAACTCTAATATATCAAAAAAATGAAGGATATAAAAATGCCAAGTAAGTTTAATCTATATGCTTAGATCCACTAAATTAAATCTAAATACTCTTGATTATTAGTTCCTAAGTTCAACTGCTCCAAAAAAGTTTTCACTTACTCAAAGACTATATATATATATATATATATATATATATATATATATATATATATATATATATATATATATATAAATTTCTTTCCTACACGGGACCACAATCATTACTTGTTTTATGTGTCTATTTTCACACCATAGAGAAAAACAATTTATTAAAAAATAATAATGTGAGTGAGAGACCACCTCTCCTCTATATAAAGAATCATCATACAATTTCATCACCCACAACACAACATAGCCCAAACCTCCTTCCTTTGGACCTCTCACTCACTCATGGCTGCCTCATCAAAAAGCTTCTCCTTCTTCATCTTCCTCATCATCCTCTCCATCTTCTATTCTCAAATCCAAGCAAGAGAGAGCGAATTTTTCAACAAGGAGGTGCGCTTCGACACCACGGAAAAACCAGAATCAGTCCCTAACGGTGTCCCCGCCAAGAAAGAAGAGACCCCGTCAACCGTCAACCCACAATACCATAATGGGTACGGCCTCTACGGCCATGATCCCAATCAGTACACCCCTACCACCACCGCTACCACCACCAATGAAAACTACAATGCAGGTCGCAGATCGCCGACCGCGGAGTCTAAGTACACCAACAATTTGTACGGCAACAAGCAATATGGCATGAGTGACACTAGGTCCTTGGAAAATGGGCGCTACTTTGTTCACGTTAACCGTAACGAGTATGATTCCGGCACGGGAGACCGTTATGGCAACGAGAATTCTAACCGTAACGAGTATGAGTCCGGCACGGGAGACCGTTACGGTAACGAGAATTATAACCATAACGAGTATGAGTCCGGCACGGGAGACCGTTACGGTAACGAGAATTATTATCAGAACGGGCACGGGGCAACGAGGGGGACTGATTCAAGGGGCAAATATAACAATGGAGGTTATTATGGTGGTAATGAGAATCCTTATGAGTATAACAACACTCCTATTGATGGTGACATGAACCACCAAGAGGAGTACCAAAATGAGTTTGTTCCATAACTCATGAAATGGTACTCTTAGACCTTAAATTATGGGTACTATAAAATTATCCATAGAAATTAGACTAAATTATGTGCTTTTCTTTTCTTCTTTTTTTTCTTTTTAATGTTAATTTGTGGGTTTCATGATTTGCTCTTTTGAGATGTGCAAGAAGTCCTTACTTTTGTATTGGGTGATGGAAAAGTCAATAAAATGTATAATGAGATTATAGATGTTTGAACTTTGAAGTCCTTGATCCCATGTGTGTCTTATACAAAAAAGGGTTCACCAGGATTGTGCAAGAAGTCCTTAGTTTCGTATTGGGTGATGGAAAAGTCAACAAAATGTATAATGAGATTATAGAATTTTGAACTTTGAAGTCCTTGATCCCATGCGTGTCTTATACAAAAAAGGGTTGTATTCACTAGGATTTTATCTGATCTCTAGTTCTCTATTTGTTGATTTTGATGGCGCCCCAATGATTTGTTATAGACTCGAGAGCACAGCTAGGGAAATCGAAACCATCTTATTTCACGACTTTTTGACTATCGATATGTAAGCGATTGATCAGACAGTTACGAACATTTGAACAATGCAAGTTTTGATCTGTTACTGGTTCATTCTACGGTCCAGATTGACAGCCATATTTATTGATTATCACTACTTATTTGTACATAATTCTCACTAGAACTTCTTGATGAAGAGAGAATTAGAGATTTAGTGGCTCATAATTCCGAGGATAAGAGGTTTAGTGACTCGTAATTCAGAGGATAGAATCGCATTTTGATTGTTGTGTATTTAGTGTTATACAAGGGATCATTTCTCAGCCGAATTACAAGTCACTAAATCTCTAGGCTGTGTTTGGGTTAGCTCTTATAAGCGCAAAAGGAGCTCTTTCGCTGCTCTCTGTCGAAGCAGATAAAATCTGCTCTAAGATACAGCAGGCACAGAGCAATTTTATCATGTAAAACAGCTCCCTGCCAGAGCAAATGAGGCGAGGAGCTGTGTTACCAAATGTAAAAGTAGTTTTTCGTCAGAGCCAAAAAAGTGAAAGAGTTGCTCTTTGCCCCAAAAGAGCTAACCCAAACGCAGCCTAATTCTCTATGTCATGGTTCAAAATTTCGGCCCAATGACCGAAATGAAGCCAAAAACTCATAATTTCGGTTCATATGACATGTATTTGAAGTTTTTGGCCGAAATTTGGTTTCAAAATTTCGGTTTCGGTCCAGCCCAAAACCTCAACGAAATCCGATATTTTGATCTTGCTGCATGCAATCGTTTTCTTTGGCCACACCATTTCTAGTTGCAAACCAACTTTTGCTATCCGCACACCAATCAATGAAAATAATGATAAGGGTAATGATCACTTGACTATAGTCACTTGAGACATATGATCAATTTCTTAATAATAATAATAACAATAAATTTTTTATTATGCCTAACAAAGCTTTAAAATCATCAATTAGTTTAAAAAAAAAAAAAGTGTGCACGTAGCAGCTTTTGGGTGCACACAAAATTTTCCTAATTTTGAAATTTTTTTATTAAATAAAATATTTTTTAAAACAATAAAATAAGAAAAAACTATGTATGTCTCACATTTCTATGAATAAGAAAAGGATTCGCAAATAAAGCCGGTAAATTGTTAAAGCTTTCTTAAAAGCTAGACCAAAGCAATAAAGTACCTAACTACCGATGGCCGGAACCACATAGATGCACTGAATTATTTCAGCTTTAAAGGGAGAAGATGATGTACATATACTAATCACAACTACCACCAATGGATCCTCAATATGGAATATGTTGACTCGTGAGTGCATCTCATGTTAGTTGAAAGCAAGAAGAGACCACATAGAGCAAGGATTAAAATATTGGTTTCATTTTCGGTTTCAGACATGACCGAAATCAAAATTTGACCAAAATTTTACATTTTCAGCCGAAATTTTGAGGGCAAGGTAGAAATTTCGGTGCCTAAATTATTGTTTTTTTTTAACCAAAATTATCGAGGTAGCAAATTATCGGCCGATAATTTGCTACCTCAATAACGAAACCGGAGTTTCAGGGATTTTGCTTCGGATGGTACCGAAACGGATGCATTTCAGTCGAAATTTTGATCCATGATAGAAAGGGTCCTCTTGTACTGCCGGTATTTCAAATCACTTGTCTACAAGAGTTAGAATTAGGAACCTGATCACCCATGTATCGAGGGTGGTGCATGGATCGATCTTGCTCTGTTAAAATAGTCAAACTTTTATTAAATGCAGTTTGCTACCTTTTTATTTTGACTTAGTGTTAGATATCTGGCCCAAACGTCATTGCTCTCGGTACTTGGGTCACTTTTCAGGATGTGCATCATATAAACGCATAACGTACTCTACGTGATTCTATGCCCATGCTCTCCAAATTTATATTAGAGTACCTTTAAATCAACCCACCCAATCTTTGAGTTCATCCATGCTAAAACACATTGACTGCATTGAATCAAACGATGGAGATTTTTTATTGTTGCAATCTTTCTCACGATGGATCTTGAGATGATGGGCGTACCATCAAATGGTTGTTTTTTTATTTCATATGGTACACACTCAAAAGAGTGACCTGATAATCAATTTAGGACATGTGACATGTGCAAACACAATCTAGGCCGTCTGATTTAACGTTTATGATCTATAGATCCTTAGTGGATAAGATAAGAGCAAAACACGATATTTATCATATGATCTATTATTGTCAACCGTAGAATCAAATAATAGCATTTGACTATATTTAATCACATGATGAAGATTATATCTCGTGTCAATCTTAACCACTAAGGATTTATAGATCATAAACTTTAATCAGACAACCCAGATTGTATTTTTACATTCTCCCTTATTTATTTGAGTAAAAAAGGCATTTTTATTAGATACAAACAACCGTTTCGCACATAAAGATGCTACGTATTATAATGCACAAAAAATGTGCTACGTGTTATTACTCTAGCAATGCTAGTAAATGAAGTACGGTGGTCGGTCGTCGCTTCGCACAAAAAGGTGTAAATATCAACTTACACTTATACGTTTAAGAAGCGGTGACGCTTTTCTTAGGATTTTCCTTGATCATATATTTTTGTTTAGCTAATTAAAAAGCTTCAACGCTTTTTAATTAGATCGTGGTCGCTTTTCAATTGAAACGTCATTGTTTTTTAATTACGCAATATATATATTTCATTAGCTCAGTTGGAGACATATTATTTTCTTGTTATTCTTGTCAATATCTTCATATGCACTAAGGACAAAGTTATACCAAAAGATATAGATTTAAAACAGTCACTGTAACAAATACGGATTGTAAATAGATTGGAATTACCACCACTTGCACAGTTAAAAAACGATGACGCTTCAATTAAAAAGTGACCACAATCTAATTAAAAAGCGTGGACGCTTGAATTATAAAGCAATGGCGCTTTAAGTTAGAAGCGATGACGCCTCGAGTTAGAAGCGCTGATGCGTCTTATTGAAGCGAGCTGAGTATTAAGGCTAGCTAAGAGACTGCCGCTTCAAACAATTCAGTGACGGAAGGCAAAAAAAAAGATATACAGTGAAGATGAAAGGGATGGAGGCTAGCCACAATAAATAATGTATATCCTGAGGGCGTCCACGCTTCAATTAAGAGGCTATAACGCTTCATTAACTAGTTTAAGGTTTAGAGGAAGGGGGGTTTTGCAGATAGCTACGATTAACAGAGATGGCTCCCTCTTTCAAACTTCTCGGGATTCGTAATAAACGTAACCTCGCTTACGTCAAGAGACCTTGCCATCAACCGAAGCGTCGACGCTTCAATTACAAGCGATGACGCTTTAAAATAAAAATGATGACACTTCTAATTAGAGCTAGTGCAATGACCTAGAGGCATTATTATTACCGGCATGATTATTAGGGCTACCAACACATTGAAAAGCAGAGATTGTATTAATTTAAACGACAAAAGTCGAGTTTGTATTAATATATTCATATATTATAAAGAAGTACAACAAACTGTACAATACAAAGAAAATAAAACATAGGAAAGACGGAGGAGAGACATCTGTAAAACCGCTTGAGAAGCCATCATTTAGGGGTATACGACTCCCCCTTAGGACTACATCATACTTTGCGCAGCCGCCCCTCAAATTTGGCAGAAATGTCTTCAATCGCGACTATATCCCCTTCAATCTCGTCCTTCACCCTTTTAAAATGCGCCTTCGTCTCTGCCTAAAGAACGAGATGTTGTTCCAGAACATCCGCCTTCAAACATTCAATAATACGACCGAGGAATCTGAAGGCTTGGATAATCTCGGAGTTAGTTTTTTCAGGCATGGTGGAGGGGGTTTGGTTTGGGGACGAAAGGCAAAATAAAGGATATAATTAAAAGATTAAACTGAAGGACGACTAAAAAGCGTTTTTATATTTTCTGAGAAAAAATGTGTTTATTGGGATATGAACAGCCACTGGAATAATTAATGTTGGATAAGACCAAGCAAAAATACAACACAATCCACAATTTCAAGCTGCTCGAGAATTATTTTCACTGGGATACGAACAGCCGCTGCAATAAATAATGTTGGAAAAGACTGCGCGAAAAGACAACGCAGTCCACGATATCAAAGTTTTGTCAAATTGTAATAAAGGAAACACCGCTTGCGTCAAGAAGCATCCCCGTCAGCAATTGAAGTGATGACGCTTCAAATTAGAGGCGATGATGCTTCGAATTTGTCAAATTGTAATAAAGGAAACACCGCTTGCATCAAGAAGCATCCCCGCCAGCAATTGAAGTGATGACGCTTCAAATTAGAAGCGATGATGCTTCGAATTAAAAGCGATGAAGCTTCGAAAATCGTCTTACTGAAGCGCTGACGCTTTGAAGAACAAGTGTCATAAGTAACTTCAAATAGCGGCGCGCTTCTTATCGTAATTCGAGAGAAGTTAATGGAATACGCTACCTACCACCGACCCTCGAAATTTATTTCGAAGTGACATTTTAGACCCTAACCTTTTCCCCTATAAAGCCACATCCCGTCACAAGCCCTTCCTATTTCAAACCCATCATCTTTCTCTGTCTCCTAACCCTAACCCCAACCTCACGGCAGAAGAACCAGACCATGACGAGCTAAATAGAAGGCTTGATCGAATCCTTGAAAAACAAATAGCCGAAATTCTAGCTGCAATGAAGAGATTAGAGAGACTGAGCACCAGCGACTCATTCTAGACGCTGACTTGTCTACCGAGACCCCCCTTTGCCATAAACCTCGTCCAAAAACGACCCTTTTTTCCAACTTCTCACCTTCCCCCATTGCTTCACAATCTCACCGTCAAATTCCCACTTCAGTGCGAGTTCCTCGTCACAATCTAGTATTTCGATATCCATATCACCACCAAGTGGAACACCTTCTAAAGAAATCATCTCATGGGTGAGATTTAAATCAACACGACCTACATTGAATCCTCCAATCGAATCCATTACAGCCCCTACATTAGACAAAAAATAAATGAACAATGGGCTAATAAAGAAACAGATTCACAAGGAAGCAATGACGCAGCCATACCAAGCATCAGCGGTTCAATATGGAAGCAATAGCGCTTCTCAATCGTTACGCCGTCGCTTCTAACTCGTAGCATCGTCGCTTCCTATCGCTTCAAATAAGAAGCGTGTGCTTATAATTTATATATTTTCGAATGTTTATAATTTTTTTATCTCTACCCTGTAAATAAGTGAAAAGATCCATCAACTATGAGCAGATGAGGAAACTGATTCACATACGAAGTGTCGTAGCTTGGGCGCAAAAGCAATAACGCTTCTAATGCCATATATATTTGAATGTTCTGTAAGCTGAAAATAATATACAGGAAAAAAAAAAGAGAAAGTTGTCTCTTCTGCGCTTCTATCCAGTACAAACTCCAGAAAAATAGAGAAAGTTATTTCTTCTGCGCTTCTATCCAGTACGAGCTCCAGAAAAGAAGAGAAAGTTGCCTCTTCTGCGCTTCTATCCAGTACGTATTTTAGAAAAGAAAAGAAAATTGCCTCTTCTACACTTCTATCCAGTACGAGCTCCAGAAAAAATGAGAAAGTTGTCTCTTTGCACTTCTATCCAGTCAGAGTTTCAAGAAAAACGAGAAAGTTGCAAGCAAAAGAAAGGAAATAAAATAATAGAGAGAATGAAAGGGAAGGGACCTGTACCAAATTTTGAATTGTTTTGTAGTCATTACATTTGACAAGACCTTCCCCTTGAGGATAACGCTTCCTTCCTCCGTCAGGTATACTTACTGCCTACTGTACCTACCACTGACACTAGAAAACTCCCGTTGTGGCTAACCTGGGTTAGTACAAAAGCACTTTTCACATGTCCGCTCTCCATTGGGGGAGCGTAGAGAAATCTCTACTCCAGCTCATTTTTCCTTTTCCCATATATATATATATATATATATATATATATATATATATATATATATATATATATATATATATATATATATATATATATATATATATATGCACAATCATTCATATAAGAGTTTAGATATATAAGGTTCAAATAAGAAAGAGAGTGTGATTTATGGAACCGCGGTGGCTCTCAATTGGAGCTATTAGTATTACTTTGATGACTTGAACCTGCAAAACATGTGCCACATGGCCTAAGTAGGGCACTCACGTCGTGATATGCAAAATGTCGGTCTTCTGTCATTTTTATTAACTTTAATCTTCATACTTATAGGAAAACATACATCTTCACCGCTATCATATGGTGCAATAGGAAGAAGCTTTAGTTGTCAAATGTGAAAATGCGAGTTTGAGAGTCTGAAGAGTAGCTCCACCTCTCCCAGCGCCCCGTACGTACAAGACCAGCACTGGATAATGGCTTTTTACTTCTTCAGAGATCAAATTAGATTAATATGGGATTAGGGATGCAGATTCGGTGTATCGAACCGAACCGAAACCTATTTTTTCGATTTTTGGATCGGTACCACCCACATTGAAACCGAACCGAAACCCATTCAGTTCGGTTCGGTATTTAATTTTTTTCTGAAACCGACACTGAAATTGATTTGGTTCGGCGTGGGTATTTTACCTACTCTTCTTAATTTTTTTAAGTATTTTTTCAGTTTTTTCAGGCTTTTCAGTTTACTCATCCTACTTCCACAGTTTTTGGTTTTTAGTTTTTACCACCCTACACCGAAACCGAACCGAATTGGGGTTTGGTTTGGTTCATTTCGGTTTTCGGTGCGGTTCAAGCCAGTTCGGTTTCAGGTTTCGATTTAGGACTTGCCCCTATATGGGATATATGGCAGAGAGAAATTAGATTGATATGATAAATTAATTTCTTTCCTTTATGATTATTACATTTTAGAGATGTGTGGGTGCAAAGTACAAGAATTGCTACTAGTCCTTTATAAAATTCAATAAAGTCCTACTGTCAACTTTATTTATTTCTTTTTATATTTTTATTTTGCACTTTTAAAATTAAAATAAAATACCCATAAATTACTCTAACCACTAAATATCGTATCTACACTTAAAACGGAGTGTTATTTGTCCCATATATTTTATCTTTGTACTTGAAACCATGGATTAAAATATCATTCGACACTAATATGTATCGGTTTTGGACCTCACCAATATGGTTCATTCAAGGTGTCCTATCAGTGCCTCTCATACAAAATAGCAAAATACCAGACGATACATACCAATTTATCATCCGAAATCGATAAATATCATCCGGTACGTATCGATTTTGGAGTTGGACGATACATATGGATTTTTCGAATTTTTGACCGTTGCTTGAGCTCACTCTTTTAAGACTTTGCATACAAGCTAAAAAATGAGGGCAAAAATTGGTCAAATTTTGTCCTAGGCCTTGAACTTGTATTAGGTACGAAACGCATATACACTAGCTTGATATATGAGGCAAATCTCCCCCACCAAAATCAACATTTACATTGATATTTTTAGCACCAACACAACTAAAGATTGAAAGAACTACTCTCACTGATTTTTGGGCTCATAAGTTATAACTATTTCTGTATGCCTCGATATATGATAAATTCGAAGGTAGAAGGTTGACCTGTGCGCCAGCTTCGGTGCGCGCGAAGAGTACCTGAAACCAACTCGTTTTAAGGGTTGGTGTAGCCTGAAAAAAATGGGTCAACAATACTGCCTAATTTTGTCTTAGGTATTATTACTATACTAGAGAGTCGGTATTAGGTATCAAAACCGTGCACTGAAGTCGGTGTACGAGTGGGATGAAGACTGTGAACTTCAATTATGTACTTCCCCGAATTTTTGTGTTCATAAAGATCTGTCAATGTCTCAATGTTCAACTATTTCGATGGCCAGGAAATTGGCTGTGGACAGACTTTTGTGTGACAGGAATACGTTAGCTAATGCCAACTCTTAGCCAACTCTTTTAACATTTTCTGCAAGACCAAAAGTCCGTCAGGGACAAAGATGACGTGTCGAAGTCTTTGGTATTAAGACTGAGTTTCGATAAGGTATTCAACCCATATGCCAAGGCTGGTATATGGGTCAAAATGATATAATAAAATGGATTAGGAGTCAATAGTTTGTAAGGATCAAAATGTCGGATTTCATTTCGGTTTCGGGCATGACCAAAACCGAAACTGAAATCCAAAATTTTGATCCCCTTACAAAAATCCCCGAAAATTTGGATTTCGGTTTCGGTTTTGCATTTCGGCCCAAATTTTGATCTAATGTATTTGTCTGTGTAATTTTTTTAAAGAGGAATCTTTATTTATAGCCTGAGATTCTTTCTCCTCATCTCGGGTTTTGTGCTAAATTGTTGACTGCTTTAAATCAGATGGTGGAGACGTTTTTCACCCCAAGTTTCCATAAGATTATAGGCATATCATCAGGCGGTTAGATTTTGATTCCAAATGCTGCACACATCCCAAAAAGTGATTCAAGAACTACATTTGATGTATGCTCACGATTACGTTTTATTTTAAAAATGTGTGCCACATGGGATCAACATCTGATCGTTTGATGGTAGGCTCGTGATCTCAAGATCTATTGCGTGATAAATTTGGACGAAATCTCCATCCATCCGATTCAAAGTCGTCGGTTTAGCTTGTGAAACCTGGGCTGAGAAGAAAAAATCGCGAGTTATAAATAAAGGTATCCTGTAAAATTATTACTTGGGGTTAAATTTTCTTGTTTTGGATGGTGAGAGATGTGCAATCAGATTAGTTACCATACTATAGGCGTGAACTAAGTTAATGAGACCTAACATAACAATATTTTAACTAAAATTTCTATTAATAGAGAAAGCTCTTCTCCACTATATAAAGAGGTCCCATGCAACTCCACCCATAACACAATATAGCTAAAAGCCCTTCCTCTATACCCACTCACTCACTAATGGCTCTCTCTTCCAAACACTTCTCCGTCTTCATTTTCTTCCTCTTTTCCCTTCAAATCCAAGCAAGAGAGAGCAAATTTTTCAACAAGGAGGTGCACTACGATGCCACGAAACAAGCCGAGCCGGTCCGTATCGGTGCCTCCAACAATAAACAAGAGACCCCGTCAATCGTCAACCCGGAAGACCGTAACGGGTACGGCCTCTATGACCATGATTCCAATCAGTACACCCCCACCAACACCAACAATGAAAACTACAATGCAGGTAATCTCCCCGGCAAATCTCGGGCCGACGAGTACACATACACCAACAATTTGTACGGCTGCAACAAGCAATACGGCACGAGCGACACTAGGTACATGGAAAATGGTCGCTACTTTTACGAGGTTAACAATGAGAATTACAACCGTAACGGGTACGAGTCTGGCACAGGAAACAGTTACGAAAGTGAGAATTATTACCCAAACAAGTGCCGGTTGGGGAACGGAAATCGTAACGGGGACGGGCCGATGAAAGAGACTGAATCAAGGAGCAACGATAACAATGGGGTTAGCGAGAATGCTTATGAATATAACAACACTCCTATGGATGATGACATGAACCACCATGAGGAGTACCAAAATGACTATGTGCCATAAGCCTTAACATGAGCAGTATAATTAGACCCTAAGTTATGGGCAGTAATTAATAATATTAGACTAAATTATCTGTTTTTTTTTTTTTTTAAATGTTGGTTGTGGCTTCAGGATTTGATGTTTGAGATGTCTAGCTGTATTGCTGATTGAAAAGTCAATAAATTTATGATGAGATTATGGAAATATGAATTAATTTGTTTTTGAACACCACTTTTTCCTTCCTGCATAACCTCAAAGAAAGCAAAATTGGTGTGCGAGTAGCAAAAGTTAGTATACTTTAAAAAACATTTTTTATTTAACCAAAAGAAAAACTCAGTGTGCAACTAGAAATGGTGTGCGGGAAGAAAATCCAGAGTGGTAGTAATAGCTCTCTTTAAAGGAATAGGCAGCATAATGGGGGTCCTAAGGGCATAGTAACAAATTTCTCCGAAATTTTTCAAAATTTCTTGGAAATTTACCGAAAGAGGGGTCGGGCGAAACTTTTGGCGAAATTTCGATGATTTCTCCAAAATCACTGAACTTTCATTAATTTCGGCGAAATTAATGAAATTTAACCGAAAATAATAAATCGTTTCTAATTTTTGTCATTTTAAAAATAATAAATAAAATTTTTATGAAGTTTAAGTATAATTTATATTTATTATTTTTTGTACTCCCCATGATTACTCGTGCCAATGATCAGGTCGATCTCCTAATAGTACAATCCCAGCTCTTTTGATGTTGATCCGACCGGACAGATCTATTGGCTATAAACTAGAGTCCAGTTAGCAACAGGACGATCAAAACCATCCGATTTCACAACTTTATTGAATATCTAAAAGTAGGCAATTGATCGGACAGTTACAAATATCCAAATGTTGCAATTTTCGATCTGTGACACATTAATTCAACGGTACAGATCAACGAAGGTATTTGCTGGTTGTTGATACTTATTTGCACAAGATTTATTTACTCTCTTTTTTTTTTTTTCGTTGAAAGGGAAGATTTAGTTACTCTTAATAAAGTGTAATTAGAGATTTAGTTACTCTTAATAAAGTGTATGGTTTCCAATATATAGTCTTAGGTATTAAATGTTTTACAAGGGATCTTTTCTACTTAATGGCGTCATAAGCTCTCATTAGTTCTCATTATTATGCTGGAATGGGGCAATATGATTGATTGCAACTAATGATCTCCACTCTAGTGCCCCACTTTTATCTAGAGTTGGTATTAGGTACCCGACCCGAGCACCGAGCTGAGCACGCCATCAATGCTTGTTGCTGCTCGGGTCAATCTCGTGGTCGGGCCTCTGAAGGTGCACAACAATATATGACACATAAATCAGTAAAAGTACACGTTTGACCTCTTACTGGTTTGACACCCTCGGATGCCCATACCAACTTGTCAGGGATCAATGGGCCTCATTGCATCAATTGACCCGATCACAGTCTGTGGTGTTCGAGTCTGGTACCTAATATCAACTCATTAGGTAGTTGAATCCAAACACCATTGTTGGTGTTCGAGTAAAGATTGGCTGTGAGCTAACAAAAGGTGCATCAGTCCATTTGATGAAGGCAATTTTTGGGCAATGATTTAATCCAATCAGGTTGAATCGGATTTCGAGTCCAACCATATTTATAGACCTTAGATAAGGGAGAATCTTGACTTTCACTATATTCACTTTGTATAAAATCACATGCTGTCAAGGTTCTCTTATTTCCAAGGACTTCAGATGTGGTTGAACTCGAAATCCGGTCCAACCTGGTTAGACCTAACTATTGCCCCATTTAGGGTCTGTTTGGCAATTTTTCAGAAAACATAAGAAAAGATTTTGTAAATCCAATAGATTCCAGCTCTTTGGAAATTCATAAGAATTCATTGTTTTCCAGTATTTGGATTGTGTAATTGGCACATAGAAAATAGAAAATGATCATTATCGATAGTATATATCTTACACACCCAATAAATTTAACTTTCTATTACGAAGGAAATTTCGCGAGAGAAAGAAAAAGTGAGTTTAAGAGAGAGAGAAATTTGAGGAGAGAGAAAAAATTAAGCGAGAGAAATTAAAAGAAATATGTAGAGAGAAAATTTAGGAAAGAGAAACTTGGAGAGAGGAACATCTAAAAAGAAGATTGATAATAGAGAACTAAGAAAGAGAGAGAGAGAGGGAGGCAGAGAGAGATATATATATATATATATATAATTTTTATTTATTTATTATTATTTTTAATTATTTTTCTTTTTTTTTTAAATTTTTAAAATTTTGAAATTTTTTATATTTAATTTTATTTTTATTATTATTTTTACTTTATTTTTAAAATAAAAAAATAAATAATAAATAAAAAGTAAAAAAATAAAAAAATAAAAAATAAAATTACTCCACTCTCTCTCTCTCCCTTACTTTTGATAAAATAAATAAAAATTAAAAAATAAAAAATAAAAAATAAAAATTAAGAAATTAAAAAAATAAATAATAAAAAGAAGAAAATAAAAATATTCTTTTATATATATTACTTTATTTTATTATTTGATTTATTATTATTATTTATATATTATTATTACTTATTTTATTTCATTTTATTATTTGACTATTTTATATTTTTAAAAAAATTTTATTTTTATTTTTACATTTTTATTTTATATTTTATTTATTTTATTAAAATTTTTTATTATTTTATTTTATTTTTTATTTTTAATTTATTTTTTGAAATTTATTTAATTTTTTAAAATTTTGTATTTTTATTTTCTATTTTAATTTATTTTTTAGTTTTTATTTATTTTATTAAAAAAATTTATTTTTTATTTTTTTATTTTTATTTTTTTTTATTTTAAAAAAATTTTAAATTTTAATTTTAATTTTTTGATTTTTGTATTTAAAAAAAACAATATAATTTTTTAAAATTTTGTATTTTTATTTATATTTTGTATTTTAATTTATTTTTTATTCTTATTTTATTAAAAAAATTTATTTTTTATTTTTTTATTTTTTTATTTTTAATTTTAATTTTTACTTTTTAAATTTTTTTTATATTTTTATTTTATTTATTTTTAAATCTTATTTTTTTATTTTTATTTTATTTTTTTAATATTTTAATATTTTTATAAATTTTAATTTTAATTTTTAAAATTTTTTTATTTTAATTTATTTTTTATGTTTTATTTATTTAATTAAAAAAATATTTTTTAATTTTTAATTTATTTTTTAAATAATTTTTATTTTTTAAAATTTAAATTTAAATTTTTTTATTTTATTAATATATATATATATATATATATATATTAATTTTAAAATTTTAATTTTTTATTTAATTTTAATTTTTTAATATTATTTATTTTTATTTTATTTATTTTTATTCTTATTTTTTTTTATTTTATCTTTATTATTTTTTACTTTTTTTAAAAAATTTTAAATTTTATTATTTTATTTTAATTTTTGTAATTTTTTCAATAATTAATTTTGTTTTAAGTTATTCATTAAAAAAGAGAGTAAGAGATAGAGGAGAGAGAAAGAGAGATATTGAGAATAGCAAAAGTTTTCTGATGGAATCCTCTTATTTTAAAGGGATTTGTCGATTTCCAATGGAAAATAAATTTTTGAATTTTCCCGTGATTTCGCATAACTTTGTTGCCAAAACATAAGAAAGTATCACATTTTCTTTCATGTCTCATGATTTCTTTTCCTTTCCCCTTATCCAAACAGGCCCTTAAAGTACTCTTTTGTAGATTTCCCTGCTCTTGATCACACATGAAATTGCTTGATCAATTTAACTTCCGATGTTTAGGTTGTCAATGGGTTCGGCTTCACCCCAAGCTTAGCTTGGTTTGGGTCAGGCCAATTTATATAATAAATTTGAGCCCGAAAGCACTCAGGCCAAAGCCTGCCCAATTTTGTACTCAAGCTAGGTTTTTTAGCATAAAATATAATCGGGCTTGCTAAACCCGTTCGTCAAGGAATATATTAAGGGAAAATGTCGAGTTGACAAGAATCTGGCCCGGCACAAACCCGGTCTCCGTTGGGTTTGAGCTTAAGTAACATGCCCAAGCCCGAAAGCACTCGGCCCACACCTAGCCACATCTAGCTCCTTTTTGTATCCTGGCCAGGTTTCAACCTAGTTTCAGGTTTTTGACTCTAAGCCCGAGCCCAAGCTCAACCCAGCCCATTTATTTATAAATTACACTAAAAATCAGTTCGATATTCACAAAAATAGAAACATTGAAATATTATTTATATATATATATATATATATATATATATATACACGAGGTCTCAACTGGCCTAAGGGTTTACGTCCAAGCTTGGCCCAATTAAAATTTGGGCTTAAAGTGGTCTTTATGTAAAACCCAAACCATTCTTATATTGGGCCCGACCGGTCTACCCAGCCCATTTCCACCCCTAATGAAAAAATTGAGGAAAATGGAAAGTTTTAATTCGGGGCAGGTTTAGCCCGCCCAATTTTTAACCGACCCAACCCGCTGTAGTTTGTTTGCCATAACAAAACCGTAAACCCAAGGTGAAGACCTCAACTACAGTTATCATTTCCTCGCACCATGGCCACAGCTGCTGCGTGCGCCAGGTCAGCTTTCCGCTCATCGTCGCTGCGCAGGGCGGCGTCGAAGCTCGCCGCAGAAGCCAAAGCCGCTCTGTCTCCCTTTCGCATTGCCAATCAGAAACCTCTCTCTCATCGCATTTTTCGGTAACAATAAGAATCAAAAACCTTAACTTGGCAATATTTTTTTATCAGGAAAAAAAAACCCTAACTTGGCAACATTGTTCCTAGGGTTTTGATGAAGAAGATTGATTTCCTTTATTTTGTTTTTGTGCAGGTCTCCTGTTGAGATGAGTTGCTGCGTGGAGTCTCTGATGCCGCTTCATGGCGCCACAGCTTCTTCGCTGTTGGTTTCGATGCTCTCGGTTTCTCACAGAGGTCAAGGTTGGCTTTCTCAAGGTATAATAGTTGATAAAATTTTTGATCTTGCAAGAAAATTAATTTAGGTTTTGTTTTTTTTTTTGATCTGGATTGTTCAATTTAATCTCAAAGTTTTCAATTATTAGATGATTGTAACTGTTTGATTGATGGATTTTTCGTCTATTGTTTACCGTCTTCGCGGGCATGGGTGTTGAAGGCGTCATCAGGTTGAATAGTGTCTATTACGATAGATACCGTAGAATCACACAAATTTTAATGCAAATAAGTAAAATAAAAGTAGAAAAAGAATGAAGAATATAGCATTTTCGAGGTGGATAGGTGTCTCCTGAATTCCACACGTCTAATGTTTCTTCTATAGTAAGGAAAAAGAGAGTCCTAAATAGTAAAGATGTCTAAATGACTAGCTAGTCACTTCGTTTGGACTTTCCGAAGTTAAACGGGTCTGATCTATCAAGCCTATCCCCTTCTTCACATACCATAAAACTTAATAGCTTCTTTCACATGGAAGGTAAGGCACTGGCTTCGTATAATGGATGGAGAGCTCTGGAACACTGACAAGCTGGGATGCTTTTGCGAAGGCCCTGAAAAGTCGATTTGGCCCAATCGCGAATGACGACCCCATTGAGTCAATCACCAAATTCCGTGAAGTACTCTTGGTGGAGAAGTACCAAGATCCTTGCAAACCTCACGGAAGGGCTGACTGAGTACTTCATGATCGGTTGCTTCTTGAGTGGTCTTAAGAGGACATGTGATTTAGTGTTAAGATGTTCAAGCCAACAACTTTGTTTGCAACTTTCGGGTTGGCTCAAATTTAAGAAGAGAAAGTGACCACCCGACACTGACAAAGCCGAACGGATGGGAACCATCCCACCAGTCATAATAGTTTACGCAATACAAGGAACCCACCTTGCAAATCCAACGAATTGCATAAGTGGAGATGAAAGTGCATCACGATTGTGGGTTGTCCTATAATTGCGACGACAGGTTGTCACCAGGGCACAAGTTTAGGTTGCAGAAATTGTACCTCCTCGACAGAACTGAAACGAGTTGACAAAGCGGAGGGTAATACCAAGGTAACATTACATTGGATGACCTTGTTCATGAGGTACATAAGGATGACTCCCGGAGATATCACTTCATGTGATGGTCGGAGCACTGACACCACAAACCATGCGGCTTCAAGTGTACATAAGGAATCAACTCATGGTGGTGTTATTGGATTCGGGAATTTCTCATAACTTCCTCCAGCCTCCCATTGCTAGTGGAGTTCGCCTACCAATTTGCTCAGGTCGCCGATTTGAAGTGATGACGGCGAATGGTGAAAGACTTGCTAGTGACGGATGTTGGGAAGGCATCACTGTATTCTTATAAGAGAATCCTATCCATGCGAATTTTTATACTTTACCTCTGGTGGTGTGATGATGTACTAGGAGCCCACTGGTTGTAAACATTAGGTCCCAAAGTATGGGATTTCTCCAATATGTCAATGATGTTTACTCTCCACAACAAGCATCTCCAACTCAAAGGCAAGTCATCCACAGATCTCTACCTAACCAATGAAGCACAACTTAAGAAGACCCACAAGGCTGATTGATAGGAGAAGCATAATTTTGCAAATCATTTTGAGTGCAACTCAATTGTAATATAAAGTGAACCATTGACCGACCAATTATTTGTCGAATTTAGTGATGTATTTGAAAAGCCCAACGGATTGCCCCTGAGCTTGTGCTTAAGATCATAGAATGTCTCTCAATGAAGGAGCAAAGCCAATTTGTGTTCGACCCTATTGGTACCTTACTATCAAAAGTGAGAAATTGAACGACGAATTGTGAAGGAGATGCTTCAATTTGGTCTCGTCCGCCCAAGCCGAAGCCCGTTCTCATCTCCTGTTTTACTGGTTTGAAAGTTTGATGGTAGCTGGTGCTTGTGTGGCTATTATCGAGCACTTAATCATTAAGCGGTGAAGTAAAAATATTCTTTCCCAATGGTAGATTAGCCACTCAACGAGTATAGGACTATTTCAAGCACCCAACAACATCTTTGAAAGCTTATCAAAGTAGCTTTTTGACAAGCTAAAAAAATGTGCAATTATGAAGTTTATTGAAGAAGTTATGGCCACTTGGTCAGTTTTTGGAGTTGCACTGCAAAGTGACGAATTTCAAGACTTCCAGTTGAATTAGGATTTGTTTCTTTTATTGTTATATTTTAGCCGATAGGATTTGTTTCTTTTAGTAGAAATATGTTTAATTTCTTATGATTTATGACTTTATTTATTGTTATAGGAAAGTTATTAGATTTAGAAATTTTCTTTATATGAATTATGAATTAGAGTTAGACTATGATTTCTTACTTTATGCCTTGTAAAAGCCTATTTCAAGGTTAGTAGTGCTGAAATTTAATTTAGAGTTGAATGAAGTATTTTATTTGGAGCTTTTGAAAACCCTACTTGTTGTAGTTAGGGTTAGGTGTTCCTACGGTTTACTAATAGAGGAATCATGGTGGGATACTCACCTTGGAAGAGTAATTTCAGCCTTCAAAGATTTTCTAGTTTTGTGTCAAAACTCTCTATGTGGCTATCGTGCACGGATTGCATTAATGGGAGAATTCCAAGGCGTCAAAATATTTTGGGAGCACAATAAAAAAACATAAGGTTAACCTATAATTATAGGTTACACCTATAATTACAAAATAGAATGCATGTCAATGCTAGCAATAGGATTGTTGACACTTTGCATGAAATGAGTTAAGTACGAAGGGGTGAAAGAAACACAACCATCGAAAGCTGCTTATACCTATTCCTCTTATTTGCTTTAAGGTTCGTCTCAATGTGCCAAAGAAAATGGAAGATATACACAAAAATGACAAAGTGAGCATAATAAAAGTTGACAAATAGAAATTTCATAAATTTTTGCACGACACCTTATCATTAGGTTGTTACATTTTGACTTCCGAATTCAATTATTTGACTTTTGGTTAGTTGGCTTAACTGTGTAAAGAATTTATATTGGTTTATTTTTAATGTAATAAACTTAAATGGTTTTACTTGGACGAATTGGAATGGTTAGAAATTTGTGTCATGCGACAATTAGGGTGTTATATGCTGTTGCCAGTCTTACAATATATTATTGTAACCAACAAAATTGTAATAAAAAATATTGACGATTCTGTGGAGTGAAGCACGATCAAGACGCTACTTTAGGTAGTCAGAGCCCCTACGCGTGTTTTTTCACGGTGATGTACATTATTGGCATGGCTACCTCCAAGATACAACCACTTACTTTATTTGGCTATCGAGCTCGTTCTACACTTCGAACATGATACAAAAATGGCATCGTTTCACTTTTTCGCAATCACAACGAAGAAAATACTTCAATCCAAAGAAAGAAGTATCTTTTAAAACATGATCAAAATTTCCATTTCTCTAATGATCGCACGTTTACTGTTTACAATAAATGAATGCAGTAACTGTACCATAGGGATGGACTGGTAGAACAACTATCTCTATGTTAAGATATGTTAGTGTTTACAATAGTAACCGTGATAATTTATTTTTCCAATTGAACCTAGATCGATGGATCTTTATCTAGGTTAGGTATTGGAAATAATTATAAGCTTTAGCCCATCCCCCTCGATGTGGCTATGACTATATCTCTTACAAGTTTCTTTGTAAAGGATCGACCAAATTTTCAACATATTTCACAAAGTCAATAGTGGATACTCATTTTCCAAGTTATTGTCTCACATAGTTTTACTTTAAATGCACGTCTTGATTTTCCATTATTATTTGTGTTGTTTGCTCTATTGATAGCAGCATTACAATGACAATGCACGATCATTGCCGGCATAAGATTCACTCACAATCGTAAATTAGTTACCATGTTTGATTTATTCATCTCCCCCCTCCCCCTCCCTCCTGCTGCTCCCATGGCAAGAAATCCAGATTTCATCGCGGAATAACTTATCACAGTTTGCTTCTTAACCTTCTAAGAATTGAACCTCCTCCGAGTGTGAAGTTGAACCGCACTTATAAATTTAGATTATTAGACATAAATAACAATTGGCATCACAATAACCCTCAAGTACATCAAGAAAAACTGAGTTGTGAATACCATAATTCCTATTTGTCTTTAAATATTTAAGAATTTTATTTATGACATTCCGATGTTTAACGCCTGGAGTGCTAATAAATCTATTTACTAATAGCAAAAGCAATATCTTATCTAGTGCAATTCATGGCATACATAAGATTACCAATTGTGGGCCCTAAATGGTGGCTCGAGCATAACCCGCAAGGATCGACAACCTTTAAACTGGTTGCAAGGCTCAATCACATGAAGGAGTGCATCAAGAGGTGGAACAGGGACTCCTTTGGCCTGGTTCACTTGTGGAAAGAAAAATGTTTAGCCCGGTTGAGCGAGCTGGACCTGCTTGAAGAGAATCGTCGTCTCTCCCAACTCGAAAGTGAGGAGAGACTAAAGATTAAAATGGACTTCAGTGACTGATGCTTGCAGGAGGAAATCTGTTGGAAACAGAAATTGAAAGTCCATTGGCTGAAAGAGGGCGACAACAACACAAAATTCTTCCATGCCTTCGCTAATGCCAGGAGGAAGAACAATTCTTTCAGCCGGATCTAGGTGGACGGAATTGTCTTTACGGACCAGCTGGAAATCAGGACTAAGGTGGCCGAATTCTACGAGAATCTGTACACTGACGAGGGATGGGCGAGACCTCAGCTTGACGGGGTCCCGTTCCCATCACTGGCCCGGGAAGAGGCAATCAATCTTGAAAGATGATTCGAGGAAAAGGAGGTGTGGGACGCAATCAGCTACAGTGGGAGAAACAAGTCTCCAGGCCCCGACGACTTTACTATGGAGTTTTTTCAGTGCTTCTGGGCTACCCTCAAGGACAGAATCATGAATTTTTTCCATGAGTTTTTAAACAGCGCATCAATCAGAAGGGGGCTTAATTCCACCTTCATTGTCCTGGTGCCGAAAGTGGAGGGGGCTGAGGACGTCAAGGACTTTCGTCCAATCAGCCTCCTTAATTGTCTCGTTAAGATCCTCTCTAAGGTGTTAGCCAACTGGGTGAAGCCTTTGATGGGGAAGCTTATCTCTCAATATCAAGGGGCTTTTGTTAGCAACCGTTAGCTCCCAGACACCTTCGTAGTGGCCCAAGAGGCCTTACACTCGGCTCATCACAATCAGTTTTCGGCACTTATGTGGAAAATCGACATGGAAAAGGCTTATGACCGGGTCAGTTGGGGTTTCCTGGACTATATGTTGCGGCCGTTTGGGTTTGGTGATCGATGGCGAAGGTGGATGGCAGCGGGTTTCTCCTCAGCTTGGTTCTTGGTGTTGGTTAACGGTTCACCTGTCGGATATTTCAAGAGCTCGCGGGGGCTGAGGCAGGGGACTCACTCTCCCTGTTTCTGTTTAATATGGTGGGCGAAGGCCTGGGGGGGGGGGGGGGGGGGGCTGGTTAACCAAGCAAGTTTCCTCAACCATATCTCTGGCATCCCTATAACTAGAGGTGGTAGTACGCTCTCCCACCTCCAGTTTGCGGGCGACACATTGCTTTTTTGCAAGGCCATCTCTTCTGAGATCCAAGTGCTGTCTAAGGTGGTAGCGGTTTAGGAGGCGGTCTCTAGCCAGAGAGTCAATCTGTCTAAATCCAAGGTGTTCGGAGTGGGTTTGGGTGGGTCGGCGGTCGAAGCCTTGCTCGAGAGGCGAAGTATGGTCATGGCTCCTTCCCGACCACCTATTTGGGACTGACTTATCAAAGCCGAATGCCCAAGCCTGGGACCCGGTAGTCCAACGGTTCGGTAAGAGGCTGGCCTCCTGGAAAGGGAAGATGCTAACCAATGATGGGCGTTTGGTGTTGATTAGGGTGGTCTTGGCTAGTCTTCCGGTGTTCTATATGTCCATTTTCCTCTACCCGATGGAAGTGATTCACAAGCTCGAGAAGATTGAGAGGGACTTTCTATGGCAAGTGGCGAGTCTGGAGAAGAAGTACCACTTGGTTAGTTGGGAGGTATGCTTGCTCCCTAGATGCTTTAGCGGCCTAGGCATTTGTAATCTCCACCTTACTAACATCGCACTGCTTGGGAAGTGGCTATGGAGGGCTGGCCTAGAGAGCGAGAGACACACTTTATGCGTTTCCGTGCTTGCTGAAAAGTATGGCTGAATGTGGGGATCATGGGGGTTCAACGTCTCGGCTGTGTTACCTTGGCACGACACATTTCCCTTTTTTTGCCGTGCCAACACTCCGACACGACACGACACGGCTTGGCACGTACCACTGCCGTGCCGTGCTGATGTCATCTTAAAGTGTCGGCACGTGACACGTTATAACCTCGTGTCCTTTGAAAAAAATGATAAAAAAAACGATTTCTATATGTACTTTTCGGAAATATAGGAAAAAAATGAACTAAATATAGGAAAAAAAAACTAAATGTAGGAAAAAAAAGAAAAAGCAAAATGGCTATTTATGTATGTACTTTTCATAAATAAAATAAAACATTAAACTAAAATCTTACCTTGGAAAATCAATTTCAACAAGAAATCGAGCTAGGGTTTCTCTATTTGGGTTTTGCCTCTTAGAGCCTTTGACTTCATCTCTTTTGTTGATCTTCTCCGTAAGCAAAATTGCAGCGACAATCAGAAGTTTAAAACCATCGCAGGCGGTGAGCTCTCTCTCTTTCTCTCTCTCTCTCCCCCCCCCCTTTGAAAATTATAATGGGTTAGGTGGTCCCGCAAGAGGCTTTATAATGTGCAAAGGGTTTGCTTTTAAAGGGATTTTAATTTATAAGCCCTAGATTTATAAAAGCTTGCTTTTAAAGGGATTTTGATTTATAAGCCCCAGATTTATAAAAGCCTCTCATTAAAGAGACAGGGTTTACAAAATCAAAATCCTTAAGCTTTTACATCTAAAACCCTAAAATGAGGGTTTTGATTTTATAAACCCTCTTATGGGTATTCTCTTGACAACCAAACTTTTGTAAAGGTTGATTGTCACGTGCGTGCTGACAACCAAACTTTTGATTTTATAAACCCTCTTATGGGTATTCTTTGTTGACAACCAAAATTTTGTAAAGGGTTTCCATTATACGCCCAGATTTTCGTTTCCATTATATGGCCGGATTTTATTTATCATCATATGGTCAGATTTTAGTTCCACGTGCCACATAGATTATGGCCTACCATCATACAGTCAGGTTTTAGTTCCACGTGACACGTAGATCATGGCTTATAATGATGCACGTAAATTTGACCTGACCGTCTCAAAATTATTTTTGAGGTGCACATCGGTGACCAATCTAAACTGCCCAAGCGCACAATCATACAGTTAGATTTCTCAAAAAATCATGCTTGTAAATGAATGTGTACCATCCGTTTGGTGAGCATTAATATCAGCAAAATTTTGTAAAGGGTATTCTCTGTTGACCTACTACAATTACCATCGTACGGCCAGATTTGAGTTTTCCATTATACTCCCAAATTTTAGTTTCCATTATACGGCGGCCAGATTTTATTTACTATCATATGGTCAGATTTTAGTTCCACCTGAAACGTAGATCATGGCCTACCATTATGCGGTCAGATTTTAGTTCCACGTGACACGTAGATCATGACCAATCATCATGCACGTAAATTTGACCTAACCGTCTCAAGATTATTTTGAGGTGCACATCGGTGAACATTCTAAATTGCCCAAGCGCACAATCATACAGTCAGATTTCTCAAAAAATATGCTTGTAAATGAATGTGTACCATCCGTTTGGTGAACATTAATATCAGCCATTAAAAAATACCAATGACTGGTATTAAAGTGCACAACCGGATAGTAAAAAACCCCAATATAAGTATATCTTTTGGGCCGACTGCTCACTAATGTATAATATATCCCCAATGATTAATATAGTTATATTTTAATTTTTTAAATATTTTTAATATTTTTTGTATGGCCGTGCCGCCGTATTGGGTTTTTTAGAAGTTGCCATGCCAACACTTTAAGGACACCTTGGCACTTGGTACTTGTGCCGCGTACCTAGGTAACACTGCGTCTCGGACACTAGAAGGTCTTCAGCTTGGTGGAAAGGCATTTCCGGGACTTGGCCTAAGTTCTCTAGGTGGATTCGGTTCAGCTGAGGGGATGGGTCAAGAATCCGATTTTGGGAAGTCCCCTCGGTGGCTCTCCAACCTTTGAATCAGCTGTTCCTCGAGTTATTTCACTTGATGTCTTTTCCCCAAGTGTCGGTGAGTGATGCCTCCTTGGAGGTCGGGGTGGCTCCCTCTTGGGACCTGGTTACTAGGAGAGCGCTCAAGGAAGAGGAAATGGAGGCTTTTCTATCCCTACTGAAGGCCATTTATGAGGCTTCTCGGAATCGGTTTGGGAGAGACATGCGGCTGTGGCTGGGGAAAGACGATGGGAACTTTACAGTGTGGTTTTTTATTACTGCCTGTCCACGAGGCCTATGATTAAGATGGATTTATCCTTCATCCATGATTAGGAAGGCACGTTTTGGAGGGTGGCTGACTACGCCACCCTATGGGGTATATGGCTCAAAAGGAACGTATGGGTCTTCAACTGTAAACGGAGGCCCATTGGGGCCACTTTGAAATCTATTCGAGATTTGATGTGTCTCTGGGTGCCGGCTGTTACCGGTTTTACTTCGATGAGAGAGTGTGGTCCGCCTTAGGTGTTTTGGTTTTTGTTTCTCTTTCGGTTCCCCTGTTGGGGTTTTTGCAGGCTTCGGTTCTTTTTCTTCCAGCTCCTCACTGGTTTTTATTGAATTTTCTCTTATCTATATATATAAAAAAAGATTACCAATTGTTTTTTGCGTACTCATTTTGAGAAACACTTCCTCCTTTATTAGGATACAAACTTATATTAGAATTAAATGGTGTATTTACAGGTTGATGACCATGGTAATCGAATTCCTTAAGTATTTTCTCAATAGAGTGTAATTGATTTGATGAAAATCTTTACTAGATCTTGCTATTTTAACTCTAAGAATGACCTCAACATTAACAAAGTCTTTCATATAAGACATTGCAGAAAGAAAGTCCTTTGCGATTTAATACACAACTAGTGGGTTGCACTTGCATGGGGGGGGGGGGGGGATTTAAGGGTTTAACTTCTCTAATGCCAATCCCAAGTTGGAGGATGGTTGACAGCTGGCTATAAAAAATTCCCATTTTAATTCTTAGAAGAGGATTAATGCAAGTTGGATGAAATGGAGACAAGCAAGCGGACTTTTTTATAAGACATCGATAAGTTTAGTGAAACTATATACTGCACAATGTTGGGCTATGAAAAACAAGAATACAAAGTGCTTGAGGTTGAGATGCAAGAGGTTTGTTAACTCTGCCTTTTCTGGTCCCAAGCCTCAAATGATGGAGGAGGTTAGCCTAAGTTTGACAGTCGGCTGTAAAAAACCCCCCCTATAAACTCCTATGAAGACGATTAATGTAGGTTGCGCGAAATGGAGATAAGCAAGTGAAGTATTGTGCGATCCATGAGTTCCATTTCGATTGTAGAATCGTTTTTATAGGACAATGGTAAATCCTGTCATACTATGTGCTATAGAATGTTGTCTGAGGAAGCGAAAAGCAACAAGAAGATCGAGTGCATCGGGCTGAGATGCATATGTTAAGATGGATGAGTGGGGTAACAAGAACGGGTAATAATTTCAAATGAATACATACTAGAAAGAGTGGCATCTATGAGGAAGTAAATTATGGATTGCCATTTGAGATGGTTTGGACATGTCCATTGGAGGTAAGAAGCAAGCCCAGTGCAAAGGATTGAGATGTTGCAACTTGCAAACACAAGAAAGTAGGAGAAGAAGACCATTTGATGCAGAACGCCAGATTGAGAGCCGTAGATTCGGGCTACAACAGATTTTCCAGCCAGGAAGAAGCGGAATGGACATCAGAATTCGATCGAACTTCGGAGGGAATTATATAGTTCTAGAGTATATAATTCGATCGATTGAATTATATACTCGATCGATCGATCGAGTTCAAATTCGATCGATCAAATTTGCAGCGGTGAATTATGGATGTAGATATTTTCGATCGATCGAGCTTCACTTTCGATCGATCGAAAATAAATTTCGATCGATCGAACTTCAATCTCGATCGATCGAAACCGCGCAGTTTTTTTTATTTTGGTATTTTTTTAATTTTGAACTTAAATTTGAGGGGCATACTTGTCCTTTTGGTATTTGTTTTAGGGTTTTATTTTCGTTTGAAATGACTCCTATATAAGGTCCTTAAAGCTAAACAATGTAATTAGTTATTGATTATTGAATGAATGAGCGTTTTGCTTTTGAGACTTGAGATGAGTTCTCTCGAAGAGTGATTCTTCTTCCCGAGAAGGGTTTGGTGTGAAGCCTGCAAATCTATCTTCTATCTATCTATTTTCATCTTCTCTGCTTGTGTGTTGATCCTCACAACCCTAAATCAGCCATCATCTCTTTAAAATCCTAAACCTAGTTTTCCCCAAAACCATTGAATTGATCCGATTCAACAACCATATCCTCCATCAAACCATTAAGCCAGCCGTATCAAAATAACCCAACATCAGAAATTCCAACATTGCACTGTGAGCGCCTTAATATGGAAATCTAGAGTTCTATCTCTAGGAATGATCCACGCTGCAACCTAATGGATCTAACGCCCGGACTAAACCCTGCCTGAATTATACGTGATCCTCCCATGGAATACTTCGAGAACCTGAGGTATTCGTTATATTTTGCAAGTTTTATTGTTTAATTTAATTCTATTTAATTTCGGTAAAATCAATCATCGCATTCACGTAGTTTAGGGTACCGTCCTGCGTCACCATTGAAGACTTGGAGGAAGCAGTGTTACCTAAGTACGCGGCACGGGTGCCAAGGTGTCCTTAAAGTGTTGGTACGGCAACTTCTAAAAAATCCAATACGGCGGCACCGCCGTACAAAAAATATTAAAAAAATTAAAATATAACTATATTAATCATTGGGGATATATTATATATTAGTAAGCAGTCGGCCCAAAAGATATACTTATATTGGGGATTTAACTATCTGGTTGTGCACTTTAATACCAGCCGTTGGTATTTTTTAATGGCTGATATTAATGTTCACCAAACGGATGGTACACATTCATTTACAAGCATAGTTTTTGAGAAATCTGACTGTATGATTGTGCGCTTGGGCAATTTAGATTGTTCACCGATGTGCGCCTCAAAATAACTTGAGACGGTTAGGTCAAATTTACGTGCATGATGATAGGCCATGATCTACGTGCCACGTGGAACTAAAATCTGACTATATGATGGTAGGCCATGATCTATGTTTCACGTGGAACTAAAATATGATCATATGATTGTAAATAAAATCTGGCCGCCGTATAATGGAAAACTCAAATCTGGGTGTATGATGGTAATTGTAGTAAGTCAACAGAGAATACCCTTTACAAAATTTTGCTCATATTAATGTTCACCAAACGGATGGTACACATTCATTTACAAGCATGATTTTTTGAGAAATCTGACCGTATGATTGTGCGCTTGGGTAGTTTAGATTGTTCACCGATGTACACCTCAAAATAATTTTGAGACGGTTAGGTCAAATTTACGTGCATCATTATAGGCTATGATCTACAACCTGACTGTATGATGGTAGGCCATGATCTACGTGGCACGTGGAACTAAAATCTGACCATATGATGATAAATAAAATCTGGTCGTATGATGGAAACGAAAATCTAGGTGTATAATGGAAACCCTTTACAAAATTTTGGTTGTCAACAGAGAATACCCTTTACGAAATTTTGGTTGTCAACAGAGAATACCTATAAGAGGGTTTATAAAATCAAGAGTTTGGTTGTCAACACGCACATGACGACCAACCTTTACAAAAGTTTGGTTGTCAAGAGAATACCCATAAGAGGGTTTATAAAATCAAAACCCTCATTTTAGGGTTTTAGATATAAAAGCTCGAGGATTTTGATTTTGTAAACCCTGTCTCTTTAATGAGAGGCTTTTATAAATCTGGGGCTTATAAATCAAAATCCCTTTAAAAGCAAGCTTTTATAAATCTGGGGCTTATAAATTAAAATCCCTTTAAAAGCAAACCCTTTGCACATTATAAAGCCTCTTGCGGGACCACTTAACCCATTATAATTTTCAAAGGGGAGAGAGAGCTCACTGCCTGCGATGGTTTTAAACTTCAGATTGTCGCTGTGATTTTGCTTACGGAGAAGATCAACAAAAGAGATGAAGTCAAAGGCTCAAAGAGGCAAAACCCAAATAGAGAAACCCTAGCTCGATTTCTTGTTGCAATTGATTTTCCAAGGTAAGATTTTAGTTTAATGTTTTATTTTATTTTTGAATTTTCCCTTTGGGTTTGATATAGCTGGGGCGACAGTTCTCGGATATTCTTTTGTGATGATCCATGGCTTCTCCTTTACCCGCTCAGACTGATGTTTCCTTCCATTTTCAATGTGTCCATTTATCCTCAAGGTCTAATCGCGGAATTCCTACCAACACATGGTGAGGCCCCGGTGTGGGATGTCTCTACTAGGAGGGCTCTGAGAGAGGATGAGTCGGAGCACTACCTTAGGTTGATGGCTGCGCTATATTAGCTCGACCCCGAACCGCCACTGCCGAGACCTAAGGACTTGGTTGTGTAGCAAGAATGGGGACTTCTCGGTCAAGTCCTTCTATTGAGCCCTCACCCATAGACCGCTCATTAGAGTGGAGTGGTTCTTCATCTGGAAGGCACCGATTCCTCCTAAAGCTAGATTCTTCATCTGGACAGCGGTGAGAGGTTACTTTCTATCGATGGATCATCTAATCGCTCGGGGCAAACACCTTCGGAATAGATGCCCAATGTGCCTCCTGGTGGAAGAGTCTATTCCCCACCTGTTTATTCATTGCGGGGTGGCTACAAAAATTTGGGGCACTATCCTGATGTCCTTTGATCTATAGATGGGTTTTCCCGGAAAAATTGCCCGGGTTTCTGGTTTCTTGGAATGGCCTCAGTTTGGACGGTCCGCAAGGAGCATTTTGGAGGGTAGGGGCTTATGCAGTGCTATGGTTTATTTGGCTTGAAAGGAATGCTAGAGTTTTCAGTCGCAAGCATCAACCGATCAGCACCATCCTTAACCTTATCAAAGAACTGATGTGCCACTGGGTCGTGCTGGACAAATACGGGGGCCAGGGATTAGGAGATCTGTATTTTTGATCCCCTTCTTTTTCCGCTTTTGGGGTTGGGGTCTGCTCCTAGCTTGGCTGGTTGTCTCTATTTTTTTCCCGCTGTTTGTTTTTGTTTTTGTTTGATCCCTCCTGTTGTACTTTTCCAGCTCTTCGTTGGTTTTTTTTATGGAATGATATCTTTGTTACTGATAAAAAAATGTTAAAACAAAGAGCAAACAAGGCTGGAATTCCATAAAACACAGTACATCCATTCTGCTATAAATACATCAAAGTACATGCAATGAATTTTTTTTTTTTAAACTTTGCTATTACAAAATAAGGAAAGCAAGAAGGAGTTTTAAAGCACTAATCAGAAATTCCTGAATTATCCTTAAAACATATTACTATTTGTACAATGTGGTTGCATCTAGCATGTCCATTACAGTGTTTTCTTGATATTTGTGGCCCACATTAATGATTTTTTTTTTTTTTTAAACTTTGCTTTTACAAAAGAAGGAAAGCAAGGAGGAATTTTAGAACACTAATCAGAAATTCCTGAATTATCCTTAAAACATATTACTATTTGTACAATGTGGTTGCATCTAGCATGTCCATTGCAGTGTTTTCTTGATATTTGTGGCCTACATTAATGAATTTTTTTTTTTTTTTTTTTTTAAAACTTTGCTTTTACAAAAGAACGAAAGCAAGAAGGAATTTTAGAACTCTAATCAGAAATTCCTGAATTATCCTTAGAACATATTACTATTTGTACAATGTGGCTGCATCTAGCATGTCCATTACAGTGTTTTCTTGATATTTGTGGCCTACATTAATATTTTATGAGACATAAGATTGTTATGGTTTCCCACTCCCATAAATTGTGAAACCAGTGTTTTCTTTCTTGCTTCGTAAATCTGGCCGATCTTACTAAAGCATTGAGGGTGGTTTTCTTCTTTTGTCTTCTATTATAATGAGTATCATAATTTGTGTTCCTTTTGGAAGGGAAAACTCAATAACTTTGTAATTGCAAGTTATGAGGTTCTGTTTCTCAATTCAAGTTCACTGGCATAACATTAATTTTTTCTAGGGTGTTTTGCATTTACCCCCCTCAGATGCCCCCCCTCCCGTGTTTCACCTATTTACGCTGCGGCCTTTGCTTTTGTGTTTCCTTTACTTATTATCCCCTATAGTGAGTCAGTGACCGATCGGCCGTTATTTTTACAGAACCAAACTTTGACTGCTTTGAATCAGACGGCGGAGATCTTTTTTCACCCCAATCTTTCACCCAATGAATCTTGAGATCAGGAGCCTACCATCTGATGGATCAGATTTTGATTCCACATGGCAGACAGCCCAAAAAAGTTTAACATGGTCATGGGTGTACATCAAACGTGGTTCTTGGCTCACTTTCTAGATGTGTGGAAAGTGAATCAAAATCTGACCATCTGATTATAGACCCCTGAACTCATGATCCATTAGATCAAAGATCTGGGGAAAAAACCACCTCCATCATCTAATTAAAGGCTGTCAAAGGTTAATTTGTCAGAGAGTCCGCCACTGTAAGGGGGTAATAAGTAAAGGAAACACAAAGCAGGGGCCACTGTGCAAATGAAACACAAGGGGCGGAGTGTAAATAAGATACATCTCGGGGGTAAATGCAAAAATCCCTTTTTCTATAATGTGCTCTGTTCACTGTTTCTCAGATCGTTCTTATATCACTCTTTCTTTTTGTTTTGATAAAGGAGTGTATACTCTTTCTTCCTGTTGTAGGCCAAGATGCAAGTAGATGAAGACCAAGCAGGCAACGGTGGAATAAGTTACATATATATATATATATATATATATATATATATATATATTTTAAAAATCAAACTTTGAATGTACTATTGAAAACAACCTCAAAAAAATGTATTGGTGATTGCTCTTATTGATGGATTTGTTGAGAAGGCATCTTTCTTTAAAAAAGTAGTGAGGAAGAGATTGATTAATGCTGAGTCATTGTTAACAATGAGGATTAATAGTGAAACGCCATTGAAACTTTTATGACCTAATCCTACCTCTGAGTGGCAAACCGGTTGGGCTCAGGCTGAGGAAACTTCTTAAAAATAGGCCGGGCCTATTTAGAAATTGCAAAAATGCCTGGCCCAAGCCTTGCTGATTACCGCACATTTCTACCGTTCTTTTCTTGTTTTTCAAGAAGTTGTAATTGCAGTCTCTTCAATAAACTTCTCTATGCATCTTAGCATAGGCACTTCGTATAATTAGTGAAAGTTTCTCATACTCGCTATAATTTGATGATAAAAAATGATCATTAAATTCTTTTCTTGTAAAGGTGATGGATTAAACAATAGATAGACTTTGCATTAGTATATCCTAAAAAATATACTTATGCTAAGTCTATCAATATTAGAATTAGAATTTGCATAAGTATATCCAAAGTTTGAAATACGCTACCCAAAGTTAATTAGAAATGTTGCTTTTCTACTTTAATGGCCATTAAATTACTTTTATGATTTCATTTGTGTGAATTATTTATTCTGGTGATTGAAAGTATCTTACTTATCATGCTAGATGCATAACCCTGTTTTTTGATTCTGCTGCACAAAGCTATTGCCAGTGGATCTCTAAACTGGATAGAAATTCTATGCCACCCATATTTATCCTAATTAGATCCGTTCACTATCAATGTTAGTTGTGTCCAGGGAGTCATCAGTATCAGTTGTATCCAATGATAAAGTGGGAAAATCATCCTTTGCAAGAGCAAAGCTAAATCACTGGGGTCTATCTGGTATCCAAACTAGACTGGTAGGCTAGGAGGGCTCCTGCAACTATCGGCAGGTGAACATTGGACCATATACTCCAGATTCTCCTTCCGGGTTGGCACTGCACTGGCAAGATCTAGACAATAATAGGATAGCAAGGCTCCATAACTATTACTTTACATTAGAGTCCATATTCTCCCTCAGGTTTTGCACTCCAAGTCCCAAGTACCATGAAGCCTGTGAGAAATCTAAGCAAAAATTGTTCAAAATTTATTGCCCCAACTGCTTCTTTCCCCATTTCTGTGTATTGATTTCTCATAAGTGAAAAAACAACATGCATGTGTAGTGTACTCCTGGAGTTTAATGCATGTGCGAAATTTAGGAGATCTTGGAGAACATCTATCAGTTGCTAAAATGCCTTTTGACAAACTTCTGAACTCCAACAATCAAATTATCACAATCCCTACTGATAAAAAAAATAACAAGCCCTTCTTTCCATTCTCCTTATGCTGTCCCCCCCAATTTGGATCCCTAGCTATGTCGTTGTTCGTGTGAGTCCATCACCTGCAATTTTTGGTGGTCTTGCTAAGGTGGTTATTATTGATTAGCAGCCTCCAACTAACGGTCCAGATTGATGCCATGGGAGAATATCAGAATGGTGGGATGGTATTGGTGGGATTTGGGTTAGGCATCTGTGTGCTGGATTTTGCTTATCCATGTATGTCTGTTTTCAGTGTCCTGCTGTCTCTGGTCTGGTATTTGCCTCGGCTAGTTTCTTGCGCTGGTTTTCGTCTTGTCTTCGTATTTAGTGTAGCTCTAGTGTCTGTTTGGCCCTCTGTGTATGTTGGTTTCTTGCGCCTAAGTACGTCACTTTAGCACTTCCTTGTACCTTTTTTTATCGTTAATTCATCATTTTGCTTATTGATAAAAAAATTAAAGAAATTTCTTTTATCCGGCTCTTAGGAATGCTTCTTGCACAATTAGTGCTAGTTATATAGGCATACACGGCTATTGGAAGTATTATTATTTGGGAGATAGATATTGTCCTTGTCTGCCTGGGGTAGATAGATTTTAGCTTTTTACTGACCTTATCAAGTATTGTACAGTGAAATGTTTTATAATTTCAAAATGCTGAAAAAATTTCCAGATTTATTATTTATTTATTTGTTAGTCTTGAGTGAAGCTATTTCGTTATTTATGTTGTTAAATTAAACTAAGGACGTTACTAATTGTTTGCATTCAACCAGCTGGAAATGATGACGTGTGACGAGCACTAGGCGGATTGTAGCAGAATTCTACGTAGGATATTGGCATTCCATCAGTATTATGTTAGTGCTTGACAAGTCAGAAGTCCCGTAAGAGTCTTAAGGTGGACGGGCAATAATTTTGGTAATATTGTTGTTTAATCTTGTCTAATGGGTTATAATGGAAAGAAATTGGACTGTAATTGCTAAATTTAATTGCACCAATGACATAATGTGGAGGAACACCAACACATCTTTTTTTAGTTTAAGTGAACTTGGATAACTTCTTGATAGTTAGTGGAAAATTTTAAACACCCGGAAGTGCCCACTAGAGGACCAGCAAACATTCCTCTTTGCATCGGCTATTAGATTTTCTAAGTTCTGTGATGTGTCAAACACTTGAAATTATAAACCATCGATGCTGGCAATTTTTCCTAATATTTTGGAGGATAGATTCATTATGCGGTCATCATTTGTTCTTTCTTCTGATCAGTAATCGAAGATGTTAAATTATAATTTAGAAGAAGCGAAGTAAAAAAGGGAAAGGAGAAGGAAAAATGACTCGGTGAGAAGCTAAGGGCACCTACAAACAAAGCCTAACAGCAGCCCAGCAGGCTACCTAACTCATAAACAAAGGTCAGAAAAGGGGGGAACAAACAGGACACGAGTTAACAGACCACAAATCTAGCGAATTTGCTTCTCTAGAGACATGGGAAGACTGAGTTGATTTCTAGTAACACTTGTCCACAATTTAATAGGAAACGCCAGGTTTCATGTCCAATCCCATTTTACTCTTAAAAAAAGGTTGGCCAATATCCTCAGATAGTTTCTTCAGTTCACAGCCATCCTAGTAAAATTTTTGGAGCCCACCCTACACTATCAGTGGATCCTTCCACCTCAAAAAATACAGTTCAAACCACTAGAGCATAATTCTCCTCCTCCATTGTATCAGTCCACTGAATGTGCACACAGAAACACTTGGTAATAGTCCTCTCGATGCTTCAGATGATGACTCCTCCCGACCACTAGAGCATTGGTTTCACAGCAGACACCTGATAACATTTTTGGAGTCACCATCCACTATCATATATTCTTTTTAGCATATAAAATACGAATGTTCTTTTAGAAATTTTTGGTCATCAGGAAACTCTCTCCCTTTCTATATATATATATATATATATATATATATATATATATATATATATATATATATCTGTATCTATGTGACCTTCTAGCAGTTCTATAAATGTGACAGTTTATGGGAAGGCGCAGTAATTCTTCTTTCTAGTAGCAATCTTGCAATAGTAACGTTAAAGAAAATAAATGAATAGTGGGACCCTTGATAAATGGATTATGTATTGATGTTTTAAACATTAGTACATTGCTAAGGGAGGCACATTAATGAAATAAATAAACCTAACACCCAGACTGTCAGTAGTCTTGATGAAGAGGTGGATGGTGATTTGATCATAGTTCATCATTGAACATTGGATTGAAGGAGAAGATTATAGGTGTAGAAAGATGTCAGGGATGTCATTCTAGGGCTTTGAGGGAGTAGCTAGGGAGCCATCCAGCTTCCTAGTTGGTAAAGAAAGCAAGGGATTTTGACGAAAATAGACGGTGAGAGAGGGTGAAAACTTGGGTCTTTTTATAAATTATAACCAGTGATTGAAGAGACGCAACTTGAGGCACAAAAAGACAGTGGGAAAAGGAGACTTTCATGGTTTCACCATCTACCATAAAGGCTTAAAGAGCCTTAACCTAATAAAGTTGGTAGTTTGGAAATTTGGACTGAAGTTAATCCTAAGAGTACAACAAAATATCATAAGTCAAGACTCCCTAGTGAGTATTTTCTGTTCTGGGTGTCTAGATCCATTAAGATGGGAATCAAAGTTGTGAGTAACGTCTGGTGCTAAATGCTCAGTGGTTAGTGTTTCGGTGATTTGCAACTCTAATATTCGTAAATGGGATGATTGAATTTCAGTTTTGGTTTTGATTAGATTCATTTTTACTTGTTGGTAATTATGGATAGAATCTTGATTTTATGCAGTTATATGCCCGGCATTTTGAAATAGTCTCATTTAATAACGATTTTTTTTTTTTTTTTTTTTTTCTTTTTTTCGAGTTATAGTCATATTTCATTAATGGAAATGAGAATACAGCAGATCAAAGGGGCGCAATGGGAAGCTATGACAGAGAAGGAAAATCAAAACAAAACCCATATAGGGTAAGAAGGAAAAAAAGGGGGTAAAAAACCTAAAGGTGCTTTACATCCAACACATTACTCACAAACTTGTATCTTAGAAAAGAGTGCTTGATTGGTTCCTCTGCGCCATAAAACTTACACTCCAAGACTTCCATTCCTCTTTTATGCAATTAAACACACATTCTGCTCCTGCAAAAATATCTCAACTCCAGGGGGGGAGAGTTGGGTTTGGGGTTGAATGCTTTTATGGTATTAGTGTTATGGTTACAAGTATCTTCCGATCAACTTTTCCCCTATTTCTGTAATGAGATACTATTGATGTATCATATTTATAGGGAGCCTTTCTAGGTCCAAATGAGATGTACATGGGTCTGCGTTTGCCTGGTGATGGTTTTAACATATTTGATATTTAAGTCTCAGTTCTTTTTACCGTGCTGGTATTGGATTTCCCTGTTTTCACAATTACTTCTAACAATGTCATCCAAGGGCATTTTTAGCCTTCCGATGCACATTTGCATATTACTCTAAATTAAATATACATATTTTTGCTCCTATAGGCAGATTCTTGTGGTAGAGTAGAGTGGAGAAAATCATGGTTTTTATTTGTATTTAAGTGAAACTTATGGATCAGTTTGGTATTTTATTCGAGTCGGTCTGCCTAGTTTTTAAGAAGCATACTGACTTTCTTCATTGCATCAGTGGGTAATGATGACGTATGACACAAATTTCCAGTGGATTCAAGGTTTTGTGCACAAATCTCTCTTTCTAAGTCAGTCCTCATAAGCTAGGAGATGAATTGGATGAGCTCTTAGACAACGAAGTGGGTTTTTTGAACTTTTGACATAGATGAACTTGTAAGTTGACTTGTTTTGTTTACAAGTTTGATGCAAACAATCTTTATGCTTTTGGGGCTAATGAAGCCTCTAGTCATTAATGTAAAAGATCTGTGATAATTATTATTATTTTTTATTTCCTGGAAATTTGATCTTAGCCTGATTAATTTAGATGCTACGGTACATGAAGTCTCGTTTAATATGGCTAAACCAGAACAATGGGTATGCAATTGTTAATTTCAAATTGTAATTTTTATGCAATTGCTAATTGTTGAAAATGCTCAAATTCATGACACTGGATGAATGCTTCAGAATTATGAAGGATAGATCCACATATATTATGGGTAAACTCTTCATTTTGAGATCGTTGTCAGACCATGTGTCTCATAATGAATTAGTTTCTAATCTCTGTACCAAGTTTGTCCCTACCTTTTGAAGTCTCGTCTAAGATCTCTCATGAACAAATCAGAGTTCTCTATTCCTGTTTTTAGAAGTAACTCAACTGCACTGCTGTGAGGTTTCCCCTAAGTAATTCAATTTCTAGTTTGCAAGTGCATTAGGAAGCGTGATAAAATATGGGTGATTACGTATTATTGTTCTCTAGAAAGGCAGGTTGGTCGAAAATAATCTTACTCATCTTGCTTTGTTGGTTTAGGGTTTAGGTTCTAGGGTCTAGGGTGATATAAAAATTGGAAGAAGGATTTTTTTGGTTAGATGCCTAGAATTAGCTAGACATGTTATTTGCACAATTGTTGAACCAGAATGGATGATTTTGTGCCTATTTTATCTGATTGTTAATTTGATGCTGGTCTCTTATTAATCAGTGTGGTTGTTACAAGTCCTAGTAAATGTAGAGCTCGGAAAAAAATAGCTGGAGTTGAATGTTTTGTAGGTAGTTCTTTGGTGGTTGGTTGTTGGGCGATCTAGATGACTGGGTCAGGATCTTGTGGGTGCACACAGAAAAATATGTTGGTCCCTCAAATTTCAATGAAACCGAGCTGGAAAAATTGGTTGTCTGTAGGGTGGTATGGGCATGAAATTTCGTTATGTGGGGTGAGGTTGATATCAAAACAATGGGAGATTATTAGGTCTCTTTGTTACAAACAGGGGTTCAACTTTTGCTGATGAGGCGCTGCTAGTGAGGGATGAAGTGTATGGTCGTTGTCATGCTGCCTCTGTGGAAAGCGGTGCAGCAGGCTATTGGGGTTCAATCAAATGGGAAAATTGATCTGTAGGCTGGAAAACCCCCCCGCCAACATAGAACCAAATCCCTATGTTGGGATAAGGCTGTGATGATGGTGATGATCCATAAGCTTAGCAAATGTTGATCGTCCGATAGGTATGTCTTTCAGTATTTCGCTTGATCCTTTGTTGTGATTGAAGATATTGTTGACTCCTTTGTTAGTAAGTTTAGGTTTTTGACATTGGGGAATAATTAGGTTAGACGGGTTGGATGAAGTTTCGTACTCTAGAGATATTCGCTGAAAGAAGGAAAATGGCGTAAACCGTCCAGGCCGAATGTTGAAGAAGTGGCAGTCTCTTTGATAACAGAACAATTACTGTTGTCGACATATTATGATATCTGTGGCCTTTCCATCGTAACGTAGGTCCTGAGAGAGACTCAAAAGTTGTGTTTATTTCCAATCATCCCAGAAGGGAGCTTCGAATCTGAATCCGTTTTTATTTGGAATTCTGATTGATTGATTGGAGCATAGGTGTGCATCGGAATTCGATTTGTTTCCTGGCATTTATTCAGATTACGAGTCAGCTTTATCCGGCCCTCTTGTTCTCTATTCTGGTTCCACTTCCCCGACGAGTGGTCAGTTGTATTTGTTGTTTAGTCTAGTATCGTCCCAACCATGCCAAAATCGCGTGATCACTCCCGATGATGTGTTGCGAAGCGTTGATGAAGATATAAGTGGTGATGGATTTTAATGGTTAGAGATTACTCAGTGATTCATATCTATCATGAGCTTAAAAAGAGGTTTTAGTGGTTTCAAACTCTCCCAATAGCCCTCCCATTGTGTAAAGCTAGGCGAGTGATATAAATCGACTGCTCATTTATTGAAATTGGATCTATATCAAGGCCTGTATTGGAAAAACAATAATGGTCAAATTTTTTGAAAAAAAAGTAAATTAATTGTCCGTGACCAGATTGACGGACGTCCGAGAACTTGTTGCCATGATTTTAAATATCGACCGATATGCCCAATTGTTATTGATTGAAATTTATGGATATCATTTAAAACGTTGTACGTTTAAGTCGCATAATACCCTGTGATACACTTTTTTACTAATCCAAATCATCCAATTGGCAGGAAGTTATGAGAATTATACTTATTCCGAAAAGCATGTCCATCATAAGATCTCTACCACTTAAGCAATCCATTTTGAAAGTCACAATGTAAAGATATTTGGTGCAAAAGATTGACACATAACATGATCTCTAGCATAAACATGATCTTTGGCCATCAACTGCTAACCAGATGGCCTTTTGACTGTTTGAATCATATGATAAAGATTCGTGCCAATCTTTCGCTCCAAAGATCTTTAGATTATGGCCTAGAAATCAGACAGTTAGATGGTGTTTCCCCATGGCATGGGTCCACAATATATTAAGGGATGCCTCTGTTGGCTCCTATAGGTTTATGGTTTATTGAAAGCGTCTACATCCGACCCCTTGTCTGCTTGGAATAAGATGATGGAGATCGTTTTTAACCCCAACGTAAGTCACAATAGATCTTGAGACCACAACGATACCATAGCTGGTCAGGTTTTAATTCCACGCGGAACAGGTCCCCAAAAATGGCCCTAAAATCACATGGCATTGATGGCACTCAACCATGAATTTAGGGCCATTAATTTAGTATTTGTGCTCTGTGAAATAAAAAATGGTTGTCTGATGGCAAGGTCATGGTCTCAAGATCCATTGTGTGAAAGATTGTCGTGAAAATGATCTCCATCATCTGATTCCAAGCAGTCAATGGGTTTGAAGGGACTTCTGATATAAGCACTTCCAATAAACCTGTGGGCGCATGCAGTAGCATCTAATACGAAGTGTTTCAATCAAAATATTGCGTGCAATGGCTAACTTTGTGTGTGCAACTCCCTAATAAAATTGGGTACCTCTAAATGAGTAGCTCTGTGTGTACCCAATCGTTCTTTGAAAGCACCCACTCATGCAACCCCTTAAAACCCATTGATTGGGTCAGATCACACGATGAAGATAGTTTTTCACCCCGATTTTCAACACAATAGATCTTGAGACCATGATCTTATCATCAATTAGTTTTTCATTCCAGTAGATTAAAAAACAATAGTCCTAAAATGAATGTTTGAGCATTATGTGTGCCATGTGATTTTAGGGACACATTTTTGGGATCTGTGCCACATTGAGCAAAAAATTGGCTGTCTAATGGTACATTCATGTCTCAAGATCCATCGTGTCGAAGATTGGGTTGAAAAACCATCGTCTGATTCTAGTCAGTCAATGTGCTTTCAGTGGTTTTAGACGGTGGGCCCTATAGTAAATCTCAAGGCGCGAACAGAGGTACCCAACTTTGATGTTGCAAACAAAGATGCAAAAGCATATAAGGTACCTCTGTTTGCGCCCACGTAATCTCTGAAAGCACCCATGTCCCAGATCCTTTGAAACCCATTGATTGCTTTAGATCAGATGATTGAGATTGTTTTTCACCCTGATATTTCACAAATAAGATCTTGAGATCGTTTTTCACCCTGATCCCCAAACGTAAATTTAGGTCCATTTTTTGGGGATCTGTAACAAATGGAATAAAAAGTTGATCGTCTGATAGTGCGACATGATATTAAGATCTATTGAGTGGAAGACTGGGTGAAAAACGATCTCCATCATCTGATATGAATCAATCAATGATTTTCAAGGGTTCTGCAATGTGGGCGCTTTCAAAGATGTGTGGGCACGAGGTATCCAGACATGTTTCGGTTAAAAAACTGTATTCTAGCTCTTGGGTGCACACGAACTTTTCCAGTTGTATGCTTCTTTTCGACATATAAAATATAGGGTGAGGTTTTTGTTTTTTTGATAAGAAAATATAGGGTAAGTTACCATAAACGCCATGTGCGCCTATTTTAAACATAAAAAAAGTACGATTATTTTTTTATGACAAAAAGGGTGCCACATGAGCTGATTACGGTGTCCATTATAATACATGCTTCGAGACTAGCCCACCGATACTGATTTTAATGCTGCGAGGTTATAAAAAAATAACCCCTTTTCTTTAGTACTAAGCCCTAAAATATATTTATTTTAGGTGCACACCACACTAAAATATGTTCATCAGTCTGATTCCAAATAAGGAAGGGGCCACAAAACTTTGAACCCCTCCCAATCACATCTGACATCCCACCCCCATCATAGTTGTTGCATCCAACATCTTGATCAACGGTGATCATGAACGAAAGAGTCTTCAACCTGATCACTGAGTGGAACCCGTTCCGACCGGTCCAGCTCAATCAGTAGTGATTCATGTGAAAGTTACTAAGTTTAGAGAAGATCTCTATATCAGTTCAAGATGAAGGAAAATTATAACCGTAGGACAGATTTATTGATGACAAAGTGCAAGCAGCTGACGTGGCGTGACGTAATTGGCTGCACCGACCTATATTAATTGAGTCTCAATGCACTTGCAACCAATTGCGTCACACCACATGAGCCACCATATAACATTGTCCAGATGAAAGACTTGGGAGAGTTAGGCCACTTTCTTAGTTTGGAAGGGGAAGATGCAAAGAATGATTCAACATGTCGATAGAAAAAGTCCACTAGTCCTATGGATTCAAAGGCTAAGATTGAAGAATTTAAAGCATGACTCTGTTTGATTTCTGGCAACCGTGCATTATTAGACAGATTGTTGGACTAACACATGATTCTATGCATTAGAACTGAGGCCGAGACGTCTTGCTTCTCGGCTCTATCGGTCTGACATACGGCATGATGCACGAAATTGTATTTAAAATTATTAAACATTATAAAAATGAAGAATTACAAAGTTACATTTAAAAGTATATTAAAATAATAAAAGAAGTATACCTCTCACTATCAACCTCTTGGCCTAAAAAAAGTAATCTTTCTCGATGAAGTCGGTTGATTAGGACAAAATTGTATCCCTTAAAAACCGTACACGCACCTTTGGATGCATGCGGTTCAAAAAAATATTGCTAAAAAAATTAATGTGTCGATTTCAGCCCTCTTTCTTTTAATCTTACACCATTAAAGTAAATTATATGGCCTAAATCTCTCTCTCTCTCTCTCTCTCTCTTAGACACACACAATAAAAATAAAAAAAGTTCATTGATTTTAGGTTCATTTTACTATTAGAGTTCATACCGACTTCAGAAGGCTCCAGCTTTCAGCGGGGTCTAGGATAGGTAAATAGTAAGCAGTAGTGTTGCTTAGAGACGTAGCATGGTTTGCAAGTGTCAGGGAGCCAAGATACAATACAGCGGGACAACCTTAAGAAAAATAAACAAAACATATATAAAGAAAATTGAATGAAAATCTTAGGGATATGAAACGAAAAGAGGCACAATATATATTGTGAACCTAAATAAAAGCATACTATATTATAAAAATCGTTTTCATCGACCCAACCTTTTATTTAGTTACTAAACTTCGACCAACTTTTTAAGAAAATAACGTTCATTTTATTGTTGTCAAACGAAGTGCATTTTGATTGTAATGTGTGTTTTTCATGTATGTTTAGAAGTACGGAGAAGTTAGCCTGATACATACTTTAAAAGAAAGACTTTGATCTTTTGGGGACATGATTTAAGAAAAGGGAGCCAATACTCATAGATTCTCTTATTTATTTATTTATTTTCTCTGTTTTGTTTGGCAGAGCTGGTTCAAGCCCTTCCTTCATTTTGTTATTTTTGAGTTGGGTACTTCTATTAGAGCCATCTGAAAGCGTCCACCTATGCAATCCTTTTAAAATCATTGATTGAATCGGATCAAATGATGGAGAATGCGTTTCACCTTGATCTTTCACATAAGGGATCTTGAGATCATGTCGCACCTATCAGATGGTCAAGTTTTTATTCCACATGTCACAGATCCCTAAACAATGCCCCTAAAATCATGTTTGAGTGTGATATGTGTGTCATAGGATTGGAGGGGCATTTTTGGGGATTTGGGACATGAAGAATGATAAACTAACCAGTTGCTAGGTGCGACGTGATCTCAAGATTCATTGTGTAGAAGATCGGGTTGAAACACGATCTCCGTCATCTAATTCGAAGCAATCAATGATTTTGAGGGGGTTTTTGAGTTGGGTGCTATCAGAGATTACGTGAGCGCTAATAGAGGTACTAATTTGAGTTTATGATGGGTACCTCTATTTGAAACCCATTGATTGCTTGAAATCGACGAGGTATGTGTTTTTCACCCCGATCTTCCACACAATGGATCTTGAGACCTTGAGCCCACCATTATATGGTCAATTTTTTATTTCGAGCACCACATATCCGAAAAAAAGGGCTCTGAAATTATGTTTGAGTATGTTGTGTGCAATATGATTTTAGGACCACTTTTTGATCATTTGTGTCTTGTGGAATTAAAAAGACCATTTGATGGAAGGCTCACGGTCTCTAAGATCCATTGTGAGGGAGATCAAGGTGAAAAATGATCACCATCATCTGATTTTAAGCAGTCAATGGGTTTTAAACGTTGGAGCTTTTAAAAAAATCGTTCGCGCGAGTAGAGGTAATAACCTACTATGTTTGGATGAATCCATGTCGTTGAATTTTTTTCAAACAGTAGGGTGGCTGTATTTGCACCCATGAAAAGCACCCCAGCGAAAAATTCACTACACTTGGTTCTCAGGTCACTTTTGGGATGTGCGTAATAGGGAATTAATATCTGAGCATTTTGATGGTACCCTCATGATCTCAAGGTATATGGTGTAGAAAATTGGGACGAAAATTGATCTCCATCTTTGATTCAAAGTATCTAATGGTTTTCGTTGAGATGCTTGAGAGTTTTAATGGGTGCAAATAGAGCCCCCTTTGAAGTATATTATATAAGATTCCTCTGTTCGCACCCACCTATTTCCTAAAAGCACTCACCTAATGAGCCAACATTGTGGGTGGTTTCAGTTAACAAATAGGCACAAATAACTTTCAATAAACAGGTGAGCGCAAATAGAGATACCCATCAAATATACTCTAGGAGCAAAAGCCTTCACACGAGATCTGTACCATGGACTCATGGAGGGTGGTTAAAAAACAAAAAAACTCATTTTTTAGATTTCTGCCACATAGAACACTGTCTAAGCTGCTCATTTCGAAGACCATGATTGAAAGATCTTTGAGGCCAAAGATTGGTACAAAAAGCGATCTCTATCATCTGATTCAATACCGTCAAAAGTCATCATCTTATCAACAGTTGACTCTGACAAATCATTGGATGGAGATGACATTTCGTGCCAATTTTTTGCCTAAAAGATCTCTATATTATAATCTTCAAATCATACGGCTTTGTTAGTCTTGTATGTAACACCAATCACAAGGATAATGAAGCCTCTCTATTTAACCATATGCAACAGTACAAATCTCGGATGCAAATTTTAGCTCCCATATGTTGTATGGGAGTGGTTGTTTACACCAAGGTATCAAATATTCGATACGTATCAGTATCCATATCGGCCAGTACGTATCTGCCAATACGTATCAGTCCTCTAGGGACTGATATTAGATACTGATACCGAGTTTGTTACCTGGGTTCACACTTGTTTTTCATGAGAAGAGCACACGCTCTGTCCCAGTAAAAAAACCATTAGACTGCCTTGAACTAGACAATGAAGATCATTTTAGTCTTAATCTTTCACGCAGATCTTGAGATTATGGCGAACCTATCAAACAATCAGATATTGATTCCACATGGTACACATCCTCAAAAGTAACTCTGATCATGGGCATACCAATCTGACGATCAATTTTAGGGATGTGTACCATGTGGAATCAACATGTGACTGTCTGACAGGTGCACCATAATCTCAAGATCTAGTGTAGAAGATTGAGACGAAAAATAATCTCCATTGTCTGATTCAAGGCGGTCAATGATTTTTTATAGTGAGAAACCGTGTGTTCGTCACAGGTTCAATGTAGACCTCCACTTAGAATCTTAGAGGACGGTGACCGTCCTCCATGGGAGGAAGGACACCTTTGCCTAATTATTTTAAATCAAATTGGCTTAATCTAACCCTATTTTTTGGGTTGGGTTCACCTGCTAGCCAAGTCAGTGCCTAACGGGTCAGACTGGCCAGCCTAGATTTTCGCCTGACCAGTTTACAGCCCTACTCATTTATGGCATGTCAATAGTATGGATGGCATATTATCCTTAGCTTCGAGCTCATTTAACCAAGGTATCTATTCTTCTTCTTCGTCTTCTTCTTTTTAAGTTTAAATATGAAGTATCTATTTCCCTATGATGTTTTCCTGTTTTAGATGATTATATAATCAGTGCGATCAATGGTGGAAAAAAATCATTTCACGGATGGAATATAATATATTATTATTATTATTATTATTATTATTATTGTTGTGGGTAGTAGGTGAATTTGAAATGGCACTTGTTAAGTCCAATATTATTATTATTTTTTTTCGTTCAAATTATAGTTTAAATTCATCCAAAACCCTGAATGCTTAAAGAATATGAGCATGCCCCAAGTCCCAAGATACTAGTGTGCATATGACTTTGGTAATAACTAAATAGATGAGAGGGAGACCTCAAATCCCCCCTTGAGGTCAGACTCTTAATGATTCATATTGCTTCTAACTCATACCATTGACCAACTTGCGAACACCTTTAATTAGGTACTTAGGTCTTCTAATCTTCAGGAATTTTCTGTGAAGCTAGGCATGATTGATCTAAATTTTCCAATATGAGGGGGAGTATTGTTAGCTTTAGTAGCTTACATTATATGTCACTAATGACACTATTGTAATATCGTAACTTTAGTCATATCAATATCAATGTAGAGGATATCTGCCTAATAATCTCATTTACTAATTTCTCCACTTTCGCCTCTCTTCTTCTATTTCCCCCACTCTTAAATTCTCCATCTATTCACTGGCAACGTTCTAAAAATCAAACCAGACGTCAAACCTGCGACGGATCCTGTTGGACCGGCTCAGTTTAAAAAGAATACTATATATATATATATTAACATAAATTGTGCCTCAATGGATTACAAGTATATGCTTTTTTCTAAGCTACTTAAATGAAGTATATGAGTTTTCCAAACTAATTAAACTGTAGGTATTTTTTTAATTCCCAAATTTATAAATAAATAAGTTTAGAATAGAATATAGGTAATAAGAAAATTTGAAAGGAAGTTCACAATTAGACAAGACGTATAAAGTTTTATGAGGTAACATTCTAATTTTAACATTCTCTTCAATAAAACTATTTAATAAAAATTATTTAACAAATTTTTTATGTAACTGGCCCGACTACTTCACCTAAAAACCAGATAAACCAGGTCGTTCACCAAAACATCATATGGTTTGCTGGTTAGAACAAAAAAAAAAAATTGTGGTTTTTAATCCGACCCACCAGTCCAATTCCCTTTTTAAATCATTGGTCACAAATATGTCAAACAAAACATTTTTTCATCTAACATAGAAGGATATCACCTATTCCAACATTCAGTTCATCCCTCTTAGTTTAGGATATCACCTATTCCAACATTCAGTTCATCACATCCCCATTCAAATACCTCCTTGGTGGAGTTGGATTTTGGTAGAATCAAGACTTTGATCACTTTCTTCTTGATGATTTTGAAACCATTTTCCATCTGTAGTTGTCAATTTGAATTTTTAAGCTTTTATATAGTTCATTACCTACATAATAATACAGCTGAAATTTCTAATATAGTGGTGATAAAAGATCCCTATAGCATGGATACTCCGGACCTTGACAATTGTACTCGATGTCGGCCATTCTAACTTCTCTAAATCGACCTTTACCCCTTTGGACATAACATAACCTAAAAGACCACTGTCTGTAGAATAAACACTTTTTTCAACTTAATGCACATCTCTGTCACTTGAAATTCAAGAACTAAATAATATGATCAGCTTGCTCATGTGAACCAACACTACACATAAAATAACATCAAAATAAATGACAAGAACTGAATAATATGATCATATTGAACATGTGAACCAACTCAACATAAAATAACATCAAAATAAATGACAACAAATTTTGTCAATAAAGAAACAAAGTATCTTGACACAAATAACAAACAAAATACCATATAAACGGCATATCATTTGGAGTCATTTATGTACAATTTAATTTGTCAGTTTGCTATATAGATAACATAGCAAAGTAGGTTCATGATTCCAGATTGATTAATTGGAGTATGGGGGGCTTTTCATGCCTGTGTATTTGACATTTACCTGCATCTTCTTTTCATTTTCAACTACTAGTAATGAGAACACAAACAATAATAAAATAAAGGAATAAAATTTCAAGAACTGCATTACAAACGATCGGAGAAAGTATGGAGGAACCAGAAGGCTTTTCTGCATCTCCAGAGGCTTTTGATTTCCTGTTGACGAATATGCCACTTTTATTAATTCCCAAAGCAGAGTTTGTGGAAGCATCAGCCTCCCATTTCATCTGAGCTGACATATCTTTTGGATTTTCTTTGCTTCTTTTGCAACATATGCAGTTGTGGAATTTGTCTTGGTACTGCCACTTTCTTCCATGGGAATACCCTGGCTCTCAATGTTGTTTCCATCAATTACCTGTACAGATCTATCAATGCTTTCACATAATTTTTTTTGCTTTTCAACCTGAAAAATAGTTTTGATACATATCAGATTGAGTCTATATATTCTAGTCTGGACAATTGAAGTGGGTGGCCATTCTCGCAGACAAAAAGACTCATGAACGAGTCCGACTTCTTACAGCTCAACTGGACAATTTGGATTAGCCAAAACTTGTACCATAAATGACTCTTCGATGCCCATGAATTTTGAAACAAAGCATTTTTGGATGGCACTAAAAACCTAGTATGGATAAACGAATTGTGGTTATTCTCGCAGACGGAAAGACTCATCGATTTCTACCATAAACAGCTCCTTTTTTCGGTAAATGTGCTATATATTCATTAAAAAATGAAGGATACAGCAGCTTTTTCAAACATAAACAGCTCCTTTTTGTTGTAAATGTGCTATAAATTCATTAAAAAATGAAGGATACAATGGCTCAAAGAGACCAAGCGAGAGACTAGACGTGAGGAAAAAAGAAAAGGAGAAGAAACCCAAATTCATAAAATACATATGATACAATGCCGATAAAAAAAATAAAAAAAGAAGAAAAGAAAAAGAATAAGAGAGGGAGTTGTGGGAAGCTCAAAGCCCCACCCACAACCCAAAAGCGCAAGCAGTCTAGGGAGGTCAGAGCTGCTCCTAGCAATCCCCCTCCATCAAAGAGGCCGGACACTTTGGAGAGACCAACCATCACCCAAAGAGATCATCGAACAGCACATCAATCACCCCATTCCAAGTACCAAATTTTTTTATCAAATATTCTTCTATTCCTTTTTTTTCCATATTTCCCACAGCTCTTCAATGCCCATAAATGTTGGAATCAAAGCATTTCAGGACGGCACTGAAAACTAGTCTGGATAACCGAAGTGGGTGGATATTCTCGGAAAGAATGGTCAACGAGTAGACTTCTTGCAGCTCAACCGAAAAATTTGGATTAGCCAAAAATTTTAGGGATTTTTGCATTTACCCCCTAAGATATGTCATATTTACAATCCGCCCCCTGTGTTTCACCTATTTACACTGCGGTCCTTGCTTTTTAGTTTCCTGTGCATTTTCCCCTCTACAATGACGAATCAACCGTTGACTATTATAAAACTAAACTTTGACTGCTTGGAATCAGATGATGGAGATCATTTTTCACAATAATTTTCTATCTAATGAATCTTGAGATCATGAGTCTACATCAAATATAATATAAAAAGTAATCACGATCGTGGTTGCACATCAAACATGGTTCTTGGATCACTTTTCAATGTGTACCATGTGAATCAAAATCTGGTCGTTTGATGGTAGACTCATGATCTCAAGATTCATTGGATAGAAAATTATTCTGAAAAATGATCTCTATTATCTCATTCCAAGCAGCCAAAGTTTAATTTTATAATAGTCAACGGTTGATACGTCACTGGAGAGGGCAAAATGCAAAGGAAATTTAAATGCAGGAACCGTAATATAAATAGATGAAACAAGGGGGCAGAATGTAAATATGACATCTTAGGGGGGTAAATGCAAAAATCCTAAAATTCTATCATAAAAGGCTCCACATCAGAAAAAAAGGAACCTTCAATTGCTTTTCCCTTTGTCTTTATAAAGCTACTATCCAATGAGGCCAAAATCTGCCCGACCTAACGCGACCCTCCCTGCAAGTGGGCCTGATTGTTAGATACTTCACAGCCTGGTTCAACAAAAGGTTCTATGTGCTCAACCTGGTTCAACCAAAAGGTTCAGTTCACCGGCCAGTTGATCAGCCCAAATACAAAACCGACAAATCAACACTACAATATAAAGGAGTCCTTACCAATCAAAAAAATATATATAAATGAATCCTTACAGTTCAATCATTCATGCAAAGGCGCAGTTTCTGCTATGCACAATTTCATCTGTATTTTTCATGGGCAATAATAAATGCCACCGCCATTATCACCGTCCAATCTTGAAGCAAACAGCAGTTGAGGCACTGAAAATGAAGAAGCTGTGTTTTAGTTATTGATCGGATGGTTCACATCCACTAATAGGCATGTTTCTTCGGGCTGAGATATATTCCAATGATAGATTCTCACTTGGATAATTTAGATTCTCACTTGGATAACTTGGATGATAGACCCTCAAACTTTATTGTCACTAGCCTAATTTTGTACTTATCTGGTATACCATACCAATCAAAATACTCTTCTACATTAGACAATCATTCCACGAAAATTTTGGGGTTTAGCCATCCCTCAAAACATGAAACTTCATCCCGAATAGATTTTAGAAACTTTTCGACGGGATCTTACTCGGGTTCACGCTTATGAGGGTATCCCCTAACTCTAGTCTTATCACGACTTTTGGGACTTTGCCAAGATTTTCGTGTGTAGCGATTTCTTTGTTCGATTAGTATCCTTTCATGACGTGTAAGGAAGTTATGGTGACGTGTAAGTGACTTATACATGATGCTTGACACAAACACAACCTAGACACAATTTTATGAACCACACAATAGTTGAAGAATTATAACAAACATATGACGTGTACACAAATGAAGACACAAATGTTATGAGATCGAAGATATCAAAATGACACCCACATGTGACTCAAAATGAATAAGGAGTTTTGTCAAACATAAGACGTGCGCAATGATGAATACAAATGACATAAGATTCCATTGAATTAAAATGACATGCACATATGAACCAACAATGAATGGAGACTTTTATCAAACACTAGAGGTGCACAAATAAAAACTGAAATAAGATGCAATTAAAATGCTATGGAATTAAATATCACACCAATATGCCCTAACCTAGAAACTGTGCTCTGATACCAAAACTGACGCAGGACGGTACCCTAAACTACGTGAATGATATGATTGATTTTGTCGAAATTAAATTGGAATTAAATTAAACAATAAAACTTACAAAATATAACGAATTCCTCAGGTTTTCGTAATATTCCATGGGAGAATCACGCATAATTCAGGCAGGGTTCAGTCCGGGCGCTAGATTCGCTCGATTGCAGCGCAGATCGATCCTAGAGATAGAACTCTAGGTTTTTCTAAATTATGGCACCCACAATTCAATAATGGGATCACCGATTTTCTCTGAGTATTAGATGCGGAAGGTTTAATAACTCTGCTGTGCTCTACGGTTGTTAAATCGGATCGATTTAAGGATTTAGGGAAATTTAGGTTTTCGGATTTCACAAGAAGATGGTCGATTTAGGGTTGTAGAATCACGCAAATAAAGATAAAAGAGATAGATAGATAGATAAAATTGCAGATTTCACACCCTTGGTTTCGCACCAAACCCTTCTCGGGAAGAAGATTCACTCTTCGTAGAGGTTCATCTCAAGCACACAAGTAAAATGCTCATTCATTCAATAATCAATAACTAATTACATTGTTTAGTTTAAGGACCTTATATAGGAGCCCTTACAATAAAAGAAACCCTAAAACGAATTATTAATTAAAAGACAAATAAACCCTCAAAACAGAAGTTCGAATTTAGACTTCTAAAGCAACTAAACAAACCCGGCGCGATTTCGATTGATCGAATCGAAAATCGATCAATCAAAATTTCATATTGCTATGAAAATCGCCGTCGCCATTCGATCGATCAATTTGAAATTTCGATCGATCGAAGATTTTGATTGATCGAATATTCCATTCGATCGGTCGAAATCTCACTCCAGAACTATGTAAATCTGTCGATGCCCTTCAATCGATCGAAATGGGAATTCGACCGATCGAATGTGCTAGTTCTTCTAATTTTTCATCTTTCGCCAATTTTCGCCTATTTCTGATTTCCATTCCGCTTCTTTCGACGTCGGTATACACAAAACGGTCCATATCTAATGTCTACAATGTCGGCGTCCCCGTCACACATACAAAGACTTAAATTCTTAATCTTTTGCTGGCCTACACAGCGGTGTCTTATTATCATACTTGTAACGTACCTTATTTTACTGACTCATATCTTATCATATTTTTATAACATAAAGGTCCAAACCTAGTACTTAACTCATATCTTATTAGAACTCGGGTGATCGGGTCACTGTATACAAGATTACACTGAATTCGCAATCACCCTACTCGTCATAATGTCTCATACCATCATGAGTTGTAGGACATGTGAATACGATGTATTTCAAACTTCGATACCATCATGATGAATCACCATGCCAAGCGTAGGCATGATCTCATACACTCGCGTCATATGACCTAACATGTCCTTAACTCGTACCATGATCAAAATGGAAGTACAAAATCACTATACGTACAAAAGGTTTACACCTAGATTATCGTTATATGTATACATATATTTATTTATATAACACACCAATAAATATAGAGTAGGAGAGTTGTTAGTGTGTTTTCGATAACTTGAAGGTCAGAGTTCGATTTCTTAAAGGCATCGAAGTTCTAACGCTTCGTGTTATCGAAGTGGTTGCGTTGAAGCGATAAAAGTGATATATATATATATATATATATATATATATATATATATATATATATATATGTGTGTGTGTGTGTGTGTGTGTGTGTGTGTGTGTATTATTATTATTATTAAATGCTCAAATAAAAAATATCATTATTTTAAAAATTAAGTGAATCACGACCATCGATCGAAACGTACAAGTGATTAGTGTGCACTAAGTTCTGGTCATTCAAAAGTATAAATAAGTTTGTTTGTTCGGACGTGGATCAATCAATCGGTTTTGGAATCAATCAATTGCAGACAGTATATAAGATTCACAATTCGGGTTCAGATTGATCGATCAGTTCTTGGAATCGATCGGTCGAGTTTAAGGTAATTTAAATTAAACAGTGGTTGGATTCTGTTCAAAATCAATCGATTGAAGTGTGTAAATCGATCGATTGGATTTAATGAGGCGCATATAGTTGGTTTAGCTCAGAATCGATCGATTGAATTTTGTTTTAAGTGTCGATAGATGGACACTACTTTATTATAATTAAGGAACAAGCCTACAGCATGAACTACTTTATTATATAAATAAAGGAGCAACCCCCGCAATAGAAACTACTTTATTATATTTAAGAAACAAACCCGCAGTACGAACTATTTTATTATATTTAAGGAACTAAAGTCGTGCATAAAAAGAAAGAAACATGAATTACTTTATTAGGTACTTGTATAAGGTAAAAAAATTATATAGCTATCATTACTTAAATAGAATATAGTATATTATAATCATTACTTAAATATAATATAGTATATTATAATTCCAACTATCATTACTAAAGATAATATTGTATATTATAATCATTACTTACATATAATATATTATATTTAAATCCATAGGTCCTTCAATCATTCACTTACCATACCATGCTCAATAATAAAGAATCAGACATCTTTTAGTTCGTAAAGAAACAAAACTTGCATGCATTGATCGATTTAAACTGTCAAAATTTTTAATCATAAAAATAAGGGCAAATAAAGATGGATAAAATCAGACCGTGATTAAGATTAGCTATCTAATCAATCCTAGATCAATATTATATACAATACAAAACAATGATTCGTTTTATTAGCCCGTCGATATGCGATCGAACGTATCCTACGCAACGGGATCTGAGAAGAACGAGATGGATGGATGGGTACCCACCTCTTGAAGCGTGATAGCAAATCAACGGCGATTAGATTTGAGAAGATCGACGTCCAATCGCAACGGCCCGTCTGTGATTCCCCGATCTTCTTCTACAATCTTGACGGCCAAAATACACTACGGTGTTCTTTGGGAAAGAACACACAGATTTAAGGAAGAGATTAAGGCGTTCTTAGAAGAGGATAGCTAGAGAAGATGTTTGACGGCTAGTGTTTTTAAGAAAAGAAAAGAATAGAGAGCAAAGATGGCTAGGGTTTCTTGTAAGAGGAATTTTTGAAGTTATGATTTTAGGATTCTCCATAACATCTTATTTATAATAATTCGGTGTTAAGTTGTCACACCAAAGAAGGTGTATAGGCTTGTTCCTCAAAATTCAAAATAAATGTTTAAAACCTTCATACCAAGTTTCGACCCTTAGATCTCTTGTCTATAATTCAATCCTTTAACCAGCAAGCTATCAAACAGCTTGTGTCAAATAAAGACAGCCTTCCATCCAGAAACCGACAGTCAGACCGAACGAGTTAACCAGATCGTTGAAGACATGATTCGAGCTTGTATGTTAGACTTTCGAGGTAATAGGGATGACCACCTTCCTCTGATTGAGTTTTCCTATAACAACAGCTTCCAAGCAAGCATCAGGATGTCGCCTTTTGAAGTTCTTTATGGCCGAAGCTGTAGGACACCTCTTTATTGGGACGAGGTTGGCGAAAGAAAAATATTAGGATCGAAATTCGTACAAACCACGACCGAGAAGGTTAATGTTATTTGTCAGAGGTTGAAAGAAGCTCAAGATCGTTAGAAGGCCTATGCTAACCATAGAAAACGCTTGATCGAATTTAAAGTTGGTGATTTGGTTTTCATCCGTGTGTCACCGACTAAAGGAATCATGCGTTTTGGAATGCAGGGAAAACTAAGTCCGAGATATGTGGGACTTTCGTTATCATAGATCGCATCGGTGAGGTGGCCTACTGAATTTCACTTCCGAAATACTTTGCCGGTATACATAATGTGTTCCATGATGTGTATTTTTAATTGTGATATTTTATTCGCAAGTGTACGAATCGGATTGTATATAGTGGGTGCGGAGTACGAGATCGTTCCCACGAGGACTAATTTTGAAAGATCTAAAAAGACAAGGAATTCCAGAAATCTATTAAGATCTAACAGTATTCTACCAGTCTTATGATTTAGGTGGTTTGATGAGATGATAATTACTGACTACAAACTAAAACTTAACTGATAATTCAAAAATAAAGATAAAGATAAAGATACTAAATCCTCCCATCTTTGGTCCGTTCTTCCCATAATACAAATATACGGATTAAACTATGAGATATACCATTGAGAACAAATATCTTTTATGGAAGATAAATGGTCAAAAACCCCGATAGGTTCCACGTTGCATCCCTGCAATCAGGACTTAGATGATTTTCATAAATAGATCTGAGATCAAGGACATGGCTCGACACACTTGATCTCAGGTTCAAATAAAAATCATCCCCAAAGTGGGTAAAAATTTCAACAATAATACCACCATAGATCTGAAATCAAGGGCATGGCTCGGCACACTCGATTTCAGATTAGGGAGTAATTAAGATAAAATTACCATTACAGATCCAAGATCCAGGGCATGGCTCGGCACACTCGATCCCGAATTATAATCGTAATTAGATCCACACGATGAAAGCAAAAAGATCATATAACAATGATGGGGTAAAATTACCGTCACAGATCTGAGATCCCAGGCATGGCTCGGCACACGCGATCCCGGTTAGTGGTGGAGATTTCATCTGTTCTTGATAGCACAACAACCATAAAATAAGATCTCATATTTTAATCCTAAATTTATATTATTAAAAGTACATCCCTCGGATGGAAATCATTATATCCCCATCCTTATGAATTTAGCCACACATATTGCAATTAAATGACATAAATAAATAAGGAAGAGAAAATAACATTAATTTAATGAATAAAAATACCTTAACTTCAAAAAAAATTACTTTGATCCAAAAGTACGATGGTCTTCAGAAACGAGAATAATGCAGGAATAAACTTGAGCAAAAATATAATAAACTGGAGGAATGAGTACTGGAAATTAAAGGAACAAAGCTCTAAAAAAAGAATAAATAAAAACTCCCTATTTCTATGTCTAACTATGAAAAAGAAAAGCAAAAAACTAAAACTCTAATCTCCTATCTCCCTAATTTCTAATTCTCCCTCGAAGTGTTTAAGTCGCTTTAAATAGATTTTCGATCGCAGAAGTCTCCCAACTCGACAATTTAGGGTCGATTAATAGACCCAATATGGTCAAAATCAGCTTTAAAGTAGTCAATTCCGTGTCAGACTCTCCTTCTCCTCGATTAATCGACCCCCAGAAATCCGTGAATTTCAAAGACACTTTTGTATCGACGTATAACGCTCCGTATTTCAGCCATAACTTTCTATCCCGAACTCGGATTGAGGTGATTCTTACGCCGTTGGAAAGCTGACGAAAAGATCTACAACATTTGTGTTTTGACTATTTCATAATTCGCCGTCTTGAAGGTCTAAATTTATCCACAAGTCGCACCAAGTTCTCGATGACCCAAAGTTACAGTGTTTTGACATTATTTTCAGAATTCTTGGGCTGTTTTCCACACTTGGCTTGTATTTACCTGAAACACTTCAAATCTAATAATTCTCATCAGATAGCCTTCATCGAAAAGCTAAATATAGGTATTTAAGAGTGAAATATCATCATATTTCAGTACTCATCATACCCCCAAACCTACACTTTGCTAGTCCTCGAGCAAAGCAAACTAAAGAAAATAAATGCCACTTTCGTAGGGAACACGATTGCACTTAGCATGTACAACAAGCCTTTAAACCCCTAGGTGATCCCTAGTGGAGGAGTTGTGTCTCCTGAGGATTTACAGTGAAGTTACCCACAAACTTCAATATATTTTTGAAATCATCGATAAAATTGAGCTTTCAAAACATGATTTTGATAACATATATACCATTCAAAAACAAAAATCATTAATCAATTCAACATGCGAATTCTCAATTTTAAATAACAATGTTATATTAATCATACTAGCATCCATTCAAATTAGTCTAATGCTTAAATCGTTAGATAACTCATCCATTCATGCTTAAACGTGAAGTGTGTGCATACCCAAACCAAAATTCATTCATCTCAGAACTAGTTTAAACGGGAAACCGTCGGATCTGTTGTTTTGACTCAATTCTCACTTTAGGTATACTCTTGAAATAAAATCACTCCGATGATGGGTAAGTTTTCGCCCACATGTGAGAGATCAATACAAAGTAAATAAAAAGGTCTCACATGATAAATGAAACACGATGCAATCAATGAACAAAAATAAATCTCATAAGAAGATACTTGTATATCCTAAGCATGTCATATCAAGTGTCATAAGCATCACATATTTACTCTCCACAAGGCAGTTACCAATGCAAGATCAGATCATGAAGGTCTTTTTAGGGTTGTAATGGGACTCAGGTAAGGGTAAGAAAGAATTGGAAGTTGGGATTCAAAATTTCTAAGAAATTGGAAAAGAAACCAACTTCTGATTTTTCTATTTTTCTTCTTTTTCTTTTCTAATCTCTCACTATTTTTCTCAATATTCTTCTATTTTTCTCAACTTTCTTTTTCTTTTGAATTTCCTTTTCTTGAAGCACCTCATATTTTTCATTATTTTTCACAATTTTCTTTTTCTTTTTCTCCCCCCTTTTTCTTTTATTATTATTATTTTTTTGCCATACACTCTCAGTAAACACCATAACTCGGTATCTCTCCACTTACTCTCTTTTCGTTTATTTTCATCCCTCGTTCCTAATTTCTCAGAAATAAGAAGGGTAAAGCTGAATTTTCAGAAATTGTGAAGGGTTAAAGGTTAACGTGGCTTATCAAAGAATGTATAAAGGTAAATTTTTCAATAGGCTTAAAGGGGTATTAGAAGGATAAATTTATATAAGGTGTGGTATTTTAAGCACAAACGAGCCAAAGATGACCTTCAATCATATCCTTAAAAGATGGTAACCTTGCCTATTTGTCTTGAGTAGATATACAGTATATTCTAACATAATGATATGAATTTGATTTCATGCAAAGTCACAACCCAAAATAAAATGTATGAGATTATACAAAGTAATTCGTATTCAAAGAAAACTCCGAGTTTATGTATTCACTCATCAATGATGAGAAATTAGCTCTAAAGCTCACTGGGTTTAGTCTCCACTAAGAACCTAAGATTCAACATTCAAATAGTTCATCGATTTCTAAGTTTAGCTTGGTATAAGTGTAAAAATTCTAAGCATGAATATAAAAATTATCCACAAAATATCACATTAAGCTTCATCATCTTAGATACAAGTAATCAGAATATGACATCAGTATTCTCAAAATTTAATTCACATGCATCATCAACTAAAGTTTGAAAACAATCGTAAAATAATGTGCATGATGACTTCAAAGATAAAAAATTTCTTTTCTTTTTTTTTTTCAAATTTGTTTTTTGTACTGTCGATTAATCGACTCAAAGGAGTCGATCGATCGAGAGTGGTAGGTTGATCAATCGACTCCTTTGAGTCGATTGATCGAGAAAAAGCTAAAGTTATTTATTTATTATTATTTTTTTTAATAGAAAAATTAGTGACGTAAAATAGATAATCATACCCCCAAACCTAAAAACGACAATGTCCGCATTGACTGAAAGAAGTAGCGCACCCCCAAACCTGTTTGAAAAAGTACCTCAACACAAAGATCAGGTGCAGAGAATATGTGCATCAAATTGGAACATGACCAAAAATTTATTGAAGGGAATATGGCTACACTATTTTAGGGAATAAAAAAAAAACAACCTAAACTAAAAAAAATAAAATGCAAGAAATAAACATGAGAAAAAAAATAAAATAAAATAAAAGTTAAATCCTAAACGAAACCAAACGGAAACTACACAATTGGGTTGCCTCCCAATGAATGCTAGTTTAAAGTCGATAGCTCGACCTTGTGAATTGCTCAATCAGGGTGAGCAATTGGATCACTCAAAGGAAGAGTGTCAGAGAATGCAATTGCATTCTCAAGGAACGGTTTCAATCGTTGACCGTTAACTCGAAAAACATTCCCGTGTTTCGGGTTGATAATATCAACTACCCCATTGGGGAGTATGCGAGAGAGTTTGAAAGGGCCACTCCAACGGGTTTTTAGTTTCCCCAGAAATAGATGAAGTCGGGAATTGTAAAGTAGAACCTGTTGACCAATAACGAAAGATTTTCGTAGAATAGAGTGATCATGGACCCGTTTCATACGGTCCTTGTACGATTTAGTACAGTCATAAACATCAGCACGGATTTCTTCTAATTCATTTATTTGGAAACCCCTTTGGGCACCAAATTGCAAGAGATCAAAATTTAATGACTTAATGGCCCAAAATGCTCGATGTTCCAGCTCAACCGGGAGGTGACATCCTTTACCAAAGACCAACCGATACGGCGACATGCCAATCGGAGTTTTAAACGCCGTTCGATATGCCTATAGAGCGTCATTCAACTTTAGCGACCAGTCTTTACGATTCAGATGGATTGTCTTTTCTAAAATCCGCTTAAGTTCCTGATTAGAGACTTCAACTTGGCCACTTGTCTGAGGATGGTATGGCGTAGCGACTTTGTGCGTGACACCATATTTCTTCATTAATTGGGTGAACACTTTATTGCAAAAGTGCTTTCCACCATTGCTGATTATCGCCTTTGGAATGTCAAAACGAGAAAACACTTGATCCTTGACAAATTTGATCACTACTCTGTGATCATTCGATTTACACGCCACAGCCTCTACCCATTTTGAGACATAATCAACACCGACAAGAATGAACGTATTTCCAAACGAATTTGGGAAAGGACCCATAAAATCGATCCCCCAAACATCAAATAATTCAACTTCTAAAATTGGATTGAGCGGCATCATGTTGCGCTTTGAGATTCGGCCCAGCATTTGACAGCTGTGACAAGATTTACAACGCTGAAGACAATCCTTAAAGATCGTCGGCCAGTAAAAACCACTTTGGAAGATCTTTGCGGCAGTCTTTTTGGAACTAAAGTGACTTCCACAAGGCAACTCATGACAGAACGAGATGATTCGTGGTTGCTCAGATTCAGGAATACATCTTCTTATGATTTGATCAGGACAGTATTTGAATGAGTACGGATCTTCGAAAAAATAGTGTTTCACTCGAGCTAAGAAAATGGATTTCTCATTCTTCGACCAATGGTGAGGTAATTTCTCGGTGACTAGATAATTGAAAAGATCCGCATACCAAGGTGGACAATCAATCCTGAACAACTGTTCATCCGGGAAGTGCTCCAAGATCGGAACAGGCTTGTCAGATCTCTCAATAATTATTCGTGACAAGTGATCTGCCACCACATTTTCTGATCTTTTCTTGTCCTTGATCTCTAAATCGAACTCTTGTAGCAACAAGATCCATCTAATTAAACGTGCCTTTGCGTCTTTCTTAGCGAACAGATAACGCAGAGCAGCGTGATCTGTGAATACCACGACTTTAGATCCTAATAAATAGGATCGAAATTTATCCAATATAAAAACTACTGCCAAAAGTTCATTTTCAGTGGTCGAGTAGTTCAACTGGGCATCGTTGAGAGTACGACTCGCATAGTAGATTACATGCGGTAATTTTTCTATTCGTTGCCCCAAAATAGCTGCAATTGCATAATCAGAGGCGTCGCACATTATTTCGAACGGGAAGTCCCAGTTTGGAGATTGAACTTGGAGCTTTTATCAATTTGGCCTTAATGGTTTCAAAGGCTCGCAAACATTCATCATCAAAAACGAACGGGGCATCCTTGGAAAGTAAACTGCATAGCGGTCGCGCTATCTTGCTGAAATCTTTAATAAAACGCCGATAAAAACTGGCGTGTCTGAGAAAAGATCTGATTTCTTTCACTATCCTAGGTGGTGGTAGATTGGCAATTAAATCAACTTTGGCCTTGTCGACCTCGATACCCTGGGATGATATGATATGTCCTAAAACAATGCCATCTTTAAACATGAAGTGACATTTTTCCCAGTTAAGAACAAGGTTCTTCTCTTGGCATCGTTCAAGCACTAGTGACAAATGATTCAAACAGTCAGCAAAACTGTTTCCATGGATCGAGAAGTCGTCCATGAAGATCTCGAGGAATCGCTCGACCATATCTGAAAAAATACTCAGCATACATCTTTGGAATATAGCTGGTGCATTACAAAGCCCAATCGGCATTCGTCGGTAGGAGAAAGTACCAAAAGGACATGTAAAAGTGGTCTTCTCCTGATCCTCAGGTGCAATGATTATTTGGTTATACCCGGAATAGCCATCGAGGAAGCAATAGTACTCATGCCCGACCAATCTTTCCAACATCTGATCGATAAACGGAAGAGGAAAGTGATCTTTCCTCGTCATCAAATTTAACTTTCGATAATCAATGCACACTCTCCACCCTGTTTGAATTTTTGTAGGGACTACTATGTTTTCCTCATTCTTCACCACGGTGACTCCCGATTTCTTAGGGACCACTTGTGTGGAGATGACCCATTTACTGTCAGAGATGGGGTATATAATTCCAGCATCTAGAAGTTTGATTACCTCATTTCGGACCACGTCTTGTATTATAGGGTTTAGTCTCCTTTGTGGTTCCTTAGAAGGCTTAGCATTGTCTTCCAAATGGATTCGATGCATACAAACCGTGGGGCTAATGCCTTTGATATTTTTTATCGACCAACCGAGGGCACTTTTGTGCTCTTTGAGTACATTCATGAGTTGGCCTTCTTGATGCGCATCCAATATTGATGATATTATAACGGGTTGAGTTTCATTCTCCCCCAAGTAGACATACTTGAGATTTTCCGGAAGAGGTTTAAGTTCTAAGGGCACTTTCTCCTCTTTCAGCTTTTCCTTGATTAATTCAATTTGAGTTCCACGCTCTATTTCCTTTTCTTCTCCCAGACGTGGTGTGGAATCCAACATGTGATTCACTTCTTGGATCAGTTGATCCACATCAAAATTCTCTCCGACATGCGAAAGACAAGCTGCTAAAGGATCTTCAACTTCGGATGCACGAAATATGTCTTCAACGATTTCATCGAGTATGCATGCTTGTGCATGTTCATCATCCTCCATGGGCTGCTTGGCAATATTAAAAATATTGAGTTCCACTGTCATATTTCCAAATGACAGATTCATGATCCCATTTCGACAATTGATCAGCGCATTGGAGGTTGCTAGAAAAGGTCTTCCTAGAATAACTGGAATGTTATTCTTCAAATTTGATGCCGGTTCAGTGTCCAAAACAACAAAATCCACAGGAAAGTAGAAAGAATCCACCTTGATGAGAACATCTTCCACAATTTCACGAGGGATCTTTACGGACCGATCAGCTAACTGAAGGGTCATCGCAGTGGCCTTAAGTTCTCCCAACTCGAGCTCCTTGTACACAGAATAAGGCAACAAGTTGACACTTGCTCCTAAATCTAAAAGGGTCTGATCAATACGGTTATCGCCGATGATGATCGAGATTGTAGGACAACCTGGGTCCTTGTATTTGATCGGGAGCTTTGCTTGTAACATTGAACTAACTTGCTCGGCTAAGAAAGCCTTTTTCGGAATATTTGTCTTTCTTTTAATTGTGACCAATTCCTTCAAAAATTTAGCATAAGCCGACACTTGGCGGATGGCATCTAGGAAAGGAATATTAATTTTTAATTGCTTGAAAATCTCATTTATTCCTTCCTCATCGCGATTTTTCAGTGGTGCCCTCAATCTTTGCGGGTACGGTGCTTTAGGAACAAAACTTCTCTTCTGATGTTTCTTTTGCTTGTACTTTATCATCAATTTCTTCTTTCTCCTCAGATTTCTTCTCTCCATCAGACTTTTCCTCCTCTGGCAACACTACTTTGTTATCGACCTGTTTTCTAGATCTCAATGTTGTGATCGTCCGAATTTGTTGTTGATCATCCTCTTGTGTTGAAGTTGATGTTTGTTCAACAATCATTTGGCCCCTTGGGTTAGGAATTGGTTGGCTCGGAAACGATCATTTTTCTCTTTCACAGAGAAAAGTGGCCAATTGCCCAATTTGGGTCTCTATTTTAGAGATTGAGGATGTGTGAGAATGAATGAGTTTCATCAGGTCCTCAGTAGGAGTTTGTGTATGAGGACGTTGGGCAGTATTTCCCTGTGGAATGTTAAATCCAGGTGGTGGAAATATTGGCACAAAATTTTGCTGTGGTTGGTTTTGATAACCTCCCATTGGTTGTGCAAACTGAAAATTCTGGTTCATTTGCCTTAGCTGCCCAACCTGATTCTGATTGTATTGAAATTGATTCGGGTTATTGAACCCTTGCTGCTGAAATTGCCCTTGACCGTAGTTCCGCTGGTTGAAATTTTGTTGGGGATAAAAGTTCGTCCCCTGCTTCCTGGGCTGTATTATTTGATTCTCTTGTTTCCATGAGAAATTTGGATGGTTTCTCCAGCTATTTGGGTTATTCTCATTGAAAACGTTTCCTTGATTCCGCCCATAATTATTCACAACATTTAGCTGTTCAGATGTGTCTTCATGATAGTTCTGCATTGAAGGACAATCATCTGCCATATGCATTGGACTTGCACAAATTGAACATGGCTCAGGTTGTGTATTACCATATGCACATTCTTCTTTAATTTCAATTCCTCTACTTGTTGAGTGAGGAAATCAATTTTAGCCATCAAATCTGTGGAATCCTTTACTACGTATAGTCCTCCTTTCTTGGTTGAACTCCCAGCTTGATCACGGGCTTTGACTGGTTGTTCTCGAGTCTTTGTGAAATCCCAGTGCTGAGAATCCTCAGCAAGCTTTTCTAGGAAAGCATAAGATTCAGTTTCCTTAAGACTCAGGAATCCTCCGCCATTCATTGACTCCACCAGATGTCTATTTGGTTGACTCAGTCCATTGTAGAAACACTGAACCAGTCTCCACTTTGAGTATCCATGGTGTGGACATTTGAGTAAGAGATCCATGAATCTATCCCAAGCTTCATATAATCTCTCATCTTCCTCTTGCGTGAAATCCGTGAGTTCACGTCTAAGGGAATTAGTCTTCGCCATAGGGAAGAACTTTGACAGAAACTTTTTGACCATTTGATCCCAGGTAGTTATGGATCCCGATGGTAGAGAGTTTAACTAGACTTTTGCTTTATCCTTTATAGAGAAAGGAAACAAGCGTAGTCTAACAGATTCTTCGCTGAAGTTTTGGTAAACAGATGAGCAGACTTCGACAAAGTCTTTGACGTGCTGGTATGGATCTTCTCTCTCCATGCCATGAAAGATTAGAAGGATTTGAATGACATTTGTACGAATTTCAAATCGGCCACCGGTCTGCATGATGGGGTATTTGTAGTGATCGGAGAGAACAATTCTCTCAATGTTAGTTCTTCCTCTTGTTCAAGTTGCCCATTCATGTTGTCAGTCATACTGACTTCAGTGGATGATTCCCTTGAAAATTTATGCCTTGATCTAGCGTCCTTACAATTTGACCGGCAAGCACGTTCGATCTCTGAATTTAAAGGCTCTAAAGTTCTTTCTTTAGAAGACCTAGTGTGCATGCAAATGACGCACAGAGCGGAGGTTTCGGGCAGAAAAACCTAAAGAAAATTAAAAAAAAAAAAAAAAAATTTATTTTATTTTATTTTATTTTTTCAAATTCCTATCTCTAATTTTTCTCTCTAATTCCTATCTCTAATTTTTTTTTTTTAATTAAAATTAAAAATTGAATTTAAATTAAATTAAATTTTTTTTTTTTTTAAAATTCGAATTTCAAAAATTAAAATTAAAAATTCAAATTTTAAACCTAATGGCAATCCTACAAAATCTTATCTAAAAGAGAAAAATAAGGGAAAGAATAAAAGATTCCTAAATTTTCTAAGGAAGGTATCTTAAAAATCTATACTTCCTAAAAAGACTCCTACAAAATCTAAAATAAGAAGCCTAAAAATTTCAACTTCCTAAAAGACTCCTACAAAATCTAAAATAAAAAGCCTAAAAATCTCAACTTCCTAAAAGACTCCTAAAAAAAAATACTTACCTAAGAGAGAAAAATAAGGGAAAGAAGATTTTGCAAAGCATAAATCTAAAAATTGATTTTTTTTTTTTTAATTAAAATTAAAAATCAAATTTAAAATAATTTTTTTTTAATTAAAATTAAAATTCGAATTTAAAATAAAGAATTTTTTTTTAAATTTTTTAAATTCGAATTTCAAAAATAAAAATTAAATTCGAAAATTAAAATATAAAATTTAAATTTCAAAACCTAAAGACAATCCTATAAAATACTATAAAATCTTACCTAAAAGAGAAAAAGAAGGGACAGAATAGAAAGATTCCTACAAAGCTTAAAGCAAGTAGTCCCACAAAAATTAATAATTAGATTTTAGAAAATCCTACAAAATATCTAAAAGAGGAAAATAAGGAAAATAAACTCCTAAAAATATTTATTTATTATTATTATTATTTTTTTAAAGCAGAAATACTATTTTAATCTCCGAAAATTCTTAAAATTTACTGTCTACCAAAAATTCAGATTTTCTTAATTTAATCCTCGACAACGGTGCCAAAAACTTGATGTGTATTTTTAATTATGATATTTTACTCGCAAGTGTACGAATCGGATTGTATATAGTGGGTGCGGAGTACGAGATCGTTCCCACGAGGACTAATTTTGAAAGATCTAAAAAGACAAGGAATTCTAGAAATCTACTAAGATCTAACAGTATTCTACCAGTCTTATGATTTAGGTGGTTTGATGAGATGATAATTACTGACTACAAACTAAAACTTAACTGATAATTCAAAAATAAAGATAAAGATGAAGATACTAAATCCTCCTATCTTTAGTCCGTTCTTCCTATAATATAAATCTACGGATTAAACTATGAGATATACCATTGAGAACAAATATCTTTTATGGAAGATAAATGGTCAAAAACCCCGATAGGTTCCACGTTGCATCCCTGTAATCAGAACTTAGATGATTTTCATATATAGATCTGAGATCAAGGGCATGGCTCGGCACACTTGATCTCAGGTTCAAATAAAAATCATCCCCAAAGTGGGTAAAAATTTCAACAATAATACCACCATAGATCTGAAATCAAGGGCATGGCTCGACACACTCGATTTCAGATTAGGAAGTAATTAAGATAAAATTACCATTACAGATCCAAGATCCAGGGCATGGCTTGGCACACTCGATCCCGGATCATAATCGTAATTAGAGTCACACGATGAAAGCAAAAAGACCATATAACAATGATTGGGTAAAATTACCATCACAGATCTGAGATCCCGGGCATAGCTCGGCACACGCGATCCCGGTTAGTGGCGGAGATTTAATCCGTTCTTGATAGCACACCAACCATAAAATAAGATCTTATATTTTAATCCTAAATTTATATTATTAAAAGTACATCCCTCGGATGGGAATCATTAGATCCCCATCCTTATGAATTTAGCCACACATATTGCAATTAAATGACATAAATAAATAAGGAAGAGAAAATAACATTAATTTAATGAATTAAAAATACCTCAACTTCAAAAAAAATTACTTTGATCCAAAAGTACGATGGTCTTCAGAAATGAGAATAATGCAGGAATAAACTTGAGCAAAAATATAATAAACTGGAGGAATGAGTACTAGAAATTAAAGGAACAAAGCTCTAAAAAAGGAATAAATAAAAACTCCCTATTTCTATGTCTAACTATGAAAAAGAAAAGCAAAAAACTAAAACTCTAATCTCCTATCTCCCTAATTTCTAATTCTCCCTCGAAGTGTTTGAGTTGCTTTAAATAGATTCCCGGTCGCAGAAGTCTCCCAACTCAATAATTTATGGTCAATTAATAGACCCAATAGAGTCAAAATCAGCTTTAAAGTAGTCAATTCTGTGTCAGACTCTCCTTCTCCTCGATTAATCGACCCCCAGAAATTCGTGAATTTCAGCACACTTTTTGTATCAGACACTGCTTCCGTATTTCAGCCATAACTTTCTATCCCGAACTCAGATTGAGGTGATTCTTGCGCCGTTGGAAAGCTGACGAAAAGGTCTACAACATTTGTGTTTTGGCTATTTCATAATTCGCCGTCTTGAAGGTCCAAATTTATCCGCAAGTTGTACCAAGTTCTCGATTACCCAAAGTTACAGTGTTTTGACATTATTTTCAGAATTCTTGGGCTGTTTTCCACACTTGGCTTGTATTTACCTGAAACACTTCAAATCTAATAATTCTCATCAGATAGCCTTCATCGGAAAGCTAAATATAGGTATTTAGGGGTGAAATATCATCATATTTCAGTACTCATCATTCCACGTCTCCATGTTGCAAAAATACCTGCCTGATCCATCTCACGTCCTTGATATCAAGCCGACTGCAGTCAGGGATGATCTGACCATCATAGAGAAGCTTGTTCGGATCGTAGACCGAAAGGAGAAGCTCGTCAAGGGTAGATTCGTTCCCTTCGTCAAAGTTCAGTGGCAACATCACCCACAGAAGAAAGCCACTTAGGAACGTGAAGCTGAAACTATGGAGAAGTATTCGGAACTTATCACCACAGGTACGTAATTTTCGAGGACGAAAATATTATAAGGGGGGAGAATGTAAGGACCCAGATTTTTTAAATCTTAAATTTGTGGTGTTAGATGTGTTTTGCACCATCCTTGGTGGTAGCGCCCCACATCATAACCTACCCTAGTTGAGAAAGTACACATTTTGATTTTTCAAAAGCTTTTATATTTAAAGTTGTCTTTATTTGACACAAGCTATGTGATAGCATGCTAGTTAAAGGCTTAAGTTATAGACAAGAGATCTAAGGGTCGAAACTTAGTACGAAGGTTTTAAACCTTTATTTTGAACCTTAAGGTAAAAGCCTATACACCCTTATTTGATGTGACAACTTAACACCGAATTACTTCTCATATATTATAAATAAGATGTTACGGAGAACCCTAAAATCATAACTTCAAAAATTCTTCTTAAAAGAAACCCTAGCCGTCTCTGCTCTCTATTCTTTTCTTTTCTTAAAAACCCTAGCCGTCAAACATATTCTTCTCTAGCCACCCTCTTCTAAGAACACCTTAATCTCTTCCTTAAATCTTTGTGTGTTCTTCCCTAAAGAATAGGGTGGTGTATTTTTGCCGTCAAGATCGTAGTAGAAGAAGACGGAGGAATTGTGGACAGGTCGTTGCGATTGGATGTCGATCTTTTCAAATCTAATTGTCGTTGATTTGCCATCACGCTTTAAGAGGTGGGTACCTATCCATCCATCTTGTTCTTCTCAGATCCCGTTGCGTAAGATACGTTCGATCGCGAATCGACGGGCTAATAAAACGAATCATTGTTTTGTATTGTATACAATATTGATCTAGGATTGATTCAATAGCTAATCTTAATCACGGTCTAATTTTATCTATCTTTATTTGCCCTTATTTTTATGATTAAAAATTTTACTTTCGAAATCGGAATGGTTCAAAAATTTCGACAGCTTAAACCGATCAATGCATGCAAGTTTTGTCTCTTTACGAACTAAAAAATGTCTGATTCTTCATTATTGATCACGGTATGGTAAGTGAATGATTGAAGGACCTATGGATTTAAATATAATATATTATATGTAAGTAATGATTATAATACACAATATGATATTTAGAAATGATAGTTGGAATTATAATATACTATATTATATTTAAGTAATGATTATAATATACTATATTATATTTAAGTAATGATAGCTATATAAATTCTTTAACTTATATAAGTACCCAATAAAGTAGTTCTTGTTGCTTTCGTTTTATGCACGGCTTTAGTTTCTTAAATATAATAAAGTAGTTCCTGCTGCGGGTTTGTTCCTCAAATATAATAAAGTAGTTTCTATTGCGGGTTTGCTCTTTTATTTATATAATAAAGTAGTTCCTGTTGCGGGTTTGTTCCTTAAATATAATAAAGTAGTGTCCATCGATTGACACTTAAAAAAAAATAATCAATCGATCGATTCTGAGTTAAACCAACTATATACACCTCATTAAATCCGATCGATCAATTTACACACTTCAATCGATCGATTTTGAACAGAACCCAATCACTGTTTAATTTAAATTACCTTAAACTTGACCGATCGATCAATCTGAACCCAAATTGTGAATCTTATATATTGTCCGCAATTGGTTGATTCCAAAACCGATTGATTGATTCACATCCGAACAAACTTATTTACACTTTTGAACGACAAAAACTTAGTGCACACTAATCACTTACATGTTTCGATCAATGGTCGTGATTCACTTAACTTTTAAAATAATGATATTTTTTTATTTGAGCATTTAATAATAATATTATACATATATATATATATATATCACTTTTATCGCTTCAATGCGATAACTTCGATAACACGAAGCGTTAGAACTTCGATGCCTTTATGAAATCCAACTCCCCTACTCTATATTTATTGGTGTGTTAAGTAAATAAATATATGTATAAATATAACAATAATCTAGGTGTAAACCTTTTGTACGTGTAGTGATTTTGTACTTTCATTTTGATCATGATACGAGTTAAGGACATGTTAGGTCATGTGACGCGAGTGCATGAGATCATGCCTACGCTTGGTGTGGTGATTTATCGAGATGGCATCGAAGTGTGGAATACATCATATGCACATGCCCTACAACTCATGGTGGTATGGGACATTATGACAAGTAGGGTAAGTGCGAATTCAGTGTAACCTCGTATACGATGACGTATACGGTGACTCGATCACTCGAGTTCTAATATGATAGGATAAGATATGAATTAAGTACGAGGTTTGGACCTTTAAGTCATAAAAGTATAATAAGATATGAGTCAGTAAGATAAGGTAAGTTACGAGTATGATAATAAGACACCGCTATGTAGGCCAGCAAAAGATTAAGAACTTAAGTCTCCGTACGTGTCGTTCCTTGCATAGCCACCGTAAGGGCAACGTCTTTCAGTCAAGACGGGTATTTGGGAGACATTATGAGTTGAGTCATCGGCCGCCCCTGTGACTAGATGGGGTGTATGATGTGATATGGAGGGCGTTATGATCTGGTGGTATGATATTATGGTGACCCTCACATGGTAGCTCGAGCAGCGACTTTGGTACAGGTCGTTTAGGATTTATGAGTATGTTAGTTACGCTCATGCGATATACAGACGTATGTGCGAGAATGATGAAAAAGATTCGATATGATATAATATGAGATATGGTAAGGTATGTTAGGATATGAGTGTTTAGATCATGGTCCTGCATTCACGATTATGATATGAGTTGATGATATGCACTTGATTTTGTCATTCTCTTTTGATTTCTGAGATATTATTATTATCACTCAAATGATGCATCCACAATGCACTAAATAGAATGGGGTGGATTGGTGATGTATCTGCTGAGTTTACGTGACCGAGTAAACTCATCCCACGAAAATTTAATAGTTGCAAGTGACTATCTTGGCAGAGTAGACGTGGGTTTCTCTGACCTGATTGGTGCTTAGTACATTGACCCTGTGGACGCGGAGTACCAGGAGCCTTAGGAGGGCAACGTAGCTGAGTATCAGGAGGACTTTGGTGTTGATCTTGATTCGGGTGCCGGATATTGACTTTCTTAGACTTGGTATTGAGTTAGTCTTATTTTATTATTGTTGATACTATGGTTTTCATTTATCGAATTTGCCTCCGACTTGACTTACACTTTATTTGTGGATTTATGGTATTTTATCGAATTAATTCTGCATTTATGATTGTTTTATATTTCATCTCTATATATTGGTCTTCATGGATTTCGTGGAACCAAATATACGCGAGAACTCTGATTATGTTTAATAGCCTAAAAATTCTGAACAAGAACTTAACTGTTTCGATATGCGTGCCCGACATATGAATTCTCACTTAATTTCGAGTTATGTAAGACGTCGAGACGGCTTGCTACGCCACATCGACTGTGTTCGTGCTTCACACCGAAGTATAAATTAGGGAAAACTGAAATATCAAAGATATTTCAGTTGGTAGCTTATAAGGGAAGGAAGAGACCTAGAGAGATCTCATTTCTTCTTCTTCCTCTGGTTCTTGAGCAAAACTTTAGAGCTAGGTTTGGTTTGGGCGAGTTCCTCTTGAGAAACATAGTTAGCAATACCCAGGATGGTGAGTTGTCTAAGTTAGGGTATGTAGAGTTCAACAAGAAGAACTCAAGTATAGTCTATGAGCGTATGAAACCTCAGCGTGTTGAACCAGAGCCAAAAGTCTACTTGACGGAGGCATACCGGCGATGAACTACGAGAGCCAGATCTGAAACCCTCGTTCGGATCGATTTGCCGAAACCTCGAAAGGGCCCAACTAAAGGTGAGTCCGTGTGTTTAAAAATGGGCAGTTGGATGCCCTTATATGTGCAAGTGAGTGTGTATTAATGGTTGTAAGAAACCATTAATGAAAATGAGTTTAAAATAGGGTTGTAGATGACCTCCATTAATGACAGGAGTTCTGTCATTATTGATCGATCAATGAAGGTATTGATCGATCAATGACTGGTGGTGATCGATCAATAAAGATCATTGATCGATCAATCAGTATAAGACAATAAAGAGAACAGAAACTTAAAAATTTTGGAAGTTCAGTGCTCGAAGAGCATTGATAGATCAATTTATGGATTGATAGATCAATCCTGTGTATTGATCGATCAACAAGAGAGTGATCGATCAATCCTGTGTATTGATCGACCAACAAGAGAGTGATCGATCAATGATTGGTGGTGATCGATCAATAGAGGCATTGATCGATCACTGGAGGGTATTGATCGATCAATGAAGTCATTGATCGATCAATCTGTATAAATGTCAAATGTGAACAGAAGGTGGGAAATTTGAAAATTAGGTTATTGATCAATCAATGAGGGTATTGATCGATCAACAGGAGGCATTGATCGATCAACCAAGCTGGTGATCGATCAATTTAGGCAGTGTTAAAGTGAGGAGAGAAGAGGTTATTGATCGATCAACAAGGGTATTGATTGATCAATGATGAGTAGTGATCGATCAATAGAGGCTATTGATCGATCAATTGAATCTGTTCCTGGTTGAGAGCTAAGAGGTTATTGATCGATCAATGGGGTTATTGATCGATCAACAAGAGGTATTGATCGATCAATAAGAGTGGTGATCGATCAATCACCCCTGTTTTTAGCCTGTGTTAGTTTTGTGAGTTGAATACTACTGGACACCGTACCAGTTCACATCCTGACATTCTGACATGTAGAATACTATGTTTATGGTATAGGATCAAATTATGACGCCTTAAGAAGCTTTGGATTTGCTTAGAAAGAAGTGTGACCTGAGGTAGGGGAAAACCAACTTAAACTGTTTTTAGTATGATTTCATATTTATTTTATGTCTGCGCCCTGATTTCTATTTTAACAAGCATGCAAGCATACCATAAATTTCTGTTATCTTTGAATTCTGTTTTCTGATTTGTATCCCGAAACCTGCTCCTGATTTCTGCTATTTGATCTGTGAGGTCTATGTGTGTATGTAATTTGATGATTTAACCAGATGATCCCCACCGACCCGGCGGTATATCCGATGCCTGACACACTTGTGCATCTGCTTGTAATCCCTCAGCACAATTACACTCCATAGATGAGGCATTGTTGCAATATAAAATTGTTCATGTGAACGACGATTGGTTGGGGTTTCCTATCGGAATATTTCTGTTTACTCCGTGCTATATAGTCACGGGAGTTTCTTAAGTTAGAAATATTCACATTTTAAGTCATTAATGATATACATGCATAACACCTATTTATTGGTTACTAGCTCAGTATTTAATCTGTTTTTGTTCTGTTTACACATTCTGATTTGACTTCCTGTTTGAGATATCATGTCTTACATATTCACTTCATTTTAGTTGGAATTCTTCTATTGAGCTAGGATGTAGCTCACCCTGTTTTCTAAATCACTTTTAGGTTTTGAGGCTGTAGCTCCCGGCACGGAGAGCGATCCTGATTACCAGCCTGACCCGGAGGCTGAGGCCGAGGACGAGGAGACGGACATCCAGGCGGACGAGTTCTATCCGTAGCCTGGGTACTGAGTCCGATGTTTTGCATTTTGACATTTGGAGTATTGTGTGCCTGGTGGCCACTTTTGTATATATTTTTAGTAGACTTTATTTATTGTACTATTTATACATTCTATTCGAAACCACTATCAGGAACCATTGTTTGGGTGATGTATGTCCATCACCAATAGTTCTTCTTGATTCATTTTTGAGAATGTGTATTCTTTTGGCATATATAGAGATACATGTTTTATTATTCTATTCATTTATTTTAAATGTCTTATGTGATGACTCGACCTACCACTACTGGACTGTGTCTGCTTGGTTTCCGCTATACGAGCAGACACTTTACGATTTGTTCCGAGGATCATCCAGAGTATGATCCTGATGGCACGGATTTCCGGGCGCGAAATTTCGGGCTGTCACATTATGTGTATGTCCACTTAGCATATTCGAGATATGTGCAAGTGCAAGTTATAAATCGGAATTCTAGGCCCTCAGGATGAGGTAGAATTTCGGGTTGTGACAAAAACCCCCTAAAATCAAAAGATTTGATGCTTCCTGTGGGAAATTAAACATGCAAAGTCACAATAGGAGTTCTCTTTCTCCTTAGTAATTGTCTCTCTCTCTCTCTCCATCTCTCCCGACACAATCTCTCTCTCTGTATCTCTCCCGACACAATCTCTCTCTCGACAATCATTCTCTCTCTATCTCTCTTTCTATCTCCACGTACACAAATATCTCTCTCTCTCTCTCTATCTACCTAAGTCAACCCTTCTTAATTTTTTATTTGGTGTGTTATGTGCACCAAAGATGATGCTCCCCTTCTATTTTTTATGCGTTATAAAACAATCCAAACACCAAAAAACGATGAATTCCTATTGATCACAAAAGGACTGGAATCCATAGGATCTTCAATTCCATTTCCACCCCTTTTCTGGAAAACATCCAAACAAAGCCTTAGATTAAGTGTAATTAGGGTACAAAATTTTTAGACACTACTTTCCTCTCCTACGGGTTTTTTATTTTGTGCTTGACCAATTTCATGATATCTCTGCATATGTCGAATAAAATTGACCTCACTTGCTGAGATGGGCTCCTAGGGTCTAATTTATAAAAATATTGACCACAAACACAAAAAGATGAGTCTAACTCTGGCATGTAAACTTTTAGTCAATGTTCTTCATTTGCCACTTTTCCTTGTTTCGCTATCTTTAACTTGTTGAGTGCAACAAAAAAAAAAAAAAACAAGCATTGTCAAAAGGATATGGAATGCAGACATGTGCTCAAAATTAAAAATTAAACTAGCCAAAATGTTATATGGCAAATGGGACAATGAGTTTGAACCCATACTGGGGATGGTGGGCTAGAACCCCAAATCACATGCCCCGCGGCACGTGATTCCAAAACAACACCTGTTTTCGGATCATGTGCCATGTGGCATGTGATCTATAAAAAATATTCAAAAAGAAAAAAAAAATTGATGGTCAAAACTATGGTCAAAGTTTGGGTAGCGCCCGCACATTCCCATGCATTGAATTTTCCCCCGTTTGACTACATTTCGGACGGTGAACCCATGGTCCCAGAACTCATGTAATATCGCTAAATCGCATTCTTTGCAGATGGGAGTGTGACCCATCTTTTATATGATTGATGAATGAGTACTTGATGAAGTTTTATTTCTATTTTCTGATGTTTACTTGCTTTAACTAATTACATTTGTTTGGTATTTACTGCTCTCACTCAATCTATCTATATGTAAACTATGTAGAACAAAAGTGCAATTGACTAATTGCTTGCCCTACTGAACATAAAAGTACTCGAAAATCCATATGTTCGGCTCCTTGGCTGACTCACCCAATCATTCTCTTGAGCACAGGCAGAAGTAAAGCCTCTCCAATGCATATATGCAAAGTTTATAAGTTCAAATAGAAATGCTTTGTAGGGAAAAAAGTGACCAAATACGGGAATGGGCTTAATAAGGTAAGGGAAAAAGTTGGAAAAAAGAGAAAAATGAGAAAAAATCGAACAGTAAAAAAAATTGTAAAGTACAGAAGATAAAAAAAAATAAAAAAAAATGAGAAAAAAAAGAAGATAATATTAAAAGAAAAAATTGAGAAAGTTTTAAAACAGTTTTTTAAAAATTAGGTAAAATACGAGAGAAAAAGTTTGATACCTGTATTATACGAAAATATGTGTTTTATTAAATATATGGGTATTATACGTGTTTAGTACGTTGTGGCAAAAAAAGGTATATTATACTCATATTTTTTTTAAAAAGGTATTTAATGGTCAAGAATATTGCTCACAAAGGATGGCTTTACCGAATGGTCAATATTTGACAATCTATTTACCATTAGTTATCAAGAAGAAAAAATTCTAATTCTCTTTTGTAACATTATATGAAATTTCAGGGAGCCAGGAAACCATGTGTTGAGCATTTACCTCTTAATGTGGTTTGGTAAAGCCTGATGCTAATGCCGCAGATAACTGTTCTTATGCTCCAAACAAGGTAGCTAATATATAACCAGTCGAGAGTCTTCCAATTCAGCTTTGAACTATAACCCTAGCACCAAAACATATAGAAAATATTGATCAGGCCAAATCCTCATAAATTATTTACCCATTTCAAAAGAAAATGCATCGTACTGGCACTTTGAAAAGTTTGTAAGATCATCTGCTGGTTCCAAATGAGATAATCTACCTTCGACATCGTAAAAGGTACCTCTGTTCAGGCTAATGTGATTTATGAGGGCGGCTAAGTTTGAAACCTGTGGACTGCTTGGATTTAGATGTTGAAGATCATTTTTCAGCCCAATCTTCAACACGATGGATCTTGAGACCATAAGTATACCATCAGACAAGTTTTTTTATTCCATGTGGCACATATACCAAAAAATGGCCCTGAAATTTCGTTTGAGTGTGATGTGATTTTAGGACCATTTTTTGGGGATCTGTGCCATGTGGAATAAAAAAATTGACCGTCTGATGGTACGCTTATGGTCTCAAGATCTATAGTGTAGAAGATTGGGATGAAAAATAATCTCCATCATCTGAATCCTATAAGTCCACAGGTTTCAGTGGGTTTCGAATGTAGGCGCCCTCAGAAATCACCTAGGCGCAAACAGAGATACTCAATCGTAAAGTGTCATGTAAATTGATATAAATAATCTGTCACAATGAATTGGTATCTGTATGTAAGTATATCAACAAGGAACATATTTTGGGTTCTTGGGGCTGAGCATCATATCCATGGATCTAAGGTCACTTGCACTCTACTCATGGAACTTCTGATTGCACTGAGCACCTCAATACCTCATTCTACAGCTACGCATACATAATACTTTATACAATAAAATCAAAAGGTGAAAGATTCATGATAGGAAAAAAACGCTGATAATCTAAAATCTAATGGGATGCCTAAGATAATTAAGTACAGGAAACTGACAGCGTATCAATAATGACAATATATTGACCTAGCAGGCTTCCCTCCTTTTTTTTCAGCTACATCAGCAAATAACCATCAGTGTATCTGCAACATAGTGATAAATTTAAGTCATCAAAAGCAAAGGCATCCATCCACAGCTAATGAATTATAGGGTGACCTATTTGAATAAAGGACCTGGCTCTCCTGACCAACATTTAAACACCAAAATGGTCCTTAAATGATCTTACACCATCAATGATTTATGATGTGGGTGATCCGTACTGTCAAAGTAATAGATCATAGATTGAATTGCAACAGGCCCAAAAATGTGTCTTAGGGAGATTGAAACCATCAGATCTGAGGACTATAATAGTACAATACCAGCTGTTATTTTTAGTTTTACTGGCTGATATTAAAGTTCAACAATCGGATGGTTCACATGTGCTTATAGGCATGTCTCTTTGGGCTGAGACATGTTCCAATGATAGATTGCCACTTGGACAATTTAAATTGATCAGAGATGTCTGGCACATGACATAATGATAAATCACACTTCAATGGTGTGAGATAAAAATCTAATTTTAATGGTGTAGTCAAGACCCGTTATCCCTTGAAAAATTACCTAAGTAGCAAGTGTTTCAGTTGAAGTTGTAAAAAAATCTTGTGATGCCGGTATGCCGCTACTCCCATATAGGATCAAGTGATCCCTAGATGGTTTTGGCCATTTACGTATGTGCTTGAGTCCCCATCTAGGAGTTGTTTCAGACTTCAGAGGAGCTAATTCAGAAAAGAATTCCAATTCATCAGGCCACTGCATTCAATCGGGCACCCACTTCGGTTGCTTCTCGAATAAACCCTTTCTTCCTCAGTTTAGAAATAAGGGCATAATAAGTAGAAGGGCGGCTAACAAGCCCCTTACCTACCATGTCCCTATAGAGCCAAAATGCTTTTATCAACTCTCCCCTTTTGCAATACTTTTTAATAAGTATTTGGAACGGTACATGGTCGATAAGTAAACCCAAATTTTGCATATTGCCAAAAAGATTTTGGGCTTTCTGCATTTTCCCTTGCAAGCAAAGACCTTGAATCAACTTTGTGTACGTGAAAATATCCAGTTGATACCCTCTTCTCAGCATCTCATCGTGCAATAAGAACGCGAAACGAATTTGACCCGAATACCATGCGCCACCTATTAACAAATTATATGTAACCACATCAAGGAAAACCCCATTCAAGATCATCTCCTGCTTTAGCAATAGAGCTTTGGCGATGTTTCCGACCTTCAAATGTGCATAGATTAATGCATTGTAAGTATACACATTCGGCACCACACCCAGTGCAACCATCTGATCTTTTATCGAGAGAGCACGGCTAAAATCTCCATATCTCCCGTACCCATCAATCACGACGTTCCAAAGTAAGTGGTTCGGGAACAATCGAATCCTCCAACATCTTACAAAGAAACTCGGTAGCTTTGAGGACGTCCCCGTTAAGACAGAGCTCGCGAATTACCAGTTTGTAGGAGATTTGATCAGGTATAACACCAGCAGTAGACATATCAGTGTGAATATAGCAAGCCTCATCCACTTTTCCTTCTTTACAAAGCCCGTTCATAAGAGTATTGTAGGTAACAACATCCGAAAGAAAACCTTTTTTAAAAATTTCACATAAATACCCACACGCAACCTCCATATTTAGACCCGAACAAAATCCATTTAAAAGGACATTATATGCAACGATATCAATTTGGGAACCTTTTTCCGACATCTCTGCCCAAATTTCAAGTGCGCCAAACATATCGCCCTTCCGACAACACCCACCCATAAGTATAGTCGAAGTAATCAAATCCGAGGCCTCGTGCTCATCTAATATTTTCGCGAGAACCTTTTTGGCATTCTCCAATAGACCCCTGCTACAGAGAGCGTGAACTAGTATACTACAGGTTACCTTGTTGGGTCGAACACTGCTTTTTTCCATTGAAGCGGCAAGATCGAGGGCTTTTTCTATATTATCGAAACGGCAATATCCATCAATTAATGTGTTATATGTAACGCAATTTAGGGACACCCCGATTTTTAATATTTCTTTAAGAAGGCAGTTTGCAATCGACAAGGCACCCATCTTGCAAAGTCCATTCATAAGGTGGTTGTATGTAAACACGTCGGGAACAATGCATTTCCGCAACATTTCACTACGAAGTTGGAGGGCTACTCCGACCTTGCTTTTGGAACACAAGGCCCTAATTAGGAAGGCAGGGTTGGTCAACTTGGGTTCCGAACTACATACGGTAGAGCCAGCACCAGCACTTCTCGAACCATTAGTCTCAGCCATCGTCATGCTTTCTCTGCACAGTTGTCAGACATAAAACAAACAAGTATAGATTTAGAATCAAGAGTTCAAGACCACCCTATTATTCCTTTCATTAAATAGTTATATACCAAAAGAATTACCACTAGTATTATTTCATGTGATCAGAAACCAACGGTAAAATGAATGATATGAAAAAGAGTATCACAAATACAATCTTCAATAAAAAAACACATGGGAAAGCAACAACATGGGAAAGACCCCAGACATCAAAATGAACGATATGAAAAGGAATATCACTTTTATTGTTACTACTTAGATAAGAGTTTCTATAGTGCTTGGAAAGCTGACAAGTGATGAACACACTACAAAAATTATCGGATACGCCGACGGCTGAAATTTATATTCCGTCGGCGTAGGAGAAGATTTGGGCCAGGCCTCGACAGCTAACTCGCCCATCCACTTAAGCCCACGACCGATCCAATCGGGCCCCTATATAAGTATATTTTTTCATCTCCCGAACTCAAACCTTCTCCCATCTCCCTTCTTCCCTCATTCCCTCTCGCTCAAACCCTAAATCTCCCTCATTTCCTCTCGCTCAAACCCTAACCTAAATCCCTCTCGCTCAAACCCCTCTTGCTCAAATCTCTCTCGTTCAAACCCTAGCTAGCATTCACTTCTCCATCAACGATACCTAATCTCAGCATAAAATTATTAAAGGAGATTGGGGATGTGTTCTTGATGATGTTTCACAGTTGACTGATTATATACCTGATCTGCCTGTGAGTTCTTTTTTTTCGTTATTGAATTTTTCGTTTTTTTCGGTTGGAGATCTCTGTTTGCGATGGATAAATGGATTGGTTAGTTGATTGATTGATGTTTGAAGTCTTTTTTAATGTTAACATGAAGGGCTAGATTTAAGATGGAAGGGATGTTCTGAAGCTGACTACTTTTGAGTCTTTTATTTTTTATTTTTTTTCTGTTTGTTATTATTTTGTATATTTATTTACATATTTATTTACATATTTATTTTTACTTTTTTTGGTGAAAATTGAGATCGGATGTTAGAGTATGATCCTGTTTGTTAAACTGGTGATCCTTGAACCACCCTTCTAAGCAAACTACTTTTTGGCCCCTTTTCTTTAGTTTGAGATCAAAGGATTTGGTGATTAAGTTAGATTGATTGCATGGATTTGAAGTAAAATGGAAGTTTTGAAGCATTGATCGTTGAATCTCCTCTGATTTTCTTGTTTTCTTAGTTTGCTGAAATTTAGGAATTTTATCATCTAATTTGATTTTTTACTTGAATTTGAAGTGGAATTGAGATTTGCAGTAGCAATTACTAAAGTTTACTTGTGCTGATAAAAAAAATTACTAAAGTTTACCTGTATCTAACTTGAGATTTGTAGTATTGATTTTTTATCAACTAAACTTCTTTTTTTTTTTTCTATCCAAAAAAATAGAAAACTAAACTTCTTTTTTCGGTCTAATTGTATCTATACAAATTTTACATTTAAGTATTGGGTCCAGCTGATGACAGACTGCTTTGAAGGTCATTCTGCTTCATTGAGAGATTGCTCATAATCCATAGCTTCTAGTTGCGGTCGTTCTCACCTTTTCCGCTTAACTTCCAGGACGGTGTGTGTCCATCAGTCAAGCATTACACCCTTATCTAAAACCCACCCATATCTACTTCAATGACAAATGCCATATGTCAGATACAATGAAGGGAGAATATTTACAAAGAACTGATTTTCCATGGTGGGAGAAGCTTCACATAAACTAGGCACGATTTGTCGATGCTTGGACTGTTAAAATTATAAAATACAAAAGAAAATAAGAAGAAGATAAAAGAGAGAAGAAGACAAATGTCCACAATCAATTACATTGTTTACGCAGGATCTTACACTTCTTTCTCATTAATATTCCGAGATTTCAATGCATCTCATTTTCTTTTCTTTTTTGTTCAAAATTCTCTCTTTAATAATTTTTTGCAAATGCTTTTTTGATGATATTCTACTATCAATTTATCATGTAGTCATGATTTACATGGAGCCAAAAATCATTTACTATTGGTTGGCTAGGGAGGGGCGGATGGTGTCTCCTCCACATTATTTGCTAGTTCTTTTGATATAGTGGAGATGCCTGATATTCCATATAAGCTATGGCTTAGAAACTCTTAAAAGTCACTCCACTCAATTTAATGAAATTTTGAAATCAATTCAACTAGGTAACTCGAGCAGCATCAATTGATCAAGTTACTCTACAGACTTGTTGAGTTGACTCGAGAGTCGACTGAGTTGAGCCAAGTCAATAAACTTCGTTGAGTAACTTTAAAAAGGATTTTTTTTGTTTAATATAGAAATTTTTGAGGGTGTTTCTCTAAAACCCCCTTAAATAATAAAAGCTAGCTTTCGTAAGTGGATTTAGGAATCCTAAGAAGAAAAGCACTTTTTTATTTTTCGCATTTATAGTTATTTGTTTTTTAAATATTGGTGAACATGGTGATTCACCATCCGCCCCTCCCTAGCCAACCAATAGTAAATCATGTAGTCATGATTTAATAATTTTTTGTAAATGATTTTTGGCTTTCATATGTTGGTGCAATTCTTTTCTAACATGCTCTGCAAATCCTGCATACATGATGACAGTGTTGGAATCATAGTGTTTGATCATATTACTTATTTTGTCGACCCTCCTTGTGATTGATAAAGTTGAATCATAGTGTTTGATCGTATTAGTATCACTAGTCTTTCTCACTTTCTCTCACTTTCTCATACTAATCTCACGAGCTCAGCTCAAATAATCAATCTCTATTTTCAAAGCTTCTTGCATAGACATTATGGATAAAAGCTGGATGCAGAAGCCTCGGTAAGCATTTTTTATTACGACTAATTAATATTCCTAAATAGCTAGTATTTTGATGAAGTGGTGAAAGTAATGACTTTTTGAAATATGTTGCTATAATAGAAACACTGAAGCATACTATGATGGGGCAAGAGATTTCATTAAATTTGCTGACTCTCGTGGAGCAGTTTATGATGGAAGGTTAAAATGCCCCTGTATCAAATGTTGCAACGTCTACTATCAAGACGTGAAGACAATATATGATCATATCATATGGCACGGAATTGGGAAGAGCTACACTACGTGGTTTTTTCATGGGGAAAATAACACGTCATCAAGTTTTACACGAGATGAACCATTGGCTGATGTAGTTGAAGAAGATGATGATACAACTGATGATATGAGGAGCATGTTACATGATTTGTGTGGGGTTCCGAGTGAAGAAGAAATTCATGATAGTCCGAGACAAGGCACAGAGAGTACATTGGATGACAATACAGCTAGATTTTTTTAATTGGCCGATGATGCGGAGTTGGCCCTCTACACGGGGTGTAAACATACAAAATTATCTTTTATCGTAAGACTATGGCATATCAAATGCCTTTGTGGATGGAGCAACAAATCCTTCTCAATGTTACTTGACTTGTTAAGAGAGGTGCTCCCTGAAGGATCGAAACTTCCAGATAATTTTACACAAAGTAAAAAGATAGTTACGGACTTGGGACTCAGTTACAATAAAATTGATGCTTGTCCAAATAATTGTATGTACTATAAAGAATCGATTGACAAACAGAAGTGCGACATTTGTGGAACATCACGTTGGAAGATGCATGAGAACTACGCTCCTGATGATACCAAAAAGAAGACTCCAGCAAAAATTTTACGCTATTTCCCATTGAAACCACGTCTTCAGAGATTGTACATGTCATTTAGAATTGCTACTGATATGATATGGCATGACGTAGAGCGCGTTAAAGATGGTGTTTTAAGGCATCCGGCAGATTCTCAAGCCTGGAAGCATTTGGACCAGCTTTATCCTACGTTTAAAGAAGACCCTCGAAATATTAGACTTGGGTTAGCAAGCGATGGATTTAACCCTTTCAGAACAATGACTATCACTCATAGCACATGGCCCGTGGTACTGTTTTCATAAAACTTACCACCATGGTTATGTATGAAACAACCAAGCATTATTTTATCGACTATAATACCGGGTCCAAAAAGTCTTGGAAATAATATTGACGTCTATTTGAGGCCATTGATTGATGAGTTGAAGGATTTATGGTTAGATGGGGTGGAGACATATGATGCTTTGAAGAAAGAGATGTTCGTTCTCCGTGCTGCGTTGCTTTGGACAATCAGCGGTTTTCCTGGCTATGCCATGTTGTCTGGTTGGAGTACTAAAGGAAAGAAAGCTTGTCCTTCATGCCATAAAAATACATGTAGTCAAAGGTTGAGATACGGAAAGAAAGAATGTTATATGGGCCATCGTCGATTTCTCGATGGATCACAAATTTCAAGTCAAACAAAGACATTCAATGGGAAACCCGAGTATGAAGTTGCTCCAAAACCGATGTCCTAATGTAAGTCTTGAATGAGGTAAACAAATTTGTACATAAGCCTATTCTTGGAGAAGAGCATAATTGGAGAAAAAAGAGCATATTCTTTGAGTTGCCTTATTGGGAGCACAATCTCCTAAGACACAATCTCGATGTGATGCATATTGAAAAAAATATTTGTGATAATGTGCTCTTCACGCTTTTGGACATTGATGGAAAAAGTAAGGATGGGATAAATGCGAGAAAAGACTTGGCTGAGATGGGATTGAGGAAAGAGTTGCATCCACAACAAATAGATTCAAACAAATTCAAATTACCAGCTTCAATTTACAATTTGGATAGACATGGAAAAGAACAGTTTTGCGAGTCCTTAAGAATATGAAGATTAGGATGGTTTCTCATCTAATATCTCAAGCCGTGTCAATGTCAAAGAACGAAGATAAACGGATTGAAAAGCCATGACTCACACACCATATTACAATATGTTTTGACTATGTGTATTCGACATATCTTACCAAAGTATGTGGCGAGGACTTTAATAGACTTGAGCACATTCTTTCGCGAATTATGTTCGAGAGTTTGTCGAACTGACGATTTGATCCGCCTCGAGAAGAACATAGCACTGACACTTTGCCATTTTGAGCGGATCTTCCCGCCTGCTTTTTTTGACATCATGGTGCACATGTCGATACACTTGGCATCGATGCATTACTTGGTGGACACATGCACTATCGATGGATGTATCCCATTGAGAGGTTTGTATTGATGCCTTGTCACTTTTCAATTAAACATGAGAGAATATTAATGTGTTTTGATAACACAAAACTTAAGTTGTCGAAATCGGTACTTGTTCACTTTAAAGTCGTATAATATGTAAGGGCTCAACTTTGAGGGGTCCATTGCAGAAGCCTATTTGGCGGATGAATGTCTCACATTTTGCTCTCGATACTTGCACAATGTTGAGTCAAAGCTAAACCGACCCAAAGAAGTGATGAGGAAACATCAATGAGAAGCGCCAAAGTGTTCAATCTTACCGATTTGGAATGGACACGCTCATCGTTATGTCCTCTACAATAATGTTAACGTCACAAGATATATAGAGTATAAAGCGTTAACAAAAATTCCTATTATATTTAGAGTTGATTTATTCAATTGTTTTAATATATGAATCCTTTTATGTAGGGATCATAAAAGAGTAATTAAACAAGTTACAATTACATCGCCTTGCGCCGCATGATATAGAGAAAGAACACGAAAGGCATTTCATCTATTGGATTAAGGATCGTGTATGTAACTATATATTTCTAAAATCATCATCAATATAGCTCATTTTTCTCATGATTAATACTTTCTCCCTATTCTTAATAGATACGAGATGAAATGAAAATTGGATTTACATTGCCAAAAGAGCTTCATGTTAGTTAGCGAGGGACCTCATCATATTCTTTGAAAAGGCTGAAATGCTATCCTATTAATGGATACAATTTCAAAACAGATTGCAAGAGAATCAAAGACTAAAACGCAAAATAGTGGAGTCTATCTATCGTGACTACTAGCTTTTCAAGTGCAAGGGATATCAATCCGATTATTGGCAATGTGGAATATTTTGGCGATTGATCGACATAATTCACTAACATATTCTGATAAATTGAAGGTTACAATGTTCAAATGCGAATGGGTAGATGTTCGCGTAGAAGGGAGGGGAATAAAGCAAGATCATTTGGGGAACACACTTGTGAATTTCACACGATTGGCATTTTCTGATGAACCATATGTGTTGGCTTCCCAAGTCAAACAAGTTTTCTACGTAGATGATCCTATTGACCCAAATTGGAAGGTTGTTTTTAAAGTCAAGCCCAAAGGAGCTTCTGAGTTGAGAATAGAAGATCGTGAACTGTTAATGAGTAACCAAAATTTAAATGATAGAGGAAATGTAAATGATGATTGTGACGATGACACTGAGTGGATTAGAACAGATGCAGAGGGAGAAATTGTTGTAGTGACAAGACTTCATAATGACAATGAACAATAGTATTTCAGATTATATGAGACAAAGAGGATGGTCTAAACAATGGTTGATATTATATTAAACAGATTGGATGGTCTAAATCTCCCTAAAATGCCATTTTTGGGCTCTTACACGTCAATCCACACCTATAAGATTGTGAAATGCTGATTGTCTAATGCAACATATGTCCTCTCCTGACTATCCAAATCAGATACATGGATACTCTAGTGTTTTGAAGGATCTGAGCATCATAGGTGCATTTCCACATATTAAATATTTATATCTGTTGACATTTATCTTCCAATAATAGATGCCTGAACAGCATATCTTATTCTATTTATTTCATATATATTTAGGCTGAACAGCATATGCCTGAACAGCATATCTGTTGACATTTATTTCTTATTGAGTTCAGTTATTTTTGTGGTTTTCATTATTTTAGCTACATTTGATATTTTTGTGAGGTGCAGATTAATGTTTTCTTGAGAATAACTGGTAAGAGGGAAGATGGGTTTCATGATTTGGCATCTTTGTTTCATGTAAGTTCATCAAATTCTTATCTAATGAGATGTCTTGTGTTCGGTTATTGCAAACTGAAGTATGATATAAGCTTTGTAGTTGTATTAGAAGCCTTGTTGAAATTCTGTATTGGTCAATGTTCAAGGACATGTGGCACCATGCGAGGTGCATGCTTTTCCCAATAAATACATTGGGAACTTAGCTGGAGGATTTACTCAAACCCAGGGAGTCTGTTAGAAGGATTTACTCAAACCCATACAAGGTTTTTTAAATTTTAATAAACTCATGATTACAAATATATATCAAGGTTTTTTAAATTTTTATTTATTTATTTTTTTTATACGGACATTAGGCCGAGATAGTCTCAAGAACCGAAGAGTAGGCACACATACAAGGTTTTTAAGTTCTCAATACACCATTATTGTTTTCATTATATTTAGGCAAAGAGAACTACTCTTGGGACCGCTGTTAAACAAGTTGTGGCATGACTGTGCACTCTTTGGCCTCTTCTAATACATGTTTGATAAATCAAAGTTGCCTCATAAGTAGGCCATCCTTGGCACTTGTCTCAATCACAAAATCACTTTACTTTAATCTAATATATGAACTACCATCTTAATGATTTAGATTGTTAAAAATACTTGCAATTTATATATAACAAATGGACAAGGGCCATAAAATAATCTGTATCAACAAGGTCATCTGCCATTATCCATTATTCCTTTAGCAAATTGTATGATTGCTATCTCTAGTAAAGGTTGTGACCTTAGTATTCCCCAAAAAAATTTATAACTTAGATATAGGCCTTGAGAGTGCAATGTTTATCAGATCCTTCCTCAATAATAGATGCCTGACATTAGAATGCTCTTGTGCATGTTAGCCAAAAATTAAACAACTTTTATTTATCTACTTTAGCAAGAAAGAAAATAAAAGAAAATAAAAAAATCAGTTTATCCTATGCTTGTTGGGAGTCTTGAAAGCCTCCAAGCAACTCCAACTGCCCAGTAGTGGGGTAAATAGCTAATGCACACGAGAGGCATGGGATACTGAATTGTTGATCACCCTTTTGTCAATCAAACAAATTCCAGATTCCAGTCCTCTTGTCAGGCTTGCTTCAATTGGACACAGGTTGGTGCGGGCCAAGCCGTAGAAGAAAGATAGGACTGCTCAGTCTAAGTTCTCCAGATAATGGTGGATAGCATGTAATTTCATCTAGGATTATAAAGTGGGAATGATTAATAGAACTCAATAGCCAGTGCTAAAACTTGTTTTTATGTTCCTTATTGAGAATTAAACTTTTTTGCTTCAAGGACAAAAGCTTTTCTGATATTACAGTTTCTTTTTAGTTTAATCGTATTTCGTTTTTATTCGTTATGTATGATCAGTTTATGTCCGGTTTTTGGTTATTTTAGATGGTTCAGGACAATTGTGTTTATGTCCCATTTCTGGTTATTTTAGATGGTTCAGGACAATTTTCAGTTACACGATTCTTTTATTTGTTACTATTCTTGAATGTGCAAGAAGCAAGTTTAATACAGGCCACAGAGTAGGTATCAGTTCTTGTTTTCCATCGTTATAGTTCTGGTTAAAGTAATAGTAGCTTTTCTCCATAGATATATATATATATATATATATATATATATATATATATATATATATATATTATACAACATAAATGATAGATTTATGATACATTTTCATGAAATATCTTAATTTGAATCAGTTACTGCCTGGCAGTCCTTTAATGGAGCCCAGATTTGATGATTTCAAACATTCTACTAGGCTCATGCCGACGGCAAGTGGTGTATTTTGTGATCAGTGAGTTTCACAGGTCATGTTTTCACGGAAAAGAGTCAAATTTTCTCTTTTTTTCCTTCAAAACATTAAAGCAAATTAGATCTCCAAGGTTAAGTTACTTTTATAAAGTTCATATAGGCCTAGTGCCCAACACCTACGATTGTAAATATAGTTCATAAAGAGAAATGTGAGTATTCACTGTGTTATTATGTTTTATGGATGAATCATACTCCATATCCAATATTTTCTATTTTTTCATATTTTTGATGAATTTATTATCATTTTTTGTTGCTATGGCCATTGCATTGAACAACAGGAATTGAAAGTCCATTTTGTGTGTGCGTATATATATATATATATATATATATATATATATATATATATAATTGTGCCAAACAAAAAAGGGCGCTAATAAATCCCCCCCCCCCCCCAAAAAAAAAAAAATTTGTAAAAAAAAAAAAAAAAGGGCCTACGCCGACGGCGGAATATTTTTAAAATATTTTTTAAAACACCTATGCCGATGGCATGAGCCATCGGCGTAGGAGTATTTATATAAAATTTATATAAATTTAAAAAAAAATTTAATTACCCTACGCCAACGGCATGCGCCGTCGGCGTAGATTCATGACTTACGCCGACGGCTGAAAACCGTCGGTGGTTAGATTCCCCGACGAGAATAGTACCGACGGTGTGTCGGCGCCAGCGTAGATATTACAGCCGTCGGCAATTTGTTTTGCCGACGGCTTTGATACTCTACGCCGACGGCGGGGAGCCGTCGGCGTAGGTTACTATTTTTGTAGTGACATCACGTGAAACTTTGAGTAATCAAATGACAAGTGGCTTAATGGATGCAATTGGCTCCATTAGAGATAACAAAAATAAAGAAACCCATAGAGGAAGAGTTGGCTGGTTAAATGGAAACCTTTAGGGGCTCTAGGCAAGGCTTAAAACTAGTAATTTTCTCAATTCTCAGCATTTAGAAACCATGTGGTGCTTAAGTTAGAGTAGCTTGAAAAAACAGTTCAATTTTGTGCTTTGCAATTTGAGAGTAGGATTCACATCCAATCAAGTGTTACCAATTAGTATAGGAATTTGTTATAGAAAAGGATTGTTTAAAATATAGCAAAATGGAAATGTAATATAGACTATTAATTCCAAACCCGATCAAGTGTTATCGAATAGTATAGGAATTTGTTATAGAAAAGGATTGTCTAAAATATAGCAAAATGGAAATGCAATATAGACTATTAATTCCAAACCCAATGAACATGCATTGAAAACAGACCTTATCTTCTTCAAACGTTCCAAATTGTTCTTCAGCATAGTGTCCAATGAGTTGAAAACAGCATTTGAATCTCCATCATCTTCACAATCCTTCTTCTTCTTAACAAACCAATGTTGAGTTTCTATCTGGTAAGGCTTCTCGACCGCCACCATCAAGTTTTCAAATGCAGCGGATGATAGCTCATCAGCCCTTGAAAATTCATAATTAAAAATACAAATAAAAAATAAACCCTAATAAATAAAATACATGCCAAGACATCTGTTCGTTAATCCAATGACTATCCGGTCCAATACATAGCACAAGGTACTAACAGTTTTTCAATCTAGCAGCATTGACGACCATGTATCGGTTCATATCTGGCAATAAAAATCGCCTTGCACCATTATTCACATTGTCTTCAAATGTAAACTTGTATATATTTGCATCGGATGGGACATATTTGTTTTTAATTGGAGAGTCGACAAGCAATACCAAGAAGGCAAGAACTATGAATCAAACTTCAATGATGAATTAAAATTTTTTAAAGAAAAACAAAAAAACAAAAAACAAAACGTGCAAACAAGTAAAATAATTCATTGACCTTAAATATGGGAAAAAAGAATTGACAAAATAATGGTTTTGATCCTTAAAAATATCTATAGTAATTTCTTATACCACGAGGAAAACATATAATAAGAATAAACCAAAGCATAAACTACATTCCCCTTTTTTTACGAACACCTTGAACTATAGAAAAATGCACAACCCAAAACAAGCGCTCTTTTCTATTCAATGCAATCAATTAAATTTAAAAAGAACAAAAAAATGACTGCATCCACAATGAAATAACAATAAAAATACATTACAAAAAAACAGTGAAAGTAAAATTAAACCATGAATAGGACTTCATAATTCACAACTTTCAAAAAATCTACCAAAATTTCCACGAATTAAAAAATAATTCGGCAATTTCCCACATGCGAGAAACTTCAACAAAAGTTTAGGTGGATCCCAATTTCATCCAAATTTGAGGCATTCGGAGATATTTGTCACTGCTCACACACATTGCTAACAAACTCTATACACACAAACTTGCAAAACTTTATTGATGCGAATCTGACCTACATTATTCTATGCACCGCACCCCCCCAACCTTTCCATGGAGGGGAAAAAATATTCAAAGAACAATTAAAACGATATATTACGCTCATTTAATTGATTACTCGCAACGCATACCCTTAAACATATGAAAACAATCAGATACACATGTATTGATTGAAATTAAAACTTAAAAGAATACCTTTTATTGAAATCGATATGGAATCTCTCACACAAAATGTTGGCAAAGATCTCTCCTACACCCTTGATGAAATCTGGCGTTCTAAAATTGGGATTGAAAATACGAAGAAACTGATGGAATTCTTCGTACGCAACGAGGGATTGCATAAAATTGAAGATACTTAAATAATTATTACATGATAAAAATAAATAAATCAATAAATTTATTTCAAAAGAATCGATAATCTTTTACTCACCACCATTACAGAATTTGCCGAATCTGCAAAATGGAGTTTGATTTCAAAAGCCTAAACTCCGATTTTGATTACTTTAGGGCGCCGCTAAGCATCGAAACAATATAATACATGATGGAGCTTGGTGTGCGGCGATAAAGTTCGAGTTTTTCTAGGTGCGCCCCCATCTTCTTCCCCACCGATTCACACTTTCTGCGTTCTTTGTTCCTCCACGCATTCAACAGTGTAGAGATCCAAAGTAAACCTAGGAGAAAACTGAAGTGTTAGACGGAAACGGAAACACTAGTTGCACAAATTTAGGGTTTCCTGAGTGCAAGCAACACGTGTGTTGATGAACGCAGGTGTGACAGCCCAGATTTTGGCACCCCGAAACCCGTGCCATCAGCACGATCATCTTGACCGTGCCCCTTTACTATGCACGGAACATTGGTATATCAAGCAATCAATACTAAACTGAAAACAATAACTATAATTGCGGAAGAAAAATATCATTCTACACATCTCAAAAGACAGTTCTACTATCATGCCACTGAATGAATAGAAAACCGATCCGAACCATTGATGACACCCGGTCATCTCAGATGGTTCGCCTAAAAGAATATCTCAATTTAGTTACATTGTCTACAAAATTAAAATAAAGGCTTGACATACCAAGCCGTACCAAATCAAGCTCACAAACTCTCTCAAAATGTACAGCAGAGTCCTCTAGAAGTCCTCTGGAGGTGGCTCTAACTCGTCTTCGGGCGCGCGATCCGAGTCACCTGGATCTACGTCCCTTGAAGCCTCTGCTGCTGCTAACAACCGACCTATGACGTATAGTCTAAAGGGGTGAGTTACATCCTAGCTCAATAGGAAACAAACACAGTGAACATATAAGTTAAAATCTCACATATATTCCATGATATTCTAAGCATAATGTGTCTATACAGTTACTGAGAAAAACAGTTGAAAGGATAGCAATTTGTAATCACATTTTGCTGGTAGTTTACAATTTTCACATGTCTTTTAATTAATCATGAATGACACTGAATAGGCCTAAAGCAAAACTTAAGCTTTCAAATTAAATAATCCCCGAGCAATATAACATCGAGCCCCGATGAGATACCCTTCATCGTCGTCTAAATAGACAGTTGTTAAACGTATTCCCTGATAATACAATATTACCCAAGCCCATTTTCCCTGAGAAACGGTGGCGGGATTCAATCTTATCTCAACATCCCTGGGATGTGCTTACTGTGTACGGATAAACCTCCGTACTGGCTTACGATTTCACCGTCGTATCAGTTACGGATATTCTGCCGTGTCAGTCGTGGGTATCCCGCCACGTCGGTGGGGTATCCTATCAAACCTCAAATAACAAAAATAACAGGTGTTTTATATATAGTTGTTCACCGTGTAAGTGTGCTATATTATATCAATTAGGCCTTATCAGACATTATTCAATCCTAGATACATCCCTGGGATGTATCTATTTACTTGCATCACACCTGATGCCTTTATTACTTCTTCATCCCCTGGAGATGGCTCATTATTAATTACTCTTTTGATGTCACTCACACACCCTTTTTACAAAACTTTAAGTAATAAAATATTTTTTAATTTGATTCCATATCACTACATACATGCTCCTGCAAATTAAAGTACATGTTCAAGGTATTCCCTACCTCAACTCTCTGATACTTTATGCATCAAGGTCTCACGCGGCTCCTTGTGCTCATGATCACACGTACCACCTATGGTACAACATAACACGTGTAACACATCACTAAAGATGTAATAAAAAAGGTCCAAGACCCTCCGAGAATCTCAAAGTCAAACTAAGAAGTCAATAAAAATAGTCTCAGTTGATTAATCGATTCCCAAAATCGATTAATCGAAATTCAAAATCGATTAATCGATTCCCAAAATCGATTAATCGAGATTCACAATCGATTAATCGATCCCAAATCGATTAATCAAAATTCTCAACTCACTCTGATCGATTCTCAATTCGAGTAATCGAATTCCCAAAATTGATTAATCGAAATCAGAAATCGATTAATCAAAATTCCAACTCGATTAGTCGATTTCCCCAGGTCACTTTCCTCCAGCCACTGGAGGTTCTCAGTGGATTAATCGACACCTTAATCGATTAATCGAAATCCAAAATCGATTAATCGAAACTCAATTCGATTAATCGATTTCGGGTCCTTTGACTTTTCAACTTCTTGGCCAAAATTGATTAATCGAAACCCAATTTTGATTAATCGATTTGGCCAGATTCAGCCCCCTTTCGGGCTGTTCTTCTAAATCTTCTTCAACTAATTTTTCTTCTTTTCTATGCCTTTAATCTATGATTTTAAACATTCTTGACTACAATTAAACTCCTATAATCTATGCATTTAATTCACAAGAAATTTACCTCAATCAAATCTCAATTCGATTGGATCTAGAGGTTGGAAAGGCTAAGGTTCCAGCTTTGTTCCAACGGCTCCCTCGCGTTGAATCCGACCTTTTGTTGCTCGAATTCACCTTCCTTAACTTGCATTCACTCCTTGCATTAACTAGCCTCTCTCTCTCTCTCTCTCTCTCTCTCTCTCTTCTTAACTTTCCTTCACCAACCAAACAATGATTTTAGGGTTATTAAACCCTTATATCCCTACTTCCCTTGTGTTGAGCACTTACACCAGGAATAGGTGTATGTGGTTCTCATTTAACATCTCACTCCATACACTTACATCATTTTCACATCACATCAGTTCATCACTTCTTGAGTCAATTAGTGAACTCCTACTTAGTCAAACCTATGACCAGTCGGGCACAGATCCCGAGGTCACAATTTAACGTAATTTTTTTCGGGATATTACATCCTCCCCACCTTGGAAATTTTTGTCCTCGAAAATAAACTAAGGGTGGTTCGTTCTGGGTCTCCCCCCCTGCCCACACCCTCAGGTGAGGTGGCCCAATAAGCCAACATATGTCTATTTCTAGCTACCAACATGAACACAAGTGTACAAAAAGATTTCATGCTACTGGAAAAGAGATTTACAAAAAAAATTTATATTCATTATCATAAAATTTACAATTTGTTCATACATACGAACTCACAAAACGTCAATACAAAAATATAACGCAAAAGATGGCGGCCTCTAGGTCAAGCAGTCTCGTCTCCGTGATGAGGTCTTTGGCGGTAGGAGGCGGGCTATCGGTGGTGATCGGTGTGAGGTGGTTCTGCTCTCTATTTGGTGGTATGTGGCGTCTCGGTCGTGAGGGTGGTAGAGTCGGCGGCATCATAGGCACCCGGGTGGACTGTGGTACCCCTATGGAACGCAGTGGTGCCTGCGGTCCATGCCTGCTCCTCAGCCAGTCCGCGTTGGTAGTCCTGGGGGTAGATGTACCGCAGAGTGTGGTACATCAAGAAGTCCATCCGCCGGTTCATAAGTTGGTTGTTGGCCTCCATGCGGGCCAACACGTCCTCGATGGTAGGGCCGGAGTGAGGTGCCGGGCGATGGCGGGACGAAGTAGGTGTCGTTGGGGCGGATCTAGGGGGTGGTGTAGCTGATGCTGTGGGAGGTGGTACTATGGGCTGCGGCCCAGTTGGTGGAATGACGGGTGGGGCCTCCCCCATCGGTGGTGCTCCCTCGATGGGTAGGTCCGGCTGTGGTGGTGGGGGTGCTACGGCTGCGCCCTCGACCGGTAGCATCTTCTTCAGGAGGTTATAGCTACGGCTCCATGAAGAGTTGGAAAACGTCTTCACTCGGTCCGTGGCCCTCTCCTTCACTCGGGAGCGTCAAAGTAACACTCCAACATGCTCGAGATGAGCCTAGCATAGGGCATTTTCTCCTTGGGCCTCAAGTTGCCCTTCATCAATTTACCCTTGATGTACCTCATCCCCTCGAGGATGATCATTGTGGCATCGAACCAACGACCGTTGAAGGCCGCGTAGAGTGCCTGCTGCACTAACTCCACGCACTCGGTGTCATGGCGCATCGGGTATAGATTGCACTTGATTATAGAATCAAGCATCTTCATGTAATGGGGAAGGTTGACCCTCCTAACGGACGATCCCGACCCCTTCTTCCCATTGGTCATCTTGGTTCTAATTTCGTCAAATGGTACCTCTTCTTCAAAGGGAGGAAAGAGGGTAGTCTCAGGCACAAAGTCCAAATAGCATTCGAGGGCTTCGTGGATGTGGCGACGCGTGATGACATAGTCGCGACCCTCTATCTTGGTCAAAACTACATCGTCGGTAGGTCCGTCGACGAGACCTTGGTAAAATAAACGAACCAATCTAGGGTAGTAGGACCCACAGATTGGTTGTAAAAGGTTGTCGAGGCCGGCATTTTGAAGGTAAGTGCGAGCCCATAGGGTCTCGCTCGGTACATCGAGGTTGGTGAAAAGGGTTGCATCGATGATGTACTCGATCTCAAAGGTCTTAGCCGCCCACCACTCATTAGGTTGAAGTACATTGGTGGGTAGTGGTGGCATGGGTGTAGATTCACGTGAAGACTCGCGCGAAGCCGCGATCGTCGACCCGGATGTGGTATCCGATGTCGACGGGGACGGAGTCCTCACTGGTGATGGGGTAGGTGGTGGCGGTGCGACGTTCTTACGCCGGACCGGAAGCTTGGAGGATGCCTTCTTGGAAGACAAACGGGTCTTAGGCCGCATTTTCGTGATAAATCAAGAAAAACTAGGGTTTAATTGCTTAGAATGGAAAGAAAACAAAAATCTAGGGTTTACCTTTGGTATTCGATCTAATGTTACGCGATTTTGATCCGAAATCAATCGAAAATGTCCAAAACCCTAGGTTGCTCGGTCGGTTGGAGAAAAAGAAGGCGCCCAAATTGCAAATGTTCGAATGGGCACCAAAAACCCAAACTCTATATATATAGACCTTGGTTCGATTAATCGACTCCCAAAATTGATTAATCGAGTTTTAAAACTAGATTCAGCCGCTCGAAATCGATTAATTGATTAATCAAAATTCAAAATCGATTAATTGATTAATCGAAATTCAAAATCGATTAATCGAAACCATTTCGATTAATCGAAATCGCAGTCTTTTAAATTTTTAAGTTTTGGAGCTCACTAGCGTGAGCCAGTCGATTAATCAAAATTCACTTCGATTAATCAAAATTCAAAAATTGATTAATCGAGTTTCACTTCGATTAATCGAAATCGTGTAGTCCTTTAAATTCTTTCCAAAATCCTTAATGTAGTCGATTAGTCGAACTTCCATTTCGATTAATCGAAATCACTTAGAATCCTTCAAATTCTTCTAAACTTCTTAAGTTACTCGATTAATCGAATCTCCAATTCGATTAATCGAAAAAACAAATCGATTAATCGAAAACTAAAATCGATTAATCGAAAATCCACTTTGTCATTTTTCTGAATCATGTTCCAATTTCACCTCACCGGCGCATGCCAGTCGACTGATCGACCAAAATTGATTAATTGAATTCTCAAATCGATTAATCGATTTGAGAATCGATTAATTGGATTTCATCAAATTCTTCAGATTTTATAAATTTTGTGTGTCTTGATTTCTCATTGAATAAGTTAACCAATCGGTCATCGTTGGATTACATGAGCAGTGTGAATTCGCAAACATGCTTGCGGTATTACAATTTGGTACTCAACTCGTTGCAAACAAGTCCGCGTACTGCTCTTTTACATCGGCCTCTCGTTCCCATGTAGCCTCTTCGGTCGGATGATTTTTCCATCGAACAAGCACTAAGGGGATCACTTTTGTACGCAGTACTTGTTCCTTTCGATCCAAAATCTCCACCGGTTCTTCTATCATGCTCATGTCTTTATGCATCTCCAAAGGTTGACCTCCCAAAATGCGGGAAGGATCATTCACGTACTTCCTGAGCATCGATACATGGAAGACATTGTGTACCCGATCAAATAATGGTGGTAATCCAATGCGGTAGGCAACTTCGCTTACACCACCCAAAATCTCAAATGGTCCGAGATAGCGGGGACTTAACTTCCCTCTCTTACCAAATCTCATCACACCTTTCATAGGCGACACTTTCACAAATACGTGTTCACCCACTTTATAGTCTACACTCGTCCTCTTGATATCGGTGTAGTTTTTCTGTCTGCTCTGCGATCACTTCAGCCTTTCTTTGACCATACGTATGATGATGGCGTTATCTTCAAGTAGTTCTGGCCCCAAAAAAAACTTCTCACTAGTTTCTTCCCAGTTGATGGGTGATCTACATCGTCCTCCAAACAGAGCTTCATACGGTGCCATGCCAATGCTCGTTTGGAAACTGTTGTTGTATGCGAATTCGATCAATGGTAGATGTTGATCCCATGATCCTTGCATTTCAAGCATACACGCTCTGAGCATGTCCTCTATCACTTGGTTCACTCTTTCTGTCTGCCCGTCAGTTTGGGGATGAAAAGTCGAACTAAAGTCTAGTCGCGTTCCCATTCCTTTTTGAAATCTCTTCCAAAACTTTGATGTGTACAATGGGTCCCGATCAGAAACGATACTGCTTGGAATTTCGTGTAGACGGACAATCTCTTTCATATATAGCTCTGCCAGTCTTCCAGCCGTATACATCATGTTGTAAGGTAAGAAGTGTGCTGACTTGGTCAATCGATTGACTACTACCTAGATGGCATTGTACCTCTTTGCAATATGCGGTAGCCCAACGATGAAGTCCATAGAGATCGATTCCCACTTCTATTCCGGTAAAGGTAGCGGTTACAATAGACCTACGAGATGTCTATGGTCGATCTTCACTTGTTGACACGTCAAACACCGCGACACGTACTCTGTCACATCTTGTTTCAAGCCTCTCCACCAGTAATTCTTTTTCAAGTCTTGATACATCTTTGTGCTTCCACGGTGGATAGCATAATTTGACTTGTGAGATTCATCAAGTATCATCTTCCTTAGATCGGCATTGTCCGGAATACAGAAACGGCCTTTGAACAATAAGAAACCATCTTCCTTCACTGAGAATTCTGGCTTGATGTCTTCAATCACATCTTGACGAATCTTAGTGAGTATCGGGTCTTTCATCTGTAGCTCGTGGATATGCTCAAATATCACTGGTCTCACTGATATGTTCGTCAAAAAGGCTCCTGAAGCTTGCGACTCGATGTTAGCATCATATAGTGTCATATCTTCAAACAACTTCCATCTGTGCATACCCAAAATCAAATTAGCTAGCTGAGCTGAACTCTTCCGACTCAAGGCATTGGCCACTACGTTAGCCTTGCCCGGATGGTACTGTATAGAACAGTCATAGTCCTTGAGGAACTCCATCCATCTGCGTTGCCTCATATTTAGCTCTTTCTATGTGAACAGGTATCTGAGGCTCTTGTGGTCGGTGAAAATCTCAAAGGTCTCACCGTACAAGTAATGTCTCCAATTTTTTAGCGCAAATATGACCGCTGCTAATTCCAAGTCGTGTGTCGGGTAGTTCTTTTCATGCTCTTTCAATTGTCTCGACCCGTAAGCTATCACTTGCTCGTATTGGTTTAACACACAACCCAAACCATTATACGATGCATCACTATAGACTGTGAACCCCTCCACTGCCTGAAGGAATCGCTAGTATTGGAGCTGAAGTGAGTCTCTTCTTGAGTTCTTGAAAACTCTTCTCGCATGCCTCACTCCATTCGAATCTTGAGTCCGTTCGTGTCAGCTTCGTGAGAGGTCTCGATATCTTTGAAAACCCCTCAACGAAAGGTCGATAGTAGCCTGCTAACCCAAGAAAACTTCGGACATCGGTCACTGTCTTTGGTTGCTCCCAGCTAACCACTGCTTCTATCTTAGCCGGGTCTACTGTGACACCATATTTTGAGACGACATATCCCAAAAAGCTAACCTCTTCCAACCAAAACTCACATTTGCTGAGTTTGGCGTACAATTGGTGTTCACGTAGCGTCTGTAGAGCAATCCTCAAATGTTCTTCATGTTCCGTCTCTAATTTGGAATATATCAAAATATCATCAACAAACACTACGACGCAGGAGTCCAGGTATGGTTTAAACACCCGATTCATCAGATCTATAAACGATGCCGGTACGTTCGTCAACCCAAACGGCATCACCAAGAACTCGTAATGTCCATACGGTGTCCTGAAAGCTGTCTTCTGAATGTCCCCTGCCTTGACTCTCAACTGATGGTATCCAGATCTCAGGTCAATCTTGGAGAAATATTTTGCTCCTTATAGTTGATCAAACAAATCGTCGATTCTAGGCAAAGGGTAGCGGTTCTTCACAGTGAGTTTGTTCAGTTGTCGATAGTCAATGAATAGACGCATTGATCCATCCTTCTTCTTGACAAATAAGACCGATGCTCCCCATGGAGACATGCTTGGTCTGACAAAGCCTTTGTCCATAAGCTCTTATAACTGCTCTTTTAACTCCTTCAACTCAGCAGGAGCCATTCTATATGGTGCTTTCGAAACAGGCTCCGTTCCCGGTGCTAAGTTGATGGCGAATTCTAGTTCTCTCTCCGGAGGTAGTCCAGGTGACTCCTCCAGAAATACATCGGCGAACTCCCACACAACTGCTATCTCAGAGATCACATTCTTCTCTTCCTTATCTTCCTTCAAGAAAGCCAAGTATCCGCTGTAACCCTTTCTGATCAAGCGTTCGGCTCTAACTGCAGAGATGAGTGGTATGTGTGTCGATCTCTCTCCTCGAAATCGAAACGATTGTCTCGTGTTAGGTCTGAAGATGACGACCTTGCTCTTGCAATCTACGGTCGCACAATGAGTCGATAACCAATCCATGCCAAGGATCACATCGAATCCTTGCATGTCTAACAAAATTAGGTTCGCCGGTAACTCAAAGATGTCTTCATCCATGATCCTCACGATCACTGACTTGCAAACCTTCTCAGTATCAATCGCATTGCCCGTCGGAATAGTCACAGTTAATACAAAGTCTAACTCTCCTGGTTTGACTTTCATCTTCCTTGTGAAGCGAGGTGTAATAAATGAGTGGGTAGACCCCGGGTTTATCAACACTCGTGCTTCATATGTCACATAGCTTCCCTTCTCATATATTTGTAATGTACCTAGTCATACATACACACACACACACATATATATATATAATGTACACTATCATAAAAAAAAAATTTATTATATAAGGGTTCTTTTTCTATTTTCTATATGGATGTACCTTCTCTATCTAAAATTTTAAGAAACTGAAATTTTATTTTTAAAAGAAATCTCACCTTGGATCACGTCATTTGTATTTCGAACCTCTTGAGCTGTGACGGCGTAGGCTCTACCTTGGACGATCGGCTTCCGTGATTGAATAGGTCGTGGCGCTGAAACTGAAGCCGTCTTCCCTTTATCAACCTCAGGGCAATCCTTGATCAGGTGGCCCACCTTGCCACATCGAAAACAACCCCGAGTCCCCATTCTGCAGTCCACGGTCCTATGAGGCTTGCCACACTTGGCACAAGTCTCCCGAGGTGCGAAAGAAACTGTACGAGAAGAACCCTGTGTGACGAAAGCGCGAGTAGTCATGGCAGGACTCTCGTAACGTAAAGGTCTCCTCGACGCAAATAATGGAAATCTCTGCTGATTGCTTTGCTGCGCCGGTCTTTCGAAACCCCCTTGGAACTGTGGTCTCTGATTTTGGGCCACGAATCTCGACTTTTTGTTCACCGGTTCGTAGTTCCCCATTCTCCCTTGATCTGAGTTTCCCCGCTATTGCTCTCTCTGTCAGTATCTATTATTATTCTCTTCTTCAACAACCAGTGCTTTGCTCATGACCTCTTCATAGGTCCTCAGTTGGAATGGTGCTACTCCTCCCCTAACCTCAGGCTTCAAGCCTTGCTGAAACCTCTTCGCCTTCATCACGTCGGTGGCGACGTAATCAGGAGCAAAACGGGCGAGTCGTAGAAACTCCACTCCATATTCTCTAATAGTCATCCTCCCTTGCACTAATTGCAGAAACTGAATCTCCATTTGATTCCTTACCACTTCTGGAAAATATTATTTGTTGAACTCCTCAACAAACTCCTCCCAGGTCCAAGGCAACTCTGGAGTCTCCTCAGCCCTAGTCCGTTAAACGGACTTCCACCAAGGCCCAGCCTCCCCGTCTAGCATGTAGGCTGTCCAACGGATACTTTCATCTTCCGTGTACGTCAGTACGCTGAATACCTTTTCCATCTCCATCAGCCAATTCTCAGCTACCATAGTGTCTGCCTGCCCCGAAAAAGTAGGAGGTCTCATCCTCCGAAACTTGGTAAATGATTTGAAACCATCGGCGGGACCTCTGGTGGTGTAGGTGGTCGCTGCTTTGCTCTCTGACGATGTGTCTTTGCAAAGGATGCCATGGTCTCCATGGTGTGCATCATCCTTTGGCACTCCTCTCTCTCTTCCTGTCTCTCTTACCCTTTCCTGTTCTCTCTACTCTCAATCCTGCCGATCTTGATCCCGATTTTCGGCCTGTCCACTGCCACTACCCTCTGGGGCTTCTCTCTCCTCCATGGGCACTCTATTTGTAGGAGAGATGTACCCATCTCCACTACGTAAACTCCTATGTTAGCTGCCCCTCGGTCGGCCTCTCCCTCTAGAAGACATTGACGGCTGCATTTGAAACTAAAGTTTCGTTAGCAGTCTCTATGCTTTGACAAAAAGAATGATTGTCAGAATTGCTAAAAGAAATAGCTCTGATACCAACTGTGACAGCCCGAATTTTGGCACCCCAAAACTCGTGCCATCAGCACGATCATCTTGACCGTGCCCCTTTGCTATGCACCGAACATTGGTATATCAAGCAATCAATACTAAACTGAAAACAATAACTATAATTGCGGAAGAAAAATATCATTCTACACATCTCAAAAGACAGTTCTACTATCATGCCACTGCATGAATAGAGAACCGATCTAAACCATCGATGACACCTGGTCATCTCAGATGGTTCGCCCAAAAGAATATCTCAATTTAGTTACATTGTCTATAAAATTGAAATAAAGGCTTGACATACCAAGCCGCACCAAATCAAGCCCACAAACTCTCTCAAAATGCACAGCAGAGTCCTCTAGAAGAAGTTCTCTGGAGGTGGCTCTAACTCGTCTTCGGGCGCGCGATCCGAGTCACCTGGATCTACGTCCCCTGAAGCCTCCGCTGCTGCTAACAATGGACCTGCGATGTATAGTCTAAAGGGGTGAGCCACATCCTAGCTCAATAGGGAACAAACACAGTGAACATATAAGTTAAAACCTCACATATATTCCATGATATTCTAAGCATGATGTGTCTATGCAGTTACTGAGAAAAACAGTTGAAAGGATAGCAATTTGTAATCACATTTTACTGGTAGTTTACAGTTTTTACATGTCTTTTAATTAATCATGAATGATACTGAATAGGCCTAAAGCAAAACTTAAGCTTTCAACTTAAATAATCCCCGAGCAATATAGCATCGAGCCCCGATGAGATACTCTTCATCGTCGTCTAAATAGACAGTTGTTAAACGTATTTCCTGGGAATACAATACTACCCAAGCTCCTTTTCCCTGGGAATCGGTGGCGGGGATCAATCTTATCTCAACATCCCTGGGATGTGCTTACTGTGTATGGATAAACCCCCATACTGACTTACGGTTTCGCCGCCGTATCGGCCACTGATATGATGCCGTCGTGGGTATCCCGCCACGTCGGTGGGGTATCCTATCAATCCTCAAATAACAAAAATAGCAGATGTTTTACATATAGTCGTTCACCGTGTAAGTGTGCTATCTTATATCAATTAGGCCTTATCAGACATTATTCAATCCTAGATACATCATCACACCTGAAGCCTTTATTACTTGCATCACACCTGAAGCCTTAGGATGTATCTATTTACTTGCATCACACCTGAAGCCTTTATTACTTCCTTATCCCCTGGGGATGGCTCATTATTAATTACTCTTTTGATGTCACTCACACACCCTTTTTACAAAACTTTAAGCAATAAAATATTTTTCAATTTGATTCCATATCACTACATACATGCTCTTGCAAATTAAAGTACATGTTCAAGATATTCCCTACCTCAACTCTCTGATACTTCATGCATCAAGGTCTCACGCGGCTCCTTGTGCTCATGATCACACGTACCACCTATGGTACAACATAACACGTGCAACACATCACTAAAAATGTAATAAAGAAGGTCCAAGACCCTCCGAGAATCTCAAAGTCAAACTAAGAAGTCAACAAAAATAGTTTCAGTCGATTAATCGATTCCCAAAATCGATTAATCAAAATTCAAAATCGATTAATCGATTCCCAAAATCGATTAATCGAGATTCACAATCGATTAATCGATCCCAAATCGATTAATCGAAATTCTCAACTCACTCTGATCGATTCTCAATTCGAGTAATCGAATTTTCAAAATCGATTAATCGATCCCAAATTGATTAATCAAAATCAGAAATTGATTAATCAAAATTCCAATTCGATTGGTCGATTTCCCCAGGTTACTTTCCTCCAGCCACTGGAGGTTCTCAGTCGATTAATCGACACCTTAATCAATTAATCGAAATCCAAAATCGATTAATCGAAACTCAGTTCAATTAATCGATTTCGGGTCCTTTGACTTTTCAACTTCTTGGCCAAAATCGATTAATCGAAATTTCGATTAATCGATTTGGCCAGATTCAGCCCCCTTTCGGGTTGTTCTTCCAAATCTTCTTCAACTAAATTTCCTTCTTTTCTATGCATTTAATCTATGATTTTAAACATTCTTGACTACAATTAAACTCCTATAATCTATGCATTTAATTCACAAAAAATTTATCTCAATCAAATCTCAATTTGATTGGATCTAGAGGTTGGAAGGGCTAAGGTTTCAGCTTTGTTCCAACGGCTGCCTCGCGTTGAATCCAGCCTTTTATTGCTCGAATTCACCTTCCTTAACTTGTATTCACTCCTTGCATTAACTAGCCTCTCTCTCTCTCTCTCTCTCTCTCTCTCTCTTCTTAACTTTCCTTCACCAACCAAACAATAATTTTAGGGTTATTAAGCCCTTATATCCCTACTTCCCTTGTGTTGAGCACTTACACCAGGAATAGGTGTATGTGGTTCTCATTTAACATCTCACTCCATACACTTACATCATTTTCACATCACATAAGTTCATCACTTCTTGAAACAATTAGTGGACTCCTACTTGGTCAAACCTATGACCAGTCGGGCACGGATCCTGAGGTCATTATTTAACGCAATTTTTTTTGAGATATTACAGCAGGCCCACCGGTCAAGCATGAGAATCGTAGACACGCACATAAATTAATGTCTCTAACATCCGTGCGAGAGTATGAAATTGGCACGCCTGCGAGCATGACGGTGATCGAGCCGTGCACCCACTATATTCCGACCAAATATTGGTCGGAATCCACCCCTCAGCCATTTTCAGGCGGACCAAATCTAAATCAAGCTACTTTTTTCGAGTTACAAAATTTAAAAAATTAATAAAAAAAAAAATCCATTTCCACTTGAGATAGCGAGAGAGAGCGAGAGAGATTATGCCGGGGATATTTGACAGCCGACGGCGTTGATTGCGGTAAGGTAAGAGAGAGAGAGGACATTACGATGATGATGATTCGCCGCCGGCGACCAGTTGCTCCGACGGCGACTAGAGAGAGCAGAGAGATCCCACCTTTTATGAAATCTAGGGTTTCGAAGGGAGGATTTGGTGAGAAAATTGCAAGCAGCGAAGAGAAAGATCGAAATGAGATTAGAAGGGTAACTCTATTACCACCTACTGAATTACTGAGGGCACCAATGCTAAAAACATGAGTTACAAGTTGCACGTGAGATTTGTACGTGGCACACTCTTCAAATCAGTTGATGGAAATCGTTTTTCACCCCGATCTTCTACACAATAGATCTTTAGATCATGGCATAGCTATCAGACGATTAGTTTGTGATTATACGTGTCACAGATCCCAAAAAATGCCACTAAAATCAAGTTTGAGCCTGATGTGCGCCATATGATTCAAGAGCCATTGTTTGGAGATATGTGACACATGGAATCAAAAAATGTTTGTTTGATAGGTGCGCCATGATCTCAAGATCTATTTTGAGGAAGCTCGGGGTGAAAAATGATCACCATCATCAATTTTAAGGAATCAATGGTTTTCAAGGACTCTAAGATATGGGAGCTTTCAGAAATCGTGTGGGCGTGAATAGGGATACCCTATTTTTTAGATCTGTGCCACATGGAACAGTATATAAGCTGTCTGATTTGAAGGCCATGATGTAAAGATGTTTGCTGCCAAAGATTGGTACAAAACAAGATCAGTGTCATCTTATTTGTGACAATCAACCATTGATTGAGATGACTATGTCGATCAAGATCACCTTTTCGGGTCAATCTTTGCAGCAAAGATTTTTGGGATAATAAACAATCTACCACCGCTAAACTAGAATTTTTTTATCTCGCACCATTTAATCGTGGTTTCCTAATATGCCATGTGACATCCATTTATGATCAATCTAAATGGTTCAAGCAATAAGCCATCCTTAGAAAAAATTTTAGCCAAAGAATCATGCCAGTGTATGTGAACCACCCACTTGGAGAGTTTGAATATCAACCGTTAAAACTAAATAAAACGATTAGTTGGTATTAGAGTGCACAGATCGGATGATTAAAACCTCTCAAGAAAATTAATTTTTGGGATCACTATATGTCAACTTATGACCTAGCACTTTGACAGTGTGAATTACCCATACCTTGAGCCCATCAATGGTATATGATCATTTGAGCACCATTTTGGTGCGTAAATGACGATTAGGAGAGCTGTGCCCAATATTTTTACATCATTGCCTTCCAATCAGGCAGCTTAGATGGTGTTCCATGTGGAACAGACACCAAGAATATTATGTGTCGCGGTAGAAATGTCATGTGCAAGTTGTAGCTCTCAAAATCATTCACAACTTGTAATCAGACGATGGAGATCTTTTCTTATCCCAATTTTCCACACAAAAGAAGCTTACCGTTATAAGCTCAGTTTTAATCCCACGTGGCACACATCCTAAAACTGACCTAAAAATCACGATGCATCAAATGAAGGAGATCATTTTTCATCTCAATCTTCCACACAACAGATTTGGAGGGTGATGTAACAAAAGGGTGAGGTAATATAATATAAGGGTGGCGTACTATAAGTGTAATGTACCATAAGGATGATGTATCGTAAGCAAGGTATCATAAATCGGCCGATACCGATACATATCGGCCGATGCATCTCGATTTCAACCGAGACGTTCAGTTTTCCTGACTGATATGTATCAGTATCGGCCAAGTCGTATCGGCATCGGACAAACCGATTCCCGAGACCATTACCGATTTTGATACCTCGATCGTAAGGATGATGTCCTGTAAAGGTGATGTACCGTAAGGATGATGTACCATAAGGATGACATACTGTAACGATGGTGTACCATAATAGTGATGTACCGAAAGTTTAATGTACCAAAAGGGTGATGTACTATAAATGAACCTTTGGTGTACCATTAGATGGTCCATTTTTTATTCCACATTAAATCCATCCTACAGTTGTACCATACCAGTTAACCAGCTCCCCTCCCCTGACCTAAACTTGACTTGACATGTTAACCTCTAAACCTTTAGCTAAACTTGAACCCGACTTGTTAAAAATACCTTGGCATAGGCTTGACCTATTCCCAACCTGCTAGTTGGACTTGGATCTACAGCCAACTTAGACCTTACATAATTGCAATTTTCAAGTTTGGACCGTCCCAGTAAACCACTTTTGGACCTTATATAAACCTGTTAAAATATCTTATAGCAAATAGGTACTAGGTCGGGTTCAGATTAGGTTTTGGGTTAACTTGAGCCCATGGGTCAAAATATCATCCGATACCGATACGTATCGGACGATATGTATCGGTTTTGGAGGTCAGCTGTACGATACATAGGGTATGTATCGTATCCTTTATAAAATAATGAAATTATCGTCCAATACGGGCAAAATATCGCCCATATCGTCTGATATAGACGATAATATCAAATTATCGGACGATAATTTGAAATTATCGTTCGATAATTTTGAAACAATTAAAAAATTCAAAAAAGAATGAAATTATCGTTCGTATCGGACGATAATTTGAAAGTATCGTCCAATAATTTCAAGATTCTGTGGGGCCAGTGACCTTTTGCAACCCGAATTTAGGGTCGGGTTTTGCTTTTTTTTTTCCATTGCAAAACCAGCCCTCTTCCTTCTTCCTTCTTCTTCTTTCTCATTTTTTACTTATTTTCACCCCAAATCGCCGCCGAATCGCACCAACAAGCTCGGGATCAACGCGGAAGGTACGTGTTTTATCATTTTTCCATCATTTTATTTCGTTTGAAAGGTTAAAATAAGGAAGATCTATCTTATTTAAGGGTAGATCTACCTATAAATATAGTAGATCTACCCTTAAATATAGTAGATCTAGCCATAAATTTGTTAGATCTACCATATTTAATGGTAGATATTAAAATAATTAAAATATTTAAATTAATTAAAATTATGGGTAAAAAATAATATAAATAATTAAAATTATGGGTCACATGTAATTAAAAGTATGGGTCACAAAACAATTAATATAACTAAAAAAATAATGGGGTCAATATGGGTCACGTAAAATTAAAATTAAAATCAATATTGGTCACATATAATTGAAATTAAAATTAATAAAGGTCACATATAATATGGGTCACATATCATATGGGTCACACATAATTAATAAAATAATGGGGTCACATATAATTAAAATTAAAATCAATATTGGTCACATATAATTAAAATTAAAATTAATATGGGTCACATATAATTAATAAAATAATGGGGTCAATATGGGTCACACATAATTAAAATTAAAATTAATATGGGTCGTATATAATTAAAATTAAAATTAATATGGGTCACATATAATTAATAAAATAATAGGGTCAATATGGGTCACATATAATTTAAACTTAAAATTATTATTGGTCACATATAATTAAATTTATGGGTCACATATTAAATTATATGTGACTCATATTAATTTTAATAATAAATTTAATTATATGTGACCCATATTAATTATATGTGACCGTCACATATAATTAAAATTATGGGTCACAAAATTATTTATATAATTAAAATTATGGGTCACATGTAATTAAAATTATGGGTCACAAAATAATTAATATAATTAATAATATGGGTCAATATGGGTCACATATACCCTTAAAATTATGGGTCACATATAATTAAAATAATTAATATTAAGGGATATGTCCCATAAAATATTAGAATAATATGAAATAAATTTTTAAAAATTAGAATAATAGTAAATAAATTATTAAAAATTAGAATAATATCAAATAAATATTCATAAATTAAAATAATATCAAATAAATATTCATAAATTATAATAATATCAAATAAATATTCATAAATTATAATAATATCAAATAAATATTCATAAATTATAATAATATCAAATAAATATTCATAAATTAGAATAATATCAAATAAATTTAATAAAATATAATCTAATATTTTTAAAATAGCAATAATTAGAAAATAAATTTTATTTTCAAGTGTAAATTAGATGTTTACTTTAATGCAATCATTTGCTCATTCATGCAGGTGAAATAAATAAATATAGTACGATCGTCAGATCCATCATGGCAATACGGTACACCAATAGATGGTGATAGACTCCGGATACAGTGTAAGCTTTGTAGAAAAAAATTGTTGGGAGAAGGTATCACACGGTTAAAGGAGCATCTGGCTCACGTAAAGGGAGAAATAAAAGAGTGCCCCGGTGTACCCAGAGAAGTAAAAGAAAATATCTGTGACAGCCCAGATTTCGGCACCACGAAACCCGTGCCATCAGCACGATCATCTTGACCGTGCCCCTTAGCTGAGCATGGAACATTGGTATATCAAGAAATAAATTGAACTGAAATAGAAAGGAAGCTACGGAAGTAAATCACTATATCAACATTTCTCAAAAAAATAGTTCTGCCCTCATGCCTCTGCATAAATGGAGAACCGATCCGAACCATCGATGATAGCTAATCATCACAGATGGTTCACCCCAAAAGAATTATCCCAAAACTCAGTATATACATTGTTTAGTCAAAACAAGGTTTGACATACCAAGTCGTACAAAATCACTCTAAGGCCCTCAAAGCTGCACAACGGAGTCCTCTAGAAGAAGTCCTCAGGAGGTGGCTCCAACTCGTCTCCGGCCGCAAGGTCCGACTCACCGGGGTCAGCGTCTCCTGAAGCCTCAGCAGCTGCTAGTAGTGGACCTGCGACGTATAGTCTATAGGGTGAGCTACATCCTAGCTCAATAGGGAACAAAACACAATTGAACATATAAATTATTACTCACATATATTCCATGATATGTCATGCATGATGTGTCTATGCAGTACTGATGAAAACAGTTAAAAAGCATCACATTTTTACTAGTAGTTTACTCATGTCTTTTACTTATTCATGAATGATGCTGAAAAGGCCTAAAGCAAAACTTAAACTTTCAACTTAAGTAATCCCCGAGCAATATAGCATCGAGCCCCGATGAGATACCCATCATCGTCATCTATATAGACAGTTTTAACGTATTCCCTGGGAATACAAATAGTACCCCAAGCCCCTTTCCCCTGGGGATTGGTGGCTGGGTTTCACTAGTCTTAATCAACACCCCTGGGGCGTGCTTACTATGTACGGATGAGCCTCCGCACTGGCCTACGGTTTCGCCGCCGTATCGGTCACGAATATCCTACCGTGTCAGTCGTGGATATCCCGCCACGTCGGTGGGGTACCCTATCAAACCTCAAATAATAAAAATATCGGTGCCTTACATATAGTTATTCACCGTGTAAGTGTGCTATCTTATATCAGTTAGGCCCTATCAAACATGATTCAATCTTGGATACATCCCTAGGATGTATCCATTCACTTGCATCACACTTGATACTCTTATCTCTTTGATGGCTCATTATGATTACTTTTATTGATGTCACACACACACACTTTTTCACAAACTCTTTAAGCATAAAATGTTTGAATCTAAATCTATATCACTACATACATGCTCTTGCAAAATAAAGTACATGTTCAAGAAGTTTCCTACCTCAAGTCTCCGTTTGATCAATGCATCAAGGTCCCACGTGGCTCCTTGTGCACTAGCTCACACGTACCACCTATGGTACCACATAACATGTGAAACACATCACTAAAGATGCAATAAAGGAGGTCCAAGACCCCCCAAGAATCTTAAAGTCAAACTCAGAAGTCAACATAAACTGGCCCAGTCGATTAATCGAACTCGAAAATCGATTAATCGAAATTCAATATCGATTAATCGATTCTCAAATCGATTAATCGAAATTCAATATCGATTAATCGATTCTCAAATCGATTAATCGAGATTCCCATTCAATTAATCGAATCCCAATTCGATTAATCGAAATTCTCTGCTCTATCCAATCGATTCTCAATTCGAGTAATCGAATTCTCAAAATCGATTAATCGATCCCAAATCGATTAATCGAAATTATAAATCGATTAATCGAACTCTCATTTTGATTAGTCGATTTCTTCAAGCTAAATTCTTTTCTCCACTGAAGTCCACTGTAGGTTCTCAGTCGATTAATCGATACCCAAATCGATTAATCGAAATTCAAAGTCGATTAATCGAAACTCAATTCGATTAATCGAGATCGGGGTCCTCTGACTTTTCAACTTCTTGGCCAAAATCGATTAATCAAAACTCAATTTCGATTAATCGAAACTCAATTTCGATTAATCGAAATGGCCAGATTCAGCCCCTTTTGGGCTGTTCTTCCAAATCTTTCTCCATTTATTTTTTTTCTTTTTCTAAGCCTTTAATCTATGATTTTAACCATTCCTAACTACGATTAAACTCACATAACTTATGCATTTAATTCACAAGAAATTTACCTCGATCAATTCTCAATTTGATTAGATCTAGTGGTTTAAAAGGCTAGGGTTCCAGCTTTGGCTCTAACGGATCCAAACCGTGTTGAATCCAGCTTTTATTGTTTGAATCCCCCCTTCCAATCAGTTGCCATAACTCCTTTCCTTACTCCTCTCTCTCTCTCTCTTTTCTTTACTCTCCTTTAACAACCAAAACCATTAATTTTAGGGTTATTAAACCCTTTTATCTCTCCTCTCACTTGTGTGTTAAGCACATGCACCGGCATAGGTGTATGTGACTTCGCATTTACATCATACACCACACAGTCAGTCAGACTATCACATCTCATCCATTCATCTCACTCTATGCTAACCATTGAACTCCTAATTGATCAAACTTGTGACCAATCGGGCACAGATCCTGAGGTCACTGTTTAACATGATTTTTCGGGATATTACATCCTCCCCACCTTGGGAATTTTCGTCCTAAAAAATAACCTAAAGTGCATCGGTCTGGGTATCTACCTCCCCCCCACACTCTGAGGTGAGGCGGTCGAGTTGACTCAGATGCATCCAAGAAATTAGACGAATACAAGCATAAACTTATAATTTGACGAAAATGAACGATTTACACAAAAATTTGATTTTCTATTAATATCTGAAAATTTTACAAGGCGCCAGATAAGTTGGCGTATAAAATCTATATGTATACAATCATGACTCAAACAAAATAAATACAACACTCAGGCAGTCCCCTCGCTAGGGTTGTCGGGTGCTACAGGGGCTGGTGGGTCTGCTGGAGCTGGCTGTGACTGCGGTGGTGGAGACCGTGCTGGCTGAGTAGGCGGAGGTAGCGGTGGTTGTGGCTGGAGCGTCTCTGTCGGCGAAGCGGATGTAGATGTGGAAGGAGTCGCGTCAGTAGTGGCGGTGGTGGGATGGAAGACGGGACCTCTGTGAAAGGCGGTCCGTCCCGCAGTCCACTCCTCCTCCTGAGCGAGGTAGCGGTGGTAGTCCGTCGGGTAGATGTAGCGAAGGGTGTGGAACATCAAGAAGTTCATCCTCCGGTTCATCCGCTCGTTGTTGGCCTCCATGCGAGCCAACACCTCCTCAATGGTAGGAGCGGATGGAGCGGCGCGCCGGCGGTATGATGAGGTGGGTGTAGCGGGCGCGGAGTGAGCTGGCGGTGTCGATGAGGCCGTAGTATGAGAGGTGGCCCTCTCCACTGAAGGCTCGGCTGGGTGTGCCCCACCCACGAGTGGGTCCTGCTATGGTGGTGGGGGTGGCGGTGGTGCTACTGCTGCTGCTGGTGCGGGCCGGGACCCAGGCAGTGGGGTCGCTTGTCCATGAAGACTTGGAGAACGTCTTCACGCAATCCGTAGCCCTCACCTCGTGAGGCGAGATGATGTAAGAGGGATCGTTGGAGTAGCACTCTAACATGCTCGAGATGAGGCGAGCGTAGGGCATCTTCTCCTTGGGCCGGAGGTTGCCCTTCATCAATTTGCCCTTGATGTACCTCATCCCCTCAAGGATGACCATGGTGGCATCGAACCTCCGGCCACAGAAGGCCGCGTAGAGTGAGTGTTGCACTCGGTCCACGCTCTCGGTGTCATGGCGCATTGGGTAAAGGTTACACTTGATCACCGAATCAAGCATCCACATATAGTGGGGAAGGTCAACCCTCTTTATGGAGGATCCCGACCCCTTTTTGCCGTTGGTCATGCGGGTCATGACCTCCTCAAAGCAGGGGTCCTCCTCAAAGGGTGGGAATAGGGTGGTCTCAGGTATGAAATCGAGGTAGCACTCAAGCACCTCGTGTACGTGGCGACATGTGATCGTGTAGTCTCGACCCTCAATGGTGGTCTTGATCACGTCGTCCGTCGGGCCGTCCACAAGCCCTTGGTAAAACAATCTCACCAATCTAGGGTCGTCCACAAGCCCTTGGTAAAACAATCTCACCAACCTAATTACGAGCCCATTGGGTCTCACCCGGTACATCGGGATTTGTGAAAAGGGTAGGTCAATGAGGTACTCGACCTCAAAAGTCTTCGCGGCCCACCACTCATTAGGTTGTACCACGTTAGTGGGTGGTGGCGGCATGGGTGTGGACTCGCGCGAAGATGCGCTCGTTAAACCGGAGGTGGTCTCCGATGCCGACGGTGATGGAGTCCTCACCGGCGATAGGGTAGGTGGTAGTGGTGCGGCGTTCTTACGCCGGACCGGTAGCTTGGAGGTTGTCTTCTTCGAAGACAATCGGGTTTTAGGCGGCATTTTGGTAAAATTTCCAGTAAAAACTAGGGTTTTTGACTTGAAATTGAAGAAATACCCGAGCCTAGGGTTTACCGCATTGCGGATGCAAAATCGGCAGAAAACCCAAACCCTAGATCACTCAGTCGGTTGGAGAAGAAGGAGAAGAAGAAACGCCCAAATCAACCAAAGCCCAAATGATTTCGGATGGGAAATAAAATCCCCAATTTTATATATATAGGCCCCAGCTCGATTAATCGAAATCCAAAGTCGATTAATCGAGATTCAAAACTAGATTAAGCCGTGCAAAATCGATTAATTGAAAGTCAAAATCGATTAATCGAAAACTTTTCGATTAATCGAAATCGTATCCGTTTAAAAATTTAAGTTTTAGAGCTCACTGGCGTGAGCCAGTCGATTAATCGAAATCCATTTCGATTAATCAAAATTTCAAAATCGATTAATCGAAATTCACTTCGATTAATCGAAATCGTGCAGTCCCTTCCAAAAATTTCAGGATTCTTTAAGTTATTTGATTAGTCGAACTATGGTTCGATTAATCGAAATCTCAAATTGATTAATCGAATTCTACTTCGATTAATCGAAATCGTTTCTCTGACTTAGAATTTTCATAGTTCCTTTAAGTTATTCCATTAATCGAATTCCTAGTTCAATTAATCGAAATTGCAAACCGATTAATCGAAATCTGCTCGATTAATCAAAAATTTTAGTAATTTCCTCTAAATTCTTCTAACATTCCCAATTTGTTCGATTAATCGATCATGCAGTTCGATTAATCGAAAACCTAAATCGATTAATCAAAACCAAGATCGATTAATCGAAATTTCGTTTTGTATATTTTGTAACTCTCACTCAAGTTTCCAGTCACTGGCACATGCCAGTCGACTAATCGAACAAAATCGATTAATCAAAATTCCAAATTGATTAATCGATTTGAAATTTGATTAATCGGTTTTGCCCAATTTCTGCAGATTTTCAAGTTCTTTGGTTCTTTGATTTCTCTTGGTAGTTTATGACATCAAGTGGCTCATAGTTCCATAAAAATACATACACTTGGTCATGTGCATACAAAAATCTGTTCCTTTAATCATACTTTGATCAAAACTTTCATTGAATTACAAGTATTGTGGAGTTTCCACAAACATGCTTGTGGTTTACATTGGATTCTCACGTCGTTGGAAATAAGGCTGGATATTGTTCTTTCACATCGGCCTCTCGTTCCCAAGTAGCCTCTTCCTTTGGATGATTGTTCCACCTGACAAGCACTAAGGGAATCACTTTAGTGCGCAGTACTTGTTCCTTTCGATTTAAGATTTCCACTGGTTCCTCTATCATGCTCATGTCCTCACACATCTCCATAGGTTGACTTCCTAACACATGAGATGGAGCGTTCACATACTTTCTAAGCATCGATATGTGGAAAATGTTATGTACCCGATCAAACAGCGGTGGTAAGCCAATGCGATACGCAACTTCACCTACGCGTCCTAAAATTTCAAATGGTCCAACATAACGTGGGCTTAACTTCCCTCTCTTGCCAAATCTCATTACGCCTTTCATAGGTGACACTTTCACAAACACGTGCTCACCCACTTTATAGTCGACACTAGTCCGCTTGATGTCGGCGTAACTTTTTTGTCTACTCTATGCAGACTTCAGCCTTTCTCTGATTATTCGAACGACGGTGGCGTTGTCTTCAAGTAGTTTTGGCTCTAAAATAAATTTCTCACCAATTTCTTCCCAATTGAGTGGTGATTTGCATCGTCGTCCATACAGAGCTTCATACGGTGCCATGCCAATGCTCGTTTGGAAACTGTTGTATGAATTCAACAGAGATACTCATCCCAGTATCCTTGCATATCTAGCATGCACGCTCTGAGCATGTCTTCTATCACTTGATTTACTCGTTCGGTCTGCCCATCAGTTTGAGGATGGAAAGCTGAACTAAAATCTAGTCGTGTTCCCATTCCTTCTTGAAATTTCTTCCAAAACTTGGGCGTATATAGTGGGTCACGATCTGAAACTATGCTGCTCGGAATCCCGTGTAACCTTACGATCTCCTTCATGTATAAATTTGCCAATCTTCCTACCGTATACATCGTATTGTACGACAAAAAGTGTGCTAATTTGGTCAATCGGTCTACGACGACCCAAATGGCATTGTATCTCTTGACAGTACGCGGCAATCCAACAATGAAATCCATCGAGATCGATTCCGACTTCCATTCTGAGATTGGTAAAGGCTGCAATAGTCCAGCAGGATGTCTATGATCAATCTTCACTTACTGACAAGTCAAATACCGTGACACGTATTCGGCCACGTATTGCTTCAGACCTCTCCACCAGTAGTTCTTTTTCAAGTCCTGGTACATTTTGGTGCTACCAGGGTGGATAGCATAATTTGACTTATGGGTTTCATCAAGAATTGTTCGTCTTAGATCGGCATTGTCCGGAATGCACAGACAACCCTTAAATAATAAAGAACCATCTTCTTTAACTGAGAAGTCCGACCTGATGCCTTCACTCACGTCTTGATGAATTTTTGTTAATGCTGGATCTTTCATCTGTAGATCATGGATATGCTCAAATATCACTGGCTTTACTGATATGTTAGCCAAAAAGGATCCGATAGCTTTTGACTCAATGTTCACATCATAAAGTGTCAAGTCTTCCAATAATTTCCATCGGTGCATACCCAAAATCAAACAAGCTAACTGAGCTGAACTCTTCCGACTCAAGGCGTCTGCTACCACGTTCGCCTTTCCTGGATGGTACTATATAGAATAATCATAATCCTTGAGAAACTCTATCCATCTGCGCTGTCTCATGTTGAGCTCTTTCTGTGTAAACAGGTATCGGAGGCTCTTATGATCGGTGAAAATTTCAAAAGTCTCACCATACAAGTAATGTCTCCAGATCTTCAGCGCAAAGATGACTGCTGCTAGCTCCAAGTCGGATGATTTTTTTCGTGTTCTTTCAGCTGTATTGATCAGTAAGCTATCACCTTCTTATGTTGGTTGAGTACATAACCTAGGCCATTGTATGACGCGTCGCTATAGACGGCATATCCTCCACTGCCCGAAGGAGTAGCTAGCACTGGAGTTGAAGTGAGTCTTGTCTTGAGTTCTTGAAAACTCTTCTCGCATGCCTCACTCCACTCAAATCTTGAATCTTTTCGTGTCAGCTTTGTGAGAGGTCCCAATATCTTTGAAAACCCCTCGACGAAACGTCGATAATAGCCTGCTAAGCCTAGAAAACTTCGGACATCGGTCATTGTCCTTGGTTGCTCCCATTTAATCACTGCTTCTATCTTTGCTGGATCTACAGTGACACCATGTTTTGAGACGACATGTCCCAAAAAGCTCACCTCTTCCAACCAAAACTCACATTTGCTGAGTTTGGCGTACAATTAGTGTTCACGTAGCGTCTGTAGGGCAATCCTCAAGTGTTCTTCGTGTTCCGTCTTGGATTTGGAGTATATCAATATATCATCAACGAACACTACGACGCAGGAGTCCAAGTGTGGTTTAAACACTCGGCTCATCAGATCCATAAACGACGCCGTAGCATTCGTCAACCCAAACGGCATCATAAGGAATTCATAGTGTCCATACCGTGTCCTGAAAGCTGTCTTTTGGATGTCCTCTGCCTTGACTCGCAATTGATGGTATCCAGATCTCAGGTCGATCTTGGAAAAATACCTTGCTCCTTGCAGTTGATCGAACAAATCATCAATTCTAGGCAAAGGGTAGCGGTTCTTCACAATGAGTTTGTTTAATTGTCGATAGTCATTGCATAGCCGCATTGACCCATCTTTCTTCTTGACAAACAAGACCGGTGCTCCCCATGGAGACACGCTCGATCTAACAAACCCCTTGTCCATAAGCTCTTGTAGTTGTTCCTTCAACTCCTTTAACTCAGCATGAGCCATTCGATATGGCGCTTTTGAAATAGGCTCCGTTCCTAGTGCTAAGTCGATGACGAATTCTACTTCTCTCTCTAGAGGTAATCCAGGCAATTCTTACGAAACACGTCGTGAAGTCTCGCATGCGCTATCTCGAAATGACATTCTTTTCTTCCTTGTCCTCCTTTAAGAAAGCCAAGTATCCACTACAACCCTTTCGATCATTTTCTAACTTCTTTGAGATCAGTGGCACAGATGGCGACCTCACTCCTTGAAACCGAAATGATCTCCTTGTGTTGGGTCTGAAAATGACAACCTTGTTCTTGCAATCGATGGGAATCACATCAAATCCTTGCATGTCTAACAGTATCAACTTCACTTCCAATTCATGCACCTCTAGGTCTCGAACTGCTACAATGAGGGATTTGCAAGCTAACTCCGTGTCCACTAACTCTCCAGTCGGAATAGACACAGATAGGATGAAGTCCAACACCTCTGGAACAATCTTCATCCTCTTGGCGAAACGTGGAGTGACGAATGAGTGGGTAGACCCTGGGTCTATCAACACTCAAGCGTCATATCCAACGAAGCATCCTTTTTCATATATAGTTAAAGTATCTAGAGTGTACATACATACATACAATAATTTATACATCAATTTAACACTCCAAATTCACATATAAATTTAGTATTGAGAAAAGAAACTATACAATTCCTAATGCATGCACCTTCTCTATCTAAAATTTTAATGAAATGGAAATTTCTTTAATTTAAAAGAGTCTCACCTTGGATGATGTCATGCACGTTCCACCTTCTGAGCGGTGATTGCATAAAGGCTCTCCCACGAACAATGGCTTCCTTGCTTGAATGGGTCGTGGTGCTGCAACTGAAATCGTCTTTCTTTTATCCGTCTCGGGGCAATCCTTGATCAAGTGGCCCACCTTGACACATCGGAAACAACCCCTAGTCCCCACTCTGCAATCCACTATTCTATGAGGCTTGCCACACTTTGCGCAAGTCTCCCGAGGTGCGGAAGAAACAGTACGAGAACCCTGTGTGATAGTGGCACCAGTAGACATGGCAGGGCTCTCATATCGTAAAGGTCTCCCCGACGCAAGTAATGGAAACCTCTGTTGGTGTTGTTGTTGCGCCGGCCTTCCAAAACCTCCTTGAAATTGTGGTCTCTGAGCTTGGGTCACGAACCTCGGCTTTTTATTCACCGGTTCGTAGTTCCCCGTCCTTCCTTGTTCATTTCCTCCTCTCTGTTGTTCTCTCTGTCTATATCTATTCGTATTTTCTTCTTCCACAACCAATGCCTTGCTCATGACCTCTTCATAGGTCCTCAGCTAAAATGGAGCTACGCCTCCCCTAACCTCAGGCTTCAAGCCTTGTTGAAACCTCTTTGACTTCATCACGTCGGTAGCGACATAATCCGAAGGAAAACGGGCTAGTCGTAGAAACTCCACCCCATATTCTCTCACTGTCATTCTCCCTTGCACTAACTGTAGAAATTGTATCTCAAGCTGATTCCTCACCACTTTCAGAAAATATTGTTTGTTGAACTCCTCAACAAACTCCTCCCACGTCCAAGGCAACTCCGGGGTCTCCTGAGCCCGAGTCCGTATCACGGACTTCCACCAAGGCCCAGCCTCCCCATCCAACATATAAGCTACCCATCTCACACTCTCATCTTCTGTGCATGTCAGCACGCTAAAAACTTTCTCCATCTCCATAAGCCAGTTCTCAGCGGTCATTGTGTCTGCCTGCCCAGAAAATGAAGGAGGTCTCATCCTCCTAAACTCTGTAAAGGATGAGGGCACAGGCAGCGCAGGTCCTACAGGTGGTGTAGGTGGCTGCTGTTCTCTTGCTGCATGAGCTGCAAAGGATGCGGCTTGTTGTGCCATGGCAACTGCCATAGTCTCCATAGTATGCATCATCCTTTGTCGCTCTTCTCTATCCTCCTGTCTTTCTCTCACTCTCTCCTATTCTCTTAGATCTTGATCCTGACGATCTCGATCCTCTTCATCATGCTGTCTACTACTACTGCCCCCTGGGGCCTCAGTACCTCCAAAAGGCACTCATTAGTAGGAGAGATGTAATCATCTCCACTACGTAGACTCCTCTGTTGGCCTCCCCTTGATCGGCCTCTTCCTCTAGATGACATTTGCGGCTGCATTTGAAACTAAAGTATCGTTAGCAGAAGCCCCTATGTTCTGACCAAAAAGAACGATTGTCAAAATTGCTAAAAGAAATAGCTTTGATACCAACTGTGATAGCTCGAATTTCGGCACCCTGAAACCCGTGCCATCAGCATGATCATCTTGACCGTGCCCCTTAGCTGAGCATGGAACATTGGTTTATCAAGCAATGAATTGAACTGAAATAGAAAGGAAGCTGCGGAAGTAAATCACTATATCAACATTTCTCAAAAAAATAGTTCTGCCCTCATGCCTCTGCATGAATGGAGAACCGATCCGAACCATCAATGATAGCTAATCATCACAGATGGTTCGCCCCAAAAGAATTATCCCAAAACCTAGTATATACATTGTTTAGTCAAAACAAGGCTTGACATACCAAGCCGTACAAAATCACTCTAAGGCCCTCAAAGCTGCACAACGGAGTCCTCTAGAATAAGTCCTCAGGAGGTGGCTCTAACTCGTCTCCGGCCGCAAGGTCCGACTCACCGGGGTCAGCGTCTCCTGAAGCCTCGGCAACTGCTAGTAGTGGACCTGCGACGTATAGTCTATAGGGTGAGCTACATCCTAGCTCAATAGGGAACAAAATACAATTGAACATATAAATTATTACTCACATATATTCCATGATATGTCATGCATGATGTATCTATGCAGTACTGATGAAAACAGTTAAAAAGCATCACATTTTTACTGATAGTTTACTCATGTCTTTTACTTATTCATGAATGATGCTGAAAAGGCCTAAAGAAAAACTTAAAATTTCAACTTAAGTAATCCCCGAGCAATATAGCATCGAGCCCCGATGAGATACCCATCATCGTCATCTATATAGACAGTTTTAACGTATTCCCTGGGAATACAAATAGTACCCCAAGCCCCTTTCCCCTGGGGATTGGTGGTTGGGTTTCACTAGTCTTAATCAACACCCCTGGGGTGTGCTTACTATGTACGGATGAGCCTCCGCACTGGCCTACGGTTTCGCCGCCGTATCGGTCACGGATATCCTGCCGTGTCAGTTGTGGATATCCCGCCACGTTGGTGGGGTACCCTATCAAACCTCAAATAACAAAAATATCAGTGCCTTACATATAGTTATTCACCGTGTAAGTGTGCTATCTTATATCAGTTAAGCCCTATCAAACATGATTCAATCTTGGATACATCCCTGGGATGTATCCATTCACTTGCATCACACCCGATGCTCTTATCTCTTTATTTCCTCATCCCCTGGGATGGCTCATTATGATTACTTTTATTGATGTCTCACACACACTTTTTCACAAACTCTTTAAGCAATAAAATGTTTGAATCTAAATCTATATCACTACATACATGCTCTAGCAAAATAAAGTACATGTTCAAGGAGTTCCCTACCTCAAGTCTTCGTTTGATCAATGCATCAAGATCCCACGTGGCTCCTTGTGCACTAGCTCACACGTACCACCTATGGTACCACATAACATGTGAAACACATCACTAAAGATGCAATAAAGGAGGTCCAAGACCCCCCAAGAATCTTAAAGTCAAACTCAGAAGTCAACATAAACTGGCCCAGTCGATTAATCGAACTCGAAAATCGATTAATCGAATCTGATTCGATTAATCGATTTCCAAAATCGATTAATCGAAATTCAATATCGATTAATCGATTAATCGAGATTCCCATTCGATTAATCAAAATTCTCTGCTCTATCCAGTCGATTCTCAATTCGAGTAATCGAATTCCCAAAATCGATTAATCGATCCCAAATCGATTAATCGAAATTATAAATCGATTAATCGAACTCTCATTTCGATTAGTCGATTTCTTCAAGCTAAATTCTTTTCTCCACTGGAGTCCACTGTAGGTTCTCAGTCGATTAATCGATACCCAAATCGATTAATCGAAATTCAAAGTCGATTAATCGAAACTCAATTCGATTAATCGAGATCGGGGTCCTCTGACTTTTCAACTTCTTGGCCAAAATTGATTAATCAAAACTCAATTTCGATTAATCGAAATGGCCAGATTCAGCCCCTTTTGGGCTGTTCTTCCAAATCTTTCTCCATTTATTTTCTTTCTTTTTCTAAGCCTTTAATCTATGATTTTAACCATTCCTAACTACGATTAAACTCCCATAACTTATGCATTTAATTCACAATAAATTTACCTCGATCAATTCTCAATTTGATTAGATCTAGTGGTTGGAAAGGCTAGGGTTCTAGCTTTGGCTCTAACGGATCCAAACCGTGTCGAATCCGGCTTTTATTGCTTGAATCCCCCCTTCCAATCAGTTGTCATAACTCCTCTCTCTCTCTCTTCTTTACTCTCCTTCAACAACCAAAACCATTAATTTTAAGGTTATTAAACCCTTTTATCTCTCCTCTCACTTGTGTGTTGAGCACATGCACCGGGATAGGTATATGTGACTTCGCATTTACATCATACACCACACAGTCAGTCAGACTATCACATCTCATCCATTCATCTCACTTTATGCTAACCATTAAACTCCTAATTGGTCAAACCTGTGACCAATCGGCCACGGATCTCGAGGTCACTGTTTAACATGATTTTCAGGATATTACAATATCAGAGCTAGTTTACAAGCAGTAAAGGAAAAGAAAAAAGCTAAAGCCGATCATGATAGAGAAATGTATGAGAGAATCAAGAGGACAGATCCAAAGTTTACATCACCTGGACCTGAGGATGATGAGGATGAGAATGAGCAGATAGTGAGAGCTATGAGAGAGAGTGCCAGAGAAGCACAACAACGGCGAGATCAGGAAGAAGCCGATTATCGATTTCAGTCTAGGTTGAGGGGCCCATCCATGCCTGCTATGGTGGTGGATCTAGTCATAGGCCACATGTTATTGATGTTGATGAGGATGTTGAGTAGACTGTCGGGTTGCGTAGGTCAGCATCCGGAAGGGATTATAGGCCATCTACTAGAGGCCGTACTACAGCTCCCATGGATCCATTCATATATCGCACTGAAAGCTCCAAATAAATCAAATTGAGTGCAATCTCACTTACAAAAATGGGGAAGAAGCTTAGAAAATCCATTGCCAAGTTTTTTATATACAACCACATTCTGACCCAAGTAGCAGAGTCGCCGTATTTCAAAAGCATGATTGATACAAGTGCAGAAGTTTGTCCAAGAGTTAAAAAGCCTTCTGCATACGAGATATCCGAGCCCTTACTAAATGATGAGTACGATGAGATAACTGCCTATGTATAAAGCTTTGAGGATGTATGGGATGAGAGAGGTTGCACAATTATGTGCGATGGATGGACTGGTCCCACAAAGAAGAGTTTGATAAACTTTTTGGTTTACAGCGATGTCGGGATAGTATTTTTGAAACCAGTTGATGCTTCTAGACACGTAAAGACTGCTGACTACCTGTTTCAACTATTGGATAAGGTAGTTCAAGAGGCTGGAGAGCAGCGGGTTGTAAAGGTGGTAACAGACAATGCGACAAATTACAAAGCCGCTGGATTAAAATTAATGATGAAGAGACGTCACCTGTACTGGACCTCGTGTGCCGCTCATTGCGTGGACCTCATTCTTGAGGATTTAGGAAAGAGAAGTAAGGCATAAGCAACTATTCAGAAGAGAAGAACGATTACTTCCTACATGTACAACAGTGACAAGCTGGTCAATTTAATGAGAGCCTTCACGAACAATGAGTTGCTTCGACCTATGATTACACGTTTTGCAACACAGTTTTTAGCCTTACAGAGTTTGCGTAGATATAGGCGTGAGCTGAAAAGTATGGTGTCGTCGGAAGAATGGAATAAACATGAAATAGGACTCCCACGAGCAAAGAGACTAGCCTGCACTGAAGTTGCTGACCTGATCTACAGCACGCAGTTTTAGGCAGATGTCGACCACCCGATCGCCGTCACTATCCCGTTGGTGCAAGTGTTGAGATTGATTGATGGTGATAAGAAACCAACGATATAGTACGTTTATGAGTCAATGGATAAGGCAAAATTGGCTATAAAAACCAAATGCCCTATAAAATATAAATGATACTGGGCGATTATCGACAAGAGGTGGGATGCACAATTTCACCAGTACTTGCATGCAGCAGGTATAACATGTTGCACAATTATGTAGTGATTTTTATTTATTTATTCATTATTTTCATATACTGATGAAATTGCTCATATTTGATGTGTAGCACACTACTTGAATCCGACCTTCGATATCTGTGACGCTTGAGTTGGCGACAACGATGAAGTGTATACCGGTTTGCTCAATGTAATTCAAAGAATGCTCCCTGAGTTGGCGGACCAAGGCCAAGCCATAAGAGATGTGAGTGATCATAGTATCATACCTTATAATTAATAAGTCAAATGTCATGTGATATTATCATCTATTTATTGATATGTGCCTTACTGTGTTTCATCTTTATAGATTGACATGTTTTCAGAAGAGACATGGGTCATTTGGGACCCCGTTAGCGCAATCCCAAATTAAACACGACAAACCCGATTGGTGGATGCATTATGGAGGTGATGGTCCGATATTGAGGCGGGTAGCAATGAGGGTATTATGCAAACGTGTTCCTCGTCCAAGCTATGACGGAATTGGAGCACTTTCTCTCTCATTCATACTAAGACAAGGAATAGACTAAGTATGTACCGATTGGAAAAGGTAGTCTTCTCCCACTATAACATGCGATTAAGGGTCAGGAATATACAGAGGACCAACCGCGGTAAGCAATTACATGAAGTCTTAGATCCTCAATTATATGAAGTCTTACTTACATATTATACTAATTCATCTATCATATTCTATCTTGCAGACGGTGATTATTTTGATCCCATCCAGTTGGATTATATATTCGAGGAGGATAACCCTTTGAATGAATGGATCGAAGAGAGAAGAGCCGGTCTTGGATAGTGAGAACCGAATGGTCGGACAATCGAAAGAGTAGCGAGCAAAGTGCTTCCCAACCAAAGGCGGAAAAAAAGATTGAATCGTCATTCAGTGGTTGGATCTGATGACGAAACGCAACCCGATAGTGATGATGGGAGTGGTGAGGATGATGGTGGAGGGCATGATGGTGGAGGGGACGTTGGCACTAGTGGTGGAAGGGAGGATCTTTGGTACCTCAGTCCTTATAGAGATATATGGCGGCATGGGACTCCGATGACTAATAACAGATTAACATTTAGAATGGGAGGGGTTGAAGGAAGAGGAGCATCGGAATCATATCAAACACCACCACCACCACAAGGTCCACAAGATGATACGGATATGGGTTATATGACTTCTAGCTTCGGAGGATTCAGTTTGCAAAATACCGAAGATTCAGCAACTAATAACCCATACTATCAGCCACAACAAACCTACCCGGTGCCATATGACTTCGTTGGTCAGATTTTTGGAGGACCGACCTTTACGTCTACTGCGAGCCATATTAACCTCAATTTCAAGGGGGCACATATGATCATGGGTATCAATATGGCCAACATTATAGGCAAAAGCCGAAAAGCTCGCGCACCGATGACGATGATGATCATGAGGGCCAAGAACAACCACGAAATTCAATGTGGCTCTAAAGTAAGTTTTCAATATACAATAAAATTTATTTTTATCAACATAGCTATTAATTTTGACAATATATAATTTATTTTTGTCAATATACATTGTAATTTAGTTTATGCGTGACTGCGTGTCTGCGTCAATCAAATTATGAAATATTATTAATAAAATAGGCATGTGATCAGCTGGTCGAAAATAATGTTAGAAGATCTATTACATTAAGTCAAAAATGTGATCTTAAGTCAAAAATAAGTCACAAAATAGGCATGTGACTTAGGTTAAGTTACAAAATAGGCATGTTACTTATATATTCATCTAAATGATGCATCAAATAAGTCAAAAATAAAAGCAAAAATAGTTAAAATAAATACAAAATAAATAAATATAATTTTTTAGATTTTTTTGCTATTTTTTCAGATTTTTTTGGGATTTTTTTTTTTTTTTTGAAAGTATCAAACCGATACATTCAATGAATCGCCAATGCATTGAATGTATCGGATGATACCCGATACATATCGTCCTGGAGGTCAGGACGATACGTATCGGAATTCCGATTTTTTGACCCATGCTTGAACCTGACCTGTTTATACCTGTTTATATAACAAGTCGAGATTTTTTACCCGAACTGACCCGACAGGTGAAGTTTTAAAACCCCAACCCGACTTGTAACGGCCATAACCGATACTGATGCAATCTCGATATTTAAAACCTTAGTCTGATCATCGCTTTGTCGGCTCTTAAGGTAACTTATTACATAGATTGCAATACTTAAAAGTGAGGTTGTTCAGCCGTTTTCCGAAAAAATAAAACCGATCAATCGAATGACGATATCATATAAATGAAGGTCATTAATTATTACAATCAAATGGCAATCGCCATGCTTATTTCAAGCTCAAAGAAAATGCAATCTTATGCAACAAATATGGTTCAAAGTGGAGTGACTGGAAGTGGCGATTGAGCAACGGGGAGCGGTGATGCATACCGATCCAACTTTCCGTTACTCAGATCAAACTTTTTGCCGTTACTCATAGCCACCACATTGACAGGCTCTAACACATGTTCTTCTGTGTGACCGTTGATTCGGGCGCCTTTCGCCGAGTGCCTTTGGCAAAATGATTTTATCCGCCCGAGACCGTCTTTGAGCGCCATAGGCTCCACGGCAAACGTCATCCGAAGCCAATTATTCATCTTCAATACTTTACCTGCAACAAATTTCATTCATCAGAAATGGTACTTACAGTAATCTGTAATCAATCCTTAATTCACATGAAAGCCGCATCAGGAGCGATGGGTAGTCACCAAAATTTACACTAGGCATGCGAACTACAAAAATTGATTAAGCTAACCTGCTAGCAATCCAGCCCAAGTGAGTAAAGCAAACTACAAATGGCGATAACAAACCGAACTTCAAAAAAACATGAAATGGGAAAAATCCGAACGTGAATTAGATATTTAGGGAGGTGAGTTGATGGATTACAATCCAGCCCGAGTGATCATAAATGTAGTCGAAGCATGGGAGAAGGGTATGGAGTTATAACTCAAGATGATGATGAGAAATTTGCACATTGAGCAACTAGGTTCAGTTAAGTTCATGGGCTTGAGCACAAGTTGAAGCAACGATTTTCTCCAACTCTAACCCATATGATTTTGAGAAAAAAATTGAAATATAAGAAGTTTAATTGAGAGAAGAAAACATTGATTCGGCTACTATTCAACTATGCGCATTTCTTTGTGCATGTTTGAATGTTGGGAACCCAGCAACGTATTCTCTATGCAACCGGTGTTACACATAGCAAGAATGGTGTACAAGGCCATAGCTTCTCAGTCAATTTCTAATAAGCGTAGTGCGAAGAGCGACAAAATGCATTTAACCAAAAAACCATCAAACATAGATTTATGGTCACCGCACATGAGAAGGCTTCTAAACACATTTTATAGAGGCCATATGTGCTATTGAACATGCTCTGAGAGTCTTCCATTTGGCATGAACAACAGATGAACTTTAATGGATTTCTCTTACAATTAATTAAACAACTCGGCGAGTGATTTTAAGTGTAGCTCACCTGGAAGAACAATCACCGATTCTTCTTCCGCTAGCTTGCAGCAGAAGTCAACGTCATCATGAATGTCCTCTAGAAGTGAGAGATTTAGCTTTACCTGCATTGCGAAAACTAATGAATTGGTTTGCAGCTGAAAGAAGTAGGGCACATATTGACTAAGTATTCGCCTTCCTTTTCAAAATAAAAGTAGCTATGAAAGAAGTTTATGGGGGTCTTTTCATTTTTATTTTATTTTTTATTTTTTATTTTTTATCAATAAAGATATGATCTCATTATAAAAATAAAATGCATCTTGAATCAAGGCTGAGCGAAGAGCTCAGAGAAAAGGAAAAAAGAAAAGAAAATAAAACATGATAAAAAGCAGGAGACCATGGCGCAACCTATGACCTAGCTATGGGGGTCCATAGTGGTGTATAGAAACTAATTTTTGACCCTTTTATGGAATCTACATCTTTGTGACTGAGTAAATTTGAAAAGAGGGATTCTAATAGGGACAAATAGTGTAAGCTCACCATTACGAACATCGATCCCTCTGGTTTGCGCGGACACACGAGGCAATCGATCTCCTTTAATGTGTCGTAACAAATGTCGGCTGTTTGCTTCAACAAATACCGGATTTTGTCGAAGAATTCATCTTTCGTGTGCTCGAGAATTTGAGGGAGTGCAGCCTGATCAAAAAATGCATTTTAGCGTGGACCGTTAGGAAATGTATGATTGATAGTACATTAATATACCAGTATTGATCAAGAAGATTAAATATGCAACTATCTAAGGAGACAGTATGAGTGTCCAATGATACAAACCTGAATAAATGTTGCAGGATCAGCAGAGACATTGAGAAATCCTTGTATGCTATCTACAATCTGAGAGAAGAACACACAAGTAAGAAGAGAGAGAGAGAGAGAGAGAGAGAGAGAGAGAGAGAGAATATAAGTTTGAAGGCATGGTATGAACCGTGCATTTGAACCATAGATTGCATGCTACATGTCACATGATCGCGGGTTACACTCATTCTCTAAATGATCACTCAGCTCCTATGGGGTTTAGAAAATTATAGGTCAAAATTATCCATTAGCGACCCGAACCTTCTGCATTGAAATTTTGCACCTTTAACCAACTTTTGAATGGTGGATAAATATCCTTTTTAATGCTTTTTTAGAGGGATCTGATCCACCTTGAGCAAGTTGTCGTGCAACCTGATCCTTTGAGTTGGGTGCCATGTGGCGCCCAGCTGGTTTGAATGCATGGATAAACCATGCGTTTGAATGCATATCCTCGAGAGTATGCATAGGTGGTGCACCATTGGATGCTGCACACGTGCCACTTGGGTGTTACGTGGCACCCAACCAAAGATCAGGTGCCAGGTGCACATGCATAAGATCAATCAACGACCTTTAAAAAGAAAGTAATTTTTATACTATTGAGTTTGAGGTTAAAGGTGAACATTTTCAATGTGGGTGGAAACCTGCATCTTCGACCTCTGAAATAAGGGCATGTATTTTTTCTTCTAAATCTTAGAAGGATTTCCCTTAAGAGGATGTGGGCCAACTCGCTATTAGGTATCATGTGCCATGCCAAATGGCATTAGTGGTCAGCCTCCTAGGCCAAGCACACCCCTTCTCTTTTCCGTGAATGTATCGAAAACTAATTTTTTTTCTTTATTTTTAAATAAAAAAGCTAAAAATACATTTATGTAAATGCACTTAATGACAAGGGAAAAATGATGGTTCCCACGAGGGTAGCCCCCAAGTGCTACACATGAGGGCTAGATCACTTGCCATGTCGCTTGTGATCAACAAAGGAAAACCCATTTTTGATACTACATTCAAAAGGCATGAGATTAGTAAATTTTTATGACTTTTTTACCCTTTAAATTATGGGTCAAAGATAGAGTAACGCCCACCTATCTAAGTGCATTGACTTTTTTTCTCTAACTTTGACCACATTTTTAATGGTGGATAAGTAGCACAATTTTTTTAGGTGGGAGCTGATCAATCTTGTCCAAGCTGCCGTCACATCCGATCTTTCAATTGAGTGCCACGTGGCATCCAATGGGCTCATAGGTAGCATCCCAGCCCTCTAATGATAATTGTGTAAATATAGTGAATAGTTATATTACATAGAATTGATAGTAATAATAAAGTTGATAGAAGTACTAAGTACCTTAGTTTTTTTCAGGACACCCTTTGGATCGGTCGTCACAAGCCAACCGATTCGCCAACCGGGCACGATCCATCTCTTGGAAATGGCCCCTAGAGTGACGACCGGAACGATTGACCCGAACACCCCCATTGGCACAAACGGGTTGCTCCCAAAAGTAAGATGGTCATAAACTTCATCCGCAATAACAAGAATTCCGAGCTTCCTCGCAGTCTCAGCAACCTAAATGCACAGAAACCTCACTTATAATAAATGTGTTCTCTGTTTCGGAAAAATATAAATAAAAATATGTAGGTATATATTAAACTTTTTTGATATTTATGTATTTTAAAATGGGATATTTGGTTTTACAATAGTAACCGGGTTCAGATTCGGTAATCATAATTGGTTTAATTTAGATAAATTCGGGAAAGTGATTCAGGGAAAAATTCGGAAAACGTTCGGAGATTATAAAAATAATACTGAATTACTAAAACATACAAAAATATATGTTAACCTATTTAAAATTTAAAATGATGTCTTTAGATAATAAAATAAGTGTGTTACATAATCCGTATCCATTAAAAATTTATAATCATAAAAACGAAACATAAAGTATGACTAAAGCGTGTATCGAAGATTCAGAATGATAAAAATTTGCAAAAATTGAAAAAATTAAGATGATAAGTGAATACTTGGCAAAAGATTATTCGAATTTTTTTTATTAATTCGGAAAATTTTGTGACACAGGGTGATACGTTGAAATTCGTTTTAGAAACTAGAGTACATACCTTTTAGCCATAAAATCATGAAAAAAAATTTGACTTATGAGATTTTGAGGATCAAAGAAATAAGAGTTGGCATTTGGTGCCAAACCTGTTCACTACGGGCATTGCACAGGTCGATTTCCCTCTAGGATCATCAGAAGATGCAGAAATATTCATGAACGCTAAATCCGTGAAAGGTCAAAAATATACTTTCACTGATTTGTGAACTCGTAAATAATATCTGTATATCTGTTGATGATTGACCATTTGGAGGAGAGAGATTAACTCATACACTACCGTTGGTGCATGGGCTGAGTACCTAATACCATCTCATGAAATAAATTATTCAGCCTTGATATCCTTGAGCGAAGTAATTAAGACTTCCTATGGATCACATGAGAATTATATAGCCCACTGAAGGTAGAGCATAAGAGGCATGCTCACTTATGAGGCGCACTTAATCATATTGAAAATTGGAGTGTCACAGATTTTTGTGGTCTTGAAATCTGTGGAAGCATTCGTTCACATATATGGTTGCTTAAAGGCGCTTGAAGTTATACTTCTATTTGCACCTAATCTGAAAACCATTGATTGCTTTCAATCAAAGGATAGAGATTTTTTTTGCCCTAGTCTTCTACACAAGGATCTTGAGACTATAGGCGTCCCATCAGATGATCGATTTTGGTTTCATGTGGCATACATCCCTAAAGTGGAATATATCTAGCTCAAATATGATTTTTAGGTCACTTTTTGAGATGTGTGCCACATAGGATAAAAAACTGACGGTTTTGGTAGGCCCATGGTCTCAAGATCCACTGAATGGAATATTATTCAGACGAAAAACGATCTTCATCATTTGATTCAAAGCAATCAATAGCATTGTAAGTAGGTGCATATAGTAATTTGGTAGGTGCGAATAGAACTATCTTTAAAAATATATAATAAATTAGATAAAGCCTATATTGATTACCGCCATCTCACCTTCTTCAAATGCTGATAACTATAGACATTTCCACACGGATTTCCAGGATTGATCAAAACCATCGCGACTGTATTTTGGTCCGCTAGCTTTTCAATGGCCTCAAGATCAATCTCCCAATTTCTCTCCGGTAGGAGATCGAAGTTTCGAACTTCAACACCGTCGTATTCTGCACGTGCTTCGTAAAAAGGGAAGCCCGGTTTCGGAAACAAGATGTTGACGCCAGGCCGAGCGAGGGCTGAAATAATGGTCTCGATCGCTTGCGTGCAACCGATCGTAAGGTAGACATCGTCCGGTGATAGCTTATAAGGAAGATCACGTGACAAATGCTCCGCAACCGCACTGTAAAATTTAGAAAGAAAAAAATTGACATCTACTCCCACCACAAAATGGCTAACAGAGCAATGTAGATGACATCGATCATGTTCGACCCACACAATTTAGGGATGATCCGATATTGATCCACCCTTAAAATGTGATGAAAGTTGGAAAAAAATAAATACATATGTATAAGATAGGATTATTTTATTTTTGATCTAAGGTAAAAAAATTATAAAGTTTAATTTTTTTTTTTTTTAACAAATCACATATCTCATTATGGCTGTACTACACAAAACGGGTGTTGTATAAAGATGACATACCACTTGGCATGGCATCTTATCTGGCTATCGTTAGTAGCACTTTGATGCTACCTCGTAAGAAGCAACCCTTTTACTAAATACTAAGCCTAATGTTGAAATTGACACTTCAACTTTCAACCAAAAAATTAAGTCGCTATGCATTTTCACATCTTATATTAAGGTTTGTATATTTATTTTTTAAGAACATCTTTCTAAAACCCTCCCTCTATAACTCCAGGCACGCTATGACTCAGGAAACCATAGATCTTTGTGGTCAACATTGACCACATAGATCTGAATGAATGGTCTCTTACTTGAGTCACATGTAACTCAGTTAGGAGACTAGTTCTCTCTCTATCTCTCTTTAGGACTCGAGTCACGCATGGTGTTCATCAGATTACGATCAAATGTAGACGGCTATGTGATTTGCCAGTCCCCTGCTCAAGTCATGCATGATTCGAGTCACGTGATCATTATCATATATATATATATATATATATATATATATATATATATATATAAGAAAATGATTATATGACTCAGTCATGCGACATAAGCTTTAGACTCGAGCTCCTATTAATTGAATACTAAAACAAGACATCTTGATGAGACATACAGCCAATGATTGCTAGAGTCATAAGATTATATTTTATGATACAAGTGAGAGGATTATTATATATATATATATATATATATATATATATATATATATATATATATATATATATATATATATATATATATATGTGGAAAAGGGATCCGTCCTCTCATGAAAGACGGTCACCGTCCTCCAACCTTTCACGTGGAGCTCCACGTGACACTCAAAATATTGTTTTGATGCCACTTAGATCTTGGATGCATTGCTTAGATCATCTTTGAAAAAAAAAAATTTAACTAATCTCTACCGTGTATTTTTTGAATCATGGAATATGGACTAATAAAAATTATCAAACTTTAATTTGTGAGTATAAAATTTATTTTTTAATTTTCTTTTAATATTGATTTAAACTGTCCACCTGTGTTCAACTCCCTCAATCTATCTATCTATCTATAAAGAGAAGTTAGACCCTATTTCTAGCCACGAAGGCTGGGACCTAATCGGCTCCCTCTATCTATGTATCTATCTATCTATAAAGAGAAGTTACAACCTATTTCTAGCCACGAAAGCTGGGAAATTGTGGCCGTTTAAGTGTTAGTTGACCCCGTACTTACCATGTGCCACCTATACCTGTTAGCCTCTTGAAAATTGTGGCCATTCAAGTGTTATGTGACCGCTTACTAGCCACGTGCCACATGTAGACACGAAGAGTTAAGTTGCACATATTTCTAGGCAAGCAGGCTGGGAAATTAAAGTTTCTGGAATCTCAACTTTTCATATATGGCATCCAAAGTTGTGTGGGGTCTTCCATGCAGAGAAAGGACCAATCTCCTCAAGGAATCAAGGTCCACACCACGTGCATCTCTTTATTAAATAGAAGAGAGCGACATAGTTATTAAATAGAAGAGAGCGAACTTCATTCCCGTTCTCTTTATGCCCCCATGATTTTGTTAGGTGGGGTATCGAGTTATTCAATGTGTTAGGTGGGAGAGCCATTGAATGTATTGGGTGGCTAATTAAGCAAACGACTGTTCTACAGACCATTTTAAATAGACAAGTTTGTAAACAACTTATGTAAATGATGTTACTTGTTACAGTGGTTGGCCCACTATGTGTAACCATTAACCAATCATAACACACTACATAAGCTGTCTATAAAATTGTCTATCAAAATTTGTCTATATAAACCTTTAAAAAGTTAGTTTGGCTTATAGTTACCAAGATGGTGTATGAGAACAAACACGGAAAGAAAAAAATTCAGATTTTTTATGACAAACAATCACAGATCAAAATTTTGGATTTAATTTAGTTTTAGGCATGACTGAAACCAAAATTTCGGCCGATAATATGAATTAGATGAACGCCCCCCCCTTCTCCCTCTTTCCTTCCCAATACATTCTAGACCGAAAATTTGGATCTCGGTTTCATTTCTGGCATGCTCGAAACTGAAACGTTCGGGCCACAATTTTGATCCATGCCAAAACAGAAAATATAAAAAATTGGCAAAAAATTAGAAATAAGGGAAGAGCTATGTGACCGTTGTAGAGCAGTGTGAGGGAGCACCAACTATTGTGGAGACAGGTGAAAAACAGCAAGGAATGGTCAGGTCTTACCTGGCATAACCAGATTTCTAGCCCTAGCTCATCTTCTGCCCTTGGAAATCAAAGAATTTTGATTTTCTTGATTTTCACTTTTTATAGCATGAGATGCAATCACTATTTTTCAATTTTCAAGGGTAACAAATGGGATAAAATCAGAAAGTTAGAGAATCTTGACTTTCTTGATTTAACTTTTTATAGCAAGAGGTGCAGTCACTATTTTCCAGTTTTCAAGGGCAGCAAATGGGATAGACCTGACCATTGCCCGGGATACAGCAAGCTAATCCCCCTTTGGTGAAAAAGATGTGTATTTACCATTTAGTTAGGCAAGTTGGGATGTAATAAAGACTAAAAAAATCTTACCCCAGCATTTATTTCTGAGTCAAAGTAGTCGATAAAAGTCGGTGCCTCCTTTATTGCAAATTGCAATGAAGAGAAAGCACATCTAATTGGGCTGCACGGGCCTGGTGCACGGCTCAATCACCTCACCATAAAGGCAGCTACAACTGCACACGATATTCGTACCCTTTTTTACATACGCAGTACACACCCTTCAAACCCATTCATTGCTTTAGAACAAATGATAAGCCAGTGTTTCACCCCGATATTCTACAAAATGGATCTTGAGATCATGTCTCACTTATCAAGGAGTCGATTTTTTATTATATATGATACAGATCCCAAAAAATATCCTAAAATCACGTTTGAGCTTGATATGCACCGTAAGATTCAAGGGACATATTTTTAGGGATATGTGACATGTGGATAAAAAATGACTCCGATATTTTACACAATGGATCTTGAGATCATGTCTCACTTATCAAAGAGTCGATTTTTTATTCTATATGATAGAGATCCCAAAAAATGGCCCTAAAATCACATTTGAGCTTGATATGCACCATAAGATTTAAGGGACATTTTTTGGAGACATTTTACAGATCCATTGTGTGGAAGATCAAAGTGAAACCCGATCTCTCCATCATCTGATTCAAAATAATCAATGATTTTGAAAGGGTTTCCCACATGGGCGGTTTCAAAGATTGCGTGAGATTGCGTGGATGCGATTATAAATTTGTCATTACTAGTCGGATGGGTTCGTACTTATTTCAAATAGGGGCTCAGGTAGTCATTACTATTGTGATGGGCTCGTACTTTTTAAATGCAGCTACTGTGTCCTCAATTAGTCTTTTCAAATAGGGGTTCCGGTAGTCATTATTAGTGTGATGGGCTCCTACTTTTTAAATGCACTACTGTGTCCTCAAGTAGGTTGAGCTTACACATTACTTTCTTAAACGGTGCCATTTAAAAGAGAGCCTCCATCATATGGTCCAACTAAGGTTGAATTCGATTCAACCACATTTACAGCCCTTGGAAATAGAGGAATCTTGAAAATAGAAGAATCTCTTGAAAGATAAAAATCTTGAAAGTCATACTAAAAGATAAAAATCTTGAAAGTCAAAATTATCTGATATCCAAGTCCAGTAAAACCAACTCTTGTATAAAGTCTTGCTATAAAAAGCGTTATCAAAAGAGAGTGATTACCTGCTAAAGCAGGTGGACTTTGCTATACCCGGACACCTATGCCACGAGAAACCAAGTCAAGTTGTAATGCTAGATTAAACCACTGAGATCCGTGGACTCAAGCTTTCCACTGATCTCAAAGCAGCATTCCTGATGAACAAGTACAGTCAGGAGTCAAGATTTCTAGTAATTCTACGGTTAAAACCTGCTTTCGGATGAAATCCTCCAAACGGGAGATAAACACGAGATCTGTCACGGGAAATAACGGGTGGCTTATGGTTAGTAGGGAAGATATTGTGCCCTTACTACACGTCTACGTGGACCTAGACCGTCCAATCGAAACCGGAAAACTCTAACCGTCCAAAAACTACAAACTTTGGATGGTAGAAAACAATAGCTGACGAAGAACTTTCACGACCAAGAAAATTTTAACCGTCCGATTAAAAAGTTTGACGATCGGAAAATTATAACGGTCCGATAAAAAAATATTGATTGATCAGAGAGTAGACAATATGAGTAAAAGATGAGAAGTACCGTCTTCTGTGGAGGAGCTAAACACTAAAAAAATTTCGAAGAAGGGAATGCATGTGTATTTGTATGTATGTATGTTACCTTCTGGCGGAGAGAAGACCAACGGTTGGAGAATAGCAATTGAAATCAGAAGATCGGAGGGTTGAGATTAATGCATCTTCGGCGATCTTGGTGGTCCTGAAACAAGGGAACACCGATGGATCTCCGTGCCCGAGGGGAAGCATGGACCGTCCATCTCCGTGATCGACGACTTTCTCCATGATCAATTTCAGCATCCCTCGAATGCTGATCTCTAGCGGAGGCATCAGAGATTCGTTAGGTTTGAATCTCCACTTTCTCTCTCCTCCTCCGTTCTCCGTCGTCTCGTCGAATCTCCATTTTCTCTCTCCTCCTCCGTTCTCCATCTCCACTGCTCGTTTCTCTTTTTTCTCTTTTTTCTCTTCTGGATGTAGAGGGAGGGGTGGTATTTATAACATGTGGGACGAGTTGACACTACTTCAAACAGCTGCTGTGCCGTGGGTAGTTGCATTTGCAAATTGCAACGAATGGGGTGTGAACATTAGAGGATTGTATTTCTTGTAAGACGCATATATATTTTAATGAATAATGGCACATGACTACCTTCAAACAGGTTAGGAAATGCCCTCCACTTGTTGGGTCATGTGACGCGTGGCTTCAATTAATCCAAATTTTTTTTTTTTTTAAATTATAAATTATAAATAATAAATAATTTTTAATAGATAATTTTACAAGCAGCTTAGGTGGCTACACATGATATTATCACTGTCCTTTTTTTGTTTACAGTTTTTTTTACTTTTATATATATATATAAGTATGAGATTAGAACTCCAACATTCGAAACAAAAATTCAATTACAAGTAGTTGATAGTTCATATATTAAATTAAAATAATAATAATAGTAAATATAAAATATTTTAAGTAATGTGAACCATCGACTCTATATATTCTAATATTGTACTATTGTTAGGATTTTTTAAGGGATGAAATTAAAGCATTAATAAGTGTATTTTAGAATTTATTGACTGTTATGGGTGAGAGGGCAGCTATCGGTATAAGAAACGTCCTTAATTCATCGATCCCGAATGGGTTATATATGTTTGATATAAGCTTGTAAAATGATCTAGAATGGCTTTATTATTCGAGATTTAAACTTTTAACCACTGGACCAAAGATTCAATCACGAGTAATTGATAGTTCATATATTGAATTAAAATAATAATATTAAATATTAAATATTTTAAAGGATCCGAACTACCTACTCTATATATTCCAAAATTATACGATTGTTTGGATTTTTTAAGGGATGAAATTAAAGCATTAATAAGTGTATTTTAGAATTTATTGACTGTTATGGGTCAACCTTGGTCAACCTTCAGTTGATTGTTGAGTGGGCGGAGGGCTGCTATTGGTATGAGAAACATCCTTAGTTCATCGATCTCGAATGAGTTACGCATGTTTGGGATAAGATGGTAAAACAACTTAGAATAGCTTTGTTATTTGAGATTTTATTTTATTTTTTAAAATTTCTCTTGATCCTAATTTTAAATATCGGTCATATCCAATTCATATTGATCAATAAATGTCGGTTTAGATATCCGCTTCAAATATAAGCCTCAATTTAATATGAGGTTAAATATCCAATCAAACTAATCAAATATGAGTCATATCGGCCGATATATGACTCAGACAAAATATCTAAAATATCATTTTTGCAAATTTTATTTATATTTAAAATATTTTATATTATATTATATTAAAAAAAAAAATGATGCTTAAATATCAGCTGATTTGGCCAATGCATTGGGACCCACCCGATATCCAAAGTCCCAACCTTAAATTGTTGCTTATGATTTCTAAAATACATGTGGTTCACAACTGATCTCCGACGGCTTGGGAGTTTGGTGCGAACTGGGTAGGCCGCCATCGGCCGTTGACTGTGGAGGTAAAAAGGATTAATTTAAACCCAATAACTCTTTACCTGTTTGCGGGACCACATATGACTCGCATGCGCCCACGTGAATGCCATCCGTCCCTGTAATTTAGGGGAATGGAAAAAAATGCTGGCCGTCCGATTGATAGGTGAGGATTTTATGTGAGGATTTGGTCCTACGGCAGCAAGATTGGATTCATTGTAACAGTCAAAACATGTTATAAAGATTTATTTTGTTTCCTGCCTTATTTTTCGCATTTAAGATGTTTAGGAATGTATTTAATATCGGCCGATACATATTAATCGGTTGTTCGGCATATCAAATAATCGATATGTATCAACACCGATACATACATATCGGTTATCAATTCTATATTTGGTATCAATATCAAATACGTATAGACCGATATGAAACCCGTAACAATCAATACCTCTTGTGTTTTTTTTTTTTTTAATTTACCGAGTCAATTCGGTATGGGCCGAAAACAAAGCGCCAACACCCTGATAGAGAGGCGCTGGCACCCTGGTGGTGAAGCACTTGCACCTCAGCGCCAAGGTGGCGGCACTTCATTTTAGGGGCACCAACAACTCTATATCGAGGTGATCGCGCCTCGCTAATTTTTTTTTTTTATATGTTTAGGAATGTATTTAATATCGGCCGATACATACTAATCGGTTATTCGGCATATCAAATAATCGATATGTATCAACACCGATACATACATATCGGTTATCAATTTTATATTTGGTATCAATATCAAATACGTATAGACCGATATGAAACCCGTAACAATCAATACCTCTTGTGTTTTTTTTTTTTTTAATTTACCGAGTCAATTCGGTATCGGCCGAAAACAAAGCGCCAACACCCTGATAGAGAGGCGCTGGCACCCTGGTGGCGAAGCGCTTGCACCTCAGCGCCAAGGTGGCGGCACTTCATTTTAGGAGCACCAACAACTCTATATCGAGGTGATCGCGCCTCGCTAATTTTTTTTTTTTATACCAGCGCCGGCGCCTCAGTGCTTCACTATTTTTTTTTTTTTTAATTGAAGCGCCAAGGCGCAGATGTCCTTTTTTTTTTTTTAGTGAAGCGTCGAGGTATCGACGCCAGGGTGCCAGTGCCTTGCTACCAGAGTGTCGGCGCTTTGCTACCAAGAGCTCACATTTTTTGAATAAAATATACCTAAAAAAAGTAAGTCTGACACTTTTTTAGAAAAAAGAGAGAGAAGAGAGAGAAAAGAGACTTTAACTCTAGTTAGTAAAGTAGGCCCCATGTCACCCATCACTTTCAGAAAAAAGGCTCTATGCGTCGCGCCCATATCTCTACGCTAATTGATATGGACGCGACACATAGCACTTTTTTTGTGAAGTGATTGGTGGCATGAGGCTCACTTTACTAACTAGCGTTACACTTGTAAAATATTTTAAAAGTTAAATACTCTTCCAGCAGTCACTTATATCAAGGCGCCGACAATCCCTTTTTTTTTGCACCTCGGTAGCGAAGCGCCGACAGCTCGATATCTAAGTACGCTTCTCCCATGATGTCGACGCTTCTCTATCATGGTATCAAAGTTTCGATACAAAAGTGCTAGCGTTTCGCTACTGGGCACTCACATTTTTTGAGTAAAATATATCTGAAAAGTAATTTCGACACTTTTTTTGAAAAAGGAAGAAGAGAGAGAAAAGAAAAAGACTTCTAAAAAAGTCATGAATGAGAGCTAAAAATGAATATAACTTTTAAAATATTTTAAAAATTGAACCCTAGTTAGTAAAGTAGACCCCATGCCACAAATCACTTCACAAAAAGGCGCTACGTATCACGCCCATATCGTCTTAGCGCAGAGATATATTTGCGCCTGGGCGCATTCTCCCCTCAGCCATAGAAGTGTAGCATTTAAGCACTACACTTGAGTATAGATCAATTGTCATATGGCATGTGATTCCAAAATAAGCACTCATTTTCAGTTGATCACTATATCACATTTTTTGAGTAAAATATATCTGAAAAGTAATTTCAACACTTTTTTTGAAAAAGGACGAAGAGAGAGAAAAGAAAAATACTTCTAAAAAGGTCATGAATAAGAGCTAAAAATGAATATAACTTTTAAAATATTTTAAAAATTGAACCCTAGTTAGTAAAGTAGACCCCATGCCACACATCACTTCACAAAAAGGCACTACGTATCACGCCCATATCGTCCTAGCGCAGAGATATATTTGCGCCTGGGCGCATTCTCCCCTCAGCCATATAAGTGTAGCATTTAAGCACTACACTTGAGTATAGATCAATTGTCATATGGCATGTGATTCCAAAATAAATACTCATTTTCAGTTAATCACTATATCACATTTGATAAAATAAAATAAAAAATCTTTTTAGGACTTTTGTGCCCTTCAAAATTATGGTCAACGTTTGACCACTCCCCTTTTAACTTGGTGCACTAAAAATTTTCAACTTTGACTAGATTTTCGAGTGTGGGTAAGATTTACTTTTATTTTTTATATTTTATGGATGGATCTGATCGACCTTCCTGTGACGGGGCCAATACTCGAGCTTACAGCATGGTGCTTGGGGCACGACATGTGGTGCTAGGAGGGCACACGACATGGGAGCCAAGAGGGCCTTGTGACGTGGTCGCGCTGCGGGGTCGCGACACGGTCGCATGGAGGGGGAAGACGCGATCGCGACACGGACGCGACATAGTCAAGGTAGGCTAGCGATGCAGGAGGCGTTGCGGTATGTCAAACCAAGGGGTTTGAGGTCCTCCCGCCATTCTGGCTGAATGACTGTTTTACCCTTCTATGTGGGAGAGGAGCTGGAGAGTTGCCTTCCACCCACACGGTTGAGCACGACAGCATGTGGGCCAAAGATGAACGGGTGCTAGTAATTCGAAATGCACAAGAAGGCAAGCTGTGTGGGACTCAGTTGAGCACACGAGCGATGAGGCACAAGGCTGTGGGCTTGGTTCGGTATGTGAGCATGACATGATGGCATGGGGAGCTGCATGCCAGGCTGTGCAAGCGGTACTAGTGCGATGCGCAAAAGAAGCTTGAAGCGAGATCAAGTTTAAGCTGACAATGCAAACGAGCGTGTCCTAAGGGGCACGATACAGTTGAATGGTAGGCCATGAAACAGAGGTAACCATATTGGGGGAGTTCCCGTCCTCTAGGCGGGTGGTTCAAAGCTGATGTGTAGATAGGTTGGGTTCGTTGCATGCGGTAGCGGAGCACCGCGCAGGTTGAAAGCGCGTCGAAGGACGCCTCGCGACTGTTGGTATCAGAAGTAGACTGACCTAGCACAGCGGGCGTTAGGTGCCGCACGGGACTGAGGTTGCAGAAGTGCGACCCCGTGACATTCCGCATGTTGCCTTGGCACCTGAGCTTCAGATTAAGTGTCACTTGGCACTCAAATGATACTTGGGCAATGTTTGAATGTTATATTTAAGTGTAGAATTTCATTCTTCACACACACACACACACACACATATATATATATATATATATATATATATATATATATATATATTTGAGAATATACATTTATATGCACTTTTTAAATGCTGCACAAAGATGATAGATCACGTGATTATGATTTACATCACATCCTTTAAAAGGTCCCTTACTTTTTTCTTTTCTCATGAGTCAAAGATATGAGTTTATATTTCAAAAAAAAAATTATTGAAATTTTTTACTTTAAATCAAATCAAATATGCGAGTAATATATATATATATATATATATATATATATATATATATATATATATATATATATATATATATATATATATCATGGGTCAAAATTTCGTCTGATACCAATACGTATCGGTTTTGGACTAGGACAATACGGTACATTCAATGTACCATATCGCCATTTTATATGCATATACCCGGACGATACATTCAATGTATCGTCTGGTATTTTACTATTCCAATACGTATCATCTGATATGTATCGGTTTTGAGCTCAGAGGATACGTATCCGATACCCAATATTTTGACCTATGATATATATATATATATATATATATATATATATATATATGTAATTGGGGATTACATTTTTTGACCTTCTATACATGCACATGCCTATGGCTCATAATTGTCCTAATCATCATTGTTTGTCCTATGGACTAGGGTTGGCATATGTTTCAAATAGCATAGCTCTCTGCTAGCCCTTATCATAACAAAGTTCATCTACTTTAGTAAGTTCATATTCTCTTTGCTAGCATCCTCCTACTTGTTTTAGCAGGTACCTATTCTCTTTGATAACTCATTGCATAACAAGATTTACTTGTTCATTTGTTTTACCCTCTTATCTACTTGCTCCTTATCAGAGTAGATTTTATATGCTCTGGTAGGGAGTTATTAGAGAGCAAGGAGGTAGTAGAACATGTAAATCCTCCTCTGCATGGAATTAGAAAAGAGACTCAGAACCGACTAAAATAGGTAAACTCTGCTGCGGCAGGGGCTAGCAAAAAGTTATGTCATACGCAACCATAATGTCCAAGGCTTATATGAATTAGTAATATGACTTGTATAAGGATTTGACAGGGTTTTTACTATTAGCTATTAATTGATACTAATCGGCGTCGATTCTCATCTAGGCTTGAGATTGACATTAGCAGAGGGATATGGTTTTCCCGAATACTGACATTTGAACGTGGTCAAACTTTCGGCTATCAACCAGACGATGGCCCTCCACCTTATTCACCCATGCTTATTAATAGCATATACACATTTAGTTGAATAAGTTGTAACTGCCCACGTTTGGCACTCCTCTTCTAACTTCTCTTGTAACTATGGCACGCCTCTTGTAAATAAGATCAGCCTTAGAGAATCCAAATTCTATTATGGTATCAAAGCACTAATGGCTCATGCTTTTTTCGATCCTTTTAAATTTTCGATCCTCCAAATCCAACGGTCATTGATGGCCTAAAAGCTACCTTTATTGTAAATTTCCTCCCACCTCTCCTCCCTTCACCATGGCAACCAATGATCAAAATTTCGATTTTTGTTTCAGTTTCGAAGGGGATTGAAACCGAAATTTCGGTTGATAATTTCATTCACATACATTTGATGACCGAAATTTTGGTCCCAAATTATCGTTTCGGTGGGGACCGAAATTGATAATTTCGATCGAAATTTCAGTCATTTCGGCGGAAATTTTGATCCTTGATGGCGACTGATGATAACAATATCCACAATTTCATCTCTAATCTACCTTCTCTAATAACCATTCGCCTCGATGATTCAAACTATCTTTTATGGAAATGACAGTTTCGCACCTCTCATAGCTCACTGCATCATAAAATACATTGATGGTATACTCATCATACCCGCAGAAGAAGTGAAGGATGCTTATGATATGCTAATTTCAAATGCTGCTTACCACTAATGGTTGATTCGTGACCAACAAATTCTTAGTTGCATCATCGCTACAGTTAGCGAATCGGTTCTTCCCTATCTTCTTGAAACCGACTTTGCACGGGAAGCTTAGCGTCTTCTTGAATGTCGTTATACCTCCATGGCTCGTGCTAATATCTTGCAGCTTAAATCTGATTTACAACAAATTCAAAAAAATACAACTCCCATGAAAAATTATTTAGCCGCGATCAAACAAACGGTGGATAAACTCGCTATCGCATCTTCACCTGTAGATGAAGAAAATATCATCCTTCATACATTGAATGGGCTCCCATATGAGTATAACACATTCAAAATAAGCATTCGCACTCGTCTTCATCCGATCTCCTTAGAGGAGCTTCATCGGCTCTTAAGAATTGAAGAATCGGCTTATGCCACCACTACTGCAAAAGTCATTGCCAAAGCTAACGCCTCAGTATTGAATGCTGCCATGATAGCCACAACTAGTTGGTCATTCGATACTTATGTTTGTTCTTCGTCAAAATCCGGAGGCCGTCTAAATACCAATCGAACTAGGAATAATAATAACAACAATTATTATAAAGGCAGTAATAATTCTTGGAGAGGAGGCAACTACCGTGGTCGTGGTGGTTTTAGGCAACTTTTTCCTTCTCAGCTTCGCCAGCAATCCCGCCCGCAACCTTTTTACTTAATTTGTGGTCATACTAATCATTCCACAGAGAATTGCTATTACCGTGCTCAACACCCATCTAACGGCTCTAATCCGATATATAATCAGCAACATTCCGCGTTTATAGCATCCCGCACCCAACCATCTGATTCATCTTGGTACGTCGACTCTGGGGTCACAAATCATGTTACATCATATCTATCCAATCTCTCACTTCGCTACCCATATGTCGGTTCCGAGCAAGTCGCTATAGGTAATGGGCAATCACTACCCATTCTCCATACTGGTAATAGTTCCCTAAGTACTCCTACTTCATCCCTGAAATTAAAAAATATTTTACATGTTCTCACCATATCAACCAATCTTTTATCCGTAAATAAGTTGGCTAAAGACAACAATTGCATCTTATCTTTTGACTTTGATGGTTTTTCTATCCAGGACAAGATCACAAAGAAGATATTTTTTCAAGGGCGCAGTGAACATGGTCTTTATCCTCTTTGTCAAGGTTCACCCATTTCCTCTTCTAAAGTGCTCGTTGCTCGCTGCTCTCACCTCACTACTTGGCACAATCGTTTAGGACATCCTTCAAAGGATATTTTGCATTCTATTTTTAATTCTTTGTCTTTATCTCCTGTAGAGATTTCTAATTTTTAATATAATGGTTGCCTTAGTGCTAAGAGCCATAAGTTACCTTTTTCATTGAGCAACACACATCTGCAGTATATCCTTTGGAGATTGTGCATTCCAACGTATGGGTCCTGCACCTCAAAACTCATTTCGTAGTTTTCGCTATTATATTTTGTTTGTAGATGATTACTCCCGCTTCAATTGGGTTTATTCTATCACAAATAAATCTAATGTTTTTCAAATTTTTAGATCCTTTAAAAGTTTAGTTGAGAATATGCTCCAACATAAAATTCGTACATTTCGAACCGATGGCGGGGGTGAATACACAAGCACTGACTTTGAGAGTTTTTTACAAACTCATGAGATTCATCACCAAGTTACCTGTCTACACACTCTTGAACAAAATGGAGTGGCGGAAAAAAAACACAACACCTTATTGAAACCTCAATTTTCCTTCTTCATATTGCCCATATGCCCATTACATTTTGGGTTGATGTCGTTTACACGACTACTTTCCTAATTAATCGGCTACCATCCAAAGTTCTCAGAAATTGCACCCCTTATGAGTTGCTCTTTAACCATGCACCAGATTACAATATACTTCGAGTCTTTGGTTGTTGTTGTTATCAATGACTTCGACCTTACTCCAAACACAAGTTGAAGCCTCGTTCTCGACCATACACTTTTATTGGCTATTTTTCTCATTCAAAAGGATATTGTTGCCTTGATCGTACATCTGGGATCGTTTATATCTCATATCACGTATTATTTCTTGAAGGATTTTATACCTCAACGTGCACCACCTGTAGTCTCAAATCTACCACAATCACTTAATAGCGTTCCTTCTCAACTACCCATATCCACTCAAATTTCTAAATTTTCTCCACATGCATCACTATCTTATACTATCATACATACCCACCAATTACCCTCCAACACAACCCCTATACCTACAACCATTCTACCTATACATGGTCACCTTATGCAAACAAGGCTCAAAGATGGTATCTCTAAAAAAAAGAAGTCTTACTGTCACACGGCTCAAGCATCTGCACTCTTCTTCCTGATTAATGTATTCCCATTGATGAATCACACAATTTGACCCAAGCATCTAAATTTTTTCACTAACGTTAGGCCATGTCTGAGGAATTCAACGCCCTTCAGAAACAAAACACATAAACATTGGTGCCTCACCCTATCCACATGTAGATTATCGGATGTAAATAGATTTTTAAGATTAAAACAAATGCAGATGGCAAAATCAGTAGATACAAAGCGTGGTTGGTGGCTAAAGGCTTTCATCAAAATGAAGGGTTGGACGATACAGAAACTTTTAGTCCGATGGTAAAACATGTCACTGTACGCATTATATTATCATTGACTCTTCATTATAATTGGTAAATTGAATAACTTGACGTTCAAAATGCCTTTTTTCAAGATAAAATTAATGAAGAAATCTATATAAGTCAACCACCCGGCTTCACGGATCAGAACTTTCCGCAGCATGTATGTCGATTAAACAAAGCACTTTATGGATTGAAGCAGGCACCAAGAGCCTGGTATGACCTTTTCTCAAATTTTCTTCTCACTGACGGATTCTTTTGTTCTACTGTCAATACTTCTTTATTCATCAACAAGTCACAAAAGAGGATTACTGTGATTTTAATTTATGTGGATGACATTTTAATCACCGGAAGTGATTCAACCTTCATATCTGACTTTATTCGTACTCTAAGCACTCAATTTGACATGAAATGTTTGGGTTCCTTGAATTATTTCTTAGGAATAGAAATTCAAAGACAGGGATCTCAACTCATACTCTCTCAAGCACAATACACTCGCAATATTATTCATCGTGCGGGTCTTGATTTATATAAACCATGCAAGTCTTCACTTCAAGTGAACAAAGAATCAAAGGTCCATAAAGATGTCATGTTCCATAATCCAACATTGTTCCGAAGTCTTCCTAGTGCCCTACAATATCCTACTATCACATGTCCGGACATCGCATTTGCAGTCAATATCATATGCCAACAAATGCATGCACCCAAAGAAAGTCATTTCAAGATACTTAAAGGAATACTTCGTTATCTACAAGGCACGCTTAATCATAAACTTTATTTCTCCTTTGGCCCACTTATTCTCCATGGATTTTGTGATGCTGATTGAGTGGGTGATTCTAGTGATCGTCGTTCAACTACAAGTCTATGTGTCTTTTTGGGACCCAATCCCGTCTATTGGAGTGCTAAGAGGCAACCTACCATGGCACGATCATCAACTGAGGCCGAGTACCGTGCCCTAGCATCTATAGTCGTTGCAATTCAATTGGTGAAAATGACTCTTCATGATCTTTCCATTCCGACAACGTCAAAGCCTATCATTTGGAGCGACAATATCTCTGCTATCTCGCTGGCCAGCAACCCAGTCTTCCATGCAAGTACAAAGCATATTGAGGTAGATTATCACTTTATTCATGAGAAGGTACTCAATAATGATCTTGTAGTTCGATACATATCTACTGTCTATCAGCCAGCTGACATTTTCACAAAGGATCTGTCACCTGCTCGCTTCATCTATCTACGAAGCAAGATGATGGTGAAATCTCTCATTCATCAAGAGGGGGGATAATAGCATATACACATTTAGTTTATTAATTTAAGTCTCTATCTATCCCTTGTTGTTAATTTGAATAAGTTATAGCTGCCCATGTTTGGCACTCTTCTTCTAACTTCTCTTGTAACTGTGGCACGTCTCTTGTAAATGTGCCCACATTTGACACTATGCAACTTCTTGTATTCATCTATATATATGTATATGAGGCTTTAAGCCTTAATAAAATGAGCCTTAGAGAATCCAAATTTTATTAGTTATAACTATAGTGACCAAATTCTCTGATATTTTGAAAAAAATAACAAATAATTTACATTTATTTGGTAAAAAAAGAATAATATTTGGACTATTCACGAATTTTGCAAATGATCGCGAAGTTTAAGAATTATTTGCAAATTTCATGAATTATTCGTGAGTTTCCTAAAAAAAATTTAAATTTTGCTTGAATTTGTTTGCTTTGTAAAAAAAAAATTTGTATAATTTTAATTAATATATTTTCCCTAATTTTATTTTTCAAAGTTTGACCTTTTTTTGCCAAATTTGATGAATTTTGTGGGATTTTTTCCTAATCCAATTTATTCCCGCACCCCGACTTGATCATTATGCTTGTAACTACTTATCAAATATCTTTTGCAAGTTTGATAACCGACATTAGCATAGTCAAGGATTAAAATTCCGGCCGAAATGACCGAAATTTCAGTCCCCACCGAAACTAAAATTGGAATCAAAATTTCGATCACTTTTGTATGGGGATCAAAATTTCAGCCAAAATTTTGGATTTTGGCCAAATAATTGGATTTCGGTTTCGAAACTAAAATTTTGGCTGAAATTTTAATCTTTGAGCAGGGTGCTTTGATGTGATATATATATATATATATATTTCAAGAGATGGGGAACAAAAAAAAAAATATAGTCAGTTATTAATTATCTTTTGCAAGTTTGAAACCGACATTAGTAGGGTGCCTTGACTCGAGAGGTGGGAAACAAAAAGAAAGTTCAATATGAGCTTTGATGTTATATTAGAACAGCAAACTAACTTTTCTCAAAACCAAAAAAAAAAAAAAAAAAAAAAAAAAAAAAAAAAAAGAGAATAGCAAACTAACTTTTTGCCTTTTTCATGTGTGTTGTGGGACCGATATCCACGTAGTTCCATAAAATGAGGCTTGGCTCCTACAAATTGTCAATTTTCACGTTATATAAGCAACATTCTCTAATAGACTTTATAGCTTGGGTTTTTTGCAAATACCCCTCTATGTTAGCTTAAATTGTATAAAATTCTCTCAGTTATGCCTTTTTACACTTATCCCCTATTTTTATGTTTCCTTTATAAATAACCCCTGTCATTAAATAACAGTTAATTAGGCGTCATTTTTTTAATTAAATGACTTGTTTGCCCTTACTTAACATTATATATAAAATGACCATTTTATTTTTTTCAACTTTGACCGCATTTTAAATGATTGAAAAGTATCGGATCTTGCCCAAATTTTTTTAGTGGAATATGATTGATCTCCTATAAGTTGCCGTGTTATCTGATTTTCGATTTGAATGTCCATAACGCTCGCTTGACTCGTGGGTTCCATTAAAATATGGTCGAAGTTGAGAAAAATATAATAGCTATTTTATATATAATATTAACTAAGGGCAAATGTGTTATTTAATTAAAGAAATGACGCTTAATTAACTGTCACTTAACGGCGAGGGTATTTGTAAAAGAAACATAAAAATAGGGGGTGTAGTGTAAATAGACATAACTCAGAGGGTTTTATGCAATTTCAGTATAACATATGGGGTATTTGCCAAAAACCCTTATAGCTTCAAATGGGTCCGGTGTTCTTACCATGGCTGTTAATGAACACAGAATAAATCGGCTATGAAAAATTCCAGTAAAATTCATCAAATGTTAAAAAAGGGTAAAAATTTAGATAAATAAAAAAGAAAAATTATTAAATATATTAATAAAAAAATTTAAGAAAAAATTTGAGAAATTTGCGAATAATTTTTAAAATCATGAATAATTCTTGAAATTCACAATTTCAAAAAATTGTGAAATTATTATAATTTTATTTTTAATTTATCGTAAATCGTAAATTATTTGCTGACTACTTAAAAAATTGAAAGAATTTGGTAACATTGGTTTTAGCAAATTGGGCTCGACCCAACACTTCTCAACTTGATCCTAGATGGTCACGACGGCCCCGACCCTATAGTAGAAGTCAATTTCGCATAATTCAACCTGATCCGATAAGCAATTAATCGGGTCGGGTCAAATTAGGTTCAGGTTGAGGCCCAACCTACTTAGGCCGGGTTGGGTTCGAATCGGAAAGCAGGCCAATCAGGTAGGGTTGGAAACTCTTCCCGTTTGCAGCCCTTGGTCACATTATTTCGAAGCTATAGTCAAATGAACGATTAGGATCCATCTAAACGAAACCCATTTGTGCGTTACATAGCCACTGCAGGATTTCGACGAGATTAAAATAATTTTAAAATTCAGCAAAATTTTTGGAAGCTCGGGAAAGAAATATGAGAAAAAATAAATTAAAAATATGAAGTAATTAAAATACGATTAAAAACGTCACTATATATGAAATACGATTCAAATTAAAAAAGAATTAATTATGAATTTTAGAAATTTTAAAGAACACAATTTTTTTAAAAATCCGCGATTAGATCGCAAAACCTTAAAATATGAACTACTCTTATTTTTTTTCAAAAATCGGCAAATCTGGTGAATATGGTGTTGTTTTATTCATAACACAGTCACCATCATTCATCAAACAGTTAGCATTGCTTTGAATTGATAGCCTACGAATATTGGATGGTTGGATATAGTCGGGGCGTTTAAAAATGAACTAATTGGTTAAGATCAATTGATGAGCATGAATATGATTATAGGACTGTTGGCGGGTTGGGTTGGGTTGGGTTGACCTGATACCTGACCTGACTCGTCCCTATATTTTACTGGATTGGGTACATAGTTTTGACCTGCAAGGTCGGGGCAGGCATGAGACAACCGACCTGACCTCTCGGTCCAGTCAGGTTGGGTCGTCCCAACCCGATATCCTATACGTAAAAAGTATAAAAATAGGGGGGGTTTTACCTGGTCAGGTTAGGTTTTTTGGTCAAATTTTGGCTTGGACGGTTGGATTTGCGGGTCGGTGGCATTTGCAAGTTTCTTATAAGGCAGGCAAAATTTTGACCCAAGCCCGGCCCGACCCGATCCATTGACACAAAAGAGGTAGGTGAGACTTTTTTTTTTTTTTTTTTTTGATGAAAGGTTGGTGGGAGTTGAGAGGAGTTTATTTGAATGATCAGACGGTAAACAAAGAAAAATCAATGTGAGGAGGTATAACCAGTGAGCGTGGAAAAACGAAACAAGTGGCAAATATGCGACCATACGATTTCTCGTTGAAAGGCGAGATTTTGACAGCTGGCAGATTTAATGCCGTACATTTTAATATTACCAATTGGCGTCTTATCAGCAGACATTTTGTCAGATTGTCAAAGAATCAGAGAGCACGTTCTAAAAGAAGAAATATGAGATACCCTACGTGTTTTATTTTTCTTTCAGTAAATAAAAGTTGTGAGAACGTGTTTCACAAGTTGGTAGTTGGTGACGGGTCACTGGTGACCGGGTCATCAATTATGTGAACGTGACACTGCTTTCATGCCACGTAGTGGCATATGGTACACATCATTCAACGCACTGCTAAAGCGACGCGATACACGGAGTAATCACTTATAGCGCGCCACATAAGCTTCTGTTAAATGGTCTGCGATTTTCGTCCGTTCATTATAAGTTTTTAGTGGGAATTCCAAAATAGATATGGAAGATAATTTTATTTTTTTTTTAAATGTGAAAAAATTAGCAAATTTCAGAAGAAAATTTTGTTTAAAACGTGCCTAAATTCTAAAACATAAAAATCGTATCTTAGCAAGCCATTTCAAAAAACGGTTACAAAATTTCCTCAAAAAGAAAAAAAAAAAACAAAAAATCGTTTGCAAAATGAGGTAAAATAGGTTTGGGCGAATTCACATTAGGAGTTTGTATCAGGTAATATAGCATACAACGCTGAAATCCCTAGAAGGGAACCTTTATTTTACCAAAATCGACCAGCTTTAAATTAAGCCAGTTCTAACTAGTATGAAAAGTCTTAAATACCCCTTCTTGCATTTTTATTCTTTTATATAGTTTAAAATTTTAAAAATTACACTATTTTATATTTACGCCATGTGAAACAATATTTATGGCGTCTGATTTGAAGGCCATAATATAAAGATCGATAGTGTCAAAGATTGACATGAAAATAGACGAAATCGTCTTTTTAATAAAAATTAATAATAATGATTTAAAAAAAAGCGACTACCTAGGTAGTCGATAACTGCTGCCTAGGACAATCGTTATCGACTGTATAACGACTGTCCTAAACCGTCAGTATCGACCATATAGCCTATACAATCGATAACGACTGTCATAGACAGTCTTTTTTTTAAAAAAAAAAATTTAAAGAGGCAATATCGCCTTTTCGTGTCTTTGGCATCATCGATTTTATATTGTGGCCTTCAAATCAAACGGCATAGATCTCGCCTCACATCGCGTAAATATAAAAAAGTGTAAATATTTAAAATTTTAAACTATGTAGAACGAAAAAAAGTGTAAGAAGGGGTATTTCTGACTTTTTGTGCTAGCTGGAACTGGCTCAGCTTAGAGCTGGTCGGTTTGGGCAAAGGTGAAAATACAGGGCCTCTGACGGGAAAGGTGTATCTGGCAGGGTCGATCTCATAAATTTCCCTTATTTTAAAGAGTACCTTTAAATCTACTCACCAACGATTTGAGTTCACCCACGCTAAAACACATTGACTGCATTGAGTTTGACGATAGAGATCGTTTCTCCTCCCAATCTCTCACATAATGGATCTTGAGATCATGGGTGTGCCATTTGATTAAGGATCAAAGTTTTGGGTTTCATTTCAGTTACGGAAAGGTGTATCTGACAGGACCGAAAATTACAACCCTATACAAAAATGGTCGAAATTTCAGTCCCGTATTATCGTTTCGGTGGGGACCGAAACAAATAATTTCGGTCATTTCGGCCAAAATTTTGATCCATGCATCAAACGGTCAATACTTTATTTCAAGTGGCACACATCTAAAAAATGTGGGCCTAACATCACATGCAAGCTCAAAATTAATTTTAACGTCACTTTTTTAGGTGTGTACCACATGGAATAAAAAATCGATCGTCTAATGGTACACCCATGATCTCGAGATCCATTATGTGAAAGATTGGTATGATAAACAATCTTCGTCATTTGATTCAATGAGATCAATGTGTTTCAACATGGGTGAACTCAAAGATTTGGTGGCTGAAGTAACCCACGTTTCATGTGCTTAAAGCTTTGAGTGCTTTAAATCAAATGATCCCGTTTTTCGTCCCAATCTTAGACACAATAGATCTTCATATCATTGATCCAACCATCATACATTTAGATTTTGATTCCACGAGAGACATCCTGAAAGTTATCGAAAAATCAAATGTGGTGTGCAACTATGATCATGTTCATTTTTTCTGGATGACTGTCACATGGAATCAAAATCTGATCGCGTGAAGATTGGGAAGGAAAACAATCTCCATCATTTGATTCAAAACAATCACGATTTAAGCCCGTGAAGCCCGGGTTGAGAAGGAAGAATCTTGAGTTGAAAATAAAGTATCCTTCTCACAAAATTCTCTAAATTAATAAAAATTGGAAAAAAAATTCTCTATTAGGTGGTTTGTCAAACTTTTTGTTGAATATTCACTTGATTCATCGATTCTTTAAATTTGTCTTGAATTTTTTCAAATTTAACAAAAAATTTAAATTTTTATCATTGTCATACATTCTTTAATCATAATTTGAATTATTTTTTATAACTATAAATTGTTAATGCATCTTGCCTATCCCCCCGTATAACATATATTTTTGTTTAAAGACATTATTTGAAACTTAAAATAAGTTAAGACTTTGTTTGGGAACGCCAGTTTGGGTTTGGGGATTTGAATTTTGATCTCTTAAATTTAAATCCATCCATTGGCTCCACCTTTTTTTTGTTTGGATTTGAATTTGATAAATTCACCGAAATTTAGAAATCTATATCTGTACGGTAAAAAAGTGGATTTATAAATAACACCTTCTAGGCGTTATTTGAAAATCTAAATCTTACACCAACATATAATTGGCTATGTTTAATGAATAAAAACTTGTTACTCAGTGTTATTATAGGTACGGTTCTTTCTGATATTCGACCTGCCTGAGCCGCGTATTATTAAGATTGATCGATCTTGTTGGGTTGGGTATGAGGCAACTTGAATTAAACCGAATCAAATCGGGCTGAATTGGTGGTAAATGGATCGGATTGAATTGACACCAACCCGACTCGACCCGAACTAACCCAACCCAAGCTTAAGTAGTCACTACAACGGCTAGAAAAATAGTCGTTGCAGTCGCCGTTGGGTTGCAACGGCTAGCTTTGGCCGTTGCAGCCCACCTTTATAGTGCACCCTAGGTGCAAGCAGGAAATTATTGGTTGCACTCATTTTCGTTTTTTATTTTTTTCTAAACCCAAACCGAAGCAAACCGAACTAAACTGAACACCAAAAAATTCGGTTTCGGTTCGAGAACGGTTTATCTGTTAGAGGAATTCGGTGTACCGAAACCGAATTCTTCCGTGTCCGGTTCAGTTTGCTTCGATTTGGGTTTGGGAAAAAAAAAAAAAAAAAATTGCTGATTGCACCAATTTTCGATATATATATATATATATAATTATTTTCTTCTTTTGAACCCAAACAGAAGCAAACCAAATCGAACACCGAAAAATTCGGTTTTGGTTCAAAAATGGTTTATGTGTTCGAGGAATTCGGTATACCGAAACCGATATATTTCGGTTCAATTTCGATTTGTAGTGTACTGAATCGAAAATCGAAAAAATTGGATTCGGTTTGGTTCCACACACCAAACTGGCATCTCTACTTACATAGAATATATAAAGAAAACCAATAAAATATAATTTTTTTTATAAAAAAATAGCCAAATGAAATATCTATAAATCTTTAGGCCAAATCTTAAGGCAATGCTTAAACATCTAAACAAGAAATTTGCAAATCCAAATATTTCAAATTCTGAATTTGAAATGCTCGAATTTGAAATACTTGAATTTGAAATCTCCAAATCCAATCTACGTTCCCAAACATAGCCTAAGATATATTTTTATATACTTTAATACTTTATTATTATTTCCTAATTATTTTTTAATTTTCTTTGAATCTTTTCTCGAATTCATCCGAATTATGCTAAACCGACGGCTTATTAAATGATTGCCAAATCCAAATGTGGTTACTTTAATAAATTATTAAAATATATGTTAACCTATTTAATGCTAAATAAAATGTCTTTAAACAATAAAATGGGTAGCTTTAAGTGCACCCACCGAATTTTGTTGGACACCTATGCTAATTTTTTTTGATTGCTTTAAATTAGATGATGGAGATCGTTTTTCACTCTAATATACAAACGTGACTTTAGGACTACCTTTTTTAGATCTGTGCCACGTGAAATTAAAAACTGACTATCTAATAAGTGCACCATGATCTTAAGATCCCTTGTATGAAAATTTGAGCGAAAAATAATTTCCATTGTCTGATTTAAAGCAATTAATAGTTTTTAGTATAGGTGTCCAACAAGATTTGATAGGTGCATGTAAAGCTATCCTAATAAAATAAACATTAATAATTTATTATTATTAAAAGATAATACAAAATATGATTAAAGCATATATTGTTATGATAAAAAAGGTAAATTAAAAATTTTAAAAATTAGAATAATTCAAGAAAATTTGGTTAATCAACTAATCAAGGCACTTCTCAACAAAAAATTTGGTAGAACACTTGGTTAGAGAATTTTTGGTTAGAGAATTTTGTGACAGCGTTGGCAGATTTTGTGGCTGAACGCTTCATGCCAGCTCATTACATTGTTTATAGCCACATATTTATTATTGTTTTAGCCTGTTTAGGCACATATAAATTTCCCATGGAATCTTAGTTGAATTCAATTAGGAGAAGCTTCTTTGATAAAAATAAAATAAAATTAGAAGAAGCTTCCTTATGATTCACGTGGCATCGTTTGGACCAACCAAATCACTGATATTCGTAACCCGACTGTCACCTAATACCAACTCAACAAAGAAAAGTTGTAGTAACCAAATTGTCAAGACTTTTTGAAAAAGTCGTGAAATATTCGTTGCTTTCTTTAAGAAAACAAACAAAATTATAGCTCTTTCTGACTTTTTCAAAAAATTGAAAATTTCGAGTTATTTGAGAGTTTCATGAATTATCTTTTTATTTCTTAAATTTTAATGTGAATCATAAACTAATTGTATGATGGTAAGATCATAATTTCAAGCAAGGTATAAAAAATCAGTCGATATCATCGATACATATCGATATCAACTGATACATCTCAGTTGAAATCGAGATTTTAGTTTCCTTTTTTTTCTTTGTAAAATTAGCCGATATGTATCGGCCGATTCATATCAGTATCGGGCAAATCGATACCCGAGACCAATACCTCGTTTGATACCTTAGTCTCAAGATCCATTGTGTGAAAGGTTGGAGTGAAAAACAATCTCATCATCTGATTTCATGCAATCAATGGGTTTCAGTAGGTTCTAAACATAGGTGCTTCCAATAAACTTGTAGGTGCGAACAAAGGTACCCTATCGATAATGACCATGTGTGTTGTACCTATGGGGGAAGTTCAATCAACCAAATCGAAATTGGAATCAAAATTTTGGTTTCGGTGTCAATTCACCTAAAACCAACCCTGAACTCTCCATCCCCTTGAACTGAAACCAAATCGAACCGATCCAACTTTAGATTTAGACGATATTATTTGATTTGGTTCGATTTTCATTTAATTTTTTTTTTTTCTTCCAATTTTGATTGTGAAATCAGTTTCGGTTTGGCTTTGGGTTGATTTTCGATCTATTTGTTTAATTTTATTTTATCCTCCTAAGCCTAGATGTACTTAATGAGTGACCATCAAGTTATCAAATATCGATCGATACCTATAAATATTGGCAACGATACATATCGATACCGGCCTATACACATCGGCGCCATAAAGTCATATGCTACATATGAGGGGGACACTTGGTTGGAGACAATGACGGATAGCCACCGTGGACGTGGGACACGCGCAGTACTCGACTCACTAATTACTCATGATTACTCATAGGGTACTCATAGGGTACCTATAATCCAATAGGGACAGAGCCCAAACCCCTCCTAAAGCTTTGATTGCTTGAAATCAGATCATTTTTCATTTGACGGTTTATTTTTATTTCACGCCTCAAAGACTCCAAAAAAAAAAAAAAAAAGGCCCTAACATCATGCTTGAGCATCCCACAAGGAATCAAAATTTACCATTTAAATTGTAAGATCAAGGTCTCATTGTGTGGATGATCCACTATAAAAATAAGGTATATTAGCGGCATTAGCTGTTAAGGCAATTTTAGCTGTTAAGGCAATTTTTGATAGCAGCAAAATTAATAGCGATAGTTTTTAGTAGCGACAAGACTAATAGCAGCAATTTTTTAACGCCGCTAATAATCTTATTTTTTATAGTGATCAGGGTAAAAAACAATCTCCATCATCCAATTGAAAGCAACCAATAGGTTTTAGACATTGGTGGTTTAAGAAAACTTGTTGGGGCGAATAGATGTACCCTTATATTATAAGGGAACTACAACTTGCACATGAGATTTGTATCATGGTACATGGTTAACTAGAAAGGCATTATTATTTTTGGGATTTGTGTCATGTGGACCAATGTGACAACCTAAACCCACATGCTACAATATTGTCTGGTTCTGGGCTTAGGTCTACGCCCCGATTTTGTTTGTGAGAAAGGCTTAAGTCCCCACCCAAAATACGTCATAACATGTAACATTTGCAATCACATATTGCCCAAGGTTAGGACTTTTCCCTGTCCGATGTGGGACTATTCGTCCCCTCCCCTCCCCACCCCACCTTATAGAAGAGCCGTTATCGGCTTTGATACCATCTGAGACAACCCAAACCTACATGCCACAATATTGTTTAGTTATGGGCTTAGGTCTTGGCCCCGATTTTGTTTTTGGCATGGGCTTAAGTTCCCACCCAAGATGCGTCATGACATGTAGCATCTAGTAACGGAGTCACTCGTTAAGATGCGTCATGACATGTAGCGTCTAGTAACGGAGTAACTCGTTGCAACGTGAACTCGCGTATGACACCTTGTTCCTCAAACTAAGTTAGCCTAATTCAACTCCCAAGCCTACGAAGCAGCGCAGTAGGTTAGAGACGACGGATAATGTGATGGATAGCGACTAGTAGAGGGACAACCCCCTTTGGGGGTAAACCCGCACCGCGAGGGTGGTTGCAAACCACCACAAACACGATGACCCTAGTAAACACGGTGCGACTAGAGCGACCAAGTATCAAACAAGACCCGAAGGCATGAACTCAATCCCATGAGATTATCGTACGTGTTGGGTGGGGGACACACTTATGCCAGCGACACGTTCAGTAGCACGACGCGTAATTGCTAAGCTCATGTCCCCCTACATAAGGGTTAAACACTATCAGAGGAAAAATAATAGAAGAACCTCAAACATATTGGTTTGACATACTGCCCATCCATCACAATAATACGCCCATGACGCCCCACATCTTCTCCCTTGTGACCGTGTCGCGACCGCATTGCGTGCCTTCCTAATACTGTGTCGCGAATCCAACATGCCACCATGTCGCGTGCCCTCATGGCCCACAACCAACACACTCGGCGCAACCCTCATGGCTAGTGATGCGCCTATGATGCATCGACGCAGAGAAGAAATGGCCCTGCATGTGGCTAACCCGGATGGCCACGCCGCATGCCCCGTCACAGTCCGCGATCATATATAGCCCAGGGTTAGAACTTTTCCCTATCCGATGTGGGACTATTACAAACACCATCTAGGCCGTTTGATTTGAAAATCATGATCTTTGAGGCAAACAAACAACACGAAATATTATCTCTGTCATTTGATTTGTTAGAGCCAACCATTGAACTAGATGATGACCTTTGACTCTATTGACCAGATGAGAGAACACTTTTTGTGCCTACTTTTGGCCTCGAAGATGATGTTCCACCTGGCATAAATCCCAAAAATAACAATCTTTTTAACCAAGTGCCATGGTACAAATCTTGTGTGCAAGTTGTAGCTCTCATATTATAATTAGTACCTTTACAATTGACGATGGAGATCAGTTTTCATCCCAATATATCACACTTCATATAATCAAATTTTGATTTCATGTGTCGTACATAAAAAAAGTGACCTTGAAATCAACTTTGAGCGTGATGAGTTTCCCGTGATGTTAAGGTCACTTTTCTGGGATGTGTGCCACACGAAATAAAAGAAAGAAAAATAGAAGATGGTGATTCAGTGATGTAAGCGAGCGGTGGTCGGAGAAGGTGTTTAGAGAAAAATAAAGAAGACCATCAGCTAGGTGGGGGCCCCCGAAGGAGAAATTACGTGGTGCTCTATTTGCTTACCCTCTAAAAAAAATAGGTTTTATTAAGTGGGAGCTCTTAGAGAAAGACAGATTTCAACGTAGATGCTTTTAGTAAGTAGGCGCTTTCGGAGATTGTATGGGCGCAAATAGAGGTACTCATTTGAAAATTCTACGATATAAACTCAGGCTAAGCTATCTAATTTGATCACCTATCTTAGTAAAGATCTTTTGTGCTAAATTTGGCACGGAACAAATCTATATCATCAAACTCACCCCAATCAGCCATTGAGCCAGATGATGGGTTTTGACTGTGTCAAATCAGATGATAGTGATTGTGTTTTGTGCCAATCTTTAGCACTATCCATTTATCCATCAGAGGGTTTAAATGGCATTCCACGTTGCACACTTTCCAAAATCAATCTTTCTTTTATAATATGTGCAAGCCAGTTCGCTCATCCTTAGTAAACTAGTGAAAATCAAATCACAAACCTGACACCAAATCAGTTTGCAATTTGTTTTTAGTAGATTAATTAATAGGAGCTTTAGCTATAAGTTTATTAATTACTTTCTTTCTTTAAAATATTTTGCCGTTCATTTGAGGCATCAAAGATATATAAAATTTTTTACTGAAAGGATTTACCTTTTTAAATTTTATTTCAAAAGACAAAAAGTAAAAAAAAAGAGTCCGCAATACAATTCACTTTATTATTATTAGCATTTTGTCTTCTAGAATACCCTCAACTCAATGATTAACAAGAAGTTGGTACAACTACCTCCTCAAGGCCACGCAAAAGTTGTGGTGTAAGATTTGCAAGTCAAATATTTCATTTTTCACACATGCATATTGTATCATTTTGTACGGAAGTGGGCCACTTGCCTGGACCATATATAGTGTCCCATATTTGATGTGATGGTTCTATCTTTCCATTTAACTAATCCCTTCATATCTCTCACAGCCCTAGCGATTTGATAGGATTTTTGGCAACTTTTACATTTTATTCTTTTTTAATCAATCATTGGGTTTGGTTTGGTCTGATTTGGATGGGTACCAATTTGAGTTCGATTTAGAAAAAAGAAAAATAAAAAAGTGACTTGGTTTCAATTTCAAGCCGAAACCAAACCAAATGGAACGGAATGTAATTTATATATATATATATATATATATATATATAGGTAGAGATTTTGATTAATTTTAAAGGACATTTAAATAAAATGCATACTTTTATATAAAACTCTACTTTTACCCTTGTTTTTAGCCTATTCTTAATTCCTAAAGAGATAAATTAGAACTTATAGGAAAGTTTTGAATGTGCAAGTAGAACTTATAGGAAAACCGAAATCGATCGAATCAAATTGAATCGGGCTGGTATGATTTAAGAGTTGGACGGTTTGGTTTGGTTTGAAAATCTAAAAATTGATTAGGATCAATTTAGTTTGTAATTTTGGTCAAAAACCGACCAAACTGAACCGAATACAACCCTACAAATCTCTTGTCTTGTGACGAGTAGTAATTAAGTCGTAACCTTCAACTTGGAAAGCTCGAATGTAAGAATGTAAGTTCGTTGTACCGAATCAAACCAAACTTGAATTTTTCGATGTTTGGTTTGGTACACCCCAAACCGAAATCGAATCGAAACCCATTCAATTTTGTTCATTTTTTTTTCTTCTGAAACCGAAACCGATTCGGTTCAGTGTGGGTAAAATACCTACTTTTAAATTTTTTTAGGGTTTTTTTTTTTTTTTGTAATTTTCGGTTTTCTTGGTTTTTTTTTTTCGAGTTTTTTTTTTTTCCGGTTTAATCAACCTACCCCCCTCGATTTTTGGCTTCAAACCACCCAAACCGAAACCGAACCGAATTGGATTGGGTTTTGGTTTGTGTCGGGTTCGGTTCGGTTTGTGTTCGATTTTGGTGCAGTTCGCTCCGATTCGGAACCTTCGATTTTCAGTTCGGTTCAAAACTTGCATCCCTACTCAAATGATAAAGGAGGATTGAAAAGTCGAAGTTGTCAATTAACAGTAAACCTCTTATAAAATCTCTGTGATGAGACGTAACCTACTGATTAGGGCTGTGTTTGGAATTGCATTTTAGAGTCGAAGAGCAACTCACTTAAAAGAGATGTTTAAATTGCTCTTTTAAAGCGAACCACATTAAACTCTTTTACCCTACGAAGGAGCTAAGAGCACTTACAACCAAACACAGTCCCATACTAAAGTGCTCCGCTAGAGCGGACAGAGCTATGCTTTGCCTCCAAAGACTAATTTGAAACACAACCCTAGGAATGTTCTCGCTCTTATTACAACCGTGCATGCTTTGTATTATTATTACTATTATTATTATCATGCAACTAATAATGATATATATGTGCTTTATCATTGAGTAAGGTTGTTAATGGGCTGAGCTTAGTCCGAACTTGGTCTGGCCAGGCTTGGGTTAGATGTGGGCTCAAATAAAAAGCTCGAGACCAAATGCACTTGGGAGGAGCATGACTCGATTTTGCATCCGGGCTATATATTTAGGAAAAGAGGGGGTTTGGCCAAAATCTGGCCCTATCGAAACTCAGTTAGGGCCAGATTTAGGCTTAAATAAAAATTCTAAGGCCGAAAAGACCTTAGTGAAACCTTTCTCATGGTATGCCATGAACACGATCACTTTTACAGATGTGTGCCTCATGGAATCAATGATTGCTTGTCTGATAGGTGGATCATGATCTCAAGATCTGTTATGTGGAAGACTGAGATGAAAAATAATCTCCATCGCTCAATTCTTGGCTATGAAGACTGAGTTTATGATTGTAATTAAATCTAGTATTCTATAAATAACATATGTACTCTATTAGATAATCATTTCAAATAGTTATTTAGGGTAAAAGTTTTATACGCTTTTCCATATTCTACAAATTTGCTTCTTATTCTAGAAGACGTAACAAGCACTACACACATACAACTTGAACTATCAATTTTCTTTTTAACTGGTTGGCTTGTGAGCATGACTAAGATATATAATGAAATTGGGCCATGTCAAATAAACTAGGTTAAAGTATAAGGGGAGGGAATTGGGTCAAATTGAGGCGGGTTAGGTTGGCCTCAAGTTAAGAAATCTTAAGCAAAATATGTCCTGTTTGATAAATGGGTAGGCCTCGTTCAAGTATTTTCTGGTCTTTCTTAGAAAAGCTCGAACTCCTGAAATCTCAGATTCCTATAGATTTTTGGCAAACTCAAATTCCTGGATTTTCTCAGATGGGTTCTTAAGTCATTCTAATTCTTGATTTTTTCCCAAAATACTTTGAATCCTATTATTTTTAAGTTCATTTAAAAAAAACTCAGAATTGAAAACTTTGTTAGTTGTGCTCAAACTGTAGACACATTATCAAGTCATCGTTATCTGAGGTGAATTCGAATTTAGTCAAAATTTTACAAGTTGTCCATCAAGGCGAAGTTCAACATATTGGGCGGTGTTTTTTTCGTAATACGACTTCTCGAAGGACAACACCAAATACCTCATATACATATGTGAAAACTAATATAAAGTAATGAAGAAGAAGGGAAATGAATACAGTAAAGCATACTAATATATTTTCATTTTTGCAAGAAATAAAATTACATATTTGATTATATATTCTATTAAAAATATGACACAATAACACTATAGAAAAAAAGCACAAGCCCTCTCAACCCCATAGTGACAAATTTCATTTTCGAGAATTTTTCGGTGGGGGGTCCTTTCGGTATATTTCGGATTAATTTTGATACCTTTCGAAAAAATTTCGGGAAAGTTTTAGGGATTAAAAATATACAAAAATATATATTTAATATATTTTTTAAAAATTACTAAAATATATACTAAATTACTAACATATTTAAAATAAAATAAAATAATTTTTTTAAATATATAAATTTTTTTTACCGAAATTTACCAAAAAATACCGAAAATTTTGAAAAGTACGGAAATTTTCGTTTGACTCCCATTTTGCAAAATTTCACCGAATGTCGGTGAAATTCGAAAATTTCGTTTGATTCCCATTTTGCAAAATTTCATCAGATATCCCCCCCCCCACAACAACCAATAGGTACTAACATCGGAGCGGTTGTCATCCTCCGAAGAGTACGAGGTCGTCGTAGTGTGCCGAGGAGCCGTTGGAAACATGAAAGTTATCGAAGACCTCTCGAAGTGGAAGCACATAGAGAATCTAATACAAAATCGAATGATTATCACTTGGACAAATTAGATTGGTCACAAATGTACGCCACATGGCATGTCTCTTTGGGCTGAGATACGTTCCAATGATGAATGGCTTAAAGACCCGACCTTGTTTTGTTTAATAATTTTGATGCATTTTCTAGAATACATTGCATTATTTTGATATAAAAATTTATATGTATTAAATTTTTTTTATTTCTTTTCATATTTTAGTAAATTGCTCTAGCGATTGACTTTATACTTTGTAAAGCCGAGGTTCTAGGTTCTAATATTCTCATGTGCAATATATTATTATTTTTTAATTAATTATACTAAGGCCTATACGCTCTATGTGAGTGCGTAACTCCACACTAATCCCTTGAGAAATCTCTCTAAAATAAATCAGTAAAGCACCTAAATAGATGGAGTGGAGCAAAAAATGAGCCAAAATAATAGGTAATTAGATATCATTATTTGGAATTTGAATTCTACCAAATTTATGATGGTAGCAACTAAGTATTCCTTATTTAGGGGCCGAAATTGAGCACCTAAATTGATGAAGGGGCCCGAAAAAATAGTAGGTGTAATTGGGTACCATTACTTTCAATATGAATTATACCATTATTATAATGGTTGCAAGTAAGTAATCCTCATGTGAATCACTCAGACAACACAAAAACTGGTGCAAATTGGGGAACAAGGGAATAATTCAGAAAAGGTCGGAAATTACTTGCTTTCGGAGTTGAAACTCAGAATCCAAGTTTTCTTGGCTTTTGAAAGAGGCCGTAAGGATTTTCAACCCAACCCACCTTAGAAGTCTGACCAATGACATTTTATAACCATTGACAACTATTTGAAATTTTAAATTTAATTATCCTTTTACTATTATATGTTATTTATCAAATATTTCAAATATTTTATGGTAATAAATTTATGTGTCTAACAACAAATGCACTTAATTGCATGGCATATTGTAAAAATAAGGAAAATAATATTTGCCTTTGAATGAATTTTATTGAATCAGAATACATAGTTTTATACAAGAAATTTCCTACAATCATCTAATATATTCTAGGAAGTCTGAATATAAAAATCATACACAATAAATTTCTAACAATCATGCTAATCTATTCTAGGTAGTAATCTATTCTAGATAGTCTAAATATAAAAGACATATACAATAAATTTTCTATAATTATGATAATCTATTTTAGGTAGTCTAAGTATAAAGGTAACTAAACAAATATACAACTAATACAATATATTTATCAATGAATAGCTAGATATCATTGACCTTTCCTTTTCAACACTCCCCTCAAGTTAGAGAGTGAATGTCAAGAACTCCCAACTTGCGTATCATAGTTGAGAAAGCTTCCTTTCCCAATGGTTTGGTGAACATATATGCAAGTTGATTTGTTTATGCAATATGTTTAATTACAACAGAACCGTCTTGTATTTTGTCACAAATAAAATGGCAATTTATCTCTATATGTTTGGTTCTTTCATGGAAAACGGGATTGGCAGCTATATGTAAGGCGGCTATATTATCACAATATAACAATGCTAGCTTCGGATGCAATATTATCAAATCTTTCAATAATGAGCATAGCCAGGATCATTCACAGCAAGTACTTGTCATGACTTTATATTCAGCTTCTGCCGAGAAAAGAGATACGATTTTCTGCCTCTTTGTCCGCTAAGAAATAAGAGAAGATCCCCGCCAAGAAAAAAGAGAAGATCCCAAAAAAATACAATAGCCCGTAGTGGATCTACGAGATATTGGACAACCAGCCAAATCCGAATCAGAAAAAGCTCACAAAGATAAATCATTCTAAGAAGGGAAAAATAAACCTTGTCCTGGACTGTTTTTCAAATAACGCAATACATGTATGGCAACTTCCATGTGTGATCTGTGTGGTGCATGCATGAATCTGCATAACACATGAACCGAATAAGTGATATCCGGTCGAGTAATAGTCAAATAAATAAGGCGTCCAACAAGTCGCCTATACTGAGACGGATCTTTAAGTAATTCACCTGAATCCAAGAGCTTTATGTTTTGTTCTATGGGAAAGTTCACAGGTTTAACACCCAAAAAACCATCATCTTATAAAATTTTCAAAGCATATTTTCTTTGCGAGATGAAAATACCTTTCTTTGACCAAGAAACTTCGATGCCCAGAAAATACTTTAAATTACCCAAACTTTAATTCGAAAATGACTATATAGAAATTGCTTGAGGGATAATATGGCATTGACATCAGTACCCGTAATAAGAATGTCATCGACATATATCAACAAAGCTGTAAAAGTTTTACCTTTTCCACATGTGAATAACGAGTAATCGACTTTGGATTGAACAAAATTAGCAGCTTGGATGGCTATAGAGAACTTGGCAAACCACTATCGGGAAGCTTACTTTAAGCCATATAACGACTTGTGAAGGCGACACACTAGATTCTCCCCCTGTTGCCGAAGACCAGGAGGTAGAGACATAAATTTCTTCATGGAGATCACCCTGAAGAAAAGCATTATTGACATCAAGTTGGTGAAGAGACCAATTCTGGGCAGCTGCTAAAGCCAATAAACAACGAACAATGATCATTTTAGCAATGAGAGAAAAAGTGTCATGATAATCGATACCTTCCAGTTGTGTGTAACCTTTTGCAACTAAGCGAGCTTTAAAATGCTCAATAGTACCATCCGAGTGACGTTTGATTTTATAAACCCAATGACAACCAATAGGTTTCTTTCCAGGAGGAAGAGCAGTGAGGGACCAAGTGTGGTTGGCTTCTAAAGCGGCCAATTCAAATTGCATTGCTTCTTGCCAATGGGAATGAGAAGCTGCTTCGACATAAGATGTAGGCTCAATATCTCGATTGACAGCAGTAGTATAAGAGCGATGTTATGGTGAGTAACGATGATAAGAGACAAAATTACAAAGGGGATATTGTGTACCTTTTTGTGGACCTGATGACAAAGGCAACAAATGGTTGGGAGACGTTACTTGGTTGCAGACATAATCACGTAAAGCGGTGGGAGGGTGATGAGGTCTTTGAGAACGACGTAAAATGGGTTCGAGAGGAGGACCAACAGGTGATGACTGAGTAGAAATTGGATTCGGTGATGAGGGTTGTTTGACGGGAGAAATTGGTTCCGGTGTTAAGGGTTGTTGGATTGGTGGGGAAGGATCGGATACGGAAAGAGGAATCCCAGGGACTAAATTTGAGGAAGTGGATGGAATGGACTCATAAGAAAAAATAGTTTCATAAAAAACATCACGACTAGTGAAAATTTGGTGGGTGGCAAGGTCATAGAGCTTGAAAGCTTTTTGACCAATTGGATAGCTAAAAAAAATACATCGTTTGGCGCGAGGAACAAATTTATGGGGGACATGAACATCAATAGCATAGGCAAGACACCCAAAAACTCGGATATGGGAATAAGAAGGAAACTTCTTATAAAGTCGTTCAAAAGGAGTTTGGCGAGAAAAGAGTGGTGTGGGCAAACGATTAATTATATGAATAACAGTAGAAACACACTCTGCCTAAAAATGTAAAGAAAGGTGGGCTTGAAAAAGCTCTAGCGGACTCAAGAATATGACAGTGCTTGCACTCTACAACCCTATTTTGTTGAGGGATATAGACACAAGAATGTTGGTAAGTGGTCCATTTTTGTTTAAAAAATTTTCGTAAAGAAAAAAATTCTCCACCATTATCTACTCGAATGTTGGCTATAAAAGCATGGAATTGTGTTTGAACAAATGAGAAAAAATATAGCGGTCCGAGATCTCACAACCTCTTGATTGTAAGATTTTAGGCCGTACCTTCGTATTGCGAACCATAGAAACATATTAAAGCGATAAAAGCACCTTAAACAGTTGATGTGATTTTTAATTGTAATGTTTTACTTGCAAGCGCACGAATCAGATTGTATATAGTGGGTGCGGAGTACGAGATCGTTCCCACGAGGACTATTTTGAAAGATCTAAAAAGACAAGATAGTAATTCAAGAAATTCATTAAGATTTAACAGTACCCTACCAATATTATGATTTAAGTGGTTTGATGAGATGATAACTACTGACTACAAACTAAAATTTAATTAATGATTCAAAAATAAAGGAAAAGATGAAGATACTAAATCCTCTCATCTTTGGTCTGTTATTCTCATAATACAAATCTAAGGATTAAGCTATGAGATATACTATTGAAAACAAACATCCTTTATGGAAGATAAATGGTCAAAACCCTAATAGGTTCCACGTTGCATCTCTGCAATCAGGACTTAACTTCAGAGATGATTTTCATATATAGATCTGGGATCAAGGGCATGGCTCGGCTCACATGATCTCAGGTTCAAATAAAAATCATCCCCAAAGTGGATAAAAATTCTAATAAGAATACCACCATAGATCTGAAATTAAGGGCATGGCTCGGCACACTTGATTTCAGATTAGGGAGTAATTAAGATAAACTTACCATTACAGATCCAAGATCCAGGGCATGGCTCGACACACTCGATCCTGGATCATAATCGTAATTAAATCCACACGATGAAAGCAAAAAGATCATATAACAATGATTGGAATAGAATTACCGTCACAGATCTGAGATCCCAGGCATGGCTCGGCACACGCGATCCCAGTTAGTGGCGGGGATTTCATCCGTTCATGATAGCACAACAACCATAAAATAAGATCTCATATTTTAATCCTAGATTTATATTATTAAAAGTACATCCCTCGAATGGGGATCATTAGATCCCCATCCCTATGAATTTAGCCACATATGTTATAATTAAATGACATAAATAAATAAGGAAGGGAAAATAATATTAATTTAATGAATTAAAAATACCTCAAACTTCAATAGAAATTACTTTGATCCAAAAGTACGATGATCTTCAGAAACGAAATTAATGCAGAAATCACTTGAACAAAAATAATAAACTGAAGGAATGAATACTGAAAATTAAAGGAACAAAGCTCTCAAAAGGAAAAGGAATAATAAAAACTCTCTCTATCTCTATCTTTATTCTAAAAAAATAAAACTCTTCTAAACTAAAATTTCCTAAACTAAAATTCTCCTTTTTCACAACTCGTAGCATCCTTTTTATAAGGTCGGCCAACCCTAATCCCTAATACCTCAATCGATTGAGACTTAAATCTCAATCGATTGACTCTTAAGTAGGAAAAAAGTTGTCTTCTCATGTCAATCGATTGAGACCTAATTCTCAATCAATTGAGGTCTAAAAGCTATTTTCGTGAACTCCCGCCAAACTTTACATCAGATACCGCCTCAGTATTTTGGCCATAACGTTCTGTTTCAAACTCGGATTGAGGCGATTCGTATGGAGCTGGAAAGCTGACGACGAGCTCTACAACTTTTGTGTTTTAGCAATTTCCTGAATAGGACGTCTTGAAGGTCCAAATTGAGCTGCAAGTAGCATCAAGTTCCCGATGACCCAAAGTTGCAGTGTTTTGACATTATTTTCGGAATTCTTGGGCTGTTTTCTGCACTTTGATTATATTTACCTGAAACACTTCAAATCTAGTAATTCTCATCAGATAGCCTTCATCGGATAGCTAAATGTAGGTATTTAGGGGCGAAATATCCTCATATTTCGCTACTCATCACACCCCAAACCTACACTTTGCTAGTCCTCGAGCAAAGCAAATTAAACTAAAGAAAATAAATGCTACTTTCGTAGGGAACACAATTGCACTTAGCATATGCAACAAGCCTTTAAACCCCTAGGTGATCCCTAGTGGAGGAGTTGTGTCTCCTGAGGGTTTACAGTGAAGTTACCCACAAACTTCCAAAAATTTCAAACCATCGGCAAAATTGAGTTTTCAAAACATGATTTTTATAATATCTTTAACTTCAAAACTCAAAATCATTAATCAATTCAACATGCGAATTCTCAATTTTAAATAACAATGTTATACTAATCATACTAATATCCATTCAAATTAGTCTAATGCTCAAATCGTTAGATAACTCATCCATTCATGCCTAAACGTGAAGTGTGTGCATACCCAAACCAAGATTCATCCATCTCAGGACTAGTCCAAACGGGAAACCATCGGATCTGTTGTTTCGACTCAATCCTCACTTTAGGTATACTCTTAAAATAAAATCACTCCGATGATGGGTAAGTTTTCGCACACATGTGAGAGATCAATACAAAGCAAATAAAAAGGTTTCACATGATAAATGAAACACGATGCAATCAATGAACAAAAATAAATCTCATAAGAAGATACTTGTATATCATTTACATGTCATATCAAGTGTCATAAGTATTATATATTTACTCTCCATAAGGCAGTTACCAATACAAGATCAGATCATGAAGGTCTTTTTGTAAGGTTGTAATGGGGCTTAGGTAAGGGTAGGAAAGAATTGGAAGTTGGATTCAAAATTTCTGAGAAATCGAAAAAGAAACTAACTTTTAATTTTTCTATTGTTCTTCTTTTTCTTTTGTAATCTCTTGCTATTTTTTTCAGTATTTTTCTTTTCTCACTCTTTCTTTTTCTTTTGAAATTTCTTTTCTTGAAGCATCTCATATTTTTCATTATTTTTCAGAATTTTCTTTTTCTTTTTCTCCCCCTTTTTTCTTTTATATTTTTTTTTGCCATACACTCTCAGTAAACACCACAACTCAGTATCTCTCCACTTACTCTCTTTTCGTTCATTTTCATCCCTCGTTCCTAATCTCTCATAAATAAGAAGGGTAAAGCTGAATTTTCAGAAATGGTGAAGGGTTAAAGGTTAACGTGGCTTATCAAAGAATATATAAAGGTAAATTTTTTTCAATAGGCTCAAAGGGGTACTAGAAGGATAAATTTATTTGAGGTGGGGCATTTTAAGTACAAACGAGCCAAAGATAGCCTTCAATCATATCCTTAAAAGATGGTAACCTTGCCTATTTGTCTTGAGTAGATATATAGTACGTTCTAACACAATAATATGAATTTGATTGCATGCAAAGTCACAAGCCAAAGTGAAATGTATGAGATTATGCAAAATAATTCGTATTCAAAGAAAACTTCGAGTTTATGTATTCACTCATCAATGACGGATATTTGGCTCTAAAGCTTCCTGGGTTTAGTCTCCACTAAGAACCTAAGATTCAACGTTCAAAACAGTTCATCGATTTCTAAGTCTTAGCTTGGTATAAGTGCAAAAATTCTAAGCATGAATATCAAAATTATCCACAAAATATCACATTAAGCTTCATCATCTTTGATACAAGTAATCAGAATATGACATAAATATTCTCAAAATTAAATTCACATGCATCATCAACTAAAGTTTGAAAACAATGGCAAAATAATGTGCATGATGATTTCAAAATTTTAAAAAAAATTTATTTATTTTTTTTTTCATAAAAAAAAATTAAGTGACGCAAAATAGAGAACCATACCCCCAAACCTAAAGATGACAATATCCTCATTGATTGAAATAGGTATTGCACCCCCTAACCTGTTAAAAAGTATGTCAACACAAAGATCAGGTGTAGAGAATATGTGCAACAAATAGGAACATGCCAAACAAGTGAGAATAAAAAAATGTATTGAAGGGAATGTGGCTACACTAATTTGGGAAATTAAAAACAACCTAATCTAAACAAAAAACTAATATTCTAGAACTAAATATACGAAATAAATAAATCCTAAATCCTAAATCCTACACAAAATTGGGTTGCCTCCCAATGACCGTTAGGTTAATGTCGATAGCTCGACCACGTGAATTACTCAGTCAGGGTGAGCCATTGGATCACTCAAGGAAAGAGTGTCAGAGAATGCAATTGCATCCTCAAGGAACGGTTTTAATCTTGGACCATTAACTCGAAAAATATTCTCGTATCTCGGATTGATAACATCAACTGCCCCATTGGGGAGTATTTGAGAGATTTTGAATGGACCACTCAAACGGGTTTTTAGCTTCCCTGGAAATAGGTGAAGTCTGGAATTGTAGAGTAGAACCTATTGACCAACGACGAAAGATTTACGTAGAATAGATTGATCATGAACCCGTTTCATACGGTCCTTGTATGATTTAGCACAGTCATATGCATCAGCACGGATTTCTTCTAATTCATTCATTTGCAAACCCCTTTGGGTACCAGATTTCAGGAGATCGAAATTCAATGACTTAATGGCCCAAAATGCTCAATGTTCAAGTTCGACCAGGAGGTGACAACCTTTACCAAAAATCAATCGATACAGCGACATGCCAATCGGAGTTTTAAACGCAATTCGATACGCCCATAGAGCGTCATTCAGTTTTAGCGACCAGTCTTTACGGTTCGGATGGATTGTCTTCTCTAAAATCTGCTTAAGTTCCCGATTAGAGACTTCAACTTGGCCACTTGTCTGAGGATGGTATGGTGTAGCAACTTTGTGTGTGACACCATATTTTTTCATTAATTGGGTGAACACTTTATTGCAAAAGTGCTTTCCACCATCGCTGATTATCGCCTTTGGAATACCAAAACGTGAAAACACTTGATCCTTCAGAAATTTAATCACTACTTTGTGATCATTCGTTGATTATATTCTCCTGAGAACCGTCGAGCTCTTCACCCAAAGGGTGATTGAGAGGGCGCTCTCACGAAATGTTAAAAACCTCCGCAATGGTGTGCGGATAAACGGGGCGCGACCACCCATCGATTGAAACAGTGAAGTGGGCGGTGACATGATTTTCAGCGGAGGCCTCCACGCATGCCATGTTTTGATAGAATAACCGAACGATCCATTCGGACACTTTGATCACAGGCGGTTGGAGGAGAAAATGGACGTTGAGAGCCATTGCATAGGCGAGGGAGACGGCGCAGACAGGCATGACCTGAAACGCCGTGAGATCGAAAAGATATTCCGAAGAAGGATCTTGGGCCGCGAAGCGACCACGTGGTTGCTCACGTGGATGACCTGCAGGACGTTGGGAGAGCCTTTGGGGCGCGACAGGTGACGAAGCCATGAACACACTATCGGAATGTTGGAGGCTGTCAAGGGAAAAATAGGATAAAGATCAAATTGGAAAGGGAAGATAGAGTCCTTCCCTTAAGTAGACGCAAAGGCGTCCTTTCTGGACGGTCGCACCGCATATGGTCGATTAATTTAATCGACTCCATTAAAAATATAACTCGGCAGAATCAAAAGGCAGCACGGTCTTCAACACGGAGTAGTCGATGCATCGACTCTGGAAGTCGATCAATTGACTGGCATAAAAGTCAGCCAACAATAAATGCAGACTGCCTTGGAAAAGGGCCACTCATTATTACTGTCGATCAATCGACTCGAAGAAGTCGATTAATCGAAAAAGAAGTCGATTAATCGAGTGGTGGGCTCAATTAATCAAGACAAGACAGAATTTTTTTATTTTTTTTTTAGGAAAATTACGAAATTAATCTACAAGGTGTAAATTCATTCCAAGTCCACCAGGATCCCAAATCTTCATGAAAAATTGTCTAAGCAGGATCAGCGATTTATTTATTTGTCCTTGCATTTCTCTTATCAAAGACTTAGTTACACCCCCATGATGTGCCCAAGTGCCACCATTATAATCCATCTCTACCCTGTACTTGACATTCCCAAAATTGCACTCCAGATTTAAACTCATTAATCTATTTTCGGCATTCTGTTGATTATCTATGTATTTAATGAATGGACAACAGATTTGAAATTCATTTTTCTCCCTCAAACCAAATTTATATTCATCGGAGAAAGTTATGTCTCCCTTATTAGGTGTTGGAAGGGTGTCATTTTCTTTCTCTCTCATCTCAATTTGATTCTCAATTCTCTCCTCAACATAAGTATCGTTCCATTCCATTTCCTCTTCTCCTCGCACTCGCACTACCTCAGTGCTCGTTGTGTCATTCTCAAGCGTAGTGACCAATTCGTCCTGCTCATATTTCTGAACGAAATTAGAGGGGTCCTCATCCTTCTGACTGGTAAGAGACTCCTCTATTTTATCTTTCATTTGTAAGTACTTGATCATCTGACTTACTTGAGACTGTATCCTAGAAATTCTTTGGGAGTTGGTGTGCACCAAACCTTTTAAACATTCTAAGGAGTAAGAAGAATTTTAGACTGGTTCATATGATTCTATATCTTGAAAGTATTGAGTTTGTTGTGAAAACTCATAAAAAAAGTTGTTGGGATAAGAACTTTGAGCTTCGTTAGGCATTATATCACATATTGGAGATTGATTAAACCCCGACATGTTATTGAGTTGACTTTGCTAGTCATGGGTGCTTCAAACAAGATTAGGTTGGACTTGTTCAGGGTAATAATTTGAGTTGCTCAAGGGACACATAGGTGTAATGTGCACCAAATTTTTATAAATAGCACATGATTCTTGATTGAATCCATGCATTGACATGATTTCACCAATAACACCAATTTTTTTTTTCTTTTTTTTTTACAGAACACAGTCAATCGATTGAGGATGAATTCTCAATCGATTGAGGGAAATTTTTTTTTTTTTTTTTTTTTTACCACAGAACACAGTCAATCGATTGAGGAAGAATTCTCAATCGATTAAGGAAGATATTATTTTATTTTATTTTTATTTTTATTTTTTTTCACAGAATACAGTCAATTGATTGAGGATGACTCAATCGATTGAGGAAATTTTTATTTTTTTTTATTTAAAATTTTATTTTATTTTTTTACCACAGAACATAGTCAATCGATTGAGGAAGAATTCTCAATCGATTGAGGAATAATAATTATTTTTTTTTTACCACAGAACACGGTCAATCGATTGAGGAAGAATTCTTAATCGATTGAGGAAGAATTTTTTTTTTTAATTAGCAGAAATACTATTTTAATCTCCAAAAATTCCAAAAATTTACTGTCTACTAAAATTTAGATTTTCTTAATTTAATCCCCGGCAACGGCACCAAAAACTTGATGTGATTTTTAATTGTAATGTTTTACTCGCAAGTGCACGAATCAGATTGTATATAGTGGGTGCGGAGTACGAGATCGTTCCCACGAGGACTATTTTAAAAGATCTAAAAAGACAAGACAGTAATTCAAGAAATTCACTAAGATTTAATAGTACCCTACCAATATTATGATTTAGGTGGTTTGATGAGATGATAACTACTGACTACAAACTAAAATATAATTAATGATTCAAAAATAAAGGAAAAGATTAAGATAAAGATGAAGATACTAAATCCTCCCATCTTTGGTATGTTCTTCCCATAATACAAATCTAGTAATTAAGCTATGAGATATACTATTGAAAACAAATATCTTTTATGGAAGATAAATGGTCAAAACCCTAATAGGTTCCACGTTGCATCCCTGCAATCAGGACTTAACTTCAGAGATGATTTTCATATATAGATCTGGGATCAAGGGCATGGCTCGGCTCACATGATCTCAGGTTCAAATAAAAATCATCCCCAAAGTGGGTAAAAATTTCAATAAGAATACCACCATAGATCTGAAATTAAGGGCATGGCTCGGCACACTTGATTTCAGATTAGGGAGTAATTAAGATAAACTTACCATTACAGATCCAAGATCCAGGGCATAGCTCGGCACACTCGATCCCGGATCATAATCGTAATTAAATCCACACGATGAAAGCAAAAAGACCATATAACAATGATTGGAATAGAATTACCGTCACAGATCTGAGATCCCGGGCATGGCTCGGCACACGCGATCCCAGTTAGTGGCGAAGATTTCATCCGTTCATGATAGCACAACAACCATAAAATAAGATCTCATATTTTAATCCTAGATTTATATTATTAAAAGTACATCTCTCGGATGGGGATCATTAGATCCCCATCCCTATGAATTTAGCCACACATGTTGTAATTAAATGACATAAATAAATAAGGAAGGAAAAATAATATTAATTTAATGAATTAAAAATACCTCAAACTTCAATAGAAATTACATTGATCCAAAAGTACGATAATCTTCAGAAACGAAATTAATGCAGAAATCACTTGAACAAAAATAATAAACTGAAGGAATGAATACTGGAAATTAAAGAAACAAAGCTCTCAAAAGGAAAAGGAATAATAAAAACTCTCTCTATCTCTACCTCTATTCTAAAAAAATAAAACTCTTCTAAACTAAAATTTCCTAAACTAAAATTCTCCTTTTTCACAACTCGTAGCATCCTTTTTATAAGGTCGGCCAACCCTAATCCCTAATACCTCAATCGATTGAAACTTAAATCTCAATCGATTAACTCTTAAGTAGGAAAAAAGTTGTCTTCTCATGTCAATCGATTGAGACCTAATTCTCAATCGATTGAGGTCTAAAAGTTATTTCCATGAACTCCCGCCAAATTTTACATCAGATATCACCTCAGTATTTTGGCCATAACGTTCTGTTCTGAACTCGGATTGAGGCGATTCATATGGAGTTGGAAAGATGACGACGAGCTCTACAACTTGTGTGTTTTAGCAATTTCTTGAATCGGATGTCTTGAAGGTCCAAATTGAGCTGCAAGTAGCACCAAGTTCCCGATGACCCAAAGTTGCAGTGTTTTGACATTATTTTCGGAACTTTTGGGCTGTTTTCTGCATTTTGATTATATTTATCTGAAACACTTCAAATCTAGTAATTCTCATCAGATAGCCTTCATCGGATAGCTAAATATAGGTATTTAGGGGCGAAATATCCTCATATTTCGCTACTCATCAACAGCGAAAGATAAAATTTCTTTAAAATATTAATTAATCAAAATAAAATTCATGATAATATTCTTATTCCAATAACAAGTCCAACATGATTAAAGCTTAAACAATCTTATTAAAATACTAACTGATCGATGTCTCATTTATTTAAAACCCATAATAACAACTAGAAAGGAAAATAGCTAATTAGGTCCCGAAGCCATCATCACCATTTAGTCCAGTTTTCTGAGCACCACGTGCCGTCTCATCGCCATAGACTCATACATTGTCATCGGCGATACCTGTCTCATCTGGTCACCCATATCAACAAGGGGTGTAAGTTTACACTTGTATGGACCAGACATGCAATCCAGTGAAGCATAAAATATCAGTTATAGCCATTTAAATATTTCGGTATATTTTAGGTGTCTGTGCGTGTGATATGTATAATCTCAATAAGCTAAAATGAACTGAACATAAACATATATATCAATATTACATGAATGCATCATTTCTTTTTAATTTCATCTTTCTTATCATTTAATGCACGTTAGACTCCGTCCCGCTCAAGACGTTGGGTCATAATCATGCTTATCGCTTGTTTAGTTAGACTCCATCCCGCTCAAGACATTGGGTTATAATCATGCTTATCACTTGTTTAGTTAGACTCCGTCATACTCAAGACGTTGGGTCTAATGAATCATATCATTTATTACATGTTAAACTCCGTCCTACTCAAGACGTTGGGCTTAGTTAGACTCCATCTTACACAAGATGTTGGGTCTAATGCTTCTTAATCGTGTTTAGTTAGACTCCATCTAGCACAAGATGTTGGGTCTAATACTTTCTTAGACTTTATCATGTACAAGATGTTGGATATAATGCTCGTTGATCATGACTTGACATTTCATCATGTTTTACGTGGCTTGATTGTGTATTATATAGATCATCATAGAACATGTAATACGATCATGGTACATAAATATTAAAGTATACACAATCATGGTGCATAAATATTATAGTGCATATCATACGATCTTGATGCATAAACATTAACATTTAATGACACTGTTGTAAGAAAAACTTGAATATAGAACTAAACTATTTACACTCAATCTATTGAATTCATATTCAAGCTCAATCTATTAATTTTAGCTCAATGTATTAATTCCTCAATCCATTGAACTCTATTCATGCTCAATGGATTTATTTCTCAATCCATTGACATAAATTCATGCTCAGGCTCAATCTATTGAGCTTTACTCAATCCATTGAGTTTTGTCTGTTACCATTTAATGTTCATCCTCAATCGATTGACATCTAATCGTCAATCGATTAACATAATTTTATATATTTTTCCAAAATAAAATCATTTAATCCTCAATTGATTGACATCCAATCGTCAATTGATTGACATAATTTTATGTATTTTTCTAAAACAATATCATTTAATCCTCAATTGATTGACATCCAATCATCAATCAATTGACATAATTATGTGTATTTTTTCTAAAATAAAATCATTTATTAGTATCTACTTTAATATTCATCCTCAATTGATTGACATCCAATTATTAATCAATTGACATAATTATATGTATTTTTTTTAAAATAATATCATTTAATCCTTAATCGATTGACATCCGATCGTCAATCGATTGACATAATTATGTGTATTTTTCTAAAATAATATTAGTTATTAGTATCTACTTTAATATTCATCGTCAATCGATTGATATTCAATCATTAATCGATTGACATAATTCTATGCCCAGTCTCAATCTATTGAGTCCGACTCAATCTATTGATTTTCTTAATCTATTGACATCCAATCGTCAATTGATTGACACAAATATGTGAGCACACATCAAAATACATCAAATCACATGATGAGATTTCAACCGTCTTCTTCTTAATCAAAATTATCAATATTAAGGATCACCAATTATAACATGCATTTATTTAATCATCCATTCATTATTCATGAAATAAATTCACTAATTTAGCTAAAAATCTATTTTAAAAATTAATATTTTAAGTTCAATGGAAAACATGATTTCTCCATACCTAGATCGATCGTACCATCATGATTAGATTAAGATTCCAACAATGATGATGATTCTAGCAGGAGGCGAAGGCTGCTTGAGAATGTACGTCAACCTCTCGCTGATCTTCCAAAAGAAGGGTTCTAGAAAGATAGATCTAGAATTTCTTCTCTAAGGTCTCTAGAATTTATGACGGTTCTATTCTTAAGAAGAACTCTGAATAAGATTATAATTTATGGTTCTCCATAAGACACTTATTTATAATATTTTGGGGATTATCCGGTGTTAAGCTAACACGCCAAGGAAGAGTGTATAGGCTTTTACCTCAGAGTCAAAAATAGAGGTTTATAACACATATAACAAGGTTTGATTCCTAAACCTCTTATCTATAACTTAAAACATTTAACCAGTAGGCTACCACATAACTTGTGTCCATAAATGATAGAAATAAATATAAAAGCTTAGAAAACTAAAACATGTATTTTTAGATAAAGCATTTTGAAAAGTCAAGGCATGCGATGAATACGTTATTAAGTAGATACACATAATTTTAAGTGTATCAAAGTCATAAAATTCAGATCATAACAAAAAATTGACAAGTAAATGTTGTGTTTCACTTTTGTGATGCATAAAAAATACCCATGTGAATCTAGAATAATCATTCACAATAGTCAAAAAATATTTCACACCAGAAAGAGAGGCAATTTTATAAGGACCACAAATGTCACAATGAATTAATTCAAAAGGTCTAACAGATGAAATTGAACTAACAGAAAATGAAAGTCGGCTTTATTTTGCAAGTGCACAAACATCACAAGCATTATTAGACTGGAAAGAGAAATCTAATAAATGCTTTGCCATAAAATTTAATCTAGAGGAAGACAAATGCCCTAAACGGCGATGCCACAAAGCGGTGGAGGAGGTGACCTAAGAACTAGGTGAACGACAAGAAGTGACTGTTGCGGATGGAGTTTAACGTTTTTGTTTCTTTGATGCTAACGCAACCAAGTGATAAAGTCCGTCTCGTTGTTCACCAAAACCAATCGTCGTCCTTGTCATCAAGTCCTGTAAAATACACCAATGAGGGAAAAAGGTTATTGAACAATTGAGATCTCTGATAACTCGACTCACAGACATTAAATCTACCTTAAAAGATGACACATCAAGCACATTTTTTAAAGTAATAGCAGAACTCAAAGGTAAATTTTCAATGGATGTAATCGGAGCATGTTCTCCACTAGGCATAGCAACTGGTGGCAAAAAAGTGTTGTTACTGTTGTTGACAAGCAAAGTTGGAGATGAAGTAATGTGGTCTGTTGCACCACTGTCGATGATTAATTGCTGGAGGCGCAACAATATTTGTAACAAACCTGAGGAAGCAGCATTGGCTTTAGAATTGGTGGATTGTGTTGTCCCTTTACCCTGCATGATGGATAAGATTTGTTGGATTTGCAAATCAGAGAGCCCATTTGTTACTAACGGCACTTCCTGCATTATTTGACTTTCCTTGACATTATTGACTAAAGATTGATGACTATTATGCACTTGAAATGAGTGTTTCTTTGATTAGATCTGTTTGGTGCATGTTTAGGGTGTTCTGGTGGGTACCCGTTCAACTTCCAGCATGTTTCTCGTACATGATGGTCATGGTCACAATAAGAGCAATGCAAAGGTTTTCGATTAGATGGGTTGGAACGAGAAGAAGAACCTTGCCCATGCCAAACGACCAGAGCTACCGGTTCAGCCCTTTGAACAATCATGGCTGAGTTCTCCGTCGTCTCACGTACATCCCCCAAGTTTCGCTGCTTCTCCTTTTGTACAATGGAAGAGTAAGCCTTAGCAACATCAGGCAGTGGATTCATCAATAGAATTTGCCCTCGGATTGTGCTATAAGACTCATTGAGTCCTATGAGAAATTGCATCAATCTGCGTCTCTTATGGTCTGCCCCACAAGTGCAAACAACGTCATTATAGGATCCTAGTTGATCCCATAATTTTTTTAGCTGTTTAATAAGCTGCAACAGTCATCTGATCTTGAGCAAGACAAACAATGTCCCTCTTAATCTGAAAAATACGAGGGGCATTACTTTGATAAAAACGGTCTTCCCATACCTCATGGGCGGTGGTCGAAAAAATGACACTGTCTGTAAGGTCCTGTGTGAGTGAATTGAGAATCCAAGAGATGATCATATCGTTACATTTTTTCCACGAAGCATAGTCATCTGATTTGGCTGTGGCAGACGGCATTGGGGTGGTCCCGTCTATGAAACCTAACTTGAATTTGGCGTTCAAAGAAATCGTCATGGCTCTACACTATGTCAAATAATTATCCCCATTGAGAGGCTTGGAAACAAGCACCATTCCTGAATGATCAGAATGATGAAGAAAATATGGATTGGCAGCATCAAGTTTGCCTCCATTCAAAGATTGTTGTTCCATCATAATAATGAGAAACAACAAAAAAAGGAAGAGCAAAAAGAAAGAAGGCAGAGAGCTAGGGTATCGTTCCTGCTCTGATACCATGTAAATATAAGGAAAATAATATTTGTCTTTGAATGAATTTTATTGAATCAGGATACATAGCTTTATACAAGAAATTTCCTACAATCATGCTAATCTATTCTAGGTAGTCTAAATATAAAAGTCATACACAATAGATTTCCTACAATCATGCTAATCTATTCTAGGTAGTCTAAATATAAAAGACATATACAATAGATTTCCTACAATCATGATAATCTATACTAGATAGTCTAAGTATAAAGGTAACTAAACAAATATACAACTAATACAATATATTTGTCAATGAATAGTTAGATATCATTGACCTTTCCTTTTCAACACATATTGCCTCAAATGTTAAAAAATTATGGGTATTCTATTCGTACTAACCAGATTTGCTTCAACTGAAAACGGTTGACTATGATGGTGACCATTTTTCATTCTAATATTCTATACAATGGATCTTGAGAACATAGGCGTGCCATGATACGAACAATTTTTTATTTCATGTGACACAAATATAAAAAACATGACCCTAAAATTATGACAACACACATCATGTGCAAATATGATTTTAGGCCACTTTTTGGGATCTATGCCACAAATAAAAAATTTGACCGTCCGATGGCACACTCATGATCTCAAGATTCATTGAGTGAAATATTAGAATGAACAATGATCACCATCATTTTGAAAACAATCACTATCATTTGATTCAACGCAGTCAACAATTTTTTATGCAGGCGCCCGCTAATAATCTGGTAGGCACGAATAGAAGTACCCAAAAAATTATATGGTCTTCTTTGGAAATGTTTGATGGCAAATAGGGGCCTAGTCAAGAATTTTTGTTGGTGGGGGACTACAAATAATATATATAATATTAGTAATTATTTTACTATCGATTATAGATTTGAAGGCTTCTATACAAACAAAATTTGTATAAGAATCATACTTAATAAAAACTCTAAAATTATATGGGGGCTTGAGTGTCCCACACACTTTTAGATGACAAATGCCTTGTGTTATGGGCAATCCAAGTAAGGTAGTTCGAGTTGAACTAAATGACAACCTTATAAGCATTTATTATGACCATTTCCCTCACTTTTATATTGTGAATAATTTGGTCTCTTGACTACTTTAATTAAATTTAAATAAATTAGTTCTAAATTAAAAAAGGGTACCTCTATTAGGGCTCACGCCCATCTATGTAATCCCTTTAAAATTATTGATTGCTTCTAATGAGATGATGGAGATTGTGTTTCACCCCGATCGTTTACAGAATGAATCTTGAGATCATGTATCACCTATCTGACGGTCAGTTTTTTATTCGGGATGTCACAAATCTTCAAACAATGCCCTAAAATCGCGTTTGAGCATGATGTGTGCTATAGGATATTTTTTGGGGATATGTGAGATGTGGAATAAAAACTGACTGACCGATAGGTGCGACATAATCTCAAGATCCATTGTATAGAAGATCGGGGTGAGACACTATCTTCATCATCTTATGCAAAGCAATCAATGATTTTGAAGGGGGGTGCATCGTGGGCGCTTTCAGTGATTGCGTGGGCACTAATAGAGGCACTGCCCTTTGAGTTTTAAATTTTTGCAGCCAGAATTCATCAGCGAGGGTAACGTGGTCAAACAGATTAAACAAATGGTACGCTTGCCACACGATCTCCCAACTCAGAATCATTGGCTCCCTTGTTCCGAAAGAAAATGAAACACTAACGGACTATTACTTTATTATTTTTATTTTAATTATTATTATATATTTATTTATCTTTATTTATTAGTTTAATGCGAGAAGGCGGGAGTCCCGAAAGATCCGAGGACAGAAAAAAGCATTAGATGTTTTGATGTCACGTGGATAGGGCCCCCAACGGGCCTGGGCTGGGCCAAATTTTGGCCTCTCACCTGACCCAAAATAGTGATAATTTCTATCAAGCAAACCCGACCCCACCCAATACCCAAATCCAACTATACATATTACAATCCGGATTAATCCGGGCCAGACTTGGATTGAGAGTTATATATATATATACACACACTTATCCTTTTAAAGTTATATAAAAAAAATTATTTTAATTAAATATAATATATTTAAATACCCTGAGGTAAACCGTTATCGGTTATAATCATTGTCCGTCATAATCATTGTGTAACAAACTAATATGAAATATTTGAATAAAAATATATACTTGAGCCTCTATAATGCTAATATAATTATTTAATTAAAATTTTAACCTTCTTCAAACTTTTATTAGAAAAAAAATTGCTCATGCCTAAGCCCAACCTAATTCTATTAAAAAAAATAGTCAAAACAAATTTTATTAGTAAAATAGTAAAAAAAATAGTCCGAAAAAACGCCCAAGCTTGACCTCGACCAGTAGTGAAGTAGGCCGAGTACATCGTTTGGCTCGAGTACATCGCAGCCTAGGGTCAGAATCGAGCTCTAAGCCATTCTAGCTAACAAAGTCTGAGCTCTGGCTCGGCTCTATCGAACTCGAGTCGGACCGAGCCGAACTTCGAGCTAGATAAATTTTATTATAAATTTTTTCCTAATGTTATTTTAGACAATATCTTCTTTTTTAATAGATGAAAGGTTTAATAAATTTTGTAAATAAAAACTCTAATATCTTTTAATCCTTTAGTTCTTTTGGATTTAACAGATCGATTGAAGAAAAATGTGCTTGAATTTTGAAAGGTAAAAAGGTATTTAAATTTAATGTGCTATATATTGATTTAGAGCATATGTGTTGGTCGTGGGTATTGATTATTGATTGATTGGTCAATTGTCATGCTAGTGATTGCTTATTGATACTAGGGCTGAGCCCGAGCTTGGGTTAGCTTTAGATCGGCTCTACCTTATACGAGTCAAGCTGGAACTTGGTTCTAGGCCCTTCGAGCCTAAAAAGTTTGAACTCTAGCTCAGCTCTATCAAGTTCGAGTTATGCCGAGCAGAGCTTCAAGCTAAATAAGTTTTATTATAACCTTTTTTCCTAATATTATTTTAAACAACATCTTCTCTTTTTAATAGATAAAAGATTTAATAAAATTTATAAATGAAAGCCCTAATATCTTTTAATCCTTTTGGATTTAACGGATCGATTGGATAAAATTAAAAGGTGTTTAAATTTTAAAATGTAAAAAGGTGCTTAAATTTAATGTGCTAAATATTGATTAATAGTATAAGTGTTGGTTGCAAGTGTTGATTAATTGATCAATTGCCATGCTAGTGGTTGCTTATTGAGACGAGTGAGAAAGAACTTTAATGGTTACAGAATGAGAGGTAGAGAGGAGAAAGAAATCGCAAATTATAATAGAGGATCATAAGGATTATATGTTGATTATATCCTATCCATTATAAAGTAATCATTAGATGAATCTTATTATAAGGGGAAAAAAAGAAAAAGAAAATTTCAAAATTATATATAATATATTTTATCATATAAAAGTATTATATACTATTAATGAAGTCGAGCCTGGCCGAGTCGAGCTTTACTAGCTCAGCTCTAGCTCGACTCTACTTCAACCGAGCTTTAAATAAAAAAACTCTACTCTGGTTCTCGAGCCGAGCTTAAGAGAGCAAAAACTCTCATTTTCGAGCCGAGTCGAGTCGAACTGTCAAGCTAGCTCAACTATGTTGCAACCCTAATTGCAGCTCGGATTAGGACCTTGTTAGAAGTTTTTATTTTGGTGGCCATCACTATGATCAATCCGTTAACCGGTGAATGGTGTAAGATTAATCTTGTAATGTAATAGTTGCTAATTCGGTGAATTTGAAGAGAATAAACAACTTATAATTAAGTCTTTTACTTAGGGTATGATTGTGATTTTCAATTATAATATAATTAGTAATTTAAGTCCTTAATGGGAAATGACTCATTGGTTATAAATATAAGGGATGCTTGATCCCAATGATTGCTTGACACACTTCAAACCCTCCTTATTAGCAAAGGCATCCCTATTGTACTAGGAGGTATTGAAAACAAGGAGATCATTGAATATTCAAGCGACAACCCATCTTTCACGACTCACGCTCAAGGTGCACACATGTATTTTAATTTGTGAATTGTTGATTTATTATTTTGATTGATTATGCACCTAGATCTTAGGGCAAATATTTGGATGGTTAGATCGATAGATTCGTCAGACCTGACTGAAAAATTTGGGAACCCAGCCCGTGTAGGTTAGGGTCGTGTTGAACCCCAGCCTCGCCCTATTCCGACCCATTGAAAGCCCTACACGTGGAGCTCAGATACATCATTTAGATTTGTTAAAGAAAAGGATTTTATAAATTCAACTCTACCATATATTTTTGAAGTTTAATATTTGTACCATTAAAATCAGTTAATATTTATCTTTTATTTAATTTTTATATTTTTTTAAATTAATCTAAACAAAGAACCTTTTGCTCATCTGGAGCCCCATATGACACCCAAAACAATGTTTTGGTGTCACTTAAAAGCATGGCTATTTTGTTGAGATTATTATTTTTGATAAAAATCTTTAAAAATAAAAGTGAAAAATCATGTTTTGGTGTCACTTAAAAGCATGGCTATTTTGTTGAGATTATTATTTTTTATAAAAATCTTTAAAAATAAAAGTGAAAAATTGATTGATTTCAATGATTTAAATATGAAGGCTCAAAAGCCATAAGGGAGATAAGCTTTTATAAACTTTCTTTCAAAAGCCACACTCTCTCTCTCTCTCTCTCTCTCTCTCTCTCTCTCTCTCTCTCTATATATATATATATATATATATATATATATAGAAAATAAGAAAATGCGTTCGGGCATAAAGATAGTTTGTAACATCCCAAACATTTTAAAACCTTGATTTGTATGTCTCGGTACGTCGGTCCGCACGTCGGGGACGGTATCGATAGTTGATGTAATATCTATAGATCAAATCCAACGGATGGGATTTGACATATGTAAGCTAGGTTGAGGATTAGTGCACTCTCGTACACCCAATGTTAGTGCAGATGTTTTACACTTAAGCCTAGGACTCAAGTATAAGAGGAATTAAATGCCTTATTTAGGTTTTTGCATTCAACACCTTAGTAATTACTGATCATAGGGAGTTAAGAGGAGAGAGGGAGAGATTCGAGATTTAAACACTGATTGTATGCGAGAACAATCCGTTCTCGAAGCTTGTGGTTACGTAATTAGAGCGACGAACGAGCCGATGTTCTTCTGGTGAACTCGAGCAGACCTAGAGGTTAGGATTAGAGATTTAGAGGAAATCAAGGTATGAAAATTTGGTTGAGATCTTGAAATTATGTCGTTAACTGTTTTTACATAAATTTAGATCACGGGAGCATAAGAAATCGAGTTTAACTTGATGTAAGGGGGAAAACCCTTAAACAGGTGAAATCTGTTCATTTCGACTGATCGAAATTGAGTTTGATCGATCAAAATGGACTTAAAATGTGAAAACCTCGAAGTATAAGGAAATTCTTTCGATCGAAGTCAAATTCGATCGAACGAAATGAGTTCGATCGATCGAATCTCACACTCGATCGATCAAAACGTATATAAAGAGGAACGTGGAAAAACCCTCTGTGAGAACTCGATCGATCGAAATATATTCGATCGATTGAATTAGAGTTTTCGACCGATCGAAGTAAGATTCCTTCGATCGAACTGTGTGATAGCTAAAGCGCTTTTGGAAGATTCGACCGGTTGAAATATTTTCGATCCATCAAATTATGAGTTTTCGATCGATCGAAATTGGGATTCGTTCGATCGAACTATGTTTGATTTTTTGGTAAGTTTTGCTTGCGAGATTTTGAGGGGAGTTATCCTAACATGTGTAGCACTGTTCTAATGAGTGAACATTGGAATTTATATTTTAGGTGACTTAGTATTGTATGATGAAGGGGGGCTAACCCAAACGGTGGTGTGAGCTAGTGCGAGTTAAGATCTTGAGGTAAGGAACACTTGACACCATGTGCATTGTTACGTTAACATGTGTGTGTTATGACGTGATGTTTCTTTGAATTGATTATATGTGTGGTTACGAATTCAATTTGGAAGGACATATGCATCCGTCCATTTTCGATTCATGCATGAGTTGTGGAATCCTTCAAGATTCAATCTAATGTGTTGTGCAAGTATTTTTTATCGCTTCTTTCAGACCTTTGATCTAAATTATAATTATCACTTTATACGGCGATGAGCTATATGTACGCACCTCGATTTAAGGTTTTATGTGAATACCCAACCGGTACGGCGGCTAATCCGTACACCTTTGTGCTATGTGTTTTGTGACTCCTATCACATGACGGTAAATATGTTCGGCCAAGCATCCAACTTTAGGGGACCTTGGATATATGTGAAAATGGTTCATATGAGCGACGATGGTGGATATTCCATCGGAGACTTGAGGCTATAGCTCCTCATTCTATTACTTTAAGCATACCATTTTAAGTTTTTCTTTTCTTGTGTTGGAAGAAGATGTGGACCTATCTCTTTTGAAATTCGAACAAACTTTGTACCTATGTTTCAGACCATGACTATACACTGTGCATAAGTCCCGATTATTCTGTTTCATTATGTCATAAGATCTATGTTACCGTTACAATAAGCATACTATGAGTTTTTCCTTACTGTGCTTGAAGAAGCTCATTCCTCGACTATATGTCACAGGTTCAGGTGAAGACGTTAATATCAAGATTTCCGAGAGGGAGGTTTCTGAGCTAGCTTCGGGGGAGGGCTTGAAGGAGATTCAACCTGAGAGCTGCTTTCTTTGTACTAGGCCAGAGTAGGTCCGGCTCTAGGATTCAGGATGTGTTAGTTTAACTTTGGTTGTAAATTATGTAACTTTTGCAAATGATTGTACTTCTTTTGGTGAACCATGTTTCGGTAAGGTACAACCCTTACCGGTGGTTCTTGTCAGTTATTTTTCCATAGGGAATTATATGAAATTAGAACCGTCATTTTAAGCTTTTGAAGAATAGTACTAGTTTTCTTTTTTGCTATGATGATTCATTGAACATGGTTCTGCTTTGTTTTTCGATGTGCAACTATACGTTACGTGCTTCGTTCGAGGGCTCGGCCTTGGCGCCAACCCACTGATGGCGCAGGCTTCGAGGTGTCGAAACCCGGGTTGTCACATAGTTTTTCGCGAATTGATAAAGGCGCGACACATAGCACCACTTTTGTGAAGTGATGGGTGGCATAAGGCCTATTTTACTAACTAGAGTTAAGCTTTTAAAATATTTTAAAAGTTATATTTTTTTTCAGTCGTCATTCTTAACTTTTTTAGAAGTCTTTTTAAATTCTCTTTCTTTTTTCTCTCTTCTCTTTTTTTTAAGAAAGTGTCATACTTACTTTTTCAGGTATATTTTACTCAAAAAATATGAGCACTTGTCACCCGATAGTGAAGCACTAGCACCTCTACAGAGAAGCATCGACGCTCGTTTTAGGGGCATTAGCGCTTTGTTTAGGAGTGCTGGCGCTTCGATAATTTTTATTTTAATTTTTTTGGAACCCTGACGCCCCTAAACGAAGCATCGACGCCACTAAAATGAGGCATCGACTCTTCATTTTAGAGGCGTCGATGCTTTGTTTCACGGTGTTGGCGCTTCGCTCCCCGAAGTGCTAGCTCTTCGCTACTAAACGCCACTTTTTTTTAGTAAAATATATATGAAAAAGTCAGTTTGACACTTTTTTGAACAAATAGAAAATAAAAAAACTTTAAAAAAGTCGAGAATAATAGCTGGAGGGTATTTAACATTTAAAAATGTAACTCTAGTTAGTAAAGTGAGCCCCATACCATCCATCACTTCATAGAAAGAACAATTGTGCTTATAACAATTAGCGTAAAGATATCTCTACGCCCGAATGCATATCCCTGGGCCTCTCTCTCTTTATATATATATATATATATAGCCTATTTTCTATTTATTTCTATAACTATATTTATAACCTATAAAAATATCATAGCAAAAGATAAAATTTTTATTTATATCTATAACCATATTTAAAACCTAGGAAAAGATGAAAAGCATTGGACAAATTTTCAATCTATACCTATAACCCATAAAAAGATCAAAGCAAAGGACAAATTTTCTATCGGCCCTATGGAAAATTAGTGCGTTAATGGTAAGCCAAAAAAGCAGTTCTCCTCATCATTAAGACGACAGCTGCCCAAAAATTCCTCTTTATAGAACCCTTATAGAATAAAATATATAATTAAACATTATAATTCATGGTACTTCCTTCTCAACCTATCTTTTATATTGATTGCTTTCAATCAGATTATCGAGATATATTTTCGTCCCAATATTTATCAGAGTAGATTTTAAAATTATTTTCTTACCATCAAATGATGAGATTTTGATTTCACCTTACCATCAGATGATAGGAAAATAATATCAAAGTCTATTTTGTTGAAGATTGAGATGAAGAGCAAACTCTACCATGCTGATTCAAAGCACTCAAGAATTTCAGTGCAAGAAACATGATTGAGAAGGAAGAATATGGGTTTGCAAATGAAGGTACCCTAGTACAAAATGGTTAGTGCATGTTAGCTAGGGTTCTCAATGGGTAGTGTCAGGCTCGGATTTTGGCCCGCACTTGGCCATAAAAAAAAGTGTACTTTTTATCAAGCAAACTCGCATTATAAAAATAAGGTGTTTTAACGACAGTTAAAACTGTCGCTATTAACAAAAAAATTGTCACTACTAGTCCTGTTGCTACTGAAACAACAAAGTTTTTTTATAATGCGACAGTTTTAACTACTGCTAATAGTCTTATTTTTTTGTATTATCAGCCTAATATTCGGATCGAGTTAAATATATTACAACCCGGATAAATCCGGGCCGGGCTTGAGTTGAGTGTTCCAACACCAGGCCCGAATATATATATATATATATATATATATATATATATACTTTTAAAGTTATAAAAAATTTTATTTTAATTAAATATAATTTACTTAAATGCCCTGAGATTAATTGTTGTCCGTTATAATCATTGTGCAACAAACTAAAATAAAATATTTGAATAAAAGTGTGTACCCGGGACTCTATAATATTAATATAATTATTTAATTAAAATTTTAATCTTTTTAAAACTTTTATTATAAAAAAAAAGTTTAAGCCCAACCAAATTTTATTTTTAAAAAAAAAGTCGAAAAAAGCCCAAAAAACGCTCAAGTCTGGCCCGGTCCGATAGGGGCCGAGCTTGAGCTGAGTTGAACCCTAACCCGTCCCTAAACCGGCCCATTGAAAGCCCTAATGCTAGCAAGATTTTATCAAATTTGTCACTTTTAATTCAAAATATTAGACAGGTGTTTCTCTTATATTGGCTCTCATTTATTAGCCTTAAATTAAATGACACGTCATCATTATTACATAAATTGGTGCTAGTGTTATGGCGGACAGATTTTATTTAGATAAAGTACAAGGGGCTTACGTGGTGCGATGCAATTTGCCGTAAGATAATTAATACAAGGCGGTACACCATCTCGTCAGCGGCCTGCACTTTGTCTATAACAAATCTGTTTACTGTTTATAATCTTCCTTATTTATGCGGTTTCGATTAGGTCCAAATGGCTGAAATGGTTGAAGTCTAAATGGTTTAACTTTGTCCAAGCGGAATAGCAAAACTAAAGAAAGTTAAAAGAGATAATTGCTCCTAACTGACGTTGGTGTTTAAATGAATTTACACAACTATAATTACACTTTGATTTAACCATTTTATCCTTTGGCACACATCTATGATTAATTTAAATTATTTGAGTGATAATCCATCATTGAAACATATTTCAACCCAAAGTAATATGTTTATAAGTGAATGTGAATCGTCTGATTGATGAACTTTAATATCAGCCATTAAAACTAAAAAGCAATCATTGATATTATAGTCAACGGATCGTCTGATTTAAATCTCCCTAAAATATCATTTTTTGGCATGTTGCACTTATCTATGATATCTTCACTTTGACGGAACGGATCACCTACATCTTAAACCATTGATAATGTAAGAATATTCAAAATCCATTTTGGTGTTTAAGTGAAGGTCAGAGAGTCAGGATTCAAAGTTAAAAAGGCTTGAGAGTTGGGATTCCTCAATCATCTGATAACGGTAGCGAATTTTGCAACCAAAAGATCAACTTATGTTTCCACAGCTCCCACAATTGACTGCCTTGAATCAAATGCTAGAGGTAGTTTTTCGTTCCAATCTAGCATACAATAGATCTTGAGATCATCTCCCAAGTATTAGACGGTAGATATTGATTTCACGTGGCACCCATTGCTAATCATAGTGCACCATGGTATGCCAAGATCAAGGTCACTTTGAGATGTGTGCCATGTGTAACCAACATCTAACCATCGGCCTATTTTCGTGTATTTGATGCTTGTAAAATTTGGCTATTACATGTTCCTGGATTTGATGCCTGTAAAATTTGGCTACCAGCAAGATTTTTGTGTTTACACATATATGTGATTAATCAAAGTACACTGTCGGCAACGTATTTGCCTTACACCTATTACCAATTTCTAGGGATGCAAGTTTTGAACTGAACACCGAAACTGAATTGAAATCCAAGGGTCCCGAACCACGCTGAAATCCGACACAAACCAAATTGAACCCCAATTCGGTTCGGTTTCGGTTTGGGTGGCTCGAAACTGAAAACCGAGGGGTAGGCTGAGTAAAATGAAAAAAAAACTGAAAAAATTGATAAAATCGAAAAAAATGAAGAAAATCGAAAAAGTAGGTATTTTACCTACGCCGAACCTAACTGAACTGAACCGAACCGAACCGATCTGAATCGATTTCGATTTCAGGAAAAAAAAAAAGACCAAACCGAATGGGTTTCGGTTTGGAGTGTACTGAACCAAACACCAAAAAATTCGGGTTTGGTTCTGTTCAGTACACCGAACTTGCATCCCTACTAATTCCCAAAAAGTTGGCACCAAAGAGAAAATTTGATTATTAAAAAAAAGGGACAAACACCTCCAAGACTGTTATATAAATACCAACAAAGTGTTTAAATGATCTTACACTATCAATAGTTTAAGCTGTAGGTGATCCGTGCCGTGAAAGTAATAGATCATAGTTCGAATACAACAAGCTTATATTTTAGGAAGAATTAAACCATCCAATATCTATACTATAAAATCAATCATTCTTTTTAATTTTAATAGTTTGTATTAAAGTTCATTAATCAGATGGTTGGCATCCACTTATAGCCATATTATGTTGGATATATGATCCAATGATAAATTATTACTTGGATAATTTATATTGATCACAAATGTATGCTATAAGCTATGATAAAACTTAAAAGTCACTTCAATTGTGTGACATAAAAAGTGTAACTTTAATAGTGGAAGATAGTTTAAACGTGATTTTGGTGTTAGTGTAATTACAATGTAAAATGATATTTTGAAGAAGATGACCAAATTTTGAGCATAGCCTCTACTGAAAAGATTCAAAATGGTAAGCACCAAATTATTATTTTGTTGAGACTTTATCATTTATTTTGGGTTGCTGTTTTCCTCCGGATCTTCCTTCATGGAGGCCTTTTTCTTGGCAATGTGGGTTTTATGGTTTTTCTGACAAAAAATATGTTTTTACACAAAAGTGAAGTAGCCCTTTGTTTGGCTGCTGGGTGGGTCCCACTTTTCCCTGAAAAAACGAAAGTAACTCGAATTAAATTTTCAGCAAATTTTAGTGAAATCTCGTTGTTTGGCTGCTGAGTGGTCCCAATTTTCCAAAAAAAATAAACGAAAAATAATTTGGATTAAATTTTGATCAAATTTTTTTGTTGAACTTATTTCACTTTGAACCCAAGCGAAAATCGAGCTGCCGTTGGGCAGTGTATGGGTATAAATGACGACCTTCTTTACAATCCATTACAAAAAATAAAATTATTAGTCGCAATTTTTTGAAGCAAAAAATTGCCGATATTAATAAAAAAAATCTATTAAAATTATTAGTGACAAAAGTATTAGTGGCAGTTTTTTGTTAATAGCGACAGTTTTTGACTGTTGCAAATAATCTTATTTTTTGTAGTGATCAAAGATTCTTCCTTGACATATCTATGATTTTTCCTTTATATTGGGTTTATATTTTTCTCCTAATAGATTTTCCTTCATGAAGGCATTATTTGGCCATGCGAATTTTATGATTTTTTTTTTTTGTAAAAAGTGATTTTTTACACAAAAGTGAAGCAACTCGTTCTTTGGTTACTGAGTGGGTGCCACTTCTCCCGATTCCCAATTTTAAAGCAAACCTTTAGGAAAAAGGGGGTTTCACGTTTTTTTTAAAGCTCAGAGATCCGTGATGTAAAATACCCAAATGTGAAATTCCCATGAATATTGTCTGTCCATCTAGCCGCACGTGTGAGATCGCTACGGTGAACCGCCGGGTGCCCTAACGAACTCCGGTGGCCTCCACTGGAGCCCCTTCCACGTGGAGTACATGTACGGGTGCAATCTGACGGTGAACCGCCAGGTGCCCTAACGAACTCCGGTGGCCTTCACTGGAGCCCCTTCCACGTGGAGTACATGTTCGGGTGCAATCTGCTGTTCCGAAATCCTCACCGTCAGTATGAACTCCCTTTGCCTGCCGCCGAAGTAGAAGATCAACGATAGAGATTCGTAGGGGAAATTGACTCCGTCGTCGTAATCTTCATCTTTGTCTTCCGAGTGATTTTTTGGGAGTTGGGGTTGTAATTGGCACGGTTTTGGCCAAGAGTAAATCAGTTCCGACGTGAAAAACTCATCGGAAAAGGACTCCGATCAGTGGGCAATCCATTAATGGCCTGTGTGCTGCTATTAACAAACTTTCCAATTCAGTCCTTGCTTCTCTTTCACATAAATCTCCAACAGCTCCCAAATCATCAAAAGAACAAAAAAAAAATGAAGAAGATTTAAGGAGCTAAAACTATTTCCTTCTACATTGATGACCACTCATCTATGTTTTCATCAATAACTACCATTTTCATTAATAATTTAAAATATTTGATTACTAATTAGTGCTTGCTGTACCCCAGTTCAGTTTATTTACTCAGTTGATGATTTTATTTCTTAGATTGGTTATCCTCTGTCGCTCTATTCTTATGCACTTTAACCTTCCTCTGTTTTGGGTAATTTCTTGGGAGTCGGGTATCGGCGCGATTTTGGTCGGGAGCAAAATTGTTCCAGGGAGAAAAGTTAATCAGAAAAAAAACTTCAGTTACAAATTAAGTGTGAAGATTTTAGGGAAAAGATATATAGTTGTAATTTCTTAGTATTTTACACCACTAAGGATCTTTGAGTTTTAAAAAATCGTGAAAACACTTTTAACTAAAAGGTTTGATTTTTGTATAATAGACTAAAATATTTTAAAAGTAAAGTTGTTTTTCTAAAGTGCCGTAAATTAAAGTCACACTGAGTCATTACTTGCACTTGGAGGGTTAGCCCTTGCACCAAATTTAAAGAAACAAACTTGGTTCAAGACTAATTTGCTACTACGTTGCACTCAATCACATGATCGGATATCGTGGATAAGAATGTCTTGATGATCACAATTATTTTGTGAAAATAAATAAATTTAAATATGAGTCATTACTTGCACTCAGAAAATTAGTTCTTGCACCGAATTTAAAAGAAAGACTCAAAAAAGTTTGGCAACCTTTGCTATGTGAAAATATAATTTAAGTCGTTTGATTTGAAGGTCATAATTTGAAGATATTGACTATAAAATATTGAGAAAATTTTATATAAGCTCCTAAACTTTCAACTCAATGTCCGAGAGGCACCCAGCCCAGATTTGCCAGAAAATTAGTGTGGGACCCGACCTATTGTTTTATATATATATATAAGCATTGAATACTTACCCTTTAGAACCATTTTACTAAGGGTAGCTTTAAACACACCCATCAAATCTTGTTGGGCACATATCCCCAAAAAGTGGCCCTATGGAATCGGAAATTAACAGTTTGATAGGTGCACCGTGATCTTAATATCCCTTGTGTGAAAGATTGGAGCAAAAAATGATCTCTATCGTCTGATTTAAAGCAATCAATAATTTTTTTTTCTGTAAGTGCCCGACAAGATTCAGTGGGTGCGTTTAAAGCTACCCTTTTACTAAAATGTCATGAGATTAAAACCTTAACTCGGTTTAATTCTTGGGACATTTTAGTCAAATGACCCAAGTATCCCTATTAAATCACCGATTCACTCGCTATTTCTAAAATTCAACCCTAAAAACAAAGGATCAAAATTTTGGGTGTCATTTCGGTTTCGGAGGGGACCGAAATCGAAATTTCAATCCCATACAGAATCTAACTGAAATTTCGATCTCAAATTATCGTTTCGGTGGGGACCGAAACCGATAATTTCGATCATTTCGGCTAAATTTTTGATCCTTCCCAAAAACTCCTATAATATATGTGAGAGGCAAGTTTCTGGGCCTCTACACAAAAGAAATCGTACAATATGAATGTAGAAAAACTCTAAGGTACAAATTTTTTTTTGAGCTTCACTAAGGTACAATTTTAAATTACCTCATTGAATATCCATATTAATTATTAAGACCCTTTCTAAATAGTTGTTTAAATAACAATAAAAAAAAAACGTTTGGCTGGTAACTAGTCCGGCCCAGCCTCATAGAAGGGCCGGATTGGGCCGCATACATTTTGGCCTGGTAGGGGTCAGGCTAGGACTATGCTTCAAGGCACAAGGAGGAATGGGCCATTTTCTACCCTGACCCGGCTTCGATCCAGCCCGTTGAGAGCCCTACTCTATAGTTATGGTTCACCACTTTTTGCATCCAGCAGGTGCAAAGAGGGGGTGCCCACGTGCCCTAGGATTTAGTTGGAGGTTCTAAGGGGCTTGGAGTTTTTTTTTTGCCAGCAATACCATATGTTATGGAATTACTCTTTGTGCCTTATACTCTGGTGCGACAATTAGCTTCCTGAATTAGATCAGCCTACTCAAATCTTAAACCTGCACAGAAACGCATTAGGTTAGAGATTGTGCGGATTCCCAAATTCAAGTAATAGTGCGATATACAACGACTATCATAAGAGTAGCCCCACTCCAGGGGAGAGAGCGCATCGCTGGGGGTGATGTAAACCACCAACACAGTGACCCTAGTACACAACGTAACTAGAGCAACTGAGCGCCAAGCAAGACCCGCATACACGACTCAAGCCTACAAGGCTATCATACGTGTTCGATAGGAGATCATTTAGACCAGCGACACGTTCAGGGGCACGACGCCAGTTGCTAAGATCACTTCCCCATATATAAGAGTTTTACATCAGTTTAGGTGAAATAACGGGAGGACCTCAAATGTATTGGTCTGACATACCGAGCCTCTACTACACTAATACGCCTATGATGCCCCACATCTTCCCCCATTTGGCTTGTGTCGCAACCGCATCGTGTGCCCTGCTGGCACTGTGTCACAAACTCAAACTGTCACCATGCCGTGTGCCCTCATGGCCCACGATCAAAGCTCTCGAAGTATCTATGGTGAAGCCCTCATGGCTTGGTGACGCGTCGACGATGCTCCAACACTAGTGGTACAAGTGGCCCTGCTGCTGACCCAAATGGCCACACCGTGAGCCCCTGTCATACATGTCTTAGCCACACTTGTGAGGGTTCTCCTGGTGTCCACTAGGGTTGTCATATGACCGGGTTTCAACCCGGGCCTGGCCCGGCCCGGATAGGCCAGGTTCGGGCCCAAATATTTTGGTATTTAATAAACGGGCCAAGCCCGAATAATAAATGGGTTCGAGTTCGAGCTGCAAAGTATAAGGCCTGGCCCGATAAAAAGAGATCCTTATTAAAAAAAATAAAAAATTTAATATTTAAAAAATACTAGAAACCCGACCCGAATTCAGCACAGCTCGGCCCGAATAGCTAATTGGGCCGGGCTCGAGCTACAATATTTTAAAATCAGGCTGACCCCGGCCCGGCCCAGATAGCTATAAAGATCATAAGTGAAAAGATTGGCACCAAGCATAACCTTTATCATATGACTCAATGCACTCTAAAGCCATTATCCGATTCAACAGTTGATTGTATCGAATCATATGATAGAAATTGAGTTTTGCACCACTTTTTTTGCGTCATAGATCTATAGATCATAACCTTTATATTAGACGGTTTAGATGCAACCTCACCTCATAACTGTACCATTTATTTACATTGTAAAATTGTAACTTGGCCCCAGCTCCTCCGGCCAACATGCATTGACTGCTTTGAATCTGACAAAAGAGATTATTTTTTATCCCAATCTTTGACATGATGCATCTTGAGATCATGGGTATATCATTAGACAATTTTTTTATTTCATGCCCATTCCAAAAAATGACTGTGATTTGTATTTGAGCTTAATGTATGGTTGTTTGAGATTTGTACTACGCAGAATAAAAAACTATCTGAGTGTATGCCCATGATCTTAAGACCCATCTTGTAAAAAGTTGGGACAAAAAACAAATTCATAATCTAATTCAAAGCGATTAATGCATTGTGACTTGACGAGATAGGGTGAGAGTACATGGTGTGGAGAATGGTCCCTTAGGAAAATAATTTTACACAAAGAAGCCAAGCGGCTGAGAAACATAAAATCAAACCATTGTAAAATTTTTAAAGTAAAATTTCTCGTGAGTTATTTTATTTACAAGCCCATGTAAAGTGAAAAACAAATAAATTCATTCCCATAAGCTTTGTCAAACTAACAATAACAGAATGCTTAATATTTTCATAGCAGGGGGCCTAAGGAGTATTAGACCCCTGTATTGAATAGCATTTACTTCTAATCACAAAGAGAGATCAGTCCAACGAGTAGTTGCTGATCACTGCTGTGTTGACTTATGACTTAAAACACTAGTTTATTGCATGATTCGAAAGCCCAAAAACTCGACCCAGTTTTTCATTGAATCTATCAGGAGCTGAACCGGGTTGGGTCGACTTGGCCAAGTTTTGGGTGACTCCACCGAGTTTTTAAACCATGGTTTATTCTCTTTAGAATTGCTTCAAATGCCTCTCGCAGAACGATTTCAACCTCCCAAGACCATCTTCGAGTGCAGAGGGCCCTACAGCAAAAGTGATGCGAAGCCAATTTTTCATCCCCAACGCGCTTCCTGCATTTGAAATGACATGTTTTTTAACTCTTTTCCAACAAAAACCAGTATGATCAATGTAGTAATCTGTAGTCAACAATTTCTTCATTTTCAGGGCCTCAATTTCCGTGTGATTCAATCACTGATTCAAGATGAACGAGGAGCTCGATAGGAGAAGGAAAGAAGAAGAACAGATACAATCATGGTTCAAAAATTTCGGGTTTTTCTGTATGGGGGTGGGGGGGGAATATCGGCCAAAACCGAAATGAAATCCGACATTCTGATCCATGGATTTGTATACAACAGGATCGAAAAGAAAGGAAAAAACTATAACTGTGCCTTCATGTTTGAACTATAAAAACTGGTTTATATAGGGAAATGATAAAATGCCTTAAGTTTGAGTCATCAAGTGACTCGAGCAGATGACCGTCAGATCACAGTCAAATGTTGACCGTGATGTGATATGATGGTCACCCGATCGAGTCACACAAGACTTGAGTCAGGTGATCATTACCCTATATATTATCAATTGCATTTGTGGGTTGTGCTAGTAGGCTGTCAATGGGTTGGGTTGTCCCATGACCCGACCCACCCAACCATAGATCGGCTGGGTGTGAGCAGGCCTTGCAATATCTGCCTGACAGGCCGACTCAAAAGCTTGACTCAGACAGATTTTGGCATGACAGAAATTGGACACGTACTCTTGGCCTGTTGGGTCAGGTGCATGATAGAGTCGGGCTGAGGGTCAACGTGTTTGGCTGACCTGGATTTTGGCCCGACTCGTCCTTGTTGACAGCCCATGTGATACTATCAATAATATAAAGAAGCATAGTTTTATGGGGAAATTAGAAAAAAGGGATGGATTTCAAAAGGTTTTAGAGCATTATACTCACTGAAAAGGTTTTAGAAAATCAAAATTTCACGAAAATATCGGTTCTCGTTAGGTGAGATTGGTGGTCCAAATAAAGTCAACAAAATGTGTAATGTCGAACTTACTCTTCCATATAAACTCCAATCTTTAGGGTTGGTAATTGGCATTCCCTCTTTCGCTCAACCTAACGAGCGCCATCCCTCCCACGAAAACTCATCAGTGCCGGAGAAGATGAACAAAAAACCCTCCCTCCAAGTGCCCATCGTCTCTTAAAATCGAAGCTCACAGATAAAATGAACCAAAAACTCATTGGCACCAGAGAAGATGAACCAAAACTCCCTCTGAGCGCCCATCGTCCCTTAAAATCAAAGCTCACGGATAAGATGAACCAAAACCTCACCGGGGCCGGAGATGATGAATAAAAAACGGGCGAAAATTGAGCGGCACCGGAGAAGATGAACAAAAAACCGGCGAAAACTGAGCGGCGCTGAAAAAGAAGAACAAAAAACCAGTGAAAACTGAGCGGTGCCGGAAAAGAGCGACCAAAAACTCATCGGCACTGGAAGAGAGCGACCAAAAACTCATTGGTGCTGGAGAAGAGAACTGAGCGGCAGTAGAGAAGTGGGAGGGTACTTTAGTCCTTTCTGCCCGAAAAGACCATCCACACGTGAGATGCTTCTTCAATCTCACATCTCCTTAGAACTCTGATTTTTGTGCAATCCTAATTTTCTAAAACCATTTCACTTCGTATAATGCTCTAAAACCTTTTGAAATCCATCCCTATTTTCTAAAGTCCCCTAGTTTTATTGGCTCCCACTAAACTATTGAAGGCACCTATGCTGAAAAGCATTTGACTGCTTTGAATCAAATGGTGGAGCTAGTTTTTCATATCAATCTTCCACAATGGATCTTGAGACCATGGATGCACCATTGGAGATCAATTTTTTTATTCCACATGGCACACACCCCAAAAAGTGACCTAGAAATCAAGTGGCACACATCACGCTCAAACATGAATTTCAGGTCACTTTTTCAGGATGTGGGCCATGTGGAATAAAAAAACTTTCTGTCTGATGGTGCATTGGTCTCAAGATCCATTGTATGGACGATTGGGACGAAAAACGATCTCCATCATCTGATTCAAAGCAGTCAATGGTTTTCAGCATGTACATATCTAAATGTAAGGTTCATATTGAAGTGCTTGAATTTGATGGTACAGATTCTCCACCGGGGATTTTTCTTCAATGGCACAAAGGTCATAAGAGTTTCTGCCACTTGATCAACTTGGGAAAACAATTAACTAATTAAGGTTCATGTAACAAATAATAATAATATTATTATTATTATTTAATCCATATCTTGCAACAAATAATTATCATTAAGAAAATTTCTTTTCTGGGTCTCACCTGGCAGAATGAGCACAGATTCCTCCTTGGCTAGCCTACAGCAGAAGTCCACATCATCCCTAATGCCTTCAAGAAGTGATAGATTCAGCTTGACCTGCATTGTGCACCATACGAGAAAGTTTCCTCCAATGAATATTTCATAGCACAATAATATATATATGGGTGATGATCACCTGAATCGACGGCGTGACTCGAGCCAGAAGAGACTACATCTCCGCCGTCAACATTGACCGCATAGATCTAAACAGTCTCCTGACTCGAGTCACCTGTAACTCGTCTCAGCAGATTATTTCCCTATGTATAAATTATCACTAGAACTTGCTCACCATCACAAACATGGATCCCACGGGCTTCTGTGGACAAGTAATGGAACTAATCTCGTTTATTCGATTATAACAAATATCCGCTGTTTGGATCAGTAAATTCAATGTGTTCTTGAAGAAATCCTCTTTTGTATTCTGAAGAATTTGAGGAACCGCCGCCTGATACAAAAACATATTATATATGCATTCAGGATAGAATTTAGAACCGCCAGTTAGATAAATACATGGATTCATCATTACATCTTTACACAAGTTGATAATTAAGCACCCATTTGGAAATCCTTTTCAGGGCCCTAGAATCACTACTAGACCCTGAAAAGTGATTCAGCCCTTCACATCACTGTTTGGGAAAGAATCCGGACTCTCGCTTAGCGGGAATCAGGTCGCAGAAGTGATGCTAAACCAAATATGGCTTAAGCATTTTCTGGACCTTATTTCAATGTTTAAGTGTTTGATAGTTTTGGCCATCAAAGGAGAAAAATCTAGTCTAGTGGCAAGATTGTTGTACCCCACTTGACCCTATTGTGACGGGGCCAATACTCGAGCTTGCAGCATGGTGCTTGGGGCACGACATGTGGTGCCAGGAGGGCATGCGACATGGGGGCCAAGAGGGCCTTGTGACGTGGTCGCATGGAGGGGGAAGACGCGGGAGCGACATGGTCGCGACATGGACGCGACATAGCCAAGGTGGGCTAGCGATGTAGGAGTCGTTGCGGTATGTCAAACCAAGGGGTTTGAGGTCCTCCCGCCATTCTGGCTGAATGACTGTTTTACCCTTCTATGTGGGAGAGGAGCTGGAGAGTTGCCTTCCACCCACACGGGGCCTTGCGTTGCCAGAGGGGGCGCAAGTGTCTCCTAGGCCTGAAAGGGTGGGCCTAGGACGTCGACGCAGCGATGCCGTGTGGCACCCAAGGGAGATTGAAGTATGGCCCCGGACTACGCGTTGCAGTGCATACGGCTGGGCAACCTCGCGAGAACACCAGAGCGCTGCGTGAGACTCAGTTGAGCACAACAGCATGTGGGCTAAAGATGAACGCGTGCTAGTAATTCGGAACGCACACGAAGGCAGGCTGCGTGGGACTTAGTTGAGCACGCGAGCGCGAGGCACAAGACTGTGGGCTTGGTTCGGTATGTGAGCAAGACATGATGGCATGGGGGAGCTGCATGCCATGACTGTTGCGAGCGAGGTACTAGTGCAGTGCACAGGGTGAAGCTTGAGCAGGCCAAGTTTAGCACAGTGGTGCAAGCGAGCGTGTCATAAGGGGCACGATGAAGTTGGATGGTAGGCCGTGAAACAGAGGCAACCATGTTGGGGGAGTTCCCGTCCTCTAGGTCGGTGGTATCAGAGCTGATGTGTAGATGGGTTGGCTTGCACGCGTAGCGGCACATGCAGTTGAAAGCGTCAATGACGCCCGATCATTGGTATCGGTAGGTGACTTAGCGTGCGTTAGGTGCCGCACGGGACTGAGGTTGCGGAAGTGCGACCCCGTGACATTTTGGTATCAGAGCCAAGTTCGATCCAGAAGCGATGATGCTATTGAGCAATTGGTGCGGAGGCACGCGATGTGGTGTCAAGAGGGCACGCGACATCCATGAACAAGTAGTGCGGAGGCACGCGATGTGGTCTCAAGACGACACACGACATCCCTGAGCTAGTTAACAGGTGAGGTCCTTGTGACAGCAAAACCAAGTTGACCCGGTCGGGGTGACAGTGGGGAGCTAGTGGAAAGGTGCGAACCTAAGAACTAGAAATGAAATGCTAAAAAGCCTGGGAGGAGTTGGCGGGGTCAGTTCACTGCAATAATGCGTCAACGAGGACGTTGACATTTATGGAGTGGTGGAGGATGTGACGGGGCCAATACTCGAGCTTGCAGTATGGTGCTTGGGGCACGACATGTGGTGCCAGGAGGGCACGCGACATGGGGGCCAAGAGGGCCTTGTGACGTGGTCGCGCTGCGGGGACGCGACACGGTTGCATGGATGGTGAAGACACGGGAACGGCACGGTCGCGACATGGACGCGACATAGCCAAGGTGAGCTAGCGATGCAGGAGGCGTTGCGGTATGTCAAACCAAGGGGTTTGAGGTCCTCCCGCCATTCTGGCTGAATGACTGTTTTACCTTTCTATGTGGGAGAGGAGCTGGAGAGTTGCCTTCCACCCACACGGGCTCATGCTGCAGGGGGGGCAAGTGTCTCCTAGGCCTGAAAGGGTGGGCCTAGGACGTCGACGCAGCGATGCCGTGTGGCACCCAAGGGAGGTTGAAGTATGGCCCCGGACTACGCGTCGCGGTGCATACGGCTGGGCAACCTCACGAGGAGAACACCAGAGCGCTGCGTGGGACTCAGTTGAGCACGACAGCATGTTGGCCAAGGATGAACGGGTGCTAGTAATTTGAAACGCACACGAAGGCAGGATGCGTGGGACTCAGTTGAGCACGCGAGCGCAAGGTACAAGGCTGTGGGCTTGGTTCGGTATGTGAGCAAGACATGATGGCATGGGGAGCTGCATGCCATGACTGTTGCGAGCGAGGTACTAGTGTAGTGCACAGGGTGAAGCTTGAGCAGGCCAAGTTTAGCACAGTGGTGCAAGCGAGAGTGTTGTAAGGGGCATGATGCAGTTGGATGGAAGCCGTGAAACAGAGGCAACCATATTGGGGGAGTTCCCGTCCTCTAGGCGGGTGGTATCAGAGCTGATGTGTAGATGGGTTGGCTTCGTTGCACGCGGTAGCGAAGCACCGCACGGGTTGCAAGAGCATCGAAGGACGCCCCGCGACTGTTTGTATCAGAAGTAGGCTGACCTAGCGAAGCGTGCGTTAGGTATCGCACGGGACTGAAGTTGCAGAAGTGCGACCCCGTGACACTATGGCCTGGATCACGTTTTTCTTTTTAATTGGTAAAACACTATAATTTCATTAGTTAAAATAAAATTACAGTAGAATTAAAGCAGCAGAGCGAGGAACTCGGATAGAAAAGGAGAAGAAAATTACTAAAGTTTCCCATGTTGTTCAAGAGATTCAAAAAGGGTAGCAAGTTTAAGGATGACCGAGGCATACCTTGTTCCCAAAAGAGAATAAATTAGATGGATATCTTATGCCGCTATACCCCCAAGCATTAGAATTGGTGAACCTTGTCATGTCCATGGTTCAAAATTCTGGATGAAACTGATACATATCATCCCATACGTATCAGTTTTGGAGCAGACTGAGTCGATACATGGAATGTATAAACCCATATATTTTTGTATATATCGGGCGATACATATCGGTTTTGAAGTTGGATGATACATACCGAAAAACCGAGATTTTGACCGATGGTCATGTTCACAAGCATATGTTAGGAGTTGGTATTATGTACCCGACCTAAGTGCAGCCTTGGCCTTCTGTCAATCTTCTTCAACCTCCTTAAGGCATCCTTGGGGAATGGACAGATATTGTAGAGCATCAAATCAGTAGAAGGTCCAGAGTGTAATTTCATTTTATTCATATGCTCATAAATAACTGGGTGTTGTGATAGGTTTACCCCAAGGTAGACTCGCTTAAGCAGGAAACAAATCCGCTTGAGCGAGGTGAGCACTCCGAGAGTGAAATCTTTCGGGTTTAAGTCGCTCGAGCGACCCATGACGACCCGTGACGTGTGCAGAGTCCGATTTTTGAGCAGTTTCTCTTGGGTTAGAAGTAAGACTTGGGACTTCTATAAAAGGGAAAGCTCATGGACGAATTAGGAGAGCTTGGAGAGAGCTTTTGAGAGAGTTTTTTAAGATAGAAATTTGGGCAAATACTTTGGAGAGGCAAGGTATTGAAGAATAGCTTGGGGATTGAAGATCTGATTGAAGCCGTTCTTGTGCTGAAATCGTTACTATATTTCGGCAGATCTCTTCTTTGTTTTTTAAAGACGTCCTCGGGTTTTACAGCGGTTTGGCTGTGGAAGATCGGGTTTGATCTTGTTTGAGAGTGCATTAGAGAGAAGAGAGTGTGTGCATTGTAAACGTTCATAAATAGTGCATATACTCCTCTGGACGAAGCCCACGATTGGGTGAATCATGTAAGTCTTTGTGTTGTGTGTGATTGTTCTTTTGCGCCTTCTTATTTTTCCGCATTCATCGCGATTGGGAGTTCGTTAGTATGGGTTGAATTTCTAACAAGTGGTATCAGAGCCAAGTTCTAGGTTCACACTACAATGATGATGAAGGTCTTGAATGCACGATTCGAGATGGAGAAGTTTTCAAAGAAGAATAATTTCGCTTTGTGGCAAGTCAAGGTGACAGATCTCCTTATCCAACAAGGCATTGATGATGCTCTACTTGGGAAGGAGATGAGGAAGAAGGCAAAGATGTTCGATATAGAGTGGAACTCTATTGATAAGAGAGTCGTAAGCACTATTCGATTGTATTTGTTCGATGAAATTCTGTACAACGTTCTTCACGAGAAGACGAATCGTGGATCTGTGGAAGAAGATGAAATCTCTCTACGTGACAGAGTCGTTGTCCAACAGACTCTTCATGAAGAAACAACTCTACACCCTTCGTATGAAGGCTGGTACGTGTATTCATGACCATTTGAATTCATTTAATAAAATAGTTAGTGAGCTATTGAGCATTGAGGTGAAACTTGAAGAAAAAGATCTTACACTTCTCTTACTCACCTCACTACCACCATCTTATGAGCACCTTGTTACCACATTAATTTATGGTAAAGATACTATTGCCATCGAAGAAGTGAATGCTGCACTTCTTTCCAATGAATTGAGAAAACAACCCGAATCCAACTTCGAAGGGATTAGTCTCTTGAGCGAAAGGGGTCGGAACCATAATCGCAAAAGAGACAAGTCTAGAGAGGATAATAAATCAACAAGAGAAAACATCAGGTCCAAATCTAGGGGTGATAAAAAGATCCTTGAGAAGTACAATATTAGTAATGACAAGCCTGCATCAACTCGTCTTGCAAAGCACTTTAAACTCACAAAGAAGATGAGTTTGTCCACACAGGCAGAAAGGGAATACATGAAGAATATTCTGTATGCAAATATTGTTGGGAGTTTGGTGTATGCCATGATGAGTACACGTCCAAATTTAGCATAGGCCTTGAGTGTGCTTTGTAAGTATATGTCTAATCCGGGTAGGGAACATTGGCTTACTGTGAAATGAATATTGAGATATCTGAAAGGTACAACTGAACATGGTTTGATGTTTAAAGGTGGAGATACATGCGAGTTGGATCTCTACGGTTATGTCGATTCCGACTATGTTGGTGACCTTGACAGAAGAAGGTCAACCACGGGGTACGTGCTTATCCTGGCAAGTGGAGCAATCAGTTGGAAATCTATGCTCCAAGGGATAGCTGCATTGTCAATTATAGAGGCAAAGTATATAATAGCTACAGAAGCAGTTAAGGAAGCCTTATGACTTAAAGGTTTGGTCAGTGAATTTTGTGAGGTTGATGAGAGCACCGGCATCTTCTGCGACAGTTAGAGTGTCATTCACCTAGCAAATAACCAGGTCTTTTATACTAGAACAAAGCATATATGTCTGACTTTATTTTATCAGAGATATGATAGAAGATGGAGAAATATCGATTGAGAAGATCGATACAAAAGAGAACGTAGCAGACATGTTGACCAAGCCGGCTACACAGAATAAATTTAGGCATTGCCTAAACCTGATTAACACTTGTTGAAGAATGTTGATAACGTGGTTGGGGTTGAAACCTAGGTGGATATTTATTGCGCGGAAGCTCACAAACTAACCAACGATCGCACGATGAATGATCAAATAAGAACATAAAAATAAAACAAAATCAACCACAAACATACAAGAGATAATATTTACGTGATTCGACAATATGCCTACGTTCATAGGTAGCGATAATCCACTATATTGATGATTCCATAAGAATACAAGAACACTCAAGCCTCACCAAACCTCTCCTCAAAACCCTACACTGGTTTTCCAAAGCTTTACATCTCAACTCTCTTCTATTTTGGTCAAGAGCTTTCCCTTTATATAGAAGACACAAATCCTATTTCTAATCTAAGAGAAACTAGCCTTATATAGAGTCTGAACATTGCCAGTTAGAGTCAAACTACAATTCAACCTCCAAGTTAGAATCCAACTATAATTCAAACTCTCCAAGTTAGAGCTAACCTCCAAGTTAAAGTTCAACTACAATTCAAACTCTCCAAGTTAGAGCCAAATAACAATTCTCCGCCTGGCTCTAAGCTTCACCATATAGTTTGAGGCAACCTCCCAATTAGAGTCAAACTACAATTCAATCTCTAAGTTAGAGCCAAATAATAATTCTCCACCTGACTCTAAGCTTCACCATGTAGGTTGAGTCAACCTCCAAGTTAGAGTCAAACTACAATTCAATCTCCAAGTTAGAGCCAAACAATAATTCTCCACTTAGCTCTAAGCTTGACCATGTACTATTTCTTCCGACCATCGCTATTCTCATATTACCGCTGCCACTAACACCCCAAGGGCACTCAAACCTGCAACTTGTATAGTTGCTTCTTGAGATATAGACGACTCGTCAGAGATTTCGTCATGCAGAGACTCCAATTTGGCCCACAGCGAGGCCGCCGAGTTCTCCCGCATTACGTTGTACGTAATTTCTTTCACTAGATATAGCTGAATCGTACTACACGCTTGAAGTTCGAATTTTTTGCAATCACCATCGGACATATTCGTCGGTTTATCCGAAAGCCCTTTCAATGCCTTGTGCAGCCCTTGTTGAATCAAGATATCCCGGATTTATACGTGCCACAAGTCGAAATTAATTTTCCCATCGAATTTCTCAACCTCGAACCTCGCATTTGAAACTTTTGTGGACTTCGATGCCATCTTCGATCGTAGAACAAAAACCTCTCTCTAATACCAATTTATTGCGCGAAAGCTCACAAACTAACCAATGATCTCACGATGAACGATTAAATAAGAACGCAAAAATAGAAGAAAATTAACCACAAGTCGGAAGAAAATACAAGGGACAATATTTATGTAGTTCGGCAATATGCCTACGTCCACGGGCAACGATAATCTACTATATTGATGATTCCATAAGAATACAATAACACTCAAGCCTCACCAAAGCTCTCCTCAAAACCCTACACTGGTTTTCTAAAGCTTTACATCTCAACTCTCTTCTATTTTGGCCAAGAGCTTTCCCTTTATATAGAAGACACAAATCCTACTTCTAATCAAAGAGAAACTAGCCTTATATAGAGTTTGAACGTAACTGGGTCATTGCCAGTTAGAGTCAAACTACAATTCAACCTCCAAGTTAGAGCCAACCTTCAAGTTAGAGTCCAACTATAATTAAAACTCTCCAAGTTAGAGCCAACCTCTAAGTTAGAGTCCAACTACAATTCAACCTCGATTGGGTGAACCACGTAAATCTTTGTGTTGTATGTGATTGTTCTTCTACGCCTTCTTATTTTTTCGCATTCATCGTGATCGGGAGTTCGTTAGTGTGGGTTGAATTTCTAACACTAGGCACTTCCCAAGGCTTGACCATTTGATAAGGAGATTAGTGCTCATAAATAATTGGGCATTTCGCGAGGCTTGACCATCTAATAAGAACAGCAATGACCTTAGTGCCAAGACTGGCACCCGGGTTTGGTACCTAATAACTACTCATCTATCACTGCAAAATGGGTGTCTAAACTATGCATTATTATAATAATAATATTTGTTATAATTATAATTTATTGGAATGATTTTACAGTGTACTTCGAAGATTTTCCAAAATGGAAGTATTTTACGGTTTCTCTAAATCAACTAAAAATTGGATTGCGAAATACTCAGAGGGCATAGATTTGATGGAAGTTTGGATGGTGGATACAAGACTCAATAGAATAAGGTAAATTGAAAACTCAATGGAATAATGTATATGACCGATTACTCATAAACAAAGTTGTGTGTTCTCTTGATATCTTTCAGTTGACTCGAGTAGGTCGCTGCAGCATGGAACACCTCCTTCACTGCCACTTCACTTCTGAGGTGTGTCCTGTGTACCCATAGTTACCAAAATCTGCTATTTTTTTGAAAAAACTGGTTAACTTTTTTTTCTCATAAACGTCGGAAACAAGTTTAAAACGTCTCTTTAAAAAAAAAACTCATATTTTAAAAAAAATTGCAACTACGTTTTAAATGTGTTTTCTACAATGTTTTCTCGAAATTTCCCTCATTTTTGTTCAAAAAATATTATTATTATTTTTAAATATTTTCTTTAGTTTTTCTCAAATGTTTCCAAATTTTTTTCCGAATTTTACCAATGTTTTCATATTTTTTCGTTTTTTGGCCTTGCCGACTTGTTTCCGAATTCCAACTTGGTAACTATGTGCATACCTTCATCACTTCTTGGGTCTTCCTAAGGAGAGCAACCAACTGATTGAACAATGGGAGGTGATGACTTTCCCTGACCTCAAAGGTGCCATGTTGAATGTCTATTTCTTTGCAGTGTTCTGGGGAGTTTGGCTCAAGCGTAACACTCTTATTTTCCAGAGGATGGCCAAGCCTTTCAAGCTAGTATCCAAGGTAGTGCAGGATCTGGCTCTTGACTGGGGATCAAAGGTGCTCAACGAGGAATCTTTTAGGGGGCTGTTCCTGTTGGAGGAGTGAAACTCCATATGCTCAAACATGTAGTATATGTTGTTCTGGTGAGGGTTGAGGGGGTGCCCCTCGGGTCTTTGTGTTTCTGGTGCTCCGTGGGGTGGGGTTGGTCTGCTTGGTAGTTTCTCACTACCTCTCGCGGTCCCACTGTTGGGGTTTGTTTTTCCGACGTGTGGGTGTATTTTTTGCCTTTATGCTTTTTAATGAACTTCTTTGTTACCGATAACAAAAAAAGATTTTTTTTTTTTTTGTAAATGATAGAGAAGGTTGAGAGAGAGAGAGAGAGAGAGAGAGAATCAAAATTCGGAAATGTGTGGCTCGGGGTTTGCAAATGAACATAGTCAAATCGAGCATGCCACAGGACAATGTGCTCTCTATATAAAACCAAAGAGGATCAAAATTCGGAAATGGTTTTGCTTATACTTTGATTGAGATATTTGGCATTATTTCCTAAAACTTTTTGTAGTTCCAGTTCTCGTGATGGAAAGCCAATTTTGCACAATGTAGGTCAGAGAAAAGCAGGTTTTATTTCCTACTGTAGAACTGTGTGTGACGGCCTCATTAATTTGTGCGCCAGCATGAAGGCATGACGACCTTGGAACTGGGCACTTAGCTAGCAAGAAGGCAAGCGGACCTTGTAAGCTAGCCGTGTAGCACACGTGGGCGCAGAGGCACGTGGCCCTGCGATGCGTGCATGAGTCCCTGATGCATGATGCAACGGTGACCCGAACTAAGCTGCGATCTAGTATGGTGACTAGACGCGTGAAGGCTTAGAAAGCGGTGCTCCGCGGTGGAGCACGCGACGTGGTGCCAAGAGGGCACGCGACGTCCTGGTGCCATAAGGCACGTAATGCGGTGCTCCGCGTATGAGCACGCGACGTGGTGCCAAGAGGGCACGCGACGTCCAAGTGCTAAGGCACATGAGGCGGTGCCATGGTGGCACGCGATGTGGTGTCAAGAGGACACGCGACATCTAGCTTGTATGGCAAGCGATGCGGTGCCAAGAGGGCACGCGGCATCTGGGTGCAATGACGGACCCGATATGGTGTCGAGTTGACACGAGACACAGTCACAACTTAGACGTGATGCGGTGCCATGAGGGTACGCCATGTGATGCCATGAGGGCACGCAACATGAGGCCATGAGGGCCTTGCGACATGGTCGCGACTCAGTGCGATGTTGGACATGAGGGCCTCGTGACGTGGTCGCGATGCGGACGCGACACGGTCGCAAGGGACGCTGATGCGTGACCTCGCAAGCCATGTGGGCTTGGAGGATGGCACTGGGTGCCACGGTCAGAGGATCGTGTGCCATGTTTAATGACAAGACACCACCTTTGCAGGTGTGTGCCACGGGCAGGAGATCATGTGCCATGGGGGTATGACAAACCAAGAGGTTTAAGGGTTTTCTGCTACTTTGCCTAAGTTGGTCTTTGGACCATACATAGGGGGAAGGGAGCTGTGGAGCTATTCTCCCACACATGGGGCCTTGCATTGCGGGATGAGCGCATGTGCTTTCTAGGTTAGGGGTGGGCCGCCAGCGGCGATGCCATGTGTCACCTGGGGTGAGGTTACCATTTGGCCCCATGCCGGCGTCGCGGTGCACATGGGTCGGTGACCTCACTGGGGCACTCAAGGGCTAGGTGGGACGCAGCATTACACTCAGCCGAGGGCCCGAGCGGAGGTGTGTTGGTCGTGCGTACCACACCCGATGCTTGGTTTACAGAGCATGAAGAGCCGCATGCTACTCCTAGTGTGCTGGTCGTGTGGACCACACACGTTGGTTGGCTTGAACGGCATGAAGAGAGGCATGTCTTTATCTTAAGGCAGTGAGGGTGAGGGCCAAGGGCAAGGCGAGGTCGGCATGTGTGTCGCAAGTAGACACGATGCATTGAGTGGGTTCACCTCGAGTGAAGGCAACCACGATGCGGGAGTTCCCGTCCTCTAGGCGGGTGGTATCAGAGTGATGGTTGGATATGAGGTCTCGCTGTGCGCGGCAGAGAGATGTTGCACGGGCGTGATAACCAATATTAGGTTATGCTTTGTGACAAACTGGTATCTGAGTCAGGCTGGCCTCGCTGTAGCGGCAGCGAGGCGCCGCACGGGTGTCGAAAAAAGTTACCCCGTGACATGTGGCTGTTCTAATCATGGCTTCTATGTTTTATCATAATGGGTGTTCTCAAGGGAAACAAAAAACTCTGCTTCATAAATGAAGAAATAACATTTTTAGCTTGCTTGTGTGGTCAACACTTGATGCACAGAAAAAGGAATTAGATTGAATTATTTCCCTCAATATTATAGGTACCTCACATTGCTAACATCTTTCAGTACAAATTAATTGGACAAAGGTACTCTCATTTTCAAAAATAAGTTTTGAAGTAGATACAAACCTGAATAAAGGTTGCAGGATCAGAAGAGATATTGAGAAATCCTATAATGCAATCTACAATCTGAGAAGAATAAAAAGGAGGCAAGTTAGAAACGGCTTTGCTATTGTTTGATTATACTCAATCGCTATTGCAATACACACCTCCAAACAATGCACACATAAGATTCATGGTTTAATGTTTCGGACGAAACTGGTACTTATCGTCTGATACGTATCGATTCTGGAGGTCACCGGTATGATACTTTAAACGTATGGTACCGGTGCATTACATATGTTATATGTATGTATCGGATGATACATACCAATGTATCGTCTGGAACGGATACGTATCGGTTTTAGAGCTCGATGATATGTACCGGAAACTGGTATTTAAAACCATCATAACAATACATCATAATAGATCTCTGTCAACATATCAAACTCTTTTCATATCAAGTAACAAGGTCCTTGGAGAATCAAACTATCTGTCAATTTCAGTAGAGCAGCTCCTGCTTCAATCATATTAGGCTGATTAGAGGAAATCTTTCACATAAAGCAAGGATGATTTGTAGAGAGCAAGGTATCGGTATCGGTCCTCTTGGACTGATCCGTCGATACGGATACAATATCGCCGATGCTGAATTGGTCCTTTTATTTTGGAAAAAAATAAAATAAAATTGTATCGGTCAGTATCAGCCGATACCAAGATAATATCGGCCCGATTCCGATATTGATGCCAATACCACCCTGATACCTGTATCGGAGTGGTATCGGTTCTCGATGAAACTGATACGTACCACTGATACGTGATACGTATCGACCGAATTTTGACACCATGACAGAGTATAGCAAAGTTATAGGATAAGCCATAAAGAATACGAAACAGGCAACTATTATCTAATTAATTAATGGTTCCCCTCAATAGAAGCAAAACCTATATTATATAAGGAAGAGAACAATATATATAGCGCCAAAGCTAGAAGCTTAAGGTGTGTTAAAACAGGATGCAAGAAATGAATCCTAATAAGTAATGCCGATTTCAGATGAATATTCCATCCAATTATTTGAGATGGATAGATAGAGTAAAAAAAAATGATAAAATTTGGATTGCTGGTGTATTTTTAAATTTGCATTTTAAAATTTTAGTTTTCCTCTTGTTTTGCTACTACTCAAGACTAGCCTACTTATTCTAATCCTACATTGGAAACCAACTAAAACTTGGTGTGCTATATATATAGTCCCTTACCTATTGGTTTTGAGTAATCACTAGAGATGGCCCACGCGTGGGTGCGGTTGGCCCAACTTGGGAGGGCCAATCCGAAAACCAATTAACCGGGCATGTGCGCACGCACGTGCCTGCACAACGCAAGGGGGGTGCAAATTCTATTTTCTTGCATAAATTATTATCTTGCGATAACAACAAGGACATGAGAGAAATTTTAACAAAACGAAGGATTGAAATGATAAGAGCACAAGGGGAAGGGAGAGAAGAGGAAGAATAATAAAGACTTGAGGAGGGTAGTGAGGATTGAGATATAACATGAACTCAATATATGCATGCATGTATATATGATAGCCATAAATTTGTAGCAGGTAAAGAAAAGTTACAGAGCACCTTATTTTTTTTCAGGACACCATTGGGGTCATTTGTTACAAGCCAACCGAGTCTCCAACCGGGTACTACCCATCTCTTTGAAATAGAACCAATCGTAACAACCGGAACAATCGATCCAAACACCCCCATCGGAATAAATGGATTACTCCCAAAAGCAAGATGGTGATAAACTTCATCTGCGATCACAAGAATTCCAAGCTTCCTCGCAGTCTCAGCAACCTAAACGCAATATGAAATCATCATCAATATTATATATAACCATGGGTCAAAATCTTGTTCTTGTCCGAAACCGGTATGTATCGGACACTACAAACCGGTATTTTAAACCATGTATACTACAGTTCCGTTAAGTTAACTCTATACATGTATTGTATTGATAGCCAAAATGCAATATTTTATAAAAAAATTATCCAAAAAAACTGATCAATAACGAAATGGATAGAGGTATTTACAACCGAAGATTCTTTCTGCGCAACTGATGGTTCCACTGTTAACACCATTGACAGCCTTGAATCAGATGATGGCGATCGTTCTTCATGGCCCACCTATCAGACAGTCAAATGTTGATTCCACATGCAACATATCCCCCAAAAGTGACCCAAGAACCCTTCTCATGGTACACCGTGATCACAGATGTGTGCCACGTGGAATCAACACTTTACTGTCAGATAGGTGGGCCACGATCTCAAGATCTATATATTCTGTTAAAAGATTGGGATGAAAAACAATCTCCATCATCTGATTCAAGGCAGCCAATGGTGTTAAATACCCTTATCTCATAGATATCTCAAGCAACAAATAGGAAAAGATCATAATTTAGATAAGGCTATGAATAAAGTATCACAGCACCTTCTCCAAATGTTGATAGCTGAAGACATTGCCACAAGGGTTTCCAGGGTTTATCATGAACATTGCAACAGTATTCTCATCTGCGAGATTCTCTACAGCATCAAGATCGATCTCCCAATTCTTCTCTGGAAGAAGATCGAAATGCCGAGCTTCAACATTGCTAAAAGTCGTGCGTGAGTCATAAAATGGGTATCCTGGCCTTGGAAGTAGCATGTTCGCACCCGGACGGGCGAGGACAGAAACTATGGTCTCAATTGCTTGTGTGCCGCCGCAAGTCATATAAACATCGTCGGGTGAAAGCTCGTACGGAAGATCACGAGAGAGATACTCTGCTATTTCCCTTTGATATGAAATATACATACACAGATCAACTAAAACCATACAGATTGAAATTATAACTACTTAAAAATAAATAAAAACTGTGATGTGAAAAAAAAAAAAACATCATTGAACTGGTAGAATTTCGTGGACAGTGACCAAAACTATTAGCAGCCTAGAGTAGGTGACAATAACCATATTAACTGTCTAATGTAAAGGACCCATAGGATGGTTAAAATCATCTTATCTGCATCAGTTCTAGCAAATGATTCATCCAATAAGTGGTTCATTAATCAAACAATCCCATTTGATGCTCATGTGCACTAATTACCTAAAAAAGTGGGTTCTTAGTGGCAAAATACAGATTCGGGTGTAATACGGCAATCGAAAAAATCAATAAAAAACGGTAAAATACAAAAAAGTTCGGAAAAAACGGGAAAGAATTGGAAGCCAAAAAAACACTATAAAATATATAGGAATAAAAAAACAGGTATTCTACGCATTTTTTAGTTTTATGATATATTTGAAAAAAAAAATGTATTTTAAAGTTCGATAAAATATGGGAATACAGCGTATAATACGTGTTTAAAACTCAAATGCGCATGTTATACTCAAATACATGTTTTTTTCCTTCAATAATACGGGTATTAAAAGGTTTTTAGTACTTTTGAGTAAAAAAGAGTGCTCTTCCTCAAAAACAAGAAGTCAAATTCGATGACCAGAATTGTTGTGTTTAAGTCAATTTTGATGAATGAAGAAATGTTTTGGTAGATCAATCCAAAGGAATAAAAGTTTCAAACAACGGGAATATTTGAAAACTAATTGCAATAAAGGACAACAATCCCTAACAATAGCAAAACTGGCTGCCATTGACATGGTGGAAACATCATGTTGGCTGTGTGATTTGAAAAGACTATGATCAATCTAAAGCTATATAATGATGAAGATTAGGATAAAAAAACATTTCTATCATATGACCCAAAATGATTTAATATATGCAAACCTATGCAGTGCACCCAAAAGATTCTACAAACACAATTTTTGCAAACTAATATATATATATATATATATATATATATATATATATATATATATATATATATATATATATATATAAGACTATGATCTATCTAAAGCTATATAATGATGAAGATTAGGATAAAAAACATCTCTATCATATGGCTCAAAATGATTTAATATATGCAAATTTGTGCAGTGCACGCAAAAGATTCTACAAACACAATTTTTGCAAACTAATATATATATATATATATATATATATATATATATATATATATATATATAAGACAACAGTTAGGTGCTCCAATAGGGCACAATGAGCGTGCCTCAATGGTCAACCTGGAGCTCCACATGTGGCACTCAAAACACTGCTTTGGTGCCACGTGGAGCAAGGTTGTTTTGTTTAGATCATCTTTTAAAAAAAAGCCCAAAACTCATTTCCACTGTTTTTATTTTAGCGTTGAAATTTAGAACATTGAAATCGGTCAATGTTTTGACTTTTGCCTTAAAACAAATTTTTTTTATAGAATTAATCTAAACAATGCATTTGAGCTCCACATGGCATCAAAACAATGTTTTGGGTGCCGCGTGGAACTCCATGTGGACCATTGGGGGACATAACCCTTTTCTATCATATATATGGACGTAGAGACCCACCTGGGTTAGCGGCCTAGAGTTGAACCCTGCGCTAGTGCCATTTAGGTGCCAAGTGGCACCTAATCCAAAGATCAGGTGCCAAGGAAACATGAACTAAATTGATCAAGTCCATCCAAATTTTTTTTGAAAAAACATCTTATCAACCATTCAAAACTTGGTCAATGTTGTAAAATATTCAATGCACCAAGTATGCTAGGTGTCACCAAAAATTGGACCATGATTTGGAAGGCAAAAAAATTTATGGGTAAAGGTAGTTTAGTACCATAATTACTTAGTTCGCTAATTCGGGTACGCAATTCGCTATTTTTAAATGAATTCAATTCTCTAGGATAAGATAAGTTTTAAAATTATTTATTAATTACATAAAATTTTATGTTCAAATTATCTTTTATGCTTTTAAAGTTTTAAGTGAATTCAATCGCTTGTTATGCTAAATTCAATTCGCTATAATCAATTTGTGATTCGCTGGATGAGTGAGTGAATTAAGTAACATAGCATGATAGCATGGACCAGGTAACTTAGTTGATCCCACATTAATTTTCTGCCACGTGGCACCCAATCTCATGATCGGGTGTAACGGATAAGAGCGGATTGATCATTGATGTTTATAAATATGTTGTGAAAAATAATTAAAATAAAAAGATATAAAACTACATAGTCAATGGCGTCAACCATGGTGAGAAATGAGTAGTAAAACCAAATGTGATTTTACCATTCATATACGTGCAACCGCATGGTTTTATATATTTTATTTTAAATTTTTTTCTCACAAAACAATTATGATCATCGAGCTGCTCCTCCGATCATGTGATTAGGTGTCATGTGGCTGCAAATTAGTGTGGGACCCGGTAAGTTACCCAGTCCATGGTACCAGGCTACCTTTACCCAAAATTTATTTATTTTAGACTACATCCCACGAGACTGATGACTCCAAAACAGTTGCCATTTAATTTTGGAGATCACATGCCACGTGGGCACTGGCTTAGCCACATAAAAGGGTGTGGGGGCTCAAGCCCCCATTTAACTCTAGAGTTTCTGTTAAGTATGGTTCTTATACAATATTTGTTTGTATATATAAGGCCCCAAATCTATGATGTAGAAGCCCCCAAATCGGCTCAAGCCCCCATTTAATTCTAGAGTTTCTATTAAGTATGGTTCTTATACAACCTTTGTTTGTATATAAGCCATTAAGCCCCCAAATCTATGATATAGAAGCCTCCAAATCGATGGTAAAATAATTACTAACATTATATTTATCATTTGTAGCCCCCACCAACAAAAATTCCTGGCTACGCCCTTGCACGTGGGACATGGCATACGTGCAGTTTTCCAACGCTGCACCTCTAATGCAGTGACCATTTAACTTATATATATATATATATATATATATATATATATATATATATATATATATATATATATATATATATATATATACAGGACAGCAGTTAGACCCCATTGATGGGCGGATAGCAAAGGTTGGTGAGTGTCTAGAAATTCATGAATTGGTAGCAAACAAGGGCCAGGCTTTAGCCCGGCCCGGCTTGCAATGGGCTGGTATGGGTTAAGGTAGATAAGCCTGATGCATAAATAGGCTGGCCATGCCCAGCACAATTAGTAAGCCCAGACGGGTTTGGATTAGACTCAAAAGCCCGATAAAAATCTGGCCCATTTAAGCACGGCCCGAACTCAGCCCGATTCCATCAAAATGAGTTAAGTTAAATATAGTAATAGATGGGTAGCCCATGGCCCGGCCCGGCATGGGCTGGGTACTGGATAAGGTAAGGCAAGACCTATTCATAAATGTTCTGGCCAGGCCAGACTAGTAATCGTGCTGCGTATGGGCTAAGCTTCAACAAGCCCGATTATATTCGGCTCGTTTAGGGCCTGACCCAAACCCGTCCATGGAGAACCGACCGAAGTTTAAAATTAGGATTAAGATCTTAAGATAAGTATGTTAAGATTAGGGTTGTTAAGGATTATGTTTATCTTCTTTATGTGTAAACATAAGTCTATTTAGAGACTCTCAAAGATTAATAAAACAACATTAAGATCTCCACAATGTAGTCTCTGGTGTTCTATCTTCTCTCTTCCATCTCCTTCTTATTTCTTCTTTATTTTAGATTTTTCACATGATATCAGAGCCCTGTTTGGCAAAGTTGCTTCTATATCTAGCTGAAAATGATGTGCATTTTGAGAAGCAGCCTGAGGCTGCTTCTCCATTTTCAACTAGAGGTGGCCAGACATGGCCCAAGTAGCTGGAAAGTATTTCTCACCCAATATGTTACCTTGAAAAGTGCTTTTTGGAAGCAACTTTGCCAAACACGAGAGATGGTCATATCCTTAAGTGGAAAGTGCTTCTCACCCAATATTTTACATTGAAAAGTCACTTTTGGAAGAAATTTTGCCAAACATGGCCTTCATTATTTTTAGAGTTTATACCTCCCATAAAGGCATAAACACTCTTTATAGCCTCACAATCTCATTATTTTTATTTAAGATCTATTTAACGTTTTCCTGCAAAAGGCTCATATTCTTTTAAACGATCGAGGGTAATAGATAATATTTCGGATTGTTTAGATATTTAAACAGATACGACCGAAGTTTAAAATTATGATTTAAGATTAGGATTTTTAGAGATTATGCGTATGTTCTTTTTTTTTTTTTTTTTTTTTTTTAAAAAAAATATGATTATGCTTATCTTCTCTATATGTGTAAAAGGAACTCTATTTATACTCTCAAAGATTAATGCAATAACATTAAGATTTCCACAATGTAGCATCTCGTGTTCTATTATTTTTCTTTATTATATTAATTTCTAGAAGAAAAAAAGAAAAAGGGCACCCATGAGCTAAAGATCTTTAACACAAAAAATTGGCAGAAAGTATGATCTCTATCTTATGATTTAATGCTGTCAAAGGCCATCGTCCGATTCAACAATTGACTGCATGGAAACAGATGATAAAGATTGTGTTTCATGGCAATCATTTGCATGAAAGATCTTTAGATCATGAACTTTAAATCAGATGATTAAGTTGGTGTTTTCACATGACACAGATCTCGAAACTGCGAAGTCTTTTCATTAAGTGGTGTGCGACTGTGCGTGAAGAAGAAAATAGGTGTTCGCATAGCCAATATACAATGACCAAGCTGATCACCTGCACACCGTGTGCGAGCCATTGCTAGTGTTGATTCCAAGACGAGAGAGGGTCTCCATGCTCTTTAGTGCCACATAGGTCTTAATTTCCACGTGGCAAATGGCTCGCATGCAGTGTGACACTGATCCGGTCGGTTTCCCTATACCAGCTCATCAAACTATCGGAAAATTTTATTAGGATTTCTGTTACAAAAGTGTAAAGTCCCACATTGTGTAAAGAGTTATCCTAACCTTGTGACATAAGTAAAGGCCTCTAACTCACATGTAAGACGCATTTTGCTGTGTGTACGGCGGCCTATGCGACGGATCGGTCATACCAAAAACAAAAAGCTTGAAGGGAAAGGGCTACTGGGAAGGCTGATGGGACCAAGTAGAGCCACCCAAAGGGGACAATATTTTAACATGTGGAGTCGGGGCGTTCTAAAATGGTATCAAAGCCAAGACGACTCAATTACAAGATGGGGAGAATGTAAAGCCCCACATCATGTAAATAGTTGTCTTGACCTTGGGATATAAGTAAAAGCCTCCAACTGACATCTAAGACACGTTTTGGGTGGGTATGGTGGCCCATCCGACCAGTCGGCCATACCAAAAATAAAAACCTTGAAGTGAAAGGGCTATTGGTGAAATCAAGGATATGTGGAGTGGGGGCGTTACAAAAGTTTATGAATTAATCAAAATTTTACAAATGCCGATATATTATTTTTCTAAATTTTATCTCGAATTTACCAAAATTTTGTTTTTTTTCAAATTTTTATGATTGTGGAACACATGGTGACAAATTTGCCAAAATTCGGCGAAATTCGCCGAAAAGTGGGTCAAACGAAAATTTTGGTATTCTTCGGTAATCTCGGTATTTTTTCAGCGAAAATTTTTGGAATATTTATTTATTTATTTATTTTTAAATAAATGTTAGTAATTTAATATATAATGTAGTAATTTTTTAAAAAAATATTAAATATATTTTTAATCCCCGAAACTTTCACGAAAAGTTTCCAAAAGGTATCGAAATTAATTCGAAACGTAGCCAAAGGACCCCCTACCGAAAAACACTACTGAAAACGAAATTTGTCACTATGGTGGAACATACTTTAATCATAAAAATTATAAATTATACACTTATTTTATTATTTAAAGACATCGTTTTAAACTTTAAATAAGTTAACATACGTTTTGATATATTTAAAATATTTTAATAATTTATTTTTATTATTATTATAAAAGGATATTTTTCCGAATAAAACCAAAAAATTTCGAATATTTTTCCGAATTAAACCAAACCGACACCCACTAATTACCGAAGAACTTTGTTACTATGAGAAGCAGAGGAAAAAAATAAAATAAAGAATCGAAAAGATAGAAAATAAGCCCCTCAAAACCCACTAAAAACCCTAATTTCTGAATCTCAGAGAAGCTTTGCCAAATCCACACACCTTCTGGCGTCGAGAAGCCCAACAGTCGGAGCATAGCAGTTGTACTTGGAAGATCGGAGGGTTGATATTACAGCATCTTCGGCGACAGGGGTCGTATGGAAGCACGGAAACACTGATGGATCACCGTGGCCGAGAGGAATCGTAGGCCGTCCATCTTTTTTGTCGAGATAATCCATGAGCATGTTCAGTACTCCGCGTATGCTTATCTCCGACGCAGCCATCAAATTCATGTTCGGGCCGAATCTCCATTTTCTCTCTCCTCCGTTCTCCATCTCTCTCTCTCTCTCTCTTCTTCTCCTTCGTCGTCGTCGTCGTCGTCGTCGTCGCTTGGTTCATATATACTGAAGGCTTATATAATATATATTCAGATACTCGTGGATGGAGAGTGGCATGGAATGCGACAAAAGGAAGAGCTCGACGGTTTGAATCTCTTATGAGGCGCATATATCATACAGTTTGTGGAGGTTTTTTTCCTCTTTGGATTCATCGAACAAAACGAACATTCCGAATGCACCGTAGTAATTGGGAACCGACAGTGTCATTTAAACACCAAATCGTCTTTAAAAATTATCTTATACCATTCATTGGCTAGTGATGTTGAAAATTTGTACCATATATCATCAATTGAAGAGCTGTGTCCAACAATTACACTTTTGAGAGATTCGAACTATCTTATCTCTAATACCAACCATTATTCCTAATTTTGATAATTTATATTAAAGTATACAGATCGGATGATTTACCTCGATCGGATGGTTTACCTTCATTCTGGTGTTTCAATGATCTAACACCATTAAAGTTAGATTTTTAATCTCACACCGTTAAAGTGTAATTTTCATTATTCCATGTGGTGAATGTCACACATCAATCTAAATGTCAAAGTGACAATTTATCATTAGAACATATCTCCGCCTAAAGCTTATAAATGGATGTAAATCATTTGATTGGTGAACTTTAATATCAGCCATTAAAATTAAAAACAACAATTGATATTAAAGTCCACAAATCTGATGGTTTAACTATCCATAAAACACTATGATCTATCACTTTGACGGTATCGATAACCATCTTAAACTATTGATGTTGTAGGATTATTTAAACACCATTGTTGGACCTTTTGCACTTCAAAGTTCAATTTATGATCTATCAGTTTTTACAATACAAATCACTTGCATTCTATCTCATTCATGGTGTAGGATCCAAGGTATTAAAATCAGTATCGGTCTCGGGTATCAGTTTTCCTGAGGCCAATACATATTGGTCATTGAAACAAAAAAAAGTAAAAGTCTTAGTCGAAATTGAGACGTATCGACTGAAACCCGATACCAATCGGCAACTCGGCGTTACCGATACGTAACGGACCTATATGTATCGGTTTGACAAAAATTGATACATATCATCGATACAAATCGGTATTGGCCGATTTTTGATACCTTGGTAGGATCGTTTAAACACCATTTCTGTGTTTAAATGATGGTTAAGAGAGTCAAATCAGTCAAGGCCATTTTGTTTAAGGGATAATCACTACAATGGTGTTTAAATGATCTTACACTTTAAAAATTAGAGTTATTATCTAATACCGTTGAAGTGCGATATATCATTATATTGGCGCATATCTCTGATCAATTTAAATTATTTAAGTTGCAATCTAAAATTGGAACATGTCTCAACCTAAAAAAACATGTAAGAACCCTCCGATTGAAAAAATGTAATATAATTAAGGTACTAAAATTTTTAAAAAATGATTGATTATTGTCCACAAATTGAACGGTTTAAAGATCTCCCTAAAACACCATTTTTGAGTCTTTTTACACTTTAATCTATGATTTATTACTTTGACAGAACAGATCAAATACATCTTAAATCAATGATAGTATAAAATCATTTAAATACCATTTTGAAACTATATAGGTTTTATAAGTGATCTTTACTTCGAGTGGATCACTTTTTTCAATTTACAAAACGTGGGGGCTTTTTGCTGCCTTTTGAGGGAATCGATATAGAAAGACAAAACAGTATTATAGTAGATACATTTCTGGCATCCAAGGATCAAAATTTCGGTCACCGAAATCAATAATTTGGACCGAAAGTTCAGTCACTCTTATATGGGGATTAAAATTTCGGCCAAATTTTCGCATTTCAGCTTCAGTTTCGGTCTTGTCTGAAACCAAAATTTTAGCCGAAATTTTGATCCTAGCTGGTATCTTTTATTAAGGAATAACGGCTTCTACTTCTCACAAGGAAGGACTACGGCTGCCAACAGGTCGGGTTGACTCAATACCGGACCCGCTTGACAAGGGATTTTATTAGGCTGGGCACACAAATTTGACCCTGTTCGATGGGGTCGGTCACGAGGCATCCAACTCAACCTTTGGATCGACTAAAATGATGGGTGCAAAAAAAATAAATCCAAACACCAACACCACCCGATTTCGGTTTTCGTACAAAAAAACTGAAAATTGGTCCGATAGGGTGAGAGAACTGACAAAAAATAAAATAATAAAAAAAAAAATTTATATGAAGAAAAACAAAAACTTGAACCAACCAAAACTGAAAGCAGATCAGTTGGGGGGGTTAAAAAGTTCAGTTAGCCAAAACCGAACTGTTTCGATTAGTGTTCAGTTTTACATAAACCGACCCGAAAAACTGAAATTTCGGTTTCGCCTCAATTCAGTTAACTGAATCTGCCGCCCTAACTAAAAGGTCAGGTCGACCAGACTCAATCCTATACTTCGTATATAAAATGAAGGAAAATATGGGCTATTGGGTCAGGTTTTTGTGTCGGGCATCGAGTTAGGTCGAGGTGCACCAGTGAGTCAATGTTTGAACATTGTAGTGTAAGCAGATTGACTCTTTCACATTTGAGAGTAAACAAGTCGGTTATCATGTACTTACCCTTAATGTCACGACCCGAAATTCTATCCCATCCCAAGGGCCTAGAATTATGAGTGATAACCTACATGCATCCCAAATGCATTAAGCGAATATACACCTAATCAGAGTTTTTGCGCAAATCGGATTCCATAAAATTTTGTGAAAGCCCACAAATAAATATGGAATATAAAAGTGATCATAAATACTAATTAAATGCGATAAAAATCCTGGTAACCACCAGTAAAAGAAAATAAATGTTGGAGACAAATCCAATAAAGAAAGTGTAAAGTCAATAATAATGTCAAAGAAACTCAGTACCGAGTCTAAAATATTAACAATAGGCACCCGGGTCAAAATCCTCCTGGTAACCAACGGCGTCGCCCTCTTAAGACTCATGGTACTCAGCGTCCACGAGGTCAATGAAATCAACGCCAGCATGATCAGAATAGTCTGCATCAACTCCGCCAATATAATCACCTGCAACTGATAGTTTTTTTTGTTGGATAAATTTACTCAGTGACGTAAATTTAGTGGATACACACTAATCCACCCCATATTACTCAGGTGCATTATGGGTGCTCCATGTGAGTGATACACATAATATCTCAAAACAACTAAAATAGAATATAAACAAAACATATGCATAATATAAAACTTATATCATTGCATAAATACAAGACCATGATCTAAACACTCATATCCTAACGTATTTCACTATATCTCATAATATAACATATCTTATCATTCTTGCGCATACGTCTGTATATCGCATGAGCGTAGCTAACATACTCATAAATTTTAAACGACCTGTGTCAGAGTCGTTGTTCGAGCTATCATGTGAGGGTCACCATAATGTCATACCACCATATCATAATGCCTTCGTGACATACTCATACTCCTTCATTCAGCGTAATGAAGAGACATAACGATCAAACGTAACTCATAAACATACTCATACTTATAATGTCTCCCAGAGACCCGTCTTGACTGAAAGACGTTATTGGCCTTACAGTGGCTACACAAGGAATGACAAGTGCAGAGGCATAAGCTCTTAAACTTTTGCTGGCCTATATAGCGGTATCTTATTATCGTACTCATAACTTATCTTATCTCATACTTATATCTTATCATACTCTTATAACTTAAGTCTAGGACAAACTATAATAGGATAACTTACCTAAATCACGCTTTCCAAGGAAAATATTTTGTAATAACTTGGACGTACGTCGTGTGACAGTTCATACTACTATAGAGGGTTACATTCGTATATGGACGCCAATATTCTGAGTTTCACATGACCGTAAAAGAAACCTCACAACAACTAAGGCCTAAGGGTCGGATCTCATATCATATATCATATCTTATTCTCTTATATTAGAACTCGGTGTGATAGGGTGACCATATATGCCACCGTATATGAAGCTACACTAAATTCATACTCACCATACTCGTCATGGGTCCCATACCACCATGAGTTATAAGACATTTGAATACGATGCATTCCACGCTTCGATATCATTTCGGCGAATCACCACGACTAAGAGTAGACATGAGCTCATACATTTGTGTACATATGACCTAACCTACCCATAACTTATATGATATGATCAAGATAAAAAATACAGAGATATCATGTATACAAAAATATTTTCATAAGATTTTATTATGTTTTTACCTATATTTATTTATACCCCATCTCAATACAATATAAAAAAGGATAGTTAAAGTGAGATTTCAAAAACGGAAAGGTCAAAGATCGATTTCCTACGAGCCATCGAATTTCTAACACTTCGCATTATTAAAGTCGAAGTTATCACGTTGAAGTGATATATATATTATTAAATACTTAAAATAAAAAATATTATTATTTTAAAGGTTAAGTGAATCACGACCATGGATTGAATGACGTATTAACGTTTGGTCGTAAGTAAAGTGAAATAAGAGGATAAGTGGAGTCGTCTGTTCGGACGATAATCGATTGATCGAAAATATATTATATAAATTATTAAATTCGGGTATGTTAGAATCGATCGATCAGTCTTAGAGTCGATCGATTGAACTTTTAAGCAATTTAATAAGTCGTGGTTTGATTCTGTTCAGAATCGTTTGATCGAACAAAATTATTGATCGATCGAATAAAATATTCTATAAAATAAGACCAATGAATTCAAAACAGGAATGATATCATACATGTACGTTAAAAGCAATTTATATGATTAAAAATAAGATAATACTAGAGTACTATGGCTTATGTAAGAGTATTATATAATAAAAAGTTATGTAATATCTTATTAAATATAAGATAGAAGAGTTTATAACTCACATTTTAAATATAATATTTTATGATAAAAGTCTTTACTTTAATATAATATTATATAATATAGGTCTTCATCTTAATATAACACTATATAATATAAGCTTTTACAATAATATAATATTATATACTATAAGTCTTTATTATAATATTATATTATATACTTCTATAGTATAAACCTTTAAGGTCGGTTAAAGTTGAGGTGTGAGTCGATTGATAGAAGTTTAAAGCAGTTAAAAATGTGTAGTAATTCGGTCATGTAAAGAATCAATCAATCGAAAAGTGTAAATTGATCGATCGATATTAAAAAGGACAAAGGAAATGAGGACAATGTTTATATACCCAACCTTAGTAAATAATTTATATTATTAATTAATAAGGTACTCGAGTACCTTATTTTATATAATAAAATAATATAATACTTATATAATATATATTATTTAAAAGGTTTCTTAGCTTCGTTAAAAAAAATCAGTACCTTAAATATAATATAATATAACCAAGTGTACCTTGGATTTTATAATAACATTAAAATATAAGGTAATCATTATTATAATAGTATTGAAATATAAGGTAATCTACCTGCAAGTTGCATTAATCAATTAAAAAGGAAATTTCTTTCGAGGCACCGAATCAGATGGGTCGAGGTCTAACATTAGATGGGTCGATGTTCAACATCATATGGGTCAAAGTCCACCATCAGATGGGTCATAGTCCAACATCAGATGAGTCAAAGTCTAACATCATATGGGTCAAGGTCCACCATTAGATGAGTCACGGTCCAGCATCAAATGAGTCAAAGTTTAACATCAGATGAGTCAAGCAATATCAGATGAGTCAAAGTCTAACATCAGATGGATCACGAGCCAGCATCAGATGAGTCGAGGTCTAGCATCAGATGAGTCAGTTTCTATTTCCACGTGGCATAGATCCGGAAAAGGCATCCTAAAATCGGGGAGATATCATTATTCTCAATGCTTAAACCTGTGACTGCTTTGTATCATATTGATGGAAATAGCTTTTCATCCAAATTAAACAGTTAGATTTCTATTCAGGTTCAATTTTTCAAAAAAATAGATATTTGGCATATGATATAGTTAGGTTCAAATTTTTCAGAAGTGTGTCATTGGGAATTAATCACGATCTAAAAATATTTTAAACAATTACCAACATTTTATAAAAAAGTATCATCAAAAGGATTTTTTCACAGAAAGTAAAAAATATACTGATTGTGATAATTAATGCCTCCACCTAATAGCAACTCTTAATAAAAGGAACCTCAAATTATTGACTTTAGGTGGTGAGAGGGACAGTTCATTGTCATTTAAAAATTTATGGTGAATTATATGTATACTTTCTTTCTGTTTAGTGTATGCGTTTTCTTTTTCTTTTTTTATATTATGACTTCGCAAGGAGTCCATTGGACATGATCAATAAAAGTACTTCATTAATGAATTTGGATAAAAAAGACAAGCCATCATCTTGAGATGTTCTATAGCTAGCTGACCAACCAAAGAAGAAAATTTAGAAAAAAAAACAAGAGAGAAAGAAGAAAATAAAGAATAAGAGGGAAAGAAGATGATTATAAAATAAGAAATTCTTTCTCTCTAATATCGGCTAATACCGATACTCATTGGAAAGAATAATCGATCGATTTGAATTACAAGGTCGATCGATCGATTAATTAGGGTTTCGAATAAAACCCAAAAATATAAAAGAACTATGATTAAAATAATATTAAAATTAGGGTTAGTCATATATTCAATCATAAAGCAATTTTATATATAAAATAAATCTACAATTTATTTTATTAGTCCGTCGATACGCGATCGAACGTACCCTACGCGACGGAATCTGAGGAGTACAAGATAGATTGACGGGTACCCACCTCTTGAAGCGTAATTGACAGATCTATGTCAATTAAGATGATAGAGATCAGTGATCAACCGATGGTCGGTCCACAATTTCATCGTTCACTTCCTCTTTGATCTTGACGGCAGAAATATATCACGGTATTTTTTGTAGAAAAAACCATCAAAGATTTATGAAAGAGATTAAAGGGTTTTAATTAAAGGGTGGGTGGAGAAAGAGTGGTGACGGCTAGAGTTTTTAAAAAGAAAAAAAGAAAGAGACGGCTAAGGTTTTCTCAAAAGAAGAAAAGTGTAAAGAGTTGTGCGTATCTTAATCTTAAATAGAGTTTTTCTCAAATAGGTTAGGTTCCGGTGTGTAGCACTATACTGTACAGGATGCAAAACACATTGAATACTGTTAAAATAAAATAGGAAAAAAACGGGTCGTTACACTCTCCCCTCCTTAAAATATTTTCGTCCTTGAAAATTATGCGACAGTGGTGATGAGCTCTAGATACTTCTCCGCAATCTCAGCTTCTCATCAAAAGTCAACAATTCAACGCTAACAAAAATCAGGCTCGTTATATTCTCCCCTCCTTAAAAATTTTCGTCCTAAAAAATTAAGCATTGATTATAAACTAATATCATCATTTCTTTGTTAATCTCGAATAACTTATAAAATTTCTATATTTTCGACACCTAATATTTGATATTATTAAGGTAGGGTTCCCTCTTTCTTTATGATGGTAGTCGACTTTAATTCATCAATTCATAAAATAATTTGATTTTATGCCACAAATTTCTTCGAATGTGTGGTATGTTAAACTTTGGTTGGATATTCACTTAATATAATTATTGAAGTAATTTCTAATATAACCTAGAATCAACTATTCATATAGTTGGCATCTCAGATCACTAATATCTTAAACAGTCAAATTTTTAAGGATTTATTTATCTAATTGCCCATCAATGTTAGAAAAGTTTCATCCATTATTTTTGAATCCTTGTAGATCATTTCTAACATTTCTCATAAGTTCCTAACTATATAAGTTATTTTTAAATAAATCTTTAAATATAAAATTGAATCTTTAGGATCTTCTATTATCAATGATTGAACGTCCTTAAAATCAATAAGTCCTCAAAAGATCTAACGTCTGGGGTCTATCTAAATCATCATAACTTCAATCAACATATTATACTTATATAATACCACTCTGTCATGACCCAAAATTCTACCTCATCCCGAAAGCCTAAATTTTCGAATTATGACCTGCACGCATCCCAGATACGTTAAGCGAATATACACCTAATCAAAATTCTCATGTAAATCGGGTTTCACAAAATCCGTGAAAGCGCACAAATAAAGATAGCATATAAAAGTGATCATAAATACTAATTAAGTGCGATAAAAATCCTGATAACCACCAATAAAAGAAAATAAATGTCGGAGATAAATTCAATAAAAAAAAGTGTGGAGTCAATAATAATATCAAAGGAACTTAGTATCGAGTCTAAAATGTCAATAGCCAACACTTGGGTCAAAATCAGCATCAAAATCCTCCTGGTAACCAGTGGCGTCGCTCTCCTAAGGCTCATGGTACTCAGTGTCCACAAGGTCAATGAAATCAATGTCAACAGGATCAGAATAGCCCGTGTCAACTCCACCAATATAATCACCTGCAGCTGATAGTTTTTCGTGGGATAAGTTTACTCAGTCACATAAACTCAGTAGATACACTATCAATCCATCCCATAATACTCAGGTGCATTATGGATGCATCATATGAGTGATAAACATAATATCTCAAAACAACTGAAATAGAATATAATCAAAACATGTGCATAATATAAAACTTATAATATAACATAAATGTAATACAATGATCTAAACACTCATATCCTAACGTACCTCACCATATTTCATAATATATCTTATCATTCTCACGCATACGTCTGTACATCGCATAAGCATAACTAATATACTCTTAAATACTAAACGACTCATGCCAGAGTTACTGTTTGAGCTATCATGTGAGGGTCATCATAGTATCATACTATCATATCATAACGCCCTCGTGTCATACTCATACTCCTTCATTCAGCCTAATAGGAAGACATAATGGTCAAACATAACATATAAATATACTCATACTCATAATATCTCACAGAGACCCGTCTTAGCTGAAGGACATTGTTGTCCTTACAGTGGCTACGCAAGGAATGACACGTACCGAGACTTAAGTTTTTAATCTTTTGATAGCCTACACAATGACATCTTATTATCGTACTCATAACTTATCTTATCTCATATTTGTATCTTATCATACTCTTATAACTTAAGTCTAGGATAAATTATAGTGGGATAACTTATCTAAATCACATTTTCTAAGAAAAATATTCAGTAGTACTTGGATGTACTTTGTATGGCAGCCCATACTATCATAGAGGATTACATCCGTACATGGACACCAATATTTTGAGTTTTACGTGATCATAAAAGAAACCTCACCACAGCTAAGGCCTAAGGGTCGGATATTAGATCGATTATATCTCATATCTTATCCTCTCATATTAGAATTCGGTGTGATAGGGTCACCATATATGTCACCGTATACAAGGTTACACTGAATTTATACTCATCCTATTCATCATGGGTTTCATACCATCATGAGTTGTAAGACATGCGAATATAATGTATTCCATGCTTCGATATCATCTCGGTGAATCACCACATTCAAGTATAGGTATGATCTCATATACTCACGTACATATGACCTAACCTACCCATAACTTATATGGTGTGACCAAGATAAAAAATATAGAGATATCATGTGTACAGAAAGATTTCTATCAGATTTTATTATATTTATACTTATATTTATTTACACCTCATCTCACTATAATATAAAATATGATTGTTAAAATGTGATTTCTAAAACGGAAAGGTCAAAGTTCAATTTCTTATAAGGTATTGAATTTCTAACACTTCGCGTTATCAAAGTTAGCGCGTTGAAGTGATAGAAGTGATATATGTATATATATTATTAAATGTTTAAAATAGAAAATATTATTATTTTAAAGGTTAAGTGAATCACGACCATCGATCGAATGACGTATTAAAGTTTGATTGTGAGTAAAGTGAAATAAGAGGGTAAGTGGAGTCGCCTTTTTGGACAAGAATTGATCGATCAGTTTTGGAATCGATCGGTTGAAAATATATATGATATAAATTATTAAATTCGTGTCTGTCAGAGTCGATCGATCGGTCTTGGAGTCAATCAATCGAACTTTTAAGCAATTTAATAAATCATGGTTCGATTCTATTCATAATCTTTTGATCGAACATAATTGTCGATCGATCAAATAAAATATTCTATAATATAAGATCAACGAATTCGGAACAAGAATGATGTTATGCATGTACGTTAAAAGCAATTTATGTGATTAAAAATTAAGATAACACTTGTGACCATGTAAGAGTATTATATAATAAAAAGTTATATAATACTTTGTTAAATATAAGACAGAAGAGTTTATAACTCATACTTTTAATATAATATTCTATGATAAAAGCCTTTACTTTAATATAATATTATATAATATAAGTCTTCACCTTAATATAACACTATATAATATAAGCTTTTACGATAATATAATATTATATACTATAAGTCTTTATTATAATATTATATTATATACTTATATAGTATAAACCTTTAAGGTCGGTTGAGGTTGAGGTTGAGGTGTGGGTTGATCGATAGAAGTTTAAAATAATTTAAAATGCATAGTGATTCGGTCTTATAGAGTTGATCGAAAAGTATAAATCGATCGATCGATATTAAAAAGGACAAAGGAAATGGGGACAGTGTTTATATACTCAACCTTTGCAAAGAATTTATATTATTAATTAATAGGGTACTCGGGTACCTTGTTTTATATAATAAAATAATATAATACTTATATAATATATATATTATTTAAAAGATTTTTTCATAGGTTAAAAGAAATCAGTACTTTAAATATAATATAATATAACCAAGTGTACCTTGGATTTTATATTAGTATTAAAATATAAGGTAATCATTATTATAATAGTATTGAAATATAAGGTAATCTTTATACCTTCAAGTAAATTGCATTAATCAATTAAAAAGAGAATTTTTTTCACGGAATCGAATCAGATGGGTCACGGTCCAACATCAGCTGGGTCGATGTCCATCATCAGATGGGTCGAGGTCCACCATCAAATGGGTAAAGGTTCAACATCAGATGGGTCAAGGTACACCATCAGATGGGTCACGGTCTAGCATCATATAGGTCAAGGTCCAACATAAGATGGGTCACAATCTGACATTAGATGAGTCACAATCCGATATCAGATGGGTCAAGCAACATTAGATGAGTCAAGGTCCAACATCAGATGGATCACGATCTAACATCAGATGAGCCAAAGTCCAACATCAGATAGGTCAATTTTTTTTTTCCACGTGGATTAGATCCGGACAAGTCATCCTAAAATCGGAGAGGTACCATTATTCTCAACGGTTAAACCTGTGACTGCTTTGTATCATATTGATGGAAATAACTTTTCATCCAAATTAAACAATTAGATTTCTATTCAGGTTTAATTTTTCAGAAAAAAGATATGAGAATTGTATTTGGCATATGATATAGTCAGGTTCAATTTTTTCAGAAGTGGGTCACTTGGAATTAACCACAATCTAAAAATATTTTAAACAGTTAGCAACATTTTATAAAAAAGTGCCTTCAAAAGGATTTCTTCACAGAAAATAAAAAATATATTGATTGTGATAACTAATGCCTCCACCTAATAGGCATTGAGAGGGACCGTCTATTATCATTTAAAAATTTATAATGAATTATATGTATACATTCTCTTTTTAGTGTATACGTTTTCCTTTTTTTATATAATGACTTCGCAAGGAGTCCATTGGACCTGATCGATAAAAGTACTTCATTAATGAATTTAGATAAAACTGACAAACTATCATCTTGAGAAGTTCTGTAGCTAGTTGACTAACCAAAGAAGAAAATTAAGAAAAAAAAACAAGAGGGAAAAAAAAAAATAATGAACAAGAGGGAAAGAAAATGATTAGAAAATAAGAAATTCTTCCTCTCAAATATCGGCTAATACCGATACGCATTGGAAAGAATAATCGATTAATCAGAACTACTAGGTCGTGTAGTTTCGATCGATAGATTAATTAGGGTTTCTGTAATATCCCGAAAAATTGAGCGCTTAACTTTGACCTCTAGATCCGTGCTCGATTGATTGTAGGTTTGACCAAGTGATGGCCAAACATTGAATACATGGAGTGATGAACTGACATAGTATAAATGTCACCTAAGTGTGGTGTATAGTGTGAGTTAGTGGTCACATACACCTATCTCTGGTGTATGTGTTTAACACACAAGCAGGAGAGAGGATATAAGGGTTTAATAACCCTATTCCCCTTTTGTTTGGTTGTTGAAGAGTTAAGAAGAGAGAGAGAGAGAGAGAGAGAGAGAAGGTAACTATTTATCAAGGAGTTATTGTGGTTGGATTGAGGGAAAGCGGAGCATTGATTGTCGGATTCAACGCATTTGGAGCCGTTGAAGCAAAAGTTGGAGTCCTGCCATTCCAGCCTAGATCTTAATCAATTTGAGATTGATTGAAAGGTGAATTTTAAATTGAAGCTGATGCATAGATTGTAGATGAGTAAATTCGGTCAAGTAGGGTTAAAAGAGTAGAATAAAGGTTTAGAAAAGAAGAGGAAAAAATTTGGAAGAATAGCCAGAAAGGGGGCTGAATCGGACCAAATCGATTAATCGAAATTGGGATTCGATTAATCGATTTTGGTATGGAAGTTGAAAAGTCAGGTAAGTTCGATTTCGATTAATCGAATTGGATTTCGATTAATCGATTTGGATGTTCGATTAATCGATTTGGAAATCGACTAATCGACTGAGTACCTCCAGTGGCTGGAGAAGCATGACCTGGGGAAATCGACTAATCGAGTTGAGAAATCGATTAATCGATTTTGGATTTCGATTAATCGATTTGGAATCGACTAATCGATTTCGAATTTTGACTACTCGATTTGAGAATCGACTTTGCTATGCCAGGGATTTCGATTAATCGATTTGGGATCGATTAATCGATTTTGGATTTCGATTAATCGATTTTGGGAATCGATTATTCGATTTTGGCAGATTCAATTGACTTTTATAATTTTACTTTGAAATTCAGGGAGGGTCTAGGGCCTTCTTTATTACATCTTTAGTGATATATTGCATGTGTTGTGATGTACCATAGGTGATACGTGTGAAGGCGAGCACAAGGAGTCGCGTGGGACCTCGATGCTTGGACCTTCAGAGAATTGAGGTAGGGAACATCTTGAACATGTACTTTAATTGCAAGAGCATGTATGTAGTGATATGTTTATCAGAATTGAAAATATTTTAACTATGAAAAGCTTTGTGAAAATGAGTGTGTGTGTAACACCAAGAATGTGATAAAGGCATCTGTATGATGCGAGTAACTAAGATCAAGTAATCTAATGAGAATAAGACATCCCCAGGGGATGAGAAAGTAATAAAGGCATCAGTGGATGCGAGTAAGTTATACATCCCAGGGATGTATACGTGATTGAATAATTACTGTTGAGGCCTAACTGATATAAGATAGCACTTTACACAGTGAATAACTATATGTAAAGCACATGTTATTTTTGTTATTTGAGGTTTGTTTAGAATACCCTACCGACGCGACGAGATACCCACGACTGACGCGGCAGGATATCCGTGACCGGTACGACGGCCAATCCGTACACCAGTGCGAAGGTCTATCCATTCATAGTAAGCACATCCCAGGGACGTTGAGTTGAGATTTAACCCCGCTGCCTAGTGAAAAGGGGCTTGGGTAGTATTCTCAGGGAATACATTATTTACAACTGTCTATTTAGGCGAAGATGGTGGGTATTCCATCGGGGCTCAACGCTATATTGCTCGGGGATTACTTTAGTTGAAGATTTAAGTTTTGCTTTAGGCCCGTTTAGTATTATTCATAATAAATCAACAGTAAAATAAGACATGCAAAGTAACAGTAAACTTGAATGCAAATCATCAGCTTTTAAACTGTTTTTCTAGCAAATGCATAGACTCATCATGCTTAGAATATCATGGAATATATGTGAGATTTTAATTTATATGTTCATTGTGATTGTTCTCTATTGAGCTAGGATGTAGCTCACCCTTTAGACTATACGTCGCAGGCCCTTTGTTAGCAGCAGTTGAGGATTCGGGAGACGTAGATCCGGGTGATTCGAATTACGTGCCTGGAGACGAGTTGGAGCTTCCTCCCGAGGACTTCTTCTAGGAGACTCCGCTGAGTATTTTGAGAGAGTTTTGTGAGTAGATTGTACGGCTTGGTATGCCAAGCCTTTATTTTGTCAAACAATATAATTAGATGAATAATTCTTTTGGGCGAACTATCTGGGGTGATCGATTTATCACCGATAGTTCAAATCGGTTCTCTGTTCATGCAGTGGCATGAAAGTAGAACTATCTTTTGTTTGTGCCAGATGGGCAAATTACTTTTTCGCTTTATGAAATCATTTACTTTATTTATTTATCATTTCTTGTTATACTAATGTTTCGTGCATAGCTTTGGGGCACGGTCTGGAGGATCGTGATGATGACACGAGTTTCGGGGTGTCGAAATCCGAGCTGTCACAGTTTCAAATAAAACACAAAAATATAAAAGAACGATGATTAAAATAATATTAAAACTAGGGTTAGTCATCTATTCAATCATAAAGCAATTATATATATATATATATAATAAATCTAGAGTTTATTTTATTAGCCCATCGATACGCGATCGAACGCACCCTACGCGACAGGATCTGAGGCGTACAAGATGGATTGACAGATACTCACCTCTTGAAGCGCAATTGACAGATCTATGACAATTAAGATGAAAGCGATCGACATCCACGCAATTAACAGATCTTGACGGCAGAAATAAATCACGGTGTTTTTTGTGGAAGAAAACAACAAAGATTTATGAAAGAGATTAAGAGTTTTTAGAAAATGGTAGGTGGAAAAGGAGTGCTAACGACTAGAGTTTTAAAAAAGAAGAAAATAAAGAGACGACTAAAGTTTTCTCAAAAAAATAAGTGTAAAGAGTTGTGCGTATCTTAATCTTAAGCAAAGTTTTTCTTAAATAGGTTAGGTTCCGGTGTGGAGTACTAACATTGTGCACAATGTAAAGCACATTTAACACCCAGTACAGAAAATAAGACTATTAGCGGCAGTTTTTTGTTGTAGCGGCAGTTTTTGCAACAAAAAACTGCCGCTATTAATAAAAAAACTATTAAGACTATTAGCGACAAGGGTATTAGCGGCAATTTTTTTTATTAATAGTGGCAGTTTATAGTTGCCACTAATAGTCTTATTTTTTGTAGTGATTGCTAAAATAAAATAGGAAAATCTGGGTCATTATACTTAATTAGCTTGATTTCCACCATGGTTTCTTGTGTTGATTTTTTGAAATAAACCCATGCACTAGACTACTAGAGAGATCCAAAATTCAAAAATGTCAGCATATGAGCCTCACCTCTTCTATATTTTTAAAATATTAAAAAATTATAAATTAAATTAAATTAAATTAAAACTTTGTTTAAATGGCATTTTTAATATTATATCTGGTTCATATATCAGATATATATCAGCCGAAATGGCTTAATATAGGGTGATGTTTGAGCAGTTTGACCCAATATTTAATCCAAATTGGGAGCGTCTATAGAAACGGAGAAATACATGTCGGTCGATATATATCAGATATGCGGATATTTAAAATCACAGTGCACCCCGCTAGTGCAGAGGTTAGCAAGTGCATCATTTGTTGTTCAAAGCTAAGGGCCAGTTTTTGGTCTAGCAAATAGGAATCTTATAAAATTGGAATTTGGATTTTAATTACAATTTAATTAATTTATTAGTAAAAATAGTTATTTTAGAGTTTTGTTGTTTATAGCCTAATTGGAAGCATGGTAACAAATTTTGGCGAAATTCGACGAAATTTCGTGAAATTTGCCGAAAAGGGGGTCAAACGAAAATTTCGGAAATTTCTCGGGGGAATTTCGGTAAATTTCAGTAATTTTTTAAAAAAAAATTTTAAATATATTAGTAAATAGTATATATTTTAATAATTTAAAAAAAAAACATTAAACATATTATATATATATTTTTAATTCCCGAATTTTTCCGAATTTTTTCCTAAAGGTATCGAAATTAATCCGAAATGTGCCGAAAGGACCCCCCATCGAAAAATTACTGAAAACGAAATTTGTCACTACGATTGGAAGTACAATTCTATTTTTTTCGTAAAAAAAAAGTTATGCTTGTTTGGTTTATCTCATTGTAATTTTAATTTAGTTTAAAGAAATTTCTAAAAATAAATAAAAATAAAATTGTTGTTTGCTCAATTTTAAGGGAGTGTTAACGGGTCAGCTTGACCCATGGGCCATGGCTGATTCCACCTGAATAGTTTAACGCTGTGTTTGAGTTAACTCTTATAAGAGTAGAAGTAGCTCTTTGCTTGCTCTCTATCAGAGCATATTTTAATCTGCTTTGGCATAGAATAGACATAGAGTAATTTTATCACTTAAAATAGCTTCTTACCAAAACAAATAGGGCGAGGAGCTATATTACCAAATATAAAACCAGCTTAAGAGCTACTCTTTCCCCTCAAAGAGCTAACCAAAAAGCAGCCTAATATATTGTACTTCTTTCTTTGAAGAGCGGCTACACGGATCTCAAGGTTTAACAATTTATTTGTTCACCTTTGAAATCCGTACAAGCCAATCATGAAAGGATTAAATTTCAGTAGCTAAATAGTCATTACTTACACCTGAAAAGTTGTCCATGCACCAAATTTAAAGAAAGACTTGATAATTTAGGGACGTTTGATAGATAAAAATCGCAATCTAAGTCGTCTGATTTGAAGTTCAAAATCTATAGATCTCCTATGCATAAGATTCAAATAAAACATAATATTTATTATATGATCAGCTATTGCAGTCAAACTGCTGATGGCCTTTGACAGCAGTTGTGGTTGGGATACAGCTATTGTATTCTTAGATGGGTGAAATTAAAGGTACTCTATTACATTATGCAAATGTTATATAAATAAATAAATAAAATCATTATGCAAAGTGGCTACTAAATATTCAAATATAAAGCATTCCGACAGCATGTTGTGGGTGGGATACCATTTAGATATTGCATTAAAAAATGAGTTTAAAAAATAATCACTTGACTAATCACTACAAAAATAAAGTGTTTCAGTGGCAGCTAAAAACTTCCGCTATTAACATTAAACTGTTGCTACTAGTCCTGTCGCTATTGAAACAAAAAGTTTTTTTATTAATAGCAATAATTTTTTACTATAAAAAACTGCCGCTAATAGTCTTAATTTTTGTAGTGAATGGTGATTTTCGATTGGACTGATTGGTCCCATATGAGGCTGACCGATGGGCCTAAATGAGACCGATCAATCTATCTCATAAGGGACCCGATTGGTTGATCGAAGTATTTTCATCTAACTATTTATTTATTATTTTTTTTCTGACATCGAATTTAACTAGGGGCAGATTCGGCTAACCGAACCGAAACTGAAATTTCAATTTTCAGGCCAGTTTTTGCAAAACTGAACTCTAACCGACAGTTCAATTAATTGAACTTTTCACCCCCAAACAGAAACTGAACTGAACTGAACCAATCCGATCTGATTTCAGTTTCGGTGGATTCGGTTTTCGATTTTTCTTCATATTTTAGTGGTGTAACTGTGGAAGATCATTTAGCCATCATTCTGTGTTTAAATGTGGGTTACAGATAAAGCAAGTGCATTCACTCATTTGTTGTTGAAGGCTCATGGACAGTTTTTGGACTAGCAGATAGCAATCTTGTAAATTTTGAATTTGGATCTTAATTACAATTTAATTAATTTTTGAGTACCTTTAAATCTACCCACCAAATCATTGAGTTCAGCTATGCTGACACACATTGATTGCATTGAATCTAATGATGGAGATTGTTTATCATCCCAATCTTTTACACGATGGATCTTGAGATCATTGATGTATCATTACATGATCGATTTTTTATTTCATGTAGTACATACCCAAAACAGTGACTTTAAAATCAATTTTGAGCATGCACGTGATACTAAGGTCACTTTTCTTAGATGTGTGACACATGAAATAAAACATTGACCGTCTAATGGTATGCCCATAATCTCAAGATCCATCATGTGAAAAATTGGGAGGATCAATGATCTTCATCGTCTGATTTAGCACAGTCAATTGTTTGTGGTTGAACTCAAAGTTTTCAATTGGTGGATTTAAAGGTACTCTAAATTAGTAAAAATCTATAGTTATTCTATAATGGGTTTTTTGCAAATACTCTCCTATGTTATGTTAAAATTGCATTAAACCCCATAAGTTATGTCTATTTATACTACACCCCCTACTTTTATGTTTCGTTTATAAATACCACTGCTTTAAACGACAGTTAATCAGGCGTCATTTCTTCAATTAAATAATGCATTTGCCCTTAATATTATATACAAAATGGTAATTGTATTTTTCCTAAATTTGACCGCATTTTAAACGATAAATAAGCATCAGATCCTGCCCAATTTTTTTGGGTGAAACATGATTGATCTCCTCTAAGTTGCCGTGTTACCCGATTTTCAATTTGACTGTCCATGATGCTTAGTTAGTTCGTAACGATGATATGGTTGGGATGGTACCAACGGGGATAGCATTTTAACGTTACCCACGAGTCAAGGGAGCGTTATAGACACCCAAATTGAAAATAAGGTAACACGGCAACTTATAGGAGATCAATCATGTTCCACTCAAAAAATTTAGGCAGAATCTTATGCTTATCCACCGTATAAAATGCGGTCAAAGTTGGGAAAAATATAATGATCATTTCGTATATAATGTTAAATAAGGGCTAACGTGTCATTTAATTGAAGAAATGATGCCTAGTTAACTATCATTTAACGGTAGAGGTATTTATAAAGGAAACATAAAAGTAAGGGTGCAGTGTAAATAGGCATAACTCAAGGATTTTTATGCAATTTCAGCATAATTTCAGCATATATAGAGGGGGGTATTTGCTAAAAACCCTTCTATAATTTTATTGTTTATAGAAAGAACTAGTAAATTAGGGACATATGGCGTGAAAACGAAATCTGGGCCGTATGCTTTGAAGTTCATGATCTATAGATCTCTAGTGCATAAGATTAGAGTAAAACATGATACTCATCATATGATCTGGGCCGTATGCTTTGAAGTTCATGATCTATAGATCTCTAGTGCATAAGATTAGAGTAAAACATGTTACTCATCATATGATCAACTATTGGAGTCAACTGTCAAATCAGAGTATAGCCTTAGACTGCATTTAATCCTTTGATCAAGATCTGTGCTAATTTTTCACTAAATATTTTTAAATTATGGCCTTCAAATCACTGTTGATGATTTTCTAGCGGACTGATTGGTCCCATATGAGACCGATCAATCAGTCTCATATGAGACCTGATTGATCGATCTCATATGAGACCTAAGAGTATTTTCGTTGAACTCATTTTTTTTCTCTTACATCAAATTTAACTAGAGGCCCAAATTCGGCTGACCGAACCGAAACCAAAATTTAGATTTTCAGGTCGGTTTAGGGAACTTAAACATTTTAGTAATCTAAATTTTTTTTCAGTTTTTCACCCTACTGGTTTTCGGTTTTTAGTAACCAAAATTAAAACCAAACCGTGCCGAATCGGTTCGGTGTCATCTTTCAGTTTCTTTTTCGATACAGTTTGGTCCAGTTCGGAAGGCCTAATTTTCGATTGGTTATCAGGTTTCGATTTTAAAATATAGGATACCTTTATACTCAATGTCACACCGCCTCTTCAAGCGGGCATGCATTAACACCACTCTGGAAGAACTATCAGTCATTTTTAATCGCACACGACACAAATCTAAAAAAGTGACCCTAAAATCCCCAAAAATTGTACTTGACGTGATGTGTCTTAAGATCTGAGGGTCACTTTTTAGGTATCTGTGCTACATGTAATAAAAAACTAATCATTGGATAATAAGCCCACAATCTTTAGATCCCTTCCGCCGAAAAATGGGAACCAAAAACGATCTCTATCATCTAATTAAAAGGCAGTCATTATAACTAATATTATTTTTCAATTTTTATCCGTTTTCTCACCCAACCCAGCCGATGCTTGGTTTTAAGTTAGCAAAACAGAAGTGGGCCGAATCGGCTCAGTTCGATGTCGGTTTCAGTCGAGTACGAAAGACTAAATTTTCGATCCGTTATAAGTTTTCGGTTTTTATTTGCACCCCAAAATTAAACCCTATTAGGTAAATACCCAAAAATTCTCAGTTATAGTTACAAGGTCTAAACTCTGTTTGGTAAATAATGAATTGTTGGACTCTGCCAAGTAATTAAGGAGGACATTTTGACCCTCTCAGGTGAAGAGAAAAAAAAAAAAAAAACTTTTTTTATTTCCTCAAAAGGGAAGCAGCATAGTAAAATAAGGATAACCACATTTGAAGACCCGTATCACAAAAAAGCCAAAAACAAAAAAAACCCAATTTCACACCTAGATACACGGATTTCCCAGTGTTCAGAATCCAAGAGTCAGTCAGTCATACATATAATAACTTATATACAGATCCAAACCTGTTTTTTTCCCTGATTTTAGTCACCCCTTACACTTACATGGAAAATGTGAGTGCACTTTTCATGTAGTTAATTGTGATTGGATTCCTGGTTTTTGGTTGCCCAAGCTTGCTACATGGTACTGTGAAGCATACTTGTAAGAAGGCCCTTCCATGGCTGTTACAGGTGGTTCATTCAGAAATGCCCAGTTGCTCCTTGTCCACCTGTGAGGGATGAAACAAATAAACCAAGGCAAAATCTTAAAATTACATTTGATGATCTAGCATAACAAAAAATTCCCTTAGTTTCTATAGCACAATATTATGGAGATAAAGAGTTTTTTTTTTTTTTTTTTTTTCTAAATTGTTTTTATCAATTTTGCAAAAAGATATGACTAATGATATAAAAAGTCGGCCATACCAACCTCAAGGGGTTAGGGCCAGGTACCTGCTTCTAAAAGCAGAAGAAATGATAAAAACAATTTAGAAAAAAAAAAAAAAAAAAAAACTCTTTATCTCCATATATATCCTGTGCTGACCCGATATGTGCTGAATTTAGGGTGCACATGTGCCCCTGGGATTAGGCGGGTGCTCTAAGAGTCCCAATACCCAGGTTACCAAAAAAAATAAAAATCGGCCATACCAATATGTATCGGAATCTCGCCAAACCGATACAGGCCCATACCCGTATCGGCCATTTTAGTATGATACGTATCGGTCCTTGGAGGACCGATGCCCGATACCGAGTCTGATTTTGTAACTTGGATGCTACTATTTGCATAGCGTAAAATTGTAATCTCATCCAGCTAAAAACCATCGACTGCTTTGAATCAAACCATTGAGACCATTTTTCGTCGTAATCTTTCACACAATAGATCTTGAGATCGCAGGCAGGCATATGATGATACCATAAATTGTTGGTTCCATGTGGACACATCCCGTTCAAATGTGATTTTTTCGATGTGTGCCACGTGGACTCAAAACTAACCGTCTGATGACACACCCATGATCTTAAGATCCATTGTGTGAAAGATTGGATGAAAAATGATCTCCATTATTTGATTCATAGCAGTCAATTGTGAGATTTCCTTTTCAGCTAGGGTGAGATTACATTTCACAAGGTACAAATAACGGTGCACTTTTGCAAAATCGTATCTATATTTGCAAATTGAGTTCCATTGTTCTCAAGCCGACTTTCACATGTTAAATTGTTGATTATTTTGAATCAAACAATGGAGATTGTTTCTCGTTGGATTCTTCCACAAAATGGATCTTAAGATCATGAATCTACCATCAAACGGTTATATTTCGATTTCATCATGCACATATCCCAAAAAGTGATCCGATAACGATGTTTGATGTACGCCCATGAACGTGTTCACTAATTTTGATCTGCGTGCCACGTGAAATCAACATCTGACCGTGTAATGGTAGACACATGATCTCAACATTTATTTTATGGAAGATGTTTTATGGAAGATTGGGACAAAACATGATCTCCAATTTCCATTTTTTGTTTCAAAGAATTCAAAGGTTTTAGCATGTGAAATTGGGTTGACAATAATGAATCTAAGGTTGTAAATGAAGGCATCTTTGTAAAATCATGAATGAATCAAGCCATCAAAGCCCTTAGCTTTGTTGTTGACATTTAAATCAACTTCATTTTTGAAGTATACTAAACAAGGATCAAAATCTCGGCCGAAATGATTGAAACCAAAATTTCGGTCAATTTTGTATGGGGATTAAATTTTCGGATGAAATTTCGATCATTGATAGTAAGATTTGTATCACCACTATGCTAGATATTAATAACCATCATATTAAACTTTTTTAGATCCAATAGTTTGAACTCTCTGGTGAGCAAAGGTTGAGTGGTTTTCATATGATCTGTAGCCACTTTGCCAAGTTTGGCTTGGACAATGGCCAAAAGTGTCCGCCATGTGGCCCAAAAAGTAGGACGATGAAGGCTTTATACATCTTAGGCCTAAGGTGAGCTCCCATCAAGGATCAAAATTTCGGGTTTCATTTCGGTTTCGGAGGGGACCGAAACCGAAATTTTGGACAACCAAAATTTCGGCTGAAAATTTCAACCTCATATAAAAATGACTGAAATTTCGGTCCCATATTATCGTTTCGGTGGGAACCAAAACCGATAATTTCGGCCGATGACTTACTGTATTTTTGAAGGCATAAAATCTTCATTATACCCAATTAATCAGGTCAAACAATATAATTAAATATTGAGATTAAGCACTGATTGTTACCATAGTCACCAAGTCGGGTTTCGGCAGTATTTCGGTGAGGTTAAAATTCAAAAAAATCCGGCACGTTCGGACAAATATTCGGAAGAAAAATTGGAGAGAAAAAGTACAAAAAATAAGATATAAAAGTATATAAGTTTTTGAAAATTTTATGAATAAAAACACTAATTTTTGAAAAAATCGCGAGTAATTCAAGAATAATTCACATAATCTTAAATTCGTGGGTTGGAACCTCATTGCTAAAGGCAATCATTAGTCTCGCGGCACTTCCCTCGCGGTGATCAAATGAGGGTAAGTGCTCAATCAACAGTCCAGATTTTACAAGATTAACGAGAGGCTAGGGGTATCTGCCCTTCTGTAGAACAAAAGGGAGGATCCCTTGCACCTACAAATACTCCTAAAAGCACCTAACCATCCTCATCCGTAGATGATTTGACAAGTGGGGAGGTGAGTGCTTTTAGAGTGAAAAAGTAAAGAGTCCCTTTAAATCCAACCACTAAATCTTTGAGTTCACCTATGCTTAAATAAATAAAAAAATGTTCACTCATGCAGAAACCCATTGATTTCTTTGAATCTAATGATGGAGATAATTTTTCAGCCCAATTTTCACAGGGTAGATCTTGAGATTATGGGCGCAACACCGACTATCAATTTGTGATTTCATGTAGTACACATCCGAAAACAGTAACCTTATTTGAACTTGGAACTAGTTCCATGTATTGTTGAAGTCACTTATATGGAATGTCAACCACATGAAATAAAAAACTGAAAGCCCATGATCTCAAGATCCATTTGAAAAACAATTTCCATCGTTGGATCCAAAGAAGTCAATGGGTGCCCTCAAAGATTTGAAGGGTGGATTTAATGGTTCTCCAAAGTAGACGGTGGGTTTTTAGGGCATGCTTACCAATCATTTCTCTTCTTGATTTCCAAATCTGTTTCCGAATCGCTCAGCAAGAAACTCTCCTTCCTATCATTTAGAGGTAAAGAGCTTGATCTTCGAAACTGTGGTCCTGATTCCTCATATATGCTCTCCTGCCATAAATAGTTATCAATATTTTGATTATGGATTATGATCCTAAAGTTTAAGGATGTTAGGAAATTCTATAAGAAATTAATAAATAATAATAAATTTTCAGAAATAATAAAATTCTATTTGAGGTCGACTTTGTGAGTTTTATTTTTTTCCATCAAGCGATGGAGATCGTTTTTCATCCTAATATTCTATAAGACAGATTTTGAAATCATGTCGCACATATCACACAGTTATATGCTGATTTCATGAGGCACAAATTCCTAAAATTGGCCTTTATCACCGGCGTACCATGAGAAAAGGTTCTCAGGTCACTTGTACCATGGGAAAAGGTTCTCAGGTCACTTTTGGGGATGTGTACCACGTGAAATCAATATTGGACCGTATGATAGGTGCTCCGTGATCCCAAGATCTATTTGGTGGAAAATTAGGACGAAACACTATCTTCATCTTCAGATTCAAGGCAGTCAATTGTTTTTACGGTGGAAACACATATTTAATGGTGCACGCCATAATATCGGCCATATCTCAGCTGATCTTGATAGGGTTAGGCCTCATCCGATGCGATACAACACATTCCCGATTCGATATGGGGTCACATATCGGCTCCATATCGGATCATATCGGCCAAAATATATCCTATAAGAACCCAAAATATTTTATTATTTTAAAATTTTCATATATTTTTTCTAAATATTTTTAAAATATAAAAAATACTTTAACATCGGTACGAGTTGCCTAGCCGATACGCCGATATGTATAATCCTTGGTCTCAACCCTTCCTAAAGGCTACAGGCAAAAAACACATGTCCAAATCAACTCAACTATCGAGTTTTCATAATTTTAACAATAATTATTCGATTTAAACTGCGGAACATGTATATATATATATATATGCAAAGGAACGCAAAAAGTAAAACATTTTTTGAATTTTAATAGGAATTTGAGACCTGATCACTATTCTGTAGCAATTCAGATAGAGCCCTGAGATGTTCTTCCTCTGTTCTCTTCTTTGATCTCCAGTACGCATCGATTTCTCCTTTAGTGAGGGATTTGTTCCTCTGGAACCTAACTGCAAAAGCCCACTAATCAATTAAAAATACTAAAAACCCATTATTAAAATGCTTGATTTAAAATAAAAATAAAAATAGAATTGAATGAAAATTTACCATCTTTAGGACCTGAGACAGGTGAATCCCACCCGGCCATTAGAGAACCCATTAGTCCAAAGCTTCTGTTACTGAATCAAAGACTGAAAATATTGCTGCTACTAAGAGCACATAAGTGTGTAATTTAAAGTGGGAAGTTGGTGGTGGGTCATATTATAAGTGCCCTTCTTGTTCTTATCTACAAACACACAAGGGAAAGCTGTCGGCCAATTTAATTAACTTTAAGTAGTTTTCACATTACATCAAACGTGGCAACACGTGGCAGCAATATGGAAGCCATATCCATTTTGTTTCATTTTTTTTATTCGTTTGTTTGGGTTGCCAGTGGAAATGGGCTGGATAGCTCGGCCCGGCCCGTTCAGGCCCGAGTTAAGGAGGGTTCAGGCTTGACATAAAACTCAGGCGGCGCTTGAGCTGTCATCTACATACTGACAAATTCCGCCAAATTCGCCAAAAACGAAAATTTCGGTACTTTTTGATAAGTTTCAGCAGAATTTCAGTAATTTTTTTAAAATATGTTAATAATTTAGTATATATATTAATAATATTTTAAAAAGTATTAAAAATATTTTTATATATTTTCAATCCTTAAAATTTTTCTGATTTTTTTTTTGAAAGGTACCGAAATTAATCTGAAATGTACCGGAAGGACCCCCATCAAAAAATTGCCGAAAACAAAATTTATTAGTCATATATAATTAATATATATTAAGTTTCACTTGTAATATTTAAAAAAATGACAACATTCTATCAATGGATTGGGTCAAGTCGGGCTAAAGTTTTAGCTATCAGTGGTTACAGGGTATGTGCCTGACCTCACTTGACCTGACCTAACCCAACCCGATGGGTCATGGGCATATGCCTGTCTCGACCTGAAAAACTGACCAACAGCTCAAGTTTGATGCTTATGTTTGACCCGGCCCAACTGCTCAAGTTTATGTACCGATGTACCTGACTCATTAGAAAAAATTAGGTCTAGCTGGTCTCGGGTATTTGGTCGGCCTAACCTGTAGATAGCCCTAAATCCAAGCCATCTAAGTGTCCGCTCTTATTCTCTAATATAATGTGCCACATAATCTACATTGTTACTTGACATGATTTGAAAATATCCATCAAAGGCTAGAAGCTAATCCTTTATAGGGTTCCATGGTTCAAAATTTCGGCCGAAATCTTTACACATGATCTACATTGTTATTTGATATGATTTGAATATATCCATCAAAGGCCAGAAGCTAACCCTTTATAGGATTGCATGGTTCAAAATTTCGGAGATTTTGGCCGAAATGTTTCGATTTCGGTCCCCATCGAAACTGTAGCGAAAACTCAAAATTTTTGGATATATATATATATATATACACACACACACACACTGTGGGGGAGATTTCGGTCGAAATTTCGGTTTCGGACGAAATCAGATTTTTTATCCTTGAAGGGTTGAGAAAGAACAATGAAGACCTTGAAGGGTTGAGAAAGAACAGTGAAAAAGATTGGCATGAAAGATGTGATGTTACACAAAGCATATTGATGATTAGAAACGAGTGGAAAATAGGAATCGCGAGTCAACTCCAAAAAGATGAGCTGAGGATAAGTCTATGATGAAGATAATATGTGTACAATGGTTATAAGTCATTTGATAATAGAAAACATGATGAGGTCTCATGATATATTTTATTTACATTAATTAGAGAAGGAAACAAATAAATGATAAGTTAAATCTATTTCGAAAGGCTTTAGAAAGAAAATTGAATCACTTCCAATGAAAATTCAATGAACACGATAAACTAGAGGATGATTTGATCATGATAAAAAGTTGCTTAGTGCCATAGTGTCATAGATTTTGGCATGGATTTCAATGGCTTTTTGTTATAGACATGGTGTTGGGTAACAAATATATGGAATCACCATATATTTGTTTGCTTGTATTTTTATGTTTAAAAAGTTTATAGTATTAGAGATTAAGATAAATATATCCATCATGTGATTCAAAGCGGTCAATACCTAATAAAATTGATGGAATACAAAATTGGTGGGCTTTTAATCACATGATAGAGATGTGTTTTTGTCCTAATCTTTGGCAACATAAATCTTTAGATCATCGGCAAACCATCCGACAAATGCGCGATGACTCTATGTGGCACACATCCACAAAGCAATCCCTATCAAATCACCATCTTGAATGGAGTAATTACCCTAATACTAATACTTTGGCATATAACATATGATGGTGTTATTTGTACATGTTAAACCTGTGTAAACAGAAGAATACATGATTTCTCACCATAAAAAATCATTGAATACCTTGAATTAGACGATGGGGATCATTTTTCATCCCCATATTTACAATAAAACTTGAGATCATGGCGCACCTATCATACGGTCATATGTTGATTCCACGTGGCAAACATCACCAATAGTGACTGTCTGATAGGTACGCTCATGATCACGATCACTTTTGAGGATGTGTGTCATGTGGAATCAAGATTTGACCGTATGTTAAGTGCGTCATGATCTCAAGATCAATTGTATGGAAAATTGGGACAAAAAATTATCTCCATCATCTTATTCAAGGCCGTCAATAATTTTTTTGTGTGAAAGAGTGTGTGTTCTTTATAAGAAAAATGGGTGTATATAATGTTAAATAAATATATTTAATTAATGGCAATCAATTTCAATCATGAACAATGAAGGATAATCCCAAGGTTAGCACATACCTTATTGATGAGAATGATCTGCTATAGAATTCCGATAAGCTACTTGCTTAGATAGTTTGAGAACAAAACTACATCGCTTCTATCTCTTTCTATACGATGGGTATAATAATATTGAGAAGAGATGAAGAGGGGACGTTGTCTTCTTTTATAGCATGAGCTTAAATCGTAACTCATCAAGAATTCAAGAGAGGGGCGTATCACTAGAAAATAGAGATTGACTTACATTAAACCAATCATGCCGAAATCAACTACTAAAGTTGCGTTGAGTAAGATCCCGTTACCAACGAAAAACCTCAAAACCTTTTGTCAATCAATTTTTTAAATAAATAAGCAACAAAGCCAAAGTTAGTGTGCGGTCACAAGTACCCAACAATCTTCCACTTGAACCACACATTAGTTATAATTCTTTTTTTTTTTTTTTTTTATAAAATAAAACAAAATAGAGAAAAAGGAAAACATCATGATTGACTTAGTTCAAAAGCGAATGGTCATCCTTTAAAGTTTTATAAAAACATTGACTTTCAAGACTTTAATGTAACATACATTCTCTCAACCTCAGTAACAATCTTAATGTTGGATTATGAATGCCTATAATATATCATTTCCTCAAATCACACTATGACAGTTCTATAGCCAAGACACTAATATCATTAATAAACTTGAGAGCTCCATGTAGTTTTAGTGATACCAGAAAATATATACTTTAATACAACTTCTTGTGTATATCTCCTCATTCGCCATGTTTCATATACTAAAGTATGTTGTCCTGATATATTATGACATGCGTCATTTAAAAATCATCACTCATCTATCATGACAAAAGCTATACAAATCTTATTGCCTAATCACGATAGCTCAAACAACCTTATTTGAGCATTTATGATCTCGGGCAATAACATCATTACATAAGCTGAATAATAACCATAAGATCAAATAAAGATGCATCAAAGTAATATAATGTCGATAATAATAAGGCACAAAAATAAGTACATTGTGAGATATATAACTCCCACTCAAACAGAGTCCTCAAAAGATACATTGTGAGATAACTCCCACTCAAACAGAGTCTTCAAAAGACTCTAGTATTCCCAATCTACTCACATACGTTTTGAACACTTTCAATAAATTTTGTAGCAACGTCATTATGGGAATATATAGTCATTGGTCACCTCGATTTAAATGAATATTTTGATCATTAGTGAATTTAATTTTGTCCCTTATTTTAGACTGTTAAATAAAGTTTATTCCTCAACAATTATAATTTGACTCTAACTTGGAGAGTTTGAATTATAGTTTGACTCTAACTTAGAGGTTAGCTATAACTTGGAGCGTTTGAATTGTAGTTAGACTCTAACTACATGGTGAAGCTTAGAGTCAGGTGTTGAATTATAGTTTGACTCTAACTGGTGATGTCTCAGTTACGTTCTAACTTTATATAAGGTTAGATTAGAAGTAGGATTTATGACTTCTATATAAATGGCCATTGAGAGAGAGTTTAGTAGAGAGCTTAGAGATCTTTTGAGAGAGAGTTTTCAAGAGAGAAAACTATGATGAGTACTTTGAGAGGCAAGGTATTGAAGAATACTTTGAGAGGCAAGGATCTTTTGAGAGGCAAGGTATTGAAGATCCAATTGAAGTTGTTCTTGTGTCGGAATCGTTACTATATTTCGAAAGATCTCTTCTCTATTCTTTGAAGGACAATGTCCTTGCTTTAACCGTGGTTTTACTGTTGAAGATCGTGTTTGATCTTGTTTGAGAGTGTACTAGAGAGAAGAAAGTGTGTGCGTTGTAAACGTTTATAAATAGTGCATATACTCCCGTGGACATAGCTCTCGATTGGGTGAACCACATAAATATTTTGTATTATGTGTGATTTTTTTGTGCCTTCTTATCTTTTCATATTCATCGCGATCGAGAGTTCGATAGAGTGGGTAGAATTCCTAACACAAACTCTCATTGATTGTATCGTCTTCAAAAGATTGATATAACTAGTTTCAACGTTTGTAAGGAGTTTTAAGAATGCTTGAAGCTATGGTAGGTCCAAAAATTTCGTTGTTTGATTATTTTCTCTTTCACACATTCGACACAGATATTAAAAACATTGGATTTTTTCTTTAGAAGAATATCATTTATGATCATTAATTTTAGATGTGTCCTAGAGATATGACCCAATCGCCTATGCTGAGAGCATGAAAAATTCTTCAACAAAAAAAAACGTACACTTAGACCCATAAAAAATAGAAGTCACGCACAATGTAGAAGGGACAAACGAATTGTCAAGTAGTAATTAATATAAACAATTTACTAAATAATCATATCCAACACTGACAAAATTCAAAGTAATAGTCAAACTATCACCTAGAAGAGTAAAAATATAAACAACTCTAATCAGTTTAACATTAGCAATAAAACTTCGTCTGAAGGACAAAATATAAAATAAAAGAAAAAACGTCCTCAATAAATAGTATTTATCCAAAATTTAAGAACTAGGCGAAAAGTTTATATTACTTCAACCTTCAATTCATTCTCATTGCCAAATAATAGCTTTTCATCCAACTCGGGGCTCCTGCTAATTAGCCCCTCATTGCTGCTTCTTTATAATATTTTTTCATAAGTAGCAATCTTTTCTGATATGACCTTTTTTCTTACAGAAGTGGCAACCATCATTATCGTCAATCTTTACAGCATTCAATTTAGAATGTTCATTTATTCTCTTACTATTGTGGTAGTTCTGTTTATGATATTTCTTTTTGAAAGTTCTCTTGTGAGTTGATTTATAGGCAGGATTATAGGGAGGATTAGAGCCAAAATTAACAGACTCAACTTTATTTTCTTGAAGTCTCTCTTCTTCAATCACGCATATTGAAATCAATTAATTCAAATCTCATTTGTCATTTTGAGCATTGTAATTCACTTTAAAAGTATCAAATTGTGTAGGGAGGAAAACAATAATTAAATACATTACGATATCTTCGATGATAATTCCTTATTCTTTAAGCTTCATAACCATTATGGATATTTCAAGAATAAATTTTTACACACTCTCATTGCCATCATATCGCATGTTAACATATTGCACCAAATAATCAACTGTAAGGATTTTACTGTTCCAGCAAACTGATCCTGGGTGATCTTTAATAATTCTCTAACATTTCTTGTAGTTTTAATACCGCCCTTAATGAGTTCAGTAATAGAAGCACATATGATCATCATTGTTATATGATTACCTTGTCCCATTGAGCGCATTGGGAGTTTTAGTAGCGTTGGACAGTAAGGTTGGCTTGTTCTCCATGAAAACAAATTCATAGTCAATAAATCCAATGGTCAAAGCACGACCCATCTTCTAGGGGGTTATAATTGATGCCATTAAGTTTTTCAATACTCGCCATTTGTTGGTGTAAGACTGATCCGTCCATAGCTGATATGAAAATGAATAATTATCAGCACATTGTTCGATTATAACTTTATAGAATAAAATTCATACCCCGGGGGTCAAGGTTGAATTAATTAGAGTGCAAACAAATATGTGCAAAAGAATATTCACTATGAAGGACAAACTTTACTCATTGTCTCAGCATCACTTTGGGGCAAAAGCTTTGGCTCATTATAAGTCTCCCTAAGTTGGGTTTAAGAACACACATAAATCTAGCCAGATGTGTTTTCGGTTTGATCGAAGCTATCCATCAGCTTAGGCTAAAAGTGTCGCTCTTCTCTTACTTAGACACATATGACTTTTCTACTCATTCCATTTATATGAATTTTTTAAATCAGTTCTGGTCATAAATAGTAGTTCACACAGAAGAATGCACATGCAATCTTAATGAAATTGAATATCAAAATTTAAGGATAACACGTCCTCCATAGGTCGGTCACCTTTGGGCAGACTACAAACCTACTTTGGCTACGCATCCCAAAACGATTATTTTACCGTTCTACATAAATTTCTTTATAGATATAACTTAAACTCTTAGGCATTCTATCATGTCAATAGTTCATATTTCCTTTCTTAGAGAATGCCCACATATTAATTTTGATTAAATTTAATTTCATGAGAAAAGTTCATGAGAATAGACATTGTATGAGTTCGATTTATATATAAAATGTTCATTAACAAAAAAAATGCACATGATATTACTATAAATAATGCTATGATAGTATAAGAGCAGTATGTAGAAAAGGTTCAATAATTCCTTTATAACATGAGAAAAAATATATAATTGCATAAAATAAATTAAATAAATTTTGACTGAATTATTAGGTTCAAAATAGTCTAAACAATAAGTCCAACATATATATCTCGACAAGTAGACCAAAAACGATAGGTCATATATGTAAGTTAGAATTGTATATCTCCAGATATTGCATTCCAAAGATTGAGCCCGAATTAGACTTAGTTTGGTGGTGAATACAGATTCATAGTATTAAATTGACTTTGCAGCCGACAGAAAAAGAATAGAAATCTGGCTGTAATTAAGCTAATCTGCAACTTAGTTGAACCATTGTTAATAAATTTGAGAAGCACTAGCTTTGGTGCTTTAGCTCCACATGGGATAAACACCCATTAAAAAATAAAAATTGATAAGTCAGTTCATAAGCCTATCTTTCACAATATTTTATAATGCAATACCTACATTATTATATTATAATATATATATATATATATATATATATATATATATATATATATATATATATATATATATATATTCTTTAAGGGGAAATAGCCTAACGGATGGTTCCTTGGTCGCACAGGATAAGTGCCAGATAACGGTAAGCCATAATCTTCATAGAGTAAGCAGTCGGAGATGTGACGGTCCAACATGCTAGCCAACGGCCGTCGATGCCAAAAATCATTCGATACCGGTTTGGTGGCCGTTGGGTGAGTGAAGGTAGCATATCGACGATGGTAAGGTGAAAAAGATCCCACTGTCATTTTCTCCAACAGAAAACTTCTCTGTTTCTACAATATAATACATATGCCCTTTGAGGGCCAGCTAGTGGATATGGCAGAGGAACACCAACCATCCGCCAGTATTGTCGGCGAACACACGACATCGGCAAAACAACTGGTGGCAATTATTTTTTTATTGATTGAAAATAAACTAGCCATAACTAGGCCTTGATACTAATTGTTAAATAAATATTTTTAATTAAAGTATGCAACTGTGGATTTCATCCATCCGTCGCCACGATGCGCTAAAAAAAAAAAGTCGCCACCCGGAGCTTTTGGTGTCCCGGGATATCCAAACTCAAGATCGTGTGCACCGAAGTGTTAGATTTGACTTTGATCCGGTCTACGCCAAAACCTTTAGGCAAGGACTTCGATTATCAATCGGGAAGGTGTCAGGCACCCGATTGACTCGCTCGTAAGCGGTCTCTACTATGACCAAGTGTAAAAAAAAGGTATAAAATCGAGCGGCACTTCCTCTTGCTCGAAGGCACTTTGATCCTATTTGAGCCTCCCGCAATCACCAAAATTTCGGCGGCGTAACGGTTCAAATTCTAGGAAAGAGGAAACACAAAAAAAGGTAGAGAAAATAAGGGGAAGGCCGGAGCTCCTAGGCCCTTGTAACACTGCCGCCAGATCTTCGCGTGAATGATTACTCCGGTGAGCTTCCGATAGCACAAAAGGGTTAGAGATGGGTTTTACCTTGCTAAAGTTTGGATGCTAAAAGGCTATGAATGATGGTGTGAGATAGTTGGCCAATGTTCTAAAGCTTGGAGGTGATGGACGTAGAAGAGTAATGGTGTAGGAACAACTAGGATTCTAAGGCTTGGATGGTTTAGAGTTTGAAAATGGGAAGAGATTTTTATATAGTTTTTGCTTTAGGATTTCAAAAGTCCCTTAACAAAAGGGGGGTGACTCTCTATTTATAGAGAAAGGGTGGATTAGTGAGTGGTCAGGTCACTAATGGGTTTAGAAATTAGGTAATCCTAAATCTAAGATTTTTGAGGTTTTTAAGAGCTTGGAGAAGAGAGAGTTGAGTTTTAATGGTGAATGATGGGGTGATAACTTAAATGGCAAAAGAGTGATACTTAAGGTTGGGAAGGGCATATGAGTCCTAAAGAAACAAATCTCAAGCTTTGGGATGGTCCACAAGTCAAATCCTCAATTTCCAAATCAACTATTTTTTTTAAAATGAGTTTTTTGAGTTTTGAGAAGTTAGGGACCCGATTTTACAATTTTCTGTACAAATTCGTGTTTTTCAAATTGCCATAACTTTTGATGTACAATTTCAAATTAGGCGATTCTTAGCTCGTTGGAAAGCTGAGAACCTCTACTTTTCAATAGTATAAGCCTTAGATTAGGAAACTATCTATGAAAATCTTGACACTCTTCTTTTTATTAGCTATTTTGATTGATTTGAAACGGGTTTTATGGATCCGTTTTAGGCTTTTTAAGGGTTTCGGAAGGTTAGGGTTGCTTTCTAAGAGTTTGAAAATTATTCTAAAGGTTAGATTAAGTTCTAAGGGTTTGGGAGGTGCTTTCAAAAGCTCGAGAGTGCGTCGTTCTCGAAGTTTGGGTCGATCGGGCCTTGGGCAAAATTTGGCTGTCTACATAAAGGCAATCAATTTCAATCATGAAGAACGAAGGATAATCTCAAGGTTAGAATATACCTTGCTGATGAGAATGACCCGCTAAAGAATTCTAATAAGTTGCTTGCTTAGATGACTTGAGAACAAAATTACCTCGCTTCTATTTCTCTCTATATGATGGACACGATAACATTAAGAGGAGATGTTGTCATCTTTAATAGCATGCCCTTAAATCCTAACGTATCACTAGAAAATAGAGATTGACTTACTACAAACCAATCATGTCAAAACCGACTCTTAAAATCACGTGGAGTAAGATCACATTACCAACGAAAAGTCTTGAAGCCTTTTATCAATTAAGTTTTTAAATAAATAAGCAATATAGTCAAAGTTAATGTATGGGTTACAAATACCCAATACATAACCCCTCCCAATAATATAACATTGAGTTTGAAGAGGACATCTACAATAAGATGAAAATACAAAGTAATAGCGTAAACAAAAGTGTGTTGTATGACATAGAGTAAGGTGTCAAAATCGAAATCGGTATCGGGTATCGGTCTTTCATGGACCGATACGACTTGGCTAGTACGGATACAACTCGGTACCTATTACATATTTACATTTTTACAACTCGGTCACAAGTGATAACTGCTATGCGATAAGTGACAAGTGAGTGAGTGACAACTCCTATGTGATAACTGATAAGTCACTGGACTGCGGGGAATAGGGAGTAACTTTGGTTGCACTCACATTTTCACTTAAAACTCCAAATGCAGCTGTGCTATACTTCATTTGTATCGGAGCCGATATCAGTTTGTCAGAAAACTGATACATATTGCCAATACGTATCGGTATCGGCCGATATTTAATACCATGATATAGAGTATTACATTGACGGAAGAGAAATTAATATGACTAAGATAAGTATGCTATGTGGCATGGAATAACAAAAAAGATAAACCTAAAAATAATATATAAGAATTAAGTTAGAGGTCAGAGACACTGCACCTGGGTGTTGAGAGATTTCTACACCCGATGTCATGAGGATCGGGTTTCACGTCAACTTAGAAAAAGCTGATCAAGTCCCATTAAAAGTGTACTCAAAGTGATTCAAATTACCCACGTCATTTAAATACTATTATCGTATTTAAATGATGGTCAAGATCTAAGTTTGATGCATGCTAATGATTATATTTGTTTTTTAGGATGTGTGTTATATGGAATAAATATCTGACCGTTTGATGGTAGACCCATGATCTCAAGATCTATCGTGCCAAAAATTGGGATAAAAAACAATCTCCATAGTTTATTTCAAAGCAGTCAATATTCAAAACATATCAAACTCGGGTCAAAATTTTCAATAAATTAGCTATATTTTTGTTAAACGGGAATGAAAGAGAGTAGTCTTCGGAGTTGGGGGTCTCACGTGATTGGTGAAGACATCTAGTGCCCCATTAAGATCGGTCTCTACAGGACTTTTTTGAAAAGTATATTTACTGATGGGGGATCTCAGGACCCCCATCGGATAAGATGGTAGACTAAATCGATACGAAATTAAAGCTTATCTATTGATCGAGACTAGAGGATCATGGTAGATTTTGACTTATTTTTTGGTAATTTTTAATTTTTCAATAGATAAGATTTGAGGATTGCCCGTATCCTATTGCTGTCCTTGTGTAAGCACTAAGCATTGATGTTTCGCTTTTTGGCCTTAAAAGCCATAGCTGGACCGGCCCTAAATGTTAGGGCTAAGGCCAAATCTTGAGGGCCCTAGGATAGGGCTTGGGCTTTTGAAAAAAAAGGCCCTAAAATTAGGGCTGGGTGAGGCCTGGCCCTATATATATATATATATATATAAGTAAATGTTTATTTTATAATTTTGTTTTGTCAAAGGTATCCTTTTTTTTAAACCTGTAAATCATTCTTTTTTTTTTTTTTTGCTGTTGATGGAAACTTTTAAATCATTCTTAATAGATAGATAGAAGGTTAATTTGATAATTTCAAAATTAAAGTATTCATCTTTCATATTTTATATTATAGTTTATATTAAAAATTATCTAATAATAGGTGTCATATATAGGTTTTTATGAGTTAGTCTCCAATGGGTGTGCATCTATCATTAGTGGATATCACAATCCACATATCCTTATGACTAAGCGACTTGCACGTATTTTCATGCATTACTAGTTTGTGCAAGTCATTCAATCATAGAGACATCGACTCTGATGTCCACCCATAATGAGTGGACGCCTATTATAGACTAACTCAACTTTTATAGCATAAGAGCGAAAAAAGGTAATGTTCAAAAGCTCTTCCGGCCCGGTAGGTATAGAGCCTAGGCAATGCACAAGCCCGACCTAACCAACTAATAACCATCGGTTCAAACAATTTTTGAAACTGGTGGATGGTGGATGCATGGGTTCCAAAAGTGAATGTAAACCAATAAAAATAAAATTCAAGATTCCCTTGCATCCAATGGTTTTAAATTTGGTTGGATGGCATTTAGAGTTCAACCAATTACACATGACCAAACCCCCCTATGATGATCGAGTGTTATATTGATTAAAGAAAATTTTATTTGACTAAGACATACTTATCTGACTAAGATAAGTATGTTAAGTCGGAAGTGTAGAACAAAGAGAAGATAAAATTAGAAAAGGATAATATTATATGGTGGATAAATTTTATACAGACAAAATGCAGGCGGCTAATGTGGCAAGATGTAATTGACTTCTAGTGTGCTGGGGCTCAATTAATGCAGGTCGGTGTAGTCGGTCACGCCGTGTCACGTCACCCGCCTGCACTTTGTCTATATCAAATCAGTCTATCATTTATAATTTTCTATTAGAAAATTATATATAAGAATATAGTTACGACAGTGTTATATGGAGAATAAATTTTATGCATAGAAAGTGTAAGCATAGCATGAGATGCAATTGGTTGCAAGTGCGGTGTGATTCAATTAATACAGGGTGCAGCTAGTTATATCCCGCAGCGTCAGCCGCCTACACTTTTTCCTCAACAAATATGTCTTATGTTTATAATTTTTTATAAAATTATAGGTAAAAGAGAAAATAAAAAATAAAAGAATATTTATTGATCGAGAAGATAAAAGTAGATATGACTTAATTTTTTTGGTTATTTTATATTTTTTTCAATGGATAAGACTGGCGATGGCCCGTTTCATATCGCTGTCATTGTGTAAACACTAAACACTAAGCATTGATGGATATGAAATATATTTAAAGTTGTGTATGGGTCAGCTCTCTGCCTGCTCTTTGTGAGAGCAGATAAATTTTATCTGCTCTCACAAAAGAGCAAATAGAAAACGATTTTATCAACTTTCCGTCAGAGCAAACGGGGCTAGGAGCTAGCTATATTACCAAACATGAAAGCAGTTTCCTATTAGAGCCAAAAAACAAAAGAGCTGCTTTTGGCCCTGAAACAGCTAACCCAAACACAGCCTAAGACATTGTTTAATGGCAAAAGATCAACCAAACACAGCCTAAGAAATGGACTAATCGTCATGCGTCGGCCAAAGATCACGCCAATAAGTTGTTGTGGACCATTCGATTGGTGAACTTTAATATTTGTCATTAGAAATTGAGAACCACAGTTGGTATTAGAGTGCACGTACCGGATGATTCAAATCTCTCAAAAAGTATAATTTTTAGGCACGTTACCGTCCAATATATGATCTTATCTTTTTAACATATGGCTTACTCAGATCTTAAACTATTGATGGTATGGTTAGTTCCTTTTTTTCAGGCTGGTGTTACTACTACAACATCATATGTTATAGCAATCTTATTTATACACAGGAAAAAATTTGTCACCACAAAAAAATAAATTATTAGCGTCAGTTTTTTGTTTTTTGGAGCTAAAAAACTATGACTATTAACAAAAAAAATTATTAAAGATTATTAGCGACAAGGGTATTAAGAGCAGTTTTTTGTTAATAGCAGCAGTTTTTGGCTGCAGCTAATAGTCTTTATTTTTTTTAGTGTGTTGACTGCTATATATTAAATGGTGAAGATCCTATTTTGTCCCAATTTTCCACACAATATATCTTGAGATCATAGGCCTACCATCAGATGATCAGATGTTGATTCCACATAGCACACATCCCAAAAAGTGAACATGATCGTAACATACCATAAAACATGCTTCATGTTCACTTTTTAAGATGTGTGCTATGTGAAATCACTATCTAATCGTCTGATAGGAGTACCATGATCTCAAGATCAATTGTATGGAAGATTTGGTGTGAGAAACTATCTACTTCGTCTGATTTAAAACAGTCGACGGATTAGTGGTGTGGGAGTAACACCATCCTTTTCTAGAGCCCCTTTTAGATCTTTAGGCCTCTAGTTATAGGTGGATACCTCTATTTGCACCCACCAACACTCTAAGGGCACCAATGTAAAAAATCATTGCCGGATTTGAATCATATGATGGAGATCTTTTTTATCAAACAATTTTCCTCAAATTTTGAGATGATAGGTGTATGCCAATGGTAATATTTGGATTTCACATGGCTTGCATCTCACAAAATCATTTGAGAATCCCACTTCATGCATGTCCGTGATCACGCTCACTTTTTATGATGTATGCTACATTGACTAAAAATCTGACTGTTCATAGTAAGCTTACGATCATGGTTCAAAATTTCGGCCGAAATATTTCAGTTTCAGTGGATTTCGGTCCCCACCGAAACCGAAACTAAAACTCATATTATTGAATTATTTAGGTCTGTAGGAAGATTTCGGCCGAAATTTCGGTTCAAAATTCGAGTTTCTGTCCTCACCGAAACCGAATCGAAAACCGAAATTTTGGTCCTTGCTTATGATAGCAAAATCTATTGTGTGAGAGATTGAGTAGGAAAAATGATATCCACCGATTGCTTCAAAGCCCTCATTGATTTTGGGAATTGGTGCCCTAGAGTCTTGGTGGTATAAATAGATGTAACTTATATGTACTATTTAAATATTTGGTGTGAGTATTAAGCATGGACCTGTGCACCAGGATTATGCATGAGCCAAACTAGTCAAACTTAGAGATGCACAACATAAACAGCACTAAACTCTCCGATTTTATGAAAAAAACTCGTTTAAAATACGATTTTTTTATGAAACATCTGAAATATGTTTAAAAATTAAAACGCATTGAATAAAAAAAAATACTCATACTTAAAAAAAAAAATTACGATCTTTATGCTTTAAATGCATATTTTAGGAATTTTTCACTTTTTTTCTGTCAAAATAATATTTATTTTGTAGAAATGTTTATATTTTCATAAATTTTTTCCAATGCTTCCCATTGTTTTCCAAATTTTTTATTGTTTTTCTCTTGTTCTTTCTTTTGTTTTTTTGCCTTGCCCATTTTTTTTTCCGAATTCTGACTTGGTAATTATGCCAATGAGCTTACAAATAAGTGATAGTGCAATTTTTGACCTCTCACCATCGTGACAAATTTCGATTTCGGCAATATTTCGGTAGGGGGTCATTTCGGATAAATTTCGAGAAAAATTTGAAAAGTTTCGAAAAAATTTCGGGGAGTATAAAATATATTAAATATAGATTATATTTAAACTTCATAAAAATTTTATTTTGTATTTAAAAAATGACAAAATTTAGAAATAATTCATTAATTTAGGTGAAATTTCATTAAATTCGCCGAAATTAATGAAATTTCAACGATTTTGAAGAAATCATCGAAATTTCGCCAAAAGTTTCGCCCGACCTCCATTTGAATAAATTTCAGAGAAATTTGTCACTGTGCCTGTCACCAGAAAAAGGTCCTTTGCATGCTCATAAAAAGGTTTAGAGGTTGGTGGAGGGTGATCGACCTTGCTCCGTCCTCAGTGCATCGGTCATGCACCCAATGCCAACTCTACTACATATAACTTTTCTAGCTCAACTAAAACAGCCCAAACCTCCTTGACACGTAGGATTAGGGCTGTTAATGGGTCAGGTCAAAATTTTGGCTCTCCGAGAAGTTAAGGGCATATGCCCGACTGACCGGATGGTGCTCTCCAACCTGACCTGACCCAACAGAACAAGGATATATGCCCGACCAGAAAACCTGATGCAACTAGGTTAAAATCCCCCTATTTTTCTTGGTTTTTCACATAAAATATCAGGTTGGGTCAACCCAAACTGACCTAATTTTTCCTCAACGGGACATATAGTCAATCCAACTCGATCCAACAAGTCCAGTTTAGGTGCCTGACCTGGTAAAAAGCTTGAGTCGTCCAGGTCTGATATGGGGCTTATCAGACCTGCGGACGGCCCTTCGTAGTGTTAATCCAACCCTGTCAAACCCGATAAACTAGCTTAAGTCTATCACTGTTACGAATCTGAGGGCTATTGTGGCTCTTAGGTCCTAAATGGACCTGTTGCTCAATCACATGATGTGGTAACTCAAAGCATGAAGGCAATTTGACTATCATGCATATGCTTCACACACACACTTTGCTCCTCCAACACACTAAGGTACCACGCCCACCACTTAAAACACCATTAGACATATTAGTCTCTTCATGGTTTTTTTTTTTTTTTTTTTTTTTTTTTTACTTTTTTTTTTTTTTTTATAACCTGAGTATCCGGGCCTCTTAGAGCACCCACCTAATCTCAGGGGCACATGCACATTCCAAATTTAGCACATGTCAAGTCAGCACAGGATATAAATCCCTAGGGTGGCCTCAAGGGGGAGGAGATTCGAACTCAGGTCTCCTCATTTTGAAAGCAGGTACCTGGCCAGCTCACCTAACCCCTTGAGGTTAACTTTGAGCATAATTAGTCTCTTATATCATATAGCATAAGATTGAAATATATAATACTTTTAGGCTACGTACGACATAACTCTCTGCTAGCCCCTGTCATAACAGAGTTCACCTACTTTAATAAGTTTTCATCTTTTTTGTTAACATCATGTTACCTGCTTTATTGAGTATCCTTTCTCCTTAATAACTCATTGCATAATAAAATTTTATATAAGATTTACCTGTCCAACAGTTTTATCCTCCTTTATGCTCACTTCTTGTTGTAGCATATTTTATTTTCTCTGGTAGAGAGTTAGTAGAGAGCAGGGACATTACTGCTAGAACAGGTAAATCTTTCTTTGCAGAAAATTAGAAATAAAAATAAGAAGTAACTAAAGTAGGTAAATCATGCCCTGACAGGAGTTAACTGAGAGCTATGCCATAGACAGCCTTAAACGAAAAAAAAATCTTCCACAGTGACTCTGTGAGTCCTTTGTGGAATCTTAGGTTTGATTTAGTAGGACTGTTAAAGAGTCAGGCTGATTATAGAAAAACTAAATATTTAAGTTAGGGGAGAAAAAAAGGTAAGGAGATGAGATTATCGAAAACTAGATTATGTGCACGCACAAAATTGACTTTAAGGTCACTTTTTTGAGTGTATCACATGAAATAAAAAAATCGATCGTATGATAGTACGCTTATAATCTCAAGATCTATCGTGTGAAAGATTAGGATAATAAATAATCTCCATCGTCTGATTCAATGCATTCACTATATTTCTGAGTGGATGAACTCAAAGATTTGGTGAGTAGGTTTAAAGGTACTCATAAAATAACCACCACAAGATCCACAATCATGATCTTAATCTTAAATCCTGACGTCTTTCGACAAACCCTACACATTGTCTAATATATGCTTGCAAACGTATGTTCCTTTGAAGAAGGGATGTGCGATTGGTTAAAAGAAACGTCCAATCGTGCTTGTTATTAGTCACCACATGTCTGTGAAATCTATCACTGTCGTATCCCGCACATCTTAGAGTCTGTCGGAGCCCACTAGATCAAATCAATCATGATCTCTTACAAGCATCGAAGAGGAATCCGCACAAACAAAAGATTTCTTTGATGATGGGTAGAGGAGAGAGATTAAATATGTGAATGATTTGAGGAGTAGCCCCGATGATTGAAGCGAAAGGCGTAAGCCTTTATTGCTCTGATACCATACAGAAATTAATAACAATCAGCGGATTTTTCCTTAGTTTAATGAGGTCTAGAGAGTCTATTCCTAAAAAAACCATGGGAAGTTTTAAATGGTTGGTGTTACTACCATACCACTTCATGCTACAACCACCTCACTTAAGGTAGGGAAAAATTATCGGCTGTTTTAAATCAGACGATGAAGATTATTTTTCATCCCAATCTCCCACACATATCCACTATCCCAAAAAACAATCCCTAACACAGCCTAAGAGATTGATGAATACAAAATTGATTATAAGCAGTGAACGAGATACAAAGTTTGTTGTTAGTCAAATAACACTTAGTACAAGAATATAATAGAATTGAATGCAACTCCTAAGAAAGCATAAAGGCAATCTAGGACACCATAATTATTTATAATAATCTACTTTCAAGAATTATATATGCTAATCTAGGTAGCAGTCCTACTCCTAACCACCCTCCATGAGACAGAGATGGAGCCGGAGCATTACTCCTCGTTGGGTTTGGGGAGGAGGTTGTTGAGCTGTTGACGCCAGAAACAATCGCTAAGTTGGGATTGTGGGCTGCACTGATATCGGGAGATGTTGCACAGGTGCCAAATCTCAAGGTGCCAATAGATGTTTGACATAATAATTTTAAAAATTTTAAATACGACGGCACGGTCATAAGAAAAATAAAATAAATAAATAAAACATATATAGAGAAAATTGAAGGGATATCTTATAAAACCAATTTAGATATCTAATGAAAAGATTCATAATATATGTCATGAACCTAAATAAATATATATTATAGTATAAAATAGTTTTCAACGACTCAAACCTTTGTTTCAATGGTTACTAAACTTACATATTTTTCTTTTGAAACAAAGTTCATTTTATCGTTATCAAAATGATAAGAATTTTAATACTAATGTGAAGTTTTTCATATATGTCTAAAAGTGTAAAAGTGTCGTACTGTTTGAGGAGTGTCCAATTGTCAGCACGGGTGCCAAGTGGCACCAAGTGTCAGCACAACAAAAATCCTACAAGTAGAAGTGTCAAGGTAACATTGATGGGCTGAGTGGGGATTGTGGGTTATGGCTCAATTGGAGTTGGTTAAGAATCTGGAAGCGGAACGCTTGTCTTCCTGCCTTTGAGATTGTTCTGCCATGGCTACATTGAAGAGCTCCTTGCAAAAGATTATGGTTGCGTATGGTATAACTCTTTGCTAGCCCCTGTCACAGTAGAGTTCACTTATTTTAGTTGATTCTCATTCTCTTTTCTAACTCCATGCAAAGGAGGATTTACCTGCTCCAGCAGTAACTTTCCTGCTCTCTACTAACTCCCTACCAGAGCAGATAAAATCGAGTGAGTAGAAAGGAGGGTATAACTACTGAACAGGTAAATCTTGCTATGTATGAAGTTATCAAGGAGAAGGAGTGCTTGCTAAAACAAGTAGCATGATGTTACCAAAGAAGATAAGAATTTGCTAAAACAGGAGCTAACAAAGATCTATGCCATACGCAACCTATACTACGCTTGATGGTGGGGAGATGAAAACGAAAACAACGATTATGCAATTGTGCTATATGTAGAGTGACAAGAATGGAGGGTCCACTGAAACTTCCAACAAAAATCTTCCTATTGTGGCAAAATGGCTAAACTTTTCAAATTTTACCGAAAAATTCTTTCGAATTTTTGTTGGGCCCACTGAAACTTCCGGCACAATTTCTCCTGGTTTGGATAACTGCCTAAAGTTTTCAAAATTTTACCAAAATTCTTTGAAACTTCGGTGAAAAATTTAAAATGTTGTCACATACGAAGTTATATTCAATAATTAATTATACTTTCTATTCTCTTCCTAGTGTTCTTTTTATAATTGTCAATTTACGGATAGTAGATTTTATAATGCACCTATTTTATTGTTTAAGAATACCATTTTTAATTTTAATATATAAGCTCTAATATTTTTTTAAATATCATATATATTCTTTTTATAATCCACAAAATATTGCCATAGAGAAGCCCAGAGCGGAAGAGAAGGGATTCGGGACGAAGCCGCACAATCCACCTGTCTCATTCGAGTCCTGCCACTATTCGATGATCATTCGATCCTTTACCTAAATAGACCCACCTTAGCAAGGATCAAAATTTCAGATTGAATTTTGGTTTCGAGCATGACCGAAACTGAAATCGAAATCCGAAATTTTGGCCAAAATCTGAAATTTTGACTAAAATTTTGGGCGCCATACAAATTGGACCGAAATTTTGGATTTCGATTTCGTTTTGGTCATTCCCAAAACCAAAACAAAATTTCGGCCGAAATTTTCATCCATGCATCTTAGAACCCACAAAACCTCTCAGGAATATAATAGCAAGCCGACGGATTTTCCTAGAGATGATCTTTTCTTTTCAGCCAAAGCGCCCAAAAACACTAAAAGTGTATCTCTCTCCACAAGGTCCCTTTCATCCCATAAAAACCCTCGCCCTACCCTGCATTTAGCAAACATGCCCTCACAAGAGAAAGGGAGAACCTAAACAATGCCGAAAATGTCAAAAACCATGTCCCAAATCTCCCTAGCAATATAACAATATAGGAAGAAATGACACGCCGACTCTTCCTTCTGAAGGCACATGGCACACCTAATACACCATTCTCTAGCCCCTTTTGATGAGTTGGTCTACAATGAGAACCCTTCCCCAGGCAACGCTCCAACAGAAGAAACACATCTACGGGGTCACGCAAACCCTCTAAAGGCCTTGTTTGATAACATGGAAATGTAATTTCATTGTGAAAATGAAACTTAGTTTCCAATTGTTGTTGTTTGATAGCTATTTAAGGAGATGGAAATAAAATTAAGTCGTCCCGCATGAAAATTGAATTTCTATACACCAAATCATTTTAAGAGGAAATCATTTCAACCCTTCAAGTGACTGAAATTGAGTTCCCTACCAACAAAATAGTAATGTTTTGTTATTGGAAATCTAAAGTTACTTGTAAAAAACCTAAAAGCAAAAATAAAAATAATAATTGACTATTAAAAAGTAACTTCAATTTCTATGACCATCATACTAGTATGATCACTATGATCACTACATTATCTAGATCATACTCTTTTCAGCTAATATTTGACTTTGGTCAAAGTTTGAATTTTAATCAAACTTTAATTGAATTTACAAGCTATATAAAGTTGACTTTTGATGAAACTTTAACTACTGAAACATGATAATAAGTCGTAAGTTAGTAATATATTATCAAAATTTTAAGGGTCAAAGGTTAACTTAAGGTCAAACTTTGACTTTAATTAAAATTTATTTTTTTATTAAACTTAGACTCTAATAATTTGATGACGAAAAAATGATACTGCCATCTTAATGTATAATTTGATACTAGATTTTCAATTGTATTAGTTAAACTTTGACTTTTACACAAATTTTATTTTTAGTCAAACTTGAAACCTACTTATAGATAAAGTCTACTACTACATAAATTTATATCGTATCAGTACAATTTTTTCTTGATCAAAGTTTGACTTTTGGTCAAAGTTCAATTTTCCATAAAATGTTATAAATTTTTATTAGCGAAATATTATAATTAAAAATATCTATCATTATTTTTATTTATAATTTGAAAATACATTATCTCATTTTTATTGGTCAAAGTTTGACTTTTAGTCAAAATTTCACTTTTATTCAAATATTGACTTTAGTCAAAAGTTGAGAAGTGTATCTGAACAGTAGATAGTGATTATTACTATTGTTATTTATATTTTGGTAATATAAATTTTAATCAGTCAAAGTTTGATATTTGGTCAAACTTTTTTGAACTTCTATATCCCCAATGAGATTATCATTTTTTTAATTTATTACTTTCTAGTACATTACCAAATTTTATTTTACTTTTTTTATATATTTAGTTAAAGTTCGACTTTTTAAAAAGTTGATATTTAGTCAAAATTTTTACTAGTGTAACCTAGCGATGGATACGAATACTGTTATGTTAATTTGCAGGTTGGTGGTAGATTGTCGAATTTTTTATTGGTCAAAGTTTAAAATTTTAGTCAAAGTTTGACTTTTTTAAAAAATTGAATTTTCTTTCAAGTTTAAAATTTTAATTTTGTTTCAATATATAATACATACTGGCATTTACTATATAACTTTGTACTTTAATCTTAAAAATTTTTATTAATCAAAGTTTTACGTTTAGTCAAAGTTTGACTTTTATTAAAAGTGAATATTTGATCAAATTTTGACTAGTGTAACCTAAAGATATATATGAATATTATTATATTAATTTACAGTGAGACTTTTATAACTTGTTGGTATATTGCAAAATTTTCTTTTGGTCAAAGTTAAAATTTTAGTCAAAGTTTGACTTTTATAGAAATTTAATTTCATTTCAATGTATAAACTTACAATAGATACTAGAATTTACAACTTTGTTATTTAGCTTTACATATTTTTTTTTTATCAAAATTATAAGTTTGGTCAAAATTTGACTTTTTATTTGAGTTTGACTTTTCAAACCCTAACTTATGTAACTTAGTAATAAATAGTGATTACGATAGTGTTAATTTGTAACATAATAGAATATCATTAAAAAAATTATTGGTTAATATTTGACTTTAATAATAAATGATCAAAATTTAAAAATTCATTTCATTTTCCAATGAAATTCATTTCTCAAACACACTGATCAAACAATGGAAAATCCATTTATAGAGGAAATCATTTCCTAGGAAATCAACTAAGAAATTGATTTCATTTCCTCTTTGGAGTTTCATTGCTATCAAACAAGGCCTAAATCGAAACCCGGTTACGGTACATGAATAGTTGTCTAACAAAGTCGCAAGAAAGCTATAAAGAGAATTGACACAGAAAACTCCCTTATGATCAATGGCCCAAGTCCAAACATCGACAATTCGGAATACACCCTCCAATATGATTAAACTAATAATAATCATATGCAATGACAAATATTTTACTATTAAATGAAAAATCTCAACAAAAAATAAAGTATCATAGCCTTTTTTTATTCTTTTTATATCTTTGAATGTGGTGGTTAAAACTAAGATCATAGAAGTTGTGATAGTCATAGTAATCGAGCTAGTCACCTGAGTCTGAGTGGCTGAGATCTCTAATGAACACAACTTTTACTCTGAGCTACAAGGTACCTTAAACATTGTACAAATCATTTCTTAGGAAATCAACTAAGAAATTGATTTCATTTCCTCTTTGGAGTTTCATTGCTATCAAACAAGGCCTAAATCGAAACCCGGTTACGGTACATGAACAGTTGTCTAACAAAGTCGCAAGAAAGCTATAAAGAGAATTGGCACAGAAAACTCCCTTATGATCAATGGCCCAAGTCCAAACATCGACAATTCGGAATACACCCTCCAATATGATTAAACTAATAATAATCATATGCAATGACAAATATTTTACTATTAAATGAAAAATCTCAACAAAAAATAAAGTATCATAGCGTTTTTTATTCTTTTTATATCTTTGAATGTGGTGGTTAAAACTAAGATCATAGAAGTTGTGATAGTCATAGTAATCGAGCTAGTCACCTGAGTCTGAGTGGCTGAGATCTCTAATGAACACAACTTTTACTCTGAGCTACAAGGTACCTAAAACATTGTATAAAAGCAGAACATATATATATATTATACAAAATGAAAAGAAAAAAGAAATAAAAAACTGACATTGGATGGATGAAGAAGGTGCTCAGAATTTGTTATATTAATGGATAAATGAGTGTCCTCATGTAGATACATAAGAGGTCGGATTAAAGAGAAGATCATCATAGCACCTTTGCATCCCTGTGGCATATGGGTATTTTCAGAGGAGATCAGTAGACACCATATGAGAAATTAGGCAATAAATGGGATCTCTTATATGTATTTTGTCACTGCTTATATGTATCGGAAATCTTCATCCAATCATCCGTGTAACAAATGATGTTTTTGCCATCAATCAAAATGAGCTTCCCCTTACCGAGTTTAATCGAACAAAGTGAAGAATATGTCCCTGATTTCAAAATCAATGTTATCTGCCAAAAATAAAAAATAAATGCTCTGCTTAGGGAGTATTGATCTCATCTACTTCATTTGTAATTCATCCCCACCCTGCTAAAGGCTAATTCCATTGCCCCAAACTGTACTAATTGGATATGAAAGAAGATTCATGTGCTCCAAGGATTCAAAATTCAACCATGATGTTCGGAATGGTTATAGAGAAATTTAAATTTTTCTGCAGGTTTTATTTTTTAAATTCATGTGGGTATGTCGGGATTGACTCTGCGATCTCAAGGTTGCAATTTTGTCAATCTTTCTGATAAAATTTTTTATCAATCTTCCAATTGATCCACATAAACTGAAACAGTTAGATTGAATGAATGTGGAGAACTTACACAAATTATCAGTATCTTCGAATCACCTGATCGAAACTTTGTAAAACCACGCAACACGATCAATGCAAGAAAAACCAAGCAAAAAAGAACAAGTTCTAAGACCTCCGGTAAACATTTGTCAAAATCTTACACAGGGTGCTTCTGCTTTCAAATCCCATGATTCTTCACGCTTTTGAAGCATGATACCTATCGTCTACATTTGGCCACCACTCTGCCTCCTCTCATCTCACAGAAGAGTAAGTTATGAACTCCGTCGAAGTAAATTGAAATGGCTGATGAGGTATGGGGTTCCTGTAACAGGATGTAATAAGAAAAGCACCAGTTAGGAGATAGATCTGCAATACATACATACATACATATATAAAACACCAAAAGATGGATCATAACGTACGGTCGAGGCCCGTAGATTTTGATCTGGCGCACATGAGTGTCCCTTCCATTTAGGTGGTTGGACAGCACAGCAAGTTGCAGCATGAAGGTATGTATAAATGCTTCCCTGCAACAGGTAGAAACAAAATTCAAGACCTGATTCGCTAGTTTGCTCAGTCGAATTCGGGTTCACGGTTTGTCACTGTCAGACGAAGTTCACTAGGGGTAGGATGAAATTTTTTAATTTACGTATAACAAGTATATTTCATACTTATACCAAATATTGAATATTAATCATCAAAACAACTAAGTATCAAGAGTTGATTAGGCGGGTGGCTTGGAATTCATTTGGGCAGGGTTTGAGTTCCCCTTATAACTGACCTTTTTGTTCATTTCTCATCCGAAAAAATTAAAAGGGCAAAAAACTTGAGTGAGTCTGACTCTCTCACCTACAGTGAATCAGACCGAACCGAACCCCCAATCGGCTTGCATTGAACCGGTCGCGGTACAGAGAGAGAGCGAATGGGGTAACACTGATACCTCAATGGGATTCAAAACCCATGTATCGAAATAAAAAATGAGAGTATGAATGGCCTACAAAAAACAAACCTCAAGGGGTTTGGCATAATGGCCAGGTACCTGCCTCAAGAAGCGGGAGACCTGAGTGTGAATCCCCCGTTGAGGCCACACTAAGGATTTATATCCTGTGCTGAAACGGCATGCCCTAACTTGGGGCACGCATGTGCCCCTAGGATTAGGTGCTCTAAAAGGCCCGGACAGCCAGATTATCGGAAAAAAAAAAAAGAATGGACTACAAAAACCACCATTGCATTATAAATGTCTCTAGAGAGATCATGTGCTGTCCAAACAAATTGTGCAAGAACCAACACCATAAAGAGCGCACGGCGTATATCGCCTTGCCAACACGTGCAGGACATTAGAGACAAATGGATTCCGAGGTTTCGGGTTTTCTCAGGAAGATTGATGTTAAGGGTTTTTCAGGTTTCCCAATGAATGGTTTCTCACTTCTGCACAAGTATGATTGACAGGGTAAACAATGATCTGTCCATGAACACGACAAAAAAGAAAAATTGGTCTCCAAGCTGATAAGGCATTCAGCAACAAAAATATGAAATTTTCAAATGCAGATGATCTAAAATCAACAAAGGTCATAACTATATTCAATTCTTCAGGCATTAAGACAAAAGAGATGAATAAACATGGTGCCAAAACTTGGCTCATACCGATACGCATTGGATTCTTCGAGACCCGATACCGATACGGGTCAGCATCAGCTGATACTGCCTCGGAATCAGCCGATATTCCTCTATAAATATATTTTTCTTCTATTTTGTTTTGCTCCTTTTCAAAACAAGTAAATATTGGCTGATACGGTATCGGCGATACCGTAACGTAGGCCGATAAGTATTGGTCTCAAGTGGGCCAATACCCGATACCAAGTCTGATACCTTGTGTATAAAGCAACTACCAAAAACTAAAGAGCCAGAATGTTTGGGCATATAGCCAAAACCATAACAGAAAATCAATGATGCTGATTATTAATGTAATATGCCGAAAATTTGAGCGCTAAACAGTGACCTCGGGATTCGTGCCTGACTAGTCATAGGTTTGACCAAGTGATGGTCAAACAGTGAACTCATAAAGGGATAAACTAATGTGATGTCAATGTGACCTAAGTATAGAGTTAGAATCTAGTTAATGGTCACGTACACCTATCTCTGGTGTAGGTGCTTAACACACAAGCTGGAAAGAGGATATAAGGGTTTAATAATAACCTAGGTTTCATTGTTTGGTTGGTAAAGAGAGTTAAGAAAAGAGATAGAGAGAAAGAGAGCGAAGGTGAGTTAATGGCAAGGAGTTAATGTGGCTGGATTGAAGGGAAGATTGAGCAATAAATGTTGGATTCAACGTGATTGGATTCGTGGGAGCCAAAGCTAGAACCCTAACCATTCAAATCAACCATTCAATCCTTTAGGAGATTGATTTGAGGTGAGTTTTATTCAAATTAAATGCATAGTTTTGATGACTAAATTCAGTCAAGGGTAGTCAAAAATCATAGAATTAAATGAATAGAAAAGAAAGAAAAAAGAGAGAAAAAGATTTGGAAGAATAGCCCGAAAAAGGGTCGAGTTCTGGCCAAGTCGATTAATCAATTTTGATCTAGAAGTTAAAAAAGCAAGAATGCCCGAGTTCGATTAATCGATTTTGAAATTCGATTAATCGATTTGGAAATCGATTAATCGACTGAATACCTCCAGTAGTTGGAGAGATAAGGTTTGGGGAAATCGACTAATCAAATTGAGAAATCGATTAATCGATTTGGGATTGACTAATCGATTTTGGATTTTCGACTACTCGATTTGAGAATCAATTTAACCATTTTGGGGATTTCGATTAATCGATTTGAGAATCGATTTAACCATTTTGGGGATTTCGACTAATCGAATTGAGAAATCGATTAATCGATTTTGGATTTCGATTAATCGATTTGGGATCGACTAATCGATTTTGGATTTTCGACTACTCAATTCGAGAATTGATTTAACCATTTTGGGGATTTCGATTAATCGATTTGGGATCGATTAATCGATTTTGGGAATCGATTAATCGATTTTGGCAGTTTCACTTGACTTCTTAATTGGACCTTGAGGTTCATGGAGGGTCTAAGACCTTCTCTATTGCATCTTTAGTGATATGTTGCATGTGTTATGATGTACCATAGGTGGTACGTGTGAGAGCAAGCATAAGGAGTCGTGTGGGAGCTTGATGCTTAGACCTTCTGAGACCTGATATAGGGAACACCTTGAACATATACTTTAATCGCAAGAGCATGTATGTAGTGATATATAGATCAAATTGAAAATGTTTTAACTGTGCAAATCTTTGTAAAAAGGGTGTGTGTGTGACACCAAGAAAGTAAATGAGATGAGACATCCACAGGAGATGAGAAAGTGATAAAGGCATCAGTGTGATGCAAGTAACTGAGACCAAGTAAGCTAATGAAAAAGAGGCATCCCCAGGGAATGAGAAAGTGATAAAGGCATCAGTGTGATGCGAGTAATTTAGACATCCCAGGGATGTAAGTAAGATTGGATAACTACTGATAAGGCCTAACTGATATAAAGTAGCACTTTTACACGATGAATAACTATATGTAAAGCACATGATATTTTTGCTATTTAAGGTTTGAAGCGTGGCGGGATACCACCCGACTTAGCAAGGATATCCGTGGATACGATAGCCAATCCATTATCTAGAATGCGGAGGTTTATTTGTACACAGTAAGCACATCCCAGAGATATTAAGAGGAGATTTAACCCCGCCGCCTATGAGAAAGGGGCTTGAATAATATTCTCAGGGAATACATATAACAACTGTCTATTTAGACGACAATGGAGGGTATTCCATCGGGGCTCGATGCTATATTGCTCGGGGTCTACTTAAGTTGAAGATTTAAGTTTTGTTTTAGGCCTAATCAGTGTAATTTATGAACAGTTTGAGAATAAATGAAACATGCAAACTACTAGTAAACTTTAAGGCATACTTGTCATCTTTTAAACTGTTTTCTAGCAAATGCATAGATACATCATGCTTAGAATATCATAGAATAAATGTGAAATTTTAACTTATATGTTCATTATGTTGTTCCCTATTGAGCTAGGATGTAGCTCACCCTTTAGACTATATGTCGCAGGTCCAGTGCTAGCAACGGTCGAGGCTTCGGGAGACGTGAACCCGGGTGATTCGAATTACGTGTCTGGGGACGAGTTGGAGCCCCCTCCTGAGGACTTCTTCTAGGAGACTCCGCTGAGTACTTTGAGAGAGTAGTTTTGAGAGCTCATTGGTACGGCTTGGTATGTCAAGCCTTTATTTTGATAAACAATGTAATTAATTAATATATTCTTTTTGGCGAACCATCTGGGGTGATCTGTTTTTCACCGATGGTTCAGATCGATTCTCTTTTCATACAGTGGCATGAAAGTAGAACTGTCTTTTGAGTTTATACTTAGAATAGTATTTTACTTCCGCATCGTGTAGTTATTGTTCCATTTTGTCTTAATATTGGTTATACCAATGTTTCGTACATAGCCATGGGGCACGATCTAGAGGATCGTGTTGATGGCACGGGTTTCAGGGTGCTGAAATCCGAGCTGTCACAGTTGGTATCAGAGCGTTTTCGTTTAGAAATTCTGACAATCGTTACTTTTGTCATAACATAGGGACTTCTGCTAACGAAACCTTAGTTTCACGTGCAGACCGTTATGTCTTCTAGAGGAAGGGGCCGACCCAGGGGCGGCCATAGTAGAAGTTTGCATAGTCGAGATTATTTTATCTCGGATACCAATAGAGTGCCTGTAGGAGATAGAGGGGCTTCAGGCAATGGTGGCCAAGGGAGCCAAGATCAGGCACAGACTCAGGATCGCGATCGTCAGGATCGAGATAAAAGAGAACAAGAGAGAGTCAGAGAAAAAAATGAAGACAGAGAGGAGCGTCAGAGGATGATGCACACTATGGAAACCATGACGACTGCCATGGCACAACAGGCAGCATCCTTTGCAGCTCATACTACCCACGAGCAGCATCAGCCACTGACACCTTCAATGGCTCCGACGCCACCAGTGTCTTCTGCGTTTACTGAGTTTAGGAGGATGAGACCTCCTAGCTTTTCGAGACAGGCAGAGCCCATGACAGCTGAGAACTGGCTGAGTGAGATGGAAAAAGTATTTAGTATGCTCACGTGCACAGAGGACGAGAGCGTCCGTTGCGCAGCCTACATGTTTGATGGGGAGGCTGGGCCTTGGTGGAAGTCCGTTTCACGGACTAGGGCTCAGGAGACTTCGGATTTGCCCTGGACGTGGGAAGAGTTTGTTGAAGAGTTCACTAAGCAGTACTTCCCGGAAGTGGTGAGGAACCAAATGGAGATTCAATTTTTGCAGCTTGTGTAAGGAAAGATGACTGGTAGAGAGTATGGAGTGGAGTTCATGCGACTCGCTCGCTTTGCGCCTGACTACGATATCATGGAGATGATGAGAGCGAAGAGGTTTCAACAATGGTTGAGACTGGACGTGAGGGGAGGAGTGGCACCATTCCAGATGAGGACCTATGGAGAGGTCATGAGCAAGGCCTTAGTGGTAGAAGAAGAAAATAATAATAAATACCACCAGAGAGAACAACAAGGTGGAATGTGGATCAGAGTAGAACTGGGAACTACGAGTCGGTGAACAAAAAGCCGAGATTCATAGCAAACAATCAGAGACCACCGTTCCAAGGAAGTTATGGGAGACCGGCGTAGCAGACCAATCAGCAGAAATTTCCATTGTTTGCGTTGGGGAGACCGATACGATATGAGAGCCCGACTATCACTACCGGAGCTACAGTTACACAGGGTTTCTCGCGAGCAGCTTCTTCCACACCTCGGGAGACTTGTGCCAAGTGTGGCAAGTCACACAGGACAGCGGACTGTAGGCAGGGAACTCGGGGCTGTTTCAGATGTGGCAAGGTGGACCACTTGATCAAAGATTGCCCTGAGGCAAACAAGGGGAAGACGGCTTCAGCTCCTGTGCCACGACCTATCCAAACAAGGAAGCCGATCGTCCAAGGGAGAGCCTACGCAGTCACAGCTCAAGAGGCTCAAAATACAAACGATGTGATCCAAGGTGAGATTTCTTTTAAATAAAGAATTTCAATTCTTGAAAAATTTTAGATAAAGAAGGTGCATCCATATAGAAAATAGAAAAGAACCTGCATGTAATAATTTGTGGTATGATGATATACATTATATATATGCGTATGTATGATTAGGTGCGTTACAAATCTATAAGAAAGGAAGCGATGTCACATATGAAGCTCGAGTGTTGATAGACCCGAGGTCTACCCATTCATTTGTTACCCCTCGCTTCACAAAGAAGATGAAAGTCAACCCAGAGGAGTTAGACTTTGTGTTAACCGTGACTATTCCTACTGGGAAATCGGTTGATACCGAAAAGGGTTGCAACTCCGTGATCGTGAGAATCATGGATGGAGACGTTTTTGAACTACCGGCGAACCTAATTCTGTTAGACATGCAAGGATTCGACGTGATCCTTGGCATGGATTGGTTGTCAACTCACTGTGCGACGGTAGATTGCAAGAACAAGGTCGTCATCTTCAGACCCAACACGAGGAGATCATTTTGGTTTCGAGGAGAGAGATCGACGCATATGCCACTTATCTCGGCAGTCAGAGCTGAGCGCTTGATTAGAAAAGGGTGCAGCGGTTACTTGGCATTCTTGAATGAGGATAAAGAAGAGAAGAATATTATCTCCGAGATAGCCGTGGTGCGAGAGTTTGAAGATGTGTTTCCGAAGGAATTACCAGGATTACCTCCCGATAGAGAAGTTGAGTTCGCCATCGACTTAGCACCAGGAACGGAGCTTGTTTCTAAAGCACCATACCGAATGGCTCCTACTGAGTTGAAGGAATTGAAAGAGCAGTTACAAGAGCTCATGGATAAGGGGTTTGTTAGACCGAGTGTGTCTCCATGGGGAGCACCGATTTTGTTCGTAAAGAAGAAAGATGGGTCAATGCGTCTGTGCATTGACTATCGGCAATTAAATAAACTCACTATAAAGAATAGGTACCATTTGCTTAGGATAGATGACTTATTCGACCAGCTGCAATGAGCAAGGTATTTTTCCAAGGTCGATCTGAGATTTGGATACCATCAGTTGAGAGTCAAGGCAGAGAATATTCAGAAGACTGCTTTCAGGACACGGTACAGACACTATGAATTCTTGGTGATGCCGTTTGGGTTGACGAACGCATCGGCGTCGTTTATGGATCTGATGAATCGAGTGTTTAAACCATACCTGGACTCCTGCGTCGTGGTGTTCGTTGACGATATCTTGATATACTCCAAGTCAAGGAGGAACACGAAGAACACTTGAGGATTGCTCTACAAACTTTACGTGAACACCAACTGTACGCCAAGCTCAACAAGTGCGAGTTTTGGTTAGAGGAGGTTAGCTTTTTGGGACACGTCGTCTCAAAGCATGATGTCACTGTAGATCCAGCAAAAATAGAGGCAGTGGTCAATTGGGAGCAACCAAAGACCGTGACCGACGTTCGTAGTTTTCTTGGATTAGCGGGCTATTACCGGCGCTTTGTAGAGGGATTTTCAAAACTATCGAGACCTCTTATGAGGTTTACACGGAAGGATTCAAGATTTGAGTGGAGTGAGGCAAGCGAGAAGAGTTTTCAAGAACTCAAGAAAAGACTCACTTCAGCTCTAGTACTAGCGATTCCTTCAAGCAGTGGAGGGTTCGCGGTAGATAGCGATGCTTCGTACAATGGTTTAGGTTGCGTGCTCAACCAACACAGAAAGGTGATAGCTTACGGGTCGAGACAGCTAAAAGAACATGAGAAAAATTATCCGACACATAATCTAGAACTAGCAGCGGTCATATTTGCGCTGAAGATTTGGCGACATTACTTGTACGGTGAGACTTTTGAGATTTTCACCGACCGCAAGAGCTTCAGATATCTGTTTACACAGAAAGAATTGAACATGAGGCAGCGCAGATGGATGAAATTCCTCAAGGACTATGACTGTTCCATACAGTACCATCCAGGCAAGGCTAATGTCGTAGCCGATGCTTTGAGTCGGAAGGGTTTAGCTCAGTTGGCTAGTTTGATTTTGGGTATGCACAGATGGAAGTTGTTTGAAGACCTGGCACTGTATGATGCAAATATTGAGTCGCAAGCCACAGGAACATTTTTGGGTAATATGTCAGTGAGACCAGTGATATTTGAGCATATTTACGAGCTACAGATGAAAGACCCGGCTTTAACCAAGATTCGTCAAGATGTGATCGAAGGCATCGAACCGGACTTCTCAGTGAAAGATGGTTCCCTATTATTCAAGGGTCGTCTCTACATTCCGGACAATGCCGATCTACGGCGAACAATCCTTGATGAAGCCCACAAGTCAAACTATGCGATTCACCCTGGTAGTACGAAAATGTATCAAGATCTGAAAAAGAATTACTGGTGGAGAGGTTTGAAACAAGACGTGGCAGAGTACGTGTCACGGTGTTTGACGTGCCAACAAGTGAAGATCGATTATAGACACCCCGCAGGGTCATTGCAGCCTCTACCTATACCGGAATGGAAGTGGGAATAGATCTCTATGGACTTCATCGTTGGGCTACCGCGTACTGCAAAGAGGTACAATGTCATTTGGGTAGTGGTCGATCGATTGACCAAGTCAGCGCACTTCTTACCTTACAACACGATATACACGGCGGGAAGACTTGCAGAGCTATATATGAAAGAGATCGTCCGTTTGCATGGGATTCCGAGTAGCATTATTTCTGACCGTGACCCATTATATACATCAAAGTTTTGGAAGAAATTTCAAGAATGAATGGGAACACGACTAGATTTCAGTTTAGCATTCCATCCACAAACTGATGGGCAGATAGAGCGGGTCAATCAGATCATCGAGGACATGCTTAGGGCGTGTATGTTAGAATTGCAAGGATCATGGGATCAACACCTACCGTTGATTGAGTTTGCATGTAACAACAGTTTTCAGACGAGCATTGGGATGGCACCGTATGAAGCTCTTTATGGACGGCGATGTAGATCGCCCATTAATTGGGAGGAAAGCGGTGAGAAATTTATTTTGGGACCCGAGATACTTGAAGATAATGCCACCTATGTTCGGATGATAAGGGTCAAACTCAAAGCAACTCAGAGCAGGCAAAAAAGCTACGCTAATATCAAGCGGACGAGTGTCGACTTTAAAGTGGGTGAACATGTATTTGTAAAAGTGTCGCCTATGAAGGGGGTGATGAGATTTGGGAAAAGAGGGAAGTTAAGTCCCCGCTATCTTGGACCATTCAAAGTTTTGGGTCGAGTAGGGAAAGTTGCTTACCGCATTGGATTGTCACCGCTATTTGATCGGGTACACAATGTGTTCTACGTATCTATGCTCAGGAAGTATCTTAATGGCCCTGATCACGTGTTGAGCGGCCAACCATTAGAGATGCATGAGGATATAAGCATGATCGAAGAACCGGTGGAGGTATTGGATCGAAAGGAACAAGTGTTGCGAACAAAAGTGATTCCATTAGTGCTTGTTCGATGGAGATATCATCCGACCGAAGAAGCTATGAGGGAACGAGAGGCCGACGTGAAAGAACAATATCCGGACTTGTTTGCGACAGCTTGAGAGTCAAATTTGTATCACCGCAAGCATGTTTGCGGATTTAAACCATATGTTGTAATCCAATGTGGACCTTTTTGATCAATTCATTCAGTAGAGAGAATTTCAATCCGCATCGTGTTCCTAATACAATGTGGAATGCGGAGTTAGGATTCATCATTTCCACGCAATGACTGTGAAGACATGTTTCACAAAACCAATAACCAACTGGTCATGTGTTACCAAGAAAACAAAGGAGACAAGAAGCAACAATCAATTTTGAAATCTGATCAAAACCGATTAATCGATTTTGGTCGATTGATCGACTGGCATACGCCAGTGAGAGGAGATTGAATAGAGATTCAGAAAAAATTAATCAAGTGTAATTTCGATTAATCGATTTTGGATTTTGATTAATCGATATTGGAATTCGATTAATCGACTAACACATACCGGTGGCTTGGGGATTTTAGAAAACTTTAAAGGACATTACGATTTCGATTAATCGAGGTGAAATTCGATTAATCGATTTGGAAAATCGATTAATCGACTGACACATGCCAATGAGCTGGAAAACCTAGAAATTTTAAGTGAACACGAATTCGATTAATCGATTTTGAATTTCGATTAATCGATTTCGCGCGGCTGGAGTAAGTTTTAAAAAATTGATTAATCAATTTTAGAAATCGATTAATCGAATCGGGCCTATATATATAAGACAAGGGGGATTTCTCCCCATTCGAAAATTTTGGGGTTTTGCTCTTTGCGCGCCTTTTCATCTCCCTCCTTCAAACATTGTGCACGTTAGGGTTTTGGGGGAGATTTTGCAACGCTTTTGCCTCGCAAGCATTGCATACTTGGATCGAAACCTAAGGTAAAACCTAGATTTCGAGTTTTCCTTTCAATTTGCCCTATCAAACCCTATTTTTTTGGCATTTTGAGTCGAAATGCCACCTCGAATTCGCTTGACCACGAAGCAAGCGGCTTCGAAGCTTCCGGTACGGCGTAAGAACGCCGCACCGCCACCACCAACACCATCACCCGTAAGAACCCCATCCCCATTGCCATCGGATACCACATCCGGTTCGACGAGCGCGTCTTCGCGCGAATCCTCACCTACACCACCACCACTCGTGAACCTGCTCCAACCAAATGAGTGGTGGGCAGCTAAGGAATTCGAAGATGAGTACATCATCGACGAAGTTCTATTTACCGACCCGACAGTCGAGGGCGAGACCCAATGGGCCCGACAGTACCTCTAAAATGCGGGTCTTAATCGTCTTTTGAACCCATTGCACGGGTCATATTATCCTCGACTTGTGTGCTTGTTTTACCAAAATTTAGAGAAGGGCCACGTCGATGATACCGTCACGACCAAGATAGATGGTCGTAATTATACCTTCACCTGTCGCCATGTACACGAATCGCTTGAGTGTTATTTGGATTTTGTGCCCGAGACCACCCTATTCCCACCTTTCCCTAAGGAGGTCAAATTTGAGGACATTATGGCTGACATGACTAACGGGAAAAAGGGATCGGGAAAGTCGATACGGAGGGTAGACCTACCTCCTTATATGTGGATGCTTGATTCTATAATCAAGTGTAATTTATATCCTATGCGCCATGACACCGAACGCGTAGAATTGGTCCAACAAGCCCTCTATGCAGCTTACTGCGGGCGTTGGTTCGATGCTACCAAGTTTGTCATCGAGGGGATGACCTATATCAAGGGGAAGATGATGAAGGGTCCTTTAAGGCCCAAAGAGAAGATGCCTTATGCTCGCCTCATATCGAGCATGCTTGAATACTACTCTAACACCCTAGAGTATGCGATTTCGCCCCTTGAGCAGAAGGCTACGGACCACGTGAAGCATTACTCCATCGCTTTGTGGGGCTGTAACTATAGATTGTTGAAGAAGGCCCTACCAGTTCATGGGCCAGCAGTAGCACCACCACCACCCCCACCATCACAGCAGGACCCGCCCGTAGGGAGAGCACCACCCGTCATTCCACCTGTTGAGGGAGCCCCATCTCAGACCTCAGTACCAGCTGGGAGGCAGCCCATAGTGCCACCTCCTACCACATCCACTATGCCACCGTCGCAGTCAAGGACTGTCACACCTATCTCATCATACCGCTGCCGAGTAGCTCGCCCAGCGCCTATGATCGAGGACGTGTTGGCCCGGATGGAGGCCAACAATCAACAAATGAATCGGCGCATGGACTTTTTGATGTACCACACCATGCGGTACATCTATCCGTTGGACTACCAGCAGCGCCTTGCGCAGGAGCAGACTTGGACTGCGGACGCGACCACGTTCCATACGGGTGCAGCGGATGCCGGCACATTTGGCTCGGCGCCCCAGCAAATGACCAGATAGAGAGTTCTTTTGTGGCTGATTTTTGGAATTTTGATTGTAATTAAAAGGATGTAAATGAACAAATTGTAAATTTTGGGAATTGAATAATGAAATATACATCATCTTTTTGGAAATTCGCTTGCATTACGTTATATTCTTGCATTGTATGATGTAATTTTTCGTGATCGGGTGTGTGACACCCCCGTGTGTGGGATACCCAAGCGACGCACCTTTGGTTCATTTTCGAGGACGAAAATTCTCAAGGTAGGGAGAATGTAATATTCCGAAAATTTGAGCGTTAAACAGTGACCTCGGGATCCGTGCCCGACTGGTCGAAGGTTTGACCAAGTGATGGTCAAACAGTGGACTCATGAAGGGATAAACTAATGTGATGTCAATGTGACCTAAGTATAGAGTTAGAGTCTAGTTAATAGTCACGTACACCTATCTCTGGTGTAGGTGCTTAACACACAAGTTGGAAAGAGGATATAAGGGTTTAATAACCTAGGTTTCATTGTTTTGTTGGTAAAGAGAGTTAAGAAGAGAGATAAAAAGAGAGAGAGAGAGAGCCAAGGTGAGTTAATGGCAAGGAGTTAATGCGGCTGGATTGAAGGGAAGATTGAGCAATAAATGTCGGATTCAACGTGATTGGATTCGTGGGAGCTAAAGCTGGAACCCTAACCATTCAAATCAACCGTTCAATCCTTTAGGAGATTGATTTGAGGTGAGTTTTATTAAAATTAAATGCATAGTTTTGATGATTAAATTCAGTCAAGGGTAGTCAAAAATCATAGAATTAAATGGATAGAAAAGAAGGAAAAAGATTTGGAAGAACAGCCAGAAAAAGGGCTGAGTTCTAGCCAAATCAATTAATCGATTTTGAGAATCGATTAATCGATTTTGGTCTAGAAGTTAAAAAAACAAGAATGCCCGAGTTCGATTAATCGATCTGGAAATCGATTAATCGATTTTGAAATTCGATTAATCGATTTGGATATCGACTAATCGACTGAGTACCCCCAATGGCTGGAGAGATAAGGCTTGGGGAAATCGACTAATCGAATTGAGAAATCGATTAATCGATTTTGGATTTCGATTAATCGTTTGGGAGCGACTAATCGATTTTGGATTTTCGACTACTCGATTTGAGAATCGATTTAACCATTTTAGGGATTTCGATTAATCGATTTAGGATCGATTTTGAATTTCGATTAATCGATTAATCGATTTAGGATTCGATTAATCGATTTTGGGAATCGATTAATCGATTTTGGCAGATTCACTTGACTTCTTAATTGGACCTTGAGGTTCATGGAGGGTCTAGGACCTTCTCTATTACATCTTTAGTGATATGTTGCATGTGTTATGATGTACCATAGGTGATATGTGTGAGAGCAAGCATAAGGAGCCGTGTGGGACCTTGGTGCTTGAACCTTCTGAGACCTAAGGGAGGGAACACCTTGAACTTGTACTTTAATCGCAAGAGCATGTATGTAATGATATAAAAATTAAATTAAAAATGTTTTAACTGTGTAAATTTTTGTAAAAAGGGTGTGTGTGACACCAAGAAAATAAATGAGAATGAGACATCCCCAGGGAATGAGAAAGTGATAAAGGCATCAGTGTGATATTGTGACAGCCCGGATTTCGGCACCCCGAAACCCGTGCCATCAGCACGATCATCTTGACCGTGCCCTTTAGCTAAGCACGGAACACTGGTATATCAAGCATCAAAAAGTATAATAAACGAAATTGCGGAATTTAAATCTATATTAATTAACTCCCCAAAAGACAGTTCTACCCTCATGCCTCTGCATGAATGGAGAACCGATCCGAACCATCGATGATAGAAATCATCACGGATGGTTCGTCCCCAAAGAATAATCCCAACTCCTTATATACATGGTTTTAAACAAAATCAAGGCTTGACATACCAAGCCGTACAAAACTCTCTCAAAGTGGCACAACGGAGTCCTCTAGAAGAAGTCCTCTGGAGGTGGCTCCAACTCTTCGCCGGCCGCAAGGTCCGACTCACCGGGGTCAGCGTCTCCTGAAGCCTCGGCAGCTGCTAGTAGTGGACCTGCGACGTATAGTCTATAGGGTGAGCTACATCCTAGCTCAATAGGGAACAAACACGGTTGAACATATAAATTATAACTCACATATATTCCATGATATGCCATGCATGATGTGTCTATGCAGTTATTGATGAAAACAGTTAAAAGCATTTCATTTCATTTCATTACTTATGTTTTCATTTATTCATGAATGATGTCAAAAGGCCTAAAGCAAAACTTAAACTTTCAACTTAAGTAATCCCCGAGCAATATAGATCGAGCCCCATGAGATACCCATCATCGCCATCTATATAGACAGCTTTCAACCGTATTCTCGAATACAAATAGTACCCAAGCCCTTTCCCCGGGATTGGTGGCGGGTTTCACTTGTCTCAATCAACACGGATAAGCCTCAGACCGCCTACTTACACAGACGGCCACTTGGATATCCTGGTCGTCATGTGGATATCCCGCCACGCTTGGTGGGTACCCTATCAAACCTCAAATAACAAAAATATCGGTGCCTTACATATAGTTATTCACCGTGTAAATGTGCTATCTTATATCAGTTAGGCCCTATCAAACATGATTCAATCCTTGGATACATCCCTGGGATGTATCCATTTACTTGCATCACACCTGATGCTCTTATCTCTTTACTTCTTCACCCCCTGGGGATGGCTCATTATGATTACTCTTATGAATGCCACACACACACCTTTCACAAATTCTTAAGAAATAATAATTGAATTGAATTCTATATCACTACATACATGCTCTTGTAAAATAAGGTACATGTTCAAGGTGTTCCCTACCTCAAGTCTTCATTTGATCAATGCATCAAGGTCCCACGTGGCTCCTTGTACACTAGTCCACACGTACCACCTATGGTAACACATAACAGGTGAAACACATCACAAAGGATGCAATAAAGAAGGTATAAGACCCTCCAAGAATCTTAAAGTCAAACCCAAAAGTCAACATAATTTATCTCAGTCGATTAATCGAATTCCAAAATCGATTAATCGAAGGTCAATATCGATTAATCGAAGTAATTTCGATTAATCGAAATTCTCTGTTTCGCAAAGTCGATTCTCAATTCGAACAGTCGAGCTTTCATTTGATTAATCGAATCCAATTTCGATTAATCGAAATTCTCCTTTTCGCAAAGTCGATTCTTAGTTCGAACAGTCGAGTTTCACAAATTGATTAATCGATCCCAAATCGATTAATCGAAAACTAAAATCGATTAATCGAAATCCCATTTCGATTAGTCGATTTTTCCTCAAGCCATTTCCTCCAACCCCTGGGGTCCACTGGAGGTTCTCAGTCGATTAATCGATCCCCAAATCGATTAATCGAAAATCCCAGGTCGATTAATCGAACTCCAACTCGATTAATCGAAATCGGGTCTTCTGACTTTTCAACTTCCTGGCCAATTTCGATTAATCGAAACCCAATTTCGATTAATCGAAATTGTCAGATTCAGCCCCTTTCGAGCTGTTCTTCCCAATCTTCTTCCATACTTTTCCCTCTATTTTTCTAAGCCATTATCCTATGATTTACCCCACATTCAACCACAACTTAACCCCTATAATTTATGCATTTTATTTACAAAAATTTTACCTTGAATAGATCTCAAGTTGATTTCAATCCAGTGGTTGGAAGGCTAGGGTTTCCAGCTTTGGCTCTAACAGATCCAAATCGGGTTGAATCCGGCTTTTATCGCTTGAATCCCCCCTCCAATTAGTTGCAATAACTCCTCTCTTACTTCTCTCTCTCTCTCTCTTCTTTACTCTCCTTCAACAACCAAACTCTTGATTTTAGGGCTATTAAACCCTTTTATCCTCTTTCTCACTTGTGTGTTGAGCACATACACCGCGGTAGGTGTATGCGACTACACCTTCACAACACACACCACATAGGCATTCTATTTATCACATCTCGTCCGTTCATTACACCACATACTAACTGTTGGACTTCCATTTGGTCAAACCTATGACCGATCGGGCACGGATCCCGAGGTCATAGTTTAGCGTGATTTTTCGGGCTATTACAGATACGAGTAACTGAGACCAAGTAAGCTAATGAAAAAGAGGCATTCCCAGGGGATGAGAAAGTGATAAAGGCATCAGTGTGATGGGAGTAATTTAGACATCCCAGGGATGTAAGTTAGATTGGATAACTAGTGATAAGGCCTAACTGATATAAAGTAGCACTTTTACATGGTGAATAACTATATGTAAAACACATGATATTTTTGTTATTTAAGGTTTGAATAGAATACCCCACCGATGTGGCAGGATACCCACGACTGACTCGGCAAGAATATCCGTGATCGATACGGCGGCCAATCCGTACACCGGTACGGAGGTTTATCCGTACACAGTAAGCACATCCCAGGGATGTTGAGAGGAGATTTAACCTCGCCGCCTATGAGAAAGGGGCTTGGGTAGTATTCCCAGGGAATACATATAACAACTGTCTATTTAGACGACGATGGAGGGTATTCCATCGGGGCTCGATGCTATATTGCTCGGGGACTACTTAAGTTGAAGATTTAAGTTTTGCTTTAGGCCTAATCAGTGTAATTCATGAACAGTTTGAGAATAAATGAAACATGCAAACCACCAATAAACTTCAAGGCATACTCGTCATCTTTTAAACTGTTTTTCCAGCAAACGCATAGATACATCATGCTTAGAATATCATGGAATATATGTGAGATTTTAATTTATATGTTCATTATGTTGTTCCCTATTGAGCTAGGATGTAGCTCACCCTTTAGACTATACGTCGCAGGTCCAGTGCTAGCAGCGGCCGAGGCTTCGAGAGACGTGGACCCAGGTAATTCGGATTACATGCCTGGGGACGAGTTGGAGCCCCCTCCTGAGGATTTCTTCTAGGAGACTCCGCTGAGTACTTTGAGAGAGTAGTTTTGAGAGCTCATTGGTACGGCTTGGTATGTCAAGCCTTTATTTTGATAAATAATGTAATTAATTGATATATTCTTTTTGGCGAACCATCTGGGGTGATCTGTTTATCACTGATGGTTCGGATCGGTTCTCTTTTCATGCAATAGCATGAAAATAGAACTGTCTTTTGAGTTTATACCTAGAATAGTATTTTACTTCCGCATCATGTAATTATTGTTTCATTTTGTCTTAATATTACTTGTTATACCAATATTCCGTACATAGCCATGGGGCATGGTCTAAAGGATCGTGTTGATGGCACGGGTTTCGGGGTGCCGAAATCCAGGCTGTAACAATTAATGAAGGTGAAATGACTAAAGCATAAAATAGGCATCTTATATACTGAATTCTCATAAAAGACCCACAAATAAGCATCAATGTGGACGTGGCTTACATTGGATCTGTTCCCGATAAGGATATATAAACCCAACCGATTGGCTTCATAAGTTCCACAGTTTTTATCTCCTGAAAAAATTAGGATAAACAATGTGAAGCCATAAGTTTAAAGTGAAACAAGTTGGATAATCAATCAAAAGTAAGAATATTCAATCCTTTTATTTTACGAGTACGCTAAATTTGGACCTAAGAAACCTCAAGGGGTTTGAATGATGGCCATGTACCTGCCTCAGGAAGCGGGAGACCTAAGTTCGAATCCTCCCTTGAGGCCACCCTAGGGATTTATACCCCGTGCTGAATGGCACTTGCTAACTTGGGGTGCGCATGTGCCCCTGGGATTATTCAGGTGCTCTAAGAGGCCCGGACACCCAGGTTATCATATATATATATATATATATATATATATATATATATATATATATATATATATATATATGGGAAATGGGATGGTGGATTGCAATGCAGCCCAAAACACTAAACATCAATGATAGATAACGTGCCACATGATCTCCAAAACAACACCAGTTGTAGAGTGTTGTGCCACATGGCACACAATTTTTAAAAATATATATGATTTTAGGACTTTTTTTCCCTTCAAAACATGGGTCAAACATAAAATAACATCCCAAAAACCTAGGGCATTGAATTTTCTCAACTTTGACCACATTTTTAATGGCAGAAAAACCCATAATTTTTTTATTTTTTTTGTATGGGACCTGATTGATCTTACCTAAGTTGCCACAGTACCCGATCCTTGTGATGGGTGCCATGTGTTGCCAAACTGATTGGTTTGTAGCGTTTTGGGCTACATTGGAGTGCACAATCCTTGCCCTCTCTCTCTCTCTCTCTCCAAATATATATATATACACAAGGTTGCAATATTGTCAACTTCCAGTTAAGCTACAGGCTCAAATCATAATAACATTCCATCTTCAAAATCCAAGAATATAATTCCACATTTTACATCTAAAATTATTGGGCCAAGGTATAGGATCATCTCCAAGATTTGTGCATTTGAGCATAGCGGCAGGAATTGGTACAAGGTACTGGTATTGGAACATTAATGGCGAAAAAGATTTCAGGAAAACTTGTTACTCAGACAATATTGGTACGAAATTGGTATAATATTGTTACTATGAGGAACAGAAAAGGTTCAACACAGACAAGATATTAGTACAAAATTGAAACTTGCCTGTTTATATGATATTTATATTGAGAGGCAAGTAATCTATTTACACTATCGAACTTTACATACATATATATATATATATATATATATATATATATATATATATATGTGTGTGTGTGTGTGTGTGTGTGTGTGTGTGTGGGTAATGATCGTCTCACGCGAGCTCGAGCTGTGAGACCATACACGCCGCGGTCAATGTTGACCATACTCGACGTGAACGGTTTCACCACTCACGTCGCGTGACTCGAGTGAGGAGATCATTTCCCTATATATATATATATATATATATATATATATATATATTTTTTTTTTTTTTTTTTTTTTTTTTTTTTTTTTTTTTCCTATGCATTAGCTACTTTAATTTATAAACCATTCGGTATTGAAGGCTGATAAGCTTTAAAATGCATAAACTACTTTTTTATGCACTAATTAAAACATAATTTATGACTTATACATGTGTTTTATTATTCTTTTAAAAAAAAAATTAACGATTAAATTATGAAGTTTCTTTCTTTGTTGAAACACATTTTAACGATAAAAGAAACGAGTTTCATCTAAAATAATAGAGTTTTATATTACAAATTAACAAATTTCCGAAAATGTTTCAGAAACATTTCAAGAATGTCCCTGATACTAGTTTGCAGCAGTCCTGTTACAATGAGCCAAATAACACTCATGGGTACCTATGCATTCAAGTACTCAGACCAAGAATATATACATATATATATATATATATATAGGGAGCCATTACTTGCACACGTTTTTCAAGTGATTGCGCCGAATTTAAAGAAAGACTTGGTATTTTAGGGACATATCATATGTAAAAATGCAATATAGGCCGTCTGATTTGAAGTTCATGATCAATAGATCTCTGGTACATAAAATTGGAGCAAAACATGATACTTGTCATATGATATATTGTATTCAACTGTTGAATTATATAACAGCCTTTGACTCCATTTAATCAAATGATGAAATTTATATTTTGTTCTAATCTTTTGCAATTGATATCTTTTAAATCATGGCCTTCAAATCAAACGGCTTAGATGGTTTTTTCACATAGTAGAAGTCGCCAAACTTGCAAGTCTTTCTTTTAAATTCGGTGCAATCCCTTGAAAAGTGTGTGCAAGTAATGGCTCCCATATATATATATATATATATATATATATATATATATATATATATATATATATATATATATATTACAGTAAGAAGCTTTAATTGACTTCTGTTTCATTGTCAACCATCTTCATAAATATTATAACTGCAGATTCTCACTTGGTTGGAAAGGTCGGATCATGAAATGGTAGCCATGCTCACCCACTGCACCTTATGAGCCAAGAGCATTCATATGCATCTGCCCACAGAAATAGAACTCTATATACGGAACACCAGTAGACAAGCCACCTAGCCTATGTGGCGTGCATGTATGTACCCAGCATGCTATTCATCTCTTGCATGATCCACCATTCAAGCACTACTCTTGAGGGGTAACATTTGAACTTGAGCACTTCCTATCCAAGACAAAAATCTCGGTTTTCCAGTATGTATTGGCCAGCTCCAAAACCGCTACGCTCCGTTTTGAATGATACATTGGTATGTATCGGCCGATACATACCACTATATATGGGTCAAAGTATCGACCCGGTGCCTCCGAAACCGATACACATCAGACGAACGCAGTGGTTTCGTCTGGAATTTTAATCCATGCTTCCAATTACATAAAGGAGTGAATATGATTTTTTTAAGCCTATCAACATATGGGCTTGAACCAATCATATGGAATGTTCACAGTTGAAGCTGCTTTGAATTTTTCATCTCTGTGGGCATTAGCTCTGTAAATATATTAAAGGGTACCTTTGTTCGCGCCAACCCATTTACTGAGGTCACACTGGAAACTCATTGACTGTGTTGAATCGGACAATGGAGATTGATTTTTACTATCAGACGGTCAGATTTGTATACCACGTGGAACAGATCCCAAAGAAATGATCCTAAGATCATGTTTGACCATGAAGTGTCTCACATGATTTTCAGGATCACTTTTTGGAATCTGTGACAAGTGGAAGACAAAACAAATAGTCTGATGGTACGCCCATGGTGTCTAGATCAATCGTGTGAAAGATTGGGTTGAAAATCGATCTCCATCATCTAATTCACCACAGTCAAAGGATTTTAAGTGTAGGCTCCCACAGTAATAGGGTAGGCGCGAACAGAGGCAAGGATCAAAATTTCGGCCGAAAACTGAAAATTTGGCCGAAATTTTGAGTCCCATACAAATTTGGACCGAAATTTCGGTCCAAATTATCGTTTCGGTGGGGACCGAAACCGATAATTTCGGCCGAAATTTCGGTCATTTCGGCCGAAATTTTGATCCTTGAACAGAGGTACCCTATATTAACTAGTAAAAAGACTAACAGAATATTAATTTCCGACTAAGCTATATCATGATGTTTGACGAAGAAAAACTACCTTCAAGTTATGGAAACCATCACCAGCCCGAATTGAAATTTTGCTGGGTGTGTAGCTCTCATCAAGCTTAAAATCAACATAGAGCACCAGCAGCTGAAAAAGATATTAAAAAATTTAATAGCTAAATCCATTTAAAGCTTGCTCTTCCGTAAAAGAAATAAAGAATATACATACTTGCAACTTAACTTTTTTCTGAAACTGAATGTTTACTAGATGGGGCTGAGCACCATCTGATCTGAAACAACAAAAAGAATAGAAGTAGTAAAAACCTTTGTGTGTGTGCATATATATATATATATATATATATATATATATATATATATATATATATATATATATATATATATATATATATGTGTGTGTGTGTGTGTGTGTGTGTGAGGCCTGGGACTATGCGTCCACACTATCTGGGCATCATGTGGCACTATCATGAGGATCGGGTGCTACAGAAACTTAGATAAGATCGATCAAGTGTCACAGAAAAAATTTGGGCATGATTTGATACATACCAACCATTTAAAATGTCATCAAAGGGGCCCAAATTCAATGCACCAGATTTGTCGGCATTATGGTATCTTTGACCCATCAAATGGGGACAAATAAAAGTAAAAGATAAAATAAAAAATTTAAACCACATGCCCCATGGCTGATCAACCCAAAACGGGTGTTGTTTTGGGTTGATCATACCACTTGGCATGCAATCTGGCGTCCGGGTGCAGGGATCCATCCGTGAGTCCGGACACATTCTCTCTCTCTCTCTCTCTCTCTCTCTCTGTATATATATATATATATATATATATATATATATATATAATATGTATGTATATACATACTGCCAATAGGTATCAAGGTTGTCGTCTCTAAGGAAATGAACTCCATTTCCGGGTTTGCAGGAGCTGACACTCCAAGCAGCCTTCTTAGCCATCTCTCGTAAATCATCTTCCACAACCAGATGCTCATTCCCACCAAGCTTCCCTTCCTCCTCTCCCTCTGATTCTGTCGCCATTAGCTCTATCTTTTGGTCTCTCTAACTAGTAAATTAAAAAAAAAAAAGGCAAGTGGTGGCACATGTTATAAAAAATAAACAAAAATATTTCCTAGTATAGTGAAAAATAAAGACAAAGAATTAAGCAATCACATACAATAACAATCAATTTACATGATTTGTTGCTACGACTACATCCACAGGCTAATTACTGTCTAGAGATTTTCCCTTATATGCTGAAACACTTACAAAGAATATTTCTGTTCTTAACTAAATTCGAACAAGTAAATCTAACCCTAATCTCATAGCTTATATAGCTAAGTTAATATACCCATAACACATTATTTCTATAAGGAAATAGCAAACAGGACACCTACATATAACAGTGCATCCAAGAACCTCCCGGTTGTTTATTTTGGAGACCGGGACCAGAACATTTTTTTAAGGAAACAAAAGGGATGTAACTGTAGATAAAGCTGTTCAAATCATCCACTGAGTAATATAAAGGGCCATTGATTCTATATAAATTAAAAATTAAGGACCAGTTGTAAAATACATACATTCCTCAAGAACTGTATCTGCAATGATTACTATAGCATCCTTGGTGTTCCAAATTCAGAAACTTGTAGCTATAGTGATGCAGGATCACACACTAAAACCCTAATATGTAAGTTGCTAAAATTAATTTGTAAATTAAAAGAGCAATAAGAAATAAAATTCAAACTTGATTCACCTAAGATTATCGCGGAATTCAAAATAAGGAATTGCAACAATCCAAATTAAGTGTCAAGTTTGGCACAAAAGTCCCTACACAATTCGATCATGGGCTCTCAAGATGGAACTTGACGTCCCTCTAGCCTAGGGCATCATACAACTAACCATGAATGCGTCTTTGAGTCCATTCTAGGATTTCAAAGGAATAAGGGATTTGGAATGAAGGCTTAAAATCGAACTAGATTTTTCTTAAGGCTTTTGAAAGTTCTAACAACCATGAAAGCAAATAATAATCAAAGGAATTAAATAACTAGATACCTTGCACCGAGGAATTAAGAAGATAGAAGATTGAAAACTCACTAGAATTTCACCAGCGAAAGTATTCGTCTAGCACCAAAACCTAAACTTGGGGAAGAAGAAAATTCTCAAAGAATGCACAAAGCATTCAATTTCACTAATAACAAGCAAGTAACTAAAATTGCCTTCACAATGCCTTTATATAGGCTAAAACCCTAATTAAGATTAAATAATCGAAATAGAAACTCCTAGTGTAACTAAACTTCAAAACAACGGGAACTTTCGCTCCAAAACTTGGATTTTGTGTGCGTGCAACTAGACTTGCGTGCGCAAGTCTGGAGATCTCGGGTGCGTGAGTGTGCTTTCTCATGCGCGAGCCTATGATGTTGTAAATCATCGCTCTGGGTGAGCTCCCTGGGTGAACTCGCAGGCGCGAGCATGGGTCTCGAGCGTGCGAGTTTGCACAGATTGTACTCTGTCACTTCTTCTCCTTTCCTTTTCCTTCTCTTTTCTTCCTACGTGCACATCTTCCAAGTATTGGGCTTTCATGTGCGCGCTCAAGTGCACTAAGTCTTCAATCCTCCATCCACAAAGTTTGAGATGTTTTCGATCACTTCTTGTGCCTCCTATATACTTTGTCTATGATCTTGTGGGTAAAATGTCCCCACCAATTCTCCCCAGTGGGAGGAACTCATCCCCGATGAGTTAACACCGTGGTACCGATCTAACAAGTCTAGATCCAAACGTTGAAGCTCTTTTTGGGTAACCCACATGCTCTCCAATTCGGACTTGTTCTTCCACTTCACAAGATACTTTTGGTATCCCCTGGTTTGGTAGAGACTACCTGATCTTCCAAAATCTGCTCAACAACTTCTTTACATAGGTGCACAGGTGGCAGTAATGGAATAAGTTGTGGTTGGGTGATAGATTCAGGTAGGGTAGAAAGATCTAGGAATCGATTAGGTGGGATGGTTGTTGGACCTAAATATGAAACAAGGTCTTCCACATTGAAAGTTGAACTGATACCATGTCTAGAGGGAAATCTAGGATATACGCATTCGAACCAACACACATCAAAATTTTGTAAGTTCCAGCACTGCGAGCATGTAACTTAGTTACGACACCTTGCAAAAATCGCTAAGGCTTAATCTGAACTATCACTTCATCACCCATATTGAATTCTTTGAACCTCCTGAGAATCAGCAGAAATTTTGTATCTTTTATTGCCCAGTGTTATTTTCTTTTTAATTTCAGCATGCAACTTATGAATATGAAGTACAAATGCATCTGTGGATTCTAACGGTCTATGTGAAGGTGACAAAGGAATAAGATCAATAGGTGTCCTAGGCTTGTAACCAGTCAGAAGCTGAAATGGACTCATGCCAAATATTTTATTAACAGAATTGTTATCTACAAACTCGGCTATAGGCAACACAGAATCCCAACTTTTGACATGATCACCAACCAGACACCTCAACAGGTTACCCAAGCTCCTATTGACCACCTCAGTTTGCCCATCCGTTTGTGGGTGATAGGCCGATGAAAACTATAACCTCGTTCCCAACATTGTTATCCTTCGAAAGAAGGTTATAAATGTCCATGCTTGGAGAAATTTTTTTTTTATCATAGCCAATGTCTACATCACCCAAAGTGAATGAATGTAAGGAATTAGTGAACCTAAGGAATAGTAGCGAAGACTATGACCCGGTGAGCTTTAGAGCTATGCGCATTTTTGAAAAGGTTATCCATAAATTCGAAGTTATTTTTTTAAATGGCATAAAAGTTTCCTTCATTAAGATCTCAACTTGATCTAGTACTAAGAATGATATTAAAATAGAATTAAAATGATAGAAATTTTTACTTGTTTTACTTGAGGCATAGAGGCAAAATCACAAGGAACCAAGGAAGTGATTAAGGCCATCTTTGGACTGTTTGAGCGTAAGTGACTATCTTGTTATTTTGACCAATAGTACCCTTTTTTAACTTTAAATTTTAGCCTTTCTTTATTAAATATAACAACTAGACCCTACTCCAAGGATGGAGTCTAACCAAAGTTTATTTGGCCATACCTTTATTATGAGAAACAAGAAGAAAGATAATGAATGTGTGAAAAAGTAGAATTTTGGAATAGTTGAAAAAGGAACACAAAAGTAAGAGGGGGGGGGGGGGGGGTTGGGTTGTGCTTTTACCATATTTTGTTTAAACAAACACAAGACCTACATGATCCAAGGTCTATTGTGATTGCCTTGTGGAGACTGAACAAGTAAGACTTATGGTATTTAATTTAGCATTCTCAAAAGCACTTAGATATCTTTTCATGAGATCTCTTCAGTTTTTTTTCCTTCAGAAGTCCGTTTTTCTTTTTATGTGGGATATATTCACTTTTGCATTGTTAGATCACCCACATATGAGATAGAACTTAAAACCAACTCGGAGTAATTTCATTGCTAAGAGTTAAATATCCGCAATGAGGTTTGAGTCAAAGCGAATTTTTCAAGGGTAAGCTAGCTCTTGATGTTCTAAAGCTAAAGTTCTACGAATAATTGGTAAATGCACACACGACACTTTGGGTATGGATGGATGTGAAATTTTTCTAAGTTGAGGTTATTGCAAATTTTTATTAGCTTTTTAATATGGAATAATAGAAATTTTGTTCTTTTTAAGAAAATCATTCATCTAATTAGCAGTTCTTTATGGGCATAACAATGAGAAATCTTTTGGAGGATTGTCACGGGGTCGCACTTCCGCAACCTTAGTCCCGTGCGGCACTCAACGCCGGTTGCGCTAAGTCAGCCTACTTCTGATACCAACAGTCGCGGGGTGTCCTTCGACGCGCTTTCAACCCGCGCGGTGCTTCGCTACCGCATGCAACGAAGCCAACCCATCTACACATCAGCTGATACCACCCGCCTAGAGGACGGGAACTCCCCCAACGTAGTTACCTCTGTTTCGCGGCCTACCACCCAGCTTATCGTGCCCCTTACGACACGCTCAATTGCACCACTGTGCTAACTTGGCCTGCTCAAGCTTCACTCTGTGCACTGCACTAGTATCTCGCTTCGCAACAGTCTTGACATGCAGCTCCCCATGCCATCATGTCTTGCTCACATACCAAACCAAGCCCACAACCTTATACCTCGTCGTGCTGCCGTGCTCAACGGAGTCCCACGCAGCCCTCGTGCTACCGTGCTCTACTGAGTCCCACGCAGCGCTTGTCTTCTCGCAAGGTTGCCCAACTTTATGCACCGCGACGCGTAGTCTGGGGCCAAACTTTAACCTCGCATTATGTGCCACACGGCATCGCTGCGTCGACGTCCTAGGCCCACCCTTTCAGGCCTAGGAGACTCTTGCGCCCCCTCTGGCAACGCAAGGCCCCGTGTGGGTGTAAGGCAACTCTCCAGCTCCTCTCCCACATAGAAGGGTAAAACAATCATTCGACCCAAATGGCAGGAGAACCTCAAACCTATTGGTTTGACATACCGTAACGCCTCCTGCATCGCTAGCCCACCTTAGCTGTGTCGCGTCCGTGTCGCTCCCGCGTCCTACCCACATGCGGCCGTGTCGCGTCCTCGCAGCGCGACCACGTCGCCAGGCCCACTTGGCCCATGTCGCGTGCCCTTCTGGCACCACATGTTGTGCCCCAAGCACCATGTTGCAAGCTCGAGTATTGGCCCCGTCACATCCTCCACCATTCCATAAATGTCAACGTCCTCGTTGACCCATGATCGCAGTGAACCGACCCCACCAACTCCTCCCAGCCTGTTAGCATCACAGTTCTAGTTCTTAGGTCCGCACCTTCCCACTAGCTCCCCACCGTCACCCCGGCCGGGTCAACTTGGTTCTGCTGTCACAATGCCCCCACCTGTTAACTAGCTCAGGGATGTCGCGTGCCCTCTTAACACCACACCGCGTGTCACTGCTGCCACCAATCTGCTCATGGATGTCGCGTGCCCTCTTGACACCGCATCGCGTGCCTCCGCACCAATTTGCTCAATAGCATCATCGCTTCTGGATCGAACTTGGCTCTAGTACCAAAATGTCGCGAAATTGCGCCAGCAACCTCGATCATGCGGCCTCAGCGCGGAATTCGCTAAATCGGCCTACTTTTGATACCAGCGATCGTGGGCGTCCTTGTGGCGCTTTCAACCCATGCGGTGCCAGCTACGCATGCTGTGAAAAGCCAACCCATCTACACATCAGCTATACCACCCGCCAGAGGACGAACTCCCCAACGTAGTTACCTCTTTTAGCTACCACCCAACTTATCCTCGCCTTACGACACGCTAATTGCACCATGGTTAACTTGGCCCGCTCGAAGCTTCACTCGCAGTAATCGACTAGTATCTCGCCGCAATCAGCCTGACATGCAGCTCCCTATGCCATCATGTCTTGCTCACATACCGAACCAAGCCCACAGCCTTATGCCTCGTCGTGCTGTCATGCTCAACGGAGTCCCACGCTGCCCTCGTGCTAGCGTGCTCTACTGAGTCCCACGCAGTGCTTGTCTTCTCGCAAGGTTGCCCAACTTTATGCACCGTGACGCGTAGTCCGGGGCCAAACTTCAACCTCGCATTGGGTGCCACACGCATCGCCAAGGCCGACGCCCCAGTCCACCCTTTCGTGCCTGGGGAGACTCGCCCCTCTCCGGCAACGCAGGCCCCGTGGTGGGTGGAAGGCAACCTTCAGCCCTCTCCCACATAGAAGGGTAAAACAAATGCTATTCACCTAAATGGCAGGAGAACCTCAAACCTATTGGTTTGACATACCGCAACGCCTCCTGCATCGCTAGCCCACCTTGTCCGTGGTCACGTCCGCAGGTCGCCCCGCTGGCCCTACCCATATTATTGCATCACCGTGTCGTGTCCTCAGAGCGAGACCACGCCGCAGCTCCACTTCCACTCCATGTCTATGTGCGTCTCCCCGGATACACCACTACATGTCGTGCCCCAAGCACCATGCTGCAAGCTCGAGTATTGGCCCCGTCACAGGATGCTTTGCCTTGTCATTACTTTAGAGTGTCATAGGCTAGGGTTTAGTTTGATTTGTCTTGCTCTAGGACTAGCAACAAATAAGTTTGGGGGTGTTTGATAAGTCTATATTTATTAAATATTTTCTGCTTAAACTATTTCTCTTAGCTAGCTCAATTTGATTAAAACAACACTAATAGCCCCTAGGACTAGCAAGAAATAAGCATTTTCCCATGGTCAAAGACAACCAAGATAGACGGAGGAATAGAGAAAAGAAAATTCAATGATTTGACTTAAAAACAGAGTTGTTTGGCGGTGAAAGATTGCATGAAAATTACAAGTTACAAATAAGAGGGTTTTTTTAAGAAATTAGGGTGCGCAAATACACAAACCATGAGGGTCCTTTGACCAGGTCAAAGTTAACAAAAATCACATAAATAAAAAAAGCATGAAAATTCATTGAAAGCTTTGTTATGATTCTATGTAATTTCTTTTTCTTTTACTTGATGCAATTTATTTTCTTTATTGCTTTTATGTTTTTTTGTTAATGGGAAGGAGGCTCATGCCAAGCTTTCTATAGGATTGCTGCAATTTTTCTTTTCCTTTTGTTGTATCATTTATTTTATTGCTGCATTTATTTTATTACATGCAATTATTTTCTTTTTTAGTTCATAGTTAGTAAATTAGAATAAAATTTTGATTTGAGAAAGTTTGGTTGAGAGAGAGATCACGAGGAAGAAGATTATAACCTTCTAAATCTAAGCCTTTCATCTAATTCAAGAGAGATCAAGTACGTAATGAAGATTACCACAAGATGTATGGATACCTATACCCATCTCTACCAAAGTTAAGATGAAACTTTAAGGGAGATCAAGCACGTAATGAAGATTATCGCACGTAATGACAAGCTTTAATGACAATAAAGACAAACTTGTCATGATTTTTTTTAATCACATAAAAAAAGAAATTGACATATATATGCTTTATATACTTTAGTTCCGTTGTTTAAATGCATAAATATTAGTTTCAAACCTTTTCTAGTAAGTTTTTTTTTTTTTTTTCATAGTTCCCTAATCTCCCCTATTTTTTTCCCACTTTTGCCGAATTTTCCCAACTTTTCCTTTTGCCAATTCATTCCTGACTTGCCGACTTGTCACTATGTTGGTGAGTAGTGCTACTGGTTTCCGTGCAGCCATCTTACAGGCTGATGTTACTTGCTCTATTTCTACATATTAGCATAAGGAATTGTAACGTAATGTGATGAAATATTATACTCCATTCTAAACATCATTAGTCCACATTAAATTGAAGACCCTCATTGATTAGGCCATTGTATGAATAAGCTACACTCTGAGAACCACTCGGTTAGATGACCTTAACTCTATGGCCAATCTTCTTGTTACTGATTAAGAACATTTAATTGTTGTGATATTTGGGATAGCCCATCTAAGGATTCACCCACCAAATGGACCATTCAGATTGATGTGCAGTCACACTAACAATGAAGAGAAAAATGGCATACAATGATGTGATTTTCCATGCTATCATTTCTCTTTAGGATTATGCTAGTCACAAAATTTACTCCGAATTTTGTATCTAGAACATACGGGATCTATGTATGTTTAAAGCACACAGCCTGACGCTCCAATTATTTGCCTTGCTGATGTCCTACATTTCAAAAACAAGCTTATCCTGGGTGGGTGGGGGGCGCTCGAAACACTCTCCCAACCCAACACCTTAAAGCATTGAATTGTGCCTCTTCCATCACCAATTGGTTTTGGTCGGAATGGTAGCTCAATGGGGTATAAGATCTTACACTAAGCTTGTTTATGTACATTTCAGCTGGTATATGTACTTAGCCTTATGAATTATGATGATATTATGCCAATCTTTCCCAGATATCGCTCTTTTATATGTATAAATGAAACCTCACAAGGGAGAAGCAAACAGTAACAAAAATTCAAAAAAGTTTATGATAAACATTATAAGCTTGGTATAAGCTTCTATTCCTAAAGAAACTTCACCAAATAGTTTCTATCCAAAATGACCAGAAGGTCAATCAACCTTTTACCACTAATGAAAATCCATCAAACAGTTGGTATGCAAAATCCAAATACAATTATAGAAGATCAAACAAGCTTTTACCCCTAAAGAAATTCCATCCAAGAGTTGGTATGCAAAATCAAAATACAAATATAGAAGATAAAATAAGCTTGGCTCACCAACAAAATTTCATCAAACAGGTGATATAATAATAAAATTTCATCAAACAGGTGGAATGCATAATAAAAGCATATTACAGAAGATCAAATAAGCTTTGACCACTACTAAAATTTCATCAAACAGTTGGTATGCAAAATCAAAATATAATTATAGGAGATCAAATAAGCTTGGATCACTAATGAAACACATAGCACATCAAACTCGCAATACATTTGATGTTCGAAAATGAAGATTTTAGCGTAATCAGATGAGAGGACTTTACCGACCTCTTGTTTACAGCAAAAATTTTCCCACGTTGCTCACATATTTGATTAATCAAAAAGCCCTACGAGCAGCAAGTCTTCACGTCAGGGGCAAATGTGCAGAAGATTGAGACGAAACATCAACAAGTTTTTAAAATTAGAGGGCTGCTACGAGCACCCCACTTTTTATTCCCGCACAACTTCAATTAGAATACACTGTAATGCAGATAATAAAAGTTGGTTTGCGCTTAGAAAAATATATTTTATGTGACTAAAATAAACCCAAAATTAAAAGAAGCACCACGGTGACAAATTTGTCCGAAATTCTCCAAATTTTCTTTGAAATTTATAGAAATAGGGGTCGGGCGAAACTTTTGGCGAAATATCGATGATTTCTCCAAAATCGCTAAAATTTCGCCGTTGGTGAAATTTCGCCGAAATTAACGAAATTTCACCGAAATTAATAAATCTTTTCTAATTTTTGTTATTTTTTAAATAATAAATAAAATTTTTATGAAGTTTAAATATAATTTATATTTAATATTTTTTGTACTCCCCGAAATTTTTTTAGAGCTTTTCGAATTTTTCTCGAAATTTATCCAAAATGAAACGAAATGACCCCTTACTGAAATGTTGCTGAAAACAAAATTTGCCCCTATGAGAAGTACCTCTATTAGAGCCCTTGTGTGCAACCCCTTCAAAATCATTAATTACTTTGGATTAGATGGTGAAGACCGTGTTTCACCTTGATCTTCCACACAATGGATCTTAAGATGATATCGCACCTATGAGAGATTGTATGAGCGCTTTCACACAATCTACGATTTTGAAGGGTTTCCCGACGTTGGTGCTTTCATAGATTACATGGGCGCTAATAGAGGTACCTAATCGATTATTGTTACTTTTTTCGTCCATTAATCTAATGATAACAAAATTTGGTGTGCAACTAGAAATGGTGGGTAGGGAGAAAAAAGTGGTGTCAACATAGCAGCCCTTTGAAATTAACTAGTGAGATAGCACGTCCGATGCATAGAGAAGAGAGAGAGGATATTCCACACAATAGATCTTGAGATCATGACGCACATATCAGACAGTCAGATCTTGATTCCACGTGGCACACATCTCCCAAAGTGATCACGATGCACAGATCATACTTATCAGACTATTACTTTTGGGGATGTGTGCAACGTGGAATCAAGATTTGACTGTTTGATATGTGCGTCATGATCTCAAGATCTATTGTGTGGAAGATTGGGATGGAAAATGATCTAGTGGACATCTATGTGTTCTTCAAAGATTTAATGGTGTATATAATGCTACCCTTATAGAAATCAGGGCTAGGAGGGAGAAATTAAACTGGGTTTTATATTCTCAAAATATTTTATAGAAATTAATAGAAGGGCATTTCAGTAATCATATTATAAAAATTAGGAGCCATTATTTATCCAGTGCTGGCCCTTGGACCATATTTAAAGAAAGACTTGGTATTTTAAGGACAAATGACATGTGAAAACGCAATCCAGGCTGTTTGATTTGAAGTTTATGATCTATAAGTCTCTAGTGCATAAGATTAGAGCAAAAATCGATACTCATTATATGATTATTGTGGGTAACTGTTGAACCCGATAATTGCCTTTGACTAAATTTAATTACATGGTGAAAATTATATTTTGTACTAATTTTTTGCAGTTAATATCTTTAAATCATGGCCTCCAAATCAAATGGCTTAGATGGTGTTTTCACATATCAGAGCTTGCCAAACTTGCAAGTTTTTCTTTAAAATTTGGTGTAAGGGCCAACTTAACTTTCCGAGTGCAAGTAATAGCCAAGGTATTAAAATCGGTATCGATTTATCCGAGGCTGATACGAATCTGCCGATATGTATCGGTCAATTTTGTGAAATTAATATTAATAATAAAATAAAATAAAATTTCTCGGTCAAATCGAGACATATCAGCGATATCAATACAAGATACTGATGCGTATCAGTTTGGCTGAAAACCGATACGTATCGGTATCGGCTGATTTTTGATACCTTGGCAGTGGCTCCCAAAAAATTAATGTGTAAACAGATGAAAACTTAATGTTGAGCCACCGACGAAACTCATTATTATCGTTTGTGATCTCAACCTCCCCGGTCTCAAACCTAGCTTTTATGGTGAAAGTGGTAGCTCCTTAGTCTCAAATCTGCATTTTCATGCTTGACAACCTAAGCTTTTACCATCGCATGAAGCCATGACACTCTTGCCCAACCCTCTGAGATAAGGCTATCAATGAGTCGGGTCAACTTGATCCCAGATCCGCTTGCCCCAAAAATTTTACTGGGTTGAGCACATAAACTTGTCTCGTTGGGTCGAGGCCAGGCATTAGACACCGACCCAATATATTTTGGGTTGGGTCGTGTTGGGTTGGAAAAAATTCAGGTCGAGTCAATTGAAAACATGGAAAATAGGGGATTTGAGTTTTACCAAATTGGATCGGATTTTCAGGTGTTAGGTGCACCATCAGTTCGCCACGTCGGGCATATGCCATTTTCCCATTGGGCAGCCAAAATCTCTGCCCGGCCTGTCCCATTGAGAGCCTTACTTGGAGGCATGGGTCAAAAAATCGTCCGATACCGATACATATCAGTTTTGGACTTGGACGGTATGATACAAAGGTATTGTATCGTACACCTTTAGAAACAATGTACTTATCATCCGATACGGACAGTGTATCGCCCGTATCAGACGATACGAACGATACATTGAAATTATCGTCTGATACGGGTGATACATTGAAATTATCGAACTGTAATTTCAATGTATCATCCGATAATATATATATATATATATATATATTTTTTTTTTTTTTTTTTTTTTCAATTGTCTACACAATTGATGGTGATAGTGTAGATAATCGGAAAAAAAAAATTCGATTGTCTACACAATCGATGGCAACTGTGTAGACAATCGCCATCAATTGTATAGACAATCGTGTAGACAATCAAAAAAATATATATATATATAAATTTTTTTTATTGTCTACGCAATCGATGGCGGCTGTGTAGATTTTTTTTTTTTCGATTGTCTACACAATCGATGACGACTATGTAGACAATCATCATCGATTGTGTAGACAATCGGGAAAAAAATATAATAAATAAAAATTTCTCACATAAATAAAATTCAATGTATCAAACCGATACATTCAATATATCGGCCGGTACCCAATACGTATCGTCCTGGAGGTCGACGATACGTATCGATTTACCTATATTTTGATCCTTGATTGGAGGACTCATTGAAAAAAAGAAAAAAGAAAAAAGAAAAAAAAAAGGTCACACCACCATATGTTTTCAACCATATGATGAATGAACTTTAGTTTACCGGATTTTGGGCTATTATTAATACAAGGTGGCTAGACCAATTGACCTGGCGGGACTGGACCGGACTGAACCGATCAGCATCTATAGGTGACCAACCAATTAATTAGACCAGATCGGTCAACATATATGCCAAGTGTCTGGCCGGCATGGTATCAGTCAACATCTTATTTTCCAAAACCTTGGCGTCTTACGTTCTATTTATTCCTTTATATTTTAATCTAAGCCGGCAACCAGAATTTAGTTTGATCCCTTTGGCTTTGTTTGGTAAAACTCATGTAAAATTTTTTATTTTTATTATACTTTTCATGGGTTCGTAAAAAAAAAAATTCATAAAAATTTTATCTATTTTTAAATCAATAGTTGTAAAAAAAAAAAAATTCATTCAATTTAACTATAAAAATCCGTAAAATTTTGTTATACCCAAATTTTCACTTGTTGACCTATCATTGAACTTCTATCATCTATATGATATAATAATTTTAATGATACAAAAAATAACGGCTAGAATGCACAATCGGGTGGTTCAAATCATCAAAAAATTATATATCCTTGGGTCCATTGCCTTCCAGTTTATGATCTATCACTTCTACGGTAAGGCGCATATCTTAAATCATTAATGATCAATATCTTGGATATTAGTACTGTACTGTTTACTACAAAGATTCTACATTTGTAAATATGGGGTTTCCACCACTAAATACATTGGCTTCTTGGATCGGATGATGGTGATCATTTTCATTCCAATCTTCCACTAGGCTTTCTGATCATGATTTATCTATTGGACGGTCAAATGTTGACTTTACATTTTACATTTCTCCAAGTGTGACCATGATCAGCGTACCATGTGAAGGTGATGTGTTCCACTTGGAATGAAAGTTTGACCATTTTACAAGTTTATCACAATCTCAAGATCTATTATGTGGAGGATTGAGACGAAAATGATCTTCATCATCTGATCAAAGAAGTCAACACTTTAACGGGGGACACCCTCGGTTGCTGAGGCCAAATTTTTAGTTGAAAACACAAGTACCTTTTTATACATGGTTCCAAGGTATCATATAACGGCCGATACCGCCATGTATCAGTTTTCAACAAACTAATATGTATTGATATCCAACTCGGTATTGGTATCAATATCGGTACGTATCGACCGATACTTATATATATATATATATATATATATATATATATATATATATATATATATATATATATATATATATATTTGTTAACTTTTTAAATAGGTCGATAAGTATTGGTATTGGCCGATTCGTGAAATTTCGGGGTTATTGATGATATAATAAGAGAAAATATACAAACACAACCACAAAATTAACAAAGACGATTTTAACGTGGAAAACTCTTTCACGGGTAAAAATCACGGGATCTATCTCAGATCCAAGACAAATAATCCACTATGAAAATAATTTATTACAGTACTTTTAAAAATAAAATCTCCTATCATTCTTCTTCACCAACATTGACCGCATCTCACGATTTTGTTATCTTTCATGATTCACATAAAAGCCTTTTTTTTTTTAACACTTTTCAACATGGAGGAAGGAGAGCGCCTCTGGTTTAACAAGGGCTTTCTTTATGCTGTTTGGACGAATAAGGAAAGGAGTCCTCTCGTTTTAACCAGACGAGGGACAAAAAGATTTTCAATTATGTGTTTCCCGAAAAAAATTTGTGAGTTATTTCTAAGTTTTTGTTGGAAAAGGGGATCATCCACATACTCGCTAAACAATTATTTTTTACACTTAGTAAAAGAACATTTTTTACGCAGGATTTAATTAGAACTCACCTTGCCCTGCATTTTTTGCCGTTCATTCAGTTGGGGAGATTTGTGATTGCTGGCATGAAAGTGTGATATAATTGGAAAATTTTCAGAATCGACCGTGTCAAATTCACTTTTTTCGTCAAAGATCCTATAGTTTCACCTTTCACCAAACTAACCAGCTTGAAGCCCAACCGACCTTGAGAAGAGTAAAAGGTTAAAAGATACCCCTTCTATAACTTTCTTTAACCCATAAAAGCATCTACTTCTTCCTCATTTTAATCAGCTCCAATTAGTGAGAGATAGAGGAGGTGAAAGTGAAAACATCTTCTTCCTCAGTCCGATCAGTGCTTTGGAAGTAAAAAACACAGACTTGGGAGAAGAAGACCTTGTATTTTGCTATTGGGAGAAGACCGTGCAGTTTGCCACTGGGACGAAAGGTAAGTTCAGATATTGATTTTCTATACAGTCGTTATCGATTGTATAAACAGTCGGACATCACTTTTTTAAACAATCATATCGATTGTCTAAACGATACCAATTACGAAAACTTAAAAAAATTAATTCAAATTATAGACCGTCGAAAGAAAAAGAAAAAATTCTACAATAGTCGAATATAATTTGATTTCAAACTTACAATTTTGATAGCTTGAAGATTGAACAATAGACTGTCAACCGCCTACGAGACGACACCGACTTCGAATGAAAATAATGATTTGAAAATTTTGACAGCTATTTATTACCTTGGGGGTAATTTCGGGAATTAATAAAGGCCAATGTCGGCTTGGCTTGAAGCTAGTCGGTTTGGTGAATGATGAGACTACAAGGTCTCTAACGGAAAAGGTGAATCTGACAGTGTCGATTTTAAAAATTTTCCTGATATAATTTGCTTCACTTCGAATTCCATGTCACATCTAAGATTTTTAATGGTGTAAGATCATTTATACCTGAGAATTATGCTTTATGTGGATCACTGTAGGTTGAGCATATATCACTTTTGTAGTGTCATGTAGGATCATATGCCACCTTTCCTCTTAGGGTTCACCCATCCTTTAGGGTTGTAGAAAAAATAGAATAATTTTGCTGTGAATCTATAGTGATTAAAATATGATAGACAGCTAGCCTTACCCCCACTTTAATCTATAGTGATACAGCTATTTCCAAGACTTAGACTCATACCAAAGTCTGACCTCTCTCTCTAAAGCGTAGTTGCTTTGGGCAGGCACGCAACTCTCTCTCTCTCTCTCTCTCTCTCTCTCTATATATATATATATAAGAAAAGGTGTCCGTTTTTTATGGGAGGGCGGTCACAGTCTTCCAAGGTTTCAGGTGGAGGTCCACGTGGCATCCAAAACATCGTTTCAATGCCGCATAGACCTCGGGTGCATTGCTTAGATTATTTTTAAAAATATATATAATTTTAAAAACTCATCTCCACCATGTATGTTTTGAGCTGTGAAATGTAGACCATTGAAACTAGTCAAATATTGACTTATGCTTTTAAAATATTTTTTTCAAAAATTCTTTTTTTTTAAATTGATCTAAACTATCCACCCGTGCTCCATGTGATAACCAAAGTATGTTTTGGGTGTCATGCGTACCTCCATGCATAGTCACAAAACCGAGATTCGGTAATAATTCGGTAAAATTAAAATCCGAAAAAATTCGGCAAAGTTCGGGAACAATTCAGAAAAATTAAAAAATTAAAAAATAATTAAAAAATAATTTATATATATATATATATAATATAATATAATATAATTTTTTGATTTAGATATACATTAAAAAATTTTAAATATATTTTTGAGTAAAATAATAAATTATTAAACTATTTGGATATGAATACATGATTATCAAATTAGCGGCGTTACACATGACGTGAGAGAGAATGAGAGAGAGAGATGGTAGAGGAGGAGGTGGTCGGCGCGTCCAGAAGTGGTCGACAGTTGCTCGGCCAACTTGAGAGTTGAGAGGAATGAGAGAAGTTCACTGGCTCAACCGTCAAGTCAAGAGGACAGAGAGGAGAAGGACGATTTGAGAGAGAGAGAGAGAGAGAGAGAGAGAGAGAGAGAGAGAGGAAGAGGAGGGTTTAAGTTTTAGCTTTTTACTTTTTATTTTTAGATATAAATAATAAAATATAAAAATGTGCTAAGCTATTACTAAGGTAACTTAGCGTGTAAGCCTGTAGGAGCCGACTTCGGTGATGTTCGCAAACTTCGGTGATGTTCACGATTTTTTCAAAAATTCGTGAATAATTCGTGTTTTGTTCGTCTCTCAAAAATATCGTGAATCATTCGCAAATTATTCAATTATTTGGAGATTTTTGTGACTATGCCTTCACGTAGACCTTGGAAGACAGGCAATGACGGTCCTCCCTTGGAGGATGGAAACAGTCATATATATGTATATATATATATATATATATATATATATATATATAATAAAATAAATGGCACAACACATTTACATCCTGAATGGTATAAAATCATTTAAACACATAACTGATATATTTAATTGTGGATCAAGTGTAGAAGAGTGGTCAAAGTTTAGGCAAGAGTATGTCTAGTATGAGGGACTTATTTTTGTTTGGTGTTGTGGTGTCATTTGTAAGCGGACGCTGTTATTGGAGTGAAGGGTGTTTGGAAGAAGAGAGAAGGGCTCTCCTCCAAGTTAGAGACAACATAAATCATCCAAACGGTTCAGCTCTAGGAGATTGGACCGGAGATGACTGCTGCAAGTGGTCCGGCGTATATTGCCAGCCGTCATCGACCTCGCCGCGAGTGGTTAATATAGATCTTTCCGGCAGAAGGGATGAAGGGCTAGGAATTTGGTATCTAAATGTTGATCTGTTTGCTCAATTCATGGAATTGGAATCACTAAATTTAGAACGTAATCAGATTGGTGGATGGGTTATGCCCCAAGGTAAGGTTCCCTTCCATGGATTCTCTCCAAATTGGTAAGGGCTAGTAGTACAGAGCATGGAAATTTTAAAAAAATTATAAATAAGTTGCAATCTTGAGGAATTAATCACGAATTATTCGTGATTTTTTTAAAAGATTCGTATATTTCTTAAAAATCGAATTCGCAAATCATGACTTTTTTGACATATTTTAAAATTTTTGTAATTTTTAATCTTAATTTTTATTTTTTATTAAAAAAATTTCTCCTATTATGGTATATAGAGCGGCCGATGGCAGCGTTTCTAGCGTCTCGTGGATCATCCATAAGATTGCATTAAAAAACCTTATATCATGTGATTAAGAGGCAAAAATTGCTAGAAAATGAATAACTAAAATAGGTTTAAACAAACTCGTCATGATAACCACTAAGTTTTTTGGCACTTTTATATTTCATCACATGGTACAAATAGTTTTTCAATCTACTTTAAGATTAGTGTGATTTAAGTGATGGTGCCATCATTAGAATAGTCCTCATTAACTGTGGGGTTGGAGGTCTTGCGCTATATATATAAGGTGGGCACTCCTCGCCTTACAAGCCAGTTTTGTGATATTGAGTTCGACCAATGAAATTATATATAGTATTAAAGCAGGTGTTTCTCCACTCTGCATCACCTAATTCAATTGTCCACATGATTTGGCTTGGCTCAATCCCGCCAATACGTGCGGGGGCGTGTTAGAATAGTCTCATATTGTCTATGGGCTCGGAGGTCTTAGGCTGTATATAGGCTGGGCACTCTTCACCTTACAAGCCGATTTTGTGAAGTTGAGTTAGGCCCAAGAAATTATACAGCCATGACCATGTGTACTAAATTGATGAATTGCTGAACTAGTCACCAACCTCGGAGGCCGATTTCGTCACTCTATATTAGCTCAATGAAGCTTCCTTGTGATAAATCTGTGCATCCAACTCAAACCAATTGGCTATGAGTGGAGGGGCCCAAGATATTATAACGTCGGACTAAACTTCAGCACACCTCCGCACGTGTTTGCGGGACTGAGCCAAATCACATGGACAATTGAATTGGGTGACGTGGAGTGAAAAATTGTCTCTTCTAATACCATGATAAATTTGTGCTTCCAACTCAAAACCAATTGGCTATTAGTGGAGGGCCCAAGATATTATACGGGGTGAGACAAGGCTATAATTTATCCAACGTAAGACTAAACTTCAACACTTTGAATCATCTTAAGTCCATGTTTAAAAAAGGCGAGTCAATGCCAAAACAATGGTACCAATTCGATCAGGTCAAGTCGGGCCTATGGTTTTAAATATCGGGCATATCCAATATATATCAGCTTATATGTATCAAGTTAGGCCTGACTTGATATAAGATATGACCCCGATCCGATATGGGAATAAAAAATTAGCCTATACTAGCCTATATTTGTATCATATCGGGTCATATCGGCCAATATGTATTTGATACGAATCAGACATAATATCAAAATGCCCTTTAGTAAAATTTTTAATTTTTTTAATTTTTTTAATTTTTTTTAAATATTTATTATTTAAAGTTTGGCAAATAAGATAAGTGTCCGATATATTGTTTTATTATTATTTTATAATTTAGGGTAATCCCAAGCTTAGGCTTGGACTAATACTTAAGGGTTGCCCTTGCTCCCACTTATACGCTTATTTCACAATTTATACACCATTCGGGGCATCCTGTTATCGCATAAGTATCCGATATATTGATACGCATAGGTTGGGACCTGGCTAATATGCCGATATGTATCGGTTTTAAATCCTTGGTCAGACCTAATCCGTTTAGCGAAAAAATAGAAGGTTTACAAATAAATGATAAATACAAGTTTAGTAATAATTTTTAACAAACTAACATGAATGTAAATGTTTTCTTTTTACTTCATATAAAAAAAATGTTTTTTTTTTACTATTAAAAAAATGTTTTCTTTTACATTTAAATGACACTTAAAAGGATATTGGCCATAGCTGCTATCACTTGAAGAAATGATTCAGTAAAACCCCTCATCGTATACTATAGTAGTCTAAGCTCAGAAATTAAACTTTCCTGAGCAAAATCCTTCGAAAACGATCTGTCACTTTCAGCGGAAAAAGTTCTGAAAACACGCAGCCCCATAAAAACTCTCGAACAGAAAGAAAGCTCAGAAAATCCATTTTCTACAGAAAATGCTCAAGAAATGTCATTTTCTTGACTCTTGAACGAGGCCTAAGCTCTTACCATCGCATGGAGCAATGTCCCTCTTGACCAACTCTTAGAGATAAGGCTATCAACGAGTAGGGTCAACCAGATCCCAGATCCGCCTGCCCCAAAAATTTTACTGGGTTGGGCAGATAAACTTGGCTCGTTGGGTCGAGGTAGGGCATTAGACACTAACCCAATTTTGGGTCGGGTCGTGTTGGGCTGGAAAAAATTCAGGTCGGGTCGGTTGAAAACATGGAAAATAGGGGTTTTGAGTTTTCCCAAATTGGATCGGATTTTCAGGTGTCATGTGCACCATCAGTTCGCCACATCGGGCATATGCCATTTTTCCAGTGGGCAGCCAAAATCTCTGCCCGACCCGGCCCGTCCCATTGAGAGCCTTGGAGGACTCATTGAAAAAAAGAAAAAAGAAAAAAAAAGGTCCCACCTCCAGATGTTTTCAACAACCATCTGATGAATGGACTTTAGTTTACCTGATTTTAGGCTATGATTCATACAAGGTGGCCAAACCACTTGGCCTGACCGGACCGGACCGGAATGAACCGGTCAGACTCTATAGGTGGCCAACCAATTAATTAGACCGGATCGGTCAACAGATACGCCAAGTGTCTGGCCGGCATGGTATCAGCCAACATCTTATTTTCCAAAACCTTGGCGTCTTACACTCTATTTATTCCTTCTTATCTTAATCTAAGCCGGCAACTAGAATTTAGTTTGATCCCTTTGGCTTTGTATGGTAAAACTCATGTAAAGTTTTTTTTTTTATTTTTTTCACTTTCCATGGGTTGATAAAAAAAAAATTCATGAAAAGTTTATTTATCTTTAAATCAATAGTTGAAAAAAAATAAAAAATTCAGTCAATTTAACTATTAAAAATCTATAAAATCTTGTTATACCAAAAATTTCACTTTTTGACCTATGATTGAACTTCTATCATCTATATGATATAATAATTTTGCAATCCGAGATTCTTTCTTCGCAATCAGGGTTTGCATGTTAGAAAGCCGATAATTGCTTTGAAATAGACAATAGAGATTGTTTTCCATCCCAATCTACCATATAAAAGATATGGAGATCATGGGCTTGTCATCAAAGGATTAGATATTGATTTCATGTGGCACACATCCAAAAAGTGATTAGAGAATCACGTTTGATGGTACACCCATGATCATGTTCCCTTTTAAGATCTGTGCCACATGAAACTAAAACCTAGCTATCTGATGCTACACCCATGATCTCAACATCCAATTTTGTAAAGATTGAAATGACAAACTATCCCCATCATCTGATTCAAACTATTCGAGTTGCAAATAACAGTACCCTTTATTATTTTTTAGCTAAGTTACTAAAATTATATTTAGTAATTGGCATAGTGACAAATTTCGCCGAAATTCAACAAAATTTCGCGAAATTCAGCAAAATTTCGCGAAATTCGTCGAAAAGGGGGTCAAATGAAAATTTCTGTATTTTTCGATGAAATTTCAGTAATTTTATTTTTTTATATTTAAAATTTATTATTATTATTATTATTTTAAATATGCTAGTAATTTAATATATTTTTTAATATTTTAAAAAAAAAACATTAAATATATTTTTTATATATTTTTAATCCCGAAACTTTCCCAAATTTTTTCCAAAAGGTATCAGAATTAATCCGAAATTATATCGAAAGGACCCCCCACCAAAAAATTGCCAAAACAAAATTTGTCACTATGTTAGTAATTGGAGTTGGAGTTGTTTTCGCATGTTTATTGTTCATAGGGCTGCAACCGAGCCGGGCCGAGCCCGAGCTCGGGTCAGCTCTTGCACGGCTCTACCTTATACGAGCCAAGCTAGGGTCGGCTCTAGGCTCTTCGAGCTCAAAAATTACAAGCTCTAGCTCGGCTCTCCGAGCTTTAGTCGAGCTTCGAGCCAAGTATGTTCTATTATAAAAAATGAACTCAAAATAAAAATCGCGTACTTTTTTGGTAGATATCCTTTTGAATGATACTTATCATTTGATTTGTATCATTGTTGGTTAATTTGATTGTCAAGCGATGAGTTTAAAAATTTTCTCAGACTCATGTAGCATGATGAACATTGATTAAATTAGATCAATTGAGTGAAGTTACTTGAGTGCATAACTCTTGAAATATGGTTAATAAATATTGTATTTTCTTAATAAAATATATAAGTCAACATGAAAAATATAGTAGATGAAAATACTAATTATTTTTAAAAAATATAAAATGATAAAAGTAACTTCACTAGTTTGATTTGATTCACTAGTAATCTCAGTTTGCTCTCAAATAGAGGTGATATTGAGAACCGTGGGTAAGAATAATAGTGGATACTATATAATATATAAATTGAAAATTAGGGCAAATGGGGGCCAAAGGTTTCTATTTTATCCTTCAAAGTAACCGTTGAATAAACTTAAACGGTTACTTTGAATAGTAAAATAGACCTCTCAAAATTATATATATATATATATATATAAACCGAGCCATAGAGCTGAGCCGGGCCGGCCTTAGCCCAAGCTTGGCTCTGTTCATTCGAGCTACAAAGTGTTTAGCTAGGCTAGGCTCTCGAGCCGAGCTTTAAAGAGAAAAGTTCTTATTTTTCGAGCCGAGCCGAGCCAAATTAGCTTTAAAGAGAAAAGTTCTTATTTTTTGGGCCGAGCCGAATTATCGAGCTGACTCAGCTGTATTGTAGCCCTAATTGTTCATAATATTATTACCATGCGTTTATATTTTGCAGCGTTCAATGAGATTAAAAAGTTAAAGAGCTTGGGTCTTGGGTACAATAAGCTAAACGAGAGCTTCTATTCTTTGTGGGGTACTAATCTCTTTTCACCTCTCTAACTTCTCTTAAAACACCTATCATATTTTATAAGCGAATGATTAGCTTTATTAACACCCACGGTTAAGCATATGGGTAAATTTTCGGGAAGCATTTGAAAAAAAGTAATGGCATTATTTTTTTATTTTTAAGTTTTAAATATTGATAAATTAAAAAATTTACACAAAAATAAGAAAATTTTAGGACTAAGTTTGCAAAAAACCTTTTAAACACTAAAAATTGTGTTTTCTTTAAGATTTGTAAGTATTTTTTGAAAAAACACACGTTTTAAACGTGTTTTCGACACTTCCTAAAAGAAATATGTTTTAAATGAATATTTTTCAGTAATATGGAGACTTTGGTAACCATGCTTATAAGTTATAAGTTATAACCAGCTAAAACCCTAATGGCATTCAACTTCGCCACGTAAAATTTTACCAATAAGAGTAATCATGTAAAAAATGTGCCAACATGATTCAGCGGTTTGTAATTATCAGATGCTCATATATCAATATTTTAAGGCTCGACAGGGGAAAAAAAATTAAGCAAGCACAAAAAACCCTAAATTTAAATTTTTACTAAGGGCCTGTTTGGATAGGGGGAAAAGAAAAGAAATCATAGGAAAGAAAAGGAAATGTGATACTTTCCTATGTTTGGCAACAAAGTTGTGTCACTGGAAATCATAAGAAAATTTAAAAAAAAAATTTCCATTGGAAACCGACAAATCTCTCTAAAATAGGAGGATTTCATCGAAAAACTTTTGTCATTCTCGATTTCTCTCTTTCTCTCTCCTTTATCTCTCACTCTTTTTTTTAATGAATAAATTGAAACAAAATTAACTATTGAAAAAATTATAAAAATCAAAATTAAATAATAAAAATTAAATTTTTTTAAAAAAATAAAAAATAAAAAAAATAAAAAATAAAATAAGACTTTTAAAAAATAATAATAATAAAAATTTTAAAAATAAAATAAAAATAATTTAAAAAAATAAAATATAAATAAATAAATAAATATTAAAAAATAAAAATAAAATAAAAATATAAAAAATAATAAAACAATACAAAAAATACAAAAAATAAAAAATATTTTTTTAATAAAATAATTAAAAATATAAAAAATAAAAAATAAAAAATAAAATAAGATTTAAAAATAAATAAAATAAAATTTTAAAATTTTAAAAATTAAAAAAAAATAATAATAATAATAATTTTTTTTAATAAAAATAAAATTAAAAAATAATAATAATATAAAATTAAAAAAAAATTAAAAAATAAAATAAAAATACAAAAACAAAAAAATAAAAAAAATAAAGTAGAATAAAAAATAAAAAATAAAAAAAATAAAAAATAAATTAAAATAAAATTTAAAATTTTAAAAAATAAAAATTAAATAAAAATAAAAATTAATTTTTTAATAAAATAAATTAAAATAAAAAATAAAAATACAAAATTTTAAAAAAATTTAAAATAAAATAAAAAAATAAAAAATAAAAAATATATAAAATAAATAAATATAAAAATATAAAAATAAAATTAGAAAATATAAAATAGTCAAATAATAAAATAAAATAAATAAATAATAATAATAAATCAAATAATAAAATAATATAATATAAATAAAAGAATATTTTTATTTCTTTATTTTTATTATTTATTTTTATTTTTTTATTTTTTATTTTTAAAATTTTATTTATTTTATTAAAAGAAAGAAAGAGAGAGAGAGAGAGAGAGAGGGAGTGAGTGATTTTATTTTTTATTTTTTTACTTTTGATTTATTTTATAATTAAAGTAAAAAAATAATAAATATAAAAAATTGCAAAATTTTAAAATTTTTTTAAAAGGAAAAAAAAACTTTAAAATAATAATAAATAAATAAAAATTTAATCTCTCTCTCTCTCTCTTTTTTTCTTAGCTCTCTATTATCATTCTTCTTTTTAGATATTTCTTTCTCCGAGTCTCTCTCTTCTAAATCTTCTCTCTCTACATATTTATCTTAATTTCTTTCTCTTAATTTTTTTTCTCTCTCTGAAACTCACCTTTCTCTTTCCTAATTTTTCTTTCTCTTACGAAATTTCCTACATAATAGAAAATTAAATTTATTGGGTGTGTGAGATATACTATCGATAATGGTCATTTTCTATTTTCTATGTGCCAATTACACAATCCAAATACTGGAAAACAATGAATTTCTATGAATTCCCAAAGAGTTGGAATCCATTGGATTTACAAAATATTTTCTTTATATTTTCCGAAAAATTGCCAAACAGACCCTAAATGAAATCGCCAAGAAACCCTTGCCCTAAGTTTTCACTAAATGAAATTGTCACTCCTAGGTTTTAATGAGTCACAAAAAGAGTTAATATGTTCATAATATATACATCCGATACATGGTTCAAAATTTGGGCCGAAATCTCCCAAACCGAAAATAAGACCTATAATTTCAATAAATTTTGGGTCAAAACTTGCACCCCTAAAGCCGTCTCATTGTATAATGATTGTATATGTGTTAGTAGATGTGTGTGTGTGTTAACAGCCATAAATCCATGGCAGGTAAAAGAAAGCCAAAGTAAAGTACCTTATATTTTTTTAGGATGCCTTTGGGGTCAGTCGTCGCAAGCCAACCCGGGAACTCTCCATCTCTTAGAAATAGAACCAATCATAATAACTGGAGCCGTTGGAAGGTGATACCAAGGATTAAGTAGTATTAAAATTCACACCGATTAAAAAGAAGTATTAAAATTCATCGTCCTATGAGATCACACCCACGCCATCAATGAAGAAATCCTCAGACAAAAATTTTAAGAAAAAAGGAGTAATTGGTATTGCAGAAGTTATAGATCATACGAAAACAAACACGTTATCCAATTGAAAATTTGATGAAAAGGCTTAAATTGGGTTTTCCCATGTGTTTTGTGCTGGTCGAAAATGGAGACCAATGACCAACTATTTTTTGGCTGCCCGTATATTAGTTGGGTCTGGAGATTTTTTTTGGGAAGATTGATGATTAATGTTCTGAACATAGTGACCGAGTAGGAGTTGGGATGTGTGCCATATGGAATAAAAATTTGATCATCTTATGGTACGCTCATGATTCCAAATCCTTTGTATGAAAGATTGAAGACGAAAAATGATCTCCATAATCTAATTCAAAACATTCAATGGATTTTGGCATCAGTGCACTCCTAGATTCTGTGGGTGTAAATAAAACTACCTGTATAAAAATTGCTTACTTATGCCCTTGCCTAGGCGTGTGTATATATATATTGTTATATTTATTATTAATATAATAAATATTTTAATAATTTAAAGAAAATAAAACTTTATTTGATTTCTTAGTTTTGGGTTGGATTTTAGGCAATAGTTATTCTCAAGTTTTATATGCAAATGAATAGTCCCACATTGGTAAAAATAAAAAGTGCCTAGGCTATATATAGAACCTTTCACCTTCTATTATTGTTTAACAATAATAAGAGAAGAGTGTGCCTAGCGACATGCAGCGTTCACGCATTCGTGTCGTGGCGATTAAGCGTTTAGGCGCATTGGCGCTTTAAGCGCGTAACGCACTTTACTGCGTCTGAGAGAAGGTTTGAATTTTGACATCCAAGCGGTCAGATTATTCGTGGGTTGGGTCGGGCCTAATGGGTCACTATTCAACGGGTCAATTCGGTCTATTGGGCCAAACGAATTGGTCAAACGTTGACCGTTGGACCCAACCGTCCAACAGTCATATTGAAATTTCTATATAAGGAAGCCTTAGGACACAGATTGAAACACTCTGAAATCCATCGGAATCCTTGCATAAAACTTGAGAATTCCTCTTGCTATCTTCTTTTGGTGGTACTCTATCGGATTGAGTTTTCTGGGGCGATCCTCTACTGTTGCAAAGTAACGGATCGCATCCAAGAGATTGGGCTCGTTGTATCCTGGAAACGTCTCGCTGGAACCCTTTTGCAAACTCGAAGATTTACTCGAGTAGGGAGCAAATAGCGTTTTAAAGACAACGATTACGTGCTTCGAGTCCAATTCTCTTGCCCTTTTCATCATTTTCGGATTTCTGTTCTCAAATTTCATCTAACATATATTTGGCCAATGCCTAGGCTTATATTTAACACTTTGTGGCCATAGTATCAGCTAGTGTGTTAAAATTCATTTCATTAATTGGTGTACCCCTAATATATATATATATATATATATATATATATATATATATATATATATGGCAAAGGGGAAAATTGCTCGGCAGTAAAGATATCTCTAGGGTAATTAATATGGGCACGACATGTAGCTCATTTTTTGTGGGCTAGGGTTATACTTTTAAAATATATTAAAAGTTATATTTCCTTTTAGCTGTCATTTTTAACTTTTTTAGAAGTCTTTTTAAACTCTTTTTTTTTCTTTTTCTTCTTTTTATATTTCTATGAAAGTATCAGACTTATTTTTTCAGATATATTTTACTCAAAAAATGTGAGCACCGGTAGCAAAGCGCTACCACCTCGACAACGAAGCGCCGCCCAATAGTGAGACGTTAATACTGCGGTGGCGAAGCTTTGGTACCCCTGCAACTAGGTGCAAGGGATAGCCCGACACCAGCTATCACACCCGTGTGGCGCCTCGCTCTTGTACAACGAAGCCAGCCTACCCAATCATCAACTCTGATACCACTCACTTAGAGGACGAGAACTCCAGTTCACGATTATCTTCTCCCAAGGTCAATCATATCAACGCATCGTGTCTCCTTGCAACACGCATGCCAGCCCCTCAGTGTCTCGCTTGGCCTATCTGGCTTCACCTTATGCACTGGACTAATTCCTCGCCCACGACAGTAGCATGTAACTCCTCATTATGTCATATTTCATACATGTATCGCCGACATATTAAACCAAGCCCACCATCATGTGTGGCCCACACAACCAAGACACATCAGCATCTGGCCCTCAGCTAATGTGCACTACAGTGTTCCACATAGCCTACGAGTGTCTCCCTCATAGCCAACCCATATTTCCAGGGTCATATGGCAACCTCACCTTCGGTGGTACACGGCAACAACATTTTAGGCCCACCCTTTCAGACCTAGGAGACTAATATGCACCCTCTAGCGCCATGAAGCCCCATGTGTGGAGATGTAGCTCCACAGCTCCCCTCCCCCAAGTATGATTTAAACACCACCCCAAGCCAAATAACAGAAGAACCTTAAAGGTATTGATTTGACATACCATTGTGGCACACGAAACCTATGCAACACCAACCACGCCCTTTGATACTAGCTTTTACGCGTCTAGTCATCCATGCCATATATATATAGGAGCACGCATGCGCCGCTAGACCTCATGCCTTTGCGCTTGCACACCACACAGCTAGCTTCAACGTCCGCCTGCCTTCCTGCTAGCCAAACACCCTGCTCCAAGGCCGCCATGCTTTCCTGCTGGTACCCAGATTAATGACACTGTCATACGGAGCTTTGCTAACAAAAAAAAGAAAAAAAGGTACACCGGCGCCTCTATATCGAGGTGTTGGTGCTTCGATAAAAAAATAAAATTGAATAAAAAATTAGCAAAGTGCCGACACCTCGATTTAAAGGCGCGAGTGCCCCTAAAACGAGGCATTGACACCTTTTTTGTTATTTTTATTTTTTAAAATCGAAGTGTCGGCACCTCTATATAGAGGCGCCAGCACCCTTGAAACGAGGTGTCAGCACCCCAATTTTTTTTAGCGAAGTGCCGGCACCTCGATATAGAGGCGCCAACGCCCCTAAAATGAGGCACCGACACCCTGACACCGGGGTGTCAGCGCCATGCTATTGGGGTGTCGGCGCCTCGTTTTTGGGGTACCGGTGCTTTGTTGGCGCGGTGCTAGCGCTTCGCTTTCGAGTGGCCACATATTTTAAGTAAAATATACTTGAAAAAGTAAGATTGACACTTTCTTAAAAAAATGATGAGAAGAAAGAGAAAAGAGACTTTAAAAAAGTCAAGAATGACGGCTGGTATTTAACTTTTATAATATTTTAAAAGTGTAACCCTAGTTAATAAAGTGGTCCCTACGTCACCCATCACTTCATAAAAAGACGCTACATGGCGTGCCCATATCAATAGGCGCAGAGATATCTCTACGCTTGGGCGCATATCCCCAGCCTTCTATATATATATATATATATATATATATATATATATATATATGGAAAAGGGAAAATGTGCTTGGGGTCGTAGAGATATCTCTACGCAATTGATATGGGCGCGACACGTAGCGCCCTTTTGTGAAGTGATAGATGATATTGGAACTACCTTACTAACTAGGATTACATTTTAAAACTATTTTAAAAGTTAAATATCCTTTCAGCCGTCATTTTTTACTTTTTTAGAAGTCACTTTCTTTTCTTTCTTTTCTCTCTTTTTCTAACAAAGTATCAGATTTACTTTGTCAAATATATTTTACTCAAAAAATATGAGCGCTCGATAGCGAAGCGTTAGCACCTCTCCAGAGAAGTATCAACGCACCATTTTAGGGGCGTCGGCGCTTCGCTTAGGGACGCCGGCGCTTTGAAAAAAAAAGAAAATTTAATGGAAGCGCCAACGCCCCAAAATGAAGTGCCGACGCCCCAAAACGAAGCACTGACGCTTTGATAATTTGTATTTTTTTTTTTCGAAGCGTCGGCCCCTCTTTTAGGGGTGTCGGCGCTTCATTTCAGGGTGTTGGCGCTTTGCTTCTGAAATGCTAGCGCTTCCCTACCGAGCACCACATTTTTTGTGTAAAATATGTATGAAAAAGTAAGTTTAACACTTTCTTGAAAAAATAGAGACAAGAAGAGACTTTTAAAAAATCAAGAATGATAGCTGAAAGGGTATTTAAATGCAACCCTAGTCAGTAAAGTAGGCTCTATGCCACCCATAACTTCACAAAAAAGACGCTACATGTTGCGCTTATATCAATTGGCGTAGAGATATCTCTACGGTCAAGTGCATATCCCCAAATCTCTCTCTCTCTCTCTCTCTCTCTATATATATATATATATAATTGGTGTGTAATTAGTAATTTCATTAATTGGCATTAAGTAAATGTTGGGGAGGAAGTAGCGGCACTCTAATTTGCCAATGTCTCCACCCTAAAAGCAAGGAAGATACTCCATCTCATTTTGTTATAATTTTGTTAAGGACACTTTTATATGATGGACCGCAAACAACAGACCATTCAACAGACTGTTGAAGTGGTGCAATATAAGCGTAGTGGGTCCAGCAATGCAGGCCAGGCCAGCCACTTGCATCGCACCATGCAAGCAGTTTGTTGTTGGTCTGCTATTTGAAGTCCACTCATTATAATTTTCCTTTTGTTAATTAATTAGTATACAAATGATTTTTTCATTAATTAGTGTGCATATAAATTTCATTGATGTGCAATGAGTAATTTTATTAATTAGTGGCAATGCCATTTATCTAACAACAAGGAAGACACTACAAAAAATAAGACTATTAGCTGTAGTTTTTTGCAGTCAAAAAGTGTCGCTATTAACAAAAAAACTATTAAAACTATTAGCGACAACGGTATTACTCACAGTCTTTTTGTTAATAGTGACAGCTTATGACTGCCGCTAATAGTCTTTTTTTATTTGTACTGAGATATCTTATCTAATTTTGCTCCTAATTAATTTTACTCGTCTCTTGTAGCTTTATGTGGACTAAAGAGCCTCGAAAAGCTAAATCTATACCTAAACAATCTCGACGATGAATATTTTCCTCGATGTTTAGGCAACCTTTCATCATTGGAAACTCTAATTCTATACAATAACAACCTAAGAGGCTCATTTGGTGTGTCAATAGGTATATCACTAACTAATTTTTTCCCCACTTTGATAAAAAAAAAGTTTGAGGGCCTTGTTTCAATATGTTGCAGATGTGGGGAGTTTGCCAAATCTTACAAGTTTGGATTTAGATTGGAATCTGATGACAGATGAAAGCATAGCTCCATGGATATTTAATCAAACATCCTTGAATTCTCTTTCATTAAGTGGGAATTACTTGAAAGACCCAAGCACTATGAAAGGTATGAACTTTTCTTTTAGCATGCCATAAAATTTTTAGAGGGTTGCTATTGCTATGCGCACACTACTTAATTCGTCTTGTACATTATTTTAAGTTGCACCCCAACTTTTGCTACCCACTCACCAATTAATATAAAATGACAACTTACTAAAATATTACTTGACTAAATCTTAATGACCAAAAGAAAGAAGGTGATTTTCAATCACCAAAATAAAAATGCAATCCGAAAACATCTTGGTAAAAAGAATACGAAAAAATAATGATTATAAATTCTGCTCTATTGTTTCCAATAAAAATCCGAAACATGTATCACTTACGAATTCGTGTGTCGTAGCAAGTTTTGGGTGCATTTAAACTTTTCCTAATTTTTTTGAGTTAGTCTACAATGGATGTCCACTTATCATGAGTGGACATCACAGTCCACATGTTCCTGTAACTGAGTGACTTGCACAGATTTTCATTCATTGAAAGTTTATGTAAGTCACTTAGTCACAGGGACATGTGGACTCCGATGTCCCCTCATAATGAGTGGGCACCCATTGTAGAATAATCCTTTTTCTTGGGTTAAATAAAATAGATTTTTCAAAGCGCACACCCTTCACACCATTCTTATCTTATTTTTGGGTGACCACCCTTTCTATAGATTAGGTCATGACCCTCCAACTTGTAGGCTATGTGGCAAAAGTGTTAAGGCAATACAAGTGATAAAAAGGTTGCTTATATTAGGAGCCACCATAGGCCCAAAGAACTCACTGATTGCAAGATTTGAACCATTTGACGTATATACTAACATGGCTGGTTTTTTTTTAACAGCCAATATAAATGCAATGTTCAAATTGTTCTACTCCTTCAATCGCTATTATTGATTGAGACGTGTGCTAATGATGACCTGGCAGGTTAACTACTTAGATTTATCAAAGATGTTGGCCACATGGTGTATGAGTGGGCGGTCATGTCCCTATCCGTTTCCGAACCCAACCTCAAACCAATTACTATTGGTTCCACCCCTAACTATTTACTATTTTAGCAATTAATGGATGTTACCCCATAATAGGGATGCAAGTTCGGTGTACCAAACCGAACCGAGCCCAAATTTTTTAGTGTTAGTACACCCCAAAACCAAAACTCATTCGGTTCGGTTTGGTTCAAAAAAATTTATTTATTTATTTATTTTTTCTGAAACCGAAACCAAAACAGATTCGGTTCGGTTCGTTGTAAGTATTTTACCTACCTTTTTATTTTTTTTAATATATTTTTTTTCGGTTTTTTTCAGTTTACTCAACCTACCCCCTCGGTTTTCGGTTTCAAGCCACCCAAACCGAAACCGAACCAAATTGACGTTTGGTTCGGTTTGGTTTCAGTCAATTTTCGGTGCGATTCGGGACCCTCCTAAAAAGCTATGAAAGTCAACTTTTGAAATGATTCATGGCTAAAACTTTACTTATAAGCTTCATAATCTTACTTAGAAGGTTCAGTCAGAAAAATAAAAATAAATTAAAAAATCATCTTATGACATCAGTGACGAGAAATGAAGTGAGAGAAGCTTTCACTCTTCCGCGACTTAAAAAGGTCATTACCCAGTGCCGGTACAGGGAGGGTGGACGAGATAAAAACCTCTCTGTTGGCTGTTTGCGCACAAAGTAACTGCTCTCCGAACTCGAACCAAGATTTCACACTTGAGTTTTTACCCTCTAAAAATAAGTATTTTATGTTAAACATATTTAAAAAGTAAGGTGCAAATGTGCTTAGGTGGCCTTATGGGCTTTATTGGCCGATTTTACCATGAGTTATTGGAAAGGAGTCCAACTGTCCAAGCCAAATGGTTTTTTGTGCGCATGTGTGTTGGGGGTGTCAGGGAGGGGGGTTGGCTGAATTGGGGCGTATAAGTCCGGGCCTGCCCTGTGATTTTGGGGACCCTAAGCGAGTTCCTAAAATTAAACACTAAACACTGAATTGGGTTACACTTCAGGGAGCGAGCCCCCTATTTTTTAGGTAAAATTTGAGAGCCCAAGGCTAGCCGCCTCCCTGGCCTATGCCCGGGGTAATGATATGAGCACAAATGGGGGGAAGGGCATGGGCCTAATTTCTAAGTATAAATGGGCCAAGCTTGTAAGTTATTGACAGAATCTCCGCCATTCTTTATTCACTTGCGATGAGCCATGGTTAACAAATGGGGGAGGGTATGGGCCCAATTTCTATGTTAGCGTGATTAATAATTGAAGATGTGGGTTCGAGTCGAGAGAGCAACCACTTCGTGTGCAAAAAGCCAAAGGTTAGGTCAGTATCTCCGTGAGTATAAATTTAAGGTTGTGTTTGGGATTGCTTTTTGGAGGCAAAAAGTAGCCCACTTAAAAAGAGCAGGTTTAAATTGCTCTTTTAAAGAGGATCAAATTCAGCTCTTACACTCTCCAAGAGAGCTAAGAGCACTTACAACCGAAAGAGAGATGTTCTTTGCCTCCAAAGAGCAATCCCAAACACAGCCCCTAAAAGTAAGTAGAAAGATCATATTATTCAGGTGGATCAATAGATTTTCCCCATAATTTGCTTATCTACCCCTTAACAGGATTTTGCACTCTGAAGCACCTATGGATGTTGGATCTCATGTATAACTCCATTGAGGGTGGCCTACCTCCATGTTTGGGAACCATGCAGGCCCTCCAAGACCTCTATCTCAGCAATAACAAATTCAAAGGAGCTCTTCCATCCACCATTTTTAGCAACCTAACCTCATTAAGGAACATCTATATTTCAAACAACCAGCTGACCGGTCCACTCTCGTTTTCGATCTTTGCAAATCATTCCAACCTTTCCGCTGTAGATTTTTCAAATAATGCCCAATTCGAGGTCGAAACCGAGGACTTGAATTGGGTCCCAAAGTTCCAACTAAACTTTTTAGACTTGAGGAATTGCAACCTCAACAAACATAGTGGCAGTAGAGTTCCCAGCTTCATGACCACTCAGTATGAGTTGTTCCATATAGATTTCTCCCATAACTCTCTTGTAGGAACCATTCCTCCATTTCTCTTATATAACATATCAGGAATTGATAGTTTATTGTTGAAAGGTAACTTCTTTGTGGGCCCACTTCCACAACCTTCCCAACCCATAATGTCAAATTCCTCAGATCTTATGAATCTAGATCTTTCTGACAACCAAATACATGGGTTACTTCCCACAAACTTGGGCCTACTTTTTCCTTACTTGGAGCAACTTAACCTCTCAACAAATGCTTTGGAAGGCATCATCCCATTGTCCATTGGAGAGATGAGTTACTTACAAGTGGTAGACCTCTCCAATAATGAGTTTATAGGAGAAATGCCAAGTAAGCTCCCTAGAAATGGCTCTTCTTTGGTGTTCTTCAGCTTGTCAAATAACCACTTGGGAGGGTTGATTTTTTTTGGAGATTTTGATTTGAAAAAATTGATGGTTTTACTTCTTCAAGATAATAGATTCATAGGCTCAATCCCTTCTACTTTGATGAATAGTGAGTCCTTGATGATTTTAGATGTGAGAAGGAACTTGCTTTCTGGTTTTATTCCGAGTTGGTTGCGTTTAGTCCCGAGTTTAGTTTCCCTTCTGTTAGGAGGGAATTTTTTTGACGGATACATTCTGACGCAATTGTGTCAGCTACATGATCTTCATACCCTTGACCTCTCCAATAACGCTCTCTCCGGAACCATTCCTTCTTGCTTTAGTAACATCACTTCATGGAAACAAGAAGTTCCAATTGATTTCATGAAATTTCGGATCCGTTTGAGTCCGACTCTACAACCGAGACTTGCCAATGAGTTCACCACGAAGGGAAGATCGTACTCGTACGAAGGTCTTCCTCTTTCCTTGATGACCGGAATCGATTTGTCGATGAACCAATTGACGGGTGTTATTCCATTCGAAATTGGCGAATTGAGAGAGCTTCGATCGTTAAACTTGTCCAACAATCTTCTTACCGGTCGTTTTCCTGAAACATTTCGAAACATGGAAAATATAGAGAGCTTGGATCTTTCTTATAACAAGCTTGTAGGGGAAATCCCTCCTCAATTAGTTCAACTCCGTTACCTTTCTACTTTCAGTGTTGCTTTCAATAATTTATCAGGCAGGATTCCTTCTGGACAACAATTCCTTACATTCGCCGACAGTAGCTACGTGGGAAATCCCGGTCTATGTGGATGGCCACTCGAGCGAAATTGCTCATTGAACAATTCATCGGAACCCCATTCTAAAGAGAAGGACGAAGAATCTTGGATCATCGATAATCCTATCTTTTTCTATTTGTGGGTGGCTATATCATTTGCTTCGGGATTTTGGGGAGCCATTGCCCTTCTCGACAACAAAAAATTGCGAGGAAAGTACTTCAGAGCCATGGATGAATACATCAATATTTGTAGTGATAAGCTTTTGCAGTTATTGTTCAACTCGAGAATTCGTTTGTGTAACTAATAATGTTAATGCTTGTGATTGGACAAGTTTAGTTTAGAGTTAGTCGCGCTTTCTAGCAATGAGGCTTAAATCTAAAATCAAGGGTGAATGATATTTAAAATTCTTCAACATCTCACCACAAATTTTGTTCAAATAGAAGATCGGTTCGACTAAGAGGCATAGTCACAAAAGTCTCCGTTTTACGAAAGAAAAAAAGATTTGCTACAAATCTTTGAATTAAGGTGTGCTGAATTTTCCAGAATTTAACTGAGATGAATATGCATGTACATCCGACAGCTTGTAGTTTACTTTATTTGCTCAAAATACCATTTCTAACTTGAAATATAAATAGACACGGAAGTAGAATCTGTACCAGTGCCTAGTATATTTTCTGTGAAAGGTCAAAAGTGTACTTCCACTGATTTGTGTGCTCATAAATAACTAGGCACTTCCTGAGGCTTGACCATTTGGTAAGTAGGGTACCTAATACCAACTGAACCTCATAAATACATTTCAAATGATATAATGAAAGCTTAAAATGCTCACATAATGAACTGATGAAAGCTTAAACTGTCTTCATTGCATGGAGGCTAATGAAATATTAGACCCCTTTTATTCAACTGTCCAGGCTATATTGACTGATCCATCGATCCAGCGCGCAGTTCCATAAAAATTCCAACATCACTCGCTGTCTGATTCATGATTGGATGTAAATGATAGCAGTGAGGTTCGTCAACTGCGACAACTTCAGAACAAACTAATACTTTCAACATCGATGGCGCTGTAGGCTTCCAGCAAACAAGACTTGATGGCGATGCATCATAAATAAACAGTAGGACTAATGGGGCATCACTGGCATTCTAAGATTATCGAGCTTCTGAAGAAACCTTTAACTAATAAATCCTATCAAAATCTGATCACATTGACCATGAAATCCGTGAAATTCAGGACTAGATTCTGTAGCTGTAATACCATTTCTAAGCTTATAATCTTATGATGTAGGTTAAGAGAGTCAATCTTATAAACATGTAAAGGAGAAAATTTGTGAGAGAGGCTATGAACACGAAGAATCTGAGATGAACAAAGGAAAGGAGGCAATGAGCGTATAGCTCGAAATGATAGTAGAAATTTTGAGCACCTGGCTATGTCCCCAGGAACATGCAACACCCGCTCATCACACGTACCAGAGAGCACCAGATAGTAGGGATAAGTCCCTCTGAGTGGCCAACAAGGGATACGATTCGAACTCAGAACCTCCCGAGGGGTGGTCCTGGCCACTGCCCCTGTTAGGAATATTAATATTAGTATTATATATGCAGTGTGTGAAGAGTCAGAACGGGTGTGCATGTTAATCTGATTTAAGAAGTTAGAGCCTAAAACAACAACAACATAACCAACGAGGAGAATCCGAAAACCTTTTTTGTGAGTCTTTATTCGTTATGTTCTTATTAGCAGGAAATATATTTCTAATTTGAGTTGCTGTTAGACAAGTAGCACTTTGCAAATCGGAAGGGGCACAATTTGGAGAGAGCTCAATTTGGATGGATCAAATCGAGCAAGCCTGGGTTTACGGTTTGTTCCCATGGTTTCTTTCTCCATCCAAAGAAACCAAGCTAAATCATCTCCGTTAAATGGATGGGAGTCATTACTTGCACACGTTTGTTAAGTGATTGCACCGAATTTAAAGAAAGATTTGATATTTTAGGGACATGTGTATGTAAAAATGCAATATGGATCATCTGATTTGAAGTTCATGATCAATAGTAGTCAACTGTTGACTTATATAATAGCCTTTGACTCTGCTATGACTTTGATCTTAAGAGACTAATTTGATAGTGTTAGATGATGAGGAGCACCAAATTTCGTATGGGTGCTCCACACCCTGCCACTACTCACAAAGAAAGAAAGAATTTGAATTAGACTTGGACACCAAGCTGGCACCCTAATTCTATATTTTGCATGTTATTTTTTTGGCATCTAAATTCTAGAGAGAGAAAGAATCCTTTTTGAACTCTTCATCCTTTTAGCTAACTAAGAAGCCCAATATAATCCCATAAATTAAGGCATTTATTTTATATTTGTGGCAAGCCAACCCTTGATTTCAAATCATTAGAGTCCCTTTGGACTCTTGTTTCTTTGGGATTGGGGACTTACCCAATGGGGTCTCCTCTCTCTACTCGCCCTCATATAACCGAGAGCAAGAGAAAGCCTCATCTTTCTCTCCATTGGTCTCTCTCCCTCTCTTCTTTGTAACTTGGTAGCCCAGTCATAACAGCAGCCCACCCTTGAAACCTGGTGGGCTCTGTACCATCTCTCTCTCCTTCTCCATCATCTTCTTCTTTGGATAGCACCTTATAGCTACAATGGCTAAGATAGCCAAGCAGCCATCACTCATTTTCTATTTTTTTAACCAATGAAGCAGCCACCTCCTTCTTGTAGAGCCACCAAGACACCCTTTCTCCTCCCTACAAAACTGCATAAGAACCTCCCCACCTTAAGCAACGTGCAGCCAATCATAACACCTTAAAGCCACGTGTACCATCATGACCCCAAGCTCTTCCTCTCTATTTCGGTGTTATTTTGTTCTCTACTCAACCAACATCAACATGGAACAACCCATTAATCTCGGGTACAAAACGAGCACCACTCTCCTTCGGTTTGGAATCATGGCAGCTACAAAACATCACGTGAAGAGCAGCCGCCAACACTACCATCTCCTCGCCATTTATTGACCTTCACCTTCGGACAACACCACAGATTGGGCCCCTTTCTGAGCCTAATCATACAGAAACAAGGCTCCTCAGTGTTTCATTAGAGTCCCGTGCGATGAGGACTCGATCCGGGAGAAATCGCAAACGAACCGATGCACGGTCTCTTTAATCGGAGCCACCTCAAACCTTTGCATGCCAACCCAGAATCGCAGACGATCAGGATATGAGGTGGGTGCCCCTCTATCGATCTTAAAATATTTAGTTTCTCTTTTGAAAATAAAAGAAAAATGTATTTTATTCCTTGCTCCATTAATGGTTATTTAACTTTAAAGAAGAAGATGAAAAATAAATATCTATTTATAATATAAGTACTCTAAATTTAACAATATATATATATATATATATATATATATATATATATATATATATACATATTTAGGTGTATATACGTTCACACCAAATTTTACTCCCTCCATCTTCTTCCTCTCCCACCAATTCTACACGTCTCTGTAACAGACTTTTCGAAAAAAATAAAATTATATGTAAATATATAATGGTCTTATAATTTGTTTTGCATATTGTATATATATATATAAATGGTCACTCATAGTTTAGAGAGAGAGAGAGATACTAATTTACAAATATGATTACCATGCTTGTATATGAATCAGTGTATATGTATGCTTAACAATGGAGCCAGTCTCCTTTCAACCTCTTCTCCTCCTTAGCACCCACGTCTCCGTAACAGAGACCATCAAACCAAAAATAAAAGAAAAAATTGTATATATATACATATAGATAGATATGCAATACGTATGGATTCTATTTTATATTTATATAGATGAGTATATAATAGAGAGAGTTAGAGAGAGAGAGAGACATAAAAATCCCAACGAAAATTTTGGAGAGAGAAAAAGAACCAAATAGATATTTGGAAAGAAGAGAGACAACCCAACAAAATTTAGAGAAGTTTGTTTAGAGGAGAAGACCCAACTAATCAAGAGAAATTTTAGAGAGAGAGGGATGACTCAACCTCTAACAGAGAAATTTAGAGAGAGAGAACCCAATAGTGTCTATAGAGAGAGAGAGAGAGGAGACCCAACCTCCCAACCTCTTTTTCTCCTTTGGGTTCACCTGCAAAACCAAAGTATATATATTGGATGAAGATATTGATAAATATAAATACTTATGCATATTTATGAAGTTGGATGAGTGTGCTTAGTATTTGAACAAAGTCCAGATACCTCTTTTGTTTTTTCGTCACCTTTGCCCCCACGTCCTTGCCACAGAAGTTATAAAAGAGAAATTCTAGAGAAAGAGAGTAGAGAGATGGAGAGAGAGAGCACAAAGAAGACTCACTGAAATTAAGAGAGAAATGTAGAAAGAGAAGTTTAATGACAGAATTTTATAGAGAGGAGAGTGAAGACCCAACCTTTCTTCTCCTCTGGGCTCGCGCGCAAAACAAAATTAAAAATATATTTGGCCGTAAATATTTGCAAATGAATAATACAAAAGCTTAGAGAGAGAAAATGAGACTGACCCAACCTCTAATAAAGAAGTTTATAGAGAGAAAATGAGACTGGCCCAACCTCTAATAAAAAAGTTTAGAGAGAGAAAATGAGACAGGCCCAACCTCTAATAGAGAAGCTTAGAGAGAGAAGATGAGACAGGCCCAACCTCTAATAGAGGAATTTAGAGAGAGAAAGAGAGAGAGAGAGAGACTCAACCTCTAATCAGAGAAATTAGAGAGAGACACAACCTCTAATCAGAGAAATCGATACAACCATCAAGAAATGAAAACACCATCTAGATGCCATAGACCATAAAGGGATTGACCCTTAAATCTAAGGCCTAAGATGCGGAAATGAATTAGGCCTAAAAACCTACCACCTCAAAATCATCTTTCTTAAGTATCTGATGGGTCAGGTCTGTTCAATCTAATCGCCACATAGCAGGTCCCCTAAGTATGCACGTAACTCCTAGATCTTGTAGAATGGAGGATCTAGTGTGCTAGAGGTCAAATCAGGACCGGGACAAGAGACTCAATCTTAGGTAAAATTATATTGTCCGACCATCTAATGGTCCAGATTAAATGGTGGATGGTTCGAAGTTAGTTTGTTATTGCAACCCTGTATGCCACTTGGAATAATGCCATGGGTCACCTTTGACCCCTTAACTTTTGAAAATAAGGGTTAGACTGGCTCATAGGACAAATTTCAAATTAATCTCGATGATAATATAGTATGATCGAGCGGATCAAAAAACAGTCATTAAAAAATTTGAGGACATATTTTGAGGCCCGAAAGTTTGAAAATTTAAATAAGGGGTATGAATACTTGTGCAACTAGAATAAAAGGGTTGTTTGACCCGTCCCTTTGACTTACTCTAGGGTCGAACTAGAAAAAGGTTCCGATGCAGAGACCACAGAAATCTTAGAAAATTTTAAGAACAGCAGGCCTGATCGCTCCATAAGCAAATCTAATGGGCCACAAAATTTTTCTAAAGTAATGTAGGAAAGGCTTATTTATTTTATATTTCAATCATTATATTATATTCACAAATATATACGGTATATGATATAGTTTCAATTAGTCAAGTAAGTCCTTCCATCATATGACATACATCACATAGAAAAGTACGATAGAGCATACGCATAATTAAAAAGGAATAAGCTCTATCACACGCCTTTTAAGTCTTCATCTTGATGGGGTTCCCTTCAAAGTCACATGAAACTTAGAATGTAGGCATCCATGTATGAATGCAACACCTCTATAGGAGTATAGGCTATCATACGAAGTACATTCATGTTACTACGAAACCCGTCCCTTGGAAAGCGTGATTTTATGAATCTTATCCCACCGTGGCTCACTTCAAATTAAATTAAAAGTAAATAATAAAAAATGATATATAAGATAAGATAAAATACGAATACGGATAAGTTACGTTATGAAGGCCAACAAAATATAAATTAAATTTTTACACGTGCAATGTCTTGCGTGCCACCGCAAGATCTAACGTCTGCAGTCAAGACGGGTCTTAAGGACAATACGATACGACAGTGTCCAGAACGTAAAGGGACATTGATTTAAATGCATACAACCTTATCGGGTTGGATGGTAGTATACGTTATGATCCAGAGGTTAGGTGATTATCTATACGTGGACCTTGCGTGGTAGGCTCGAGCAGTGGCTCTAACACAGATCATATACGTAAATTAAGTAAGAAGCATAGTACGTTGTGTATGTGTATGGAGCTATGTTAAATTTTAAGATTTGCCACGTAAAATAAGTAGACATGGTAGATACAAAAAGATATTAGAAATTGGTGCATCATATTCATCTCATTATATGCTATGTCTTTCAGCTTCGTTACGATATGTATGAGATTTCAGATATTATTGTAGTCGTTTTTAGTTGCTAGATTTTATTTTCATAAATCACTGTTATTCAAGCGATTGCACACACGATCACCTGGGTATATTATGGTGGATTGATTGTGTAACTCATTGAGTTTATGTGACAGATTAAATTCACCCCTCCCAAAACTAACAGTTGCAGGTAAGAACAATTACTATACCATCACTAAGGATGTGGATGCTGTTGTATCTAATGTAGCTTATGAGGATGAGGACGTCGGCTACCACCTAAGCGATGGAGTAGATTCGGCGGACTACTTTGAGCATTGAGAGATTCTTTAGTTCTAGTCTTTATCGCTTTCAGGAGAGAGTTGCCATTTGTTACTTTTATTTATTAGTACTTCTTATGGGTTTACATTTGGGACCGTTCTACCCTACGTAAAACCTCAGTTTATTTTCTATCATAGATGCATAGTTAGGATTTATCACGTCATTAATGTCATCTACGTTTTTCGTTGTTAATTTATGAGCCGTTTATCCTTAAATGCCTCGATCCATATGCTAAATTAAATTAAGAATTATGTGTATGTCCGCTTATCGCATTAACAAGCGTGGGATGTCATAACACGAAATTTTAAGCCCTTGAGATCGGGTAAGAATTCTGGGTCGTGATAGAGATAGTATCAAAGCTCGGGCTTTAGTTTTTCGAAGACTGTGTGACTCATGTAAGTACACTATGGTGAGTGAAGTGATAATGATTCTGATAGACCCCAAGCTCTAGATCTTTTTAGGACTAAAGAATTTTTTTTAAAAGGTGTGATGATCAATGACGTAAAATTTAAGGATCTATTTGTTAAAAACTTATATGAGCATGGAGCATGTGAGAGAAATTCGAAAAGGATCTTTGAAGATTGAGGAGCAATTACAAAAAATATTTTAAAGTATTGGGGAATAAGTAGAAGGATAAATCTTGAATGATTTGATGATTAATAACTCATTATTATTTGAGATAACGATTATAAGATTAACTTATTAGAAGTTATTTTAGATTGAAAAACAAATTACTATTAGTAACCTTAGATGATATTGAAATAGTCTATGTTCAACGAGATATAATGAAGAGGATGCTATCTTGCAATGAAGTTTTAGAAGTTATTAATTCTGAGAAATAAAGATAAATTTCGAATAAATTATTTAAGAGGATACGAAAAGTGTGAATTTTGAAAAGTTAAGGAAATGTATTTCATTGAACAAAAGATTTAAAATTTTCTTCAAGAATATTTTGTTTGTGGATTAAGACTGAGAAGGTGAAGTAATCATTGAAGACTGAATGTTAGAAATTTAACTGAGCATGTGCCTTAAGAGTCAAGAAATTTTAATATATCAATCGAAAATTTATTTCTAAGGATTTGGATCAGGCGTGACACTTGAAATATCGAATGTTTAAGGTTAATTAGGAATGACAATTAATTTGAGACTTAAAAACCAAATCTCAATATTAATCATGAAAGGTTGATGAATCATGAGTAATGAAGTGATGAAAACCCGTGAAAAAGAAGAAATTAATTTTGATTCCTACATGTCCCCTTTATTGAACTCATAAAGTATGATTTACACATCGAGTAATGTTTGAGGATAGTTAAGACCGTACTAACCAAGTTTCGACTTAACAATCATTCGTTAGGTGCTACCTTGATTTAATTAGAGAAATTGGAGAAAGATTCGAGGAAAATTTGAAGAATTAGAAAAATCGACCGAATATTCAATAAAAGTTCGGCAGATCCGTGTTTAGAGAAATTTGTTACGGAAGCTAAGACTATTTTAAAGATTAACAAATTTAATTCGACTTGTCTTATAAGTAGGGGAGAATAATATCGTGGTGCAATAAATGATTAACTATTTCCAATTATTTAAATATTGGTGACGATTGAGATTTACAAATCCAATCAAAATGTAAAATGTTCGGGGACAACTCAGTTTGAATCAAATGTTAGCAATTGACTATAATAATGTGACCAATTTTCAAGGACGAAAATTTTATAAGGAGGGGAGAATGTTATGACCTAAATCTTAGGAGACTAATTAGATGGTATTAGATGTTAAAGAGCACCAAATTACGTATGGGTGCTCCACACCCTGCCACTACTCACAAAGAAAGAAAGAATTTGAATTTGACTTGGACGCTAAGCTGGCACCCGAATTCTATATTTTGCATGCTATGTTTTTGGCATCTAAATTCTAGAGAGAGAAAGAATCCTTTTTGGACTCTTCATCCTTTTAGCTAACTAAGCTCAATATAATCCCATAAATTAAGAGATTTATGTTATATTTGTGGCAAGACCACCCTTGATTTCAAATCATTAGAGTCCCTTTGGACTCTTGCTTCTTTGGGATTGGGGACTTACCCAATCGGGTCTCCTCTCTCTACTCTCCCTCATATAACCGAGAGCAAGAGAAAGCCTCATCCTTCTCTCCATTGATCTCTCTCTCTCTCTCTTCTTTGTAACTTGGTAGCCCAGTCACAACAGTAGCCCACCCTTGAAACCTATTGGGCTCTGTACCGTCTCTCTCTCCTTCTCCATCATCTTCTTCTTTGGATAGCACTATATAGCTACAATGGTTAAGATAGCCAAGCAGCTACCACTAATTTTCTATTTTTTTAACCAATGAAGCAGCCACCTCCTTCTTATAGAGCCACCAAGACACCCTTTCTCCTCCTCACAAAACTGCATAAGAACTTCCCCACCTTAAGCAACGTGCAACCAGTCATAGCACGTGTACCATCCTGACCCCAAGCTCTTCCTCTCCATTTCTGTGTTATTTTCTTCTCGACTCAACCAATATCAATATGCTGTCTATTAATCTCGGGTACAAAACGAGCACCACTCTCGTGAAGAGTAGCTGTCAACACCACCATCTCCTCGTCCTTTATTGACCTTCACCTTCGGACAACACCACAGATTGGGCCCCTTTCTGAGCCTAATCATGCAGAAACGAGGCTCCTTAGTGTTTCATTAGAGTCTATGCAACGAGGACTCGATCCAGGAGAAAATGCAAACGAACCGATGCTCGGTCTCTTCAATTGGAGCCACCTCAAACCTTCATGTGCCAACCTAGAACCGCAGGCGATCATCAAATGAGGTGGGTGCCCCTCGATTGATATTAAAATATTCAGTTTCTCTTTTGAAAATAAAAGAAAATTGTATTTTATTCTTTGCTCAATTAATGGCTGTTTAACTTTAAGGAAGAAGATGAAAAAGAAAAATAAATTAATAAATTAATAATAAACATCTATTTATAAGATATAGGTACTCCAAATTTAACAATATATACTATATATATATATATATATATATATATATATATATATATATATATATATGCATATTTAGGTGTATATACATTCACACCAAATTGTACTCCCTCCATCTTCTTCCTCTCCCACCAATTCTACACGTCTCTGTTACCGAGACTTTTTAAAAAAAAATAAAATTATATGTAAACATATAACGGTCCTATAATCTGTTTTGTATATTGTATATATATAATGGTTAATTACCCATAGTTTAGAGAGAGAGAGATACTAATTTACAAATATGATTACCATGCTTGTATATGAACTAGTGTATGTATATGCTTAACAATAGAGCCAAACTCCTTTCAACCTCTTCTCCTCCTTAGCACCCACGTTTCTGTAACAAAGACCATCAAACCAAAAACAAAAGGAAAAATTGTATATATATATATATATACAATACATATGGATTCGATTTTATGTTTATATAGATGAGTATATAATAGAGAGAGTTAGAGAGAGAGAGAGAGAGAAAAAAAAAAGCCCAACGAAAATTTTAGAGAGAGAAAAAGAACCCAATAGAAATTTGGAAAGAAGAGAGAGAACCCAATAAAATTTAGAGAAGTTTGTTTAGAGGAGAAGACCCAACTAGTTAAGAGAAATTTTAGAGAGCGAGGGATGACACCACCTCTAACAGAGAAATTTAGAGAGAGAGGACCCAACAGTGTCTAGAGAGAGAGAAGAGACCCAACTTCTTCTTCTCCTCTGGGTTCACCTGCAAAACCAAAATATATATATATTGGATGAAGATATTGATCAATATAAATTCTTATGCATATTTATGAAGTTGGGTGAGTGTGCTTAGTATTTGAACAAAGCACAGATACCTTTGTTGTTTCTTCGTCACCTTTGCCCCCACGTCTCTGCAACAGAAGCTATAAAAGAGAAATTCGAGAGAGAGAGAGAAAGAGAGTAAGGAGATGAAGAGGGAGAGAGAGAGAGAGAGAGTACAGAGAAGACTCACTGAAATTAAGAGAAAAATGTAGAAAGAGAAGTTTAATGACAGAATTTTATAGAGAAAGAGAGTGAAAACCTAACCTTTCTTCTCCTAGGGGTTCGCCTGCAAAACAAAATTAAAAATATATTTGGCCGTAAATATTTGCAAATGAATAAAACAAAAGTTTAGAAAGAGAAAATGAGACTGACCCAATCTCTAACAGAGAAGTTTAGAGAGAGAAAATGAGACAAACTTAACATTTAATAGAGAAATTTAGAGAGAGAAAATGAGACAGGCTCAACCTCTAATAGAGAAGCTTAGAGAGAGAAGATGAGATATGTCCAACTTCTAATAGAGGAATTTAGAAAGAGAAAGAGAGACATAACCAACCTCTAATCAGAGAAATCGATACAACAATTAAGAAATGAAAACACCATCTAGATGTCATAGACCATGAAGGGATTGGCCCTTAGATCTGAGGCCTTAAATGTCGAAATGAATTAGGCTCAAAAACCTACCACCTCAAAATCATCTTTCTTAAGTATCAGATGAGTCAGGTCTGTTCAATCTGATTGCCACATAGTAAGTCCCCTAAGTGTGCACGTAACTCCTAGATCTTGTACAATGGAGGATCTAGTGTGCTAGAAGTTAAATCAAAATCGGGACAAGAGACGTAACCTTAGGTAAAATTATATTGTTCGACCATCTAATGGTCCAGACTAAATGGTGGATGGTTCGAAGGTAGTTTGTTATTGCAACCCTGTGTGCCACTTGGAATAATGTCATGGGTCACCTTTGACCCCTTAACTTTTAAGAATAAGGGCTAGACTGACTCATAGGATAAATTTCAAATTAATCTCGATGATAATACAGTATGATCGAGCGGATAAAAAATAATCATTAAAAAATTTGATGACGTATTTTGAGGCCCAAAAGTTGAAATTTTAAGTAAAGGGTATGAATATTTGTGCAACTAGGATAAAAGGGTTGTTTGACCCGTCCCTTTGACTTACTTACACTGGGTCGAACTAGAAAAAGGTCCTGATGCAGAGACCACATAAATCTTAAAATTTTTTAAGAACAACAGACTTGATCGCTCCATAAGCAAATCTAATGGCCCACATAATTTTTTTTAAATGATGTAAGAAAGACTTGTTCATTCCATATTTTAATCATTATATTATATTAACAAATATGTACAGTGTATGATATAGTTTCGATTAGTCAGGTGAGTTCTTCCATCATATGACATGCATCACATAGAAAACTACGATAGGGCATACGCATGATTAAAAATGAATAAACTATGTCACATGACTTTTAAGCCTTCGTCATGGTGGGATTCTCTTCACGGTCACGTGGAACTTAGAATATAGACATTTATGTACGGATGCAATATCTCTATAAGAGTATGGGCTGACACACGAAGTACATCTAGGTTACTATGAAACCCCGTCCCTTGGAAAGCATGATTTTATGAATCTTATCGCACCGTGATTTACTCCAAATTAAGTTATAAGTAAATGATAAGAAATTATATGTAAGATAAGATAAGATACAAATATGAACAAGTTACGTGTGAAAGTCAGCAAAATGCGAATTAAGTTTTCACACGTGTCATGTCTTATGTGTCACCGCAAGATCTAACGTCTGCAGCGAAGATAGGTCTTAAGGACAATACGATACGACAATGTCCCGAACGTAAGGGGACACTAATTTAAATACATGTAACCTTATTAGGCTGGATGGTGGTATACGTTATGATCCGGAGGTTAAGGAATTATCTACACGTGGACCTTGTGTGATAGTCTCGAGCAGCGTGTGACGGGGCCAAGACTCGAGCTTGCAGCATGGTGCATGTGGCACGACATGTGGTGCCAGGAGGGCACGCGACATGGGGCCAAGTGGGCCTGGCGACGTGGTCGCACTGTGAGGACGTGACACGGTCGCATGAGGGTACGACGCGGAGCGTCACCGTCGCGACACGGGCGCGACATAGCCAAGGTGGGCTAGCGACGCAAGAGGCGTTGCGGTATGCCAAACCAAGGGGTTTGAGGTTCTCCTGCCATTCTGGCTGAATGACGGTTTTACCCTTATATAGGGGAAGGGAGCTAGAGAGCTATTCCCCCGCACACGGGGCCTTGCGTTGCCAGAGGGGGCGCAAGTGTCTCCTAGACCTGAAAGGGTGGGCCTAGGACGTCAACGCAGCTATGCCATGTGGAACCCGGGTGAGGTTGATGTATGGCTCCGGACTACACGTCGCGGTGCATACGGCTGGGCAACCTCACGTGAGAACACCAAGGCGCTATGTGGGACTCAGTGGAGCACGCGAGCGCGAGGCACAAGGCTGTGGGCTTGGTTCGGTATGTGAGCAAGACATGGTGGCATGGGAAGCTGCATGCCAAGACTCTTGCAAGCGAGGTACTAGTGCAGTGCACAGGGTGAAGCTTGAGCAGGCCAAGTTAGCGCAGCGGTGCAAGTGGCGTGTCGTAAGGGACACGATGAGCTGAATGGTAGGCCTTGAAACAGAGGCAACCATGTTGGGAGGAGTTCCTGTCCTCTAGGCGGGTGGTATCAGAGCTGATGTGCAGATGGGTTGGTTTCGTTGCACGCGGTAGTGAAGCACCGCGCGGGTTGAAAGTGTGTCGAAGGACGCTCCCACGACTGTTGGTATCAGAAGTAGGCTGACCTAGCGAAGCGTGCGTTAGGTGCCGCACGGGACTGAGGTTGCGGAAGTGCGACCCCGTGACAAGCGGCCCTGGCACAGGTCATATAAATAAATTAAGTAAGAAGCGAAGTACGTTGTGTAGGCGTATGGAGCTATGCTAAATTTTAAGATATGTCACGTAGAATAAGTAGACATGGTACATATAAAAAGACATTAGAAATTGGTGCATTATATTCATCTCATTATATGTTATGTCTTTCAGCCTCATTACGATATGTATGAGATTTCCGATATTATTGTAGTCATTTTTAGTTGCTGGATTTTATTTTCATAAATCACTGCTACTCAAACGATTGCATACACAATCACCTGGGCATGTTATGGTGGATCGATTATGTAACCCACTGAATTTACATAACTGATTAAAATCACTCCCGTCAAAACTAACAGTTGCAGGTAAAAACAATTACTATTCCATCACTGAGGATGTGGATGTTATTGTACCTGATGCGGCTTATTAGCTTGAGGACGTCGGCTACCACCTGGACGAGGGAGTAGATTCGGCGGACTACCTTGAACATTGAAATATTCTTTAGTTCTAGTCTTTATTGCTTTCAGGAGAGACTTGTCATTTGTTACTTTTATTTATCAGTACTTCTTATGGGTTTATGTTTGGGACCGTTCTACCCTACGTAAAGCCTTAATTTATTTTCTATTATAGATACATGATTAGGATTTATCACGTTATTAATGTTATCTACGTTTTTCGCTGTTAATTTATTAGTCATTTATCTTTAAATGTTATTCTTAAATGCTTCGATCCATATACTAAATTGAATTAAGAATTACGTATATGTCCGCTTATAGCCTTAACAAGCGTGCGGTGTCATAACACGGAATTCTAGGCCCTTGAAATCAGGTAAAGATTTTAGGTCCTGATAGACTCCATTTAATCAAATGATGAAAATTATATTTTATTCTAATCTTTTGTAATTGATATCTTTAAATCATGGCCTTCAAATCAAACGACTTAATTGGTATTTTTATATAGTAGAGGCCACCAAACTTGTAAGTCTTTTTGTTAAATTCGATGTAATCCGATTCAATCACTTAAAATGCGTGTGCAAGTAACCCGAAATGGATCGATGCTCTGATTTTTTAGTACTTGATGAAACTTTTGAAACTACTCGGTGGATTCCATGTAAATCTCCAAAATATGTTTTAGCCAATTTAAAGGTGTTTGATTGATTGGTCAATTACCGTAGATATTATTTTTTTTCTTCAATGCAATTTTGGACGCTACACTTAAAGAAAAACAGTGCAACATGGATAATGACCCATTTAAAAAGAGTGCAACATGGATTTTAGTTGACCTGATTTTGAGCTGCGATTCATACAAGGTGGCCAAATCAATTGATCTAACCAGACCGGACTGAACCGGTCAGCATGTAGAGGTGGCCAGCAAATTAATTAGACCGGATCGGTCAATATATATGCCAAAGTGTGTGGCCGGCTTGGTATCAGTCAACATTTATCTTCCAAAACCTTGTTTTTTCCTTGATCTAAGCAGACAATTACAATTTAATATGGCTTCTTACATTCTATTTGTTACCTTTTATGTTATTTAAGCCGGCAACTAGAATTTAGTTTGATCTCATACCATCCATTTTTTCGTGTTCATTTAGTTGGACAGATTTGTGATTGCTGGCATGAAAGTTGTATAATTTGCTTCACTTCGAATGCCACGGCACATCTAAAACCTTTGGTAGTGTAAGATCATTTATACATAAAATTTGTGCTTTACGATCACGATAGATTACCTATATATACTTTGGGAGGGGTTTTTTATAACCCCTTTTCTTGTGAATGGCACACGCTTTTTCACATGAAACAATCGTTGACTGCCTTGAATCAGATGATGAAAATTTTTTTTGTCTTAATATTTCACATAATAGATCTTGAGATCATGCACACCTATCAGTCAGTCAGATCTTGATTCGACGTGGCTCATATCCCCGAAAGTGATTGTGATCATCGGCGTACATATCAAACGATCACTTTTGGAAAAGTGTTCCACATGGAATTAACATGTGACTGTTTGATAGGTGCAGCATGAACTTAACATCTATTGTGTGGAAGATTGGGACGAAAAATGGTCTCCAACATCTAACTCAAGGTCTCAAGGTGGTCAACAATTTTTCTTGTAAAAGAATGTGTGCTCCTTACAAAAAAAACAGGTGCAAATAATGCCACCCATATTTTTTTTTGCCGGGGGGGGGGGGGGACCAGGAGTCCTCTTAGGGTTCACCACTCCTTAAGGGGTTTTATTAAAATAGAATGATTTCCCTGCACATCTATGGTGGTTAAAATGAGGGTGGAAACATCTCACCATTCATTTTTTAATCTATTAATTGATCACTGCTGACTATTATATTTGATAAAAGTAATTTTTTTAATAGTTTTAAATTAACCTTATATATGTCCAATGATATCCACTCATTTATGAACCACAATTCAATTATAGAACCAAATAGCAGAGTACTATGGATCAATATTTCTTGTGCACAAGGATGAACTCTAGGCGTTAATTTTTTTTCTTTATTCTTTTCGATGATGGTTGATCAATCTTGTGTGGCAACCGATCCTCGAATGCGGTTCCATGTGCCACCCAATTGTGGTGTAGACTTTAATTCTATAACTCAAGTGTAGGGCTCCACTGTCCTTTATGAGTTGTGTAGTTTCAAGTTGGAACTTCCAACTCTACATTCAAGTGCAAGGATCAAAATTTTGGGTATCATTTTGGTTTCAGAGGGGATCAAAACTAAAATTTTGGGTCCCATATAAAAATGACCGAAATTTCGGTCCAAATTATCATTTCGGTGGGGACTAAAATCGATAATTTGGCCGAAATTTCGATCATTTCGGCTGAAATTTTGATCCTTGTTCGAGTGTAAATCATGTGTCACGTGGCACCCATAATATTATTTTGGTGTTATTTGGAGCTTGGATGCATTGTTTTGATCAAGGTATCAAAAATCAGATACCGTATCAGCTGATTCGGGCCCATATTGGCTGATACGTATTAGATATCGGCCGATACGTCTTGGTTTTGGTCGAGACGTAAACTTTCTTTTAAAAAAATTAAAATAGGCCGATACCACCGAGTCATATCGTCCTCGGCAAACTGATACCCGAGATCGATACCGATTTTGTTACCTTGGTTTTGATTAAAAATTAAATTATTTAAAATAAAAGTCAAACATTAACTTATTTCAAGGCTAAGAAAAAACTACGGTGGAGATGAGTGTTTATATTATTTATTTTTAAAGACGATTTAAATAAAATAACCTTGCTCCATTAGATACCAAACCATATTTTAGTGTCACATAAAGCTCCACATAGACCATTAAGAGCATGCTCACCATGCCCCGGTGGGGAACCTAACCGTTGTCCTATACATATATAATAAGGATTAGGGATAATGGCTATGACCGACATTTAAACAGCAAATGGTGTTTAAACGATCTTACAACATTAAAGTGTCACTGTTTACTTGGCACCTATTTAAGTGGGATTTATTATGATTATGTCGCATGGCACAAATTTACTGTCAATCTGAATTGCCGAAGTGGCAATCTATCATTGAAAAATATGTTTAAACCCAATGAAACATTCCGATGAGTGGATGTGAACTGATTGACGAACTTTAATATCAGCCTTTAAAATTAGAAACAATAATTTATATTATAGTCAACAATTAAGATGATCTAAATCTTGATCCCTAAAACATCATTTTTGGGCTTGTGGCCTACAATCTATGATCTATCACTTTAATGGTTTGGATCACCCCCATTGTAAATCATTGATGGTGTAAGATCATTTAAACACTATTTTAGTATTTAAATGACCATCAAAAGAGTCGGTTTATATAATATATAATAATATATATTATATTATGATTGATAATCCTCTCACCGTGTGACTCGAGCGGTGAGACCATCCACACTGCAGTCAAATGTTGACAGCATACAACGTGAACATGAATAGTGTCACTACTCAAGTCCCGTGTGAATTGAGTCATATGATTTTTTCCATATATATATATATATATATATATATATATATACTAGTCAGATTTTGACAAAAAAAAATTTTGAAATCTTTTATAAGGAAGTTAATCTAAGCTGATCCCTTATGCTCCGATCAAAACCAAATAGTATTTTAGATGCCAAATTGATCTCTACGATATCTTCGAAAATACTTGAGCGTCCTCCCATGAAAGACAGAACCAGCTCCCAAAAAAAAAATTTATATATATATATATATATATATATATATATATATATATATATATATATATATATATGTCACATCCCATAATGGTACTCATCATTTAAACACAAAAATGGTGTTTAGATGTGGATCAAAGTGTAGAGGGTGGTCTAAGGCAAGAGGATGTCAAGGATAAGGGACTTACTGTTGTATGGAGTAATGGTGTCATTCGTAAGCGGACGCTGTTATTGGGTTGAAGGATGCTTGGAAGAAGAGAGAAGGGTTCTCCTACAAATTAGGGACTCTATAAATTATCCAAACGGATCAGCTCTAGGAGATTGGGCCGGAGACGATTGCAGCAAGTGGTCCGGCATATATTGTCGACCGTGTCGAGGTCGCGAGTAGTTAATATAGATCTTTCCGGTCAAAGAGATGAAGGGCTGAGATTTTGGTATCCAAATGTTACTCTATTGGCCCAATTCAAGGAATTGGAGTCACTAAATTTATGATATAATCAGATTGGTGGATGGGTTATGCCTCAAGGTAATGCTCCCTTCCATGGATTTTCTCCGAATTGTTAAGAACTAGTATAGAGTTTTGTCACAAAATTCGCCCATAAAATATAGTGGTAATATCCCTTCATGGCCGGCCTTCATAAAAATTCTTGAAGCTCACGAATAATTCACGAATATTTTGCTACCTATTTTCATAAATTGAGACTTCTTTAATATATTTACAATTTTTCGTACTTTTTAATCTTATTTTTTATTTTTTCTAATATTTTTTCCCTCAAAATTTTCTGAATTTTAACCTTACTAAATTACTGTCAAATCGACTTGTTGATTAGGGTATAGAAGGGCTGATGACACCGTTTTTGGTGTCACATGAATCGTCTTGAAATTTGCATTTAAAAAGGAACTCTGTATCATGTGATTAAAAGGTTACAAGCGCTAGCAAATGAATGGCTAAAACAAATTTCCATGCATTGGAAGTCCGCGTATGTCATGCTGTCACATAGATGTGTGGACTGTCATGTCCCTCCATGATGGGTCGTCATTCATTGTAGACTAACTCTTCATTTAATTTATGACACTTTATTTGCAACTAAAGATTCTTTCTTCACAATCAGGGTTTACACATGAAAAAAATCATTAATTGCTTTGAATTGGATGTAGAGAATTTTTTGTTTCAATCTTCCAAACAATAGAACTTGAGACCATGGGCCTATCATCAGGCAGGGAGATGTTGATTCCACCCAGTACACCTCCCAAAGAGCAATATGAGAACCATGTTCGATGGTACACCCATGATCACGCTCACATTTTGGGATGTGTGCCATATGTAATCATAATCTAATTGCTTGATGCTATACTAATGATCTCAACATCTATTTTGTGGAAGATTAGGACGAAATACTATCGCCATCATCTTATTCAAAAATAAAAGTAAATAACAATACTTCTATTCTTTTAGCTGAGTTATTGAAATTATATTTGGTTATCACCATGCATTCATATTTTTGCAGCCTTCAATGACATGAAAATATTAAAGAGCTTGGCTCTTGGGTATAATAAAATGAGAGCTTCTATGCTTTGTCGGGTATTAATCTCTTTTCAGCTCTCAACTTCTTTACCATCTTTTGTAAAAAAGCCGCAGATTCTTGGAGGGCACCATAAAATGGTAAGCTTATTGTCTCCAAATCCCTTGTGTGGAAGTGTGGGGCAAAAAATGTAATATCCCTAATATTTTCGGTATATTTTCGTTTATCTCGGTAAGTGTGCCCGGAAAATGCTGTAGAATATTTTTGGACTTTTGGTAAGCTAAGGCTTTGGTAAGACTAATGGCAAAAGGAAATTGTCGGAAGATGTGTGTAAGTCACGTAACCAATGACTTACACAATAAGGTTTGTGTTTGTGTTTAGTACCGGATAGGTTTTCAACTCTTGTGGATAAGTTAAAAGTATAAAAATCTAGATATTTTTATTACTAGCTTTTGGTTATAAGAGAGAGTGAAAGAGAAATTTCACTTCTCTCACTCGTTAGAAATTTAAGCTCTAAGGCTTTGCCTCATTTGATCCTTGATCTAGAGAGTTTTAGAACCCCTCTTCACATCTCAACCATTAATTAACCTTAGATTTGTATTCGGATCATTTTGATCTATAGAAAGGGAAGAGTGATGTGGAGAGTGAGAACCTCTGTGTGATTTGGTTGACTGATGAGGCTGTGGTCACCTTATTGGATGGACTGATTTGAAGATCTGAACCATTGAGCTGGAGATTGGTTAGGTGTGTGAATCGGTGCAATGGGATCAACAGTTTAAGCTACAAGAGGTAGGTCGTTGAAACCTCCATGTGTAAATTTAATTATGTTTTGTTTAGAGTAACATATATGTGAAATAAAGAAAAGGTTTATGAAAAGATCGGAAAAAGAAGTGAATGTCAAAGTGCACCCACAGAACACAGGAAATTCGACTGTGGATTTCAAAATCGACGGTCGAAATTGGAATCCGACAGTCGATTTGAAAATCGACTGTCGAATTGATGAATTAAGGCCTGATGCAGAATTTGGGAATTCGATGGTCGATTTTGGATTCGACCATCGAATTTCAAATTCGACCAAATTTGAATTGAGGTGTCAATTTCTCTGCTTCGCATTCAAATTTTGTTGGATTTTGATCCGCAATCTCTTAGTTTGATTTTTTGGTTTTATATTAACACCGAGAGTGTTAATATAGGTAGGTTTATTTGTTGGGAGTCCTTGGTGAGGATTTGTTTTGTGCTTGATTGGAAGCTCTTTGATAAGGTAGGGAACCTTGTATTTTATTTGCATTAAATTGTAAGTAAAGACTGTTCTTTGTTAAAATAAGAAGTATAATTTGGAAATTCATTTACTGCAACATGAATAAAACTCGATTTTATGACACAAATCAAAATTTGGAAACCTTGTTATAACTAAGAACTTTGCAAATTGAACCTCAGCACCCCAATTAAATCTTGAATCACAACTTTTGATTCAGAACTTCCGACGATCAGGTTTATGTTATGAATATAAGTATTGAAATTCGTTAGCATTTGCATTTGATTTGAGTATCGTAACGATGCCCTAGATTCTACCAACCGTGTTGACGGTATAACTTTAGGCAAGTTTCCCTCATAGCGTAGGGGCTTGTTGCATTCGAAAAAGGGTTCATGAACGATGGTCGATAGGGTTTTCCCATCGGTAATACACCTAGCTCTCATGCAAGAGGAAATTTGAGAGTTAAAATTATGTTATAAATTTAATATTAGAAGCATGCTCGATCAAAATTTGAACACATCGATTATGTATCGCTTTTAACTCGGGATTAGAACGGAGATTTCGTTTTAAAGCATCATTTGAAAACCATATTTGATCCGAATTCTGTCTTTTGAAAAACCTTTACTTATAATGAAATGCAAATAGATCTGTTTCCTCTATTGGGCTTTGTTGTTAGCTCACCTCGACTACGTCCACAGTCTTTGAGGTGATTTGGGATCGGAAGATTTGGAGGATTCTGACTATATTCCTGAGGAGGAATTAGATTTACCTGCTGAGGAGTTCTTCCCTTGATCTCTAGATCCTATATTTTTGGTATTTTGTTTGAATATTGTTTTGAATATTGGGCCCTAGGCCTTATTTTTGTTCTTTTGATATCACTTGAGGAACCATCATCGTGAACCATTAGTTTAGGTGTTGGATTGGCCATCACCGGTGGTTCCTTTTGGTTCCTCATAGTGATAGATTTGTTATATAAAGCTTTTGATGTATGGTTTATCTCTACTTTGCCTCTGTTTTAGATCATTGTTATGTGCCGGCTTCTGTTTGAATACGGCTTATTGAGCAATCAATAAGTTGATGAACCGGCCTTTCCTATACCGTAAGGATTGGAAAAGTCGGGTCGTCACAGTTGGTATCAGAGCCATGCTCTAGGTTCAGAGTCTTAGGACTAGGGATGGATTGTCTTGACAATCTTACTGATCAATTGTTATTGTTTTTCAACAATGACAGATCAGCATGCCTCCGCGGTTCAGAGGCAGAGGCCGAGGTAGAGAGGGACCACGCATGGCTCACCTTGAGGAGATCGGTGAGGGTGTAGGTACCTCACGTGGCAGAGGAAGAGTTGCCACAGGTGCGAATGCAGAGGCCCTGGGAGCTGGTAGGCCACAGGGAGGAAATGTGGACAGTCTTTGGCGGCCTTGGCCACTAACATGGCTCAACAGACTGCAGCCATTGATAGACAGACAGAGATGCTGGCAGCCAGACATCAGCCAGGAGGATTCGCCGAGTTCAGGAGGATGAGACCTCCTACATTCTCAGGGCAGACGGATCCTATGGAAGCCGAGGCATGGCTGGATGAGATAGAGAAGATATTTGAAGTGTCAGCAGGGATGTTGAGAAAGTCTGGCATCCTTCAAACTTTTGGGAGAGGCCAGTCCGTGGTGGAAGTCTGTTTCTAGGATGAGAGAGCAGGACTACCCTAATACTCCATGGACTTGGGCAGAGTTTGTGGAGACGTTCAACGATCAATATTTTCCTAAGATCGTGCGTCATCAGTGGGAAGTCCAGTTCATCGAGCTGAAACAGGATGAGATGTCTGTGCGCGAGTATGGCGCTGAGTTTGATAGACTCTCCAGATTTGCACCCTTGCACGTGGCCACTGAGCTGATGAGAGCTCAGAAATTTCAGAGAGGTTTGAGGCCGAACATTCAGGAAAGGGTGTCGATGTGGGAAATGGAGACGTATGCCGGCGTTATGTCCAAGGCCCTCATTGCAGAGGAAGATATTCAAAAACAGTACTTGAGGCGAGAGCAGAGTAATAAAAATAGGTTTGGCCAGGGACAGCAGAGTGCTTCAGGGCAGGTGAACAAAAAGCCGAGGTTCTCTAGACCTCCTCCCTACCCTAGTCAGCCATCATACTCTAGACCACCGTTGCTTGGGACCGAACGTCTTCATATCAGAGACCGCAGAGTTCGTCACCAGGACAACCATTCAGAGCTGGGAGCACTACTGCGAGTGGAGCTTCTGTGGCTCAAGGTTCAACGGGGGATCATTACTCTGTTTCTACTCCAGTGGGAAAACACATAAACAGAGGATTGCGCGGAACACACGGAGCATGCTTCGTGTGGACAAAGTTGGTCATATGATCAAGGATTGTCCTGTTGTTGAGAAAGACGACACGGTCTCTCTGAGAAGCCATTACGACCTACATCAAGGTCGGGCTTATGCAAAGGATGTATCATTAAAGTTGAGATGTCATTTATGCATTGATTCAATTATTATTGTTTAAAATTTGAATTCAAGTCAATTATGTTGAACCACATAGAAATCATTGCATATAATTAACAAAACTTTTTAACTAAAGGTACCCTTATGATGAGTAGTCGAGATGACATGGATAAAATTGAGGCACGAGTACTTATAGACCCTGGGTCTACACACTCGTTTATTACTCCTTCTTTCTCAGAGAAGTTGGGAATTACTCCCGAACCCCTTGCTTTCATTCTAGATGTCAAGATTCCTACGGGGAGTTCGATTGTGCCGATCTGACATGTCGATCGGTCATTGTGATGATTGATGAGCACGAGACATTGGCCAAACATGATTCGTTGAGCATGGAAGGGTTCGACGTCATTCTCGGAATGGATTGGTTGGCAGCTTATCACGCGAGCGTGGACTGTCTTCGGAAGATAGTGACCTTCCGACCGCCAAAGCGAAAGTCCTTCCGATTCTGTGGAGTCAAATCCAAGGTTGCGCCGTTGGTTTCAGCCTTTAAAGCTGAGCGTATGATGAAGAATGGTTGCGATGGGTATCCGCCTATTTGCAAGATTTTTAGAAGAAGAAACGACTTGGCTCTTGTCAAGGTGGTTTTGCGATTATCCGTCTTTCCGGAGGACTTACCTGGATTACCACCTGACCGAGAGATTGAGTTCGCGATTGAGCTAGCGCCGGGTACAGAACCGTTATCTAAAGCTCCATATCGGTTGGCGCCTGCTAAGTTGTCAGAGCTCAAGGAACAGCTTCAAGAGTTGTTAGACAAAGGCTTTATTCGAAAAGTGTTTCTCCTTGGGGTGCACCGTTACATTTGTGAAAAGAAGGATGGATCGATGCGTCTGTGTATCGATTATAGGCAACTCAACAAGATGACGATTAAGAATCGTTATCCTCTTCCGCGGATAGATGACTTGTTTGATCAATTGCAAGGTGCCAAATTCTTTTCAAAGATTGATCTGAGGTCAGGCTATCACCAGCTCAAGATCAAGCCGGAAGATATATCCAAGATGCGTTTGGACGCGTTATGGCCACTATGAGTTTCTAGTGATGCCATTTGGATTGGCGAATCTTTGCATCTTTCATGGACTGATGAGCAGGTGTTCAAACCACATCTTGATAAATTTGTGGTAGTTTTCAGAGATGATATCCTCATCTATTCGAAAACCGAGAGAGGAGCATGTACAACATCCAAGATAGCTCTTCAAACACTCAGGGACCATCAGTTGTATGCCAAACTCAGTAAGTGTGAGTTTTGGCTTGAGCAGGTTAGTTTCTTGGGACACGTAGTCTCTGAAGCGGGTATCTCAGTGGATCCTACAAAGATAGATTCTGTGGTGACATGGGAACAACCTACGACAGTTACAGAGGTCCGAAGTTTCCTTGGTTTGGCAGGGTACTATCGGCGATTTGTCGAGGGTTTTTCAAAGATATCAGGTCCACTTACACAGCTCACAAGAAAGAATGCTAAGTTCGACTGGACAGAACAGTGTGAGCAGAGTTTTCAGGAGTTAAAGCGTCGCTTGACTACAGCACCAGTGCTTGCTATACCTTCAGGCAGTGGAGGTTTTGCAGTATATAGTGATGCTTCCTATGGCGGACTAGGCTGTGTGCTTAATCAACACGAGCGGGTCATTGCTTATGGTTCTAGGCAGTTGAAGGACCATGAAAGAAACTATCCGACGCATGACTTAGAGCTAGCAGCAGTTATATTCGCCTTGAAGATCTGGCGACATTACCTCTCGGTGAAGTTTTGATATATTCACCGATCATAAGAGTCTCAAGTACCTCTTCACTCAAAAGGACTTGAATATGCTGCAATGACGGTGGATGGAGTTCTTGAAGGACTACGATTGCTCGATTCAAGTACCATCCGAAAGGCAAATGTAATTCTTGATGCTCTCGAGAAGGTCTTCATTTCGATTATCACATCTTGTGAGCCGGATTCATTGGAAGATATGGCTTTGGGCGCTCACGGTTTGATGTAAAAGGCTGGGAGCATTGATGGCTACTCTTGTACTACGCCCTCGCTCTTGAGAATATTAGAAAGCTTGAGATGACCGATGATGAGCTCATGGCAATCAAAGTGAGATGTCGAGAATGGCGATGAAAGACTTCTCTATCTGACGAGATGGAACCTTATTATTTCACGACCGTGTATGTGTACCGTCGAATATCGAGCTTCGGGACACCATTACGGAAGAGGCTCACAAATCCATGTATGCCATACATCTGGTAGCACCAAGATGTATCGGGACTTGATGAAGAGTTTCGGTGGCGAGGTTTGAAACGAGCGTCGAGTACGTGTCGCGGTGTTTGGTTTGTCAGCGAGTTAAGGTTGATCATCGTAATCCTGCGGTCTATTGCGCCTTTACATGCTCGAGTGGAAATGGGAAGCCATTTCGATGGATTTTATACTCGGATTGCCGAAGACACTGAGAAAGAACAATGCCATCTGGGTCATTGTAGATCGACTAACCAAGTCTGCTCATTTCTTGCCATATAATACCACCTATACAGCCAGTAGACTTGCAGAGTTATACTTAAAGGAGATTGTTAGACTGCATGGGATACCGGCCAGTATTGTGTCTGATCGAGACCCGTTGTTTACTTCACACTTTTGGCAAAGATTTCAGGAAGGCATAGGTTCTCGTCTTGATTTTAGTTCGGCGTTTCACCCACAGACGGATGGCCAGACCGAGCGCGTGAACCAGATCATTGAGGACATGTTGAGAGCATGTATGTTGGATTTTCACGGGTCATGGGACCAACACTTGCCTCTGATAGAGTTCGCCTACAATAATAGCTTTCAGACTAGCATTGGTATGGCTGCTCGAGGCTTTATATGGACTGACGGTGTCGATCGCTGAACCTGGAAGAAGTGGTGAGAAGCTCATTATTGGACTGAGATAGTTGAGCGCATCAGAGGCAGTTCGGTTGATACGCCGAGCGACCGAGTAGCTTCGAGTCGTCGGAAGAGCTACCCGATCTCAAGAGGCGACACGTGGATTTTGAGGTTGGCGAGAATGTCTTTGTTCGGATTTCGCCTCTGAAAGGTTATGAGGTTCGGAAGCGAGGAAGTTGAGTCCTCGATGCGTTGGGCCTTTTGAGATATTAGGCGAGTCGGAGAGGTTGCTTATCGAGTGGCGCTACGCCACAATTGTCTAGCATGCACAACGTCTTCCATGTGTCGATGCTTCGTCGATACATACGTGACCCGACTCACGTGCTTGATTACCAACCCATTGAGCTTCAGGAGGGTTTGACGGTGATTGAGGACCCGATTCAGATTTTGGATCGCAAGGAGCAGATCCTACGCACTAAAACGATTCCTTTGGTTCTTGTACAATGGAGGAATCATACACCGGAGGAAGCCACTTGGGAGCGTGCAGCTGAGCTCTGCGACCAATTTCCGAGCCTCTTTGCTTAAAATTTTATATTTCTCACTTTGTGTATGTAATAATTTGACATTTATGTGTACCTATTGGTTTTATATATACATATAAATATTTCTGTGAGAAATTTTGGAGGATCAAGGTATTTTTACTGAGTGGGTCTATATCGAAATCCCTACATTATAGAAATCGGAAAAATTTTTGGGCCTTCGACCCAATTCTGGTATGCTACTCACTATAGGTCTAGTGACCTAAATTCGGTCTATGGTCACTTACCTATTTGGACATTTACTGAACCATTTGGCCTTGACATGTCATGGTCCAAAATATGCTCAGTTTGTAACTTTTTCACGAGTCCAATCAGACCCGGACTTGCTATTTTCCTTCACAACAAATTTTTTTAGTTTATTTTCGTAAAACTTTTTAGTCCAAATTGGACTGACATATAGCTATTATCTGTAACTGAGCTGTTTTGCATGAAATGGACACACAAATGATCCATTTGGACCCAAGGTAATGCCTTAAAAATGTCAAAATTTTGAAATTTTGAAGACCACAGACACTTGAAAAATCGAGGGTCGATTTATGAAATCGAGGGTCGATTTTTTTTGCATTGATTATAGGCATTTTAAGGCCAAATTTAGGCCTGAGAAATTTTCAAAAAAAATCGAGTGTCGATTTTTGAATCGATGGTCGAATTCCAATTCGACCCACGAATTTGAAATCGAGGGTCGATTTTCTCGATTTAAGTGAGGGTTGAAACCCTCTGTTGCCATTCGGGTTTTAACATTTTTGGGGATTTTTGAGCTAGGGTTTGGAGCGATTTGCCGATTTGGGGCTCTCTTTGTATTTTGGCTGCAAATCTAAGGAAGAGTGCACTACATTGTCAAGGGGATTCGAATTCCTTTATTGCAAACCCGATTTGGGGCTTTTCCTAAGGTAAATACCTCCCTCATCTCAAGATTTCGTGGGGTTTTACATACATGTTTGGAGGGTTTTCTTGCATTTTGTTGTTTTATGTTGCAATGGGGCCTAAGCAGACCCTATTCGCAACCCCACCTCCAAGAGGCCGGCTTGCTGGTTCCTCTAGCGCCCTACACAACAACCACCACCAGGAACCACCTCAGTCGGTTCCACCACCTTCTCAGCCCACACCATCTGTGCCCCCTCCAATGCCTGAGCAGCCCAATGAATTTTGGAGCATCAAGGGCTTCGCCAATGAGTATGTTTTTCACCCGGAATTATTTAACCAACAAACTACCACACAAAGAGTGAATACCTTGAAAAGCCCATTAACCTTCCTGCAACGACTTTAGTGCCCATTTTTATCCTCGTTTAGTGCGCCTGTTTTACCAACATATGCGCCGCGAGGACGAGAAGAAAATTTACACTAAAATTGATGGGCGAGATTATATTTTTGACTTAGATGACATGGCTGTGGCACTACGTTGCCCGTTGCAATACTCTAAAACCATGGGTTTAGGTCCTCCCTTTCCCAAACCAGTCCCTTCTCACGAGGTAATGACTCAAATGACGCAAGGACGTCACGGGTCTGGTAGGTCCATTGTTCGCACACATATGCCAGAATCTATGTGGATTTTGGATAAAATTTTTAAGACTACCCTTTACCCTCTGGGACATAAATCTGAGCGCACCGGTCCCCTCCAACAGATTTTATTTGCTGCTTTTAAAGAGCGATGGTTTAGTGCTCCTGAAGTACTTTTAAAGGGGCTTATCAAGGCACGTGAGAAAATGGGAAAGCAAATCAAAACACCGAAGAAGGGCATTCCCTATGCCCGTTTAATTTCTATCATGATTGAAAATTATCAAGCGGGTCCCGAATATGACATTTCTCCTACCGAACTCAAGTCTACTGCTGGTAGAAAGATGTATAAACTGGTCAATTGGGGTCAAACCTACAGTCGCCTTGTGAAACCTCTTAAAGAACCAGCAGTTCCTGATGCGGATGCACGTGATGCCGATGAGGATCCTGCTCATGTTGCCCTCGGCCCACGAGCGATATATCCTTACGCTCTCGAGTTCACCTGACGAGATGACCGCGATGAGCCATCAGATTCAAGAGCTCACCCACCACACCAGCTCTATGCGGCAGGAGTTGGAGGTCCATGGCGGCGCTCTCTCTTACCACATGCAGCATGCCTTTCCCGATGACTACACCTGCGATATGGCGATATCCGAAGCTTGATGTATAAGCCCTTCGACATCGGTACGATACTAGTATTCCTCCTTGACCACTCTGCGGGTGATGATCTGCTTTGTTGGCGGTGATGGTGTTTGATGGCGGGTCCATCTACTGATTGGGGCTTCTTAGTATGCTTGGTAGAGGGTTCTTGATTTATTTTTTCACTATCGCTGTACTTATTATACAACTTGGATTATTAGGACCGTGGTCCTTCTTTTATTTTACACTACGGATTATTAGGACCCGTGGTCCTTCTTTGTTATCCTTTATTTTTCCGTCTTTGCGTGGTTTTAGATCCCTTGTTTAGCCTTGTTTGTATATATGGATCATTGCATGAGTTTACTTTTGCATCTATTTTGGTAAATATTTCTTTTAGACACTTGTGTGGGTTTGTACATCACTCTGATTCTACATGTTGGTTTTGATACATTTTGATCTCTTTATGGCTTCATGCGTCACGTGCATCGGTCTCCGACACGTGACACTTGAATAATGAGCATCCATGTGCGGATGCAATCCACTATGGCTTTTTCATGCCACATACGGTACATCCATGTTACTCGGATCCCATCCCTTGGCTTACGTGTACTGGGATCGTACCCAGTGCCCATGTTTTCTATTCTTTTATGGTGTGTATCATGTTCAATTTTAGACGAAAATTCCTAAGGAGGTGAATGTAATATCCCTAATATTTTCGGTATATTTTGTTTATCTCGGTAAGTGTGCCCGAATGTCGAGAAAATTTTTGGACTTTTGGTAAGCTAAGGCTTTGGTAAGACTAATGGCAAAAGGAAATTGTGAAGATGTGTAAGTCACGTAACCAATGACTTACACAATAAGGTTTGTGTTTGTGTTTAGTACCGGATAGGTTTTCAACTCTTGTGGATAAGTTAAAAGTATAAAAATCTAGATATTTTTATTACTAGCTTTTGGTTATAAGAGAGAGTGAAAGAGAAATTTCACTTCTCTCACTCGTTAGAAATTTAAGCTCTAAGGCTTTGCCTCATTTGATCCTTGATCTAGAGAGTTTTAGAACCCCTCTTCACATCTCAACCATTAATTAACCTTAGATTTGTATTCGGATCATTTTGTACTATAGAAAGGAAGAGTGATGTGGAGTGAGAACCTCTGTGTGATTTGGTTGTTGATGATGGTCACCTTATTGGATGGATCGATTTGAAGAACTGAACCATTGAGCTGGAGATTGGTTCCGGTGTGTGAATCGGTGCAATGGGATCAACGGTTTAAGCTACAAGAGGTAGGTCGTTGAAACCTCCATGTGTAAATTTAATTATGTTTTGTTTAGAGTAACATATATGTGTGAAATAAAGAAAAGGTTTAATGAAAAGATCGGAAAAGAACCGTGAATGTCAAAGTGCGACCACGAACACAGAATTGCATCGATTTCAAAATCGTTCGTCGAATTCGACGATTTGAAAATCGACTGTCGAATTGATGAATTAAGGCCTGATGCAGAATTTGGGAATTCGATGGTCGATTTTGGGTCCGACCATCGAATTTCAAATTCGACCCACGAATTTGAATTCGAGGGTCGAATTCTGTTCTGTTTCTGGCATTCAAATTTTTGTTGGATTTTTGATCCGCAATCTCTTAGTTTGATTTTTTGGTTTTATATTAACACCGAGAGTGTTAATATAGGTGAGTTTTATTGTTGGGAGTCCTTGGTGAGGATTTGTTTTGTGCTTGATTGGAAGCTCTTTGATAAGGTAGGGAACCTTGTATTTTATTTGCATTAAATTGTAAGTAAAAATTTGTTTTCTTTGTTAAAAGAAGTATAATTTGGAAATTCAGTTGCACACAGCATGAATAAAACTCTGATTTTATGACACAAATCTGAAAATTTGGAAACCTTGTTATAACTAAGAACTTTGCAAATTGAACCTCAGAACCTCAGTTAAATCTTGAATCAGAACTTTTGAATCAGAACTTCCGAAAATCAGTATTATGTTATGAATATAAGTATTGAAATCGTTAGCATTTGCATTTGATTTGAGGTACGCCAGAACGATGCCCTAGATTCTACCAACCGTGTTGACGGTATAACTTTGGCGCAAGTTTCCCTCATAGCGTAGGGGCTTGTTGCATTCAGAAAAAGGGTTCATGAACGACGATGGTCAGTAGGGTTTTCCCATCGGTAATACACCTTGCTCTCATGCTATAGGAAATTTGAGAGATAAAATTAAGTTATAAATTTAATATAAGAAGCATGCTCGATCGAAAATTTGAACACATCATTATGTATCGTTTAACTCGAGATTAGAAATGGAGATTTACGTTGCAAGCATCATTTGAAAACCATATTTGATCCGAATTCTGTCTTTTGAAAAACCTTTACTTATAATGAAATGCAAATAGATCTATTTCCTCTATTGGGCTTTGTTGTTAGCTCACCCTCGACTATACGTCACAAAAGTCTTTGAGGCCGATTTGGGATCGGAAGATTTGGAGGATTACTATATTCCTGAGGAGGAATTAGATTTACCTGCTGAGGAGTTCTTCCCTTGATCTCTAGATCCTATATTTTTGGTATTTTGTTTGAATATTGTTTTGAATATTGGGCCCTAGGCCTTATTTTGTTCTTTTGATATCACTTGAGGAACCATCATCGTGAACCATTAGTTTAGGTGTTGGATTGGCCATCACCGGTGGTTCCTTTTGGTTCCTCATAGTGATAGATTTGTTATATAAAGCTTTTGATGTATGGTTTATCTCTACTTTGCCTCTGTTTTAGATCATTGTTATGTGCCGGCTTCTGTTTGAATACGGCTTATTGAGCAATCAATAAGTTGATGAACCGGCCTTTCCTATACCGTAAGGATTGGAAAAGTCGGGTCGTCACAAAACAGATCTCCATAAAGCAATCAATAGGTTTTTGCATAGGTGCCCTTCAAGATTTTGTGGTATGAATAAACTTCTATAAAAATTGTTAGTGAAAGCACCACTAATATCGATAGCACAATTGTTGTTGGATAAAGCAAAATTAAATTTAATCTTTTCCATAAAAAAAATCAAAGTATGAATGACAAACATCTGAATAGACACATATATAGAAGAAAATTAAATACTCCTAATAATACTTGAAAGTTAAAATTGGAAAGTTCTAATATAAAACAAACTCCTAAACAGCCTAAAGACCAACTCTCCTAGACCCACTTCAACTATTAAATATTTTATTTTAACAACTTAGAACTCTATGTTAATCACTAACACATAATCTATGTAAAAATTTCAGTTTAACTAAAGTTTCACCCGCCTCCCTTAAACTAGAATTTTCAACCCCATCATGTTCTTCAATCTTTCAAAGATTTCAAATTTTAACGGCTTCATGAAAATGTCCGCCACCTGATCTTCGGACTTGCAATAATCAACCTCGATCTCGCAATCTTTCACCAATTCACGAATATAATGGAACTTGAAGTCAATGTGCTTGCTTTTACCATGAAAAAATGGATTCTTTGTCAACTCTATCGCCGACTTATTATCACAAAAGATCTTTGTAGGAACTTCTCGCTTGTAACTCAACTCACTAAGCATCCATCTTAGTCACACTGCGAGACATGTACTATGAGCGGCGTGTCACTGGGTCGCACTTCTGCAACCTCAATCCCGTGCGGCACCTAACGCACGCTTCGCTAGAGTCGACCTACTTACGATACCAAGCTCGGCGTCCTTGCAGCGCTTTCAACCCCATGTGATTAACCGCTTCACACAAGCCAAAGCCAACCCATCTACGCCGACTCGATATCACCCGCCTAGAGGACGGGAACTCCCCCAATGTGGTTACCTCTGTTTTGCGGCCTACCACCTAGCTTATCGTGCCCCTTACGACAAGCCATCTGCACCACTGCACTAGTACCTCGCTCGCAACAGTCTTGGCATGCAGCTTCCCATGCCACCATGTCTCACTCACATACCGAACCAAGCCCACAGCCTTGTGCCTCGCACTCGCGTGCTCAACCGAGTCCCACGCAGCCTACCTTCATGTGCGTTCCGAATTACTAGCACCGTTTATCCTTGGCCCACATGCTGTCGTGCTCAACTGAGTCCCACGCAGTGTTGGTGTTCTCACGAGGTTGCCCAGCCGTATACACCGCGACGCGTAGTCCGGAGCCATACTTCAACCTCCCTTGAGTTCCATACGGCATCGCTGCGTCAATGTCCTAGGCCCACCCTTTCAGGCCTAGGAGACACTTGCGCCCCCTCTGGTAACGCAAGGCCCCGTGTGCGAGAGAATAGCTCTCTAGCTCCCTTCCCCTATATAAGGGTAAAACAGTCATTCAGCCAGAATGGCAGGAGGACCTCAAACCCCTTGGTTTGACATACCGTAACGCCTCTTGCATCGCTAGCCCACCTTGGATATGTCGCGTCCGTGTCGCGACCGCGTCGCGACAGCGTCTTCCCCCCCCATGCGACCATGTTCTCGACCCCACAGCGCAACCACGTCACAAGGCCCTCTTGGCCCCCATGTCGCGTGCCCTCCTGGCACCACATGTCGTGCCTCAAGCACCATGCTGCAAGCTCGAGTATTGGCCCCGTCACAGGAGGCTATGTACTCGGCCTTCGTCGTAGAAAGATCAACAACCACTTGCTTCTTTGAAAATCACGAAAATATTGCCGAACCAAAACAAAAACAGTATCCCAATGCATTTTTTTATTGATCAACATCACCGGCCCAATCACTATCCGTGTAGCCAACAAACTCACTACTATTCGATGAAGAATGAAAAATACCCAAATTTCACATACCGTAGGATCCTCTTTCCGACTTACAAATGTGATTGCTTCAGAGTTTCCATAAATCGACTTACAAATCCAACTCCAAATATAATATTTTGCCTAGTAGAAGTCAAATAAGTGAGATTCTGCCAATGTAGCGAAGACTTCCTATTTTCCTCTTGAAATAAGTGAGATTCACACATCCACCACTTCCATCCTTATCCAAACTTAACCGTTCCTACATTGGAGTGCTAATAGGTTTGCACGATTCCATCTTGAACTGCTTCAAAACATTCAGAGCATATTTTTTCTGAGAAAAAACATTTTATCTTTGGATTGCACAACTTCAATTTCCAAGAAATATCTCATAAGACCCAAATCTGTCATCTCAAATTAACTAACCCTGGCCTCCTTGAATTCTTGAAACATCTTCATATTGTTTTCCGTAAAAATCAAATCATCAACATATAAGGAAACAATAAACAGATCACCCTATGTACTAGATTTGGTATATAAAGTATGCTCATAAGGACACTTCTGAAATTCATGCTAATGAAAATAAGCATCAATACTTGTGTACTATGCCATGCCCTAAGCGCTTGTTTCAAATCACAGAAGGCCTTCTTCATTTGTATACCTATATTTCTTCACCCTTTTTCACATAGTCCAAAGGGTGCTTAACATAGACTTCTTCTTTGAATACACCATTCAGGAACGCTGATTTTACACCCATCTGAAAAATACTTCATTTTTGTTGTGCGACCAAAGCAACAATCAAGTCTAGCAACTGGTACAAAGGTTTCGTAGTAATCGATACCTGACTTTTGTTTGTACCCTTTTGCAACCAACCTTGCTTTGAGACGGTCCACCTCTCCATCAAGTTTGTACTTGGTTTTGTAAACCCACTTGACATTGTAAACCCACTTGATACCGATCACTTTCTTCCCTTCAGGAAGTGTAGTAAGCTTTCAAGTATCAGTCTTCTCTATGGAATGAATTTCTTCATCCATAGCTTGGATCCAACCATTGTGATGAGAAACTTCTTCAAAGCTCGCTAGATCACAATTTGAAAACAGCGCAAAATTGATCAACTCCTCATCGGAAACATCGGTATCTTTAATTACCACACAATCTTGGAGATGCGCCGAAAAAATCTGAGTACACTTAGGACGACCCGAACACTCCTCTAGGGTAGGTGATGAAGGTAATGAACTAGGGCCACTCGACAGACTCGGCGAAGTCGATACACTAGAAGAAACGGAAAGCTCTTCACTTTCTTCGTAGTCATCATCATCATTAATGTTCAAACCGAATTGCTTCTTCTCTTCTTTGGATCACTTCCAGACTTCTTCAACAAAATCAATATCCATGCTGATAAACAACTCACGAGTCTCTGCGTCATATAACTTGTAACCCTTGGTGTAAGAATGGTACCCAATAAAGATGTACTTTTTAATTTTATCATTAAACTTTCGTCTCTTTTCATCCAGTACATGGGCATATGCAACACACACAAACAACACTCTGAAATAAGAAACATCAGGTTTCTAACCACTCCATGTTTTTTGAGGTGTGAGATTTCGAACAATTTTAATAGGACTTTTGTTCAAAATATAAACAGAATATGAAACAGCTTCTGCCCAAAATATTTTAGGCAAAAATTTACGTTTCAACAAACTTTTGGTCATTTTCATAATCATCCCATTCTTCCTTTCCACAAAGATGTTTGATTTCGTGAGAAAACTGATTTGAGGTGTACTTGCCTCCCCTATCAGTCTTTAGGGTTTTTACATAAAACTCACTCTGTTTTTTCACAAAAGCCTTAAATTCTTTGAAGATTTCGAAAGCCTCTAATTTTACTTCAAAAAATAAATCCATACATTTCGAGTTAAATCATCAATGAAGGTAATAAAATATTTGTTACCTCCATGAGACGGGAACTCCATCGGTCCACAAATATTGGAGTGGACAATCTGCAACGATTTCTTTGCTCTTCACAATTTCCCAACTAGAAATGGGTCTTTGTGTTGCTTGCCCAAGAAGCAACATTCACACAAGTTATCAGCCAGGTCGATGTATGGTAACCCAATAACCATCTTCTTCCTATGGAACAATTTCAGACCATTAAAATTAAGGTGCCCGTAACGGAGATGTAACAACCAATCTGTATCATTCACAATTGAAGCAAACCATCGCAGAGTTTCATTTTGGATTGACAAAGGAAACATACGATTTTTTGTCATATGAATATTTGCAATCGACATATTCTTACAATTTGTAATGGTGAGGACTCCGTTCTAAATCTGAATTTTATGTCTCTTTTCTGAAAGTTGTCTCATGCTTAGCAAATTTCAGTGAAGACCAGGAACATAGAAGACATCAGAAATAAATTAATTAGACCCATCTTTACATCGTATCGGAATCATTCCTTTCCCCATCACCAAAATTTTGGATTTATCTCCAAAATTCACTTCAACACCAACAGATTCATCCAATCGAGAGAAGATATCCTTCTTCCTGCACATGTGATTACTACACCCAATATCTATATGCCAAGTGTTCGCCATCTCTTCCGTATTGGTTTTGCAAGCTAATAATAGCTGCTTGGGTTCTTCATCACGCACATAATTCGCACGCTCATAAGTCTGATCAAACAATTTGACTTTGCATGTAGATTTGTAGTGACCGTATTTTTGCTCCACAAGCACTGAATCTATGATTTGTCGGACTTTTGGTTTTTACCACCTGAATATTCATCAATTTTATGGATTTCGCTTCCATAATCTCCTTTGTCTCCTTGATTTGAGGAATAAAATCGGTCACCTCTTTCTCGATCGCGATTCGAACTGCCTCTTCCTCCAATGGTAACCTGACTCTGAAGAGTCTGCTCTGAGGAAATAGAACTCTTCTAATTCATCCGATGCTCATGAGAGCTCAAAAATCCCACCAACCCATCGATCGTTATGGTTGATAGATCCTTTCCTTCGAATTCTGCAACCACGTACTCATATCGGCAGTTAAAGTTCGCATGATTTTTCCCATAATACACAAATCATTGAGCTTTTCTCTATTCACACGCAATTGGTTCGCTACAGCAAGAACCCGTGAAAAATAATCCGACACCATTTCAGAATTATTCGTAGAAGAGTCTCGAACTCGCGCCTCACAATTTGTAATCTAACATGTTTGACTTTCGCATCACCTTTGTAGGAATTTTCTAAAATCCCTCACGCTCTTTTTGTTGTTTCTACTGATGAAATTCTTTAAAAAACTACTTCATCTACGGCCTGATAAATAAAAAATAAAGTCTTCTTGTCCTTCTTGCGATTCTCCTTCAATGCGTCCTTCTAGACCTGAGATAGAGCAGCATGTATAGCTTGATCGACTGATTCAACATACCCGTTTTCAACGATCTCCCATAGATCCTGGTACCCGAACAAGGCTTTCAGCTGAATACACTAGTGATTAAAAAATTTCCCACTAAACTTCGAAAGTTGTGGTTGGAATCAATCCAAATGCCATCTCGATCAATAAAAATTTATGCTTGCCTACGAATTCAAAAGAACGAACATGGCTCTGATACAACTTGTTAGTGAAACATACTGGCGTAGCCACATAGAAGGGTGTGGGTGCTCAAGCCTCCATTTAACTCTAGAGTTTCTACTAAGTGTGGTTCTTATACAATCTTTGTTTGTATATAAGCCCCCAAATCTATGATGTAGAAGCCCCCAAATCGGCTCAAGTCCCCATTTAACTCTAGAGTTTCTATTAAGTATGATTTTTTTATCATTTGAAGCCCCCACCGACAAAAAGTCCAGGCTACACCCCTGGTGAAACACCACTAAAATCGACCACACAATTGTTGTTGTATAAAATAAAACTAAATTCAAGCTTTTTTATTAAAAAATCAAAGTCTGAATAATGTCTGAACAAACACATATATAGAAGAAACTAAAGACTCCAAATAATACTTAAAAGTTAAAACTTGAAAGTTCTAATATAAAACAAACTCTAAAACAGCCTAAAGACCAAGTCTCCTAGACCGACTTCAACCATTAAATATTTTATTTTAATAACTTAAAATTCTATACTAATTATTAATACCTAATCTATGTATAAAATTCCAATTTAACTAGAATTCTATCAATTGCTTACTTGTTTCATTGCATAGACTTACATTTAACACTTTGTAAGCAAAGTATTAGCTGGTGTGTTACCAGTGATTTCATTTTTGGTGTACTGTCCACATAGATTTAATTGGTGCGTAATTAGTAATTTCGTTACGTAAATGTTGGTGCAGAAGTAGCGGCTCTCTAATTTACCAATGTCTCCTCCCTAAAACACGGGAGATAATCCGTCTAATTTAGTTAAATAGTGTAAAAATGCTTTTTTCATTAATTAGCGTGCATATAAATATTATTGATGTGCAATTAGTAATTTTATTAATTAGCGGCAATGCCATTTATCTAACGACATATCTCATCCAATTTTTGTTCCTAATTAATTTTACTCGTCCCGTTTAGCTTTATGTGGACTGAAGAGACTCGAAAAGCTCAACCTATACCTAAACAATCTCCACGATGAATATTTTCCTCGATGTTTAGGCAATCTTTCATCATTGGAAACTCTAATACTCTATAATAACAACCTAAGAGGCTCATTTGGTGTGTCAATAGGTGTAATACTAACTAATTTATTTTTCTTCTCGCATCCGAATTCGATAAAAAATAAGTTTAAGGGTCTTGTTTTAACATGTTGCAGGTGTGGGGAGTTTCCCAAATCTTACAAGTTTGGATTTAGAATGGAATCTGATAACAGATGAAAGCATAGTTCCATGGATATTTAATCAAACATCCCTGAATTCTCTTTCATTAAGTGGGAATTACTTGAGAGACCCAGACACTCTGAAGGGTATGAACTTTTCTCTTAGCTTACCACAAAAATTTTAGAGGGAAGCTACGTGCACACCCCACTTTTTCTTCTCCCAGGACACTATTTCTAGTCGCACACAAGCTTTTGCTATCCACACACTAACAAATAAAAAATAGGGTACCTCTATTTGCGCCCACGCATTCTCTGAAAGCACCCATGTCTCAGACCCCTTGAAAACCATTGATTGCTTTGAATCAGATGGTGGAGATCGTGTTTCGCCTTGATATTCCACGTAATAGATCTTGAGATTATGGCACACCTATCAGATGGTCAGCTTTAGATTCCGTGTGTTGAGCACCCCAAAAAATGGCCCTACATTCATGTTTGAGCGTGATGTGTGCCGTATGGGGCAATTTTTGGGGTATCTATCACTCATGGAATAAAAATATTAGAGGGATGCTACGTGCATGCCACTTTTTCTTCCAGCACACTATTTCTAGTCGCACGCCAAGTTTTGCCACCCAAAAATAATAATGATACTAAATTTTGCTTTACTGTTGCCCCTTAACCGTGAAGCAACAATAGATTATGATAATAATAAAAAAGACATTACTTGCAGCCGTAAAGTTGGCCCTTGCACCAAATTAAAAAAAAAACTTAGTATTTTAGGGACATATGACGTGTGAGAATGCAATCTAGGTCGTCTGATTTGAACTTTATGATCCATAAATCTCCACGGCATAAGATTGGAGCAAAACACGAAATTTATCATATGACCTATTATGGTCAACTATTGAATCAAATAATAGACTTTGACAGTGATAAACATCACATTTGGTGAGCATCTATTTGCAGCTAATATCTATAAATCATGGCCTTCAAATCAAACGGCTTAGATAGCAGAGGTTACCAAATTTGGAAGCATTTCTTCTAGATTCAGTAGATTCGGTGCAACGGCTAACTTTGCGAGTGCAAGTAATAGCTCCCTAATAAATATAGAAAGAACATATTATTCAGTAGATTAGTAGATCTCCCTTATAATTTTCCCCTTAACAGGATTTTGCAAGCTGAAGCAGCTGAGGAACTTGGATCTCATGTATAATTCCATTGACGGCGGGATCCCTCCATGTTTGGGAAGCATGGAGGCCCTCGAATACCTCTATCTCAACTATAACGAATTCAAAGGAGCTCTTCCATCAGCCATTTTTAGCAACCTAATCTCATTAAAGATCATTGATATTTCAAACAACCAGTTGACCGATAAACTCTCGTTTTCGGTATTCGCTAACCATTCCAAGCTTTCAGTCAACGAGTTTTCGAATAATGCCCAATTCGAGGTCGAAACCGAGAACTCGATTTGGGTTCCACTGTTCCAACTGAGTTTCTTATACTTGCAGAATTGCAACCTCAACAAATATAGTGGTAGTAGAGTTCCTAGCTTCATTTCCACTCAGTACCAGTTGTTCAATATAGATTTGTCCCATAACTCTCATATTGGAGCCATTCCTTCCTTTCTCTTATATAACATGTCAGGACTTAAACAGTTTATTGTTGACAGGTAATTTGTTTGTGGGCCCACTTCCACAATCTTCCCAACCCATAATGTCAAATCTTGACAAGTTAGATCTTTCTGACAACAAGATACATGGGTCACTTCCCACAAACTTGGGCCTACTTTTTCCTTATTTGAAGCTCCTTAACCTCTCAACAAATGAATTTGAAGGCATCATCCCATTCTCCATTGGAGAAACGGATTACTTAGAAGTATTAGACCTATCTAACAATGAGTTTATAGGAGAAATGCCAAGTAAGCTCCCTAGGAATGGCTCTTCTTTGGTGTTCTTTAGCTTGTCAGATAACCATTTGGAAGGGTTGATCTTGTTTGGAGATTTTAATTTGACAAATTTGATGGTTTTACTTGTTCAAGGTAATAGATTCAAGGGTTCAATCCCTTCTACATTGATGAATAGTGAGTCTCTAATGATCCTAGATGTTAGAAGGAACTTGCTTTCTGGTGTTATTCCAAGTTGGTTGCATTTATTCCCTAATTTAGTCTCCCTTCTGTTAGGAGGAAATTTTTTCGAAGGATACGTTCCGACGCAATTGTGTCAGCTACATGACCTTCATACCCTTGATCTCTCCGGTGACGCTCTCCCGGGAACCATTCCATTCTTGCTTTAGTAACATTATGTCATGGAAAACCAAAGTTCGGATTGATTTCGCAAAATTTTGGAACCATTTGAGTCCGTCTATGCAACCTAGAGTTGTAAATGAGTTCAACACAAAGGGAAGATCGTACTTGTACGGAAGCCTTCCTCTTTCCTTGATGACCGGAATTGACTTGTCAGTGAACCAATTGACGGGTGTTATTCCGTTTGAAATTGGTGATTTGAGGGAGCTTCGATCGTTGGATTTGTCCAACAATCTTCTTTCAGGCCGTTTTCCGGAAAAATTTCGAAACTTGCAAAATATAGAGAGCTTGGATCTTTCTTATAACAAGCTGGTAGGGGAAATCTCTCCTCAATTACTTCAACTCCATTACTTTCCACTTTCAGTGTTGCCTTCAATAATTTATCAGGCAGGATACCGTCGGGGCAGCAATTCCTTATGTTCGCCGAGAGTAGCTACGCGGGAAATCCCGGTCTATGTGGATGGCCACTCGAACAAAATTGCTCATGGAATAACTCTTCAGAACCTCATTCTAAAGAGACGGAAGAAGAATCTCGAGTGATCGATAAACCTATCTTTGGGTGTCTATATCATTTGCTTCGGGATTTCCCGCGTAGCTATAAGCTTTTGCAAGTTATTTTTCAACTCGAGAAATCGTTCGTGTAATTAATAGGGTTTTTCGCATATACCGCCTATGTTTTTGCATATTTATAAATGTCACCCCGTATTTCACTTATTTATAAAATAGTCCCCTAATTTACACTTTTGTATTTAAGTAACACCTTTAGTTACTGTACCGTTAACCGCCATCTCTAAAATAGCAAAGTGAAGGAAAAAAAATTTATAGGTGATAAGTGCACTTGGCTTTTTCAGAGACGGCGGCTAACGGCAGTAACTCAAGGTGTTAGTGAAACATAAAACTGCAAATTATGGGGTTATTTATAAATAAGTCAAATAGGGTTGGGATTTATAAAGATGACAAAACATAGGGAGGTATATGCAAAAACTCCTAGCTAATAATGTTAATGCGTTTCATAGAACAAGTATTGTTCCGAAATAGTCGCGCTTTATAGTAGTGAGGCTTAGATCTAAAATCAAGGGTGAATGATGTTTATAATTTATTAACATCTTATAGTGAATTTTGTTCAAATAGAAAGGGTTAGACTATCTCCATTTTGTGGAAAAAATGCTAAAAAATTTCCAATAAGTGTGTTTCCAAATTTTCCTAAATTTAACTGATATGAATCATATACATTTACATATATATGGTTATATGAATTATGTAATTATGAATGTGCCTTGCATTGAACGACATATAGGTTATTTTGTTGATTTAGTACAGAAAATATCGGGTTGGGTGTTTTTTGCCTGACCCACAAGTCAAGTTTCTACACTCGACCTGGTAAAAAAAAACCGGGTCAGGCAGGTCAGGTATCGAGCCAACCCAACCCGTTGGCAGCCCTACTTGGAGTAGATTTAAATGGGCTGAGGCAGGACCACACAGTCGATTTGTGAGCTCATAGATAACTGGTACTTCCTGAGACTTGACCATTTTGCAAGGAGATTGACCCAAGTGTAGGGGTACCTAATACCAACTCATAAACGAATTAGTTGCTGCTTCAACTGAACCTCATAACTACATTTCAAATGAAATAATGGAAGCTTAAAATGTTCACATAATGAACTGATGAAAGCTTAAATTGTCTTCATTGCATGGAGGCCTAATGAATATCCCCCCCCCCCCCCTCTTATTCAATTGTAGTGGCTCTAAATCGATCCAACGTGATCGCCACCTACCCTGTTGACTATACTAATGCTAGTTTCTTCTCTCATCATTGCTTCGAATGCCTGTCACAGAAAGATTTTAATCGCCCGAGACCGTCTTCGAGCGAAGAGGGGTCTATAGCGAAAGTGATGCGAAGCCAATTTTTCAATCCTACCACGCTTCCTGCATTTATTGTAACATATCAATCATTTATCCAATTTAATTTCCAACACGAACCAGATCATTGCACTAATCAGTAATCAATCCTTAATCAAAACCCGACTCAAACACAATTTCATTGTTATTAGACTCTCACTCGCCGTAACAAGTTCAGAACATACTAATTCTTTCCACATCAATGGCTCAACAGGCTTCCTCCATCTACATTTTGTTGCTTTGTCTAGCAACAAACTAGATGGATGCATCATATATAAATTTAGAATGAAATGGGCGTCCCCAGCATTCTAACAATATCAAGCTTATGAAGAAACTTTTAACCAACATATCCTGTCAAAATTTGATTCACTAACCTTGAAATCCGTGAAATTCGGGACTAGATTGTGCAGCTGTAATACTATTTACTAAGCTTATTGTTGAAATTTTGGCTGAAGCCACATGCTTGATCAAACTGTTCAGAAATGGTTTATACGATGACTCGATTGGTGGTTTGTGGAATATATGGAAGGCCCTCTCAAACTCTTTCCGGATGGTCCTCAGAAAATTTGAGAAAGTGTGGAAGACTAAGTTATAAGCAACATAAAATCAGATACTGCTAAAGAAATGGTGCAAGTAAAAAAATCTAATCTTGAATGAGGAGACAATATAGCTAACATGTGAAAAAATACCGACAATCGAGGGTTCATATCCAGGGAAATGGCAAGCATAGAATAGCTTTTCCAAAGGGGGTATTTCCATAGAATTATCTGTTTAAAGCAGGGTTACCTAGTTCACTAGGTAGGTTCGCTCCGGTGTTTGCTGCCAAGATTTTGATAATATGGTAATAATTTTTCTTATATATTATATAAATATAAGCTTACATTTCCATTTAAACTCATCCTACCCCAAGTGAACCAGGTTCATTGGACATTGGCAAACCACGAATCGTGAACCCGAATTCGACAGGTAACATTGGGTTAAACAAGTAATATTTAACTATATCAGGGCTTCTATTGGATGTTTTGGTATATGCTCGTCTGATACGGTCTTTTATTAGCCAGCAACATGGATGAACTTTAATTTGTATCTAATGACCCACTTTGCCATGAATGTTGCAATATTAGTAAGAAATTTACCACTAACAAAAGACTAAAGCAGAGAGATGAATGGGATGCATGCACAAGCTCGACAAAAGCACGAGTTTGTATAGGATCATAGAACAGTTTGCTTTTGAAAAGAAAATGGGTCACCAAAACTGGCCACATGGCACTGTTTTCCAGCTAATGTGCCACTTTGACACAAAGAGCAGGATGCTTAGAATTGAGGTGTTGAAGATTTCATTGAAAAGGCATCTCTACGGTGGTATTAGGAGCGGTCAAACGATTTTAAAATGAAAGGCAATTTTGTAAATCTCCAAAGCCTGTTTTAGCTGTTCATTTTGAGGGTTTTGACTGTCCCAAAGACCACCATAGAGACGACTTTTTTATGCAATTTTTGACACCACAGATATAAGTATCATAATAAGAGTGGATTAAATAATATTCATTTTCCGCAATGCATCCTTATCATTGAAAAAATTCTTCCCCATGACTAGCTCACCTGGCAGAATGATCACAGATTCCTCTTTGGCCAGCTTGCAGCAGAAGTCCAAATCATCATTAATGTCTTTCAGAAGAGATAAATTCAGCTCTGCCTGCATTGCGCCAAATGAGAGTTACTACCACTGTCAATATGTATATATATATAGGGTATCCGGCCTCTTACAGCAGCCGACTAAGTCCCCAGGCACATGCAACACCCGCACATCACACGTATCAGTCAGTATGGATAAATTCCTACGAGTGGCCAACAAGGGATGGGATTCAAACTCAGAAGCTCAGCTTCTTGAGACGTGGTCCCGGCCACTGCACCAATCCCCTGTTGGTTTTACCACCGCCAATATTTCAAAGAAGATACAATACGAAAGTTGTGTGTGTGTGCATATATATATATATATATATATATATATATATATATATATATATATATATATATATATATATATATATATATATATATATATATATATATATATATAGGGTAATGATCCTCTCACTCGAGTTATGAAACATAATATCATGACTCTAGCAACCATTGTTGCATGTCACATCAGATTGACTTTTTAAGTCACCTGATGTGGCATGCAGACAATAGGAGCTCGAGTCATGGGCTTATATCCCATGACTCGAGTCATATAATCATTTCCATATATATATATGTGTGTGTGTGTGTCGTAGGTACAATATGAACTTTACTACTTGCTCACCATTACAAACATGGATCCCTCGGGTTTGTGTGGACAAGTAACGCAACTGATCTCTTTTATTCGTTTATAACAAATGTCTGCTGATTGGCTCAGTATACCCAGGATATTTTTGAAGAAGTCCTCTCCTGTATTCTGAAGGATTTGTGGAACTGCCCCCTGATAAAAAAAAACATATTATATATGTGCCATGATGAATTTAGAACCAATGGAATATAAACGAATGGTTTCATCAGAAATCCTCAGCATACAAGTTGAGAACTACGCAATTGCTGAAAAAAAATTCGATGTTGAAGTATTTTAAATTGGGTACCCTTTATAACCCAAATTCTTCCCTTTCAACTTGGGTTTCACGTGCTTAAACCGTTAACGGCTTTGACTCAGACAATGGAGATCATTTTTCATCCCAATCTTCCATACAAAAACATATCTCAGTCAGTCATATTTTGATTCCACCTGGTACACATCCCAAAAAATGAATAGGTTCATGGCATATCAAACATGGTTCTTAGATCACTTTTTGGGATGTGTGTCACATGGAATCATATTCTAACCGTTTGATGGTCGAACCATGATTTCAAGATCTATTCTATTGAAGATTGGGACAAAAAATGAACTCTATCGTATGATTCAAGGAAGTCAACGGTTTAAGCACGTGAGAACCGGGTTCAGATGGAAGAATCTCGGGCTTAAAATAAAGGTACCCTTTTAAATTTTTACCCATCAAGGGAGAATAATCTTGTGAAGTGATGAGGATTGCTCTACCAATTGACATTAAGGCTTGGATCAGAACTTTCACTTTGTAAGTTTTTCATCCTTTCATATCTTCCCAGAGATTCAAGAGGCTAGCATGTCTAAGGATAACCAAGGTATGCATTGTTAATAAAAGGCAACGACGTAGACAAATAGAAGTCGGACCTTGGTGCGAAAGCAAGTGCTGTCCGCCCAAAGCGATAGGTCGCGGGTTCGAGTCCAGGAATCAGCCTCTCCAAAATGGGGCTAAGGCAGTCTACCATCTACCTCTCCCAGACCCTGCTGAAAGCTGGAGGCTTGTGCACTGGGTACGGCCCTTTTAATGTAGACAAATGTCTTATGTGACCACGGGGTAAGCATGATGATGCAAGACAAATGCTAAAACCCTAATTATACAAATTTGGGATTGACCTTAGATTTAATTGAATACCAAAAAATATCCAGAATTCACCCAATGCATAAAATTAATTTAATGAGTTCAATAAAACAACTAGGTTAATTCAATTTAGCGCTTGCATGCATATATATTTCCCGATCTAGAAAAACGGATTCGAGTTTCGATCTAGTTTAGGGCATCAAACGACAATTATTGTATCGTCTCTCAACTCCTCAAAGTTTTGAGAAAATGAAGGCTCACGGGATCAAAGTAATCAAAAGGGTAGACTACAAGATTTAAACTAACAATATTTTGGGGTTTTGAAATTTTATAAAGAAACAGATAGAAGGGATATTACCCAATGACTATTAGAGAAAAGATGGAATAAGATGATAGACGTCTAAGGCTTCACACCAAGGATTACCAAGGCTTCGCACCAAGGTTGTACGTCGGCTTCACACTAGGTTTCGAAAGAAATGACTGACCACTCCTCAGGTTTCGAAAGATTCGCCCCTTCGATCAAAAACTCTTCACAAGTCTTCTAGGGTTTGCACAAAAGCAAGCTCAAATTTTCCTTCCATAATCAATTGTCTATTACAAAATTATGAAGACCTTATATAGTAGGTCATAAAACAAAACAAAAAACCCTAAAGCAAATAACTAATAAAGGACAAGCTTGCCCCTAAAATCAATTTCTGTCAAAATTCACGTTGTTAGTCAATCCATCGAGACCTGGGGTAGATCCATCGAGGCCTGAGGTCAATCCATCAAGGCCTGGGGTCGATCCATCAACTATATAACCATTTGGGCTGTCCAGAGTTCCTTCCGAAATCGATATACTCCTGGACACACTCGATCAATCGAAGGTATAGGTCAAACGATCGACTAAGTGCTTCTTCAATCCTTCGAGTTTGTTCTCTTTGACCACTTTTCCATTCTTCCTTTTCTTTCTGGCTCTTCTATTCTAGTTCCTTTTTCGCTTCTCCTACTGCTGGACAATTTCTCGGTTCGAATCAAATGCCTTTGATCTTGGCGTCCCCATCAATTATCCCCGAGTGGGAGAACTCATCCCCGATGAGTTATAGAACCCACGTATGGTACACTTTGGATGCTTGTCTCCCGGCTTGCCCTTCCATGTGGTGAGGGATGCCTGATTTTTACCCGCATTGCTTGGATACTCGAGACCCTTCTCATTCAACATTTTCTCATATGGCTCAGGTGGAATATGGGTTATGAAATGGTTAAATGGGTTTGGTTCTTTTGGTCAGGTAGCAAGGAATGGATCAAAAGACATAGGTGACGGGCTTGGAATAGGTGTAAAAGCTTTCCCCGCAACTATCGAATGAATGCCCTTGGCTAGAGGAAACTTTAGGCTTTCATCATGACCTCTATTCAAGATCGGGAGAACTTCCACATGCTCGGGGCTATCATGAATTAACGCACAATTGTCAATATTTAAATCATTAAATAAATTCGTTGTATTGGGCATTCAATTTACTTTCAGCATTCAATAAAATCAGGTGGTCAATCCCATGCAAGCTAGTATGCTGACGCGTCCCTACCGACTCTAATGACCCCAGTAGTATGGACACACTACCGCCACTCCTTTCGGGACTAGAAACTCTCCTAATGCAACCCACGATTTTCACAGGGCTTTCATCATCCTCATCACTTGGCAGTTCAATAGGGTCATACACTTCTACATTTAACTCATTGTCCTCTACCCCCGCATGCTCTTGAATGATCAAGGCTTAAGCTTTACTGGGACATTGGGATGCAAAGTGTCCAAAACCTTGGCACTTATAGCATTGTTATGGTGCGCACCTAGAACTCTCGATCAGTTGCCCTTTACCTTTGTCAATCTAAGGGTTCACAGGTTTCGAGGACTGACTGTTGGCGTTGTTCACCTTTTCAATATGATTAGATCGAGACTTGGGATTGGAGGATTTATATCGACACTAACTGGAGCGTTGAGATACCTCTCTAATTCTTGCACTCTAGCGTAACACTCTTCTAAATCTTCAACAGGGTGAGGGATGAGTTCTTTTCGTAACTCCGGACGTAGACCAGTGCGAAACCTAGACAAGGTGACTTGTGGACTCTCGTAAGTGTTGGCCCAATGTAAGTACTCCTGAAACTTATTTATATACTCATCAACCGACATGCTTCCCTGTTTCAAACCATGCCATTGATCCATGTGTCGTTCGTTGCAGGACAGGGGAACATACTTAACATGAAGTTTCTCCTTCATGTCCGCCCATGTGGCGATGGGTTCACAATCGAGGGCTTCTCAACGTCGTTCCACACTCGTCCAATAAAGTTTGGCTTGCCTTACAAGTTTCATCTTGGCAAACCGCACTTTGCTCTCATCCAACATTTCATACCATTCAAAATAATGGTCCATGGCGGCTGCCCAATCTATGTAAATTTTGGGGTCCATCTTTCCTTCAAAAGTGGGAGCATCAACCTTAACCGACTTTGTGACTCTCTCATCCTAGTCGGAATGATTTTTACGCCTAGGAGGATCCCTCCTCTCATCAAGATTAACCCTATGTTGTTCACCATGAGTCAATCTAGACAACTCTTGGAGTTGTGCCGCTAAATCAGTCTGTTGGGCTTGTTGATTTTGTAATTGGGTTTGTATAGCAGTCATCTGGGTGTTAATGCTTTCCATGAAAGCGGCTAGCTGTTCCGGATTCATTGTGATCACGGCTTACTAGCACAGTTGTAGACACCCAAATTCGGCCCAAGGCCCGATCAATCTGTACTTCGGGAGAGATTTACCCCTGTGCTTCCGATGGCACCCCTGAACCCCTAAGAATCCACCCAGACCTTTAGGAATCACCCTGAACCCTTTAGAACCATTCCCCAACCCTTAGAGATCACCCCTAAACCCTAGATTCCCTTCCCATACCTAACTTAAACCTTTCTGAGCAGTTGATGGGAGGAGAGCTACAGAATTTCACACAGACCATTACCAAGGATGAGCCATATACCATTGGAAAGACGACTTCTCCAGCCTTCCAACAAGCCAAAGATCACCCAATTTGGAGCTATGGTTCAAAAGTTATGGCCGATTGAAGTTTCACATAAAATCATAAAACTTTTACTCAGGCGTATATATTACATATGCCCAGCCAATTTGGCCCCAGATTAGTCAGGCGTGTATATTATATACGCCTGCCTTTTTTGGGGGAAATTTGGCCGGGCGTATATAATATATACGCCCAGCATAGGTGGGACCCACCACGGGCTTCATCTTCCCAAGGCTCCCCTGTTTTTGGTGAAATTTATTGTTCCTAAATTGGGCGTATATAATATATACGCCCAGCTTAGCTACAGTAACTGTCATCAGTTGCTCGAATTTCCTTCATCTAGTTTGACCCTTTGACCATCCCCTTAATTAAGGTGGGTGTCTTGAGGTTGGTTGCACCCTCTTTGAGCTTATTGGCAACCCTTAAGTCACCCATGGTCTCTCCGCCATTAAAATCAGTTTCCCAAAACCCTAGGACCTTGAAAACCTAGAAAACCTTAGATGGGGGATTACCTAATTGCTAAACCCATTAGCTCTTAAGTAAGCCCCTAACCCATTCCTTCTCTATAAATAGAGAGGCCCCCCTCTTCCCAAAGGGTTGAATTTTTGTTGAAGGATTAGAGAGTGCTTAAGAGAGAACCCTAGTGAGAGAAAATGCCAATATTTTTCCAGAATTCCAGCATGCATATTTCATCTATTTCAGTTCATTTCCACCATTAGATCACTCCCTTTAGCTAAAGTCTAGCCTTTAGCCTCACCCTACACTTCCTACTTTATCGAATCCTAGTATTAGAATCCATTTCCATACCGCTTAAGCCATCGAAAGCACGCCAAAGCGAAGATCTTCCACGGTGCAACAAGGGCCCGTGAGCTCCGGCTCACCCCTCTCTTCCTCTACCTTCTTGGTGTCTCCTTCGTCCAAAGATTCAAGCCGTTACGCCGCTGAAATTTCGGTTTGGCTCAAAGCTTGATAGGACCGTATTACCTTCGGGCAAGGGGAAACTCCGCCCTTTTTTATTTTCATTTTGGCCATAGATAGAGACCGCTACATGCGGGTTGATCGGGTGCCTAAACCCTTCCCGATCGATAACCGAAGCCCCTACCCTAGAGCCTTTGGCAAAGACCGGTAAATTAGAGTCATATTTAGCACTTCGGTGCTCAAAATATCGATTTGAAGGTTTCCCGGGTCACCAAAAGCTCCGGGTGGCGACTCTACATTTTCATCAAAGGCGAGCGCATCGCCGCGACGGATTTGAGAGGATCCATGGTCGCACAACAGTTCTAAAATGGCATGCACTTAAAACCCAACAATGAATAAGAACTTTTAACAAACACATGACGTGCACACTAATGATCACACAATTGAAATAAAATTTAATGAAATTAAATGACACGCAAATATGCTCTAACTTAAAACCTAGTTCTCTGATACCAAATCTAATGCGGGACAAATGCTAAAACCCTAATTATGCAAATTTGGAATTAACCTTAGATTTAATTGAACACCAAAAAATATCCAGAATTCACCCAACACATAAAATTAATTTAATGCGTTCAATAAAACAACTAGGTTAATTCAATTTAGCGCTCACATGCATCTATATTTCTCGATCTAGAAAAACGGACCCGATGAAGGATTCGAGTTTCAATCTAGTTTAGGGCATCAAACGGCAATTATGGTGTCGTCTCTCGACTCCTCAAAGGTTTAGGAAAATGAAGGCTCAAGGGATGAAAGTAATCAAAAGGGTAGACTAAAAGATTTAAATTAACAATATTTTAGGTTTTTTGAATTTTATAAAGAAACCAATAGAAGGGATATTACCCGATAAATATTAGAGAAAAGATGGAATAAAAGGATAGAGGTCCAAGGCTTCACACCAAGGATTTTCGAGGCTTCACACCAAGGCTGTACGTCGGCTTCACACCAGGTCGCACAAGAAATGAATGACCACTCCTCAGGTTTCGAAAGATTCGCTCCTTCAATCGAAAACTCTTCACAAGTCTTCTAAGGTTTGCACAAAAGCAAGCTCAAATTTTCCTTCCATAATCATTTGTCTATTACAAAATTATGAAGACCTTATATAGTAGGTCATAAAACAAAAAAAATACCCTAAAACAAATAACTAATAAAGGACAAGTTTGCCCCTAAAATCAATTTCCGTTAAAATTCAAGTCGCTAGTCGATCCATCGAGGCATGGGGTCGATCCATCAAGGCCTGGGGTCAATCCATCAACTATATAACTATTTGGGTTGTCCAGAGCTCCTTCCGAAATCTATCTACTCCTAGACACACTCGATCAATCGATCGAAGGTATAGGTCGATCGATCAACTGAGTGCTTCTTCAGTCCTTCGAGTTTGTTCTCTTTAATCACTTTTCCATTCTTCCTTTTCTTTTTGGCTCTTCTGTTTCGGTTCCTTTTTCGCTTCTCCTGCTGCTAGACAATTTATCAACTCAAATCAAATACCTTTGATCTTGATGTCCCCATCAAATGAGAGTTGGAAACTAGTGTTACCTTAGGCACTTATATTTTTGGAATTTTTGCCTTGCGACACTTGGTGACACTTGGACACATGCCGACACTTGGTGGCATTTGGACACTCCTCAACACAGCACGATACTTCTAGACATGTATGAAAATATCGCATAATACCATCAAATGTTCCTTGTTTTAACAAGATAAAACGACCCGTCGTTTTATAAAAAAATATGTAAGTTTAGTAACTTACAAAATAAAAGGCTCAAGTCCTTGAGAACTATTTGTATAATATAGTATACTTTTAGTTAGGTTCATGACATACATTACATATCTTTGCATTATATATCTCAATTGGCTCTCTAAGATTTTCATTCAATTTTTTTTCTACATACATTCTATTTTTAAAATTTTTATTTTTCTTAAAGTCGTGCCGCCATATTAGAATTTTTAGAAATTGGTGTGCTAAGCATCTATGACACTTTGACACCTGGCACCCGCGACACTCGTCTAGGTAATACTGTTGGGGACCCATTGTGTGATCCTACGATGCAACATCTATTACACAAAATGGGTGTATAAAATTATTTTGCACAATTCCCGACTGTCATGGAAGAATTAAGTTCAATAGAAGTTAACATTTAATTTGAAGGTTGCATAAAGATTAGGTTAAAGAGGGTCACTTAAAGCATATAGTTTACCGTTTGATCGAGTAAACTTTGGTTGAAAGTTATAAATGCCCACATAGTCAAAGGGTGAAGGCAAGTTTAGTGTTGAGGACTTTCCAAATTAGGAAAAGTGTATGTGAATAATGGTTACTCTAAATTGTCTAAAAATTGGAATAAAAGTTCCAAGACTCCTTAGAATAAGATAGGTTGAGAAAGACTAGCATAGTGGTTAAATCTGGATAATGGTTACTCTAGATCTGTGGCATTATGTCCTACATAAATAAGTTCACCCCATGAAGGCAAGCCAATTTTGCACAGTATAAATTAGGGAACATTAAATTTCGCTTCCTACTTTAGAGTTGTGTGTGCCTTCATCATAGCATTTCTTTTCTTTTACAAGTGATTCTAAAAAAAAATGCTCTACGTGTCCAATGAAGAAAAAATTCACATGCGCTGCTCACTTGTGTGGCAAACAGGGATCTAGAGTCCGATCTATATCGGCATATCGGCTGGGTCCCAGTCCGATATGTATCGGCATATCGGCTGGAGGCTGATATGTATCAGCCAAACCAGCCGATATTTAAGCACCTTTTTAAAAATAATAATAATAATAAATATTTAAAAGTATTTAAAAATTTTGCAAAAAGGGCATTTTTGGGATGTTGTCCAAGCCAATCCAATATATATCAGGCGACATGACCCGATGTCCGAGTCAATCCAATATATATCAGGCGACATGACCCGATGTGTGACCTGTTGGACCCAGTATTTGACCCTATATAGAAACAAGGTGTATATCCGTATCGGATGGGGCCTAGCCCGATACCTACCGACCAATGTATGGGATATGGCCGTATTTAAAACCATGGTGGCAAATACTTGATGCATGTTGTAAACAATAAATTTGCGTAGAATATAAATCTAACACAAATTAATCATAACAAATTTCCCCTCGCTAGGAGAGGGTTTTATTAAAAATGGCGGACTTTACACTTCCGATTATCGCAATCGATTCCCTGTTAATTACATCAAATTGAATACATCTGATTAAAAGCTACTAAAGAAAATTAACATAATTACATCTCTTAAATAAACAAACTAAATTCTAAGTCTTGGTCTTCATCGACATCTTCAATCTGTCACAAAATAGATGCATAGTATGTTGTCTTCATTAAAGATTTGAGAAATATAAAATAAGGAACGGTGGGTGGGAAAACCCCTCCTCCAAAAGCCGGTTCCATCTGATTGACAAGCACGAGTCATTACTGGAGCAAGAACCTCGTGGACGACCCTTAAAACAAATTCTTGTTCTCTGGTCTCAAAAATGAATTCGAATACCAAATCCATTCTCCTGGTAACTTGTTATCAAAGGAGTTATCACTTTCAGTGATAGAGTATCTAATCATGAGTTGTGATCATAGATTTTATCTCTTTATAATGATTTTACTATTGGGTTTGACCAATGTCCTAAGATTTAGTTAATATATGGTAAATTTACGGTCGGATCTCGTTATGACCTCGTAATATAATCGTTTGACCAAAAGTCAACAAGTTTACCGTTAGATTTGACCAAAACTACAATATCTAGTCAATAAGTAATAAATCTACCGTTGGAGCTCATTACAATCTCGTACTATGATTGTTTGACCAAAACTCAACGAGTCCACCGTTAGATTTGACCTAAACCACAAGATGTGGTCAATATGTAATAAATCCACCGTTGGATGTTGTTACGATCTTATATTATGATCATTTGACCAAAATTCAACGAGTCCACCGTTGGATTTGACCAACACCATAAGATCTGGTCAATATGTCATAAATCTACCCTTGGATCTCGTTACGATCTCGTATTATGATCATTTGACCAAAAGTCAAACGATCTACCGTAAAAGAATTTTCAATCTCAACGATGAGGTCCAAACCCTACATTTGAGGGAGTGATGATCCGAATCACGAGAAAAACTCTAATTTTGAGACACAATTGAGATCCGGTAAATCTCATGATTATAAATTATCATAGATGAATATTTTGGGTTTCATAGTCCGGAATCATTCTTTGGGTTCGTGATTACAACCCGTATGAGTATCAAATTTGAAGTTGCAATCCGAGTGTACTAGGAGTTATATCAGGGGTTATTCCCACGTGGCTTAACGATTTCTAAGTACACAGAAATTTTGATACGAGTCGTAACACGTACTCCCAAATTGTAACTATAAATTCTACTTAGGTAAGAGTCGTAGCTCTTATCCTAAGCGTATTACCTTTAGGTAAGAGCCGTAGCTCTTATCCTAAATATATTCACCCAGACTTGTTCCTCCCGTAAATTTTAATAAATAACAAAAAAAAAATGGAAAGAATTTCAGAGACATCCTAAGGTCTCTTGCAAGAAAATCAAAGTCGGAGTACCAAGAGTTATGTCAGGGGCTGTACTCACGTGGCTTAACTATTTCTAAGTACACAGAAAATTTGGTACGAGTCATAACGCGTAATCCCAAATTATAACCATAAATTCTACTTAGGTAAGAGTCGTAACTCTTATCCTAAGCGTATTACATTTAGGTAAGAGTTGTAGCTCTTATCTTAAATATATCCACCCAGACTTGTTCCTCCCGTAGATTTTAATAAATAACAAAAAAAAAATGAATGGAAAGAATCCCGGAGATATCCTAAGGTCTCTTGCAAGAAAATCAAAGTCGGAGACCTTTTAGGCAGAGATCTCGTGCAAGAATTTTCGGATCCTTGCAATGAAAACAGATCTGCTATTTATAGATTTATGGTAGCGGTTACAGAAAGTTATAATCTTACGGTTCCCGCAAGAGTTTCATCAAATCAAGGGTTGTGAGAGTTGCGTAGGTTTTAGCTTTTACGCGGATTGAGAAAATATCCATCCTCCAGTATCCGGCATACGTAAGTAATAACCACTTAGGCAGGCATAACTACCTAGGCAGGTATGTGCCTAATTAGAGTAGGTTTGTTAAAAAAAAAAACTATAAGTAGAGTCCACTTTTTTTAATTTCTTTCATTAATTTATTCTATCTGATTTTTTAGATTTAGTGAAAGGAGTTCCCAATTTCAAAAATTCTGAATCAAGAGAAGATGACATACTTAGGCACATACTTGCCTAGGTAACATACTTAGGCACATACGTGCCTAGATGACATACTTAGTCACATACATGCCTAGATAACATACTTAGGCACATATAAGTCACATACATGCGTAGATAACATACTTAGGCACAAACGTGCCTAGGTAGCATACTTAGATAGCATACCTAGGCACATACTGATACGAACTTTAGATCCGCTTGTTTGAATTATGGTCGGATAAAGAGGAGACGTCAAAAGAGAAAGTGGACCCACGAATGGGTTTTTAAAAAAGGCCCGTTAAAACGTGCACATTAATTTAGGCAATATTTTTTCTAGATTTAGTTTCCTTTCTTATTAGAATTCTTTTAATAAGTGACTTGTTTCAGGACTAGTTTCCTTATTTAAATTATTTAGGGGTCAAGCACATATATGTGATATGTTACTGTTAATCTCACTTTCTGCGCAACCATCCGAAAATTGGTCATAAGTCTACCAATATGTGTCGAAATTGTGTGATTCTTGTCTTGTTGGAAAGCTACTTCGATAAGCTTTCAAACAAGACCAATTTCACATCAAGCGGACATCGTTTGACCCTTCAAAAGTGATCGCGTAATAAAAAAAAGAGATTAATAGTGAAAGTAATTGTGACCGTCAGATTAGAAAGTTTTAATGATTGATTAGGAGTTTTATTTTAAGTAGTATTCGTAGGTTTTTTTTTCCTTATAAATACACATTGTAATCTCTTATGAGAGTTAGTATTGATGATGAATAAAAATTATGAGTTTTGCTTTGTGCGAATTCTAGAGAACTTGAGATGAGTTTTCGATAGAAGAGTGATTCTTCTCCCGCTTGCGGTTTGGTGTGAGGCCAACTTTCTTCCTTGGAGCGATTCCGTGGATCTTCTTCTATCCCTATTTTTCCTTTTATTTTTTTATTTTAATTGAAGAGTGAGAACCCTAACCTCTATCTTGTGGGATTTACGCTATTTTAGGGTTGGTGTGCGATTTTTCCCGCATCAAATTGGTATCAAAGCCCAAGTTCAACACTCGGCACGTGAAGTCCATCATGAGTAAAGAACAATTTATCGAAGCCTTGCACGAGTTGAATGGATTCATGATGGCTAGAATGGGATCGTTCATGGATCGGCGAAAGCTCCTTGATTTGTATAAGACAATTGGTACGATTAGACAAGCATGGGAGGCAGTGAAAACTAGATCGCAGAGTTTGAGGTATTTGAATTCAACACCTCGATATTGGTCAGCTTTATGTGATCGAGCGTTTACTCTTGAGATTAGACGTGAGTTAACAAATACACGACGAATAGCGGAGGCATTAAACAAGGGTCTCGTTCAAGAATTTCTTGAAGATTTTCTTCAAAAATTACAAGAGGAAATCATATCGGTGAGACATGAAGCTTTGAGATTTAAGCTTTTAAATCCCGTGTCCATCCCATAACTGTTGTGAAACCTACACCCATTACGGAATCCATTAACGATGTAAACTCTATGCCGATTGCAGCCCCCGTAACAACTTACAACCCAAAGCCCATTCAAGAAATCAAACCCGTCACCATCGTTACCCTAGCCTACCTCATCTCACCTAAAATTGTTATCGATCCTCTTCTTAAACCCGTGATAGCCCCAAAATCAGTCGAAGAGTCGGTACTGGTTGATGAGAACCCTCTTCCGGTCAATATCTGTACTAATCCCAACATCGTTGAGGAGCCCGAGACCATTGAAGAGCAAGTTGCCGCAATCAGTCATCTCGAGCCCGAGATCGTCGAAGCACAATTATTTGAAATGAAGACTATCGCACTCGCAACCCACAGGTCCCAAGATAGTGTTGGTTGCATATTGACGTCCATTCCCGTTGGTGAATCGAAGATCAAAAAGATCGAGCCCGAGTGGAATCATGTTTACTTGTTCAAGCAGCTTCCAATCGAGGTTCCCTATATATTGTCTGTGATCGCAATCGTGAAGATTCATGCCAACCAAAGTTCGAGGTCGAACTTTTTCAAAGTAGAGGGGATTGATGCGAACTTTAGATCCGCTTGTTTGAATTATGGTCGGATAAAGAGGAGACGTCAAAAGAGAAAGTGGACCCACGAATGGGTTTTTTAAAAAGGCCCGTTAAGACGTGCACATTAATTTAGGCAATATTTTTTCTAGATTTAGTTTCCTTTCTTATTAGAATTCTTTTAATAAGTGACTTGTTTTAGGACTAGTTTCCTTATTTAAATTATTTAGGGGTCAAGTACATATATGTGATATGTTACTGTTAATCCCGTCACTTTCTGCGCAACCATCAGAAAAATGGTCATAAGTCTACCAATATGTGTCGGAATTGTGTGATTCTTGTCTTGTTGGAAAGCTACTTCGATAAGCTTTCAAACAAGACCAATTTCACATCAAGCGGACATCGTTTGACCCTTCAAAAGTGATCGCGTAATAAAAAAAAATGAGATTAATAGTGAAAGTAATTGTGACCGTCAGATTAGAAAGTTTTAATGATTGATTAGGAGTTTTATTTTAAGTAGTATTCGTAGGTTTTTTTTTCCTTATAAATACACATTGTAATCTCTTATGAGAATTAGTATTGATGATGAATGAAAATTATGAGTTTTGCTTTGTGCGAATTCTAGAGAACTTGAGATGAGTTTTCGATAGAAGAGTGATTCTTCTCCCGCTTGCGGTTTGGTGTGAGGCCAACTTTCTTCCTTGGAGCGATTCCGTGGATCTTCTTCTATCCCTATTTTTCCTTTTATTTTTTTATTTTAATTGAAGAGCGAGAACCCTAACCCCTATCTTGTGGGATTTACGCTATTTTAGGGTTAGCGTGCGATTTTTCCCGCATCACATACATGTCTAGATAACATGCCTAGAAAACAACATACGTGCCTAAATAACCTACTTAGGCACATACCTGCCTAGATAACATACCTAGGCACATACGTGTCAAGATAACATACTTAGGCACATACGTGCCTAGATAATATATTTAAGCACATATATGCCTAGATAACATACTTAGGCACATACGTGCCTAGATAACGCACTTAAGCACATACGTGCCTAGATAATATATTTAGGCACATCCGTGCCTAGATAATATATTTAAGTCATATTTAGCCACATACGTGCCTAGATAACATACTTAGGCACATACGTGCCTAAATAGCATACTTAGGCACATACCTGCCTAAATAGTTATGTCTGCCTAAGTGGTTATTACTTACGTATGCCGGATATCTGGAGGAGGGATCTTTTCTCAATCCGCGTGAAAGCTAAAACCTACGTAGCTCTCACAACCCTTGATTTCATAAAACTCTTGCGATAACCGTAAGATTATAACTTCCTATAACCGCTACCATAAATCTATAAATAGCAGATCCGTTCTCATTGCAAGGATCCGAAAATTCTTATACGCGACCTCTGACTAAAACGTCTCCGACTTTGATTTTCTTGCAAGAGACCTTAGGATATCTCCGGGATTCTTTTCTTTTTTTTTTCTTATTAATTAAAGTTTATAGGAGGAAGAAGTCTGGGTGGATATATTTAGGATAAGAGTTACGGCTCTTACCTAAAGGTAATATGCTTAGGATAAGAGCTACTGCTCTTACCTAAGTAAAATTTATGGTTACAATTTGGGATTATACATTACGACTCGTACCCAATTTCCTGTGTACATAGAAATAGTTAAGCCACGTGGGTACAACCTCCGGCATAACTCCTAGTACACTTGAATTGCAACTACAAATTCGATACTCATACGGGTTGCAATCACGAACCCAAAGAATAATTTCGGACTATGAAACCCGAAATATTCATCTACGATAACTCATAACCATGAGATTTACCATATCTGAATCGTATCCCGAAATTAAAGTTCCCCTCGCGGTTCAGATCATCACTCCCTCAAATATAAGGTTTGGACCTCAACCTCGAGATCGAAAATTCTTTTATGATAAATTGTTTGACTTTTGGTCAAACGATCATAATACAAGATTGTAACGAGATCCAACGCTGGATTTCTAACATATTGACCAGATCTTATGGTGTTGGTCAAATCCAAAGGTGGACTCGTTGCCTTTTGGTCAAATGATCATAATACGAGATCGTAACAAGATCTAACGGTGAATTATAATTGGTCAAACGATTATGATACGATATCGTAACGAGATCCAACAATAGATTTATTATATATTGACTAGATCTTGTATTTTTAGTCAAATCTAACGGTGAACTCGCTGACTTTTGGTCAAACAATTATATTATAAGGTCATAACGAGATCCGACTATAAATTTACCATATATTGACTAAATCTTAGGACATTGGTCAAATCAAACAGTAAAATCATTACAAAAATATAATCTATGATCACCAAATTATAAGAAATTTGGCAATATCTAACTCATGATTAAATACTCTATCACTAAAAGTGATAACTCCTCTAATAATCAATTACCAAGAGAATATATTTGGTATTCGAATTCATCTTTGAGGTTCACTCACAAGGTTCTTGCTCCAGAGAATAAGAATTCGCTTTAAGAATTCGTTTTAGGGTTCGCCCACAAGGTTCAAGAACAGAAACCAGAGAACAAAAATTTGCTTTAAGGTTCGCCCAGGAGGTTCTTGCTCCAGTAATGACTCGTGCTTGTCGATCAGATGGAACCGGCTTTTGGAGGAGGGGTTCTCCCATCCGTCATCCCTTATTTCGTATTTCTCAAATCTCCAATGAAGACAACATACTATGTATCTATCTCGTAACGGATTGAAGATGTCGATGAAGACCAAGACTTAGAATTTAGTTTGTTTATTTCAGATATGTAATTACGTTAATTTTCTTTAGTAAATTTTAATCAGAGGTATTCAATTTTGATGTAATTAACGGGAAATCAATTGCGATACCTGGAAGTGTAAAGTCCGTCATTTTGAATAAAACCCTCCTAGTGAGGGAAAATTTGTTATGATTAATTTGTGTTAGATTTATATTCTACGCAAATTTGTTGTTTACACGTGTATTTTTTCAACATTAAGTCATTCACCTTGCTAACATATTCCTGCATATATTAGCTGGACAATAGTACAACAGTACACTTAAATTCAAAATAGGTATTCAAGTAAATACAAACCTGAATAAATGTTGCAGGATCAGAAGAGATATTAAGATATCCCTTGATGCAATCTACAATCTGAGAAGAAGAAAAATGAGACCAATTAGAATGGATTCAGTTGCTAACTATAATCAATCATAAATACCATGATCAAGGTTTAAATCTCCGTATCAGGCCCTTTATCGGTCGATGCCCAGACTGATACATATCAGCTGATATTAACTGAAATAGCTCGGCAGATACCTGCCGATTCCTAGGCAGGTATCGGTATCAGCCGATACCTTGAAATTTGAACCATGACCATGCGACATCTTCACACAATGTAGGCATGACTATAAACCATGATATATCCTTGTCACTTTTTGTATTTTGAAGCTATTTGTTGGTTTTTTCGATTTCTTTGAATTCTTTTCCGTTTTCTCATCCTGCCTAATTGGTTTTTGGTTTTCGCCACCCAAAATCGAAACCAAAGTGCGAACCAGAATGGGTTCGGTTTGATCCAAATCGGTTTTCAGACCATTCGGTTCGCTCAGTTTTCTTTTCGGGTTTTGGGTCAATACTTGCACCCCTAACGCTCTAGAAAGCCGTCTCATTGTATAATGATTGTGTATGTGTTGGTAGATGTGTGTGTGTGTGTGTGTGTTGACAGCCATAAATCCATGGCAGGTAAAAGAAAGCCAAAGTAAAGTACCTTATTTTTTTTTAGGATGCCATTGGGGTCAGTTGTAGCAAGCCAACCAAGTCTCCAGCCAGGAACTATCCATCTCTTAGAAATAGACCCAATCGTAATAACTGGAACCGTTGATCCAAAAACACCCATTGGAACAAATGGGTTATTCCCAAAAACGAGATGGTCGTAAACTTCATCCGCAATAACAAGAATTCCAAGCTTCTTTGCAATCTCAGCAATCTATATGCAATAAAACCATCATAATCAGAATCACATATGACACAATACTTTGGAAGGTGATACCAAGGATTAAGTAGTATTAAAATTCACACCGATAAAAAAGAAGTATTAAAATTCATCGTCCTATGAGATCACACCCACGCCATCAATGAAGAAATCCTCAGATAAAAATTTTAAGAAAAAAGGAGTAACTGGTATTGTAGAAGTTATAGATCATACGAAAACAAACACGTTATCCAATTGAAAATTTGATGAAAAGGCTTAAATTGGGTTTTCCCATGTGTTTTGTGCTGGTCGAAAATGGAGACCAATGACCAACTATTTTTTGGCCGCCTGTATATTAGTTGGGTTTGGAGATTTGTTTTGGGAAGATTGATGATTAATGTTCTGAACATGGTGACCAAGTCGGAGTTCGGAAATAAATCGGCTTGGAAAAAATTGTCAAATTCGGAAAAAAGGTCAAAAGTCAGACAAGTAAAAAAGAAAAATTTTAAAATCTATTCATTAAAATTATAAAAAAAATGAAAAATAAAAATTTGAAGAAAATAAGGGAAAATTTTGGGGAAATTCGTGCATAATTCTTAAATTTTGATTTTTTTTGAAAAAGGTCCTGAATAATTATAAAATTATTCGCTTTTTTTTTTTTTAAATCTAATTTGCGACAGAGAATTTGGTCACTATGGTTCTAAAGATTGAGCTTGAGTTGGAGGACTTGTTGCTTCGAGCTAGAGGCAAAGGAAGTGTGGTTTCTATCACAAAATTGGCTTTCTCGGTTTCTATATGGCATATATAAGCTGAAAAAACTAGAAGAATTTTTTCTAAAGGTAGAAAAACTGTGTTGAAAATTAAAAATTTTGTGCATCGTTTGGAATCTGTGGATGGTAAACATTTTCGGCAGCTGGGTGAAGGTAATAACCTAGTTATTTTGAAGTGGAATCTTATGAGCCATTACTAAGAAACCAGGGAAGTACTTAGAGATGGAGCAAACCTGAATCTGGTTGGATTAAAGCCAATACAGTTGGGTATTTAACCGATACCCATGCTCGTATTGGATTAAAGCCAATACTAACAAACTAGGGAAGTTCAAAGATGTCATGGAGCTCCATGTGGCACCAAAACACTGTTTGGGTGCCACATGGAGCATTGGGGGATGGGTTAGATCAATTTTTTCGAATAAAAATTCAAAAAAAAAAAATTAAGGATTCCGTCAAAATTTGACTGATTTCAATGGTTCAGATTTCAAGGCTCAAAAAATACATGGTGGAGATGAGTTTTCAAAATATCTTTTTTCAAATATGATCTAAGCAATGCACCTATGCTCTGCGTCATCAATTTGGTGTCCCATTGCCAATTGGAGGATTTCCCCGATCTTGGACGATGCTAGAGCATCCTCCAAAGGAGAATGGAAGTCTTTTTCATATATATATGGACAGCGGTTAGATGCCCCAACGGGGTACGGTGAGCGTGCCCCAATGGTCCATGTGGAGCACCATGTGGCACCAAAAATACTATTTTGGTGTCACGTGGAGCAACGTTGTTTCGTTTAGATCATCTTTCAAAAAAAAATCAAGAACTTACCTACACCATGCTTTTTTTGTGCCTTGAAATTCAGACCATTTAGATCAGCTAATGTTTGACTTTTGCCTCAAACAATTACTTTTTATATAGAATTGATCTGGACAATGCATCCAAGCTCCACAACACCAAAACAGTGTTTTGGGTGCCACATGGATAATTGGGGTACGGTCCGTACCCCATTGGGTATGCAACTCTTTTCCTATATATATATATAGGGAAATGATCACATAACTCGAGCAGGTGACCGTCAGATCACGTCACGGTCGATGTCTGACCGTGATCTGACGGTCACCCACTCAAGTCATTTGGTGAGGTGATCATTACCCATCATATATATATATATATATATATATATATATATATATAGCAAAATTAGATATCCACGCACCTTCTCCAAATGCTGATAGCTATAGACATTTCCACAAGGATTTCCAGGATTTATCACAACCATAGCAACGGTATTCTCATCTGCTAGATTTTTTACAGCATCAAGATCAATCTCCCAACTCTTCTCCGGAAGAAGATCAAAATATCTCATTTCAATACCACTAAAAGCCGCACGAGCATCATAAAATGGGAATCCTGGCTTCGGGAGCAAGATGTTCGCACCAGGACGGGCGAGGACCGAAATTATGGTCTCAATTGCTTGCGTGCAGCCACTGGTCATAAATACATCATCGGGTGAAAGCGTGTATGGAAGCTCACGTGAGAGGTGCTCTGATATCGCTCTACATGATGGAATATAATACAGCATCAGCTACTATATGCATAAAATTGAAACTAGAAAAAAAATGACTTAAAAATTCTGTCGCAAAAGAGAGAGAAAAAAATATGAATGGACGAGAAACTGCTAGCAAGATGAATACTAAGAGGAATCATATATATATATATGAGGCCTGGAACTATGCACCCAGATTTAATCGATGCATATCCACCGTTAAAAATGTGGTCAAAGATCGATAAAATTAATGTACCAAATTTGTAGGGCATCACCTTATCTTTGACCCATCAAATGGAGGTTAGAAAAGTTATATATATAATCACATGCCACATGGTTGATCAACGGGTGTTATTTTGGGTTCATCATGCCCTTTGGAAAGTGATTTGGCATCCGGGTGCAGCCCTCCAAAGCTGCATCGGGATGCATTTCCGCATCTCTCTCTCTCTCTATATATATATATATATATATATATATATATATATATATATATATGCATTAACCATCAAACTAGTAGACTTACATCGAAGTAGACCATAACTACAATATAGGGGGTTTATAGGATGATTAGAATCACCCCCGGCAGCGCTCGCGAGTCACGTCAATTCCTTTTGCCAAAATAGTCAAGCCTTGGGAGGTGCACAGCTATTTATGAGCATGCAAACCAAGTGAAAGTGTGTGCATTTTAAACTTCACTGATTTAGCACTCAAATATAACCATGCGTCTTCCAAGGTTGGTGGGTGGAGATTAGGGGATGCAAACCCTAAACCGAAGACCGAAACCGAACCGAAAATCGTCCCTCCCGAACCGCCCCGAAACCGACTTAAAACCGAACCGAACCGAACCGAAGTGAAATCGGTTCGGCTTTCGGTTTGGGTGGCTGGAAACCGAGAACTGATTAGGTAGATTGAGTAAACCGACCCATAAAGGGGTCAAAACCGGCCCGAACCAGCTCTCCAAACCTAACCTACACCGAACCTGAACCGGCTCCCCAAACTTTACTATTTTATATATATATATATATAATAAATTATAATAACATCTATCACTATCAGTCGGTCAGCCCTCATATCAGCCTCATATGTCATATCAATTACTATTTAATATATACTATTTATATTATACTATCAAATGTTATTATAATATATATATATATATATATATATATATATATATATATATATATAATAACATCACTATCAGCCCTCATGTCTCTCTACAACTCCCTCCCATCTCCGACTCCCTGCAACTCTCTCCTCTCCACTTTCCGGCGTCCCTGAAGCGCTCTCTCTCTAAAAATACAAGTAAGAATCCAAACTGAACCAAACCGAGACACCGAATCAAGGATCGGGCTGAACCGAAATCAACCGAACCGAACCGAACCGAATATAAAAAAAAAATGGGTTTCGGTTCGGTTTCGGTTTTGATTTCTTACAAATCAGTACACCAAACCAAACCGAATCATAGTTCGGTTCAGTTTCGGTTTTTGGTGTACCGAACTGAAAACCGAAAATTTCGGTTCGGTTCGGTACACCGAACCTGCATCCCTAGTGGAGATTGACCTGAGCACCGCTGGCGGTGCTCCAATCCGGTACATAATACCAACTCTAAAATCAATTCTGTCTGGAGTTTTGGGCACTGGTCCATCCAAGAAGTCGCTAATTGGAATTGATTTAGGTCTATTTTGAAGTACAAAAAGAGGAACAGTTTTGCAAGATCATTACAATCAAGAACAAAAACAAGGAAATCTTTAAATAATAAAGTAAACAATCTCTACTCATCGATTAAGTAAATAAATAAAAAACACTTAAAACCCAAACTAACCACTAACATTAAAAATTTATTTATACACACATAATATTGGATATTTCCTTTAAATATTCGAACTTCTGAACTAAATCATCATGGCCATTGTCTCGTCTCATGATTCAAGCAATAAACTTCAAAACTAGTTGAAAATAATAATAACAAATTACTACATATAAACAAATATTTATAAATAGCCGAAAAAGAAGGCTTAATTATTTTTGGGATATGTGCCATGTGGAACAACATCTGAGCCGTTTGACTCGAAGACCATGATGTGAAGACCTTTGACACCAAAATTTGACACGAAAAAGACCTCTATCAACTGATTTATCAGAGTCAACCATTGAATCAGATGGACTTTGACTGTATTGAATCAAATGAGGCGAGATGGTGGTATAAGCATGTAGACTTAATAAATTCCCTTAAGCTAGTAACAATGTAGTACTTAATGTGTTCATCTCTCTTCTCTCTCCCTCTTCTTCTCTATCTCTTTCTCCTAATAAACCCTAATTAGGTATTTCTCTTTAGTTGTTTATCTCTAATCTTCAGTGTTTAGCGTTTCTAATTTTCTACTCTTTAATACTCTATTATCAAAAGCCCCCTGCTTTGCCGCCTAATGCGCTTATGCTTTACCAGCCTTGGAAATCATAAGAAGACATGTTAAATGTCTAGAGGGCATTTTAGGTGGGCCTACAAAGGATCGCTACAGGGTACCAAGTGAGATGATAAACATTGCAATCAAGCTTTACAAATGGTTCATTTAAAAAAATATAATAATAAACATAGCTACGGGTTGTAATTTAGACTCTCACCCCAAATTATATGCGATTCACTACTTGGGCTAAGGCCCAATCCGTTAAGAACCCAAATTTTCCAATCTTCTATAAACTAAATAGAACGAAATTACATCAAGTGACTACCTAAAATTTTTTTGAAAAGTTTTCAACTGTATCAAATTTATTTTGATTGCACCATTATTGATCAGTAGATGCCTTTAAAATCCGAATAGAACTATTATATTTCCAAAAGAAATGATCTACTCATTATTTTTTTTCGTTTTTAATTTATTAGTTGTTGTCTGGGAGTTGTGAGTTGTTATTTTATGCTTTCAACCTACAGTTTTACATGATGAGTGATACTAAATGAGTAAACAATTATATTTTATCCTTATTTGTAATTCTCACATATTTATCATTTATTATAGATCTTCTGTAGATTACTATAATAAGTGAAAAAGAATATTACAATATTATTAAGCCTCACTGCCTAGGCTCTATAGAGTTGCAGCAGCGGAAATTCGGTAATGTTTCGCGTCGTTGTGTGTGCAACACGAAATTCTGGCAGAATTTCGACAACGCTTCTGCGCTATATCACCAATAGGCAGTAGCCCAATATTCTGTCCCGATGGGATGCTCACACCATGCACGCACCACAAGAGATAGAGAGAGAAATATTATTTTATTATAACACTCTGATACCAAAATTAAACACAGTACATAAGACATGCAATAAGCTCGTGCACTAGATTACAATAACAACCCAAGATCCTATTTATAGAAAATCCTAGCCGACCCATTATAATCATGTGATTTAAAATAAACCATGTTTCAAACCAACTCACTACAACCAATAAGACTACACTAGTGATGTGGCCCAACAAAGGTATTGATTGAGTGATGTGGCTGCTAACTAGAAACCGACTTTGACCGACTTAGATCACATGGCAATTGAAGCTTGCAAAGTGATTCACTACACCACCTTAAAGTAACAATAGCTAAGCAACAATATTCTGTGCGATGTGGCACACATACATGAGTCTGAAAACAAGTGGTTATTGTATAACCACATTTCCAAGATGTGGTATGGTATAAATCACAAGCACCAAAGTCGTTGCTAACCTTCAACGGGATCTGCTTAGCTCCAAGGGGGGTCTACCACCTGGAGCAGTTAACAACTATGCTCTTATAATTGTACTCTTTTTCGTTTCCACATGGGGTGTTTGTTAGTTAACTTATGTTTTTCCTTCCGCACATCAGGTGTTCACACACACACAGATAGATATATATATATATATAGGGAGCCGGTGACCGTCTTCTTTGGGAGGATGGTCACCGTCCTCCAAGGTCCACGTGGAGGTACACATGGCACCCAAAACACTCTTTGGCTGCCACGTGGAGCACAGGTGGATGGTTTAGATCAATTTTTTTTTTTTTTAAATCGAAAAAAACTTTTTAAAAGCGTTAAATCAATTTTTCACTAGTTTCAATGGTCTACATTTCACAGCTCAAAAAACATATGGTGGAGATGAGTTTTCAAAATTAATTTTTCTAAAAATGATCTAAGCAATGCACCCGAGGTCCATGCGGCATTGAAACAATGTTTTGGATGTCACGTGGACCTCCACCTGGAACCTTGGAGGACAGAGACCGTCCTCCCATGGAGGACAGACACCTTTTCCATATATATATATTGGGTGTGATTAATTCAAACCTAATGCCACTAGAAAAGCACAGTACTTGATGTTGATGTCATCTTTGAGTTTGGCATAGTCGAACTTGCCAATAATTCGAGCTAACCGCCATGTGTGGATATGCCAAAGGCCCCTTGTTTGTCCACTTGGGTAGGATCTTGGTAAGGGCAGCCTCACTGTTGATCATATAATCAGTGAAGAGAATCATACTCGATGCCCACTTCATATGTTGGCAGTGGTAGACTCTCACCAGGCTGGGCACTAGATCGCTCTCCATGGGCCAGATCTGGGCTAAATGTTTTGTCCCCATGGGTCAGACCCGTCGGAAAATATTGTAACATTTGACCTGAGATCTGGTCCGAGCCCATCAGCTGGGCTAGGTCTGGGCCAGATCTTAGGCATGATTGATAATAGTCCGGCTCAGGCCAAGGTAGGGCTGTCAACGGGTCAGGCAAAATTCTGTCAAACCAAACTGATCATTGAGTCGAACCAAAGGTAAGGTAAAGGAAAGATGCCTCAAGCCTAACCCGACTCACCTCAGTTCACCAACTGGATCAGGCAGGTCACGTAACTGGGCCTACCCCATTATAAGCCCAAGCCCAATCCGGTTATGAGGTTTGGTAGAGATGTCTCGAAAAGCCGAGGTGGAAAAATAACCCCAACTCATGAAGAGTTGGTATTAGGTAGCTACCCAACCTGAGCACCAGACATGGTGCTTGGGTTTATCTCCGTCTGCCCAAATGGTCAAGGCTAGATAGGTGCACGGCTATTTATGAGCACACAAATCGGTGAAAGGATGATTTTACTGACTTAGCGAAATAGTTGTGGACCACATGGTTGATGCAAGGATGTTGGATTATGCTAAGCAACAATACAATAGGTGCAGAGCTATTTAATTTAACCATAAAATAAAGTTATGTGGATAGAAAAATCCAGGGTGTACCTAGAAACAACTATTTTATTAGTCTGAAAAACATAAAAGGGTACCACTGTTTGCTCCTATGCGAAAGCGCTCAGACCCTTGGAAAACATTGATTCCTTCTAATCAAATCATGTAAATCTTCTTTCACTCCTATCTTTCACACCTATCAGACGATCAGTTTTTTATTCCATGTGTCACATATCCCCAACACATGGCCCTTGAATCATACGGCACACATCACACTCAAACGTGAATGTAGGACATTTTTGGGGGCTATGTGACACTTGTAATAAAAAATCTGACCATCTGATAGGGGATCCATGATCTCAAGATCTATTGTGTGTAGGGCTGCAACAGAGTCGAGCCAGCTCGACAACTCGGCTCAGCTCAGCTCGAAAAATAAGAGCTTTTCTCTTTAGAGCTCGGCTCGAGAGTCGAGCCGAGCTGGGCAGTTTGTAGCTCGAATGAACAAAGCCGAGCTTGGGCTAAGGCCGGCTCGGCTCTATGGCTCGGTTTATATATATATATAAAGTAATTAACTTTGAGAGGTCTATTTTATCCTTCAAAGTAACCGTTTAAGTTTATCTAATGGTTACTTTGAAGGGTAAAATAGGAACTTTTGCCCCCCCACACTTGCCCTAATTTTCATCTACCATATTTTTCATCTTGACTTATATATTTTATCAAGGGAATACAATAGTGAGTTATCAAGCATATTTCAAGAGCTCAAATTACTATAAAAATATATTATTTTTCGTAAATTTTTTAAAATGTTATGCACTCAATTGGCTTCACTCAATCGATCTGATTTCATTAATGTTCATCATGCTACATGTGTGTGAGAAAAATCTCAAACCCACCGCTTGGCAATCAAATTAACCAACAAAGGAGATACAAATCAAATGATAAGTGCAATTCAATAGGACATCTACTAAAAAGGTACGCAATTTTTATTTTGAGTTCAACTTCACATATATCTCGTTTATTTATTTCATATGTTGCATACTTGTGTTTAATCATTCATTTAAATCTTTTATAGAATGAATATTTAATTGAGTAGAAGTTTTAAAAAGTACTAGGAGGAATTTTTTTATAATAGAACATACTTGGCTCGAAGCTCGACCCGAGCTCGGCTCGAACTCGGAGAGCCGAGCTAGAGCTTGGAATTTTCGAGCTCGAAGAGCCTAGAGCCAACCTCCAGCTCGGCTCGTAAAAGGTAGAGCTGACCCGAGCTCGGGCTTGGCCCGGCTTGGTTGCAGCCCTAATTGTGTGGAAGATTGGGATGAAATAAGACTTCCATCTTCTTATCTGAGCAATTTAGGGAAAGTTTGCGTCCACCCAAAATATGGTAAGTGATACATAGATGTTTATTAGCAACAGAGAATCAAAATTTATATATCATTATTTTTTTAATGAATTGGTGTGGGAATAGCAAATGTTGGTGTGCGGGAAGAAAAAAGGTCAACCTATTTGTAGTAAATGGACACGAGCAGGGTACCGAACAGCAACCAATTAACTTTAGCACGTGGGTGTAATTCTCCGTAGTCATCACTTACTTCGCATGACTTCGACTTCTATCTACAAGTCAATAAATACGTGCACGGATACCTAGAAACCTGATAAACGTGTAAGCGGATTCTATCGTAGAATAACTAAGACCCATGTAACACCAACACGGAATTCTGAGACCTTCAAAGTAAAGTAAAAATTTAAAAATCCTCCACCATCCTGAAGATCTGTATAACTAACACCCATCGAAGAGAAGACTCGAGGATAAAACTCTCATATTTTACCCCTAAAATAAGGAAAAAATAAGGAGAGAAACATAAAAAGCAGAAGCCTCCAAAAGCAAAAGACGATCCCCAAAGGATCGATTTATTGAAAGCATAAAAAAAATTTGGATGAAAAGGGATTAAATACCCTTCCCACCCCCTCCCATAAAACTTACTTTCCCTACCCTCAACTTTTTTATCCACACGGGCAGTTTTTTTTCTAAGGCTTCTTACTTATAAAGACCCCTAGGAGACCTGACATAAGAACAAGTGGAAGTAAGCTTCACACCTACGCCATATGCCAAAAATATGGGAAATTTACCTGATCGACCCTGTCAGATACACCTTTTACGTCAGAGGCCCTATATTTTCACCTTTACCCAAATCGACCAGCTGGGAGCCTAGCCGACCCTAAGGATAATAAAAAGTCCAAATTACCCCCATTCTTTAACGCAGAAAAACATCATCTTCTTCCTCATTTTAATATGCTACAATTTCTAAAATCAGAGGTGACGAAGGTGACGGCGTCTTCTCCTCAATCCAATCTACTCCGATCTGCTATTTGGATCGACCTAGATACACCTTTTTCGTCAGAGACTATAGCAGATGAGAATGAGGAAGAAGAGGATACACCTATATAATTTTAAATTTTAAATATTTGCATTTTTTAATATTTACGCGATGTGAAACGAGATCTATGCCATCTAATTTGAAGGCCATAATATAAAATCGATAGCTAAAGATAGATATGAAAAAATGCGATATCGACTCTGTATACAGTCGATATTGACTTTGTACACAGTCGATATTGACTTTGTACACAGTCGGTACCGACCATTTTACGAGTCATTAACGATTGTTTACAGAGTCGCAAAAAAAATAAATAAATAAATAAAAATTGCGACTATTTTTATTTTTTTTTGCAACTCTCAACAAAGTCGTCATCGATTTTAAATATATATATATTTTTTTTTTTTATTTTTTTTTTTTAATTTCTTTCTTTCTTTCTTTCTTTCTTTCTTTCTTTCTTATTTTTTTATTTTTTTTTTTATTTTGCGACTCTATACAAAGTCGATGACGCCTATTTAAACAAGCGATATCGATTGTTTAATGAGTCGTTATCGATTCATTAAATAGTCGATATCAATTATTTAATGAGTCATTATCGACTCTTAAAAAAAAAACATGCAACGCTGTCACATGACACACGTGGCCTTCAAATCAGACGGCATAGATCCAGTAGGGATATTTCGAACTTTTTGTGCTAACTGAAAATGGCTTCTTCTTCCTCATTTTAATCTGCTATAGTCTCTGACGAAAAAGATATGTATGGGTCGATCCAAATAGCAGATTGGAGTAGATTGGACTGAGAAGAAGACGCCGTCACCTTCGCTTTTAGAAACAGTAGCACCGTCTACCATGAAGAAAGAAGACGATGTTTTTGAGCGTTAAAGAAAGGGGGTAATTTGGGCTTTTTGCTATCCTCAGGGGTCGGCTATGCTCCCAGCTGGTCGGTTTGGGTAAAGGTGAAATTACAGGCCTCTCAAGTAAAAGGTGTATCTGACGAGGTCGATCAGTTAAATTTCCCCAAAAAATATTAGCTGCCAATAAAGAATTGACTTTCACGAATTTCTAGGAACTCAAGATTTGAATGCCACATGGAATCATAAAGTGTCGTCTGATCAGTGGAACATGATCTAAAAGATTGATTAATGGTGACAAGAGATTGAAATTCGCCAAGACTGAAAGATTTGGCCCCATGGCCCCCATCAGTGGACCACCGTCTAACGATTGATTAATGGCAGAAAATTTTAAAATAATATAACTATTTGTAATAAGAAAGAGAGAGAGAGACTAACACCCTAGCTTTCGAATCTCAGAATCGAAACAAAATCCAATGTACCTTCTGGCCTCGAGAACCCCAACGGTCGGAGCATAACCGTTGTATTTGACAGATCGGACGGCTGAGATTACAGCATCTTCGGCAACCGGCGTCGTACGAAAGCAGGGAAACGCCGATGGATCTCCATGGCCTAGAGGAATCGTAGACCGTCCATTTTTCTCATCGAGATTCTCCATGATCATGTTCAGCACTCCTCGTACGGTCAAACGCGACGCAGCAATCATTTTTCTCTCTCCTCCGTTCTCCATCAGTCCATCTATCTCTTCTCCCTCGTCTCTCAACTCTTACAACAAAAACAGCAGCACTTCTACCAAATACTAATAGCCACTCGCCCAACGTAGAAACAAACAAAACCAAGATATGTTTTAAATAGATTCTTTGCTTTAAATGCGCATTTTGCTTATGGTTTATATGGGTATCATAAGTGATATTGAATCGGATCGGCCACGTGGCTTTAATCGGCTTCAGCTTTCTACATTTGTAGTGAAGAAGTGAATTGATATGAAAAACAAAATTGAAAGTGAGTTCGAATGGACGGTCACGATCAACAGATACAAAATTTTCTTTTCATTCTTTTTTTGGGGATTTTTTACAAATACCCCTATGTTATGTTAAAATTGTATAAAACCCCCTAAGCTATGCCTATTTATATTGTACCCCTACTTTTATATTTTCTTTATAAATACCTCTGTCACAGTTAATTAGGCGTGAATTCTTCAATTAAATGACGTGTATACCCTTACTTAAGATTATATACAAAATAATCATTATAACTCTGACCACATTTTAAATTGTAGATAAGCATCGGATCCTATCCAAATTTTTTGGGTGGAACATGATTGATCGCCTGTAAGTTGCCGTGTTATCCGATTTTTACTTTGGGTATCTATGACGCTCACTTGACTCGTGAATAACACTAAAATGCTACCTCCGTTTGCACTATCCCGACCCTTCATCGCTACAAACCAATTAAGTATTATGGACACCCAAATCAAAAATCGGGGGATACGACAACTTATAGGCGATCAATCATGTTCCACCCAAAAAATTTAGGCAGCATCCGATGCTTATCCACCATTTAAAATGCGATCAAAGTTGGAGAAATACAATGATCATTTTGTATATAATGTTAAGTAAGGGTAAACACGTCATTTAATTAAAGAAATGACACCTAGTTAACTATCATTTAACGGCAGGGGTATTTGTAAAGGAAACATAAAAGTAAAGTGTAAATAGACATAACTTAGGGGATTTTATACAATTTTAGCATAACATAAGGGGGGTATTTACAAAAAAACCTTTTTTTTTTTGTGAGGGACAAGAGAAGATTTATGAGTTCTCATGTTATATGTGATGACATGTGAGGACTCATGCTCACATGCCTCAATATTGTTCGATTTTGGGCTTAGGTTTTCGTGCTGATTTTTATTTTTGGCATGAACTTAATTAAGTCCCCGTCCTCGCACAAAATGCATCATAACATGTAGTGTTTGTAATCACATATAGCCCAGGATCATAACATTTTCCTATCCGATGTGGGACTATTACAATCCCCTCACTTTATAGAAAAGCCGTCTTCGGCTCTAATATCATTACGTGACGACTTAGACCCACTTGTCACAATATTATCAAGTTCTAGGCATAGGTTCCCGTCCCGATTTTGTTTTTGGTATGGGCTTAAATCTCCACCCAAAACATGTCATGACATGTAATGTCCGCAATTACATATAGCCTAGGATTGAGACTTTTCCCTATCCAATGTGAGAGTTAATATGAAGTATAACTTGAGCTGGTAAAATGAGTCAAAAGTTGACTTCCGCATACTTAGAGGCTTCTAACTATCTGGAACTCTCCAACCTATGTCATGGTGCATGATTGATCCACAAGGATGAAGGATGCGTCACAAGCTTTCTAAGATGAATTTGGCACCACTTGGCAGCATCATGGTTTGAAATGAAAAAAATGATCTTACACCATTGAAATAAATGTTTGATCCGTCCTCCATGAGAGGATGGTCACCGTCCTCCAACCTTCCATGTGGAGCTCCATGTGGCATCCAAAATATTGTTTCGATGTCACGTGAACCTTGGCTGCAATGCTTAGATCATCTTTCAAAAAAAAAAATTAAAAACTCATTTCCATCGTATATTTTTTGAATCGTGAAATGTGGACCTATGAAAATCGTCATACTTTGACTTGTTGGTTTAAATTTTTTTTTTCGATTTTTTTTTTTAATATTGATCTAAAATGTCCACCAGTGCTCCACGTGGATCTTGGGTCACCGTCCTCCATTGGAGAACCTAATCGACTCCCTATATATATATACATACACACACACACACACACACACACACACACACACACACACACGTTTTAGAAATGGATCATGCATATGATCAATCTATATATATATATATATATATATATATATATATATGGGGAGCCGGTTAGATTGATCGTCCTCCAAGATCCACGTGACTCCTAAAACACTTTTTGGGTGTCACGTGGAGCACAGGTGGACAGTTTAGACCAATATTTTTTTTTTTAAATCGAAAAAAGAAAATTAACCCACAAGTCAAAGTTGACGATTTTCATTGGTCCACATTTCACGATTCAAAATATACACAATGGAGATGAGTTTTTAATTATTATTTTTTTCAAAGATGATCTAAGCAATGCACCCAAGGTCCACGTGGCACTCAAAAAGTGTTTTAGATGCCACGCGAAAGGTTGGAGGACAGTGGCCATCCTTCCATAAAAGACGGAGGCCTTTTTCATATATATATATATATATATATATATATATATATATATATATGCACACGTTTTAATCATGGATCATATATAAACGTTTTATATATCATCAATCTATAAATCATCCATTATTAAAACATATCTCAATTAAATAATTACAATATCCCTTTATGATGGGATTGGTGGTTAGTTTGTTAGCAGTTTGAGCTAAGAGTTGTCCACCATCCATGGACGACATTTGGGCTAAATGTTTTGACTAATTTTACCTGATTTATTGGTTCGTCCGATTCGATTTTGGATTCACAACTCGCGCGTTGTTGTCCACCAAAATTGGTTCGCTTAGAGTAGTGTGAGTTAGTAAAGTTTGATGATAAAAACTTTAATTTAGAATAGAGGCCCGGGCTACGCATTTGTAGGCCGCCCCAAGGATTGCGTCAAGACCAGTTGGACATCATGTGTCACACATCATCAGGATTAGGTGCCACGATACTTTGAAAACACCGATCAGGTATCATTGAAAATATTTGAGCCTGATCTGATACATATTTACTGTTGAAAATATGATCAGAGGTACATAAATTCAATGCACCAATTTTAAAAAAAAAACCCACATGCCATATGGATAGACAACCCAAAATGAGTGTTGTTTTGAGTGTCACATATCATGTGGCATGTGATCCGACATCCCGATGAAGCCTTCCAAGACTACATTCGGAAAAATTTCCCTAATTCTCTTTACTATATATGTAAAAAAATATATACTTTTACCAAGTTGTAGGATGGGAAGTCCGTAAGAAAGGAAAAATACGAAGTATTTTGCCGGGATCAAATCTAAGTAAAAAATCATAAATATTACGTGGAGGACGGTTTGCTCGATTCGCCTGTAAATAGTGTATTTAATTTAACAGAATCACGAGCCCATGCTTATGGTGTGAATTGAACCTATCAGCTTGGGACAAAAAAATTCACAGCTCTCTCCCAGTCAGAGACTCGGAGCAAATAAAATTCATCATTTAAAATAATTCTCCGATAGAGTTAATGGGGTGAGGAGCTATGCTATTAAAAGTAAAAGTGAGAGAGAGACAGGACAAAAGAAGTCCAAAAAGCTAATTAACCCAAATGCAGCCTAAAAATCACTTTACTAACTTTTTCACAAGATATTGATAAGCATATTAGACATTTAGCTTAGGCCTCGTTAAGGTGTTTTCAAGTTTTTTTAAGAAAAGCTCATATTCTTGGACACTTATATTCGTGACAGATTTTTAATAGATTCAGATTCATGGCTTTTTCCATATGCGTTTTTAAGTTATTCAAATTCGTAACTTTTCTTATAAAAGATGAAAATCCTTTGTTTTTAAGTTTCTCTCATAAAATCCTCAGAATCGATTCAATCGGTGGTTATGTTATGACCGTAAAAACGTTATCTAATCATCAGCCGATACGTATTGGTTAGAGCCGAGGCTTTGGATTTATTTTATTTTTTAATAGGGCAATACGAAATTTTAAAAAAAAAACGTGAGTGTTGGACTTTAAATTTGTGAATTATTCACAATTTTTTTTTTTAAATCGACGAATTTTGTAACTATGTAGAACTCAATATCAGGTTCAACCAATTGTACCCAATCATTTGCCCTTTGTCCATGAAGTAGTAGAGGAGTTAAATTATATTTTCAGTAATACTGTAGCTAGTATTGTATAGCATTAGTAGCCATTGGTATGGGAAATGGCTATCGATCTACAATTGTCATTGTAATGGAGCTTTACGATTCTATGTTGTGAAGGAAGCTCTTTGGATTGAGTCCGGTAGTTCTAATAGATAACAAGTTTTGATCTATGTCGTCCATAGCCCAATTATCATATACCAACTTGTTGATTGGATGGTGACAATTTTATGATCAAGGAGATTATTGGGAGACCTAGATCAAAAGGTACAATAATTTGTTTATAAAGATGGGAGAGAGTATTGTCTTTGATGTTGCATAATAATATATATAACAACTTAATGTTTTAAAGAGAGTAGTATTGTCTTTGATGTTGCATAATAACATCATATAACTTAATATTTTAACTCTTTCGCCGCCTACAATTTATACAGTTTCTCTCACACCTACAATTTATACTCGGATTCTGAATTTTTTCCAAACAAATTGTTCGGACGACTGGACGTCATTTTCAATCAGAAAGCACGCAGGTCCCCACTTCCCTAGGTGATCTCTCGAACAACAGATTCAGTGCTACTTTCAGAGTACAAATTCAGATTCTGAGTTTTTCCTAACTCCCGAACAGTGACTTAGAGTCAGTGGAGAACTTTCACGATTTTTTTGGATCTTAACATACGTGGAATTAAACCTATTGCATAATTGACAAATTTGATAATCTCATGGTGTGGGCGACGACGCCCCCAACACTCCATAAAGTACCCAAGAAATTCAAAAATAAATAAATAAAACTTTTTTTATTATTAATAAAAAAAATAGAGCCATTACTTGCACACATTTTTCAAGTGATTGCATCGGATTTAAAAAAAGACTTGGCATTTATCGGACATGTGATATGTAAAAATGTAATATAGGCCGTCTGATTTAAAGTTCATGATCAATAGATCTTCCATACATAAAGCACGATACTTGTCATATGATCTATTATAGTTAACTATTAAATTATATAATATCCTTTGACTTTATTTAATCAAATGATGAAAATTATATTTTGTTCTAATCTTCTCAATTGATATCTTTAAATTATGGCCTTCAAATCAAAAGCTTAGATGATGTTTTCACATGATAAAGGTCTCGAAACTTACAAGTCTTTCTCTCACTTGAAAAGCCTGTGCAAGTAATGGCTCTCTTGATAAAACCTAATTTTTGAATATCAAGGAAATGGAAACAAAGCCGCGTACCTTCTGGCTTCGAGAACCCCAACAGTAGGAGCATAACAGTTGTATTTGGCAGATCGGAGGGTTGTGGTCACAGCATCTTCGGCCGCTGGCGTAGTACGAAAGCACGGAAATGCCGATGGATCGCCATGGCCGAGAGGAATCGTAGCCCGTCCATTTTTCACATCGAGATTCTCCATAATCATGTTCAATATTCCACGTATAGTTATCTCCGACGCAGCCATCAGATTCATGTTCGGCACGAATCTCCATTTTCTCTCTCCTCCGTTCTCCATATCTCTCTCTCTCCTCTTCTCTTCTGTTTTCCTTACTTGTCGATCAGAGGAAGAAACTAAGGAGCACGTCTCTCCTTATTTGCAGAACGCTTATACACAATAGCAAGGACCACTCGTCGAAGCTTAGGAAAAATAAATAGCAGAACGATTAAACGAGTAATATTTTGGATTTCTTGTGAAACGCTTATACACAATAGCAGGGACTATTCAAAAAGAGCCCCATGTGGCAAATTTGGCGCCGTCGATCCATCAATTTTGTTTAAGAAAAGAAAATAAAAGCATTGGGCACCATTAATCCACCGGCGGACAATGCTTTAAAAATGAACGGTAGATGTTTGCCATGTTTAGCTTGGTACTACGGCACATCTGCATATTGCCTACAATGATATATTGGCCGACAACAAACAGCATATCAACAACGGACTGCTTTTGTGGGGCGATGCAAGCAGTGGGTCCCAACAATGCAGGTCGAGTCATCCACTTGCATCATGCCACATAAGCAGTCTGTTATTGGACTAATGTTTGAGATCCACTCATTCTAATTTTTCTTGCCTCCGTAAAACAATATTTACTTATGGTTTAAGCAATAATAAGGTGAAACTAGTTGAACCCATTTTGTGTTTAACTAGTTTATATTATAAAAATAGAAAACAGTAGAAGTCAAGATTATCTTCTATTTAGTAGCTACAAAACTTGTTGAATTCTAAATAAGGTGCAACTCGTTGGACCTAACTAACTTCACCATTGCCAGCTTTTATGTATGAGGTACTTCTGTTTGAGCCCACAAAATCTATGAGGGCCCCTACGTTTGAAATCGCTTGAAACTCGCCCACAAAATCTATGAGGGCCCCTACGTTTGAAATCGCTTGAAACTCGTTCACTGTTTCAAATCAGATGATCTAGATCGTTTTTCACCCCATCTGAATATCAAACGATTCGAAGCAATCAACGGGTTTCAAGGGTTTTGAACGTAGGCACCCTTAGAGATTGTGTGGTCGCGAAAGGGGAACCTTTTTCTTATGAGCATTTACTTGCACGTGAGAAGTTGACCCTTGCATATAGTTTAAAAAAAATTCTTGATATTTAGGAGACTTGTGTCATGTGAAAACATCATCTACATTGAATGATTTGAATGACATAATCCAAAGATCTTTAGCGAAAAAGATTGGCACAAAACGAGATTCATACCATCATAGCCAACGTGATCAAAATCCATAAATTAGTTGTGTTAATCTTTTGCTTCAAAGATCTTTAAAATCATGGCATTCAAATGTGATAACTTAGAAAGTCTTTTAACATGGCACACGGCGGAGCTAGGATTTTTCCGATGGAGGATCCCTTATAGTCATAAGATAGTAATAATAGTAAAAAACACTTCAATGGTGTGAGATCAAAATTTCTAATTTAATGGTAAAATATTGTTTAAACATTATTTGGTGTATGAATGTTCATTATCTCTAAAAAGGGCTTGAGAAACGGAGAGAGAATTTTGAGATGTGATTTGAGGAGAGGGAGAGAGAGAGAAAAAAAATAATTTTGGGAGTAATATTTGGGAAGAGAGAGAGAGAGAGAGAGAGAAAATTTTGGAAGTCTATTTTTATTAAAAAATTTGTAGATAAAAAAGTAAGTTTTTAAAATATCTTAAAAATTTGTGGATAAAATAGTATGTTTTTAAAATATCTTAAGAAGTTTTGAGATATGGGGATCCTTATTAAAAAATCTTGCCCCTAAAAAGATGGAACTTAAAAGATTTTAAAGAAGAAAAATTTACAATGGAGGATCCTGAGACCTCCCATTGAACAACGTGGCTCCACCACCCTCAAAATACTAAGCAGCTTTTTCTTATAAGTATATGAAGGCCAACTTTCCATGTGCAAGTAATGATTCTCTTTTTTATTGGGAAAATTTGCAGAATCGATCGTTTCAGATTTACTTTTTTACGTCAGAAGCCCTATAATTTCACCTTTCATCAAACCGACCACCTCCAATCCTAGTCAGTTCCGGCTAACACAAAAAGTCTCAAATACCCCTTCTTACACTCTTTATCGTTTTATATAGTTTAAAATTTTTAAAAATTCTCTTTTTTATTGGGAAAATTTGCATAATCGATCATGTCAGATTCACTTTTTTACGTCAGAAGCCCTATAATTTCACCTTTCATCAAACCGACCACCTCCAAGCCTAGCCAGTTTTAGCTAACACAAAAAGTCTCAAATACCCCTTCTTACACTCTTTATCATTTTATATAGTTTAAAATTTTTAAAAATGCACTTTTTTATATTTAGGCGATGTGAAGCAATATCTATACCGTCTAATTTGAAAGTTACAATATAAAGATCGATAGTGTCAAAAATTGACACAAAAAAAAGGTAAAATTTTAAATTATATAAAAAGATAAAAATGTAAAATAGAGTATTTGAAATTTTTTCTAATAGTTGGAACTAGCTGAGCTTAAAGCTGGTAATATGAAACTATAGGATCTCTAACGGAAAAGGTAAATTTAACAGTCGATTCCCATTTTTATTTTCAGGGTGCTATTTGGTTAGATAGATAAGTGATATAGTTAGATAGATGAGTTTCATAAGTGCTATTTAGTTAGATAGATAAGTGATATTAGTTAGATAGATGACGTGACGTTCCTTGCGGCTTTCAAGATGGAGATCCGGTTTCTTTATTCCTATGGATACGGTTTCCACGTGTGATTTATATGAGTTTGTAATAAAATAATAAGAGATTTTTTTGTGAGAAATTTAGGCGATGGACCCTATAAGAGACACCTTATATTTTCACCTTTACCCATATGGATGAGCTTTAAGCCAAGCAAGCCTGTAGAAAAAGCTTTAAATATCTTCTTACATTTTTATCGCTCTACATAGTTAAAATTTATTTTAAATGCACTTTTGTATATTTACGATATGTGAAGCAACATCTATAGTGCCTAATTTGAAAGCCATAATATAAAGATCGATAGTGCCAAAGATTGGCATGAAATATAGACAATATCGCATTTTTTTTAAGAGGCAATATCGCATTTTTTTTGTGTCAATCTTTAGCATCATTGATTTTATATTGTGGCTTTCAAATTAGATGACATACATCCCGTTTCACATCGTGTAAATATAAAAGAGTGCAAATATTTAAAATTTTAAATCATATAGAACGACAAAAAGTGTAAGAAGGGGTATTTTTGGCTGTTTGTGCTAGCTGGAACTGGCTCAGCTTGGAGCTGGCTGGTTTGGGTAAAGGTGAAAATATAGGGTCTCAGATGGGAAAGGTGTATCTGACAGGGTCAATCTCATAAATTTCCCTTTTTTAGTCCAGATTCTCACAGTGACAAATTTCGCTTTCAGGAAATTTTTTGGTGAGGGGTCCTTTTGCTACATTTCAGATTAATTTCGATACCTTTTAGAAAATTTTTGGAAAAGTTTCGGGGATTAGAAATGAAAAAATATATGTATTTAATATATTTTTAAATATAAAAAAAAAAAAATTACCGAAAAATACCAAAAACCGAAAAGTACCGAAATTTTCGTTTGACCCCATTTCACGAAATTTCGCCGAAATTCGGCGAAATTTGTCACTATGCTTATTCTACGTGACTGGGTAAAGTGATTTTTTTATTTTTGTCAAACCCTAGCAAAAATAAAAAAGAAGTGGAAAAATGACTCTTCACCAACATTTAAATACCAATCTTACACCATTAAAATGTGACTTTATAGCTCACACCAGTTAAATGTGATTTATCATTTTATTATGCTGTACATATCCACGATCAATCTAAATTGCCTAAGTGGCAATCCATCGTTGAAACATGTCTAAGCCAAAGGATTATGCTTTTAAGGCCTCATTCACTTCGTGATAACAAGGATTATGCTTTTAATGCCTCATTGACTCCGTGGTAACATGAATGCGGTAAAATCGCACTTTTTAGGTAAACTGGGATACACATAATGCGATAATATTGAACTTTGTCCTGTAAAATAATGTGTTCTCTTCATAGCATTTTTACTGTGTAAAAACTACTTTTTGGCATAGAATTCAGTATACCGTCAAGTGAACAATACTTATAAAATGCATGTAAAATTATTTTTGGGTGGTAACATCTTAGCCGTTCCTTTTGTAATCATCACATCCCCTATCGGGGAAATCCCTGAATTTGATAAATTTTCACACGTCATCTACACTATTACGATTGACCCTATTGGTTCATATTTCGTGGATTACAATTTCTTGACTATTGATTACACATCAGCTCTATAAATGAATTGTATTATATCTTATTATAAGCACATTCACCAAACTCTTTCTAAATAAACATATTTTTGAAGTCTAATTGGAAAAAATAAACGCGAAATAAGCACATAACTTAGAACTAGGGCATACCATCGGACGTTCAATTTTTGCATTCATATGGCACACATCTAAAAAGTGACCCTAAAATCATGTTTGAGTGTGATGTGTCACATGATTTTAGGGCCACTTAAAGTCACATTTTATTATGTGCGCCACGTGCAATAGAAAATTGACCGTTTGATGTGACAGTAACACCAATGATCTTCGTGGAAGATTGAGATGAAAAACGATCTAATTCAAAGGGTGTATTTAATGCATGTCGGTTGGATGAGAGGGCTGAAATTAGAGTTCCACTGGGTATAAATAATGGTACTCACAAAGCAAAGGCTGGTGTTACTCCCACGCCACTTTATGTTACAGCCACCTCACTTCAACAAAGGAAAATTTTGTTAATTGCTTAAATGAGATGATGGAGATCATTTTTCGTCTCAATCTTCCACACAAAAGATCTTGAGCTCATAAGCTTACTATCAGACGATTAGATGTTGATCCCATGTGGCAGAAATCCCAAAAAGTGAATGAGATTAGCGTAACATCAAATATGATTCACACTCATCTTTTGGGAATTGTGTCACGTGTAATCGACATCTAATCATCTGATCATAGGCCCATGATCTCAAGATCTACTTTGCAAAAGATTAGGACGAAAACGATCTTTATGGTGTAATTTAAAGCAGTCAAAGAAATTTTCTTTTGTTTAAATGAGGTGCCAGTAACTTAAGGTGTTGTAGTAACACTAGCCAAAAAAAAGATGAAGACAAGGTTTTGCTCCAGTGATAATCGGTGTCTATATTTTGTAATGTATTGCCCCTTTAACTAATAATAAATACAAAGAAATGTTATCGCTGAAAATTTTGCTTCCAAAATTTTTGTACGCCCCTGGTAAGTAAAAAATACTATGGGGTAAAATTTGGGTTGATTTGATCGGCCATTTTACCACCAAATAATTAGTCATAACTATTACATCAGAAGTAACATGCCCATTAAGTGAACATACCCTAAATGGATGTAAACCATCTCATCTATCAACTTTAATATTAGCCATTCAAATTAAAACAATTGTTAGTATTAAGGTGTGCAAATCGGATGGTTCGAATCTCCCAAAAAGTATGATTTTTTGACCCATAGTCTTATAATTGATGATATATCACTTTGACAGTATGAATTTCCAAAATCATAAGCCAATAATTGGTGTAAGATCGTTTAAACACCATTAGGTGTTTAAATGACGGGAAGGAGAGTTGGTCCCAAAAAAGTACATCTATTCACACCTACAGAATTACTAAGGGCGCTTGCATCTAAAACCAACTGAAACCATTGGTTGTTTGGAATTAGACAATAGAGATTATGAACTTACCATCAAACGGATATTTTTTTATTCCATATGGTACTGATCTCCAAAAAGTGGCCCTAAATTCACATGGTACACATCCTGCTAAAACATGATTTTAGTACATTTTGGAGATTTGTGCCACATGAAATAAATAATTAACTTTGTGATGGTAAGCTCATAATCTCAAGATCCATTGTGTGGAGGATTCGGGTGATAAATGATATTTGTTTTCAAGCAGTCAATGAGCTTCAATGGGACTGAGACATCACGCTCAAATGTGATTTTAAGGTCACATTTTGGGATCTATGTCACGTGGAATCCAAACCATGACTATCAGATGGTACACTCATGATCTCAAAATCTTTTGTGTTGAAAATCAGAATAAAAAATGATCACAATTTTCTGATTTAAGGCGATCAACGGTTTTAAATGTAGGCGCCATCAAGTAAAGTGGTTGGCTGGAGTACAGGTAGCCTTTTGATGAATTGGGTTTCCTTAAAATGATATGGCATGATACCCAATTGTGTTGAATACAAGTATCTCACAGTTTCAAGCATAAGTACCCTCCAACAAGAAACATAAAGAGAGATGGAGACTCTGACACCTTAAAATTCAGCCTGTGGGCTGTCGGGTTGGCTCATTAGTCAACCCACTCGACCCATCTAACCTGTTTTTTACACTAGGTTTGAACCCGTAAACTTGACCCATCTGGATGGTACAAGGGTTTGGGTTTATGGGATTTTAAAGTGGGTCAGCTCGATCCAAATAGGACATGTAGCCATATACCTAGGGGTAAAATGGGCCGGTCTTGAGCCCGACCCAAGATGAGCTGGGTATGGGCTGAGGTAGTAGGCCCATATCAGAATGGGCCCAAACTGGCCCAATTTGTAAGAAACCGAAACATTCATTTGAGATAATTTATATATAATTGTATAGAAATTGTTGGGCGGCCCGTGGACGGCCCCAGCCCAGCCCGAACATATCAGTGAATGGGCTTGGTATGAGCTGAGGTAGTTGGACCGATAAAAAATAGGACGGCCTGGACTGATTACTAAACGGGTCAGGTATGGGCTAACTCCAAAAGCACGATAAAAAATTGGCCTGTTTAAAGCCCAACCCGAACTTGACCCAGCCTGGCCCATGAGACCCCTACATGATATATGTTATGACACAGAATTTTGGAGAGCGATCCAATGGCATTAGATGTGGTGGAGCGCCGAATCCCATGTGAGTGCTCCACACTCTAACCCAACCCACACACATAATCATTAGTGTAGAAACTTTATAATTTTAGTTGGACCCGATTGCTAGCTAGCAATATATTATATTTTAGGAATAAAAAATTAGCCTTTTTATGTCCCATGATTCCCTAATTTTAGAAGGGAATTTGGGTCTTTGAACTCTTGCCTTCTTGGCAAACCATGTCCAAATTAAGTCTTCATCTTCTCTCTATAAACTCTCATATCCCTAGCTTCTTCCTCCTCCATCTATCTCTGTCACTCGTTCCTTCTCTACCAATATCTCGGTACCATTAATGTTGTGATAATCTCTTTCTCTCGAGCACACGACCCACCATCGAAAGTGCATTGCTAAAGCGACAGGCTGCCGCATCGCTGAATCGACTCGTAAGCTGTCGTGTCGCCGAATCGATCAGGATCAACCCATACACGCTCCAACATGTGGGTGCCCCTCGATCGATCTTAAAATATCCAGTTTTCCTTTATATATATATTATTTACAGAGCTCCATTAATGGTTGATAGCCACGAAGAAGAAGAAGAACAAAATAAACATAAAATAAATAAATAAATAAATAAATTTAAATAAACAATAATAAACTATATATAGATATATAATATAAATATATATGCTTATTTGTTGCCTAATATGTATTGGCTTTGATTTATGTTGATGAATACATGATGGTATACAAGGGTGCCCAACCTCCTTCTTCTCCACCGGTATTCAGTAGATTAGGGACAGAGAAAACTATATTTTTTGTGAATATAGAATATTGATACATATACGGCATTATATATTTTCGTTTTCAAGTATGTGAATGAACACATGATTACACACAAGGGAACCCAACGTCCTTCTTCATCGGTACTCGGTAAACCACAACAGTGCATGTATACAGATATGCATATAGATATATAAACATGTATTTGGGTAAATGTATAATGCACAGTTCATAATGGTGAGAGACCAAATCTCTCCAATCCCAAAACCCCATCCCTTTAATCTTATCTACAAATTCTTTTTTTAACCTTCCACGTCCCTGCAACAGAACTCATATCCCTATTATAGAATCACAAAAGAGAGATTAAGAGAGAGTTACTGATTTACATATATAATTACTAAGTTTGTATATGGACCAATATATGTATATGATTAACAATGGGGCCCAGCTCCTTCTAAACTTCTCTCCTTCTTGGCACCAACGTTTATGCAACAGAGATCATAAAAAATAAAAAGAGAGAGAAGGGAAATTATATATATGTGTGTGAATATATAATAGTTATGTATTCTATTTTATATGGTATATATATATATATATATATATATATATATATATATATATATATATGTTATAGTGAAAATGTAAGGAGAGAAATCTGTAAAGAAAGCTAGAGAGAGAAATGATTTTAGCATAAATTTAGAGAGAGAAACGGAGAGAGGCCCAACCTCTAATAACGATATTTAGAGAGAAAATAGAGAGACTGTTTTAGCATAATTCTAGAGAGAGAGAGAGAGAGGTGATTTTTAACAGAGATTTCAGAGTAAGAGAGAGAGGACCCAATAAAAATCTAGAGAGAGAGATGTGAGAAAGAAGCGCTCAAGTGTCACTGGTTTGGCTATATATATATATATATATATATATATATATATATATATATATATATATAATGTTTCGGGCCGGGATAAAATAAATTTCGGGGATCGGCCCAACTAAACGCCGATAATGTCGGTGATAACTTGCCCGTGCCAACTATTGTAGTTGGGCGCTTTGAAGAATTTTACCTGATATGAATATTTTGGTGCAACTATCCCTTTAGCACCATTGATTTCAAACGAAATAGATTCAAGGTTGGACCTTGTGGGCCCAACCCAATAAATAGAACAGAGATGGACCATCTCCACAAATTGAAATCCTCGAGACATCTAATGATTCAGAACTCGAGAATTTGGCCCACAAATCAAGAAAATTAAAAGGCCATTTGAATATCAGTGAACATGAAGGATTTGACCCTCAGATTTGAGACCTTAGAGGTCAAAATAAATTCGGCACAAGGACCTAACACCTTAAAATCATCTTACTTAAATATCTGATGGTTCAGATCCGTGCAATCGGATCGCCACATGGTGGGCATCCTAAGTGTGCACGTAACCCCTAAATTTTGTATAGAGTTGACTGAATGATCTAATGTGCTAAAGGCCGAATCAGGATTGGGACAAAAGAACCAACCTTATGTAAAATTTTATCATCTAACCATCAAATGGTTCAGATTAGATGATAGATGACTCTATATTCATGTCTTCTTATTTTAGCCTTAGGTGCCACATGAAATAATGCCATGAGTTCCCTTTTACCCTTAATTTTTGATAATCAAGGCCCAACTGGCCCATAGGACCAACTTCAAAACGATCTCAATAGTAACTCAATGTAATCTAATGGATCAGAAAGTGTCACTAAAATTTATAGGACGCGCTTTGAGGCTCACAAATTGGAAGATTTAGTGAGGGAAATTAACCCTTGTATAACTAGGCTAAGTGGATCATTTGACTGCCACATTGACCCACTCTTGGGTCAAATTAATAAAAGGTGTCGATACAGAGACTGCACAAATATTAGGAAACTTTAAAAACAGAAGGCCCGATCAGTAATCTGACGGCCCATAGAAGGTTTCTCCAAAATTTTTGTATGAAATATTTGTTCTTTTCAAATGTTAATTATTATTTTATATTCACAAGTATGTAAGGTGCATGAAATAGTTTCTTTTGGCCAAGTTAGTCCTTTCATCATATGGCATGCACCACATAGAAAAATCACGATAGGGCATATGCACAATTAAAAAGAAATAAGCTATGTCACACGACTTTTAAGCCTTCGTCATGGTGGGGTTCCCGTCACGGTCACGTGAAACTTGGAATGTAGGCATCCATGTACGGATGTAATACCTCTATGGGAGTATGAGCTGCCACACGAAGTACATCCAGGTTACTACGGAACCCGTCCTTTGAAAAGCATGATTTTATGAATCTTATCGCACCGTGGCTCACTTCAAATTAAGTTTTAAGCAAACAATAAGGAATTATATATAAAATAAGGTAAGATACGAATACGGATAAGTTACGTTGTGAAGGCCAGCAAAATACGAACTAAGTTTCTACACGTGCCATGTTTTGCGTGCCACCGCAAGATCTAACGTCTGCAGTCAAGACGGGTCTTAAGGACAATATGATACGACAGTGTCCCGAATGTAAGGGGACACTGATTTAAATGCATGCAACCTCATCAGGCTGGATGGTGGTATACGATATGATATGGAGGTTAGGTGGTTATCTACACGTGGATCTCGCGTGATAGGCTCGAGCAGTGGCCCTGACACAGGTCGTATACGTAAATTAAGTAAGATGCGAAGTACGTTGTGTAGGCGTATGGAGCAATATTAAGTTTTAAAATATGCCACATAGGATAAGGCGACAAAGCAGACACAAAAAGAGATCAGTACTTGATGCATCATTTTCATTTCATTTTATGTCAGGTCTTTTTATTTTATGTTATGTCTTTTCTTTTATGCTATATTTTTCAGTTCGATATGATAGATATGAGATCTTAGATATTTTTGTAATTATTTATAGTTGTTCGGTTTATTTCAAAATGTACCGCAATGCAAGCGATTGCATACACGATCACCTGGGTATTTTATGGTGGATCGATTGTGCAACCTGCTGAGTTTACGTGACTGAGTAAACTCACCCCCCCTCTAAAACTAACAATTGCAGGTGAGAACTCTGATTTTTCCATCACTGAGGATGGGAATGCTGTTGTTCCTGATACGGCTCATGAGAGTGAGGACGTCGGCTACCATTTGGACGAGGGAATAGATCCGGCGGACTACTTTGAGTATTGAGAGATTCTTTAGTTATAGTTTTTATTATTTTCAGGGGAGACTTGTTATTATTTACTTTTATATTTTTCAGTACCACTTTTGAGTTTGCATTGGGACTGTTTTATCCTACGTAAAACCTCTGTTTGTCTTCGATTATAGATGCATGGTTAGGATTTATCACTTAATTAATATCATCTACGTTTTCTACTGTTGATTTCGTGAGCTATTTATTTTTAAATGATACTATTAAATGCCTTGATCCTTATGCTAAATTGATTTAAGAATTATGTGTATGTCCGCTTATCGCCTTAACAAGCGTGTGGCGTCATAACACGGAATTCTAGGCCCTCGAGATCGGGTAAGGATTCTGGGTCGTGACAATATACCCTTGACTTGGATCGACCCGACCCGACCCCTGTTCACAATTCTACATAGGGGTGTCAACAGAACCAGGCTGGTTTGTGGCCCGACTCAGCCTGATTTAGCCAGCCTAAGGTGTGGACCCAATTAATAATTAGGCCTGGGACCAGCCCGACCCAATTAATTTAGCGGGACAGGCTTGAATTGAATGCTCGATTAAAAATTAGGCCATTCAAACCTGGCCTAAACTCGGCCCAGCCAATCTGAGTACTTCAAGGGTAGCTGAACCGGCCCATGGACCGGTTCAGATCTGTCCATTTGGACCGGATTCGGGTAAAGCATCGGACCCAATTAATAACCGGGCATTGAAAGCCCGGCCCGAACCCGGCTCATTGACATCCTTTAAGGACCCATTTTTTCTGGATTCAACGGCCCCCTCCTTCCGTCCCGGCACCCTAACTCTCCTGCGGGCGATAAATCGGAGATCTAATCTCTGTGATTTCGGTGATTCGCGAACCATGGAAAGTTCATGGAAGCGATACGAACTCCTATTTCTCGTATCCTACGCCACTGCTTTCTACGTCCTCGTTCTCCATCGATCTCTCCAACTCTCTCATGGTAACTCCTACTCTATATTTGAATTTATCTGCGCTTCGCAAGCAATCCATACCTACTCTCCGTTTCAAATTAGTTCAAATTCTCTCTATTTATCTCCCTCTCTCTCTCTCTCTCTCTCTCTCTCTCAATTTTAGATCATTTCGGAAGTCTTCGTGGTCTGCGCCGTGGCTGGATCTCGAATCGATTGAATGTATGATCCTCACTTTATGCTTCTTAATTATCCATTTGGTTTTCATAATTAGTTAGTGAGTTAGTTGAATTATTATCTTTCAATTTGATTGCGGATTTTAGAATGATTTCTGCATTGCTTGAATGGAAAGTTTTTAGGGTTTTAGTGGGAAAGAAGGGAGAATATGTCACGACCCGAAATTCTACCCCATCACGAGAGCTTAGAATTTCGAGTTATGACCCGCACATATCCCGGATATGCCAAGTGGACATACACTTAATCAGAGTTATCGAGCAAGGATGGTTCCACGAAATCCGTGAAAACCAACACATAAAAGTGGAATATAAGACAATCATAAATGCTGAATAAATACGATAAAATGCAATAGATCCACTAATAAAACGTAATCAAGGTCGGAGACAAATCCGATAAAGGGAAACCATTGTGTCAACAATAAAATATAAAATCAACTCAATACTGGGTCCATAGATATCAATAGCTGGCGCTCGGGTCGAAATCAGCACCATACTCCTCCTGATAACCAGTTACGTCGCCTTCCCAAGGCTCCGGTACTCCTCGTCCACGTGGTCAACGAAATCAACGTTAATGAGATTTGAATAACTAACGTCAACTCCTTCGGGATAACCATCTACAGCTGTTAGATTTTCGTGGGATGAGTTTACTCAATCACGTAAACTCAGTGGGATACACCACCAATTCACCCCATACTACTCAGGTGTATTGTGGGTGCATCACGTGAGTGATAATAATAATATCTAAAAGAAATAAGAAGAGAATAGCAAACTCAATAATAATATCTCAAAGAAATGAGAAGAGAATAACAAACTCAAGTGCATCTCGTAAACTCATTTCATAATCATGAATGCAAGACCATGATCTAAACACTCACATGCTAACTTACCTTACCATATCCCATATCATATCATATCGTATATTCTTGTTTTATGTAGTAATATATTATTATAATTATTATAATATGGAAGTTAGATATTGATTTTATAATACTATCCTTATCTATTCTCCCTTTAAATATAATATAATATATGTTATAAAAGTACTTTAAATATTTTAATATTATCTAATGATCAATGGATGGGTCCAACATCAGATGGCTCAAGGTCCAACATCAGATGGGTTGAGGCCCAACATCAGATGGGTTAAGGTCCAACATCAGATGGGTCACAGCCCAACATCGGATTAAGTACATGTGGCACCCCTAATTCGTCAATTTAGTTGTCATGGTGACGGGCCAAGATGTAGGTAGGACTTTGCCCAAAATTAATGCTTGTCAAATGTTTTTAACCATCTGATTAAATTAATACTTGTGACATATTTTATTTATTTTATTTTATTATATATATATATGTATATTATTATTATTATTATTTGCCTTAAAATTTAAGTCTAGTAAATAGGTGGGGTGTGCTTTGGACCACATCTAAAACCACTTTTTCAGAAATTAATCTAATCCTATTACTGATGATATTCATCTCAGCCATATGATTATTGCCTAAATTTTTTGCAATTTTTTTTTTTAAGAATCTCGTCACAAAAGAATGATGGGCTTCTTTCTAAGTGTTCCAAGTGGCACGTTTATGCTACTTTAATCAAAACGATCTAAACCATTCGATCATTCTAACTAGCCATCACCATTCAATTTCAAGATCAGTGAATCAAAGATTCCAGAGCAACAATAATAATAATTCTTTTTTTTTTTAAACATCCTAAAGAGATATAATAATCAACCACTTAGATAATTAATAAGGTTACAATTATTCAAGCTAGGCATCAAATACTATTAGGTACACTCATCAAACACCAATAAATCTCTAGTATTTCAAGCATGAACTGACACAAATACTTGACAATTCCAAAATATACATTAGCATGAAATTTCTTTCAAATGAACTAAATTAATTAAATTTACTTAAACACCATATCACATTGACATTGAATAGTAGAGTTTAAAGCAAACATTTTATTGTGCGTGCATCATTAACCATTCAAATTTTCTAATAAAAGCAATGAATAATCATATTTTAAATCATGATTTATATTGCTCATGTACTCTCTAAACCTTACAATCCAAATTTTTGACTATTTCGAGCAGTATCACACTATAGTGTATCAATCGATAATTCATCCAGTTCTTAGATATATGATCTAATATCATTCAAAACAGTCAAAGTAAGAATCGATTTAAAAAACCATATTTTCAATCCTAAAATAATACTATCTAGAAATAAATATAGGGTTCGTTTTATTAGCCCGTTGATACGCGATCGAACGTATCCTACGCGACGGGGTATGAGAAGAACGAGATGGATGGATGGGTACCCACCTCTTGAAGCGTGACGGCAGATCAACGGCGATTGCGGTGAAGGGATTGACGTTCCACGCGATGATCGTCCACGATTATTCCGTCTTCTTCCTCGATATTGATGGCGGAATAATCACGGTGTTCTTTGGGGAAGAACACACAAAGATTTAAGGTGTTTTTAGAGATAGGTGACTAGAGAAGAAGATGTTTGAAGGCTAGGGTTTTTAAGAAAAGAAAAGAATAAGGTGCAGAGACGGCTAGAGTTTTCTTTTAAGAAGAATTCTCGAAGTTATGATTTTAGGGTTCTCCGTAACATCTTATTTATAATATATTGCGAATAATTTGGTATTAGGCTGTCACACGTGTATAGGCATTTACCTTCAAGTCTACAATAAGGTTTAAAACTTACGTGACAAGGTTTGGACCTCTGACCTCTTGTCTATAACACAAGCCTCTAACTAGTAGGCTATTACACCACTTGTGTCAATTATTGACAGAAATAAATATATGGGGTTTTCTCGAATAGGTTAGGTTTCGGTGTGGAGTACTAACATAGTGCACGGTGCAAAACACATTAAACACTGCAAAATTAAATGCACCAAAAACCGGGTTGTTACAGAATATGAACTGAATTTTTATTTTTCTTCGATGTTTATTTCATTAATTTCGCTGCGATATTGTAAGGATAATGAGTTTATGGAGGTTCTTTATAAACTTTTAACATAGAGTGGTAAGAGTGAATCATAGTTAATCGCGAGAATAGATGTATATTTACAAGCAGAGTGATGAATTTACCGAAGTTTTCTATATGAAAGTGTGATAAGAGCTGGATTTAAGCTTAATTACAAGTTTTCAATGTTTAAATTAGGGTAAAGCTTGCATGATACTAAGGGCTAGGTACCTTACCTGATCCTACATTAGTTTGCTGCCACGTGGCACCCAGTCACATGGTTGCATGCCGCATAATATATAGTAACATCTATATATATATATATATATATATATATATATATATATATATATATTCACAGTAACTATGATCACCGAGCCGCTCCTTTGGCATTCGATCATGTTATTGGGTGTCACATGGCGGGAAACTAATGTGGGACCAAGTAAGTTACCTGGTCCTTACTTAGAACTAAGCTACCTTTATCCTTTAGATTATCGAGAATACAAACAAACTTTTGTAGAAACTATATGCTTCTATGTTTTTGCACTTTGTCATACTTTGAAGCTCATCAAATCAAACTACGAAGGCACGGAGGTACCTGGCGTAGGGGAGAGGAACTGAAAAGTACTTGACTGAAGGGAGAGGAACAAAGTTATTGAACTGAATTTAAGCTTATTTAGAAGTTTTCAGTATCTAAATTATTGAGGCCCTGTTTCGCAGCACTCTTAGAGCACCCAGATTCTACTTAAAATGATTCCTAAAAATGCAGAATCCATTAGTGTGTTTTTGCGGCTTCCAGATTTGTGCATTTTTACTGCAAAATGTGTTTGCAGGAATCAGTTTTAAGTTGAATCACTGCTCTAAGAGGGTTGAGGAATGGGGCGTGAGAATGCAAACTAATAACTTTTCTCCAATTTGCATGACTATGTTTTCCTGCACCTTATCATAATATATTTAGTTTATTTAGCTGCGTGAAATAAACATACCCAATATCTTGTGTATATAAAAGGATCTCTTTACTATATATTTGCTTTATTATTGATTTTGATTTACTATTGGCTTGATTTATTTAGTGAATTAAGATATGGAATCTTGTGAGCTTAAATTTGACAGTTACCCAGTCTTTATTACAATGCCAAACATTGTTTGAAAATTCGACTCAACTCAAAAGTCAGCTAGGTCGAGTCAACTCAAACAGTTAGATAAACTCGACTCACTCTGACTCTGTTATTTAGTAAATATTTTTAAAATATTTATATTTTAGAAAAGTAAGAAAATATTTTATAAGAAAAATAATGGAATGATATTTTAGTAAAATGACTGGTATAATATTTTTTAAAGAATAGGGTTTCTAAAACCTTATCTCGTGAAAATATTTTACACGTAAGGGTAGTTTATAAACCTCCATAGGCATTTTGCGTGAGTGATTCCACTTAGCTGATGCCACTCATCTCATAGATTAGGCGACGAAGAGATCATATCGAAGTTTATATATGTAAACATTAATGAATAACCAAATTATCCTTGTCCAACTATATGCTAAAAATAAAGTACCTTTAAATTCACCCACCAAATCTTTGAGTTCACCCACGTTGAAATTGACTGCTTTGAATCAGATGATGGAGATCATTTTCATCTCAATCTTTCACACAATGGATCTTGAGATCATAGGCATACCATCAGACAATCATTTTTTAATTTTACGCAGCACACGTTCCATAAAATGACCTTAACATCACGTGGAGTTCATCACACTCAAACCTGATTTTAAGGTCACTTTTTTGGAATGTATGCCACGCGAAATACGAAAACTGACTGTTTGATGGTACGACCATGATCTTAAGATCCATCGTGTGAAAGATTGGGATGAAAAATGATCTCTATCATCTGATTCATAGCAGTCAGTGGGTTTCCGTGTGGGCGAACTCTAAGATTCGGTTGGTGAGTTTAACGGTATTCATGAATTTATTTTGTAGGATTTCCAAAAAGATGACATGGGAGCGTTGATTCAATATTTCTATCTATTAACTGTTATCCCTTCAGGATGCTATTTTTAGTGCAGCCATAGGGTAATCGATGCTCACACTAAAGTCCTTGGAGGGTGAAGGGATCCAAATAGTAGCTGTGGAATCATCCCTAATGAAATTTAATCTTGACATATGGATGGATCCAACTGAAATACTCTTGATGGTTCCAAAAACCAGAAAACCTTGTTAGATGTTAGTTGATCACAAAAAATTTGCGAAGGAGGCCAAGCAAAGCTGAAAAATCATTATAAACTCCTCTGACTCTATGCTTACACACCCTACAAAGATATTACTTTTTAACCTTATCCTTCCGATGTACTACACGTTGAAGTGGGTTATTGGGAACCTATCCCAAAGGAGGGGCCTCTCCACACCAAACGTCCCTTTAGGACTCAATTGATTCACCATTGCCACGATTGAAGCAATTAAATTCCGTGAGCCTCCCCAAACAACAATTTCGATGTCTCTTTGAAGGTAGATTCATCCACTTTCTAATTTCCTAATCTCAGAATTTTGATATTTAGCAAGAACCAGCTCCATCCATGGATCCAAGCTATTGGGTGGGTCAAAGATCCTCCATCGTCACCTACCTACAATAGCCAAATGAAGTTTCCCAACTTTTGATAAGTCAAACACTTTCTCCCTATCAATGCTGCTTAAAGTAACTTTCTTTGAATAAAATCAAGTTTCGACTATAATCAATTGCATCTTATAAAGAGGCATAAGATGTACCAGGAAGTTTGCTAAATAAGTTTTAATTATAATGATTCTACTAGGAAGCCTCAACTACTTGCCTTTCCAGGTTTCAAGCCTAAGCTGAAACTTTTCAATCATTGGATTCCAGACCTTCGCACTCAGACGCCATGTCTTTAGGGGAAATTTCAGATATTATACTGGAAAATATTCCGTACGACAACCTGTAGAAACTTGAATTTATGATCTCGCGCAAATGTTTATTTTCTATATACACACCTTTAGAATGAAGAGAGATTATTCATAATAGCAGTTCAAGTTGGTACATTCAATTATATTTGCATGTCACATACCGATCAAAAAAAAAAATATTTGCACGTCAACCCTATATTTGCACTTTATGTTTTTCGGGAAAAGTGCACACTCCTTTTGATTTGACCTATTGGGTTTATAAATTTTTGTAGGATTTTTCTGATGCACAATGGAGAAATTTTCGTGGAAACTTACCTGCTCTTACGCTTGTTTTGGGAGTTTTTGCACTTTTGGCAAATGTCTTGGGGTCTCATTACCATCTAAGATGCAGAGGGATGTCGATTTTTTGGTTCTTAGTTTCTTCATGTTATTTAATATATCTTCATGGAGCTTGGTATACATTTTGACCATGTCAATATTTTTTATTCCTCATTTGGCCCAATAGGGTTCTGCCTAATTTTTTTTTTGTTAAACTTGCAGTGTCCTATTTGTCCTTTCACTTGCTTCAATAAACTTTTTTCTCGTAAAGGTGCATCTCTTGCACAATATCATGACAATATACAAATGTTGTTTCCTTCTTTGTTTTCCTTTTTTTGTTTTGTGGTTCTCATATTCTTGCTTATGAGCAAGCCAAATTTAGTCTATGAAATACACCATATTACCTAAAAGAGCCATCTATATCAGAGTAATTATGCTGGAGCTCAATTTATATAGCTTCTCTTCGAATGATGATAGCGCACCTGTTAGGGTTTGAAACGAAACATATGATGGTGGCATATTTGTATATAGAATGCTTTCTTTAGCTCCTTGTACTTTTCCCATAATAAGGATGTCCAGTAATTTTAATCCAGAGGTGAAATTCTAATGGGAGCTGCTAGTGACCCACAAGATGTGTACTGCAGCACATTGTCTAAAAAGAAAGACTCTAAGCCCTTTGATTTGAAGGTCATGATGTAAAGATCTTTTCTGCCAAAGATCGGCATGAAATGTGATCCCTATCATATGATTTAATACAGTAAAAAATAACCTGAGACAAATGAGATGGTAGAGATCACGTTTCGTTCCAATCTTTGGCAGCAACGATCATTACATCATGGCCTTCAAATCAAAGGGCTTAGATGAAGTTCCACATGGCACAGATCTAAAAAACATGAAGTCTTTCTTTTTGAGCAATGTGCCATAGTACAAATCTAGTGTGCAAGTTGTAGCTCCCAATTCTGATTTGTTTTATGCTTGATTTCAACATAAGTTTGAATAACCTGAACCAGGTTTAAGAAGATATACCAAAACTTGTTTTCAACTTCATCCCCTTTGTTGTGCTTTGAGTTTTAAGCTTCCCTGTACCAATCCACATCTAAATCCTTTTCCCCCCTTTGTATGCGTGGGTCTTCAATCTGAAGGCTACTGATTTTTCTTTACATTTGGGGTTTGAGAACTTGTCTTTGATGTTGGCCTTTAGTGACAGCCCTTAGTTTTGTTGCAGCCCCTCAATTACCTACACAAGCTGGCCAAAGAAGAAAAACAAAGAAAAGAAGAAAGAAAAGGATACCAAGATGAAGAGAGGGCTCTCATCCAGTCCTCAAGTGAGAAAGAAAAGTCCCATGGCTCATGATCACATAAGTGATCACATGACTCTTGGAGCTCTCTCGGGGTTGAGTCGTAAATACACCCAAACTCTTACTTGCTGGGAATCTTTCTCTCTTGCTCTCTCTCTCTCTCTCTCTCTCTCTCAGGACAATGTGGCTGGTGGGATAAGATCTGAAAAGATCCCACTTGCATGAGATATCATTGCAAGAAAAAAATAGGTGATGAGATCTATATGGGGCACACTTGCATGAGATTAAATCTAGGAAGAGATGTACTCTCTCATTTAGTAAAACCATCTTTTATTCTTTATTAGTTTATAGTTTTAGCTCAAATAGTATGGTTGCTATAAATCTGTTGGAATTAAGTGAAACTATGAATGTTTTTAGAGTACTTGCTTCTTTTCTGTTATGGACTGTTATATAGGGTTTTAGATGGGAAGTACAGCCTTCCAGTGCTTATACTGTCGCTCCTGGTTTATTGAGAGAACAGAAGTCGATGATTTAGGCCTCAAAATCTCTCTTATGGAACTCCCACAATCAGTTGATGTGGTAAGGTTGTCACATGGATGAAGACGGGGCTGCGGTGGCGAAGATGTGGCTTGGCCAACATGCTGTTGCTTGATCAGAGTATAGTTTCTAATTATTTGTAAACTTAATTTTGAATTGTAGAATGAGCTGACGCACACTGCAATTGAAGGATCAGCAGAGGCTGTGCCATGTACTTTGGGCGGGGTTATATGCATACATTCAAAGATGGCAATGAGTGGGGTATTCATTTGGCTGAAAAGAAAATGCTTTTTGGAAGTAATTGCTGCATTACTCTTTTGAAAGGGAAACTGGGAATGGGGACAAAATGGTGAGTTCAAAATTTGTTGGGGTAAGTTCTGATCTTACATGGTCTTCTGGCTCTGTCAATACCATAAAGGGGCATGGGGGAAATAAAAATTCTACAGAACGAATAAAAGGCATGAATATTTGTTTTTTTCATTCTCATTAGATTAATATGCTTATAGATAACCAATTTCTATTTTGTTGGGCTCTGTTATACTTTTGGGTTCTGAAATCCAAGAGCAGATTGTCTATCTTTTGGTTGATTTGGATATGACCTCCAATTTGAAATTCAAGAATTTTAAAATATGAGATGGGGTGGATTTCAAAGATGATGAAAATGACATGCAAAAGGAGGTGGGAAGCATAGATGACTTGAAAAGGACTTCAAAATCTGGGACTCTTAAGGTATTTAGGGCCAAACAATTAGAAAGTAATGAAGGTGATGAGAACTTGGGGAAGAAAAAAATGATCAGTAATTCAGAAGTTGATGAAGATACATTTAATCAGGGATATTACATTGGAAGTCATTACTCAATACGATCTCGTCCAAGTATATAATCAGAAGGATGGAAATTGTCTAACTGTCCAAAAAAATGTCGTGGGTGATACCAGTTTGAGTATGAACAGCAACTAAAGCTTTCAATACGAGGAGCTGCTCTTTTGAAGGATTTTGATGAGTACAAAGGAGGAGAACCACCAAAGGGTTGAGTCTCCTGCCATCCTTGGAATTTATACCATGATTTTATTTATTTCTTTTGCATAATAACATTATTGTAAGTTTTTGGCATGTGTTTCTTATTCTTTCCAAAATTTTTTGCTCCGCTGTATCAGGAATTTTTTCTGATTTTAATATTTTTTGATTGATTCTGTGTAGTTAGCAATTTGTGTAACGAATATGTTTTTTCCCTTGTTATGTGTATTTTTTCAGATGCAATATATTCATAGGTTTTCTTCTTTTTGGATATTAAACTCATACCTTATATTTGTTGTTAGTTTTCTTGACAGTTTATTTATTCTGCAATTTGAAGCTCATAATTATCCCCTTCTAATCACCTTAATAAACATTTCCACTTGTTTAGTGAGCTCAAATAGATGGGACAAGGTGGTGATAATGATGATATTTCACTAGATGCACTTCTGCAGATATTTGCAGAATCAAAGTATTTCTCGTGCGTAATATGGATATACAATATATTTGTTCTTTTATGGAACCGCATTTATGAAGGATATTCCTTCTCCATATTCGGGTTAGTTACATGATCTAGCATAATTGGGAGTGGTTTGTTTTATACAATTAAAATTTTCTGGCTTAAGTTGTTTGTAGAACCATAAACTAAATTGTTCCTGCTTGACTAACTTTTGCTTGTTGTGCACAGACAAGGTTGGGCCTTTTTGGACAACTACCGGGGAACTTTTAGGTGGCATATTTGTTTTAATTTTGGTATTCCCTCATCTCTTTGCTTTATTAGGATTAAAATACTCATAATTCCATATCAATTCGTGCATTTCTTAAATTTCAGGCACATCCCTATAATAGATGGAATCTATACCTCTTTTCTGTCTTTTAGCATGTGCATGCCCAAGTTTTTCCTGTAGTCATAGTAGCTTATTACTTTTGTTAGGTTAGGAGCAGTGTGAATTTGGTTTTATGCTACATTGGTGGACATTTTCCTAATAATTGACCTTTTTGATCTATCATTTTAATTTAGACCTGTTTAATTTGCATTACAGTTGTTTTGCGCATGATAAGCTTTGGATACGATTACCATTGGGCAAATAAAGATTCTCATTTTGACAAAAAGGTATTGAATTTATTTATTTATTCGTCAACTCTTTTATCTTTTTTTTAGTTTTTTTGGGTGTGGGGGGAGTTATTACTTGGAACCCTTTTCCTCATATTGCACTTCAAAATATATGTTGTTTTCCATTCACAATGTTAGAGAGTCCTTTTGAATCTTCTAACTTTGCTTCTTGGTATATTGATATTACTTAGCTTTCCAAATTCTTGGAATTGAAATTGTTAAACCATTTGATAGTGTAATTAAAGTAGAGGAGATCCTTTAGTTCTCATTTTCTTCATGATCCGAAGATGATCACATATATCATTATTTTCTCACAGCAAGCTTCCTGCTTTGGGAAAGTAATGATGCCCAGCGGTATTTTTGTGTAAATTTGATATGGTCTCTTTTTTCAGGTCTTTATTTTAATTTCTAACTATTGGTTTTAGGATGAGTCTTTATCTTGCTTTCGCCAATTTCTGCCTCTATATCTGTTCTTGTGTTAGTGCTACTCGAATTAACACGGCGAACCAAGTTCTCAGGTGTTACCATCCTTAGTTGTTGATTGACGTGGAATTGTATATTCTCCCTTTCTTAGATGGAACTCGACTTTGACAAAATAGAGCCTCTTAGATTTTTTAAGACTTCCTATTATCATCATATATCAGTTTTTTGAGTTTCTTGAAGACCTTTCAAGCTTTGAAAATAAAGCATGCATTCTGTAAATAACTGGTTGGAATCGTTTTAAGTTGGATTCCTCTATACTGCATAGGGATTGATATCAATTAAATAATTCTTTCAGTAGTTAGTTGTGTTTCCTGTACAGTTTTTGTTGATGACTTCTATTAGGAACACCTTGAGTGAGCGCAATGTTACCAATTGTGCAAACAAAAAGCTGTAATAGGCAAGAATATGTAATAGCCATTAAGTCGGGGAGAGTTATACTCTCCCTTGCCATGTTTTAGGTATCTAAAATTCCTTTGCATTTTAATCTCTCTCTCTCTCTCACCAAGTGCGTTTTTAGGATATGAGTATTAAAAGTCTAAAAACTAAGCAGTCTTATTTTTCTATTGATTTTAGAGTTATTATAAAAGTGATTTACGGATAGAGAGTGATGGGTTAGGAGAGTGGAATTAGGGTTAGAGAGATGGTACTAGGTATAAGCTAGAGAAAAGAATGGCATATGTGGGTAGAGAGTCCCACAAGCCTTTATATTAAAGGAAAAGAAATAAGTACATGTCCAACACTAACTACACACTATTATCCTACTAGAATAACACCCACACCAACACTCCCCTTTAAGCTGGAGCATACACATCAAACATCCTTGAAGAAAATGTCCTAAAGAAGAGAAAATCCAACAGCCAACGGAGAGGAACATACATCGATGAGCTCTAAAGTGTTAATTGTCCAACACTAACTACACTCCAGTATCCTACTACAACACACCCACACTAACACTCCCCTCAAGTTGGTGCATACACATCAAATATGCCCAACTTGACAGAAATGTCTTGAAGAAGAGATGGTCCAACGACCTTGCTAAATGTATCTGCCAACTGCTGAGAGGAGGATAATTAATGAGCTACAAAGAGCGACCCCAAACCTTTTCTCCAATCAAATGAATTTCAACCTCAATATGTTTGGTTCACTGATGCAATACACAGTCATAAGCAATTTTCTCAGCTGCTTCATTATCATAATGGAAAGACATAGATCCACTAATAGAAAATCCAACTCAGAAGAACGAAGCCAGAGAAGCTCATATGCACCATAAGCAATACCCTGATACTTTGCTTTCGCACTCGAGCGAGAGAACATGCTGTTGGTTTACTCTTCCATGCAACCAAGTTGCCTTGAAGAAAGACAGAGTAACTTAAGGTACACCAATCATTAGTGGCAGAATTAGCCCAGTCAACATCCGTATAGTCAGAGATATTAAGATGACCATGAGTGCAATATACAAGTCACGAGAGGGGCTAGATTTGAGATATTAGAGAATACAATGAACACCAGGAAGATGTGGAGTATGTGAGTCTACATGAACTGGCTCACCAAACTAACTACAAAAGTAATATCAGATCTAGTGAGAGTGATGCAAATCGGGCATAGAAAAAGCCGCTGGTACTCATGGGGATAGGAGAGAAGATTACCTTTTTCTCATGAAGTGAATTCTTCTGATTCATAGGAACATCGCAGACTTACATCCAAGCATAGTAGTATCATGAAGAAGATTAAGGGCATACTTCCCCTGTTAGAGAAATACCCCGTTCTTGGAGCGAGCAATCTCAAGACTGAGAAAAAACTTTAGAGTGCCCAAATCATGAACCTCGAAAGTGCGACGAAGCTCACTCTTCTTATAATACAAAGGAAGAATCATCTCCAATCAGAAGAATATCATCAATATATATAAGCAACATAGTACAACCCGCAAAACCCCAATGAATGAAAACAGTGAGATTTGAATGATACCTCTGAAAACCCATACAATAATCACACAATTAAACCAATGAAGCCAAAACTCGGGGTGACTGCTTCAAACTATATATAAATTTTCGATGTCGACAAACTTCCCCTGACTCCCTCTGAAGCAGTAGGCCAGGTAAAGGTTGTTATTATCTAATTATCTGTTCTTTCGTTGTACGGATATACATGGATATTGTACTTGGTGTATAAGCTAATAATGTGTATGGGTAATGAACTCTTTACCCTAAGTGTCTTCATCTCTCTTCTTCTCTTTCTTCTTCCTTCTCTCCTCCTGCCTAACCTTAACCCTAATTAACTATTATACACTTTAACTTGGTATTAGAGCAAGGTTCCTCTTACATCAATCCCATCACCTCCATTTCCATTGCTTAGGTCATCCTTAACGTTGCTGACTTTAGCATGACATCATGCTGACGTCAGCAGGGCCAAAATTTTGACCCCCAAAATCAAGAAATTTTTACATCATCCAAATCAGAAGTTGGGGCAGATTCATCTTTCCTTTTGCAATTTTTCGATTTGAAGCCATATCTTAAAATTTATTAGGGATCTATAGTTATCAACCAGTTCACTAGTTTTTGAGTTCCAGTCCTTTGTGTGATCTGATCAAATCTCGAATCCTAGTCGGTTTGGATTGGAATCCTTCCAAGGACTTACTATGCAAATGTTTTTATAGACTAATAAATATTTTCCACACGGTGATGATTTTCGTGCAAGATGGGGTTTATCGGCCTTTTTACAAAGGTTTGTTATCTCGTCTCTTAGTTCTGCTGGAAGACTGAAGGTAAAGCTTCGATTTCAAGTTACCAAAACTTTGTATGGTGGTTTTACCAACAATATTTCTGAGATAGTAAGATTGTCACTGTGTTAATAATGGCGTTGAAATCTTGAGGAGTTATTTGTCTGAAGAAATATGCAGTTGTGGGTATTGTGGTTCCGTATGCATTTGACCTGTTAAGAGGATCAGTTAATTCCGAGAATAAAAATGTTCGTGCCAGTATTCTGGGACATGAAGAATGTCCACCACTTGGCATAGTCTTCTCTCTATTATAGCATGAAGACAGTGTTGACTCGGAAATTTTGGAATTGGGAACTCTTTCTTCTTTCACTTAACCTTAAAAATCAGATAGAATAAATTAATAGAAGGAATTAGGAAAGGAGACACTATTTATAATTTTTTTTTAACAAATCCTACTCTAAATAGGATTTAAAGACCTAAGTTATGTCAGACACCTAGGTGGCTAGAAAAATATACTTAGTCCTCCTGGGTGGCGAGAAAAATATACTTAGCCACCTAGGTGGCGAGAGAATATATTTAGTCACCTAGGTGGTTAGAAAATATACGTAGCCACCTAGGTGGCTAAAAAATATATTTAGTCACCTAGGTGACTAGAAAATATACTTAGTCACCTAGGTGGTTAGAAAATACTTAGGTGGCTAGAAAATATATTTAGTCACCTAGGTGACTAGAAAAACATACTTAGCCACCTAGGTGGCTAGGAAAATGTACGTAGCCACCTAAGTGGCTAGAAAATATGTTTAGTCACTTAGGTGACTAGAAAAATATACTTAGCCACCTAGGTGGCTAGAAAATATACGTAGCCACCTAGGTGGTTAAATAATATATTTAGTCACCTAGGTGGCTAGAAAACATACTTAACCACCTAGGTGGCTAGAAAATATACGTAGCCACCTAGGTGGCTAGAAAATATATTTACTCACCTAGGTGACTAGAAAATATACTTAGCCAGCTAGGTGGCTAGAGAAATATACTTAGCCACCTAAGTGGCTAGAAAAATATATGCAGCCAGCTAGGTGGCTAGAGAAATATACTTAGCCGCCTAAGTGGCTAGAAAAATATATGCAGCCAGCTAGGTAGCTAGAAAATATATTTAGTCACCGAGGTGGCTAGAAAATATACGTAGCCACTTAGGTAGCTAGAAAATATACTTAGTCACATAGGTAGCTAGAAATATACGTAGCCACCTAGGTGGCTAGAAAATAATTTAGTCCCCTAGGTGGTTAGAAAACATGCTTAGTCACTAGGTGACTAGAAAATATACTTAGTCACCTAGGTGGCTAGAAAATATACGTAGCCACCTAGGTGGTTAGAAAATACACTTAGTCACCTAGGTGGATAGAAAAATATACTTCACCTAGGTGGCTAGAAAACATACTTAGTCACCTAGGTGACTAGAAAAATATATGTAGCCACTTAGGTGGCTAGAAAAATACTTATCCACCTAGGTGGCTAGAAAATATATTTAGTCACCTAGGTGACTAGAAAACATACTTAGTCACCTAAGTGGCTAGAAAATATGCGTGACCACCTAAGTGGCTAGAAAACATATTTAGTTAGCTAGGCGGCTAGAAAATACACTTAGTTACCTAGGTAGCTAGAAAAATATACTTAACCACCTAGGTGGCTAGAAAACGTACTTAGTCACCTAGATGGCTAGAAAAATACTTATCCACCTAGGTGGTTAGAAAATATATTTAGTCACCTAGGTGGCTAGAAAACATACTTAGTCACCTAGGTGGCTAGAAAAATAATTTTCCACCTAGGTGGCTAGAAAATATACGTAGCCACTTAGGTGGCTAAATAATATATTTAGTCACCTAGGTGGCTAGAAAACATACTTAGTCACCTAGGTGGTTAGAAAACATGCTTAGCCACCTAGGTGACTAGAAAATATACTTAGTTACCTAGGTGACTAGAAAAATATATGTAGCCACCTAGGTAGCTAGAAAAATAATTATCCACTTAGGTGACTAGAAAATATATGTAGCCATCTAGGTGGCTAGAAAACATATTTAGTCACTTAGGTGGCTAGAAAATACACTTAATCACTTAGCTGGCTAGGAAAATATACTTAATCACCTAGGTGGCTAAAAATATACTTAGTCACCTAGGTGGCTAAAAAAATATACGTAGTCACCTAGGTGACTAGAAGAATACTTATCCACCTAGGTTACTAGAAAAAATATTTAGCCCCTTAGGTGGCTAGAAAATATACGTAGCCACCTAGGTGGCTAGAAAACTTATTTAGTCACTTAAGTGGCTAGGAAACATACTTAGCCACTTAGGTGGTTATGAGAAAAGAATGGCGTACGCGAGAAGAATCTTTTCTCAATCCGCGTGAATACGAAAACTTACGCAGCTCTCTTAACCGTTCATTTCATGAAAACCTTACTGGAGCCGTAGGATCATAACTTGTATAACCGCTACCATAAATCTATAAATAGCAAACCTGTCCTCATTGCAAGGGATCTAAAAATTCTGACACGAGACCTCTACCGAAAATATCTCCGACTCTTCTGACAAAAGACTTTAGGGTATCTCTGAGATTCTGGCTATTCCTTTCTTCTTTTTTATTTTCTATTTTTAAAAGTGGACGGGAGGAATAAGTTAGGGTTAAGACATTTAGGATAAGGGCTACGGTCCTTACCTAAAAGTAATACGCTTAGGATAAGAGCTACGACTCCTCTTAAGTAGGATTTATGGTTGCAATTTGAGATTACGCGTTACGACTCGTACCTAATCTCTTGCGTACTTAGAAATAGTTAAGCCACGTGGGTACGACCCTGGGCATAACTCCTAGTACACTCGGATTGCATCCACGAATTTGATACTCATATGGGTTGCAATCATGAACCTGAAGAATGATTTCGGACTATAATTCTCAAAATATTCATCTATGATGATTAGAGTTTCCCTCGCTGTTCGGATCATCACTCACTCAGATGAGGGTTGGACCTCAACCTCAAGATCGGAAATTCTTTCACGGTGTACTTGTTGACTTTTGGTCAAATGATCATAATATGAGATCGTAATGAGATCCAACGGTGGATTTATAACGTATTGATTAGATCTTATGAATCTGGTCAAATCTAATGGTAGAATCGTTGACTTTTGGTCAAATGATCATAATGTGAGATCATAACGAGATCCAACGGTGGATTTATTACGTATTGACCAGATCTTATGAATCTGGTTAAATCCAATGATAGAATCGTTGACTTTTGGTCAAATGATCATAATGTGAGATTGTAACGAGATCCAATGATGGATTTATTACATATTAATCAGATCTTATGAATTTGGTCAATTCCAATGGTAGAATTGTTGACTTTTGGTCAAACGATCAAAATGTGAGATCATAATGAGATCCAACGGTGGATTTATTACATATTGATCAGATCTTATGAATTTGGTCAAATCCAACGGTAGAATCATTGACTTTTAGTCAAACGATCATAATGCGAGATCGTAACAAGATCCAACGATGAATTTATTACATATTGACCAGATCTTATCTAACGGTGGAATTATTGACATTTAGTCAAACGATCATACTGCGAGATTGTAACGAGATCCAACGGTGGATTTACCATATATTGACCAAATCTTAGGATATTGGTCAAATCTAACGGTAAAATCATTATAAAATCATCTATGATCATCAAATTTTAAGAAATTTGGCGATATCTAACTCATGATTAGACACTCTATCACTCACTGAAAGTGATAACTCTTTTGATAATCAGTTGCTCGAAGAATGAATTTGGTATTCGAACTCATCTTTGAGACCAGAGAACAAGAATTCGTTTTAAAACTCGTCCACGAGTTTCTTGCTTTAGTAATGACCCGTGCTTTTCGATCAGATGAAATTGGCTTTTGGTGGAGGGGTTTTCCCATCCGTCGTCCCCTATTTCATATTTCTCAAATCTCCGATGAAGATAGTCTGCTATGCATCTAGCTCATGACGGATTGAAGATGTCGATGAAGACTTAGAATTATAATTTTAATTTTGTTTATTTCAGAGATGTAATTACATTATTATTTTTTATTTAATAGCTTTTAATCAGAGGTATTCAATTTTGATGAAATTAACGGGGAATCGATTGCGATAGCCGAAAGTGTAAGGTCCGCCATTTTAATAAAACCCTTTCCTAGCGAGGGGAAATTTGTTATGATCGATTTGTGTTAGATTTATATCCTATGCAAATTTGTTGTTTACAATTTTCTAGCACGCCCGGTGGGACACACTTCTCTCATCTTTAAGCTACTTAATAAAACAAATTCTCTGAAATAAAATATGGGTATAATAAACTATAAAGCTTTGGTTATTCCATGATTTTTCATTTTAATAGGCTGGTTATTCCATGCAGATATTCACTGAATTTACTCCATCAAACAATTCAATGGCGTTTGGAAAGAATGTTGCTCACTCCTCTTCATCAGGAGTTCGCCGTGTGATGCGGCTCGACCTTAGACTGAGGAAGCCATACTCCGCCGATCAATCCGTCTTATGGCACGAGCCAATCTGCAGGAGTAATACGCTCAATAGGAAGAATTGGATTCTCCCAAATCCTTCACCAGTACTGACAACCCAGTTTATGGGGATTCAGACTCTATCTTTTCCGAAGATGAGTCCCCTGAGGTCCGATCGCGATCAGCCTCAGTGAGTCCACCAGGATCTCCGAGGTCTAATCAGTCATATCCGATAAATTCCCTGCGATCACCTGAGATAGCCAACCTGACTACATCACATGTTCGGATTATTGCTTCATTACCCATTACCCCTCGTTCCTCGAGCTCCCTTCAATTCAATCTTGACGGATCATCCGTCGGATTAGTGACTCCAGACATCCCTACGGTACTTCCAGTGATGGTTTTGACAACAGAAGAAAGCGCCAACATCCTTGAACAGCTAAAACAGATGCGCCAAAAAATCGCAGCTCGTGATGCATAGATAGCTGTGCTGATTGAGAGGGAATAATCGAAAAGAGACTGAAGAAAATATATCCCTCAACAAAGTCCAGAGCTTGATTTCCGAGAATATTAAAGGTTATCGGAAAGTGTTGGATAGTTCCCAGACATATCGCAAGCCGTATCCGCCAAAAATTGACGAAGTCCCGTTTCCACCTGAGTACAGACAACCAAAGTTCTCCCAGTATAGCGGCAGTGGTGCCCCACTCGAGCATTTGGCCCACTTCCTCTCAGCTTGTGGTGGCACTTCAAAAAGCAACACTTTGCTTTTGCGACAATTTGTGCAGACTCTTAAGGGAGCTGCATTCACATGGTACACGAAGCTTCCACCCGAGTCAATATCGACCTGGAAAGAGATGGAAGAGGCATTCCTGAAGAGATTCTTTAGTACTCATAGATCCGTAGGGGTCGCTGAGTTGTCACAATTGAAGCAACGACCAAATGAAAAGGTCATCGATTACATTACGCGGTGGAGAAACCTTAGCATCCATTGCAATCACAAGTTTGAAGAAGAAGCAGTACAAACGTGCCTGGCTGACATGAGACAAGAATTAGCAATCCCTTACTATGGACATTCCATGAGTTTCGAAGATCTCGCTACACAAACTTCAGAACTAGAAAGTTTCATCGGTTTAAACTCAAGGGGAAACCGAAAGGATCCTCCCAGAGGAACAGAACGAAAGACAGAAACATCCATATCTTATCCTGCGACGATAGCAATCGGCACCAAAGATCGTAATCAATTCGCTGTAACCAAGCGAATAGAAGGATCCAGAAACAATCAATCAAACAAAGCAGGTGGAGCCAGTAGTAGTTTTGCACCCTCTCAAAGATCAAACTTGTCTAAGGGTCAATCTCTGAAAGAAAAGAAAGATAAAAAGTATTCATTTAAGAATGAAGACATTGAGGGCATTTTCGATGACGTATATTGACGGTGGGATTATACAGCTACTGGAATTCCGCAGACCTGAAGAGCAAAATAAAACAAATGATCTACTATATTGTAAATATCATCGTGTGTTAGGACATACGTTGAAAGATTGTTTCATATTTAAAGATAAGGTCCATAGTCTTTTTGATTCTGGAGACATTACTTTTACTCCATAATCTCCTAAACAAGACAATGATGCATTGCCATGACAAATATGATCACCTTCGGGGGTTTTCCACCAGTTCCTATCCTTGACAAAAATCTGAACTCTGCACTTCCGGAACTTCATGAGTTCATTCTATCATGCAAGGACTCTGATTCGTCATTATCTGAGGATGAAGTAGGTCCTGCCTACTATATTAGCCGTCGCAGGAAGAGAGAATGGAAACAGAGGGATGCTGCCCGAAATAAGAAAGTACTGATAGAAAGCGAAACAACTTGTTTCTTGAAAGAACTGATGCAGAAAAATGGCTTACCTGATTATCAACATCTTGTTATTGGAGGCACATCAGGATGGATTGACGATGATACCCGGGAATGGAGGAAAACACCACCACCACCTCGTATGTCAGGTTCAGTCCCTTTACAAGATGCACCGACGCCTCGTCCGTCAGGTACAATTCCTTTACAAGATGATCCATGGGAAAAGGCGCTAGCCTACAATAGGCAGCAAGCACAGATATCAAAGACTTATGGAAAAAGAAAATCTCTCTCCCAGAATGGAACTGGGGTTGCGATACCAAGTCCTTTATAGAAGAAGCTCAAGGTAAGTGACGTGAGTTTAACTGGCAAGAGTCATATATGGCAGAATCGCCTGATTCCGAGGAGGGGAGTTGGCATGTGATTCCCAAGAAGAAGAGAATGCCTAAAGTCGAAGTTCCGTTAGAAACATCTGCAAATTTAAAGAAATCTGTGGTGAAGGTAAAAAGAGAAGTAAAAAGATTCCTTCGAATTATACTACACTCTAAATGTTGAAGGATCGTAGAGAACGGGAGAAAGGAAAGAAGGTTCAACCGGAACCTATGAAACCGCCGAAGAAAGTACAGAAGATGAAACTTGAACCGATGATAATTTCTTTTTCATCGTCATCATCCGAAGTGGAAATGGAAGAATTACAGCCGCTCACGTTGGGAGATTACATACCTCTCGAATTTTCTAAAACGTTCGGGAACCAACAAGAGCCAGACGTTGTTGATAGCAATGACACAACAGAAGGAATCAAAATCTTAGATCGATATTAACAAGAGTTAGATTAAAGATATTTGCATGAAGGATGTCATTAATTGCTCGTCTTCACCGGATTCTTCTGAAGGCAGCTCGTCTGATAATGAAGGTTGGCATAAAGTGGTTATTCCACGAAAAAAGAGCAAGTTGAATCTAATAATGTTCCTTCTTGCAACATGACTCAGATTGAAGAGGTAGATGCTATAGAGCAACGTATTGATTGCCCAGTTAAACCTTATCGATGTAAGCCAAAGAATCATCATGTTTCATCTACAGAAATTGTATCTCCACCCAAGGGTGCAGAAGGTGCCGATAAGACAACTAAGCAAGGAGAAACGTCGTTGTTCGACAAAAACTCCAAGAGTATCGATAAAGGTAAAGAAAAAGTAATTCCTGATGTAAATTATGATGTACCCTCTCATTTAAAGAAAGTGTCTGCTTTGCTTTCGGTGTATGATGCGCTTTGTTTGTCTAGTAGTTTAAGGAAAATGCTGATAAAAACTCTCTCTAACCTGGACAAGTCCATTGAGGAAGTTTGTCAGGTAGAGACTAGGTTGGAAGACTAAGTTTGTACGATCACATTTTCTGATGATGATCTCGAAACCAAACTTAAGTCACACAATAGACCCCTCTTTATATCGGGTCTACTTGAAGACGTTCGCCTTGCGAGACTTATGATAGATGGGGGGTTTGCTGTAAATTTGTTACCACTACATGTGCTACATAAAGTGGGACGAACAGTTAAAGACCTCTCACCCAGTACTCTCATGATTCAAGGTTTCAATCAAAATAAACAAGGAACCTTAGGATCTATTCACTTGCGATTAGATATCGAAGAACTTTCCTCTAATATCCAGTTCCATGTGATCGATGCTAATACATCATATAATGCGTTGTTGGGAAGACCCTGGTTACATCAATGTGAAGTTGTTCCATCCACACTCCATCAATGTTTTAAATATTTTCATAATGGCGAGCAAAAACGGGTAGCAACTGATCCACAACCCTTCCACCTATATGAAGCTCATTTTGCTTATGCAAAATTATATGAAATATCTACTTCATCTACACACACTAGTGACTTCGAGTTATTAGATGAATACTCACCATTATCCGAGTCCTCGCCACCTAGACAAAATTCACAGGAAGCAAGTTCTAAAACTCCTGTTAAGGAAACTATCCCTTTTAAAAGAAATCGATCTAAAAAGAAATCAGTTTCCTTCAAAACCCCGAAAGAAACCTACATACCCTTCATCTCAGATCCTTATTCCCAACCTCGGGAAACAATCATTCTTAATAAGAAAACAATCCCTCCAAAAGCCAACTCTCGTTTCAAAATTGTTAAAAACTTATTCCAAAACCTGGAACCTAGTTCCCCTCTACTGGACTCTTTCACCAAACCACTCACCCAAGTTGATTCGGTACCCATCCAGCCAGATTATAAGGATTCGAAAGAGCCTCTTCAATTTACACGATACAACAAAAAGGTAGTGAATATGATGAAAAAGATGGGATATGATCTCTCGAAAGGAGGAGGTCTAAAAGATGGAGTAAGAATGGTTGCACCTTTCGATGCGATACCATCTCGTGCACAGAAATGGGCAACCTATAACGATGGATATTTACATCCATTAAAAGATGGTCTCGGGCATAGGCCTACAATGATTCCCACAAAATATCTCGGATCCTATGTGATCTCTATCCCAGCCTCGGAAGAGCCTATTCCCGCTCCTCATCAGTTTGAAGAAGGAATACAAACCACCGTTGACGACCTACAAGAGGTCAACTTGGGAACTCTTGAAGATCCTTAAATTACTTATGTGAGTGCTGCACTCTCTGCAGAGGAAGTAACAACTTATACCGATTTTTTGAAGAAGAATCAAGATGTGTTTGCATGGACATATCATGATATGCCAGGATTAGATGTCAAAATTGCCGCTCACAAATTAGCTGTCAATCCTGACATTAAACCCGTTAAACAAGCTCAAAGGCGACTTCATCAAGATATAACCGTAAAGGTAGAAGCAGAAATCGACAAGTTAGTCAATGCCAGCTTTATCCGTGAAGTCAAATATCCGACATGGGTTGCTAATGTAGTCCCGGTCAAGAAGAAGAATGGTCAAATTAGGGTATGTGTTGATTTCAGAGATCTCAATGCAGCATGTCCCAAGGATGAATTCCCCTTGCCTATTTCAGAACTTTTGATTGATTCCATTGTCTGTTGTGAAACCATGTCCTTCATGGATGGATATTCCGGATACAACCAAATACGAATGGCACCTGGAGATGAAGAACTAACAGCTTTCCGAACCCCAAGGGGAATCTTTTGCTATAAAGTCATGCCATTTGGACTAAAAAATGCTAGAGCTACTTATCAACGTGCAATGACGAAGATATTCAAGGAATTGCTACACGAAACAATCGAATGCTACGTAAATGGCCTTGTAATAAAATCAAAGAATAGAGGTGATCACTTGGCCCACCTATATCAAGTATTTTGTAAACTCCGAAAGTACAACTTGAAAATGAATCCACTAAAATGCGCTTTCGGAGTCACTTCAAGGAAGTTTCTCGGATTTGTTGTTCAACATAGAGGTATACAAGTTGATCCAGCGAAAACCAAGGCCATCATAGAGATGCCACCTCCAAAGAACATTCATGAATTAAAAGGACTACAGGGAAGACTTGCGTATATCTGACGCTTCATATCAAATCTTTCAGGACGATGTCAACCATTCTCTCGTCTGATGAAGAAAGGGATCCCATTCGAATGGAATGAAGATTGTCAAAGGGCTTTTGATAGTTTGAAGGAATATTTATTGCATTCGCCAGTCTTGACTGCTCCAATTAAAGGAAAACATTTAATCCTATATATAGCAGTCATGGATAACTCGCTTGGGGCTTTGTTAGCTCAGGAGAATGAAGATAGTAAGGAAAACGACCTATATTACCTCAGCCGAACACTCATAGGAGCCGAAGGAAATTACTCATTTGTTGAAAAGAATTGCTTAGCTCTTATCTTTGCCTCGCAAAAGCTACGACATTATTTGCTAGATTATCTAATCCACCTGATAAGTAGAACGGATCCATTGAAATTTCTCATGAAAAAACCAGTTTTGTCAGGGAGACTTGCTAAATGGTCTTTACTCTTGTCAGAGTTTGACATAACTTTTGTACATCAGAAAGCTGTAAAAGGGCAAGCCCTAGCCGATTTTCTAGCCGCTCATCTGATTTCAGGGAATTTACCGTTATCCGAAGACCTACCAGATGAAGAAGTATATTATGCTGAAATAACAGAAAGATGGAAATTATATTTCGATGGAGCTTCGCAAGCGGCAGGAGTAGGCACTGGAATTGTATTTCTTACATCAAGTAACTTCCGTATTCCTTCACATTAACAAAATCCCTATCTAATAATGCTGCCGAATATGAGGCGTTAATCATTGGTTTAGAATTAGTCTTAGACATGGCCATTTACACTCTTGATGTATTTGGGGATTCTCAGGTCGTCATAAGACAGAAGGATCTTACACAGTTAGAAAAACAAAGTTAATACCATATCATCAGAAGATCCAAGAACTCCTTCCACAGTTCGAGAATATGCGGATTATGCCTATCCCGCGAAGTCAAAATAACCAAGTTGATGCTCTCGCAAAACTTGCAGCATCTCTGGCTTGTAAAAATGATGAAGTTGTTGAAATAAGAGTCGCAGGGAAAAGTGTCTTACCTTCCATCATGAGGAGATGCCAAATCGAACAGACAAATTCGGTCAATATTATATCCGCTTTTAAAGTTGAGAAACTAGTTTGGAGGTAAGAACTTATAGAATATCTTTAACATGGAAGACTGCCTTAAGAGGCATGCCACAAGGTCGAAATTCGTCGAAGGGCGAGTCGATTTGTATACTTCAATAATACTCTATATAAGAGATCGTTTGATAATATCCTATTAAGATGTCTTTCAACTGAAGAAGCTCAACAAGCCATGCAAGAAGTACATGCCGGTATTTGTGGGGCACATCAATCAGGCCCTAAGCTACATACCCGATTGAAACATTTAGGCTATTATTGGCCAACTATGGTGAATGATTGTATAGATTTTGCTAAAAAATGTCGGGTTTGCCAGATCCACGCTGATTTCATTCATTGTCCACCAGAACCCTTACACCTTACAGCTACGTCATGGCCTTTTGAAGAATGGGGTATGGACATCATAGGTCCAATACACCCCCATCATCTGCTGGACATAAGTTTATATTAGTTGCAACTGATTATTTTTCAAAATGGGCAAAAGCAGTAGCACTCAAAGAGGTTAAAGCCAACACAGTTGCAGACTTCATATGTACACATATCATTTACCGGTGCAGGATTCCTTCTCGTATCGTTAATGATAACGGCATACCATTCAAGAATAAAATGATAAACAAGTTCTGCGTTAAGTATCAAATAAAACAATGTTGCTCTACGATATACAACCCATCTGCAAATGGCTTAGCGGAAGCTTTTAACAAGACATTGGTCAAATTGTTGAAAACGACAGTTGCTAAAAATAAACGTGACTGGCATGAAAGATTGCAGGAAGCCTTATGGGCTTACAGAACGACTCATCGTACTCCTACACAGGCCACTCCATATGCATTAGTATTTGGAGGTGAAGCTTTATTACCCTTAGAGGTCCAGATTCCTTCTTTAAGAGTAGCATTAAGTCACAATCTCACCAAAGAACAAAATGCCGCACTCAGGTTCTCAGAACTTGAAGCCTTGGATGAGCGTAGGCTCAAAGCCCAACAAAGCTTGGAGGCATACCGTGCTCGCATGTCAAATTCATTCGAAAAGAAGGTGAAACATCGATCCTTTAAGAAAGGGGACCTGGTCCTTACTGTTCATCGCCCTATGATTGTTACCCGGAAAACTTCATGGAAATTTGAGCCTAAATGGGAAGGACCTTTTGTAATAGAAACTGCCTATTCAAATGACACTTATATATTGATTGATGTAGAAGGAAATGAATCTCCTCCTATTAATGGTTGCTTTCTGAAGCGATACTATCCATAGGTATGTTTATATGTTATCTCCTTCTCGCATGAGGATAAACTACGTAAGGTTTGTACTTAGGTACATTGTTAATGTAAACAACATAGGTATGTTTATATGTTATCTCCTACTCGCATGAGGATAAACTGCGTAAGGTTTGTACTTAGGTACATTGTTAATGTAAACAATATAGGTATGTTTATTTGTTATTTCCTACTCGCATGAGGATAAACTGCGTAAGGTTTGTACTTAGGTACATTGTTAATGTAAACAACATAGGTATGTTAATATGATATCTCCTACTCGCATGAGGATAAACTCCTAAGGTTTGTACTTAGGTACATTGTTAATGCAAACAACATAGGTATGTTTATATGCTATCTCCTACTCGCATGAGGATAAACTCCTAAGGTTTGTACTTAGGTACATTGTTAATGCAAACAACATAGGTATGTTTATATGCTATCTCCTACTCGCATGAGGATAAACTGCGTAAGGTTTGTACTTAGGTACATTGTTAATATAAACAACATATGTATGTTTATATGTTATCACCTACTCGCATGAGGATAAGTTGCGCAAGGTTTGTACTTAGGTACATTGGTAATGTAAACAACATAGGGATGTTTATATGTTATCTTCTACTCGAATGAGGATAAAACTGCGTAAAGAATGAAACAATAGAGGTTGACTTCTTCAAAATTTGAGTAATATATATATATATATATATATATATATATATATATATATATATATATATATATATGTATGTATCGATTATTCAAAGAAAGGGAAAATGTATAACAAATATGAAATTCAACCAATCAAAAGAATTCGTGAAATAAACATGAATCTTATTTGTCAGATCTGCCCGGGTAGCCAAAGTAGATCTTTCGAATTTAATTTTGACCATCCGATCTACATTGAGGTCGATGATCAATATAAAATCAACCTCATAATTTTTTTTGATTTTTAGAAAATATTTCTAAGGATGTTTCGATCTCTGTAAATGTCCCAAAATCAGTCAGATCTGTTAGGGTAGCCAAAGTAGATCTTTCAGATTTAATTTCGACCACCTGATACATTGAGATCGATGGTCAATATAAAATCAACCTCATAATTTTTGTTGATTTTTAGAAAATATTTTTAGGGACGTTTTATCTTTGTAAACGTCCCAAAACTAGTCAGATTTGCCCGGGTAGCCAAAGTAAAACTTTCAGGATTTAATTTCGACCATCCGATCTACATCGAGATCGATGGTCAATATAAAATTAACCTTATAATTTTTGTTGATTTTTAGAAAATATTTTAAGAACGTTTCGATCTCTGTTAACATCCCAAAATCAGTCAGATCTGCCCAGGTAGTCAAAGTAGATCTCTCGGATTTAATTTCGACCACCCGATCTACATCGAGATCGATGGTTAATATAAAATCAACCTCATAATTTTTGTTGATATTTAGAAAATATTTTTAAGGGCATTTCGATCTCTGTAAATGTTCCAAAATCAGTCAGGTCTGTCCGGGTAGCCAAAGTAGATCTTTCGGATTTAATTTTGGCCATCCGATCTACATTGAGATCGATGATCAATATAAAATCAACCTTATAATTTTTGTTGATTTTAAGAAAATATTTTTAATGACGTTTTGATCTCTGTAAATGTCCCAAAATCAGTCAGATCTGCCTGGGAAGCCAAAGTAGATCTTTCGGATTTAATTTTGACCATTCGATCTGCATTGAGATCGATGGTCAATATAAAATCAATCTTATAATTTTTGTTAATTTTTAGAAAACATTTTTAAGGACGTTTCAATCTCTGTAAATGCCCCAAATCAGTCAAGTCTGCCCAGGTAGCCAAAGTAGATCTTTCGGATTTAATTTTAGTCATCCGATCTACATTGAGATCGATGATCAATATAAAATCAACCTTATAATTTTTGTTGATTTTAAGAAAATATTTTTAAGGACGTTTTGATTTCTGTAAATGTCCCAAAATCAGTTAGATCTGCTCGGGTAGCTAAAGTAGATCTTTCGGATTTAATTTTGACCATCCGATCTACATTGAGATCGATGGTCAATATAAAATCAACCTTATAATTTTTGTTGATTTTTAGAAGATATTTGTAAGGACGTTTCGATCTCTGTAAACGTTCCAAAATCAGTCAGATCTGCCCAGGTAGCCAAAGTATATCTTTCGGATTTAATTTTGACCATCCGATCTATATTGAGATTGATGGTCAATATAAAATCAACCTTATAATTTTTGTTGATTTTTAGAAAATATTTTTAAGGACGTTTCGATCTCTGTAAATGTCCCAAAATCAGTCAAATATGCTCGGGTAGCCAAAGTAAATTTTTTGGATTTAATTTCGCCCACCTGATCTATATTAAGATCAATTGTCAATAGAAAATCAATTTCATAATTGTTATCAATTTATTAAGGTTCATAAATTTTAATCGGATCATCTAAGAGATTTAGAAGATTCATCTTAATAGTTAAAGAGCGTTCTCGTAAGAATCGCAAATCCAATCTAGGAGATTCATCTTGATAATCGGAGAGCGTTCTTGTAAGAATCGGAAATCCTAGAATCATAAATCAGTATACAGTATTCCCGTAGGAATTACAGTTTGATTAACCTCGAAATAAAAAAAAATCATCCCTTGAAATCTCTCAGATTGAAATAAGATCATCCGATGGACCCAATTTTTTTTTCAAAATTTCAATGATCAAATCTCCGTAGAGAATATGATCATTAGTCAGATTTCGATTAATCGAATCTCCGTAGAGAATACGATCATTAGTTAGTAGTAAAATTCTCATAAGAAATAAAAATTTATATCGATTTTTATAAATTTTTTTATGGTTTTCGTTTTAAAAAAATAATCATAAAATAATAATAATAATAAAAATTGAGGAGGCACCTGTTGACTCGAAAATTTTGGAATTGGGAACTCTTTCTTCTTCCACTTAACCTTAAAAATCGGATAGAATAAATTAATAGAAGGAATTAGGAAAGGAGACCCTATTTATAGTTTTTTTTTAACAAATGCTACTCTAAATAGGATTTAAAGTCCTAAGTTATGTCAGACACCTAGGTGGCTAGAAAAATATATTTAGCTTCCTAGGTGGCGAGAAAAATATATTTAGTCACCTAGGTGGCTAAAAATATATTTAGTCACCTAGGTGACTAGAAAACATACTTAGCCACCTAGGTAGCTAGAAAAATATACTTATCCACCTAGGTGGCTAGAAAATATACGTAGTCACTTTGATGACTAGAAAATATATTTAGTCACCTAGGTGACTAGAAAAATATACTTAGCTATCTAGATGGCCAGGAAAATATACGCAACCACCTAGGTGTCTAGAAAATATATTTAGTCACCTAGGTGGCTAAAAAAATATTCTTAGCCACCTAGGTGGCTAGAAAATATACGTAGCCACCTAGGTGGTTAAATAATATATTTAGCCACTTAGGTGGCTAGATAACATACTTAGCCACTTAGGTGGCTAGAAAACATACTTAGCCACCTAGGTGGCTAGAAAATATATTTAGTCACCTGGTGGCTAGAGAAATATACTTAGCCACCTAGGTGGCTAAAAAAATATACTTAGCCACCTAGGTGGCTATAAAATATATTTAGTCACTTAGGTGGCTAGAAAACATGCTTAGCCACCTAAGTGGCTAGAAAATATACTTAGTCACTTAGGTGGCTAGAAAAATATACGTAGACACCTAGGTGGCTAAAAAAATATTTATCCACCTAGGTGGCTAGAAAATATATTTAGTCACTTAGGTGGCTAGAAAATATACTTAGCCACCTAGGTGGCTAGAAAATATACGTAGCCACCTAAGTAGCTAGAAAATAATTTAGTCCCCTAGCTGGCTAGAAAACATACTTAGCTACTTAGGTGGCTAGAAAAATATACGTAGCCATCTTGGTGGCTAGAAAAATACTTATGCACTTAGGTGGCTAGAAAAAATATTTAGTCACCTAGGTGGTTAGAAAATACACTTAGTCTCCTAAGTGACTAGAAAAATATACTTAACCATCTAGGTGGCTAAAAAACATACTTAGTTACCTAGGTGGCTAGAAAAATACTTATCCACCTAGGTGGCTAGAAAATATGTTTAATCACCTAGGTGACTAGAAACACACTTAGTCACCTAGGTGACTAAAAAAAATATACGTAGCCACCTAAGTGGCTAGAAAAATACTTATCCACCTAGGTGGCTAGAAAATATATTTAGTCACCTAGGTGGCTAGAAAATACACTTAGTCACTTAGGTGGCTAGAAAAATATACTTAATCACATAGGTGGCTAGAAAACATACTTGGTCACCTAGATGGCTAGAAAAATATACGTAGCCACCTAAGTGGCTAGAAAATATATTTAATCACCTAGGTGACTAGAAAATATACTTAGTCACCTAGGTGGTTAGAAAACATACTTAGTCACCTAGGTGGCTAGAAAAATACTTATCCGCCTAGGTGGCTAAAAAATATATGTAGCTACCTGGTGGCTAGAAAACTTACTTAGCCAACTAGGTGACTAGAAAATATACTTAGTCACCTAGGTGGCTAGAAATATACTTATACACCTAGGTGGCTAGAAAATATAGATAATATATTTAGTTACCTAGGTGGCTAGAAAATACACTTAGTCACCTAGGTGGTTAGGAAAATATACTTAACCACCTAGGTGGCTAAACAACATACTTAGTCACCTAGGTGGCTAGAAAAATATACGTAGCAACATAGGTGACTAAAAGAATACTTATCCACCTAGGTGACTAGAAAAAATACTTAGCCACCTAGGTGGCTAGAAAATATACGTAGCTACCTAGGTTGCTAGAAAACTTATTTAGTCACCTAGGTGGCTAGAAAACATACTTAGTCACCTAGGTGGTTATGAGAAAAGAATGGCGTACGCGAGAAGAATCTTTTCTCAATCCGCTTGAAGACGAAAACTTACGCAGCTCTCTCAACCATTCATTTCATGAAAACCTTACTGGAACCGTAAGATCATAACTTCTATAACCCCTACCATAAATCTATAAATAACAGACCTGTCCTCATTGCAAGGGATCTAAAAATTTTGACACGAGACCTTTGCCGAAAATATCTCCGACTCTTCTGACAAAAGACTTTAGGGTATCTCCGAGATTCTGGCTATTCCTTTCCTTTTCATTTTTATTTTCTATTTTTAAAAGTGGACGGGAGGAATAAGTTAGGGTTAAGACATTTAGGATAAGGGCTACGGCCTTTACTTAAAGGTAATACGCTTAGGATAAGAGCTACGACTCCTCCTAAGTAGGATTTATCATTGCAATTTTGGATTACACGTTACGTCTCGTACCCAATCTCTTGCGTACTTATAAATAGTTATGTGACAACCCGGATTTCGGCACCCCGAAACACGTGCCATCAGCATGATCCTCTAGACCGTGCCCCAAGGTTATGTATAGAACATTGGTATAACAAGCAAAATCAATAAAGTAACCTGCATTAATAATATATTATTCTCTATAATGACGAGCTCAAAAGCAGTTCTCATTCCATGCCAAGGTATGGACAAAAGAACTGGCCCGAACCATCGGTGATACAACCAGGTCACCCCAGATGGTTCGCCAAAAAGAATGTCAAAGTATAATTACATTGTTTATCAAAATAAAGGCTTGACATACCAAGCCGTACAATCTGCTCTCAAAACTGACTCTCTATCAAAGTACACAGCAAAGTCTTCTAGAAGAAGTCCTCGGGAGGAGCCTCCAACTCGTCCCCAGGCACGTAATCCAAATCACCCGGATCTACGCCTCCCGAAGCCTCGGCCGCAGCTAATAGTGAACCTACGACGTATAGTCTGAAGGGTGAGCTACATCCTAGCTCAATAGGAAACAACACAATGAACATATAAGTCAAAATCTCACATATATTCCATGATATTCTAAGCATGATGTATCTATGCACTTGCTGGAAAAATAGTTTAAAAGATGGCAATTTGCATTTAAATTTTACTGGTAGTTTACATGTTTCACTTTACTATTAATTTATCATGAATGACATTGAACAGGCCTAAAGCAAAACTTACATCTTCTACTTAAGTAATCCCCGAGCAATATAGCATCGAGCCCCGATAGGATACCCTCCATCGTCGTCTAAATAGACAGTAATTATATGTATTCCATGGGAATACGACCCAAGCCCCTTTCTCAATAGGCGGCGAGGTTAAATCTCATTTCAACATCCCTGAGATGTGCTTGCTGTGTACGGATAGACCTCCGCACTGGTGTATGGATTGGCCGCCGTACCGGTCACGGATATCCTGCCGAGTCAGTCGTGGGTATCCCGCCACGTCGGTGGGGTATCGTAATAAACCTCAAATAACAAGAATAACATATGTTTTACATATAGTTGTTCACCATGTAAATGTGCTATCGTATATCAGTTAGGCCTTAACAGTAGTTATTCAATCTTGCTTACATCCCTGGGATGTCTAAATTACTTGCATCACACTGATGCCTTTTGTTACTTTCTCATCCCCTGGGGATGTCTCATTCTCATTTGATTTCTTGGTCTCAGTTAATCGCATCACATAGATGCCTTTATCACTTTCTTGGTATCACACACGCACCCTTTTTACAAAGATTTACACAGTTAAAACATTTTCAGTTTGAGTTCTATATCACTACATACATGCTCTTGCAATTAAAGTACATGTTCAATGTGTTCCCTACCTCAGGTCTCAGAAGGTCCAAGCATCAAGGTCCCACGCGGCTCCTTATGTCTGCTTTCACACATACCACCTATGGTACATCATAGCACATGCAACACATCACTAAAGATGCAATAGAGAAGGTCCTAGACCCTCCATGAACCTCAAGGTCAAATTAGAAAGTCAAATGAAACTGCCAAAATCGATTAATCGATTAATCGAACCCTAAATCGATTAATCGATTTCCAAAATCGATTAATCGAACTCCAAAATCGATTAATCGATCCCAAATCGATTAATCGAAATCCCGAAAATGGTAAAGTCGATTCTCAAATCGAGTAGTTGAAAATCCGAAATCGATTAGTCAATCCCAAATTGATTAATCGAAATCCAGAATCGATTAATCGATTTCTCAAATCGATTAGTCAATTTCCCCAAGTCTTATTTCTCCAGCCATTGGAGGTACCCAGTTGATTAGTCGATTTCCAAATCGATTAATCGACCTTCAAAATCGATTAATCGATTTCCAGATCGATTAATCGAAATCGGGCATCCTTGACTTTTCAACTTCTAGACCAAAATCGATTAATCGATTTTCAAACTCGATTAATCGATTTGGCCAGATTCAGCCCCTTTTCGGGCAGTTCTTTCAAATATTTTCCTTATCAAATTTCTTTCCTTTCTAGGTCTTTAATCTATCATTCTAACTATGCTTGACTGAATTAAACTCATCAAATCTTTATGTATTGAAATCTAATAAAACTTACCTCAATAAATCCCTTAAAGGATTGATTTGTTGGGTTTGATGGCTAGGGTTCCAGCTTTTCGCTTCAATGGCTCCTCATGCGTTGAATCCAACATTCAATGCTCTAATCTCCTCTTGATTTGCATTAACTCCTAGCTCAATAACTCCTCTTGGTTTCTCTCTCTCTCTCTCTCTCTCTTCTTAACTCTCTTTCACCAACCAAATAAAGCAAACTAGGTTTATTTAAAACCCTTATATCCTCTCTCCAGCTTGTGTGTTAAACACATACACCAGAGATAGGTGTGCATGACCACTAATTCACACTATACACTACACTTAGGTCACACTAATCTTACATTAGTACATAACTTCATGAGTCCACTGTTTGACCATCACTTGGTCAACCCTAGGACCAGTCGGGCACGGATCCCGAGATCACCATTTAACGCTGAAATTTTTGGGATATTACAAGTTAAGCCACGTGGGTATGACCATGGGCATAACTCCTAATACACTCCGATTGCAACCACGAATTCGATACTCATACGGGTTACAATCATGAACCCGAAGAATGATTTCAGACTATAATACCCAAAATATTCATCTATGATAATTAGAGTTTCCCTTGCGGTTCGGATCATCACTCCCTCAGATAAGGGTTTGGACCTCAACCTCGAGATTGAAAATTCTTTCACGGTATACTTGTTGACTTTTGGTCAAACGATCATAATGTGAGATCGTAACGAGATCCAACGGTGGATTTATTACGTATTGACCAGATCTTATGAATCTGGTCAAATCTAATGGTAGAATCATTGACTTTTAGTCAAACGATTATAATATGAGATCGTAACGAGATCTAACAGTGGATTTATTACATATTGACCATATCTTATGAATTTGGTCAAATTCAATGATAGAATCATTGACTTTTGGTCAAATGATCAAAATTTGAGATCATAACGAGATCCAATGGTGGATTTATTATATATTGACCAGATCTTATGAATTTGGTTAAATCCAACGGTAGAATCGTTGACTTTTGGTCAAACGATTATAATACGAGATCGTAACGAGATCCAACGATGAATTTATTACGTATTGACCAGATCTTATCTAACGGTGGAATCATTGACATTTGGTCAAACGATCATACTGCGAGATCGTAACGAGATCCAACGGTGGATTTACCATATATTGACCAAATCTTAGGATATTGGTCAAATCCAACGGTAAAATCATTATAAAATCATCTATGATCATCAAATTTTAAGAAATTTAGCGATATCTAACTCATAATTAGACACTCTATCACTAAAAGTGATAAGTCTTCTGATTATTAGTTGCCCGAAGAATGGATTTTTTATTCGAACTCATCTTTGAGACCAGAGAACAAGAATTCGTTTTAAGACTCATCCATGAGTTTCTTGCTCCAGTAATGACTTGTGCTTTTCGATCAGATGGAACCGGCTTTTGGAGGAGGGGTTTTCCCATCTGTCGTCCCCTATTTCATATTTCTCAAATCTCCGATGAAGATGACTTACTATGCATCTATCTCATGACGGATTGAAGATGTCGATGAAGACTTAGAATTAGAATTTTTGTTTTGTTTATTTTAGAGATATAATTACATTATTATTTTTATTTAATAGCTTTTAATCAGTGGTATTCAATTTTGATGTAATTAACGGGGAATCGATTGCGATACCCGGAAGTGTAAGGTCCGCCATTTTAATAAAACCCTCTCCTAGCGAGGGGAAATTTGTTATGATCGATTTGTGTTAGATTTATATCCTACACAAATTTGTTGTTTACAGACAGCATATGGCAACTTATGCAAATGTTTGTAAATGCTTTTGAGCGCTATGCTATTCCCTCCTTTTCTGAGTTTCGCCATGGTGGTGGTAGATCCAGTGGAAGAGGGGGACGAGGCTGGAGTAGCATATCACAAGAAGAAAAAGAGAAGTTGAAGTGTACCCATTGTGAAAGAAAGGGACACCTAAGAGAGACGTGTTAGGACATGGTTGGGCGCCCGAAGTTCCCGTACTTGCCTTTGTTGCTGACGATGGATCTACCTAGACACTTACTACATCTACTCCAGCTGTTCAACATCCATCGGCTATGCCCCCAACTTCAGCCACTCTTACATAGAGAGTGTACCAAGATCTTATGCACAGAGGTCGTGGTGGTAAGCAAGCCTCATTCTTCCTCTACCTTGCGGAGACGGGTATCATTGGATTTGTACACGTCTCATCTTCATCACATTTACCCTGTATCATTGATTCAGGGGCTATTGATCAGATGTCCAGTATGTAATCAATATTTGATTATATTATGCCTCTATCATCTCCATGTAGTATTTGTGTTGCTGATAATTCTCTTGTCCTAGTAGTGGAGTAAGGCAATGTATATGTTGGTCGTCTTTCTTTTGATTCGACACCAAATATTCCTAAAATGGCTATGAATCTCCTTTCAGTCAGTAGAATCATTGTCCAATGAACTGCAATGTAATATTCGTTCCCTCATATTGCCTTTTCCAGGGCCTGACTACGAGGGAGAGATTTGATGGTGGTTGTGAGGCTAGGAGCCTCTATGTCTTTGAAGAAAAAAGGGTTCTGATATTGATGAGTACACTCGTTATACAACTGAGTTTTTTATGAGAACCAAAGAAGTTAATTCTGCCTTTCCTTTCTATCATAAGATGGTTCAAACTCATAAGCATGTGTGAAGGTCTTAAGATTAGATAATGGGGTTGAGTACTCCTCCAAGCAGCTCTAATCTTACCTTCGCTCTTATTGAGGGTGACCTGAAGCAACCCAAACAGTTCAAGGGATAGAAATGATATCTATGACTGAGAAAATCCCTGTAGGATGGAGACAAAGTCCGATATGTTACATATTGGCCAAAGGGATATTGGGAAGTACATTGGCGAAATCACTCGTATTGAGCTATAAGCAAGTCAAAGTCTGAAGGAATCTGACTATCGGTAGGAATATAGTAGCACCAGGAGAAGCAGGTCTAGGCAAATGAAGCCGTGAAGGACGAGGAATGCTCATGGGAGCAACCTACGTGGAAGACTGGGCTGGGGTGTAAGAGAGGGAGGCCCGTGCCATCTCTGGTGAGCATAAGTGATACCATAATCCGTTTGTTGCTGTGACGGACAAGAAGCAAAAGTAATAGGAATGGGTAGGGGAGGAATGGAAGCAGACTCGAAAGGTCTTGGAGAAAGGCGAAATGAGCCAGAAGGGAAATAAGGTACTGTCTCGAAGTAGGTAACATCTATGCAAGCGAAGAAATAGCAAGATGAAGGATCATAACATTTATACTCCTTAGATGCACTGAAATAAACAACAAATATAAATCGAATGACCTTATCATCCAACTTTTTTCGACTAGGACAAAGGTCCTGAACAAAATATGTGCATCCAGAATTCTAGATACACAAGGTTCAATAGGAAACAAATGATTATGGACACACCAAGTCAGATAAGGAGTATGGCCATCCAATATACAAGGAGTTCAATTAATAAAAAGAAACAGGTATGGAAAGCCATCGGTCAATAGGGTTTAGGCATATGCATACCACACAACAAAGATCAAGCAACTCCAACAAGATGTCCATTCTTATGCACCATTCTGTTGATGAGAGTAAGGACATGAGAACTGATGACCAATACCATGCTTCTAGAAAACCTAGAAAAAAGAATGGAAGTGGGAGGTATACTCACCTCCATTATCAGATTGAGGGCCTTTAGAGTGGACCTGTACTGAATACATGTCATAGCATTAAATTCTTGAAACTTAGGAAAACCTTCGCCCTTGGATTTGAAAAGTTGAACCCAAGTATTACGATTGTGATCATTAATAGAAATAACAAAGTGATCCGGAACAAATGCTAAACTCTAATTAATGCGAATTTAGGATTAACCTCAGATTAAATTGAATAACGGATATATTCGAAATTGCCCAAACACATAAAATAATTCAATTAAAACAATCAAATTAATTCCATTTAGCGTTTGCATATATTAAATTTCCCAATCTAGAAAAATGGATCCGATGAAGGACTCGATTTTTGATCTAGTTTAGGGTACCAAGCGATAATTATGGTATCGTCTCTCGACTCCTCTAGGGTTTGAATAAATAAGGCTCGAAAGATTAAGGCAAATAAAAGGGTAGAGTCAAAGATATAAATTGATAAAGATTTGGGAGTTTTGGATTTTATCAAAGCAAATAGGGGGGATATTACCAGACAATAATGAGAGAAAAGATAAAATAGAAGGATAAGATCCAAAGCTTCACACAAAGGTTCTGAGGCTTCACACCAAGGCTGTACGTCGGCTTTCACAGCAAGTCGCACGAGAAATGAAGATTCACTCCTCAGGGTTTTGAAAGATTCACTCTTTCGATAAAAAACTCTTCACAAGTTTTCTAGGCTTTGCACAAAAGCAAGCTCTCAATTTTCATTCATTCATCATTAACTATTACAAAGCTATAAGGACCTTAGTGGCCTCAAAAAAGAAAACCCTAAAACAACTAAACACTAAAAAAAAGGCAAGTTTGCCCAAAATAACTAAAATCCATCTTTTGGCAGATCTGGCCACGCGACAAATCGATCGATTGAAAATTTCGAATCAATCAATTGACTGAGAAAAGCAATTCGCCAAAAGCTTTGAGGCCTCTGGCCTCAATCGATCGATCGATCTCAACACGCCCAAATTCGACGCTCTTGATCTTGATGTCCCCATCACAAAGTACTTAGAAGTAACAAGTAAAAGATCCCAAACATCCTAATGAACAAGCTCAGAAGGGGAACTGCATCTATGCATGTGAGATGGGAACACATTCCTAACGTGTTTACAAAGTTCACAAGTTCTAGATTGAAATTTGACCGACTTGGAAGGAGATCTAAATGAAGAAATCAGTACATAAGGATTGAAATCCAACATGCCCAAGTTTGGCATGCCACGCTAAAACAATAGAAAACGGAAAACTAGAGGTATCATAAGTAGCAATAGGAGCAGATGAATCAAGGTTCGCATCAAAGTAGCATAACCCTCCTCTCTCAACACCTCTACCAATGATCTTCTTCATAGTCAACTCTTGAAACATGCAATGAGAAGGATAAAATGGAACAGCACAATTCAATTGTCTTGTAAGACTATCAACAGAAAGAAGATTAGTAGAGAGGCGAGGAACTTGCAATTCATGAGAAAGAGATGATGATACCAGTATGGTTACCTCCCCCAAGTCAAAGAGCCATTAGCCAAGTGAACCGTTATCAAAGTGAACAGAGAAATATACAAAGAAAAAACGCTATGACCACTGTGTCATATGGTCAGTAATTCCTGAGAATCACCTAGCGAGAAGATGGTTGGCAAGGTTGTCGTGGTAAAAGTAGAGGAATAAGGTTGCCCTGGAGGCACACTGGCAGAGAAAGGGGAAGAGGAACACAGTAAAAAAACACCAAATATTAAGTCACAATGCAGCCCAAATGTATCCAAAACACAACATTTCAGACCATTGTTACACCACTCACATCATTGCCCACAAATAGCACAATAGAGGGCACAAAATACCAATGACATTGATAGGAATCATGATATCCAAAAATTGGCTCTAATCAGAATTAGCATCGCGATTCCAATTACAAACCATAGGAGAAATGTTGATATTCAGAAATTTTGATATTACAAACACAATTACAGTCCTTTATCAGGAGTACAAATATAAAACATTAACCAATGAAGAAAAACATGATATATCCACTAAGTTTGAAATTCTCATAAAATTCCACAGCCAGCCAGTTTCTAGGAGTAAGCAATCCATCATCATAATCATCATGATCATCATCAGCACAGCCTTATTCCATCTGTTTGGGGCCCACATTTTGAGCCCTATTTCTCCACTCGTTTCTGAACAACGCAAGCTCTTAGTAACTTCACAAATCACAATCCTTCATGTCCCTTCTCCCCTCCAGGTTTTCACTGGTGTACCTCGTAATAATGGTAAATATCTTCACATAATCACCACAAGTAATCCACAGCCAGCCAATCACTAGTCTGAAATTGGTATGGAACTCACTAGGCTAATCAATGGGCTGGGCCGGGCTGTGTTCAGCCAGGATTTTGATAATGCACGATTATTTTCCACCCTAAAAATTAGGCCCGGATTCAGCTCGGATATAAAATCGGCCCTAGCTCGACCCGAGTAAAATCGGGCTCAGGCTTTTTTTTAAAGTCCAAACCTGTTCTGAACCTGGTTTGGCCCAGCCTGGCCTTTTGCCTTAATGTCATCGGGCTTGGCATGTTCGGGTTGATTGTTGGTTGACCCCGTTATTTTTTACCCTAAATATCAGTCCCAAATCCGGCCTGGATACAAAATCGGGCCGGGCTCGACCCGAGTGTTTTCACGCTGGGTTTTTTATTCAAGCCCAAGCTCGACCACTTCCGGGTTGGGTCGGGCGGGGGCCGTGCTGAAGCTCGACCCATTGACATCCCTAGAACTCAAAACCACAGTAATTGACCACATTAATAGTTCATATCTACAAGTAAGACGAAATAGAGTATTAGGTGGTCGTATAACTCTTCAAAAATCACAATTTGATCGAAACTAACCTTGAACACTGAAAAAATTACATAAACAGGCTTAGAGTGCTATTAAATACTGCAAACATGTCTCACATTCACTGTTAGGTACACAAACTACCATTTTAGTGAAAAAACCAAAAATTGATCCATAAAACAGGAAAATAGGGTTCTTACTGCAATAGCTCCACCAATATTGATTTGCTCGTAGATCTGGCAAAAACAGATTATTCAAGGAGAAAAATCAATCTACTCGTTGAAAAGGTTCTCTGATCCAATGGTTTGATAAAGCCGAAGGCCCCAAAAATCGTGAAAATGTTTCTTTTTAGGAAAAGAAAAATTAACATATCTCTATCTTTTCCCAAATAATCCAGAAAAATAATGACAACTAGGGGTATAATAAACTTTACCAAATGATGTCCATTTCGAGTCAAACGTATCAACCGATTGACCTAGGGCTGACCCCAACACTCACATGCTAACGCCGTCAAATGATGTGGCACAGGTGCAGGTCAAGGTTGGATCTGTTTGCTCTGATACCAAGAAGTGATTTAGGGTTAGAGAGTGATTGATTAGGAGAGTGGAATTATGGTTAGGGAGATGGTATTAGGTTAGAGAAGAAAGAAAGAAGAGATAATATGAGAGAATGGCATACATGGGTAGAGAGTCCCACAAGCCTTTATATTAAGGAACATAAATAATTACAAGTATGTCCCAACACTAACTAGACACCATTATCCTGCTACAATAACAACCACACTAACAATTATTTAGCGAGTATGAGAGAATTACCAAAGGGATTTCTCACCACTTTTTTAGGATTGAACTTTACTAAACCACATGGACTGTCATAGATAGGGAGATGAGATAGGTAATTTTCTATTTTTTTTAAAGTTCTTATAATTATTTCTTCTTACTGTAGGCCGGTATAGAAATTAAAAATAGAGAAGTACTCTTTTGTTTGTTCTGTGGGATTGTTATGTAAGACAAAACAAAGGGGACATGCTCCTATAATGCTGCTGTTTTTATACCTATAAAATTTCAAAAGTCGAGACTATTGGATTCTCTTGTAATCTTCCTGTTATTTTGGGCTATTGGGCTGTGTTCAAGTCCAACTGGGTGAATTTTATTTCAGGTTCACCTGGTTTTAAAACTCTTGGATATAAGCATCCTGACATGGAAAGCATTTGTAAAGATTATGGTATGGTTTTTCAACATTTATGATGGTGTATATTAGGGATCTAATGGGGATACAGCTGAATTTTGGTACACAACACACAAGTGTCACAATTATTAAGACGATATGATGGAAATCCCTTGCTTCCAAGGGTTTGAAAACCAGGGGAATAGTGATGTAGGGTCATCTGGTTGGACCTGAACACAGCCCGTAGCTATTTCTCTTCTTTGTTTCGTTCTACTGTTCATGAATTGTCGGGAAAGGAAGCAGTTTATATTATTCACCTACAATATTACCTATGTTTGGTATAAGTTATTCTCAATTTATATCTTTATTGAATAATTTAATCACATGTTTCATTTGACAACTTTGTATTTACGGATAATGGGAGCTCAACTTAGGCCTCAGATAAAGCCCTCACCGCCCAACATTTTGGGCCACATGGACTTTTTTGGCCAATCCAAATTGTCGAAGTGGCTAAACATCAGACGAAGATAACTCAGCCAAAAAAAAATTTGCTCATGAGGGTTCCAACTATGCAATCTGAGAAGTTTAGTACGGACCGTTGTTCATATCTAATGTATAGGTTACTAGGTTTCTATTGAAACGCTTGGATTCAAATTCGATAGTATTGGATCCTCCAACGGCCATAGGTTTTGTGCTGCACAAGGGTAATAAGATCATATGATGATGTTCTGCCACTAGGACAACTTGGATCAGTAAAAACTGTGTCATGTGGCACCATATGGCTTAAATGTAACATGGTGAGGGTTTTATCTTACGTCTAAGATGAGGAGAGTCAACCCCTTGCATTTAATGATCATCACATGCCTGTTTAATGCTGTCATGCAGGACTGTCAAAGGGTCTGGTCGGGCCAAATTTATTTCTACCCAATAAGAAATTTGCAAAAGTCCAATCCAACCTGATAGTGCACCCAACCTGAGCAGACCCGACTTGATGGTGCACTCAAGCCGACCCGACCTGAAAAGTTGGCCAGACCCGACGCCTGTGTTGAAAACCTGACCCGGTAAAAAACGCCTAATTTTATACTTTTTCTATATAAAATATTGGGTCGGCTCAACCCGACCCGTCAAGTCACCTTTATGTACCCGAGCCGGTAAAATATTGGGTTGCGTCGGGTCGACCCGACCCGTTGACAGCCGTACTCTCACATCAACAAGTGGGGTAAGTTAATACCCTAACAAAACATTAGGATGCTTTTGGAAGGATCACTTTCTTATCGGTTGAATAATAGGGGTTATTGTAAGACAGTTGTGAAACCAGCCACTTTGTGTGCTCAGTGGTGGGATACTTGCAGCATAAATGTTTAGTTATTGTTTTATTTTTTTCAGTGAAAAAGATTTATTTCTTATCATAATTTGTGTTAGAAATGTCTAATCTCAACATTTCTTTCCATTTTTGGTGGTTCCAGAAACACATGCAACGTTGTCATATTTGTTCTTCTGGAAAAACATGCTACCTCGTTTTACAGGTATTTTATTTTATTTTATTTTTTAACAATATTTGTAATCGTGATTTCGGACTATATTGCCCACATAGTAACATGATGGTTTTCTTCAGTCATAATTGCTAAACTGGATTTGAACTTTCTTTATTGCCAACCCTTTTTTTCTTTATATGCTAAATAATTGACAAGGTTTTGGCCATTCTTTGTAGCATTTAGTGTAGTTCAGCATGGTAGGATGAGTAACTTATTTTTTAGAGCTGGCTGAAATAGAAGGATGTGCATATAATGACAAGGAGGCTTATATGTAGATGACTGATGGAGTCAATTTCCTGGACCATGTTTTGCTTTCTAATATTATTAGATTAAACAAAAAATGACTCCATTTAGCAAAAATACTAGCATTATAGTATAAGAATGAATTGGGATTCGTGTTAGGGTGAATAAGGTTCTTTAAAGGATTCAAGTACTCCAGTTATTAAGGTTTTATTCTACTTCGTAGTAGTTAGGTCAACCTAATGAAATGTGTTACGCATTGGTGTTTTGCAACCATATTGTATGAAATATATGTTAGATTAACTAATTTAGATGATTTAGGGCCCATTGTACTCCACATTTTTATTAATTCATAGAGATAATTGAAAAAGGCTGGTGTTACTACCACACCACTGTATTTTACAACCACCTCACTAACAAATGAAAATTACGCTGACTGCTTTAAATCAGACGATGGAGATTGTTTTTCATCCCAATCTTCCACACAAATGATCTTGATATTATTGGCTTACTACCAGACAGTCAGATGTTGATTCCACGTGGCACACATCCCAAAAAGTGAACATGAACATGTTGATGGTATGCTATATCACGCTCACTTTTTTGGGATGTGTGCTATGCAATGTTCTTAAAATCGTCGGGCGATTGGGGGGATGTCCGAGCGGAAATCGCTGGGCGGCGCCTTGGCTGGCGCCCCAAGATCCGAGCGGCCGCTATGTATATATATGTATATATATATATAGTAAAAGGAAGAAGAAAAAGAAAAAGAAAAACTGAGGAAGAGGAAGACGAAAAAGAATTGAGGAAGAAGAAGAAAAAAAAACCTGAGGAAGAAGAAGAAAAACAGAGGAAGAAGAAAAAAAAATAGAGGAAGAAGAAGAAAAACAGAGGAAGAAGAAAAAAAACAGAGGAAGAAGAAAAAAAAATTAGAGGAAGAAGAAAAAAACTTGTCACCGGAGGGTTGTCGTCGGGGAGCCGTCACCGGAGGGCCCTAGCCGCCTGAGAAGTGGAAAGGGGTTTTGGTGTTCTATCGGGGCCCACAAATCCTACTTCTACTAAAAGAGAAACGCAATTGGGTCGTCGCAGGTCGCTCAAATGGGAACCAAAGTCGCTCTAGCGACTTAGACTAGAGAAATCACCCTTAGAATAGTGCACTGGTCACTCGAGTGGGAACCAAAGTCGCTCGAGTGACTTAAAAAAATTGGGGATTGGGGCGGGGCGGCTTGGGCTGCCCCCCAAATCCGGTCTGCCACCGAGGACGCTCTGCCTTAATTGGGGTTCCCGGGGGCCCAAACCTTCTAGGCAGCCGCCTTGGGCGACTTTCAGAACACTGGTGCCATGGGGAATCAACATCTGACCGTCTGATAGCAGGCCCATGATCTCAAAATCATTTGTGGAAGATTTGGATTGAAAAACAATCTCTTTTTTTTTTCTAATTTTAAGCAGTCAACGGAATTTTCCTTCATTTAAGTGAGGTGGCTATAACATAAATTGGTGTGGTAGTAACACCAGCCTTGAAAAAATAGATTCGAAAACACTGTTTCTGAAAATGAATATGTTTATTATAGAGCCCATTTTTATACCGGTTGGATTACCTTCAAAACAATGTATTCTAATTGTGTTGTATGTTTAGATGGATTACAAGAGAATGAATCTTAAGAGAGGGATTGGACTTGGATCCCAATGGAAGGTTGACAATATTGCAATCTCTAGGTCGCAGGTTTAATCCCAGCTTACCTATAAAGAAAAAGAGAATGTATTTTATGAGAGATACATATCAATATTTTATAAATACACGATTACCTTTAAACAAACCAATTTGATAAATGGAATTATCACAAGTATATACATTTATTATCTTCGAATAGAAACAACCACAGTGGTTTGTTGATATATATATATATATATATATATATATGAGAATTGAGGAAATGCACCCGGATGCCAAATCACATGCCACGTGGCATGATCAACCCAAAACATCACTCGTTTTAGGTTTATCAGCCATAGGGCATGCGATTTAATTTTTTTTTCGTTTTTTGACCTTTCTGACCTCCGTTTGATGGGTCAAAGAAAAGGTGACCCCAACCAACTTAGGCATTATTGTTGGGCACCTTTGACCAAATTTTCAATTGTACATATGCATCGTCTTTAGCACCTGACCCTCGTGATGGGTGCCACATGGTGCTCAGCTCCGCACGCATAGTCCTGGGCCTAATATATATATATATATATATATATATATATATACATATTGACTGGTAATAAACTATTTGATTAGAAAAGCAATAAAAAAGAGAAACGAGCACAAGTTGTCCAGCAAAGGGCTAGACAGTGAAAAATGCATGCCCAAAACACAGGAAAAAAATGAAAAAGAAGGAAAAGGCAGACCCATCGCCGGGCCAGCGAGAGAGAACCAGCCGCAACACCCAAACCAAAAATGCCAACGCATAAAGGAAAGAGGCTAGCGCCAGATCATTTCTTCCATATATCCCTGGTGTCCTGCAAAGATTCCTGCACAACAGAAACCTTGGCCCCAACCTCCCCAATTATTAGAGTATGTGCGGATCTAATCTCCTTCTAATAATTTCTGCCACAATTCCCAAAGACTCTTTCATTTCTTTCCAGCCAACCAAACTTCATGCGAGATAATTTCTAGCAGAGAATTAGTTGTGGAAATAAATCATCATCATCATTTATGAATTGTATTAATGAATCCAATAATAATTGGAACTTACCATTTTCTGGTGATCATGCATTGCTGAAATTTTAGACTGAATTCACATTATTTACTTTGTTTGTCCTCCCTCTTGAACTGGGGACTCTAAAAATTTTCAAGCATGTACAAAATATTTTAATATATCTGAGGGAATTGCTGCATTGCATTTCTATCAAATTTATGATTTACATTTTATTTGAAAGCTACTTATGTTTGTGCTACTAAAATTTGGAATTCTGTGCATTCTTGTGCCTTTGTCAGGAGAGGGGCGTCCACATTGACAAATTCTCATTTATAACGTACCTTTGTTACTTAGTATATGCACCCCTTTACATTGCTGGGCCAATCATAAGCTTCAATTCATTCGCTTCCCAGGTAGACCATGTTCTTTCTGATTTCTTATTGTTTGAACTGTAGCGTTGCATTTACCAATGTGTTTCTGTGTATTATTCCTCTTACATGTTATTTGGAATCAGAAACCAATTAAATATCATTGTTTCACTTGAAGAAATGTTTTTGAATAGTGAAATTTGTGCTTGTTATCCTTTGCTTGGTAGGACACTTGTCCAACTGTTCTTATTAAGAGAGTTTAACACTTTAACTTTTTTATTATAATCTTACATTAGCCAGTTATTTTTCTAGTCTAACTCCTTATATGAAACTTGGTGTAATTACTGACCAACTTTATGCTAAAATTTTCGTCGTTAACAATAAACAAAAGACTGAAAGAGGATACTAGTGTGAACAGTGAGCAGCTGATGCAAAAGATTACAAACTAGAGAAGAGGGAACATATATTGGCCCAAGTATAGGTCCGAAACTTCCTCAAACTAATTCAGTCAAGGAACACCGTCATGAATTCGGAACCAGTTCACTTGAGGTATAGGTCCATTTCACGGGATTTCGTTCCTCAAGCATTTCTTTGTTTTTAGTATTTTATTGAATAATTTCGTCAAACAGTTCAGTCCATTCTTTCCCAAAACAATCCAAACTTCTATAGGTATTCCATCTTGTCCTAATTGTCTTCTTTTTTTAGTCTTTGCTAAGGTTGCTTTTGTTAGGAATACAAGTAATATGTGCAGTGTGCGCATAGTAAATTTGGCTGTGCATGTAATAATTTACTCACTTAATATAAAAGCTAGTGAGAGTATCCAATTCACTAAGCCTTCTCTCATTCATTCTTTCTCTCTCTCTCTCTCTCTCTCTCTCTCTCTCTCTCTTCTCTAACCCTAACATCCTTGAGACCTAACCTTACAGATCCTAAATTCATCTTGGTATCAGAGCAGGTCGATCTCTCACATTCATTTTCTCTTCTGCACAACTTTTGGATCCAATGTAGTTTTCAAATTTTGGATCTCACACGTTCAATGTTTCCCACGTCCAAATTTTGTGGCTCTTAATACTACCGACCAAATTTGCTAGATCTGATGGTCCAAATTTTTTAGGGTAGAGAAGGTCGTGCTAGAGGTATGGATCTGCTCTTTTAGAATTATTTGAATATGGGTTCATGCTTTTTCGTGGAGTATTGGATGAGATATGTTGAATTGGTGATAGTTTAGTTTTGGTTATGGCCACTGTGTGAAGATGCTTCTAGAGGTTTGTGGAGATCCGTGTCATCGTACACCAGATTTGTGGAATTTGTTGTGTCAGAAATATTGTTCCAACGGTCAGAAATATGACCGTTGGAGCTTGTTTGAAATTTTTTTTTTTAAAAGCCTCCCCAAAGCTTATAAATAGGGGTTTCCTCTTCCTAATCCATACCACATCCATCCAAGGTATGATTTGTGTCTCTTTGGTCTTTTTTTAGTTTTTAGTGCTCTCTTCTTCTCTCTCTCTCTCTCTCTCTCTCTTTCTCAAGGCTTTATTGATAATTCATTTTACTCTATTTTGTAATTAACTAGGCAAGGAGCTTCAATCTTCATTGACATTCCATATTCTTCAAGCTAAGAGGGAAGATCACTTCAAGAATCAAGGATTCAAAGAATTCAAGAGTTAGATTTATAATTCTTATTCAATTTTGTTTGATTGTTTTTCCTCCTTATTACACCTCATTTCTTTCATTTTTTCTTTTCTTTTTTTAGTGTGGTCTCTACTACGCACTTCTTTAAATTATGTTGTCATTATGTCTACATCCTCGAACGACGCTCCTAGGCCGACAAATTCGAATGATCCGGGTTGGAAATATGGACGTTACAAGAGTGTAATCGAAAAAAATAAAGTCCAATGTACCCTATGCCCCTATGTAAGCATGGGGGGAATAGGGAGACACAAGCAACATCTTGCTTGGCAACCTGGATCGAATCGAATGCATGTCCAAATGCCTCGCCGGAGGTTCGAAAGGAGATCATGGAATTGATGGATAAGACTTCGAGGTCGAAACATAACGACGAAGTGGTTTTACAACAATACTATGATGTTGATGAAGATGAGGAAGAAGAACATGATAGATCTACTCCCTCCACGGCTCGTAGTGGTGCAAGACCACCACCCTCTAAAAGAGCACATAGTGGAAAGGGGAAGAGAACAAATAAATTCTTCTCTTGTAGACCACATCCCGAGGATGTGGTAAACGCTAGGGGTAAGGGCCCGACCCAAACCACTATAGAAAATAAGTTTAAAGCTAAGGACCGCCCCGATACCATTCAATACGTGGCTAAGTGGATGTACTAAGCCGGTATTGCATTCAATATCGTAAAGTTAAAGAGCTTCAAAGTAATGGTTGAAGCTCTTAGACAATTTGGACCTGGCCTAAAACCTCCCTCGTATCATGAGATAAGAAATACATGTCTTAAAAAGGAATGCCTTTCTCAAGGAGTATCGAGAGGATTGGAAGGCATATGGGTGCACATTAATGACCGACGGTTTGGACCGATAGGGCCGGTAGGTCAATCATCAACTTTTTGACAAATTGTCCTACCGGAACTATGTTCATTAAATCCGTAGATGCTTCGGCTCATTCTCACACAACTGAATATCTATTTTTCCTCATAGATGAAGTGATAGAAAAGGATATTGGTGCACAATATGTTGTCCAAGTTGTCACGGACAATGCGGCAAACTTGGTGGCTGCGGGTAGACTACTAATGGAACGACGACCACACATATATTAGACCCCATGTGCGGCCCATTGTTTAGACTTAATCTTAGAAGATATAGGAAAAGTGCACATTAAAATCGTAGCTAAGGCTAGGAAGGTAGTAGTGTATATGTATAAGCATACACTTCTACTCCACCACATGCGTAATGCAATTGAGAGTAATTTGCAACGCCCCACCATCACCCGTTTTGTTACGGCCTTCTTGACATTACAAAGTATGTATTGTAAAAAAGATGAACTTAGAAGCTTCGTAACTTTCACCCATTGGAGGAATAGAACTTGGTCAAAGAAGGTCGAAGGAAAGTGGGTGGCACAAACCATCTTAATCAACTCTTTTTGGAATAATGTTGCCCAATCTCTTAGAGACTCGCACCCAATCGTAGAAGTATTACGATTGGTTGATGGTGATGAGAAGCCGGCTATGGGCTTTATCTATAATTTTATGGAGAAAGCTATGGAAAAAATTAAATCTAATAATATGTACAAATCTTGTCTCCATCAATCCATTATTGACATAATTGAGAAGAGATGGGGTGTCCAAATGACTAGTCTGTTGTATTCCGCCGCATTTCTCCTAAATCCCGCGGTCTATTTCTCTTATCCGAATCGGGAAGCGGCGGAAGCAACACATATTAGTGGTTTCCTTGATGTTTTAGAAAAGATGGTTTCGGACAAAGGCGAGCAAGATCGGATTAGCAACTCTTTCGACTGATACAAGAATGCTCAAGGGATGTTCGGAAGAGAAATTGTGGTTCGACAAAGAGAATCCAAAATACCTAGTAAGCAATTTTATGATTAATATTTTATTACATTTTGTTAATGCAAATTTGTAATTAAATAATTCGTCTCTTTATATATATATATATATCTCAATTATCTAATTAATACTATTGTTTGTTAGCCGATTGGTGGTTGTCTTATGGAGAGTGATAAAATGTCGATTATTGAAGAAGATGGCCGTTAAGGTTCTTGGCCTTACATGTGCCGCTTCGGCATGTGAACGGAATTGGAGCACATTTGAGATGGTAACTAGTTTATTTTTATTTCATTTTTAATCACATAAATTTAATTTAATTGTTGTTTAAATTTTAATAGATATTAATATTTATTAAATGTTTTTCTTAAATAGATACACACGAAGAAGTAGAACAAACTTGAGTAAAAAAAGCTCAATGATTTGGTATTTGTGCAATACAACCAAAACCTACGGGATCGCTTCCTAGAAAATCGTGAAAATCCTGAACATTATGATCCCATCTCTCAAAGACTTGCCATCCGATTCTCCTTAGATGGTAGATGACTCTGATGAGCGAGTCTTTGCAGATGACTCCGATGAGCGAGTCTTACGTGGAAGCAAGTGGAAGAGGCCACTTTTGGAGATGAGCTTCCTACCGGGCGGAGGAGAAGATCGACAACGGGGGAAGCTAGCTCACGCTCATGCTTGCGTCAAGAAGAAGAAGAAGAAGATGAGATACATGAAGAAACACCCATAAACGATATAGATACCGTCTTAGTGAGATCGGATGATGAAGAAACCGAGGAAGAACAATATGTTGAAGGAGACGATTCGGATGATGATGGCAATGCAAGTGACGATGATGGTGGAGGTGGAGATGTGCCATTGTGGGTTAGAGAGAACTGTGTAGAATTTTTGACCGGTACACAATATCACTAGGAAGTAGGAACAAATGTTAAGATACTTTTATTTAAATAATATTTTCCTTCTTTTTTGTATGTTCAATGTTTATTTTTGTACTATTTTGTTTACATCAATGAAATTTATATATTCCCTTCTAACTTATGGATTATCTACTTATCTACTAATCTTATATACTTTTATTCCGTATTCTAGACACTGCAAAATTAATAGAACACAAAAATTAACATAACATATATTTTACACTTTTGAAAATTATTTGGGATTTTTGGGGATTTTTTTGGATTTTTTTGAAAAAAAAAAGTTATGCCATCGCGCAATCGCATATGCGGTTTGGCAATATTGCTTCCTTATGACTCATATTGTTGTTGAACATTTTTTCTTTTTATTGGTGAGATGTTATACATATTTTGTTGTCATATTTGAGAGGAGATGTTTGTTGCTGAGATATTTTGGACATATGATGGGTTACACAAAAGGTGTTTGAGGAAATGTTTGGTGTATTTCTGCTATAAAAGTTCTTTTGTGATACTTTTTTTGGTTCATTCTCCTTTCTTAACGCTTTGCTTATTGGCCAAAATGACCGAGGGTTATGAAAATATGAGTAGTGAGAATTTACCCACTACCATAACCACTTTGAAGCTGAATTAATAATTATTTAGAATGGAAAAGAGCAATTATGCTCTACGTTCAAGGCCATATGAAAAGTGGATTGTTGATTGGATCTACCCCAAGACCTAAGACTAATGTTGTTGATGTCGAGAAATGGGATGCGGATAATGCGATTATTCTTGGCTGGCTTTTTAATTCAATGGATCCCTCTATAAATCGGACCTTCATTTTATGACTCCATTGCTAAGCTTTGGGACAAGCTAGCAAATACTTTTACTTCCTCTAATCATGACAAAAGAATTTATCAACTCAAGTAGATGATTGCTGTGTGCAAACAAAAGTATTCTTCTATGGGGGAGTACTACACACATTACAGAGTATGTGGGAGGAGCTTAGTCACTATGGACCTCTTTCAGAGTTTGGGGAAGACGCTGTTGCTAAGCTGGCTAAGCGCTATGAGCGTGATCAGATTTGCAAATTTTTGGTTGGCCTTCGTTTTGAATATGAGCAGACCCGCACACATATTCTCACTACTAGGCCGCTTCACACTCTTAGCACTATTTATGGGATACTTTTTTGCTGAGGAGTAACGTCGCCATGTTATGTCTTCTAATGATCTAGTCACTTCTCCTCAGGAGCGTGCTGCTTTTGCATATGATATTCGAACCTCCTGCTGTTAGGGGAAGGGGAGCGATAGAGGAGGTAGACGAAGTCGTGGTGACCGAGGAGGTCGTTCGTCCCTCACATGTTCTCACTATGGTCTTTTGGGACATGACCGTGATCACTATTATCGTCTTCACGGTTATCAAGAGGATTATCAGCCTAGATTTTCTACATCTACCCATACTGCTGCTATTGATCCTCCCGAGACTTCTACTGGTGACTTGAGCCTTCGATCCCAAGTAGCGGAGTTATTTCGATCATATGAGCTTCGTGCCTCATAGCCCTCTTCTACAGATCGTCCAAGGATTTCTGCATATGCTTCTAAGCCACTAGGTACATCTAATTCATCTGTTTTGCTGCGACTACTACTACTGCTCCTAGTTGGATTATTAACTAAGGGGCCACTGATCATATGATGGGTGAGTCTCAGGGTTATTCTCTCTATTTTCCCTCTTCTTCTCCTGCTCAGGTTCACATTGCTGATAGTTCCTTCACTCCCATTCTAGGGGTTGGGACCATTCCTATATCTTCTTCTTTATCATTATCTCATGTTTCTTAGTTTTCCACTAATCTAGCATTGCTAAGAAACTAAACTGTTGTGTGATCTTTTATTCTCCTTACTGTGTATTTAAGGAGCTTACTACGAAGAGGATTGTTGGTAGAGGAGTTGAGCGAGGTGAACTGTACTACCTGTTGGCCGACTTTAACACACCTAACGCTGCTGTTGTTGATGGACCTGCTGTTGTTTCCCTTTTATTTATTTTTTTACTGTTCGCGTTAGCTTTGATTCCAAGTTTTAAATTTTTTGTAGTTCAATTAAATTTCAATGTGATGTTTATCAACTCTCGAAACATGTAAGACATTCCTATCCATCGAATATGTATAAATTTGAAGCTCCATTTCATATTGTGCACTCTGATGTGTGGGGTCCATCCCCATTTATTTTTGTTGTTGGTTTTCGGTATTATGTTACTTTCGTTGATGATTGCACTAGGTGTACATGGCTCTATTTGTTGAAAAATAAAAGTAAAGTCTTTTATAAGTTTCAAGAATTTCATGCCTTGGTTAAAACTCAATATGGTTCTATTGTAAAAAATTTAACGTCTGATAATGTATGTACCAAAACCTTATTGGTCTTTGACACTACTTACTGTCTTCTTTCTTATGAATCGCACCCCGTCTAAGGCTTTTGCGGGTCATACTCCATATCAAATTCTTAAACCCGCAGATCCTCTCTTTTCTATTGAGCCTCATGTGTTTGGGTGTACTTGTTTTGTCCAAGACCTCCCTCTTGCTCGAGAGAAATTAGATAATAAAGCTATCCGATGTCTTTTCGTTGGGTACTCTACTATTTCTAAAGGGTGTCGTTGTTATGATCCTCATACTAATCGGTTTTACACTTCCATGGATGCCACCTTTTTTGAGAATGTTCCTTTCTTTAATGCGGATCTTCATACTCCTACCCCTGCCCCTCCTCTCCCTTTGCCTGCACTTCAAGATCTTCTAGTTTCTCAACAACAAAAGGAGGTGCTTACTTATGTCCGACACAGGTGGCGTGGTCCAACCGTAACAGTGCCTCCTCCAGCATCCTCCGCAATGGTGACTCCTGCTCCTGTAAGTTTCCCTGATCTATCCCCTATTTCTTCCCCATCTTCTACTAATGATCTGGATTGGATATTCCTATAGCACTCAGGAAAGGGGTTCGTGACCGGGTGACCCCTTATTGTCGTGCCAATTTTATTTGTTATCAGGACTTCTCTCCCACCTACTAGGCTTTTCCATCTGCTATTGACTCTGAAACAATCCCGATGACTGTTCGTGTTGCCCTTGACAATCCCTCCTGGCGGGCTGTCATGGTCGAGGAGATGGATGCCTTACAGACCAATCATACATGGGACATGGCTCCTTTTCCTTCAGGGAAGAACACTGTTGGCTGCAAGTGGGTCTTCGCTATCAAGCACAATCCAGATGACACTATTTCTCGGTATAAGGCTCAACTTGTTGCAAAAGGATTTACTCAAACTCATGGGATCGATTATGAGGCTATGTTTGCTCCTGTAGCCAAGTGGACTTCTGTTCGTGTTCTCTTACCTCTTGCTGTCATGCAAGGTTGGCCTTTGTATCAGCTTGATGTGAAGAATACATTTCTTAATGGTGACTGCAAATGTTTGTCAACTTCGAAAATCAATTTATGGGTTGAAGCAGTCACCCAGGGCATGATTCCATCAGTTTAGCAGTGTTGTTGTCTCTTTGGGGTTCCAGAGATGCAACTCGGATCACACTGTTTTCATTTACTCTAGTCCTTTGGCTATGCGATTCTTCTAGTTTATGTAAACGATATTATTCTTACTGGTAATGACTATGTTTTTATCAGTTGGACTAAAAGTGAATTGGGCAGAATATTTGATGTTAAAGACTTGGGGAACCTCAAATATTTTCTTGGATTGGTAATTGCTAGATCTCAGAAAGGGATATTTGTCTCTTAGAGAAAGTATGCCATAGATTATTGCGTGACACTGGTATGCTTGGTTGTAAACCAGTTACCGCACCCATGGATCAGAAGCTTTCAATTCATGAGAAGGATGGTGATTTACTTTCCGATCCACATGAGTACCAGAGATTGGTGGGCAAATTAATTTATCTTACTCTCACTAGACCTGACATCACGTTTGCAGTTAGTCTTGTGAGCCAGTTTATGCATGCTCCTCGTATTGTCCACCTTGATGTCGTCCATCACATTCTTAGGTATATCAAGTACAACCCGAGGTTTGGATTGATATATCGTGCTTGTGGTCCTATAAGCATTTCAGCCTACACTGATGTCGATTGGGCTAGATCCATCACGGACAGTTGATCTACTTCTGGTTATTGTGTTTTTCTAGGGGGCAACCTGGTTGCCTGGAAGAGTAAGAAGCAGGCAATGGTGTCCAAATCTAGTGCATAAGCCGAGTACAGGGCCATAAAACATGGCACTTGCAAAGTTTTGTGGTTGCGCTCTCTACTATCTGAGCTCGATTATCCTATTTTAGATTTTGTTCCTCTTCACTGTGACAATGAGGCAGCTGAAAAGATAGTTCTGATTTTTTCTTTCATGAGAGGACCAAACACATTGAGATTGACATTCATTTTGTTCGAGAGAAAGTATGGGACAAGGCGCTTACTTTGATTGATGTTACATCCTTTCAGCAACTTGCAGATATTTTGACTAAGGCCGTTGGGCCTAGTACTCTTAGTGATGTTGTTGTCAAGCTAGACATGGTTAATATGCATGCTCTAGCTTGAGGGAGAGTGTTAGGAATATAAGTAATATGTGCAGTGTGTGCATAGTAAATTTAGGTGTGTATGTAATAATTCACTCACTTAATATAAAAGCTAGTGAGAGAATCCAACTCACTAAGCCTTCTCTCATTCTCTCTCTCTCTCTCTCTCTCTCTCTCTCTCTCTTCTCTAACCCTAACATCCTAGAGACCTAACCTTACAGATCCTAAATTCATCCGTTTTAGATCATACCTTGATTCTGTTCTTCTTCTTGAACTACTCCACAGATTCCATGTTTAGTAAATTTTTAAAATATTCTTATAATTTATTTTTTGTCTCATCCTCTTGGCAACGTAACTAGTTGAAATCTCTAGTTTTTTTCCTCTAATCTTGGCAACTTTATATATTTCTTTCTCTTCTTTCATTCCCAACCCGGTATATAAATTATTGATTCGTACACCTCATACTTAACTTTACTCACGACTTTCTTAGCTTCTTTTTTTGCAAGTTTATATCTTTCACGATCATCTATCATTCTTGTTCTTTGCCACTCCCTAAAACACTTCTCGGCAATTGAATTTTGAATGTCCGCATTTCACCACTATGTTTCTTTATGTACACCTTTTTTCTTCCTTTAGATTTCTCAAGCACCTCTGTAGCAACTCGTTTAATGCATTGCACATTTGTTCCCACATCTCATTTGGATCCCCTTCCAACCATCATACTTCTCGGTCTCTCATTTTCCCTTTAATGGTAGTGTTTTGACAAAATATTTGATAATAATAAAGTTATTACAATGCGTTTGTAATAAAAACATAAATTTAAACTATTTAAAAGTTTATTAAATTAAAACAATCTAAAATAATCCCTAAAAATCATTTATGTCAAGAGTAATTTAATGTGCGATCATGGACATAGAAAATATTTGTTGGCGCATCATTTAGGACTACACACGTAAATTTGTTGTAGTAGGTGCGACCAAAAACTGCTCTTGTCACATTTGGTTATATATCTTGATATCATCTAAATGTTACTCAAAATAGGGGATTGTTGCACTCGTGATAATGTTGCAACCTGAGCAATAGATCTACTTCCCAATCAAATTCACGGAGTTGAGGTGATAAGGTTGTAATATTGGAATGGACAAGACCGCATGCACAAAGTGAGAAATTTCCAATAAAGTTGCAATCTCCCACCTTTCGAAAATCCAATCCGTCCTTGTGAGAGAGAATACATGTCATGTGAATGAAATTATATACACACATCAAATGAGGGATTTACTCAATGTAATTAAGGCGTTGTGGCGAGGTCATGGCGAAGAGGCTCGCCATGCCATGGCGAGGCTATTTATAATTTTTTTAAAATATTAATAATTATATATTTATTTATTAATCATTAATATTTATTTTTATTTAGTTTTTTACTATTTTTTAATTCATATATTTTTTCTAGAGGAAGAAAAAAATTCAACTAATTAATCAAGCATAGACAAATATCAGTAAATAGACAACAAATATTAATTATGAAAAATGAAACCTCACTAAATTTGCAAATCGCAATACTGCTATGTGGTCAGTTTTTGACTGCATGTGGCACACATGCTCACAAATTAATTTTTGGGATGGAAAACTGACCATCTAATGAATGATAATATTGTAATAATCTCAAGATCAATTGTGGGAAAGGTTGAAATAAAAAATGATCTTTGTTATCCCCTCAAAGTAGTCAACGGGTTCAACTGTACTTAGTTTCAAGAATCAAGCCCCGACAAAAAAAAAGATTAAAAAAAGTGCACAGACAAAAAAATGGAAAAAAAAACAATATAAAAATAGATATATATATATATATATATATATATATATATAGAATAAATTATGAAAAGAAAAACATAAAAACACAAAAAAATAGAAAACACAGAAAAATAGAAAAAAATACACAGAAAAACAAAAAAATATAGAAAAAAAAACAGAAGCTGAGAGAAAGAGACGAGAGATAGAAAGCGAGAAAGGGGAGAGACGAGAGAGAAAGGGGAGGGAAAGGGAGGCGAAAGAAAGAAAGACGAGAGGTTGAGAAAAAAAAATTGCGAGCCTGCTGTAACGGGGACACACGACATGGCCATCCGGGTCAGCCGTAGGGCCATTTTTCCTCTCTGCGTCATGTGCATCACTGGTGCGTCGAGGCCATGAGGGCAATACCAAGTGTGTTAGTCGTGAGCCACGAGGGTGTCGTGACACGTTGGGATGTAGGGTGAAGACTTGGGCGCGACACGGTCGAGACACGGACGCGATGGCCATGTGGCGGGGCATTGCGGTGTGAATAGTATGGTATGTCAAACCAAGGGGTTTGAGGTCCTCCCGTCATTTTTATTGAATTACTATTTTACCCTTATATAGGGGGACATGAGTTGAGAGTCCCCCGACCCAATACTTGCACTAGCCTTGTGGGCTTATGTGGGTGCATCCGGGCGATGCTTGGAGCTTGGTCGTCCTAGCTACGTCGTGTACTAGGGCCATCATGTTAGTGGTTTCCAACCACCTTCTCGGTGTGGGTCTTAGCCCAAAGGGGGCTCGATATATGCCTGTTGCTGCCTACCACACTATTAATCGTCATTGCCTATTGCCTTAACAATCGTCGTTGTTGGCTCTAACCTGTTGCGTTGCTTCGCAGGGCGAAGTCCGAACGTAGAGGCTGAGGTGAAGCTTGAGTAAGACAAGCCTTCTGCCCTTTGTAGCATCTGAGAATCTGCATCGCGTGACTCATTTGGGAGAATTAGGCTGACTTAGCACATCGGGCGTTAGGTGCCGCACGGGCTGACATTGCTGGCCAAGTGACCCCGTGACATTTGGTATCAAAGCCACTGTGATGGCTGAGATGGAAGGGACCAGTGAACCTTCCAGTGAAGATGCAAAACGACGAACGAGGGAACGGTTGGATAGTTTAGAGGCCCAGGCGGAATAGTTTGAGTCAGTGGTATCTGTCATGACATTGCATGGGGAACGACTAAATAGGCATGAGAGAATCAATGCCGATGTGACTGAGACCGTAGAGCAGTTGGCAGCGGAGGTACGAGATATAAAGATCACGTTGGAGGAGGCACGTGATGAGATGAGCGTGTTGAAAAAGCTCATTCTCACTATGCCATCTGGGATACCGACATGGACGCTGACTCCCCGGTTTAAGTTTCCTGAGTCAGAGACGTTCAAGGGCTCTCGCGAGGCGAAGGACCTCGAGAACTCTATATGAGACGTAGAGGAATACCTCGAATCGCTGGGGGACCTCGATGCTAAAGTCAAGTTGAGGATTGCATTGAGATATTTGGTTGGTGATGCCAAGTTAGGTCGAGGCACCGTGTTTCAGAGGTGCGTATGGATAATGGAACAGTTGATTCTTGGGCCGATCTGAAGAAAGAGTTGCGGGCTCAATTTCTACCTACCAAAGTCGGATGGACAACATGAAAGGCATCATCGGCGTTAAAACATACTGAACCGTTGCACGAGTACATTAAGACTTTTACGAGCCTGATGTTAGACATTGGCGAGATGAGCGAGAAGGATCGGGTCTTCTACTTTTTAGATGGCTTGGCGCCATGGGCGCAGCGGGAGTTGACTTAAAGAGGGTTGAAGATCCTGGATGAGAATTTGGCTGCGGCGGACCGGCTAATTGAGGACCGCAATGAGAAAGAGAGGACAAACCAGTCATCCACTGACAATGTTGACAAGCAGGCGAAGAAGCATAATGATATAGGGCATGTGCGATTTTGTCAGGACAAGGGTAGTAGGTATGAAAGGAAGAGAGATGACAGGCCGAGCAAGAAGGGCTGCTTCCTGTGTGATGGGCCACATCTGGTACGAGATTGTCCAGAGAAGGCCGCATTGAATGCGATAGTCGCGGAGAAAGGGAAGAAAACAGTTGATGAGGAGCCCGTCGCTAGAGTAGGGGCACTCCGGCTGATTAACTGTTGAGAACGAAGACACTGTGGTCTTGTTGGCGTGGGCCATGGGAAGACTTAAACACCAACCGTGTACAGATTTTGAGGTGTACAATGTTGGTTATGTACAATTTTGCTACATACGGTGAAGGTAGGGAGCTGTCGAGGAACCGTGGTAGTGGACATAAAGTGATGAACTTCAGAATGTGTGCCTTGGCATCAACGAGGACGTTGACGATTTTGAGTAGAGGATGTGACGGGGACATGGGACGTGGCCATCTGGGTCAGCCGTAGGGCCATTTTTCCTCTCTACGTCATGTGCATCACTGGTGCGTCGAGGCCATGAGGGCGGCACCAAGTGTGTTGGTCGTGAGCCACGAGGGTGTCGCGACACGTTGGGATGTAGGGTGAAGACTTGGGCGCGACACGGTCGCGACATAGCCATGTGGCAGGGCGTTGTGGTGTGAATAGTAAAGTATGTCAAACCAAGGGGTTTGAGGTCCTCCCGTCATTTTGACTGAATTACTATTTTACCCTTATATAGGGGGACATGAGTTGAGAGTCCCTCGACCCAACACGTGCATTAGCCTTGTGGGCTTATGTGCGTGCATCCGGGCCATGCTTGGAGCGTGGTCATCCTAGCTATGTCGTGTACTAGGGCCATCGTGTTGGTGGTTTCCAACCACCTTCTCGGTGCGGGTCTTAGCCCAAAGGGGGCTCGATATATGCCTGTTGCTGCCTACCACACTATCAATCGTCGTTGCTGGCTCTAACCTGTTGCGTTGCTTCGCAGGGCGAAATCCAAACGTAGAGGTTGAGGTGAAGCTTGAGTAGGACAAGCCTTCCGCTCTTTGTAGCATCTGAGAATCTGCATCGCATGACTCATTTGGGAGAATTAGGTTGACTTAGCACATCGGGCGTTAGGTGCCGCACGGGCTGACACTGCTGGACGAGTGACCCCGTGGCATTGCGAGAGAAGAAAGGGAGGTGAGAGAGAAAAAAGAGAGATTGAGAGAAAAAAAAAATTGCGTACCTTTTTTTCACTGAGGAGAGAGTCGAGAGATGAGCATTGTCCAAGCCCTAGAATCCCTTTTTATATATGTGATTATAAGTTATTAAATTATAACTTATAATTACTTTTAAGTTATATATATAACTTATAAGTATTATAACTTATAATTATATAATTTATTAAAATATAAGTTATATATAAATAATTTTATAAATTGTGAATATGGCGACGCCATTTCAAAAATTTCGCCATATCAGTTCATATGGCGAAATCCGTTGCCGTTCGCCATGGCGACGCCTTGACTACTATGGATTTACCATGCCCCCTTGTTAGGCAGAAATCAATTTTATGTGTGAGGTAAGCCATGAGAAGATGGGAACCATAGAACTCTCAGCAACCCAAGGTAATTCACTTGTTTCAATAACCAACCTTGGTCACTTCCTATGTCCTTACAACAGAAACCAATATTCTGCACATAAAGTGCACTAGAGATGAAATTAAATGTCCATCGACAACAGGAGAGAATGCCTCAAAATAAAATATCTTCACAATAAATATGCACATAAAGTGCACTCACAAATTATATATATGCACATAAAGTGCACTAGAGATGAAATTAAATGTACATCGACAACAATAATGGGAGAGGTGCCTCAGAATAAAATATCTTCACGATAAATTCTATTTCGTGATAAAAGATAAATAAGACTTTTTGAATGCCACAAATTTCTATAACCTTTTGCCCCAAAATTCTTTTCGTTTGAGTTCAAGTCAGCTGCCCTTTACAAGGTCTCGGAGTGATCGATTAAAAGGCTAGAAGATTACGATGTCGCAGGATGATTCACAACTCCAATAATGTTATTGAAGGAAATAGAGACAGCAGCAACACTATTTTTTACGGCATTGTAGGCATGGTCAACATCAGAGCTGGAAATATAATCTGGAATAGGATACGTTTCTACGTAGCAACCACTACAAAGGTTGCCATTGGGATGGCAACATGCATTCTCTGACTAATTTCTCCACTAAGCAAGCTTCAACCGTCTTCTCTGGCATATATTCTATCTCTGGAAACCTCATATGTTGCCAAGAAAACCTGGCATTACCTGAAAGTGGCTAGAAGTCCCATATCTCCCTGAGAAAACAAAAAAGTTCTTTTGGGGAACTGAAAAGTTGGCCAAGATCACCTGAAATGTGCTGGAGACAGAGGAGCTCGCTAGAAAGATCTTTTATGCCATTTGGAAACTAAAAACTTGGCCTGGTAACTTTGTAAAAAAGCCATACGTGCTCACTGGTGTCTCTATAGAGTTAGCCATATCCCTCACACCATTTTGTGACCCTGTGATGGAGATACTGTCTTCCCTTTTACATTCATTCCATCCAAAACATATTACAGGATATTTCCTTTGATTTTTTTATATGATCTCTGGTGAAACCAATCTTCTCATTCTTACTATTTTACCCTTTCTTTTTCTCCACCATTCACAGCCTATTCATTGATCTTTTTTGGAAACCTTCCTTGGTGTCCTAAATTCAAATAACTTGACTTCCTTAACCAAAATCCTGAGAGTGTGATGTTTAGAAAAACATATTATAACCTCCAGAAATGCTCACGCTGCCTCATACTCATCGTGCTGGTTCCACTTTTACCAATCTTCTAAATTTTGAGACTATCACATGGAATGTTGTGGATCCCGACACTACTACTCAACCTTCACCCATTGTAGCAGTGTAGGTGTAGCACCAAGGAGTACAATTCATCACATTTAAAGTTCACCTCCTATATCTTTACCACAGGGATCCTCTTTCCAATGAACCACTCTTTAGCAGCATTTCTGTTGTGTCCTCCGTAGGGAAGAAAAAATATGAAGACGAAGCACTTGACCTATTTATGTAATCAGAAATTTGAATAGGCATCTTCCACATTTTCTAGCTCATTTTTATAAATATACTCGAGTTTGTTTGGGTGAAATTTTCCCACCACATCTATGCATTCTAGCCATGAAGGACCATTGATGCTTTGAGGAGGCACAAGACTTAATCACCAGCCCTGTTTCTTGTAAAAGGGAACCTCCGCAAATGACCTTGGCGAAGAGATGTTGGTCTTTCCTATACTAACTTGTTTTATGAGCGCTTAGGATATATTGGCCTTTCCTGGACTAACTAGTATTATGAGCACTTAGGATGCCGAGCCTTTGGATGGAGATATCTTTCCTTCATTTTGTGATCCTAGAGAGAGAATCAAAAAGCATTAATGGAAGTTTGAGCCAAGTTTAGGGCGAGAATAAGAACAGTAGAGTTTCTTCTACATACCACTGAAAGGCAATACAAGGGCATATGAACTCACAAACAAAGGGAATCCCACGATAGATTCTTGATTTTCTTATTTTTAGCTATTTTTTTTTTTGTTGGAGGAGGTGGTGGTTTAGCCTAATTGCTAATGTAGTTCCTTTGGCTTGTTTTTAATAAATTCACTTGTTATTGAAAAAAAAGACTGAAGGTACTAGTCTCGGTCTCACTAGAAATTTGTACAAAGCTAAATGAGACAATTTTATAGTCTCATTAATCTGATTAAGTTCAAATAAGGGCCACAAATCTGGTTTTTAGTTCCTTCAATGCAGTCTACTCCTTGGACAAAAGATCAATAATTTTGTGGAAAGTGTCTTTGACTTGGTATCAAGAAAAAACTAAGTGCTCATCTTATTATCGGGCTTGTTATAGTGTATACAAGTAGGAGGGAAGTTGCTAGTCTCAAAACTTCTTTAAGTTGGCATGACCTCTTTTTTATCAACCAGAACATTATGAATTCTACGCTTAAAAATTTGGAAAAGCTTGTTTAGAGGCATGAGGTCTTGAGGCTTTATTGTGTGATTTTGCCAATTTCCCTTACTAAAATGTTATCGTTTTTTTTTTTTTTGGTGTGATTTTATCAATTTCCCTTACCATTGTTATTTTGCAGTTGGATATACCTCAGAAAAATCATTCTGTTGGACAAGTGGCTTGGTATGGATTTCGGTGGATTTTTTGTCTTCTTCTCATGGAAGTGATGACACATTTTTTTTATTATAATGCCTTTGCTACCAGGTCAGCCATTTAAATCAGAGAATGTGTATTTGATCGTTTATTAATTTAGTGTCATAGTTAAAGATTTAATTTCGTCTCCGTGTTGTTTAGTGGCTTGTGGAGACAGTTGTCTCCTTGGGAGGTCTTCATCATTGGATATGGGGTAAGAGATTCTCTTTAGAATGTGAATGTCTACAAGATTAAATAATAAGAAGCAGTATTCTCCTTTTAAAGCATCTAATTTTGAAATCCTTATTCTCGCCAAAATTTACTAAGAACTACATGGATGTCATGACCATTCTTTGGGCCAATTGATAATGGATCATAGTTGAATTAGAAAATAAGTTTTGTAGCAAATACTTAAATGGGTCATTTTATTAGAGACACATATTTATGTTTGTGTATCTGTGTGTGTGTAAATCTTATTCAAAAAGGTAATTTTTTATGAGTAAACTATGCCCGCTATGTAAATCTTATATTTTGTCTGCATTTCTATATGTTTACATAGCTTTGAATGTGCAATCTCATCCACAATGACCTAAATATCAAAAGGGATAATGGCTTCTGACCGACATTTAAACACCAAATGGTGTTTAAATGGTCTTGCTCCGTTAAATTTGAAATTTTGATCTCACACTGTGGAAGTGTGGTGTATTATTATGACACGTGGCACACATTTATGATCAATCTAAATTGCTCAGGTGGCAATCTATCATTGGAAAATGTTCTAGCCAAAGAATCATGCCCATAAGTTGATGTGAACCATCCGATTGGTGAACTTTAATATCAGCCATTAAACTAAGCACAACTATTGGTAGTAGAATGTACAGATCGGATGGCTCAAAACTCTCAAAAAATGTGATTTTTGGGCTCATTGCCTTTCAATCGATGATCTATCACTTTGACGGTGTGGATTATCCACATCTTAAACGATTGATAATATACGATCATTTAAACATTAAACACCATTTTGGTGTTTAAATGACAGTCAGGAGAGTCGGTCCCATATATAAAACACCTGTTCAAATCATGCCTACGAGTTTGCATGCTCATTTTTGCACCTATGACACTTGTTCATTGTTTCAGATGGGTGCATGCTCATTTTTTGCGCATGCATGTTCAAGTGATTGCAAGTATATATTTTCATCTGATATGCTCACATGCAGGTCCCCAATTTTGCCTATGCACCTTTGCATATTGTATCCATGCCATATCTACATGTTTTAATAATTAGTTGTTGGGGATAGTATGTTAGATGAGGTGTGTTAGTAGTAAATGTGGTGTTAGCATTATAAGAGTCTAATTGAGCTAGTGGATTTAGTCCCACATTGGTTGGAAGTGAGTGTAATATTACGGCTGTCCTCTATATAGAGTCTATGTCATTTAACTCAAAATATATCAATAGTAACGATGTAGTCCATTTTGCGTCCATGCTCTCTCTCTTTTTCTCTAATAAATTTTAATTAGCGTATTATTCTCTTAGTTATTTCCTTTATTATATTAAAGCATTAGTTTCTACATGGTATCAACGCAGGTAGGTCTCTCACGTCCTTAGTGCCGTCATGAGCCGATTTTGTCTGGCGTATGCTCTGCACCATGCCACATAGACGGATTTTTGTCCATCAGAAATTGGAAACCAGTTTTCGTTCCATATTTTTGTTTCTCCTTTCACCTCCATTTGTTGTTCACATTTAATGATGTCAGTCTAGTGTTTTCAGAAGCAAAATTGACGGGGACGCCACATACATGGACATTGGATTCGGACCACATCAGTTTTACCGGCGTCGGAAGAAGCGTAGAGGAAGTCCGGACGAGAAAGAGGAGAAAAGGATACAAAGAAACGGCCTTGCGATAGTCAACATACACACATTTATCCTTTACTGCACTGGCAAATCAACGAGGATTTCAGCCAACAGAATTTTAATTTTATGGGAAAACTGTCCTTTTTAATTTTATTTCTATTAGGACTCTTTTCTATTTTGAATTAATTATTGGTGGCCTATATATAGAGGCTTGTAAACACTTTTTAATTAGTTGATTGATTATTTGAATGCTTTTATGCTTGAGTAATTTTTGCCTGAAATGAGTTTGGTGTGAGGCCAAGGGAGTGATTCCCAAAGCCATTGTTATCTTCTCTATTCTATTTGCTAATTTTGATCGGCGTGCTTCTCTAAACCATAGCCTTATTTCTTCCTTGTGAGCCTTTTGAAACCTCAAATCAAACATAGCCAACACCCTTTTCCAAACCATAAACCGATCCGAAAACCATAAACCTGTTACAAAACCAAAACCTATTACAAACCCATAATCTAATTTCGCAACCCTGGTTCGAGCCATGAATCTACATCGGATCGATGACGAACGCCAAAGCCTGGAAAAGCTGGAGTCCTATCTCTAGGCCTGATCCCACCTCAAATCTATCGGGACTTGCGCATCGGATTGGACACCCTATTCGAATCTCGCGCAATTTACCAACCAAAATTCTACGAACCCGAAGGTATCGTGATAGTTTTGAGATTACTCTTGAATTAATTTTATTTAATTTCGGCAAATCGCATTAAAAATCATATTCACGCTTTTTAGGGTTCTCATCCCACGCCAGTTTTGGTATCAGAGCCCTAGGTTTTCTACGTTAGGGAATCTTTGCTTGTCATTTATTTTATTGCATTATTTTCTTTTTGTGAGTCCATATTGCATTCCATATTAGAACCTTAATAGACTTTGTGATCACCATGGCCTCGGATGAGGTTCTTAATACTCTTAGACCTATGCGAGAAGAATTGGGTGCGATTAGTGCACGCCTAAATACCATTGAGCAAGCCCAAACATCCCTAGGAGTTGGTAATGATAGATTACGTGATCGAATCAACCAACTGGAAGCGATGGGTGGGCTAGAAAATCAGCACCAAGAGCATGAGTGTCCTCACTTTGAACGTAATGGTCGCCAAGGCAATCGGAACCGTAGTGATCATCGTAGAGATGACTATGACCCCGAAGTTCCACTCCTCAAGAACGTCCGAGTTGAGATTTCGACTTTCAATGGAAGAATGGACCCTACCGTCTTCCTCGATTGGCTTTCTGACATGGACCAACACTTTGATTGGTATGCCATGAATGACGACTGTTGCGTTAAACTTGCTAAAATGAAGCTGGTTGGTCAAGCTCGGCTTTTCTGGCTCAATGTTGAGCGCATTAGGTTGAATGCGGATTGTCTTCCCATTACCCGTTGGGACGACATGAAGGAACGACTTACTGAGAAGTATGTTCCTTTATCATACCACCAACACCTCGTCGACCAGTGGCAAAATTTATGCCAAGGTGGCATGCCCATTGCCAAATTCGAAGAGTTCATAATGAGGGCAAAAGTATCGGAAGACCCTGAAATCACTCTCTCTAGATTCCGCACCGGATTACGACTTGATTTGCAAAAGGAGTTGATTTCTCACCCCGTAGAAACTCTTGAAATATGCTATGTCGTTGTGCAAGATCTTGAACGGTATTTGAAAACTAAGGTGGTAAAGAGGACTGAGTCACAATATAATAATCAACGATCCGGTGAGGGACGATTCAATCCTCCTCCCAAACTTACATAACCCGCCCCTACCAATTCGAGGTTTGAAAGGGGAAAAGGTGTAGTCGGAGAATCCTCAAGGGTTAATTCTCAAGTAAAGTATCATAAATGTCATGGGATGGGACACTTTGTCGCCCAATGCCCTACGAAAGAACCCCAAAGGACTCTCTTCATTGAGGGAGAGGAGGATGATGATGAGGTAGTGGTTGAAGAAGTATTCGAGCCGGTTAGCACACCCAGTGATGAGGAGGGTGATGCTATTGGTCATGCTTTAGTTGTTAGGTGTGCCCTTGCACAACCTCAACGGGATGAAAAGGATGACTGGCGAAGGGAGAACATCTTCCACACCTACGCTAGATTTGGTGAAAAGAATTGTAGGGTCATCGTGGATAGCGGTAGTTGTACTAACATAATATCAACTCATGCAGTACGCCGCTTAGGGCTTACACCCGAAGCCCACCCGAGACCTTATAAAGTTGCATGGGTCAATTCTTCATCCATTCTCGTGTCGAAAAAGTGTCGTGTACCGATTCAGTTAGGCTCTTATTCAGACATCTTATGGTGCGATGCGGTGCCGATGGATGTGGGCCATATCATTTTGGGAAGGCCGTGGCTCTACGACATGGACGCGACTCTTTCTAGTCGATCAAACATATGCACGTTCATGCATAAGGGCAAAAAGATCACTTTACACCCTTCGCCTCCCAAAACACCATCGACCAATACCGTCGAAAAGAAGGACGAGTCTTCTAAATCCATTAACATTGTGAGCCCTTCTGAGTTCGAGAAAGCATCGATAGATGAGAGTGTGGTGTACGTAGTTGTCACCGTAGAGAGCGCTCCCGAGTCGGTGAGCGAGTGTCCGAAGGAGGTTGAGCCGATTTAAAAAGAGTTTTCAGATGTCTTCCCTGAAGACTTACCAAACGAACTCCCTCCCCTGCGTGATATCCAACACGCAATAGACTTGGTTCCTGGATCTACCTTACCGAACCTGCCCTACTATAGGTTGAATCCGGTTGAGCACGCCGAGTTGACTCGGCAAGTCAATGAGCTCCTTCAGAAGGGGTTCATCTATAAGAGAGTCTGAGCCCGTGTGCCGTACCTGCCCTACTCACTCCTAAGAAAGATGGTACGTGGCGGATGTGTGTGGATAGTCGTGCGATCAATAAGATTACGGTTAAGTATCGGTTTTCCATACCAAGGCTCGATGATATGCTCGATATGATGGTTGGTACCACTATCTTTTCTAAGATAGACCTTAAGAGTGGCTACCATCAAGTTCGCATCCGCCCCGGTGATGAGTGGAAAACCGCCTTTAAGACTAAGGATGGTCTTTATGAGTGGATGGTCATGCCATTTGGGTTTTCTAATGCCCCGAGTACTTTCATGCGACTCATGACCCAAGTGTTGAGACCGTTCTCGACAAATTCCTTGTTGCTTATTTCGATGACATCCTGATCTACAGTCATGACAAGGAACAACACCTGACCCACCTTAGGCTGGTTTGTGAAACCCTCAAGGGCGAGAGGTTGTTTGCAAATATCAAGAAATGCACCTTCATGCAACGTTTTGTTGTTTTCTTGGGATTTATTATCTCGGCCGATGGAATGGTCACGGACCCCGAAAAGGTTAAAGCCATTGTGGAGTGGCCCGAACCTAAGAACATACACGATGTCCGCAGCTTTCATGGCTTGGCTACTTTCTATCGTCACTTCATCAGAAGCTTTAGCACCATTATGGCCCCAATTACAGATTGCATGAAGAAGGGGGATTTTAAATGGGGCAAAGCGGCGACAAAAGCCTTTGCTGAGATCAAACAACGAATGAGTAGTGCGCCCGTCATGCGATTGCCGGACTTTTTCAAAGTCTTTAAAGTTGCATGCGACGCATCGGGTGTAGGCATAGAAGGAGTGCTTAGCCAAGAGGGTCACCCTGTGGCCTATTTTAGTGAAAAACTTAACGAGGCGAAGCAAAAATACTCCACCTATGACAAAGAATTTTATGCGGTCGTTCGATCTCTTTGGTATTGGAAACATTACTTTAGACCGCAGGAATTTGTGCTGTTTTCTGACCATGAAGCCTTACGTTTTCTTGCTTCACAGAAAAAGTTGAACCCAAGGCATGCGAAGTGGCTCGAGTACCTTCAAGGGTTCATATTCGTGTTAAAGCATAAGGCCGGTGCTGAAAATAGGGCCGCTGATGCACTTAGTCGGCGAGTGGTGACTTTGCGCACAATGAGCACCGAAAAGTCGTCGGGTTCGAAAAGTTAAAGGATGAGTACCCCGTGTGCCCAGATTTTGGGGTTGAGTGCACTGCTCTCCTTAGTGACCCGACTAGCACACACCCCATGTACACCATCCATGGTGAGTATTTGTTTAAAGGCAATCGCCTTTGCATCCCTCGCACTTCATTGCGTCACTTTCTCATTTGGGAGTTACATGCTGGAGGGATGACCGAACATTTCGGGTGTAATAAAACTGTTGCGCTCGTAGAGGATAGGTTCTTTTGGCATAGCCTAATGAGAGATGTCGCCCAGGTCGTTAAGAATTGTTGTACTTGTCAAGTGTCAAAACAAACCAAACAAAATACCGGCTTGTACACCCCGCTACCCGTGACACACACACACACCGTGGCAAGACCTCTCAATGGATTTCGTGCTTGGACTTCCTAAGACCCCTAGGAACCACGACTCCATCTATATCATAGTGGACCGATTTTCCAAAATGGCCCACTTCATTCCTTGTTTCAAAACCTCCGATGCATCTCATATTGCTAAACTATTTTTCACGGAGGTAGTGCGTCTTCATGGGTTGCTCAAAACCATTGTGTCTGATAGGGATGTTAAATTCACTAGTTATTTTTAGAAGACCCTTTGGCACATGATGGGCACATTGCTCCAATTCTCTACAGCTTACCACCCTCAAACGGATGGCCAAACCAAAAGCACCAATAAGAGCCTTGGGAATCTCCTTCGTAGCCTTGTCAGTGATCATGTTAGGACCTGGGATACCATCTTACCCACAACTGAGTTTGCATATAATAATTTTGTCAATAGGTCCATAGGCATGAGCCCTTTTGAGGTAGTGTATGGTCATAGGCCTAGGACCCCATTAGATTTGATCCCCATGTTTGCATCCCATAGAGTGTCAGAATCTGCCGATACATTTGCACAACATATTCATAGCTTGCATGCCGAAATTAAACAAAAAATTAATCTAAGCAACAGTCAATATAAATTATTTGCAGATGCTCACAGGCGTTTTAAAGAATTTCACGTGGGTGATTATGTGATGGTTGGGGTTAGACCTGAGCGATTCTTATCGGGTTCCGCAAAGAAGCTCCAATCCCTGGGCGCTGGACCTTTTAGAATTTTGGCTAAGAGTGGTCCTAATGCATACGTGCTTGAGCTTCCTCCAGGTACAGGGGTTAGTTCAACGTTCAATGTGAAAGACTTGGTTCCTTACTTGGGTTTCACCCCATCTCCTGAAAATCCACTCCAGCCACCTTCTAATCCCAGCCCCAACCCAACCTTGCAGCCTGTACCTCTTCCTTCCCTAAGCAGACAGAGAATAGATGAAATAGAGGATATAATCAATGATCATGCCGTCTCTACACATGACGGGGGATTCCAGAAGTACTTGGTTAAATGGGTTGGCAAACTGGAGTTCGAAAACACTTGAATCCACAAGAATGAAGTTCGCCGCTTGAACCCCAACTTGATAGACACCTACCACGAGTGTGTTTCATCAGTGATGAAACTTTTTTGGTCCAGGGGAATTGACGGGGACACCACATACATGGGCATTGGATTCGGACTACATCAGTTTTACCGGCGTCGGAAGAAGCGTAGAGGAAGTCCGGACGAGAAAGAGGAGAAAAGGATACAAAGAAAACGGTAGCATCTGCATCCTTTTGCCTTGATCTTGCCATAGCAACGATTTCAATGCAATTTTAATTTTATGGGAAAACTGCCCTTTTTAATTTTATTTCTATTAGGACTTTTTTCTATTTCGAATTAATTATTGGTGGCCTATATATAGAGGCTTGTAAACACTTTTTAATTAGTTGATTGATTATTTGAATGCTTTTATGCTTGAGTAATCTTTGCCTGAGATGGGTTTGGTGTGAGGCCAAGGGAGTGATTCCCAAAGCCATTGTTATCTTCTCTATTCTATTTGCTAATTTTGATCGGCGTGCTTCTCTAAACTATAGCCTAATTTCTTCCTTGTGATCCTCAAAACCCTAAGCCTTTTGAAACCCCAAATCAAACATAGCCAACACCCTTTTCCAAACCATAAACCGATCCGAAAACCATAAACCTGTTACAAAACCAAAACCTATTACAAACCCATAATCTAATTCCGCAACCCTGGTTCGAGCCGTGAATCTACATCGGATCGAAGACGAAAGCCCAAGCCTGGAAAAGCTAGAGTCCTATCTCTAGGCCCGATCCCGCCTCAAATCTAACGGGACTTGCACATCGGATTGGACACCCTATTCGGATCTCACGCGATTTACCAGCCGAAATTCTACGAACCCGAAGGTATCGTGATAGTTTGAGATTACTCTTGAATTAATTTTATTTAATTTCGGCAAATCGCATTAAAAATCATATTCACGCATTTTAGGGTTCCCGTCCCGCGTCAGAAAGGCAAAGGCATAGCGTTTTACCCTTCCCCGGGACGAGGCATAAGCCTCAAGGCGTGAGGCATGAGCCTCACTAATTTACAAAATTAAAAATAAAATAACAATTCTGTGAACTTACTTTTTAAAACAGTTATAAAGGTGTTTAAACTCAAAACATAAAATATGACTCAAAACGTAGAAATTATTTTCTAATAATTTGTTAAAATTATAGAAGCACAAATATGACTCGAAACATACAAAATTCAACACGTAATACCAGTTATTTTTCCCTTTTAAAACAGTGATAAAGGTATTTAAAACAGTTATAAGGGCAAACAACGAAAGTGTTTTAAAGGGAAAAATGGTGAAGGTATTTAAACTCCAGTACTTTCAAAATTTACCAGTTTGCCCTCCTTAAAACCTAAAAAATAATGTTTTTATAAAATACCGTACTCCTCATCATGAGGCATAAATGAGTGTGCAGCGTACGCCTCAATCGCCTTTTGAAACACTGGGTATCACCATCCATATTTATTCTTGTGTTGCATCCATCCAACCCTATTTTTATAGGTGTTGTCCTCTCTCTATTCTTTATTGTTCAAACATAAGATCGATACTTTTTTTAGGGGTAGGATAGGAGGAAGGGTGATGAAGATGCGAAGAAGAAAAGAGGACAAAAAAGTAGGTGCTCCATGCTGCTGTTAGGCAACCGTGACAAAAGAAAAAAAAAGAAAACCCATGTCAGGAAGAAAGATGGGGGTTGCTGGCTGCCGTGGAAACACCCATATCAAGAACCAAGAAGAGGGTTAGGCTATCGTGGAATGCTATTGTAGGTAAGCTGTGAAAAAAAGGGAAAAAATTCAGAAGTTGCTGACGTCAGCCCTAGGTCAAAGTTTGACCTATGATTAGTAAAAGAAGAGAAGGTTTTGATGGGATTGGATTTCCCTGCAACTTTAATAAATGATCTTCATAGGTTCATAGGTTTGATGTGTAACCAATGACTTTTGAAGACATTTATGCAAAATAGAGGGTTCACGCTTCATAGTTTTCTGACTTCTCTATCTCTGTGGGATGAAAAGGGTGGCTAAAAATGGTTGGGTTTGCATCAGTTTTTCTGTAGCTCTCAAATGTTTTTTTTTGTCTCACATCAATCTTTGGTGCATCTTCTGTATTTTAGAACCTTCTTCTCTGCCCAATTTTGTGTTTCCAATGGAAGCTGTGGGGAGTCTGAGTTGACCCCACAGAAAATACTGCAGCTATTGATCACAGAAATTATAGCACAAAAAATCATGCAACTGCATGATTGTTGTGAAACCCAAAAACGCTTTGAAACTCTTTCAAAACAGCGTTATATCTAAAACAATTTGCACTAGTGACGCAGTACAAAACCCTAAACTACGTGAATGCAATGATTAATTGCTTGCCGAAATTAAATTGAATTAAATTAAACAATAACTCCGAAAATATAACGAATACCTTAGGCGTTCGTAGTCCTCCATGCGACAGATCATGTTTGGTTCGAGTAGGGTTCAGCCTTTGCGCTAGATCCGTTAGAATAGCGATGCAGATCGGTCCTAGAGATAGAACTCTAGGTCTTTCCAATTTAAGGCGCTCACAATGCAATGATGGAATCTCTTATTCTTCTATAGTTTACGGGATTGGGTCGAATCAATGGTTAGGTAAAAGCTAGGGTTTATGATTTCGGGTTTATGAAAATATTTAGAAGTAAAAAAAGAATATAAAATAAAGAGATAGGTAGAAGATAGATGTTGTGGGCTTCACACCCTTGGCTTCACACCAAACCCTTATCGGAAAGAAGATTCACTCTTCGTAGAGGCTCATTTCAAGCACACAAGCAAAAGCTCTTTTCATTCATAATCAATAACTAATTACATTGTTTACTTAGGGACCTTATTTAGGAGTCCTCTCAAATGAAAATAAAACCCTCAAACAAATACTAAAAAGAGACATGTATGCCCCTACAAGTCGGTTTTGAAATCTGAAAAAAAACCAAAATATAAACTGCGCGATTTCGATTGATTGAAAGTGAAGTTCAATCGATCGAATTTGAAACTCGATCGATCGAAGTCTAATTCGATCGATCAAATTATAACATCGCCGTAGGTACTCGATCGATCGAATTTGAAACTCGATCGATCGAGTATATAATTCGATCGATCGAATTATATACTCCAAAACTAGTGTTTTCTGTCGACATATTTTGATCGATCGAAATAGGACTTCGATCGATCGAAATTATTGAGTTCCTCCAATTCTCCAAACTTTCTCCTTCATTCGCCTAGTTCTGATTTCCATTCCGCTTCTTTCGCCGTCAGTACACGCGAAAAGGTCTATATCCGATGTCTACGATGTAGGCGTCCTCGTCAATTCTCTCGAGCCGAAAAGGCTTCATCACCGATGAAGCGGCGTCGTGATAGCGCTCGAGCATGTCGGGGTCCAGGGGTCGCACCTCGTCTTCAGCTAACCATAAGTTCTCGGAGTCTGGCTTTCCTAACCACTTGACCAAGTACTTTTGAAATCCGCCCCATGGGTGGATATCACCAAATCATCTAATATATCCCTTCGATCTCATCTCTGCGCTGCTTGTGTGGGGAAGGGAATGGTAGGGGTTGCAGGGTGGGGCTGGCATTTGGGCTCGGGACTGCTTGGAAGGGGTTGTGAGGGGGTGGGGTTGCGGCCAAAGAAGGAACTAGGTCCTCCACATTGAATGTAGAGTTGACCCTTATATCCGGTGGAAGCTCGAGAACATATTCATTAGGCTCGCTCCTTGCCACAATTCTAAAAGGTCCAGCGCCGCGGGCTTGAAGTTTCTTTGCGGCTCCCAATGGGAACCTCTCAGGTCTAACCCGAACCATTACGTAATCTCCAACCTGGAATTCTTTGAAGCGCCTATCTGCATCCGCAAATATTTTGTATTGTTCATTGCTTGCATTAGTTCTTTTTCTAATTTCGACATGCAATTCATGTATATGCTGTGCAAATGATTCGGCTGACTCGGAAACTCGATGGGATGCAGACATGGTGATCACCAACAAGACCTATTGACTGAATTGTTGTATGCAAACTCGGCTAAAGGCAAAGTAGAATCCCAAGTCCTAGGGTAATCACCAACAAGACAACGGAGAAGATTACCTAGGTTCCCATTGGTGGACTCCATTTGGCCATCTGTTTGAGGATGATAGGCCGAAGAAAATTGGAGCATGGTACCCATCATGTGCCATAAAGTTTTCAGAAATAACTAGTAAACTTCACATCCCGATCCGACACAATTGTCTTGGGTAACCCATGTAGACACACAACCTTCTCGAAAAATAATTTGGCTATGTGAGCTGCATCGGAGGTTTTAGAGCAAGGTAGGAAGTGGGCCATCTTTGAAAAGCGGTCCACTACCACAAAAATGAAATCGTGCTTCCGTTGAGTCTTTGGAAGTCCGAGCACGAAATCCATGGAGATGTCTTGCCACGGGGTGTGCGACACGGATAAATGGGTGTACAAGCTGGTATTCTGCTTAATATGCTTCGCAACTTGGCATGTACGACATTGTTTTACGACCCTAGAGACATCTCGCACAAGGTTAGGCCAATAAAACCTATCCTCGACGAGCGCACTTGTCTTATCACACCTAAAATGTCTGACAATCCCTCCGACATGTAACTCCCAGATGAGGAAGTCAAGCAATGAACACAAACGATTTCCTTTTAACAAATACTCATCTAGCAGGGTATACTCGGAGTTAATGTTGTTCTGATTTTCAAGGAAAGCAGTGTATTCTGTCCCGAAATCTGGGCAATCAGGATAATTTTGTTTCAACTGCTCAAATCCGATGACCTCGGTGTTCATAGACTGCAAAGTCGCCACTCGACGACTAAGCACATCAGCTGCCTTGTTCTCGGCACCGGTCTTATGCTTCAATACGAATGTGAACCCTTGAAGGTACTCGACCCACTTCGCGTGCCTCGGGTTCAACTTTTTCTGGGAAGTAAGAAAACGTAAGGCTTCATGGTCAGAAAACAACACAAATTCCTGCGGTCTCAGGTAATGTTTCCAATACCACAGAGATCGGATGACCGCATAAAACTCCTTGTCATAGGTGGAGTATTTCTGCTTTGCCTCATTGAACTTCTCACTAAAATAGGCCACAGGGTGGCCCTCTTGGCTCAACACTCTGCCTATGCCTACACCCGATGCGTCACATGCGACTTCAAAGACTTTAGAAAAGTCTGGTAGGCGCATGATTGGTGCGCTAACCATTTTATCTTTTATATCGGCAAAGGTCCTCGTCGCGGCTTTGATCCACAGGAACTCCTATTTTCTCATGCAATCGATAATGGGAGCCATGATGGTGCTAAAATTTCGGATGAAACGATGATAAAATGTGACAAAACCATATAAGCTTCGGACTTCATGAATATTTCGAGGTTCGGGCCACTCCACAATGGCCTTAACCTTCGTAGGGTCCGCAACCATCCCGTCTACCGAGACAATGAATCCCAAGAATACAACGGATTGTTGCATGAAGGTGCACTTCTTGAGATTCGCGTATAAACTTTCTCCCCTCAAGGTTTCGCAAACCAACCATAGGTGGATAATATGTTGTTCCTTGTCTGGGCTGTAAATCAAGATGTCATCAAAGTATACTACAAGGAATTTGCCAAGGAGTGGCCTCAACACTTGGGTCATGAGCCTCATAAGTGTGCTCGGGGCATTGGATAGCCCAAAAGTCATGACCATCCACTCATAAAGGCCGTCTGTAGTCTTGAAAGCGGTTTTCCATTCATCGCCAGGGCGAATACGAACCTTATGGTAGCCACTTTTAAGGTCTATCTTGGAAAAGGTAGGGCGCCAACCATCATGTCAAGCATGTCATTAAGCCTCGGTATGGGAAACCGATATTTAACAGTGATCTTATTAATTGCATGGCTATCCACACACATGCGCTATGTACCGTCTTTCTTAGGCATGAGTAATGCTGGTATAGCACACGGGCTCAGACTCTCTTGTATGAACTCCTTTTGAAGTAGCTCACTGACTTGTCGAGTTAACTCGGCGTGCTCAACCGGATTCAACCTGTAGTGGGGCAAGTTCGGTAATGTAGATCCGGGAACCAAATCGATTGCGTGTTGAATATCACACTTGGGAGGGAGCTCATTAGGTAAGTCTTCGAGAAAGACATCCACAAATTCATTCAGGATTGGCTCGACCTCCTTGGGGTACTCACGTGCTGACTCAGGAGTACTTTCAACGGTAACAACGACATACACCACGCTCTCATCTTTCGATGCCCTCTCGAACTCTGAAGGGGTCACAATGTTGATGGCCTTGGACTGGCCTCCCTTCTTTTCAACTCTGTTGACCGATGGTGCTTTGGGAGCCAAAGGGTTAAGAGTGATTTTCTTACCCTTATAATTGAACGTGCAAATATTAGATCGGCCAAAAATGGTCACGTTCAAGTCATAAAGCTATGGCCTCCCTAAGATGATGTGGCCCACATCCATCGGCACCACATCGCACCACAAGGTGTCCGAGTATGAACCCAATTGTATAGGTACACGACACCTCTATGACACGGGAATGGATGAGGAGTCAACCCATGCGACTTTGTAAGGTCTCGGGTGGGCTTCGGGGGTAAGCCCTAAGCGGGTGACGGTATGTTCTAACACCACATTGGTGCAGCTCCCGCTATTCACGATAACCCTACAACACTTTGTCCCACATGTGGCAAAGGTGTGGTAGATGTTCTCCCTCCGCTAATCCTCCTTTTCATCCCATTGAGGTTGTGCAAAGGCACACCTCACGACTAGAGCACGACCCATGTCATCACCTTCCTCGTCACTAGGTGTGACATTCGGCTCAAAATCCTCTTCCTCATAAACTCCTTCACTCTCTTCTCCTTCTCCGTCGATGAAGAGATTCCTTTGTGGGTCTCTCGTGGGGCATTGGGCGGCAAAGTGTCCCAATCCTCGACATTTATAACACTTGATATGAGACCCACTCTTCGAGGATTCTCCGGCTACACCCTTCCCTTTGTCAAATCACACATTGACAGATGTGGATTGTGTGGGTTTGGGAGGCGGGTTTCCAGCACTAAGTCTCACTTCGCCGGTACGAGGTTGACCGGTGTGAAAATCAGATTGCCTAATCACCGTCATTTTCAAATATCGTTCAAGGTCTTGAACAACGGTGTAACATTCGGCGAAGGTCTCAACAGGGTGGGAGACTAACTCTTTCTGTAGGTCAAATCTCAATCAGGTGCAAAATCTGGATAGAGTGACTTGAGGGTCCTCAACGCTTTGGGTCTCATCATGAATTCTTCAAATTTGCCGATGTAGTTCGATACGGGCATACTACCTTGGCGTAGATTCTGCCATTGATCGAGGAGACGATGGTAGTATGAGGAAGGAACGTACTTCTCTGTAAGTCGTTCCTTCATGTCCTTCCAACGGGTAATGGGAGTACAACCCGCATTTGTTCTGATCCGTTCAACGTTGACTCAAAAGAGTCGGGCTTGGCCTATGAGCTTCATTTTAGCAAGCCTAACACATCTTTCATCGCTCATGCCAAACCACTCGAAGTGCTGGTCCATATCGGATAACTAGTAGAGGAAGAGTTGAGGGTCTAATCTTCCATCGAAAGTTGGGAACTCAACTCAAACATTTTTGAGGAGTTTCCCTTCCGGGTCGTAGTCATCTCCATGATGATCTAATCTATGGTTCTGGTTCCGATTATGTTGGTAGCCATTTCTTTCGAAACGTGAACCATTACGCTCAGGGGGTGGTTCGAGGTACTCATCACCCTCATCTAACCGATTGACTCGGTCTATCAACCTCTCATTGGACCTTTCAAGGGTCCTTTGGGTTGTCTCTATGGCAGCCATTCGATCATTGATCGATTTTAGATCAGCCCTCATGCCCTTAAGAGCCTCGACAATCCCACTCATGTCCTAGTGATACGGTTCACTAATGACTGGTTCTAGAATGGAATGCAAAATGAACTTACAATGAAGGGGAACTGTTGACAAACACATGATGTGCACACTTTGGCAAAACAGAAATAATATGCGATTAAAATTAAAGCGCAATGAATTCAATGTCACAGTATGCCCTAACCTAGAACCTAGGCTCTGATACCAAAACTGGCGCAGTACAAAACCCTAAACTACGTGAATGCGATGATTAATTGCTTGCCGAAATTAAATTGAATTAAATTAAACAATAACTCTGAAAATATAACGAATACCTTAGGCGTTCGTAGTCCTCCATGCGACAGATCATGTTTGGTTCGAGTAGGGTTCAGCCTTTGCGCTAGATCCGTTAGAATAGTGATGCGGATCGGTCCTAGAGATAGAACTCTAGGTCTTTCCAGATTAGGGCGCTCACAATGCAATGATGGAATCTCTGATTCTTCTATGGTTTACAGGATCGGGTCGAATCAATGGTTAGGTAAAAGCTAGGGTTTATGATTTCGGGTTTATGAAAATATTTAGAAGCAAAAAAAGAAAATAAAATAAAAAGATAGGTAGAGGATTGATGTTGTGGGCTCACACCCTTGGCTTCACACCAAACCCTTCTCGGGAAGAAGATTCACTCTTCGTAGAGGCTCATCTCAAGCACACAAGCAAAAACTCTTTTCATTCATAATCAATAACTAATTACATTGTTTACTTAGGGACCTTATATAGGAGTCATCTCAAACGAAAATAAAACTCTAAAACAAATACTAAAAAGAGAGAAGTATGCCCCTACAAGTCAGTTTCGAAATATGAAAAAAAAACCAAAATATAAACTACGCGATTTCGATCGAATTTGAAACTCGATCGATCGAGTATATAATTCGATCGATCGAATTACATACTCCAGAACTAGTGTTTTCTGTCGACCTATTTCAGTCGATCGAAATAGGACTTCGATCGATTGAGGATTTCGATCGATCGAAATTCAATTCGATTGATCGAAATTTTTGAGTTCCTCCAATTCTCCAAATTTCCTCCTTCGTTCGCCTAGTTCTGATTTTCATTCCGCTTCTTCTGCCGTCGGTACACGCGAAAAGGTCAATATCCGATGTCTACGATGTCGGCGTCCCCATTAACTAGATTACTCACTTTGAGAATCTGATCAAGGCCATGTAATTGTTGTGCCAATCAAGGTCAACAGTTTGATGTAGCTAATGTCAGACATGGGTGGGTGAGGGAGGGCCCACTCTGCTACCAAATTAACTTTGTTGTCCTCGTTGATTAAGGTTTGTGGAATAGGGTTAAAGAAATCTAGGGTTAGAAGGAGAAACAGATGAAGAGAAAAGGGAAGGGATGAGGAGCAATTAAGGTTGTGAGTTCGTTGGTCTCACCCCATTTATATTATTATATATACCACTTACAATAGGTCCTATCTCCACCACTAATACTCATATGCATGTGTTATACTCACTAATGACACACCCAATTAATACTAGTCACACAGCAACATTATCCTCTTCTAATTATTGAGAGCTTTCCCCTTATAGTGAATATTTATAATCAATTACAAGCAGTTTTATTTTATGCTGTGCAGGTTCTTAACTTCATGTGGTTAAAGTTTCTTTTGATTTGGCGCTATTTCCGGTTTTGGTCGTTGGTATGTATTTTCGCAGGTGTTCTAGACTCATCCAAATTTCTTATTATTATTTTAGATCTTCTGACATAAAGATCATGTTATATCCCTTTTACTTCACGAATGTTTCTGTTTTTTTAGCAAAAAATAAAAAGAAAATTGTACTTAAGCACACCTTCTATTTTTAGAAGTATTTGAGCTCATCTTTGTGAAATATGTTTTAAACCGATTTTGCAAAAACAGTCGTGATCTGCATTCCTTATGTTAAACCCTTTCCAAACTCTGAGTAGGGTCATGGGGTTGACCTGCAGCTCAACTTGAAGCTACAATGTGATAAAACCGTGAGGTCATATGTTCAATCCTAGCTTACTTGTAACAAAAAAAGGAATGTGTGGGTTCATCACTTCTGTGTACTTCCACTAGTGTATTCTCTCCAATGGCTGTAATCACACTTATTCATAATTCAACCAATTTCTCCCTTTTTTGAATTGATCATATTTAACTTTTTGGAGAAGATTTCTTACTAAAATTATGCAACAGGTTAGTGCTCATTACTTGAGAATATGCAAGTTTATGCGCATATATCAAGCAAGACAAAGCTCTACCTTATCCTCACCTAGGTTTTTACTAGAGGTTTCCATGCCTATGTTCCACCTGATTTTGGACCCATTTGTGGTGGGCAATGTTTTTAATAGCGAAAAGCGCACAACGTAGTGTTCGACCTCTCCTCGAGGCGAGGCTTCGCGATTTTTCTAATTTTTTTATTTTAAAATATATGAATATATGATAAACAAATAAAAAGAAAACAAATTAAATTTTCTTTTCTGAAAAAATGTACAGATTTTTTTTATGCAAATTTCGTAAAAAAAGGTGCACTATATGTAGTTTGCACAATAATAAAAAAGTGTACACAGCATATAGGGCTGCGAGTATCTCCTTCTTTGGTTCTTTTTTTATCTCGCTATTTTTTTTTTCGATTTTCCTTGAATTTTCTGTTTGAGATTTCTCTCAGAGACTCTCCCTTTCGGTTGTAATTCTCTAGTCTCTGCTCCTAACGAAAATACGTTTTAAAGTTCCTGGGTGTAAACCCTAGGGGCAGTTTTGTAAACAAAAATAAAAAACCCTAATATACAGCATATGCTACATCGTACAACGTTCACTGTATTGACGCTACAGTCACACTAAATAGGTTGAAAGCTATATGGGTGCACTATGTAGCGTTTAGGGTGCGCTACGCTATTTAAAACTTTGGTGGTGAGTACCGTACTTGACTAGATATACAGGATACAATGTTTACATGCAAGTTGCAATCTAGAAAACTTGAAAGCACAAGATGTAAAACTATGTTGCTATTATCTATTACCTGGACTCATTTAAGTTTATAAACTTGTGTTTGCACGTATTGGGTACTGGTATTTCTATGACACCATTTTCATACCGAATACAATCCAAGAGGGATGCCCTTCCTCTTCAGTTGCTAACCTAATTCATTGCCTAACTATGCAGTATTTTGGGTTATACACCTTTGAGTAAGTCCTTCACAGCTGCATTTAAGGTTTAAAATCTCGGTATTGAAGCTCGTAAAGGCTATGGAAAGTACTGAGATGGTGCCATTTTATACCACTCGCACAGCAAGTCCTTCGCGGCTGCATTTAAGGTTTAAAATCTCGGTATTGAAGGTCGTAAAGGCTATGGAAAGTACTGAGATGGTGCCATTTTATATCACTTGCACAGCAAGTTTTTGCCTGCTGAAACTGACTAAAAATGCCAAATTTAAAGTCGTAACAAATTTTCAAATTGAAGAGCTTGAAGGTTTTGCCCTTGACTCTGGAATAATGCAAAGCCAAAATTATCCATAGGGAATTTCTTTATTGCAGGCATTGTGACCAAAGACGGCGTTTTTTTGAAAAATACGTGTTTTTTTAAACAACGTACTAAACACATAATACCCATATTTTTGAATAAAACACGTAACTTCGTATAATATGCATGTTTCACTTATTAAACGCATTTTCGCATGGTAAACGTTTTTTTCCCATATTTTTACGAAACTGTTTTAAATTTTTTTGGAAAAATATTTAATATTATCTCATTTTGTTCCCGATTTTCTGTTCTTTTTCGTCTTCTGTATTTTACAGTTTTTTGACCTTTCGATTTTTCTCTACTTTTCGTCCCCATATTTTTGCTGTTTTTCCTGACTTTCTCATTCACCGTATTAAACCCGTACCCGTATTTTGTCACTTTGATTGTAGGTAGGAGGCATTGAGACTCCTGAAAACATGCCAAAGTGTATCAACAACTGCTATAACTTGGAAAGCTTCTGGAAAAATTGGCACGCATCTTTCAACAAATGGCTTGTCAGGTTTGCCTTTCATGCTTAGCAATTTTTTTTTTCCATTTGTATAGGAAAACATGTATTTCCGTGTTTGTAAACAATTTTTTATTATAGGTACATGTACATTCCTCTTGGGGGTTCTCAAAGAAAGCTGCTCAATGTATGGGCTATATTCACATTTGTGGCAATATGGCATGATCTAGAGTGGTAATATAAGTTTTATTTCTCCCCGTCCCATTCTTCTTTTCTAAAAATAAATTAGTTATGCATTCACCGTATTTTAGGAGCAAAATTGTTCTTCAATATTGTTCCAGCCTTTATCTTATGGAGTTTTATTTGATGTGCCATAGGAAACTTCTTTCATGGGCGTGGTTAACGTGTTTATTTTTCATCCCTGAAATAATAGCAAAGTCAGCAGTTTCTGCATTTCAGGTAATATATATTTGTTTGTTTACTTTATTCTCTCATTTATGGTATTTTGGGCTATCAGGCTCGTTGGAAAAATCATATTGGCCTTTTGGCATATTTCAAGATGAATCCACAGACATAGTCACAAAATTCGCCAAAAATTTGAAAATATTGTGAATAATTCGCAAAGTTTAGGTTCTGCGAATTAATCCTGAATTATTCGCTGTTTTTTCAAAAGTTCGCGAATAAATACCGAATAATTCCCAATTTTTTCAATAAATCATGATGGGTACTACATGTTCTCAAAAGAATAAAGATTCACTTCTGGACTCAATAATACCACAGCTCACTAGGATTTATCATGAAAAAAAGAGCTGGAAAATCACCTCTACGAATATTTTTTGTTTCTAGGAATCTCTCTTTTATAGTAAGTTTTTTTTTTGATCGGTAAATTTGCTTTGTATTAAAACGCAGCGAGAAGCTGACAAGGAAAAAATACATAGACACCGACCAAAGAGGGCAACTGCCCGAAAAAAAGCCAAAAGAGCACAAAACTCCCGCGAATGGCAGCTCAGCAGAGCAGCTGCACACCACCTAACCTGGGTCCCAAAGAGGCTCTTTCCCTCCTGACTCAGCTGACCCTCTATGAACCCACAAAATCATAAGATCCTTGACAGATTTGAGTATCATCCCCACCGGCCGGCATTTTTTGTTGAAAGTGCAAGCATTCTGTTCAATCTAGATGCTCCAAATGACCGCGAAGAAGCCAGCTTTCCAAAATTCCCGTGACTCCCCCTCCAGCTTGACGGTCGCCCATGCCAAAAATTGCTGATAAGTAGAAGCAAGGGTGACCCATGCCATATCAAAGGAGTTGAGGATGACCCCCCAAATTTTATGAGCCACCCAACAATGGTGAAAAAGATGGGCCGTGGTCTCTTCCTCTCGCAAGCACATAGCACAGCAATTAAGAATAACTTTCCCCTCCGAATCAGCTGATCAATCGTTAGAATTTTATCCTTGAATAGCGTCCACGCAAAAAAATTTACCTTTGGTGGAATATCTGCCTTCACAGCCCAGCCCCATCAAACCTAATTAAAGGACGGATTGCTAGCATTCGGAAGTAGGATCTGATGGGTATCCCTGCTGTGAGGGTTTCCATTCAGCTGATATAGGAGATCCAGCAGCCGTAAGAAAGGGGATAACTCCTTGGCTCTCAAGTGTCTACTGGTGTTGATGTCCCACGATATCCCCCCCTCAAGATTAGAGAAGAAGTTCGACACCACACCGAGCGGATGTCTCGAAATATTGAAGATAGCCGCAAACGAATCCTTGAGGAGCCTACTCTCAGCCCATGCGTCTTCCTAGAACTGAATTCTCGACCCGTCACCCCATTTGTACTGAATCCATCTGGCGTAGAAGTTCTATGTGCTGCATACCTCTCTCCACCACGCAGAGGCGTTATTGGTGACAGAAACCTTGATCCTCCAATCGCCACCAAGCTGGCCATATTTTTTCCGCCAAGACCACTCTCCATAAACTATCAGTTTTTCCGTCCGAGCCAGCCCTCCAGAACCATTTCCCCAATAGCGCGATATTTACCTATCTTAACTCTCGAATCCTGAGTCCACCACATCTGATCAGTAGCTAGTAAGTGTTCCAATTCACGAGGTGGTACCGTTTGTCCAGACCTGACCCTTCCCATAAGAAATTTCTTTGGATTTGCTCTAATCTGTGGATGACCCCCATTGGGCATTTGCACATGGACATGTAAAAAATAGCTAAACTAGATAGGACAGATTTCACCAATAAACTGCTGAGAAGTTTACCCTTCCATGAGGACATTTTCAATTCAAACCTCCAAATGACCAGTTCCCAATCCTTGGCCGACGACTTACGCAGGCCCCAAGGGAGACCGAGGTACACAATAGGAAGTTTTTCCACTCCACAATTGGCAGTCTCTGCTAGCTCTACCAAAACCTGATCTTCAATACTAATTCCAATAATCGTCGATTTGTGTAAGTTGATGCACTGTCCCGACACTGCCTCATAGACGGATAAAAACAACGGATAGAGATCTGAACTCATCCACCTCCGCTTTACCGAAAAAGATGGTGTCATCTGCGTATTGCAGGTGCGAGATGCAATGACCATGTGAACCCACTTGGATGCCGGAAATAAGTTGGATCTGATTTGCGCGCAACATGAGACCAGCCAAAAGCCTCGCCCACAATATTGAACAAGAACGGGGAGAGGGGTCGCCCTGCCCGATTCCCCTAGAGCTGCAAAAGTATCCCATCGGCGACCCATTGATTAATACCAAAAACCATGCAGAAAAGTAGCATGCCCTCATCCACTTCTTCCACCAAGCCCCAAACCCAAGTCTTCCGAGCATGTAGTCTAAACAGTTCCAACTCATCTGGTCATAAGCTTTCTCCATGTCAACTTTCCAAAGGGCAGTGGGTTGGCGCCCACGATGTGCTGAATGCATCACCTCCTGAGCTACTGCCACTAGGTCCACCAACTGCCTCCATTGCACGAAAGCCCCTTGATTAGCCGAAATGACTTTTGCCATTAAATGTTTGATACGATTGGCGAGGACCTTCGATATAATCTTGTACAAATAGTTGAGCAGGCAGATCGGGCGAAAATCCGAGAGGTCCTCGGTGCCTTCTTTTTTTTTGGGATAAGCGTGATGAAAGTGGAATTGAGACAACGGCCAATGAAGTTGTTAGCATGGAACTCGCAAAGCACCTCCATGAGGTCTACCACAAATGTCGGTAAAACTCTAAAGTGAAGCCATCCGGCCCGGGGGATTTGTTTTTGCCGCCATGCTTGATGGCCCTCCAAACCTCTTCCTCACTGAACGGACGTTCTATATCGACTCTGTCCTCCTCCGTAATGGTGTTAAACTGCAGTCCATCCAGCTCTGGCCTTGGCCTGCCCTCATCTGTATATAGGAACTTGTAGAAGCCCACAACCTGATATTTAATCTGATCCGGGTCCGCAAACGTCTCACCCTCAACCGAGATCTATCCCAAAGAATTTATTTTATTTCTAGCGTTGGTCACCGCATGAAAAAATTTGGTATTATTGTCCCCGGTTTTCAGCCATTGCACCTTAGATTTCTTACGCCAGCACACTTCCTCGGCAGACATTTGTCGCTGAACTCGATCTTCTTCCTCAGCCTCTCCTCCCTTTCGGTTTCCATCAAAACCCGACATTCCTCGAGATCATCTAGCTCCCTTAAGCGGGCCAACAGTTCCTCTTTTGCAATGTGAACCAGCCCAAATACTTCTTTGTTCCACTCTTTAATGCGACATTTGAGCCATCGCAACTTGGAGATGAAGCGAAAGGCAGCCGTCCCTGACGACGACGATTCATTCCACCATGTAGGAACCGCCTCATTGAATTTTACATCTAGCAGCCACATATTTTCAAAATGGAAGGGAGAGGGTCCCTTTTCTCGCCATCACAAAGGAGCAGCAGCAGGCGATGATCTGACACTGCCCTAGCAAGACCCACAACCCTTGTTGTCGGGAAAATATCGAGCCATTCACAGGAAACCAGAAATCTGTCGATGCAACTAAGGGATGGCACCTCCTGAAGGCTGGACCATGAGAACAAACCACCCGAGAGTAGAAGATCGATCAACTCCCAATCATTGATGAGGGAGTTAAACTCTCGCATGACTGCCCCATCTGGCGGGCCTCCCTGTTTCTCCTGAGGCCATCTAATGGCATTAAAATCTCCCCCCAGCAATGTGGGGAGTCCCACCTAGCTGCAATGACTGCCAATTCGAACCAGAAGTCCATTCTTTCCCTATCGGCGGAGGGGCCGTAGATACCCGAAAATGTCCACACCGTCCCTAAGTCCCGATTTCGGAGTACTACCAATGCCGAAAACTGGCCTAACTCTTCATATACCTTTTCGAATAACTTAAAGAATGTCCAGTGTCCTTCACGAGATGTCACTTAAATTTACGGTTTAGAGATTCTGCTGCACCACAATTTAAATTCATGATGATGTAGCCTGTGCAACATAGGTATGCCCGAGTGGGAACCTTCAAGAGGATGTAGAAGAAGTCCAATACGAAAAAATGGGCCATGGTGGTTGTTGGACTGGCTGACCTTTTATTGCATCCCATCCTCCAAACGCCACTTTGAGTAACATTGGTCCTCTTTGATATTCTTGTGATTCTTGCTTTTGTTGGTCAGCTTACCATCTTTGTTTGAAGCATGTTTCACCTCCTCTTGGCCAGCTTACCATCTTTATCGCAACACATTTTCAATCTTTTAGGATTAAAAAATGTTTCCTCTATTTTAACTTACTGAAATTTTCTCAGTTTTAATGAAGTGATGCAGGACGATGATCCTAAACTACGTGAATGAAAATGATGTGTCATTTGCCGAAATTAAACAATAAATCTCACAAGCAATCGCAATACCTTAAGGTTTCGTAATTCCGCTTGGGTGATCGCATTGTTTCGGGTGGGGTCCAGTCCGTGCGCTATATCCGTTGGCCTCGCGAAAGGAAGATCCTAGATATAGAACTCTGTCCGCTTATAGATTAGGGTGTCACTCTTTGATCAAAATGGGTCGTTGGCTTTCTCAGGGTGTTTGATGCAGAATGGTTTAATGGCTTATATGGGGTCTGGGGTTATTGAATCAGGTTGATTCAACGGTTTAGATGGCAGCTAGTAAAAGGCTGAAGGCTGAATTTAGGGTTTACGGGAACAAAAATAACATAGAGAAAGATAAATTAAAAGAGATAGAAGATAATAGATTGTAGGCTTCGCACTCTTGGCTTCACACCAAACCCTTCTCGGGAAGAAGATTAACTCTTCGTAGTTGCTCATCTCAAGCAAAAAGCATAAGCATTTTTTTTCATTAATAAAAAAAACTTCTTACATTGTTTATTTAGAGACCTTTTATAGAAGGCCTCACAAAAGAAAACCCTAAAGCAAATAAACTGTAAAAAAAAGACAAGTTTGCCCCCCAAAACCCCATTTCCGAATTTTGGCGGAGTCCATTTACACGAAAAATCGATCAATCGACTCTATGGTCAGTCGATCGATATATATATATATATATATATATATATATATATTTATATTTATATTTATATTGCATTAATTCTATGTTCACGTTCGATCGATCGAAAATTACCTTCGATCGATAGACTAAGAACAAAACTTCGCCAAAATAATTAGTCCCCACTGGCCACAATCGATCGATCGACTGGGCATTTCTTTGTGTTCTTCCATTATGCCTTTCTGAAGCTAAAAATCTGTTGCGGCCTAATTCCAATGCTCTCGATCTTGACGTCCCCCGTCATGAAGTCATAGGGTTTATAATTATTTCCAATGCAATCAGGAGTTTTGGTTAGGGACAAACCATGGGTTAAAATGCCAGAAAACCGGTACGTATCGTCCGATCAAAAAACCGGTACGTACCGGACGATACGTACCAGAACAGTAGTGTACCGGACGATACATTGAATGTATCGTCCGGTATTTGCAATACAAATGAGCGATACGGTACATTTAATGTACCGTATCGTTCACGTCCGATACGTATCGGTATCGGACGATATTTTGATCCATGGGACAAACCTACACATGTGCCACACTTGAAGACAGCAAGTGTGCCAATAATGATCCATGCAGAGAACAAGTGTGTTACACTTGAAGAACTTTCGGGAGTGGGGATGAGTGGAGGTGTGTAAGGGTTGCGATGATCAGAAAAACCATATGTGATTGTTAGTTGCTCGGGTTCAAGTTGTACTAATTACATGATTGATCTAGAACACATCCAAGTTGCTTGCGCTCTCATTAAGGGCTTCGTAAGGGATTCGAATCGTGCTGAACACTCTAAATTGGAATCATTTATGCTATTTAATGGTCAAGATGCGCCATAGCTTGTAGAATCACTCTTTACTCTTTCATACAAGCAAATATGAATCCATATGAAGCTTACGTTTCACAAAAAAAGGCACACTTTACAATTGGAAGTGAACATACTTTGACCTAGTCAGCCAATTCCTAACTGTCAACTACCCTGAAAGTGTATGAGGCAGTGAGGGACCGTTAGGTCATTCATGTCACAAATTTTGGCATGAATACCTCTTTGTGACAACTTTATGCCCCTTAGCCACTAAGCGGCAGTTAATTTGTTAGAAAGAGTAAAAAGTGATTCTACAAGCTATGGCGCATCTTGACCATTAAATAGCATAAATGATTCAAATTTAGAGTGTTCAGCATGATTCGAATCCCTTACGAAGCCCTTAATGAGAGTGCAAGCAACCTGGATGTGTTCCAGATCAATCATGTAATTAGTACAACTTGAACCCAACCTACACATGCGCCACATTTGAAGAGAGCTAGTGAATGATCCATGCAGAGAACGAGTGTGTTACACTTGAAGAGCTTTCTGGAGTGGGGATGAGTGGAGATGCGGAAGGGTTGCGATGATAAGAAAAACCATATGTGATTGTTAGTGGCTTGGGTTCAAGTTGTACTAATTACATGATTGATCTGGAGCACATCCAGGTTGCTTGAGCTCTCATTAAGGGATTCGAATCATGCTGAACATTCCTTGAGCTCTCATTAAGGGCTTCGTAAGGGATTTGAATCATGCTGAACACTCTAAATTTGAATCATTTATGCTAGTTAATGGCCAAGATGCGCCATAGCTTGTAGAATCACTCTTTACTCTTTCATACAAGCAAATATGAATCCATATGAAGCTTACGTTTCACAAAAGAAATACACTTTACAATTGGAAATGAACATACTTTGACCTAGTCAGCCAATTCCTAACTGTCAACTACCTTGAAAGTGTATGAGGCAGTGAGGGACCGTTAGGTCATTCATGTCACAAATTTTGGCATGAATACCTCTTTGTGATAACTTTATGCCCCTCAAAGCCACTAAGTGGCAGTTAATTTGTTAGTTGACGTGGGTGACTTTGAACTAGGAAAAGTGGCATGAATGTCAAAAAATGCTTTAAAAAATTTCTTAACAGGGAAGTTAGAGCCAATTTTGAGATAGTGGTCCCCTAACCGTCTCAGAGATCTACCCTATTCATCTTGGAAGTAGGCACTCCTAACTACCTAGGAATACCTTCAAATAGTTCCTTTCTCTTCATTTGCAACTCACTTGAAATTCGCTGCAAGAAAACAAGCTTGAGAAGAAAATTGGAGCCAGTGATTTTCACTTCTTAGCTCATGGAGAAAGCTCTACTTCAAGCCTCTTCTAACCATCAGAAGAGACAGATAAGGGTAAGCGTTGACGTACTGCTTCATCCTCTCCAAGAATATTTCATCGTCTTCTCAAGTTTATACTCAGATTAGTGCATGTTGATTATTAAAAACTTTCTTTTATAGATTTTATCATCTTTCCTAGCTCGGCTGTTTCATCATAGCCATAGAAGCGAGACGCGATGAATATTTCAAAACGGGGTATTGGAGCCGATTAACTCTCTAGATGGTGTCCACAACAAAAAGGGAAGATTGCGGAATTGTCATATCGAAGGGAGTTGACGCTCGGGCAGAGTTCTGAGGCGACACCATTCCATTGAGTTATTGGGATGCATAAGGTGTATCAACTACAGTAAGAGTTGCTGTATTGTAGTTACAATCCTCATTTGATGAATGCTATTTCTACATTGATTCCTCAAGGTTGCTGTAGTTTATGTTGCGTAAGTGTTGGATGTGCATTTGGGATAAATTGTACAGGTGTTGGAGGAGCTCGAAACCTAAACTAAGGGGAGAAACTATGCAATACTCTCGTAGCACCAAAAGTGTGAATTGGTGGTGCTCCCTTCAGTTGTTTTAGTTGTGGGGATCCAGGGCATTGTTTTTGGAAGTTTTCATGGTAATGATTAGGGCTCAATCTCTAGTTAAGTTGCACGATAAGAGCTGCTCGCTTGAAAGAAAGATGTGTACTCCACTTCACGCAGCTAACGTTGTTTTTGTTAGCAAATCCATGGCCTAGCAAGTGCCTAGTAAGTAGTTCTCTCCTACTATCCCCTTCTCCGTTGGTCAGTCTGTTTAAGATACCACTCCTATCTCAGTCTTGTCTTGCAGCTAGGTTTGGGCAGCGCAATTAGCTTCCTTTAGCTAGTCGAGGCTTCAAGAAGAGGCTTTAAGAGATAGGAGAGGAACGGTTAAGACTAGTTGCTTAGTTGTCTAAAACCTCTCCTTGGTAGCATCTTTGCCTTCCGTATGAGTATATAATTTCATGTGTAACGTAACATAGTGTATTTATATTACATATGTAACATGATAGTAAGAACATATTAATATTAATATAAATACATGCATTTATGATATATATATTCACCATAATCGCCACGTTACCCTAATTATTTGGGGTCAGCTTTGCGAGTTCACTTTCTCCACTCATTTATGTTCAGACTCTTTGTCACTCGGCAATCCTCCATCTTAAGTCAATTTAAGTTTTTTTTTACAAGGTATTGGAAAGGAGTATAGAACCAATCTCGAAGTGGGAAGTCCTATTCGGAGGGGGGGGGGGGGTAGTCTAATATATCGTATAAGAAGATGATATCGTGTGTGTAACATAACATAGCTTATACACCTAACATATGTATATATGATACTACTGACATAAGCTTGGGATACCTTCAGTTATCAAGAAGATTTAAAAAAGAAGATACTACTGACATATTTAAATGATATAAAATACATTCGTTTATGATTCATATATAATCACCATCATCACCATGACTTAATTGTTCTCTGTCACAAGTTTTCTTTCTCCACTCACTTATTCTCTGTATCACTCATCAATCCTCCATGGCATTTATTACCATGTTTTTCAAGGTGACGCTATAGCGTCACCATGGAGAATGACAATGGGAAATGTTATATGCAACCAAAGCAGCGAGGATGACTAAATAGCGGCGTCATAGCATCTCCATGGCGGAATAGCGCTATTGCATCGCTATGCATGCTATTTGGTTTGTTTGGATTATAACTTATATTATACTTATAAAATAGATAAATTATTAGTATATCATTGTTATAAATTATAATACTTAAGTTATAACATTGTTAATAGATATGTTATAAGTATAACATTATTGTAATTCATAATACTTATAGTTATAACATTATTATAACTTGTAAGTTACAAAAGATAACTTATACGTTTTAAAACCCTTGACTCTTCCTCTCCCTCTCTCTCTCTCTCTCTCTCTCTCTCTCTCTCTCTCTCTCGTCACAACAACTACCAACACCAGCTTCGAGACACCTCAACGGGCTACCGCTCAACGGCACCTCACATCGACAGAAATGACAACACCTCAGCTTCAAATTTGCTCATGTTGCAAATTTTTTTTTATTTATTTTTTTGAAACGATAACAAAGATGAGTCTATTATAAAAAGAAAAGAGTTACAAAGACGTACCTTGTAGGGTGTAAGGTACTACCCAAAACAGAGGAAGACAAAGAAAAAGAGCACCTTAAAAGGACCTCACCCCCAGGCCAGCAGACGAAAGATCCGAGAGAGCGTAGCCCAAAGGAACCATCTCCCCGCGAAAAGTAAACCAGAATAAGACGTTGCGTGCAACAGTCTTCCCATAGTCTAAGGAATAGCTGCAGCCCCTCGTTGAACACCCTTATCTCACACGCATTCCAGCTGATGACTAAGTGTCTAATGTCTCAAATAATCAACGAGAAAGGTTTCGCCCTGCGAGTGAATATTCTGTTGTTTCTTTCTAGCCAGATGGCCCAGATAACCGTGTAAACGATCAAAGGCCATAGGCCTTTCCGCTGACCCTCAAACTTTATCTCTTTCCATATTTCCTTCATATGCACTGGCCATTGCGGAAAAACCCACTCATCTTGCTCCAAAGAGAATGGACAAAGGAGCAATGCAGGAAGATATGATCCACCGATTCTCTTCCCCTCATGCAGAGCATACATCTGTTGATCACCGGGATGTTTCTTATGATGAGTTGGTTCCTCGTAAGAATCTTCCTTTTGGAAACTAACCAGACAAAGAACTTAATCTTAGGTGGCATTTTACATTTCCAGTAACCAGCCCACATACTGCTCCCCATCGTCTCTCTCTCCCGCGCTTTATGGCTATTGTAGAAAATTTTGACTGTGAAACGCCCTTTTGCTAACTATTTCCATTCCCTCGTATCTTCCTGACCGACCTTGGGCTTCATCTCCCCCAACATATTCATCAGATTTTGGTATTCATCATTTTCCCACTCCCACAGACGGCGTCTCATTGGTATGTTCCAAACCGCATTATTGCCAATCCCATCCACGCAACTCCTGACCACTGCATCTTTGAAAATCGCGAGTCCGTACATGATTGGGAACCTCCTTTCTAATGGTTGTTCTCCAACCCATACATCCTTCCAAAATCTGATTTTACAACCGTCTTCCTACTTGAATTTTGTTCCTTCAAGGATCTCCTGGGTGCACCCTTTAATGGCTTTCCACCATGCAGATCTTTGATTAGGATTCGAAAAATCATCACTCGGTGATCCATATTTCGCAACCACAATTTGGTGTCATAGCTTATCCCTCTCTCCTTCCTCTCCCATCCTCCAAACCCACTTGGCTAATAGAGCTTTATTGACTAACCTTAGTTTTCTGATTCCGAGCCCTCCGTGATCTTTTGTTTCGCAGCATTGGTCCCATTTGACCAAATGGAACTTCTTCCGGTTCCCGGCTCCTTCCCAAAGGAAATCCCTAACGATTTTCTCCAACTTCTTTATGATGCAAGACGAAGCAGCAAGGAAAAACATCATGAAGATTGGAATAGATGCGAACGTAGACTTGATAAGGGTGAGTCTTCCTCCATAGCTTAACATTTTACTCTTCCATGTCGCCAATTTTTTCTGAAATCTCTGAACCACCGTGTCCCAAAGCTGTACCCTCCGTCTCCCAAACCCCAACTGAATTCCTAAGTAGGAGATAGGTAATGTCGCCGTTATACATCCGATGTTCCTAGCCACCCTCGTTATGGTATCGGCCAGAATATTAATTCCCGATATGCTGGACTTGTGAAGGTTGATTCGCTATCTAGAGGCTGCTTCAAATATTGTTAGTACATCCTTGGTTGCCCTTATCTTCCTATCCCCATTACTGCCATTGCAAAATACTATGGTGTCATTCGCATATTGAAGGCGCGAGATCAATGGCCCCCCGTCAGCCGTAATGAAACCTTTTATTAGGTTGGCTTCTTCTGCCCTCTGAAACAGTTTGTGTAACGCCTCCCCTATGCAATTGAATAACAGCGGTGAAAGAGGATCACCCTGCCGCAACCCCCTGTTGGTTCTGAAATATCCATGAGGCGTTCCATTGATCAGCACCGAGAGTCTGACTGATGCATAACATCCTTTCATCCACCTTCTCCATTTGCCTCCGAATCCCATTCTTTACAACACATTATCTAAGAAATCCCATTGCACGGTGTCATACGCTTTTTCCATATCTATCTTGAACACCCATCCTTTGTTATTGCGTGTCTTGGCCGAGTGAATAGTTTCCGACGCCACCACCACAATGTCCATAAGTTGTATTCCCGGGATAAATGCACCCTTGCACATTGGAGATGATCTGATCTATGACTCCCTTTAGACCATAGATCAAAATATCGTCTGATACCGATACGTATCGGTTTTGGACCGGAATGATACGGTAAAATGAGTTTTTATCACCCCCCTAAAAAACAGTCAAATTATCGTCCATATCCTCCAAATTATCGGTCAATTTATCGTCAATCCCAGAATTTTAAGGTTTTTCTACCCCCCCTTAGAAACAGTCAAATTATCGTCAGTATCGTCCAATTTATCGTCTGTATTATCCAAATTATCTGTCAATTTATCGTTCGTCCCAGAATTTTAATGTATTTTTTGGGATTTAAAAAAAAAAATGTACTAGGACGATACATTCAATGTATCGGCGATACATTGAATGTATCGTTCGATATGCGATACGTATCGTCCTGGAAGTTTGGACGATATGTATCGAAAATCCGATTTTTTGATCCATACTTTAGACGGTTCGCTAACACCTTTGAGATGATCTTATACTCACTTCCGATGAGACTTATCGAACGGTAATCACTTAGATACGTAACCCCCTCTCTTCAGTATTAGCGCCAGGAAGGAAGAATTCATGCTTTTATTAATCTTCCCTGTCTCGTGGAATTGATGGATCATGTCCATAAACTCCGCTCTAATGATACTCCAGCAGCTCCTGAAGAATTCCATGGTGAAACCATCCGGCCCTGGTGATTTATTAAAGCCTGATGTTTTCAATGCCCTTATCACCTCCTCTTCATAAAATGGTCTTTCCAAATCATTTGCCTCTCGGTTAGATATGGAGCGAAAGTGAATCCCCTCCATGCGAGGTTTGGTAGTCGCTTCAGAGTTAAACTGTTGCTAAAAGAATTCTGCAATTTTGACCGGAATTAGATCAGGGTCCTCATGTACCTCCCTGTTGATGTTGATGGAAGATATATGATTCTTCCTTCTCCTTCCATTGGCTACCATATGGAAAATTTTTATTGTTCCCATCTCCCTCCCGCAACCAATGGGCTTTCGAATTTTGACGCCACTCTTGTTCATCTTGGAGAACAACCCGGTTGAGCTCGATCTTCAGGGCTGTTCGGATGTCTTTTCCGGTTTTGCTTAGCGCCACCGATTCTTCCGCTTTGTCCAAAACAGCTATCTTGGCCTGAATTCTGTCTCTGATGATCTTTGACTTCCCAAAGACCTCCTTGTTCCACTCTTTGATTTTTATTTTGATATTCTTGAGTTTGGCGAAAAATACGTATGGGGAGGCCGTCAAATTGTCTTGTGACCACCACTCATGAATCCGCTGTTTGAACTCCTCATTTTGCAGCCATGAGTTATTAAATCTGAATGGACCCGGCCTCGTTGTCTCCCTTCTATGCTCTGTTGACGTTAAAACAATTGGTCTATGATCAGAGGTAGCAGTAGACCAAACGGTGACCCGTGGATCCGCAATGACATCAAGGAAATCACCCCGGCATAAGAATCTATCCAGCCAGCATAAAATCAGAACCTCCTGGCCATTGAACCACGTGAACCCCCCCCCCCCCCCCCTCCATCTCGAGATCCATGAGGGCCCCTTGGGACATACATCCCGCAAACATCTCCCTAGCCGTGGCATCTATCGATCCTGAAATTTTCTCATCATTGTTTAGTAGCGCATTGAAATCTCCTCCAATGCATTCCGGTAAATCCCATCTTCCCAGCATCGCACTTAGTTCAAAGAAAAGGTCCTTCCCACTCCTGTTGTTATTTGGTCCGTACACCGTGATCGCGATCCATTCCCTGCCATCTCTCTCTCTCTCTCTCTCTCTCTCGTCACAACAACTACCAACACCAGCTTCGAGACACCTAAGCGGGCTACCGCTCAACGGCACCTCACATCAACAGAAATGACAACACCTCAGACTCAAATTTTTTATTTTTTTTTATTAGTTATAGAGATTATATATATAAACAATAAGGCGCTGAAAAAACAATACAACCTCGACTCACTAACCAAAACAGAATCCAGCAAAAGAAAAAAGGAAAAACAACAACACACGGGCACCAAAAAGAGCTCAGCCCACTTAACCCGGGTCCTAAAGGAAAGAAATATGACTATCACCAACCCCACCTCTCGCGACCCATAATCTCACCAGCTCCGCAACCGACCTAATAACCATACCCACAAGTTTCCTTTTCTTTTCGAAAATTCTACAATTTCTCTCGCACCATAAGCACCACATAACGGCGAACAGAGTAGCCCTCCAAAAAACTCTTCTCTCCCCCTCCACCTTCACAGCAACCCAGCTAAGCAAATGCAGATAAGGCGTCTCAGGCATAGTCCAGGATATCCCAAAGGATTTGAGAATGGCACCCCAAACCTGGCAAGCCACTCTGCAATGAAGGAAAAGATGGGCAGCGGACTCCCCCCGTCGGAGCACATCACACACAAAATTGGGACGTCTTTACCCCTCTGAATCAACTGATCCCTATTAAGGATTCTATCCTTACAAAGCGCCCAAACAAAGAACCAGATCCTCAAAGGGATAGGTTCACTCATAGGTTCACTCCACAGCCATTTGCCTTCGAACCTGATGAGCGGGCAATGCGACAGCCAACGATATAACGATTTAACATTGAATTGCCCTTCACAGTTCAGGACCTAAACCCTCTGATCAACCCGTAAGGTGTTATGTTGCGCCTCATATAGCCTTCTCAGCAGGTCCAAATAGCTCCCCACCTCGCTATCCCTGAGAAGCCTTCTAGTGGTGACTTCCCAAACTTTCCTCCCACTGGCCATCGAGCCAAACTCATCAATCCTACCACCCAGATTCGAAGAAAGATCGAAGATGTCTGGGTAAGCAGCCTTAAGCGGACCCACATCCAACCAAACATCCTCCCAGAACCGTATACGGGTTCCACACCCCTAGTTATATCTCACCCCTTTGGCAAGAAGCTCCCACAGGCGGGAAATACCTCTCCACCACGCCGAGGTACTCCTATGAGACGAAATACATATCCCCCAGCTCCCCCAGGATAGGCCATATTTTTCGGACAGCACCAACCACCAGAGACATCCCCTCTCCTCCACCCTTCCCGCTCTCCAAAGCCACTTTCCAAGTATAGCCAAATTAGTTCTTTTTAAGTTCCGAATCTCCAACCCACCATAAGCGATAGGCAGCTGACACGTGTCCTAGTCAACAAGATGATACCGCTTGTTCATATCCGGTCCCTCCCAAAGAAACAACCGTTGAATATGTTCCAGCCGATCGAGAATTTTGCCGGGGCACTTAAACATGGACATAAAGAAAGTAGGGATCGAGGAAAGCACCGCTTTAACCAAAATCAGCCTCCCCCCACTACTCAGCAATTTACCTTTCCAAGACAACAGCTGCTGCTCAAACTTCTGCACAACCAGGAGCCAATCACGGATCATGGGCTGTCTAAGCCCAAGTGGCAAACCGAGGTACCTAATAGGCAACTCCTCGATTCCACAACCTCCTAATCCAGCAAGGTCGGTCAACGGGACATCCTCCACACCAATGCCAGAAACAGCAGACTTGAGGTGATTTAACCATTGCCCCGACACCGCCTCATAAACCGAAAGCACATCCGCTATAGCGCAGAGTTCCGCCACATCGGCCTTCCTAAATAAAATCGTATCATCTGCATATTGCAAGTGCGAGATGAATCTGCCCTTCTCTCCCACTCGAATGCCAGTAATTATATTTAAGTCCCTTGCGCGCCCGATCAGCTCGGATAAAGCCTTCCCTACCATATTGAAAAGAAATGGGGACAAAGGGTCTCCTTGCCTAATGCCTCTGGAACTCTTAAAATACTCGGTCGGCGTGCCATTTATCATAATCGAAAATCACGGAGAAGAATAACATCCGTGCATCAATTTCTTCAAAATATTACCGAACCCCAACCTTCTTAACATGTAATCAAGATTCTCCCAGCTGACCCGAGCATAGGCTTTCTCCATGTCCACCTTCCAAACCACGGCCGACCGACGTTGTACATGGGCCGAGTGTATAGTCTCATTAGCCACCGCCACAAGATCCGTTAACTATCTACCATAGACGAAAGCCCCCTGATTACCGGAAATAATAGTATTCATCACCCACTTGAGCTTGTTAGCCAGCACCCTCGATAAAATCTTGTACAAACAATTGATAAGATTGATCGGACGGTAATCGGAGATATTCTCAGCCCCAGGAATCTTGGGAATGAGGGTAATAAAGGTGGAATTTAAGGCTCTCCCGATAAAACCATTCGAGTGAAACTCGTTGAACACCTCCATCAAGTCCGCCTTAATCGTCTCCCAAAAAGCACAGTAAAACTCCATGGTGAACCCGTCCAGCCCCGGCGCTTTGTTTCTACCTCCAAACCTGATCGCTGTCCACACTTCTTCAGTAAACCTGCTCTCCAGCCCCCTACTAGTCTCCCTCCGAAAGAGAATTAAAATGGAGCTCATCCACACTCGGCCTCGGAAGACCCTCATCGGTATACAACCGATTGTAAAAATCGACAATATTATCCTGAACCTGATCGTGACCCGAATACGACACCCCATCCACGACAATACTTCAGCCTCAAATTTATTGATGTTCCATATTTGAAAATTAATATTTGATGTGTATTTATTGATATTTTATTTATTCCTGGAATATGAAATCCTCAATATTAAAATCAAAGAATGATGCCTAAGTAGTTGAATTTTTCTTCCTCTATAAAAATATACAAAATAAAAAAAGGAATACTAATTATTAATAAATAAAAGTATATATATATATATATATATATATATATATATATATAGAAAATTAATAAACAGCCTCGCCATAGCGTAGCGAGCTTCTTCGCTATGATTTCGTCACTCCACCTTAACTATCTTGGTTTTGACTACCTCTCTCCAATTTTATGATTGGTTTTCTCTTTCTACTTCATTGTGCTTGTATCATAGCAATTGCTTGTAAGGAGCTGTTTTAGGTTTCTGATGCACATACCCAAACCATCTCACGGGACATTCCTTGATTTTTTCTTAATATATGATGAAATCATTTGGCGACCACCTAGCAGCTAGGTGCCCAGTGGAGTCTCCCACCTACAGCTGTGTAGGAGTCTTAAATTTTGACTATCTTTCTCTTCACTTACGAGAGATAATTCCATTGTGTTTTACATTGTGGTCTTTCTTTGCAGTAGGAGTTTTATTATTGGGCCTAAATTATTCAGAGGTTGCTTGCTCCTAAATATGAATGTACAAATAAAAAAACGCAAGAAATCTCAATCTAGGTATGACATGGTGATGAAAGATATGATCACAATAGAGGAACACTAATGGTAGGACTACAACTCTTTTTTATGGATGTTGTCTAGAAGGTTTCCATTTTATGCAGCAGCTTTTGATTTACAGCAAGTGCACAGAGAGCAACTAACAAAATCTAGGAATTTTATTATGAGGTTTAAGGAACTCCAGTAATTTTGTAATTTAGCCTTATTATTTTGAGGGAGCCACTACGTGCACTCAGAAGTCTCACCTTTGAACACAAAAATCTTTTTTCTTTATAGGTAAGCTGGGATTGTACTTGCGACCTTTGCACAAACATCTCTATAACAAAAGGCTATTTCAATTTTTTATGGATAGTAGTGTGCAAATGTTGAACTTCCGTGTGCAAGTAGTGGCTCAGTTATTCTAATAGCCAATGACATGATCTAAAGATATGCTTGAGGATATTGGAGAAAAAGTGATTGTTGAGAATATTAGAACTTGTCTGAATGTCCTATCCAACAACTTGGATGAGAATGTGGTTGGAGAGTTCTCTTATACACTCTTATCTTACTTTTGTTTTCATGGCATGAAGTGGAAATGGAAATCCTGGTGATGATATATATTAGGCAAGTGATATTAGAGGTTCTAAAACAGACCAAACTATATTGGTGTGGCAATAATTTATGAATTTTCTATACGGATGACATTCAAAACTATCCCTATAAAAGAGTTCTTGCGCTTTGGAATCAAATCATTAATTTTATATGTGGCCCGGGACTATACGTCCGGACGCAGCCCTGAGGGCTGCACCCAGATCAGATGGGCACCATGTGGCACCCATCACGAGGATCAAGTGCCACTACAACTTAGAAAAAGATCGATTGGGTACCACTTAAAAAATTGTCCCTGATCTGATGCATATTCACCGTTGAAAATGTAGTCAAAGGGTGCTTAAAATCAATGCACCAGTTTGGTTGGGCGTCACTTTATTTTTGACCCATCAAACGGGGGCCAAAAAAGAATAATTTTTTTTTAAATCACATGCCCCTTGGCTGATCAACCCAAAGTGGGTGTTGTTTTGGGTTGATCATGCCATGGGCTTCATCGGGACGCATCTTCCCATTTATCATTTTATATTAAAAGAAATCTGGCTTCTAAAAGAAAAATGTCAAAGCCCTGTCTAGGAAGGTTGTTTGGGTGCAATAAATGGTTTTGTTCTACAAATAGCATTCCTCAGCTTTTTATGGTTTGTGTTGGTAGCCTAATTTCTGTTTTAAGTTTATAATTGTGTAATATTTTCACTTTCATATTCCTTGTTCTTTTTTTCTTCAAATTGGTTGTCTAATTACCATCATAATTTTGAGTGTTTTATATTCCTAAATATATTTTATGATCAGGCTAAGAATGCGGCTGGGGAGTTTTTTTTTCGTGAACTCAATGCAATTGCAGGGGCCATTACAATCACATGCCTGATGGTATGTATTTCTATCATATTTTTAAACACTTAAGTTGGCATCAGATTTCTGGACTGCTTATTTTATCATGGCTTACAATGCTTTATTCATAGTCTAGGTGCACAGTACGTAAGGATTAGAAGTATGGTTTAAAAACTCGTTCGAGTCACCCAAAACTCGGTCGAATCAACTCGGCCCAGCTGAGTTTTGGGTAGACTCGATAGGAAACTCGGTTTTTCGAGTTTCTCAAGTTACTTGATTGAGTTTCGAGTAACTTGACCGAGTTACTCGAGTAACCCGATTATATAAAAGTAAAATATCTTAAAATTTTTAAATATTATATATGTAAATCTATATAATATTACCGAGTTGATTGAATCAAGATTTTTTTGAGTCTTACGAGTATACTCGATCTGGCTGACTTTTAAGTTGGGTTGAGTTTTCGGGTTTTGAACCATAGTTAGAAGTGAATCAATTCCCAGAGGTCCTCCAGCTTGAAGCATAAATCACAACCTCAAGTTGGTAAGGTGCACTATATTTGCTTTAGTAATTAAAAACCAAATATTTGGATTCTAGAAATAACAGGAACATTTGTTAAGTATAAATCTAAAATACTCAATAATAATGCATTAAAGACTTTCAGTTGGATTATTTATCCTATCCTAATCAAGCACTTAAATGCCGCACTATTGCATTAAATAATTAGTCGTTTAGTTTCTTCTGAAACTTTCCATCACCAATGCATTATGTTCTATCAAGTTGACACAAGATAGGATATGCAAATGGTTGATTGTATATTTGTTCATTTATTGTAAATGTGGATCATGCTAGCTCCAAAATTTTGAACAAGGAGATTGCCCTTGCCCTGCAAGTGTCTATACCAATTCTTCACTATTGATGGAGAACATAAGTTGTCAATTTGAAACAAGGGATATTGATCTGCTATGATCAGGAATGGGGGATGTGATTAAGAAAAGGGCACCTCTATTCGTGCCTACAGGTTTACTGAGGGCGCCTACGCCTGAAACCCATCGACTGCTTGGAATCAGACGATGGAGATCATTTTTCACCCCAATATTCCACACAATGGATCTTGATACCATGTGCATAACATCAGACGATCAGTTTTGATTCCACGTGGCATAGATCCAAAAAAATGGCCCTAAAATCATGTTTGAGCGTGATATGTGCCATGTGATTTTATGGCCACTTTTTTGGGATTGGTGCTTTGTGGAATCGAAAACTGACCGTCTGATGGTACACTCATGGTCACAAGGTCCATTGTGTAGAAGATTGGGGTGAAAAATGATCTCATCATTTGATTCCAAGCAGTTAATGGGTTTCAGATGTAGGCGCCCTCAATATTCCTGTGGACATGAATAGATTTACCAGGTACCTTTAAGAAACTACAGACATGGAGTTGCCATAGAGCATATTGAGTTAAGTTGTAAAATGAGCTGTTTGCACTTCATGCCACATCTTTTCCCAAGATGCCAAGACTCATCAATTGCTGTTTATCTGTTAAACCTTTTACATTCTGCTTTCCAGTTTGAAACTGTAGGCTTGGTGGATATTTTGTGTTTCACTCAAACCTGATTATTGGTTTTTAACATTTATACTTCCAACAGGTTGCCAATCTTGTTGGTTTTGTTATAGGACCATCAGGCATTAATTGGTTGATTTCGCGGTTGCTCCAGAAAGATGGTATTCAAAAGTCTCATCGATTTTTTCTTTCAACAAACTAGCGGTCATTGTAAAATTCGATTTTTCTTATCTCTACAGGATTACCCATTCTCGGTGGCATCTTTACAACGTTTTATGTAGGGACAAAGGTGAATTTTCAAAGTACTTCATTCTATTGGATTTGGATCTTATGACCTTGTTACAATGAACCTTTAAATTTTATTATGGCTTCTTTGCAGCTTGCGTTCCACATTAGTGATTCTAAGCAAAACAGACAGGGAATTTAGAGGGAATTCGAAATAGTTACTATTCATCTTGCCGATGGAACAGGTTTTATTTATTTATTTATAGTTGGTTTTATATATATATATATATATATTTATAGTTTTTGAAGTAAAGCAACGTGTTAGAATTTTAGATTATTATAGCTGGAATATCTGCCTTTTTATATTTCTTGTAACTAGGGGTGGAAGTAGGGGCGGAGCCACATTGTCCAATGGGGGGTCCTAGGATCCCCCATCGGTAGTTTTTTTTTTAAGTCTTTTGAGGTGCATCTTTTTAGCCGCAAGATCTTTTAACAGGACCCCCCAAATCCCAAAATTTCTTATAGTACCTTACAGACCTACCTTTTTGTCCGCAAGATAACGAGACTCCCAGATTCTCGAGACTTCCAAATTCTCTCTCTCTTTCTCTCAATTCCCAAACCCAGCCGGCCAGCACTCTGGCTTTTTCTTTCCATCTCTCTCTTAGTTCCCCAAGCCCAGCCAGCCATTCTCTAGCTCTCCATCTCTCTCTCACACACACACACACACAACAATCTCTCTCCCCCCACTCCCAACAGTCTCTTTGTCATCTCTCTCTCTCCTCTCTTTCGCAAATTTGAGGCTTAGCCCATCTCTTTCTCTCTCATCTCAATCACTCTCCGATCGCCAACGCCAAGAGCTCAATTTTTTCGTCGAAGTCAAAGGTATACTATAATTATTATTATTTTAATAAAAAATAAAAGTCTTAATTTATTACTCAGTATAATTATTTTTAGGGATAATGGCTCCTGATAGACATTAATAGACCAAATAGTGTTTAAACAATCTTTCACCATTAAATTAGAAATTTTGTTCTCACGCCATTGAAGTGTTCTTTACTATTATGACATGTGGCATACATTTATCATCAATCTAATTTGCCTAGGTGGCAATTCATTACTAGAAAATGTTTTAGCCAAAAAATCATGCCCATAAGTGAATGCTAACCATCCGATCAACGAATTTTAATATCAGCCATTAAAGTTATAAGCACAATGGTTGGTAGTAGAGTGCTCAGATCGGATGGTTAATAACTTTCAAAAATGTGGTTTTTTGGCAAATTGCTTTTCAATCTATATGATCTATTACTTCAAGGGTGTGGATTACCCCCATCTTAAGCCATGATGGCATACGATCATTTAAACACTATTTTGTTGTTTAAATGACGATCACGAGAGTCGGTCTCTTTTTTATATATATTTTTAAAGTCCTAATCTATAATGTTTCTTATACCCTAAAGCCCTAATTTATATAATTTTTATTAGAATCCTAAAGCCTTAATTTCTACAAACTTGCTTCATATGTTGCTTTATGAGACTTATTTATTACCCAATTATTGATTTTTTACACTCATATGAGACTTATTTGATAAAAGTGAGTGTGACAAAATTTTTAGTATCTTACGACTATAAGGGATCCCCGATCAGAAAAATCCTGGCTCCGCCACTGGGTGGAAATTTGGTTAACCGAACCGAAAGCGAAACAGAAATTTCGGTGTTGGTGTCGGTTCACCTAAAACTGAACCCGAATCAAAATGTTTTGATTTCAGTTAATCGAACTTCCTACGCCCCTGAACCGAAATTGAACCGATCTGGCTTTGGTTCGGTTTTTCCGATTTTTTTTTTTCATTTTTTGTCAAGAGAGCGTATTTTTCGGATTATTCATTTTTAGGAGTCGGTTTACTCTCCCTACCCAACCTACTCAACCAGTTTTCGGTTTCCGGCACCCAAAATCGAATCCGAACTGATCCAAAACCGGTTTTGGTTTTTCGGTTTTAGATCGGTTCGGTTCGGTTTCACGTTGGTATTTTCGGTTTGGTTTCGTCGGCTTCTTGTTAATTTTTTCCATCCCTACTTGTAACACATTTAATTTCTTTTTCTTTTTCTGACAGGACTGTGGGAAATGATGGCGATTTTTAGCAGCTAATGCCGAGAGACAATTCGGTAACGACAATTATTTTTGGAAAACAAGATGCTAAAAGGCAGATCAATCAAGTTATATTGCCATACATGCATGATCAATATAGCCGAAAACAGTGCTATTTTATTAGTGTATACTCCATAGTAACATAATATAAAATAGCCTCAAATAGCTAGCTAAGTGTTTGTTTCAAGTGACGAATTGAGTGACTATATCATTTGTGTACAATTGTACATATACCAAAATACAACATAATAAACTATATGAGGGGAAGTATACCACTTTTTTTGTTGGAAAATTTACACTTTCAGCCCTATAAGTTTGTGTATTTGTAGAAACGGCCCTATAATTTCAATCCTTGCATAATAGGTCAGCTCCAAGCCTAACCGATTTTATATTTCCCTTATATATATATATATATATATATATATATATATATATATATATATATATATATATATATATATATATATATATATATACTTCTCTATGCTTATTTGTCCTATTTAACATTTTTTCTTGATTTCGAAATTCGACTACTGTTGGTATAACTCAGAGAACTATAACAGGCTAAGTAAGATAGCGGTCGATATCCGAAGATGATCTTTTAACCAATCAATTTTTATTTTTTAATATTATAGCGCTAAGTCAAGTATTACCCTTTTAACCAACCAATTTTCATTTTGTAAATATTGTTGGTTGAAATTGATGTTTCCCTTCTTTGTCATTTTGATTTCGTCTGTGTGGGAGATAATATTTATAACGGAGGACATCGGAGGATTATCACTGTCACGGATAACATATCATTTGATGAGTTTATGGAGAAAATATACAAGGTCAGTAGGACACGACCGGAAGAATATTTTGTTACACTAACGATTTTATTACGCATAGGGAATGAACTTGTGTTTGTCAAATTGTCTGACTTTGATAATCTTATAAACTTATTTAGAACATATCGTATTGGTGATGGTGCGATAAATATTTATATCGAAAAATCATTAGTCACTATCATAGTAGAAATTTTATCGTCTTTAGAAGCATTTCAACCGTTCTAGAAAACAAACGAAGATGATAATGGTGTGAGAACAGAACATTTGATTGAAAATCAAGAAATACGATTTGAAAAGGAAAACATCGCTGCGCCGATGATAGTCGACGATAATAGAAATATGAATATAGAATTTCGCTCATACCGTAGGCCTCTGGAGCAACCATCTTCAGACATTCCAATGAGTGAAGGCGATGAAGATCAAAGATATTGTCATCAAATGAATCTGATGCATGATACATCTCAGTTCAACTTCGATTCGGTAAATCAGTGGGAAACGTTTTTAGTCGGCTTTAGTCCATATCAATGGCATTCCGAACCAATAGCTTCAGAGCCAACGATAATCGAGCGTTCAACAAAACAGCCTCTCGTACATCAAACATTCCTGCATCGGCCAACATTAATCTAAACAACTGCACATCAATCAAACATACATCGATGAGTTCAATCCCAATCTAATAACCATCAAGTCGATGACAATGATAGTGATCCTGAAAATAATGAAGCACCGTCGTCTCTCACTTCGCGAATTCATACTAATAGGGGAATTAATCAACCTCTGGTTGATGAAGACTATCAGCTTAATGACTCGAAAGGAGAGTATATGAATTCGGATGATGATGAATTGTATGAAGGGGGATCAATTATCATTGGTCAGGCGTTTAGAAATAAGAAATCCTTTCAGAAAGCTCTTAAAGAATTTGCAATGGCAAATAACTTTCAGATTAAACCAATAAAAATCAGTCATCTTCGAGTTACGGCGAGGTGTGTTGAAGTAGGATGTGCTTGGCGAATACATGCATCGAAATTAGTAGATGTGGACACGTTTGCTGTGAAAACTTTTCACTCAAAACATACGCGCGGAATGCCAGCTTTCGGAAGCGGACATTGCCAATGTACAACATCGTGGATAGCTTCATTCGTGAGAGATAAGCTATTGAAGGGCTTTGATGAGACTCCTGCTTCAATAATTTTTTTTATTGAAAAAAAATACGGTATAATAGTAGGTTATTGGAAAGAATGAAGAAGAAAAGAAATGACATTGAATGACATCTGAGGTAGCTGGAATGAGCAATTTAAGATGTTACCGTCATATGTCGTCGAATTACAGCTGGTCAATCCAGACGTACATATCGAATTGTGTCTCGAGCCTGATAATGCATTTAAGAGATTCTTCGTGGCATTCGGACCTTGCATTCGAAGCTTTCGTAATACTTTACGAAGAATAATTACGATAGATGGAACTCATTTGCGTAGACGATACAAGGGAGTGTTGTTAATAGCTACGGGGATAGACGGGAATAGACATTTATTCTCTATAGCGTTCGGTATTGTACCGAAAGAAAATGAAGATCATTGGACATGGTTCGTTGATCTATTAGGGAGACGTGTAATCGGTGACTTTGAAGAACAGTTTGTATTGATATCAGACAGACAGAAAGGTTTGATGGAAGCTGTGAAAAAAGTTTTCCCTAACGTCTTTCACAGCTACTGTATGCGACACCTAGCTCTAAATTTGTTTGATACATATAAGGATACAATCTCTAGACCGCTTTTCTGGATTGTTGCCTGTGCATTTTCGGAAGTAAAATTTAAAATAATTATGCGAAAAATAGAAGACGACGCCCCCCCGGAATGTACAACATGGATTAAAGAAATTGATGATCATTTTTGGGCGCGCGTTTATTTTCAAGGGAGGCGTTGTGATATGTTGACAACTAATATAGCTGAAAGTATAAATAGTGTGATGAAAATAGTCAGGGAGGAACCGATCGTGAGCATGCTAAAAACTATTCGCACAAAGGGAGCCGAATTTTATTTTCGTCGTCAGGATGAAGGAAATAAAATGACACACGTGTTAACACCGATGGCCCAAGAACACATAACACAAAATTCAGGATGGGTCAGCCGAAAAAATATTATACCATATGGTTGCGATATATTTCAAATTAAACGTGGTGGTTACACTCACAGTGTCGATCTAGATAAGCGAACATGTACATGTAGACGTTGGGCTATTCTTGGATTACCATGTTCACATGTGATCGCCGTATTATTGCGCCGAAACAGAAAAAGAGAGATTTCCCAATTTTGTGGGCACTGATTTATCAGTAACTTATTTAGGAAGACTTATAAAGAACACTTTGTCCCGACCGTTAACAAGCGCCAATGGACTTCGCAAAGAGATGACATTTAAGTTTGCCTCCGCACAAAATACGTCAAGCCGGCCGTCCGAAGAAAATGAGAATAAGATCTAAAGGCGAAATTCGACCACTACGATGTAAAAATTGTAACAAATACGGTCATAACCGTCGCTCGTGTAAATTTGTTAGAATTTGAAATTAACTTATATTATTTGTAAGAGTACTGTAAGCCTTTATTTCTACCCTTATCGATATCGATAATATTTTATATTTTATAAAGAGAGCCGGTTAGGTCCTTAATTGGAAGACAGTAACTGTCCTCCAAGATACGTGTGGAGCTCCACATGGCACCCAAAAGAGTATTTGAGTGCCACGTGGAGCACAAGTGGACGGTATAGATTAATATTTTAAAAAAATGAAAAAAACTTTTTAAACCCACAAGTCAAAGTTTGACAGATTTCTTTGGTCCACATTTCACGATTCAAAATAAACTGCTTTGGATCAGATGAAGGAGACCATTTATCATCATTCATCATCCAAATAGATTTTGAGATCATGACCCTACTATCGATAGCTAATTTTTAGCGAAAAATCAGCGGCCGCTGACTTAAGTCATCGGCCGATAACTTAAGTTAGCGGCCTGTGATGGGGCCAATACTCGAGCTTGCAGCTTGGTGCGTGGGGCACGACATGTGGTGCCAGGAGGGCACGCGACATGGGGCCAAGAGAGCCTTGCGACGTGGTCGCGCTGCCAGGACGCGACACAGTCGCATGTGGGTAAGACGTGGGAGTGACACGGTCGTGACATGGACCCGACACGATCGCGACATGGATGCGATACAGCCAAGATAGGCTAGTGATACGGAGGCGTTACGGTATGTCAAACCAATAAGTTTAAGGTTCTCCTGTCATTCTGGCTGAATGACTGTTTTACCCTTCTATGTGGGAGAGTTGGTGGAGAGTGCTTCCCACCCACACGAGGCTTTGCCTTGCCAGAGGGGGCGCAAGTGTCTCCTAGGCCTGAAAGGGTGGGCCTAGGACGTCGACGCATCGATGTCATGTGGCACCCAAGGGAGGTTGATGTACGGCTCCGGACTACGCATCGCAGTGCATACGACTGGGTAATCTCACAAGAAGAACACCAGCGCTGCGTGGGACTCAGTTGAGCACGCCAGCATGTGGGCCAAGGATAAACGGGTGCTAGTAATTCGGAACACACACGAAGGCAAGCTGCGTGGGACTCAATTGAGCATGCGAGCACGAGGCACAAGGCTGTGGGCTTGGTTCAGTATGTGAGCATGACATGGTGGCATGGGGAGCTGCATGCCATGATTGTTGCGAAGCGAGGTACTAGTGTTGTGCACAGGGTAAAGCTTGAGCAGGCCAAGTTTAGCACAGTGGTGCAATTGAGCGTGTCGTAAGGGGCACGATAAGCTGGATGGTAGGTCACGAAACAGAGGTAATCACGTTGGGGGAGTTCTCATCCTCTAGGCGGGTGGTATCAGAGCTGATGTGTAGATGAGTTGGCTTCGTTGCATGCGGTAGTGAAGCACGTGAGTTGCGCGTCGAAGGGCGCCCATGACTATTAGGTATCAGTAGTGACTTAGCGCGATGTCGTTAGGTCGAAGACCGAGGTTGCGAGTAAGTGCAACCCGTGATATAGCTAATTTATGTCATCGACCAATGACTTAAGTCATCGGACGATATCTTAAGTTAGCGGACGCTAACTTAAGTTAGCGGCCGCAGACTTAAGTCTGCGCCGCTAATTTATGTTATCGACCGCTGACTTAAGTCATCATCCGCTGACTTAAGTTAGCGGGCATTGTGAAATCTGAACATCAAATATAAGTTTTTTTATGATGTTTATAAAGAATTGTTAGACAATTAGGATAAATTGATAACAACAAAAATTATACAAGTTGATATATAATATTTAAAATTGTATCAAAAATATTTATAAAAATCTATAAAATTTTATAAAGATATGAAATATAAAGTTTAACTCTTCTCAAATATGCACATTAAATGTTCGATTTCGGCTCTAAATTGTTGCATTTGTTTTTCTTCGAAATCAATAGTTCGCCGTTGGGAGAAGTATTCTATGTACTTCAAAACATATACACCGCAGTCCCAACCGTTTCTTTGGAGTTAGAGATCGACACTGTTGAACGCCGATACCTTCAACTATTGATCGAAAGCTGACTTTAAACCGACAACGTAAAGAAGACGCGGAAGGTGATGCAATAGACATCCTTTATGCTCTTCGAACCTCCTTGAGCATTCTCGGTCTGCTGGATCTATTAATTTAATTTCGTGATCAACTAATGAAATTATAGCCAACGCCCAGTGGCTATGTTTTTGGCTATGCATTGGAAGATAAATCTGCACAGAAATGGAACCAGAATTTTAAATAATTAATTTTATTTAAAAGCCGTTAACGTTAAATAAAGCGAAGTGTAGTATTAAAAAATATACTGTTCTACAGTCGACCGCGTGAATTTCGCGTTTATTATTTGTAAGTAGTGGTTCAAGCAGCTTTGAATTGTAATGAACCTTTCACTCGTCATAATAGGCCTGCCGCTTATCGAAGTCGCTAAGTGCTACTAGACTTTCATTATCGATAAATGTTTCATATTTTTTCTCCTCTGCTATAAACAAGGTCTGAAACAGAATAATGTAGTAAGTAAATTAATTAAAAGAAGTGTGAATGAAAAGACAAATAAATGAAACAAACGAAATAATAAATAGTTGAAACCTTACCAGGGCGGACGCAGACGCGAACCAGCTTTTTTCGGCATTTGCCGTAAACATTGAATCGTTAGTAACTTCAAGGACTCTCGAGTACGCATCAATGACTTCATTGTCAAGCCACGAGCGTCCTTTGAGAACCTTTAAAAGAGCAACTGTGATGTCAACACCCATGATAGTATTGACGATCACATTGTCCTCTTCCTCCGGCCTGTTCCAAAAGCTGAGCATATATTTGTGCTCCATTGATTTTGGCTTATCCTCCTCCTTCACAACCAATCTTGATCTTTTTATAACGGCTTTATTGGTCGGAGTTTTTCTCTTCTTCCGAGCACGCAAGTCATATCCCTCGGCTTTACTTTTTTGCAGTTGATAGTTTAACTAAAATTGATTTTAGGGATGCCGGCTGTGACTCACGAGAAGGCTGGATAAGAGGAGTACCCTCATCACCCACTTCCACCAAGGGTTGTTTAGTAGGAGGTGGAGGAGCTTCAGAAGTTTTGGGGGCAGTGATTTGATGAGTAGGTTGAGAAACAGTGAGTTTAGGGGAAGAAGTTTTGGGGGCAGTTGATTGATAAGTAGGTTGAGGAGCAGTGGGTTTAGGGGCAGAAGTTCGGGGGGCAGTGGATTGATGGTTTTGTTGAGGAGCTGTGGGTTTAGGTTCAGAAGTTTTGATTACTATTGGTTGAGTGGCAGTGATTTGAGGGGCAGAAGTTTGAGGAGCAAAAGATTGAGAAGCTATAGGATGAGTGGTAGTGGGAATGAAGGTTTCAAATATAACAGAGAAAAGAATATTATCCTGCATAATTGCAAGATACATTAAAAACTGTCATTATTTTACAAAAGTTAAAATTATTTGGGTTCAAGTTAGCGACCGCATTATCGACCAATAATATAAGTTAACGGTCGATAATTTACATTATCGATCGATACTGTAAATTATCGGCCGCTAACTTAGATTATCGACCGCTAACTTAGATTAGTGGCCGACAAGTTATATTATCGATCGATAATGTAAATTATCGACCGCTAATTTAGATTATCGGTCAATAATGTAAGTTGTCGGACGATAATTTACATTATCGGACGACAAGCATATTTGGCATTAATCTTTAAAACAATATTTTTTTTTCAAATTTAAAAAGAAATGGTTTAGTACCTTCGTCAAATGAGATGTGACTGCATTAAGGACCTTCTGTATTGAAACATTTTGTTCTGTTAAATTTAGAACCCGATGTTTTAGTGACCGTACTTCATCTTGTAATGACCCAACTTGTTCTTTGAGGGTCTTCTTGTCTCTCTCTAGCTGTTCAATGGTGAGTGCTTGCCCTTTAAGCACTGTAATTGCACGTCGGAAGTCACTTTTCATCTCTTTTATAATCATACGGAGCATCTTGCATTCTTTTCTAAGTTCCGTTACTTCTTTGGTTAGGTTGGGTTGCCTAACCAGCTGTTTTCTTGTTGGCTGAGGCCTAATCTCCGATTTGCCTTTGCCCTTTGGTTCAGTATGCTAACGTACAACGACTTCATACTCGTCGTTTTCGTCGCTGTCATCATCGTCATCTCGGCTTTTAGGCTCTTTCTTGAGGACGTGTCTCGTAATTTGGGACATCGTCGTATTCATATATACTTTCTTCATCACGAGGCTCCTCGGCCTTTTCCTACTCCCTTTCCATATCTCTTTGTATTAAAAAGAGTCGAACCGATCTATACTGTAATTCGTACTTTACAGCTTCAAGCTCTAAGATAACTTTAAACTTAAGAAATTTTTCTCGATATAAATTAGAATTACGGCTGAATTTTAGATCTTCCCATTTCATTAGCCTGGGAAATGGATCTTTGAGCTCAGTAAGAGCGATGGCGACTCCAGAAAAGTGGTCAAACTCCCAAATATATAGGGCAATAGTGCATCCGTAGATATTGTAATGCCCATTTTCTAACTTTTTCGTCATTTCCCTTCTGACATTCGCTTTTGATATGCTATCTACTAAATTATTGTAAACTATCAGGCTCCACGAAAACTTGTTGAACTTTTCAATGTTATCTACTAATGTCAAGTACCGTGTGTCCACTTCCTGGTATGTGTCCGGAAGTAGAAAAGAATATACGAGAAACAATAATGATAATTTCAAAAATTCATCGTTGGATAAATCAACACTATCAACTAATTCTTCAATACGAGGTCTTTTAGCCGGCTTCCCCCGAAAGAATTTGTATCGAATAGTTTCTTTCTCTGGCACGGCCACCTTCTCAGACTTAGGTTCCGTCAACATATTCAGGGCTAAAATGAATGTTATATCGGACTCTTACAACAGTACATTGGTATATCTAACCTTGAAAACATTATCTTTAAACCAAAAGCTTAAAATAGCATCAACTAAGTCTCCAATGGATCATAATTTCTCATTTATCCTAAATAGATGACCGAAAATTGAATCATCTAATATCTTCTTCCTCTATTTGTTACAGTGCAAGTAAAATTTCTTAACACTAACTCCAGAACATTTCCCGAAGAGCTTTACAGACAGTCATTTTACAATCACTTAGTGGGAACTGTAATATAAATAAAAATAATTAATTAACAAAATAAGTGAGGTTGAAAAACTACCGATAACTTATATTATCGTCCGACAACTTACATTACGATAATGTAAGTTATCGATCGACCACTTACATTATCGGTCGATAATGTAAGTTGTCGACCGATAATATAACTTAGCGGCCGATAATGTAAGTTAGCGGTAAGTTATCGGTAAGTTAGCGGATTAGGTGAGAAACATAACGGATGACTGAATGTGTTTAAATATTTTTTAAAAAAAATTACTTGAAAATTTGCTGTGAGCTTTTTTTCGCTTTATCGCTGATAAGCCGCCGCCCTCTCAGTTTTACAGAAAAGTAATAAAGTTAAAGTAAATAGTAAAGAATGAAAAGTAATAAAGCAACGTTTACTTTTATACTTTAAAAGTAATTTGAATATAAAAGGCGGTTGCTGACGTGGAATCGGCTAGGCTTGGAGCTGGCCTGTTATGCAAGGATTGAAACTAAAGGGCCGTTTCTGCAAATATGCAAACTTATAGGGCCGAAAGTGCAAATTTTCCTTTTCTGTTTATAGGTGGACAGCTGAAGAAACAAAAATACAAAACTTCTTCACTCAGATAAAAAAACACTAGGATATCTCCCAAAATGGAATTGCTACTGGTTCTATCTGTGACGAGGAACGTCAAGATTGAGAGCATTGAAGTTGAATCGAATTTCAACTTCAGAAAAAAAAAAAAATTTATTGTTGACGGTGAACAGTGACGAACGTTCGTGATTTTGCCCCCTCACTGTCCATAGGTCACGGACATTCGTGGACGTCGTGACTGGATTTTTAATTTTGAGTTTTTTGTTGCGAAAATTTTCTTTTTTAGTGTTTTATTACTATTAGGACTCTTTATTTCGAATTTAATTATTGGTGGCCTATATATTAAGGCTTGAAAAGATTTTTTAATTAGTTGTTGCCTGAGATGGGTTTGGTGTGAGGCCAAGGTAGTGATTCCCAAAAACAATCTTTGTTATCTTCTCTATTATCTATCTCTGTTTTCTTAACCTTTCTCTATGTTGATTTAAAATTTTAAATCTTGTTCTATTGATTTCAATCCCAAAATCCTAAGCCCCTTTTGAACCCTAAATCAATAAGAGCTAAAGCCCTTTTCTAAATCATAAACCTAAACCAAACCATAAACTTATTATAAAATCATAAATCTATTTCACAACCCTAGTTAGAGTTTGCGAATCTACATCGGATCGAAGACAAATGCCCAAGCCTGAAAAAAGCTAGAGTTCCATCTCTAGGCTGATCTCGCCTCAAATATAATAGTACTTGCGCATCGGACAGGACTCTGACTGGATTTCGCGTGATCTATCAACCTGAATTCTCTGAACTCTAAAGTATTTAAGATAGTTTTGAGATTAAACTTGATTTAATTTAATTTAATTTCAATAAAATTACATAAAATCATAATCATGCATTTTAGGGTTATTTACCCGCATCAGTCTGCCCTAGAGTCGTCTTCCCTAATGATGCGATAGAAATGGGTGCTTTTCGAAGCTTGGAAGAACCAATACATTTCCCTGAACTTGATTTTGTACTTCGAAGTTTCATTGGCAGATTGGCTTCCATATGAGATGGTATTTGAGCAAAGAATTTTCCGCCCCTCATTTGTGAAAACCTGCCTAACTCTAGAGGGACCCGGATTACCGTTGCTACCAATGTCCTCTGTCTAGAGACAGTAATAGAAGCCATACATATGACTCCGAATAATTCTTCCCTAGGAATCCCAAAATCCTTAAAAGAATGATATTCAGAAGCCATCTGAAACAAGTGCCTTTAGTGAACAGGCACGGCCTTCAATCTCTCAACTCATTTGACAGATTCTCGAAGAAGCCCACTATGGCGGATTCCATTCCATTCCATTGCCCAATTGTACTTCCATCCCCATCTTGCACTGAATAACGTGAGATCTTTGGTCCCAAAAAGTTCCGTTCGTTTCATCTAGTCGAAGCCAATCTTCAGTTTGTACATTGCAGCTCTCCTAAAATCAGATGAAAGTGAGGACTCCTCTCTGGAGTTCTATTCCCCTTCCGGAATTCCGAGCAAATCTTCGGCCCCTCAAAATATGTATTGTTAGTTTAGCTGATATATTTACCCAACTCCGTTAAATTGAAATTTTATATAATGTTAAATTGAAAATATTTAAAATATTTTGGTTCGCTCGAGTTAACAATTATCAGAAACTTGACCGAGTTATTCGGAAAACTCAAAAAGCGGAGTCTACCTTCGGATTTACTTGAACTCCGATCTAGGATTTACTCGAACTCCGATCTAGTCGAGTTGACTCAGACCATGCTTAATAGAAATATTAATTCTTTTTATCTTAAGCACAAGGAGAGTTGATTTCGATCGCTTATCAAGAGGTGGGTACCCGCTAATCCATCTCGTCCTTCTCAGATCCCGTCGCGTAAGATACGTTCGATCACTTATCAACGAACTAATAAAAAGAACCTAGATTTATTTTTTAAATAATATTGCTTTAGAATTGAAAATTTTGATTTATCCTTGTTTTAATATTATTTAATTATTTTTAGGATATATTTTGGGTTCATTTCAAAATCTAGATCTATTCTAATTCGTGAGAGTCGATCGATTGATTCAAAATTGCGATTATAAACTCTTTTAAACTATTTAAATGTCTTGGTGTATTATATACTCAATCTATCGAGGTTCATACTTGATCCATCGATTATGGATAAAAATTTATTAATAAATAAACTGCATCATGATTGCTTCTATTAATTTATATGTTCGATGGATCGATCCTTGTACTCAATGGATTGGCCCACCCATAAGTAATGGGTTGATAGATATAATGATTGCAATTCATTAAATAATATTTAAATATTTAAAGTACCTTTTAATATATATTATACCATATTAAAAGGGGGAAGTTGATATGGGTTTATCATATAAAATCCGACATGCAGTGTACTATTTGTAATATAATAATAATCTAATACTATATAAGACAAAAGGGCACTCAATAACCCTGTTTTTATATTAATATAGTTGATGTCTCTCCATACTTATATAATATTATTAAATTAGGCAATATCTATCTAGGCAATGGATTGGCTGTCCTATTCATGTGTGCTCTCCTTAGTATCGATCGATCAAACCTTACGCCCGATCAATTGATTTGGAGCCAAATCTGTAAAATTTATGTTATTAAATTCGATTGATAGATTTACATTTTTCAATCAATCGATTTTGCACATAACTATTTTAAACTATTTTAAATTCGACCGATCGATACCAAATCGAGTGATCAACAATCGTCTGAATAGGCATCAATTAATATTATTATTATTGTTTTATCTTATAACTCTACTTGCACGACCAAAATTTAATACACTTTAATTATTCAATATCTCGATCGATGATCATAATGCACTCTACTTTAAATTGTAGTGTTTTTTATTCGAGCACTTAATTATAATAGTCTATATATACTATTTTATTGCTTTAACGCGATCACCTCGATAACACGAAGTATTAGAAATTTGATACATTGGAACAATCGAATTCTGATTTTTAAGTTATTAAAATAACACTTATAACCTCTATTCTATAATTATATTGGTGTTATGTAAATCAATTATATATATAAACATCATAATAGCATCTGATGCAAATCTTTTTATACGCATGATATTTTTATGTTTACATTTTAATCAAATTATAAGAGTTATGAGTATATTAGAGCATATGCACAAGAGTGTATGAGATCATGCATATGTTTGAGCGTGATGATTCGCTGAGATGATATCGAAGTGAGAATTACATCGTATTCACATGTCTTACAACTCATGATGGTATGGGACATCATGACGAGTCGGGTGAGTGCGAATTCAATATAATCTTGTATATGGTAGCATATACGCCCCAAGTTCTAATATAAAAGATATGAGTTAAGGTACGAGGTTTAGACATTTAGATCATAGAAGTATGATATCATATGAGTTAGTAAGATGAGATATGTTACGAGTATGATAATAAGACGCTGATGTATAAGCCAACAAAATAATAAGAATTTAAGCATGTACGTGTCGTTCTTTGTATAGACGTAAGGACAACAACGTCTTACAACCAAGACGAGTCTCTAGAAGACAGTATAATTATAGTATGAGTATGTTGTGAGTATGTGTGACCTTTTATATCTCTCAATTGGGCTGGATGGAAGAGTATGAGTATGATACAGGGGCGTTATGATCTGGTGGTATGATATTATAGTGACCCTCACATAGTAGCTTAAGCAGCGACTCTGGCACAGGTCCTGCGATGTACAAACGTATCTGCGAGAATAATAAGATATCGTATGTTATGAGATATAATAAGATATGTTAGGATATGAGTGTCTAGATCATGGTCTTGCATTTATACTATGATATGAAAAGTTTTACATTATGCACATGTTTTGGTTATATTCTCTTTCAGTTGTTTTAAGATATTATATTTATCACTCACTTAATGCACCCACAATGCACCTGAGTAGTATGGGATGGATTGGTGGTGTATCCACTGAGTTTACGTGACTGAGTAAACTCATCCCACCACAATCTAACAGTTGCAGGTGATTATACTAGTGGAGTAGACATTGGCTATCCAGATCCTGCTGACATTGAGTACTAGGAACATTGTCAGGAGGACCATGGTGTTGGTTTTGATCCGGACACCGATTATTGACATTTTAGACTCGGTACTGAGCTCGTTTGACATTATCATTATTGACTCTACACTTTCTTATATCGGATTTGTCTCCGATTTTTATTATTATTTCATTTGTGGATTTCTTGGATTTATTACTTTTATTCAGTTATTTATGACTGCTTTCATTTTCACCCTTATGTGTTAGCTTTCACGAATTTCGTGAAACTAGAATTGCGCGAGAACTCTAATTATGTGTATGTCCGCTTAGCTTATCCGGGATATGTGCAGGTCATAACTCGAAATTCTAGGCCCTTGAGATGGGATAGAATTTCATGTCGTAATTTCTATGAAGACCCAAACCCACATGCCACAATATTGTTCGGTTCTGGGCTTAAATCCTCGCCCCGATTTTATTTCTGGCATGGGCTTAAGTCCCCACCCAAAACGCGTCATGACATGTAACATCGACAATCATAATGTAACTTCTCGTAGTATAACCAAACCATGTGCATAATATAAAACTTCTTGTATCATGGTATAAATGTAGGACCATGATCTAGACACTCATATCCTAACGTACCTTATCATATCTCATAACATACAATATCTTATTATTCTCGCACATATGTCTGTATATCGCATGAGCGTAACTAACATACTCATAAATTCTAAACGACTTGTGCCTAAGTCGTTGCTCAAGCTACCATATGAGAGTTACCATAGTATCATATTACCATATCATAACGCCCCCGTATCATACTCAATACTCCTCCATCCAACTAATAGGGAGATATAAAAGGTCACACATACTCAACCTACACTCATACTCATGGTCACACTTATACTGTCTCCTAAAGACCGGTCTTGACTATAAGACGTTATTGTCCTTACGATGGCTACGTAAAGAATGACACGTACAGACTTAAGTTCTTAATCTTTTGTTGTCCTATACAGCGGCGTCTTATTATTGTACGTGTAACATATTTTATCTTACTGGCGCTAATTTAATGTAACCTTATACCTTAACTCATATCTTAATCTATCATATTAGAACTCGAGGTGATCGGGTCATCGTATATGTTACCATATACGAGGTTACATTAAATTAGCACTTATCCGACTCGTTATGATGTCTCATACTACCATGAGTTGTAAGGCATATAAATACGATGTATTCCTAGCTTTAATATCATCATGCCCAAGCGTAGGTATGATCTCATACACTCTTATACATATGCTCTACCTTACTCATAACTCTTATAATTTGATTAAAATGTAAACACAGAAATATCATGAGTGTAAAAAGATTTACATCGAATTTTATTACGTTTATACATATAATTTATTTACATAACATCAATATAACTATAGAATAAAGGTTATAAGTGTGATTTCGATAACTTGAAGGTCAGAGTTTGATTGTCCCGAGGCATCGAATTTCGAATACTTCGTGTTATCGAGATAATTGTATTGAAGCGATAAAATGGTATATATAGACTATTATAATTAAATGCTCGAATAAAAAGATAATACAATTTAACGTGAAGTGTATCACGACCATAGATCGAAACATTAAGTAATTAAAGTACATTAAATTTTAGTTGTGCAAGTAGAGTTATAAGATAAAATAATAATAATAACATTAATTAGTATCTATTCGACGATTGTCGATCGATCAATTTTAGTATCGATCGATCGAATATAGAATAATTTAAAGTACAGGGATTCGATTCTGTACAAAATCAATCCATCAAAAAGTATAAATTGATTAGTTGAATTTAATAACATAAATTTCACATATTTGGCTCCGAATCAATCTATAGATAGATACTAAGTAGCACACACGAATAGGGCAGCCTATAAATTACCTAATTTAGTAATGTTATATAAGTATAGAGAGACATAAGGTATATTAATATAGAAATGGGGTACTTGAGTGCCTTTTGGTCTTATATAATAATAGATTATTATTATATTATAAATAGTAAAATGCATGTCGAATTTTATAAGGAAATTTACCTGACAGGCCCTGTCAGGTACGCCTTTTACGTCAGAAGCCCTAAAGTTTCACTTTTACCCAGATAAACCCGCTGCGCGCCGAGCTGAGGCACGCCTGTAGGAAATACCCAAACTACCCCCACAGTAATAAATAGCCGCCATCTTTTCAAATCATTTACTGTTTTGAATTTACTTTTTCGTTCGAAGTCGGTGAAGAGTCGTTGACGCTTAGTGGACGATCGCGTTCAAAACTACAACCTTCAAGCTACCAAATCTGTAAGTTAGAATTAAAATTAGCTTCCATCGCTATAGATTTTTTATTTCTCCTCTCTTTGTTGCATATTTTGACATAATTTTTTTAGGTTTTCCCATATGTAATCGGTAACGATTACATATGTAATCGATATCGATCACATATATAATCGATATCGATTACATATGTAGTCGCTATCGATTATATCGAAGATCGTTCTCGATTACATTTAGAGTCGATAACGATTATATATGTAGTCGTAATCGACTATATAAACTGTGGTGACGAATCTATAAAAAATCGATATCGACTCTCTATGAATATAATTAATACCCATCATTTGAAATAATTTCCCTATAGTTATTACCCTCGATGCCATAATAAATCATACGAGGTTTTATATTTATCTCAGCCGACGTTCAATTTATTGTCAACTATCCTTTTGTAAAACCATTATGGCAAGTTAGGTTGGAAGAATGAGAAAATTTAATAGAAATTTAATACAACGATTCGTATTCCACAATCTAGGAGCTTTAAATACAGGTTTAGTTCGACCTTAGCAAACCACCTATCATCCCTACCAGCCCATATTTTTTCCAATGTCTGACGACGAAGAAAAAACCTTCTATAACCCAATAAAGTTCTATCCTGTATGGGAGGACCCACCACCACCACCAGAACCAGATCCTCTGCAGTTCCTGTGGGACGAGTACGATGAAGTAATGGAGATTTTGGCGAAGAAAGAAAAGAAGAAGAAGAGGAAGGAAGAAAAGAAAAAGAAGAAAGAAGAAAAGAAAAAGAAACTTAAGACGGAACCACCCGGCTCTCCACCCCATCCACCACCTGCTCTTCATCCTTCTTCCTAACTTTTTTTTTTTTTTTTAATTATAAGTGAAAAAATTTGAATGTAATTGAAATATTTTGAAGTAAATGAAACAACTTTTTGATGCAATGGCGACTTCATGAAATCTTTTGAGTCCGTAAATTAAATATTTTCTATGTAAATAAGGGAAATTTACCTGACAGGTAAATTAAACATTTTGAGATCAATGTAGACTTATATTTAATTGATGGCGATTTCATAAGTAATCGCGATCGATTACGTTGAGAGTCGGTAGCGATTATATATAGGAACGATATCGATTATAGAGATAATCGATGTAGGTAAAGAAGAAGGAAGAAAAGAAATAGAACAAAAGAAAGAAAAAGAAACTTAAGAGTCAGTAAATCAAGTAATTTCTATATAAATAAAAATTTTGAGGTCATTGCGAATTTATATTGAGTCGTTGGCGATTTCATCGGTAATCGATATCGATTACATATAGAGTCAGAGCGCATACATATATGTAATCGATTATTATATGTAGACTTGCAAGATTTTCCTTTTACTTTTAATTTTAATTAAACTATTATGAATGTAATTGAAAATTTTGCATGAAACATTTTGATTCAATGGCGACTTCATAATCGATTACATAATCGATATAGACTCGATATCGATTACATCTAGAGTCAGACGATTATATATAGACTCTATCGCGATTACATCTAGAGAGGTGGCGATTACCTATATAATCGATACCGACTCTATATGTAATCGATACGGGTTTTATATATACATTTCATCAACATTTTTAACTATCCTTGTTAGTATGGTGCTGAGTCCTTTCGTTTTTATTACAGTTCATTTCAAAAGACTGTCAAGATGGTTGCACCAGCTATTGCCAAGTGTTCGCCCAGGTTGCTTTGAATCTCTCTGAAAGTGCTACCCATCGGAAGAAGTTCTGAGAGATTCGTTTTGGTGGAATATTTCAAATGTCAAGGTGTGGGATTTCTTTCCGATGTGGTTGATTCGATGTCGACATTTTGGGTTGATAAAATCACTTCCGAATTGAAGACCGATGTCTATCTTCTAAGATAGACATTGCATTGACATCGGCCTTGCCGTAGTTGGCCCGTAAAAGTATACCCCATCCCAGAAACCATCGAGAACAAACCATTAGAAATAAATACTTTGAACGCCTCCTAAAAATTCTCCTAGGTCTCATATAGATGCCTTTGCAATTTATAGAGCGGAAAGTGATGCGAACTTCTTACAGGTGTCCTTCTTGTGTTGTGCATATTTCTCTTCCCCGAGTCCCACCATCAAATTTCTGAAGACCACATCGACCTCATCGATGATATGGAGGCCTTTAACCGAACTCCGTGGGGTCTGCTCGTCTACCAGGACTTGATGGAGTATATAATAAAGGGCGCGGCGAATAGAAAAATCGCCGAGATGGATAAAGCCCTGAAGACGTACAACACATATGGATGCATATGTGTACTTCAATGGTGGGCTTATGAGATCCTGCCCGATATATCGCCATCCCAGCTAGGCCTCAAGGACCCTTTCCACTATTTAAATGGTGACAGTATGCAGCCCAGATCAAAGGTTACACTCAAGTGAGATGTTAGATGAAGGTATGAGGTCTATTGCCTATTCAAAAAAAAAAAAACTTACCGATTCATTCTAGAATCGATACCGATTCATTCTAGAATCGCTACCGATTCATTTACGAATCGATAACGATTCATTACAGAATCGCTACCGATTCATTTACGAATCGATAGAGATTTATTAAATAGTCGGTACCGATTCTTTACACAATCGAGAGTGATTTATTATATATATAACGATCATTTTATTCTGTTGTTTCATTTTCTTTCAAAGGTTCAAGGCTCCCTCATGCCTCGTGGCTTTGAATTAGAGATACCCGTGGTAAGAGAATATCTACGTTCAAAAGGAGGAGGTTGGGGAAGAGGAAAGAACCGTCAAGAAAGTGGAAGAGATTCGGCCAAGAAGAAAAGAAATTACATTACCGATAATATTGGAGAGGGGAGGAAGAATGGGATGACGATCGACGACGTCAAGAAGAACCCCTCTCGAAAAGGGCCCGTGCATGTGGGAGAGGATCGCCAAGAACTAGGGGCGCCAAGGAGAGCCTGGCAGCGAAAGATAGCCCGGCTGAAGCGTCCACCTCCAATGATTCTTTGTTGAGGAGGGTCGATCATTTGACGCTGGATAACTTGAAGCTCACCCAAAGAGTGAGCGATTTGGAGGGAGAGAATAAGGCCCTGCTAAACGCTATGCTTCTTTAGAGAAACTCGCAACTCCTTCAATGAGAGGTCAATTTAAGGGATGCGGAGTGGCGTGGTTAAATCACTACAACTATTTAGTCAGAAAGGGCCAGACTGAAATAAAAGATCTCCTTGAAAATTTATTGGAGGCGAGGCCTAAGGTATGTGTTGAAATCTAGTTTTAGATGTTCAATTTTGTTAACATAAATCGATATCGATTATATATAGAGTCGATATCGATCATATCGATTCTATTTACAATCGTTATCGATTATAAATGCAATCGATGTCGATTCTATTTACAATCGATCACGACTATTTATATAATCGATAACGATCATATATAAAATCGATAGCAACTATATATATAATCGATAGCGACTATATATATAATCGATAGCGACTATATATATAATCGATAACGATTATATTTAAAATCGATTTGGTCTTTTTAAAATGTGGACTAAAAATTAATTCTTATTTTGCACCATTATTACGATGTACAGGATGTGGCTATAGAGGAGCTGATAACGAAGGTGTGCGACACAGCCTTCGGTGAGGAACCATCAGCTCCTGCGCATCAGGTTCCTCCTCCTCCTCCCGTTGATGAGGTGAAGGCAGCTGCTGACAAGCAGCCTGAGACCCAAACTGATAAGGGTCCTACTGGTGAAGAGGAAACCTCTTCCCAATTGCCTCACCAACAAGCTGAGCTTCGCTTAAGACCTAGGCAAGCGAAAGCCAGCAAAGTAATTGCCATCAAACCTAAGGCCCAGCGAAGGGTAGCGGTTGAAAAGAAGCCTACCACGAAGGTCAGCGAAGGACCAATCAGCACGAGTTCGACCGGTGGCGCGTCATTACACCGGGTCCTGGGTCTCATCGATGAAGATGCTCCCGAGCTAATATATATGCTAGACATATGGAACAAGCCTCAAGGAGAACGAGTAAGTAGAATTACCACAATACTTAACTTTATTATATATTTATCGTGAAGATTAGTTAAGTTGGCCATTTTTTATGTAGAGAATATATTAGCACTGTCGGCAAGTATAAGCTGGTGGTGCAATCCTTCAGATGTCTGGCGGGAACTCAGTACCTGGATAACTTTGTAAGTTTAACATACTGTAGGCAAAATCGTTATCGATAGCTTATGTAATCGTGATCGATGGCTTATGGAATCGGTATCGATGGCGTATTGAATCGGTATCGATGGCTTTTAGAGTCGCTAACGATGGCGTATATAATCGTTAGCTCAGAAATCGATATCGATTTATTAGAGAGTCGATAACTATTTCGACGACTTAAATAATCGTTACCGACTCTAAATGAATCGATATCGATGATTTACAGAGTCGCTAACGATTATGTATTTAACTCTAACTGCATATTTTAATCTAACTGCATTGGTTTCAGGTTATGGGCGCCTACATGAGACATTTGGAAGTTATTGATGATAAAATTCATCCTGAGAAAAATGTCAAAAACTTCCTAATGGACCCTGTCACACTGACGTACATGGGCTATGAACTGAAAGATTTCAACAAGTTTTTGCTTGCTGAAAAATTGTACGACCAGTCGATCGAGGTTCAAGTTCACAGGTGGGCTGCCTATAGACAAAGAGAGAGCGGAGGAAAGAAGCTGATGGAAACTTTCTTCTTCAATGAGCTTCGGAATCTATGGGCTAACGAATGCAACATAGTATGCTTTTATCCTCTTTATAATTATTCTTTTTAATTTTTTCTATCCTACCCTTTGAGATTATATTACTTTTTTGTAGATATTTATGCCAATACATTCTGAACAACCACTCCACTGGGCGCTTGCGATCGTAAAGGTAGTCGAACGATCGATAATGATCGTCGACCCTACATTTAATAGGCCCTCTAAGGAAAGATATGTGGCCCAATTGCAGGCGCTGGTAAGATATTTTGCTTAGCATATCTTTTATCATTGTTAGGTTAACATATCTGACACTTCTCTCTATTATTTCGAAACAGACCCAATACCTTCCCGTGATCTTATATTAAATGCGGTGACTCCGCTGCACTAATGAAGAAGAACTATCCTTGGTCATCTACTGACTGCCGGATCAAAGCCGTCCCCCGACAGACCAACTCCTGTGATTGTGGAGTGTTTGTTGTGAAGTATGTCAAATATTTTATGATGGGGAAGAAATTTGACTTCGCGCAATCAGATATAGAGAGGATCAGGGCAGAAATTGGCCATACACTGGCTACATACACAGGCGATGGCGGAGTACTGGCGAAGGAAGACAAAAAGGAGGGGGAGCAACAGTAGTGTGGTTGTATTGGAATATTTTTGTAATTGTAAATTGAATTATTTTGAATATAATGGCACTATTTTTACAAAATGTACTTGTAGTTAAAAAGTAGAATAACATCCATTAGCGATTACATATATAGTTGTTATCGACTATATAAATAATCGGTGACGACTCTGTATGTAATCGCTATCGACTGTATAAATAATCGATATCGACTATATATGTAGTCGTCATTGACGATATTCATAATCGATGCCGATGTCGATTCTTAAATGAATCGATATCGATTAGTTATACAATCGATGACGACTGTATGATACATCAGTAAAGACTATATTACAATGTAAAAAAATATGGATTCTGAATTTCTCATTTACATTCATTCTATCATTATTAAAAATATACACTGTTAGACCATCGGTCCCACTACCTTGCAGCTCCTGCGGTTGTGACCATATTCGTTACTGCTAATCAGAGTGCCTAACCTCACCCTTAGACCTTATCCTTCTCTTCCTCGGCCACTTGCTTTCGGCAATAATAGGGTGGTCTCACTTTCATATTTTCAGGGAGTTGCTCTGCTTGGAACTCCCATTGACTTTTATCGAGGGTGGGAACCCATTGCTTGTCATATGTTTGTCTAAAGCAAGCGGTGAAAAACCAGTTCTCACAAAATTTATGGTAGTCGTAACTTCTTCGATTGATAGCCGCCACGGCATGGGAGCAAGGTAAGCCATGAATGTGCCAACGGCGGCAACTACAAGTCTTGTATTCCAAGTCGACGTGATGAATGTAATTTCCGGAATTGACTTGGAATTGATCGCGCCCGTATGGTTGAGCCCTCTTTCTACCGGCCCATTGCAACACCTTCTTCATGTGAGCATCTGCTTTCAGGCAGAGAAGGGTGGTCCATTTATCAGATATCTCTCTGCGTTTTTGAAAATGATCGGCGACTTTCTCTCTAGTAGTTCTGATTAAGTCAATAATTGGTCTCTCTCGAGCTATCTTTAGCATCATGCTTAAACTTTCGGCAATATTCGTAGTCGTGACTCATCGCCTTCCTTCCATATGTGCGCGCGCCCAATGCTTTGGATATATTTTCAAAATATATTCTACGGCCTGAGAATCAGCAGGATCTTTCTTCATTTCGTTAATAAAATAATCAAATTTCTCTTTCGAATATGCACGCCATAGACCCTTCACATTGTTCCTGGGATACTTGTGCTACAAATTTTGTGTCATATGCCGCATGCAGTAGTTGTGATATGCGTTAGGAAAGATACGTTTCACCGCATTTATTAAACCCTTCGACCTGTCCGTGATAATTACGAGATCCTCGTTAAACCCACCGATCACGAACGCACCTACCCGTTCAAGAAGCCACATTCACGTATCCTCTTCTTCTAACTCGACCACGGCAAATGCTAACGGTAATATATGACCATTACCGTCTTGCGCAGAGGCGATAAGGAGGATCCCTTCGAAACGTCCTCGTAGGTGTGTGCCGTCTACAAGCAATATGCGACGAAGTGTATTGCGGTAGCTTCCGATGTATGGGCCAAAACTCCAAAAGAATCTTTGAAACTTACCGTCAAGAGTAAGTTGAAAGGATGTTTATACATTAGGATCTACCCTCTCCATCTCCTTCACGTAGGCCGGTAGATCAATAAATTGTCCTTCCCAACTTCCTCAAATATCATTAAGGGCAAGCTCTTTTCCCCTCCAAGCTTTTGCATATGAGATTTGCACATTATAAGCTTTTACAATATCAAACATTATCGACGCCGGTGTGTAGTCGAATCTTTCCATAAGTTTATCCCGTACATAATTCGCTACGAAGGAGATTGTTGCATTACGGTGACCGTGCGGTCCGATCTTAGCGGCTCCGCATGTGTGAGTACTATTGAATGTCTTGATTTGGAAAGAATCGAGCCCAGTCAATTTAGAAGCATGTATTCGCCACGAACAATCGGGTTCGTAGCATCCGGCTGTCACTCGATAACTAGCGGTCCTCAAAGGCCGAATTTGAAAGTTTTTCTCCACCGCGTGTTCTTTCAATGCTCTTTGAAATGTTTGTTTGTCTCGGAAGATCTCTCCAATTTTAAACGTCCAATTCCGATATTCAGTTTCCACCTCTTCATCGGAGGAATCGCCCGATGTCTCTGACATTTCGTAATCTCCGTCTACTAGGGGATTGTCAATATCTCTCACAAAAATTTTTGGGTCCTCTTTGATAAACCCATCTGGTTCGCCTTCATATTCTTCTTCTAAAGTATCTTCATTCATGGCGGTGTTCTCGGGTGGTTGACTAGATCCTTCACCGAAGGGGTTCTGATGTGATTGACCGGATCCTTCACAGAATGGATAATGGCGTGGTTGGCTAGGCCCTTCACCGAAGGGGTGCTCATATGTATGGACATGGGGTTGAGTTACTCCGATAATTCACATCGATGGCATGGTAGAACATAAGTCTTGAGTAAACCAAGTTGTCCATCCACCGGGGAAGATATGACTGAAATCGTTGGTATCCACCACCCTTTCTGAAGTATAGTCTAACCATTGACTACATTGTTGTGACCCATGCATGTATTTTATTGGGTCATCATACGATTCAATCGGAGCATCGTTTAAATCAAATGTTGCTTTCCCTTTGCCATCGTTCGCCACAATATAACCGTCATCGCCTAACGGGACGGTATCGTATACAATTTCATCCTCAAACTTACATGGCTGAAATGAATGAGACACAAAATCAGTCCCGCCGATATTTACTTGTTCAAAGAATCGAAGGATGACGGTTCCTTAATGATGAATACTTTTATAACGTCCACTCCGGATTTATAAAAACTAAATAATGTAGCCAAATCATCAGAGTCCAAAATGTCGGCAACCACAGGCGTATTCACTATCTTCATATGAAACTTTATGGAAACTGTTTCATCCGCCTTCGCAAAACTGACAGCAGACATTCGCCTTATGAATTGTTCATAAGAAATTTCAATTGAAATATTAATAAGCCTCCGCCGGCCACCTTCATACAAGCCATCATCATTTACAAAAAGGTCATCATAGTGACAAAGAAGAGGAATCCTCTCCGCCATCGTCATACATTTAAGAATGAGAAGGAAGGGTCATAAGACTGATGAAATAAAAGAGAAAAGACGACTATAACTCTTAGTCGAATGCAAATACAATCGATATCGACTCTATTTGTAATCGATATCGATTGTTTATACAATCGATATCGACTCTATATATAATCGGCATCGACTCTATTTGTAATCGATATCGATTGTTTCAACAATCGATATCGACTCGATATATAATCGTCATCGATTGTATATACAATCGATATCGATTTCAAATAGAGTCGTAATCGGCTCTATACACAATCGATATCGATTTTATAAACAATCGTCATCGACTCTATTTGGAGTCGATGACGATTGTATGTGATATCGATATCGGATGTATATGGAGCCGATGACGAAATATAGGGCCTTCTTCTTCTAAGAGATACTGCATCACTACATAACACTAATAAACTGAAAATGGGGTTAAGTAGGATACCTCTAGTCGCAAGGACAAATTTCAGGGTCTTTTTGCCACAATGAAGAAATGCAGGGCCTTCTTCTTCCAAGCCTCTGTTTTCTTCTTCGAAATAGCAGATCAGACTAAGTAAGGACACTCCGTCTAGGGTTTTACACCTCTAACTTTTTTGCAGGTTAAAATGAGGAAGAAGACGATGCTTTGTTTGTTAAAGAAGGTCTTAGAAGGGGGTAATTTGGACCTTTTACTCTCCTTAGGGTCGGCTAGGCTTGGAGCTGGTTTGTCTGGGTAAAAGTGAAACTATAGGGCTTCTGACGTAAAAGGCGTATCTGACAGGGCCGGTCAGGTAAATTTCCCAATTTTATATGATAAACTCGAATCAGCTTCCCTTTTTACTATGGTATAATATATATTAAAAGGTATTTTACGTATTTTAATATTATTTAATGAATTGCAATCATTATACCTACAAACCCATTACTGAGTTATGGATGGATCAATTCATCAAGTACAAGGATCAATCTATCGAACATATAAATTAACAAAAGCAATCATGACATAATTTATTTATTAATAAATTTTTATCTATAATCGATGGATCAAATACGAACCTAGATCGATTGAGTATATATCATACAGTAGGGCGTTTAAATAGTTTAATAGAGTTTTTGGCCGCCGTTTTGAATCAATTAATCGCAAGTGTAAATCGATTGATCGACTGTCGCGAATTAGAACAGATCTAGGTTTCGAAATAAATCTAAAATATATCTGAAAAATAATTAAATAATATTAAAATAAGGATAAATCATATTTTTAAATCCTAAAGTAATATTATTTAGAAAATAAATCTAGGTTCTTTTTATTAACTCGTTGATTTGCGATCAAACGTATTTTACACAACGAGATCTGAGATGGATTAGCGGGTATCAACCTCTTGAAGCGTGATTGGCAGATCTATAGCGAATAAGATGATGGAGATCGGCGTCCACGCGATGGTTCGTCCACGATTTTTCCGTCTTCTTCCTCCCCGATCTTTTACGGCGAAAAATAAATCACAGTAATTCTTGTGGAAGAACGCACAATAATTTTAGACGAGAGATTAAGATGTTTTATAAAAGGGGGGTGGGTGCAAAAGAAGATCTTTGACGGCTAGTATTTTTAAGAAAATAATAGAGAGGAGAGACTTACTAGGATTTTTTTTTAAGAAAATTTCTTGAAGTTATGATTATAGAGTCTTCGGTAGCATCTTATTTATAATATAATGAGAATAATCCGATGCTAGACTGTCATACCAAAGAAGGTTGTATAAGATTTTACCTTAAAATCGAAAATAGAAGTTTACAATCTTCATACCAAGGTTTGTTCCTTAGATCTCTTATTTATAAGACAAGCCCCTAATCGATAGACTCTCACATTACTTGTGTCAAAAGATGACAAAACTAAATATAAGAATTTTGGAAACTCAAGCATGTATTCTCAATTAAGGTAGGTTCCGATGTGGAGTGCTATCACCGAAGATGATATAAAACACATCTAATACCACAAGATTAAATAGCAAAAATTCGGGTCGTTACAAAACCCTTTGCCCTCTCAAACCCAATGATGCATCCCAACCTGTTGCGATGGGCAAAGGTACATTCCCAACCTGACCTGAAATATTGATACGACTCGATGCCCGACCTGACCTAATTAAAACCTTTTTCTTCCTTGAATTTATATATTAATAATATTTGGTCGGTCGACCCAAGCTAACTTGTGCCCGACCTTTGTGTCGACCTAGTCCAAAGGTTGGGTTAGATGCCCGACCTACCCCAACGGGTCAAGTTTATGGCCCAACCAGATCAAAACCCAAATCAGCTGAGTTGGCCAGTCGGTTGGTCTATCCCATTGGCAGTCCCAGATGAGATGGTAAAACGCTCGAAGCCCAAGAAAGGATATGAGTTGGGGGATGATGTCTCTGAACGACATTTAAACACTATAATAGTATTTAAAATAATCCTACCCTATTATAATTATTATAATTAGAGTTTTGATCTTATACATTGAAGCGCGGTTTATTGTTACCGAGCAATGGTCAAGTCCAACTGGTTGACCCTGATTGCATATTCAATCAGACCTGGAGTCAATGGACATGAGAGAATCTTCACTACATTTCATTCTATAAAAGTCAAGATTCTCTCATAATCAATGGCTATAGATCTAGGAGAACATCAAATCAAGTTCAACTAATTAGACTTCACCAATGCCTTATTGTAATTAATATAAATCTGTAACAACTTAACTTTCCTAAATCTTTTTAATGGTGTTAGATATTATTTTGAACTATGTATGGTGTTAACTCTCCACACAATAACCTACTCTATTTTTAGAGATATTTAAGTACGTAACTCTCTTTTCTTATTTTAATCTTTAAAAGGAATCTAATCGTGCCCTAACTCTATTCTTTTCTTCTTTTAAGAATCTCTAGCCGGTTTTTATGCTTCTCTTCTCTTCTCTTAAGAAACCCTAGCCATCATAACATTTCTTCCTCAATTCATCTCTTCCCTCAAAAGTTTCGTGTGCTCTTTTACAAGCACCACCGCGATCTATTTCTACCATCAAGACCAAAGAGGAAGGAATAGAGGAAATCTCGGACGAACCATCGAGTTAGATGTCGATCTTTTCAACTCTAATCGCCGTAGATTTACCGATCACGCCTCAATAGGTGGGTACCCATTAATCCATTCTGTTTTTCTCATATCCTGTCACTTAAAGTACGTTTGATCGCGCATTGACAGGCTAAATAAAACGAACCATTATTTTATATTTTTGTTATAAATATTGCTATAAAAAAATGAGATGGTTAACCCTAGCCATATATCATATTTTAATTAATTTTTTTTTTCTTTGGTAAATCTAATTTTATTTATTTTCTTTTCTTTTGAGTCTTTCTCATAACCCTAATTTCTGTAGAAATCCCGATATCGATCGATTCTCATTCCCAATCAATCGATTCTGAATCAAAATGAAAATTTCCTATTAACTTATTAAATAGATCGATCGATTATTAATTTCGATCGATTGATTATGGACTGTACTGCAAGCATAGTGACAAATTTCGTCGAAATTCTGCGAAAATTGTTGAAATGGGGGTCAAACGAAAATTTCAAAGAAATTTCGATAGTTTTCGAAAATTTTGATTTTTTCGGTGAAATTTCATAAATTTCAAAAATTTTGGACTTTTAATTTATTTTTTAATGTTAGTAATGTAGTAGTAAAGGCCTAAAGGGCAAGAGCATAATTTGCTCTCCAAGCACCACAAGGCTGTGCTTAGGTGAACGGCTGTGTGGATTTTATAGAGGTGGTTGAAAGTTCACTTTTTTGGCTTTAACGACGTGGGACTAAAGCTAGTTAGAAAACTAGCATTTTGTCTATTTACACCTTGTCTATTTCCTTGCTATAGTTATATGGTTGAGCGTCAGTGCTTGGCCACTTGGGACAATTGGTTAAATATATATTTTTAATCCCCAAACTTTCTCGAAATTTTTCCGAATACTGAAAGGACCTCCCACCAAAAAATTACCAAAAACGAAATTTGTCACTATGATTGCAAGACCTTTTTACTATATATTTTTGACCAGTCGATTTTGAACTAATCCAATAAGTCTGACTCATTAATTGCGATCGATCCATTATTAATTACGATCGATCGATTCTGGACAGAACCGATTTACAAATTCTATTTAAATGCGATTGATCGATTTCGAGACTGATCAATCAATTCTAAATCACACCAAAAAATATATTTACTTTAATTGTGATTGATAATAGTAATTTGCCTAACTTACAATTGTATAACTAGAGAGCACATATTTGATGGTTCAAATCTCTCAAAAAATTGTAATTTTTAGACTCAGTACCCTTCAATATATGATCTATCACTTTGATGGTATGGATTACCCATATTTTAAACTACTAATGGTGTTAATGGTATAAGATCTTTTGAACACCGTTTTGAAACTTAAATATAGGTCAGCAAAGTTTGGTCCTACTATAAAATATGGGTGAAATCCAAAGAACATCCCTCAAATCGAGGTCTAGGATATAAAGAAGATTTAGATTTCTGAAGATATCATGTATTATTCTTTTTTCTTCTTCTTCTGAATAGGTACGATTGTAGTAAATCTATGAGTACACATTAGTAGTACTCCTGTCCAGGTGCCCACAATTTAATATTGTAATACTCTATTCTATGCACTTCATTAAAAATATCTTCAATTCTGTAGTGGGGGTACCCCACAATAAAGGACACTTCTGTTCATATAATCTTAAGAATTTTTTATAGCTAGTGTTTCTACCACATGACTTAATGTTACAGCCATCTCATTTGAAGAAGAAAAATTCATTGACTGTTTTAAATTTTGACTGTAGAGATAGTTTCTGTCCCATTCTTTCAGACAAATGACCTTGCCTTCATAGGTCTACCCTCATATGGTTTGATCTTGATTCCATATGACGCATCCCAAAAAGTAAACTTGATCAATTGCAGTTCACTTTTACCTTTCGATATGCGTGACATGTGGATTCTTTCAGACAAATGACCTTGCCTTCATAGGTCTACCCTCATATGGTTTGATCTTGATTCCATATGACGCATCCCAAAAAGTAAACTTGATCAATTGCAGTTCACTTTTACCTTTCGATATGCGTGACATGTGGATCCATATCTTACTGTGTGATAGTAAGCCCATGATCTCAAAATATTTTGTGTGAAAGATTGAGATAAAAAATAATCTTGGAGTGGTATTAGGGTGGTATCGGTATCAGTGTCAGTATCAGTTCGGTACGAGTCAGTATCATCCGATAGTTTTTGATATAATTTTTTTCATTCGTTTTACTTTTCTTTTTTGAAAGAAAAAAAAAACAATTTGTTAGCGATAATTTCGTATTTATATCGGGTAATACGTATCCGTCCAAAATAGACTGCTACATGGATACAGATACCTTGATCTCAATCTTCCATATTATGAGTCTTCAAATCCATAATAAGTGGCCCAAAAATCACGCTTGAGTGTGTGATGTGTGCTAGTTGGAATAAAAAAATTAATTGCCCAATGGTACGGCCATGATCTCATCTCAAGATCCATTGGGTGGATGTTAAGATGAAAAAGATCTTTTTCATCTGATTCAATGCAATCAATAGTGACATTTATCTTTCGATTGGGGTGAGATTGAAGTTTGAAGGAGTGCAAATAATGGAGCCCTTAAGTTAATAACCTTCTTTTTCTCATAGGTGTAGGTGGGTTTATCTCAGAAAAAAAATCTGACTTTGTATTAGGTTCTTGACCCGAGCACTATAACTTTTTGTGCTCGGACCGCCTTTCGGGATGACGGCCATCAAACCACATTGTGATGCCTATGATCTAAAAACTATGGTGTAAAAGATTGGGTCGAAAAATTATAGCATATGCTATATACGATTAATTAATAAGGATCCATTACTTGCACTCGCTTTTTGAGCGATTGCACCCAAGTTTGAAAAAAATTATATTTTAGGGACATGTGACATGTGAAAACGCAATCTAGGCCGCCTGATTTAAAGTTTATGATCTATAGATCCTTTGTGGATAAAATTGGCATGAAATAAAATCTTCATCGTGTGATTAAATATAGGCAAAGGCTATTGTTTGATTTAACGGTTGACTGCAATAGATCATATAATAAATATCGTGTTTTGTTCCAATCTTATCCACTAAGGATCTATAGATCATGAACTTTAAATCAGACGGCTTAGATTTTGTTTTCACATATCACATGTCCCTAAAATATAAAGTCTTTCTTTAACCTCGGTATAATCGCCTAAAAAGTGCGTGCAAGTAATGGCTCCCTTAATAATATGTCCCATTTATAGGATATCTATTAATTTTAAATAGTGTTTAAGTGCTTTGAATACAATCATTGAGATCATTTTTCATCCCAATCTTTAATACAAAAAGTTTTTTAGATCATTTCGCACCTATCAAACAACCTACACATTCCAACGAGTGATCCGAGTATAAAATTTAGGATACAATCTGGATTTCAATGAAGTAGGTGATCCTAACCTTACGATCAATATCATAAAAATGGACGATCGGAAGCAGGTAATGCACAAAAGGTTGTTTGATCAAATGGTCCTGATTCTATAGTCGACTAGCATCTACATTTTCGGCAGTAATAGTGCCACGTGGAGAAAAAGGGTTTCGTCTCACCATTGATCGTACTCCCGTCTAAGCACTTAATACAAATTCGTTGTAGAAAATCACAGGAGTGAAAATGAGTGCGTATTGTGCACCCTGCGCTTGAGAATAGCTGACACTCATTTAGGATTGGCAGAAAACAACTCAAACTACAATGCGCCGTAGGAGTACGCACAAGGGAGATCTCTCGATTGCCGAGCCCTAAACGTAAGTAATAAGCCATGAAAAAAAGTCAACGAGTCTTTGGTTTGCAATCAAAGAATCGAACCGGGCGGTTCTCATGGCTCGTCCCGATAAATAACAGGGTACCGTTACTTTGCATCCATAAGGATACCGATATTTAAATGATCTTACTTACACCCCTAACCATAGACCTATCATCTCTCACCATTAATCATTATGCCATGGGGACCATGGTTTGAAATCTCGCCCGTCTGATGGTACAAGATTCAAATGTGAATAGTGTCTGAGATGGGCGAGATAAATTATATCTAGGCATTTCGGGCAGCTCGTCGGAGATCGGCAAGATAAAGTATCTTTTGGCGAGAAATAGTGTGATTTGAAAAAAGGGTCCCTCTATTTAAGATCTAAGATTTTTTATGCAAATTCCGAGTTTTTATATACTCAAACAATTGACTTCTTTGAATCATATGGTAAATATTCTGTTTTAACTCTATCTTTCACACAATTAATCTTAAGATTATGTGCCTCCCATTAGACGGGGTGATTTTGATTTCACATGGCACACTTCCAAACAGATGAACATGAAGATGAGCGTATATCAAACATGATTTTCGGATCACTTTTAGATAATTGTGCCATGTGAAATCAAAATTTGATCATATGATGAAAGGACCATGATCGTAAAATCTATTTTTTCAAAAATTATAACAAAACATAATTTCCATCATCCAATTCAAAGTAGTCAAAGAAAAATCGGCATTGAGAAGGGAGAATCTTAGGTTCTAAATGAGGGTATCCTAAAAGAAAGTACCCACTGGGACTACTGCCCACATTCCCATGATTCTTCAGCCAGTTTTGTGTTTAGGCATGTTTAAAACAATTTTATTATGTTTATAGATTTAAAAAAAATATGTATTTTAATCTTTTTAACTTAAATATAATTATTATAAATATTTTATCAATTTAAATTAAAAATAAATTATTATTTTTTATCTCAGCATATCACACCATCTCGCGAGATGTCTCGGTCTCGGAGCTGTCAAGAAAAATTGGATTTCCGAGATTTCAAACCATGTGTGACACTCATCTATGATCAATCTAAATTGCACAATAGATATATTAATAAATAACATTTTATCAATGGAATATGTCTCAGCCCAATAAACATGCTAATAAGTGAAGGTGAATGGTTGCTATTAAAAGTAGAACCAACCGTTGATATAATAGTCTGCACATCGATTGGTTTAAGCCCCCCTAAAACCTTAATTTTGGGCTTGTCTTTAATATATTTTTTAACGGGATAACCCGTTAAAAATTAGAAACAAATAAAATAAATAAAATCTCATACATCCTCAAAATGATCATGATCATATAAGCATACTATCAGAAGAAGTTGTCATCATGGTTTGAAATCTCATTCGAGACGAGACAAACGTTGTCTCGAGGGGTCGGCGTGATGACAATGAAGTGTGTTTTGCCATGAGATGCCATATGAAAAATATATTATTTTATATTAATTTATATAGGATATTAGGCTAGATCACTATTAAAAGTGCATTAATCATTATCTTTGTATATATGACACTATTTTATTTTATTATATCGTATCTTCTCTATGTGATGTTCTCGTTAATGGCCTAATTGTGTGTTAAAATTTGGGTACTCTAACATCTGCTATTATTTTTATTTTTTAACAGCTAATATTGAAGATCATTGATCCAACGATATAAAAATGATTTATAGGTGTAATCTTTAATTAAGAAATGTTGCAATCATGCACAACCATTTGGACTGTTTAGATGGATCACAAATATTTGCCACCTGGACCGACTCAAGGGAAAGGCTAACCAGGTTGCCTTGGGTCTCCGAATTTTTTGGGCTCTCCTATTCTTATAAGTCTTTATTGGCTATTAGTTAATATAATTTTCAATGTACTGAAATAATAAAGTTAATGGGTTTGTTAGTTAAGTTATTTTTGTTATTTCACTTTTTATCCAATAGGTTATGAGTTCAACTCTTTTTTTTTTTTTGATACGCCATTCGGTCGAGACAGCCCGATAACTGAGGAGCAAGTACGCATACACATATGACAGTTGCGGAGCAGCGTGAGAGAGCACCAACTACAGTGATGAGGATTAACTAACATAACCCAAACCACACCTTGTAAACACGAGGGTGGGAAACAACGTGGAGGAAGAGTATCAAAATCATAACCTACTCCCTCACAATGGAGAGAGCGTGCCAATTGGGCTAATGCCTCTTCCTAAGCCTCAAAATTTCTTTTTTTTTATGAGCCGGATCAAATCTTAGTCGAGCCGATGTTGGTCATGGTAGGGTCATTTGCTCTTTTATCCTCCCCCTATGGTTTACCCTTTATGTGAGATTTTATAAATCAATGGACTCTTTCGAGTTCCGACTGTCATTTAAACACCCAAATAGTGTTTAAATGAAGTGCAACAAGCCCAAAAATAGTGTTTTAAGGAGATTTAAACCATCCAATTTATGAACTTTAATATCAATAATTGTTTTTAGTTTTAATGGCTAATATTTATTAGATAATAACGCTCAACACCATATCATTCTCACTTCTAGATAACTATCGACTTACTCATGTTTATTCTCACTTCTAAATAACCACTGACGGTTGTATTTGTAAGTAATTTTATTTATACACTTTCTTATCAAAGAATTAAATCACACGGTAAACAATGTAATCGTTTATATAAACTTTTATATTACATTCTTTTTATGAAAATAAAAATAAGATTAAAGAGAGAAGAATACAAATGACTACAATCGATTACATTGTTTATCGTTTGTTACATTATTCCAATACGAAAAGTGTATAAAAAAGATTACAAATACAACCGTCAGCGATTATCTAGAAGTGGGAATGAATATGGGTAAGTAGATAGTTATCTAGAAATGAGAATGATACAATGTTGAGCGTTATTATCTAATATTTCAATCTTGCTTGTTGATGGTCACCGCCTGTCTATGAAGTCCATCACTGTCGCATCCCGCTCATCTTAGAGTCTGTCAGAGCCGGTGGCACAGTAGATCAGGTCTGTCATGATCTCTCCCAGCAACAATTGAAGACGAATCATATGACAAGTCTCTTAACAAGTATTCATAAGAAGGATAAATTCTAAAAATTATAAAAAAAAAAAAAAATGAATAGATAGAAAAAAGCGTGAGCCATTAAGACTCTGATACCATAAAGAAAGGAATAAACAAAAGGAAATAAAAATAAGATTAAAGAGAAAAAGACAAATGACCACAATTGATTACATTGTTTATCGTTTGTTACATTATTTCAATAAGAAGAATGTATAAATAAGATTACAAATACAGCCGTCAGCGATTATCTAGAAGTGGGAATGAACATAAATAAGTGGATAGTTATCTAAAAGTGGGAATAATGTGGTATTGAGCGTTATTATCTAATAATATTAAAGTTTATCAAGCAGATGATTTATATCTATTTATCGGCATGTTTCATTGGTCTAAGACATATTTCAATGATAGATTTTCACTTGAGCAATTTAGACTAATCAACGATGTGTGTCACTTGATATAATGATAACTCATACTTCAATAGTGTAAGATAAAAAGTATAATTTTAATGACGTGAGATAATTTTAAACACCATTTTGTTATTTAAAGGTTGGTCATAAGCCATTATCTTTTATCTTCTGTTAGAGAGTAGAAAAGAGCAAAGAAATGTGAGTAAAAATTAAGGATTTGAAGAAGATAAAAGGGTCAGTGCTCTCTGAAATAAGAAAAATAATCTTCTTTAACATAGCATATTTTTACACTCCGTTAAAGAGTGATGTTTTCTCATGTTTAAAAAGTATCTCTTTTTTTTCTCACATAACAAATATATATATATATATATATATATATATATGCTAAAGCATTCAACCCAACATTTGAGTTAGCTGAACTAAAAAGTTGGATTGGGTTGGGTCAAGTTGGTCTATGAGCCAACCTGACCCACTATTTTTGTATATGTTATACTTCGGGTCAGATTTCAGGTCAGGCATACGCCCTTGACTCGTGGGTAGCTTGTCCACCCACTACAAGAAAATAAATTATTAGCGGTAATTTTTAACTCTAAAAAATTATCGTTATTAATAAAAAAATTATTAAAAATTATTAGCGACAAAGATATTAGCGCTAATTTTTTGTTAATAGTGGTAATTTTTTTACTGTCGCTAGTAGTCTTATTTTTTGTAGTGATCATATAGTATTATTGGATTGATTAAGGCTAAAAGTTTTGGCCCGACCCACTAACAACCCTAACCCGGACCATAAGGATTAAAGAAAGAACACATCAAAAGGATGTCCACCATGTGAACGGTCTAGATCGAATGGATCATGCACTTCGAATGTTATATAAAGAAACACTGGATACTAGCTAGAGGAGAGACAAGATAGGAATATCATTTATTAAATGCAGGAGGAGATGATTTGATATGAAAAAGGCAGCTGACCTTGCATTGCAGATGATTTGATGTAAAGCTGACCGTGGGATCCGCTTTCCTCGAAATTCGGGACCATGACGCGTCTAAGTCTTTGGTGGTCAGTTTGCTGATGTGATGGATGGATGGGATTGAATGGATGGATGAATGAGGCAGAAATCTCTTTTCTTCAGAAGAAAAGATAGAAAAAACTTAACTACTTTGATGTGGGTACATGAATCCATCTCATCCCCAAAATCATCACTCATTCTCCTAAAGTTAATAACTTTTTTTAATTCCAAATAAAAAGTTATTAACCTTAATAAGTAAAAAATTATTCCTAAAGTCAATCTTTATGAAAACTCTTATTTTAAAATTTTTAAGTGGAGTTCATGGATTTAAAGTCTGTAATATAAAAAATTACAAAAGAGGTACTTTTAGTATTTCGTCTAAGTCATATCCGATAAATTAATATAAGCTGATATGGGACGACATGGCCCGACATAAACTATTGTGGGCTGATATTTGACTAATTTTGCTCGATATTTGACCTTTTATAAAATTGAGAGTGTATATTGCATGATGGAGCCTAAGCCGATATAGCAATAGAGATGTATCGGATATGGCTTATATTTTAAACCATATATAATTGGGATATTGGCATCTCTATCTCCACTTTTTTAAAATTTTCTTGTCAACCTTAGAGCTTTATAAATAAATTAAAAGTTATTTTAAATTCTATTAGCACTAAACTCAAAATAACTTTTGAATCTTTATATTCTTTTTGAATACTTTCCTTCAAGTCTCAACTGGCCTTCTTCTTCTCCTACGTCGTTAGGTCATATAAAGGTACCTCTTCGCCATGGGTTAAAATGCCGGAAAACCGGTACGTATCGTCCGGTCAAAAAACCGGTACGTACCGGACGATACGTACCGGAACAGTAAAAAACCGGACGATACATTGAATGTATCGTCCGGTATTACACATATAAAAGGGCGATACGGTACTTTTAATGTACCGTATCGTCCACCTCCGATACCGATACGTATCGTCCGATACGTATCGGTATCGGACGATATTTTGATCCATGCTCTTCGCCTATATTAAAAAAAAAATAAGTTCCCCCTTGTAGCATTTATATGTTATGAATTAATTTCAATAAATAATAATTTTCTTTTGTTTTGAGATAATAATTTATATTTATTTTTTTCTTAACATAAATGCTACATTGATAAATATTTCTATCATCATCCTTAGAAACTAATTTAAAATTACTCATCCATGACCCTCTTTGTCATGACATAAATAAGATAAATCAATCTAACAGGAATAAAATATAAAGGTCCATACAAAAAATTGCCGTTAATACCCGTATCGTTAATAGTCTTAACTTTTTTGTTATTAGCAGACGAAAAACTGTCGCTAATAATCTTATTTTTTTGTAGTGGGTTTATTAATTACAATCAGTAACATAATTTTATTACTAAACTTAATTTTATTAATAAGTTGCATGATACAAGACCCTTTTCAATATTAGTAAAATAAAAAAGAGTATTCCATCAAAAAATAAAAAATAAAAAATAGTACCTTTACGTGGACCCACAAAATTTTTAAGTTCACCCACACTGAAATACATTGATTATATTGAATCGAACGATAAAGTTTGCTTATCGTCCCAATCTTTTGCATGATGGATCTTAAGAACATGGTCGTACTATCAGATGGTCGATTTTTATTTCATGTGGTACACATTCAAAAAAGTGACCTTCAAATCAATTTTGAGTATGTACGTGATGTTAAGGCCACTTTTCTGATATGTGTGCCATGATAAATAAAATATTGACCGTTTGATGATAGGCCTATAATCTCAAGATCCATTGTGTGAAAGATTGAGAGGATACACAATCTCCATCATCTGATTCTACCAAGTCAATGTATTTCAATGTGGGTGAACTCAAAGATTCGGTGGGTGATTTTAAAGGTACTCGTCACTAAGTGTGGCGAACTTATCAAAAGTCAAATTTATTAACTAATAAATTTAATTAAATTTATTAGTTAATAAATTGGCTACAAAGAGAATTTGATGTTTTCAAAGTTTCTCAATGGACGAATGCTTCTCTCCCTATGATTGTAAACATGTTTAGGCTATGCTTTGGATTGTTCATTAGAGGCAAAGAGCAGCCCCACTTAAAACAGCATCTTTAGATTGGTCTTTTAAAAGACTCAAATTCATCTCTTTCTCTCCTAAATAACAAAGAACAGATAATGCTGGGAGCAATCCCAAACAAACCCTTAACCGTTCAGGTCCCAATCCACCATTTATTGTCGTCAATGACTATATAATATTTTGATATAACTCATCAATGATGTTTGTTTATGCTTGCAACCAAGGTATCAAAAATTGGACCGTAATGATACGTATCGGTATCCTAACTCGGGTATCGGATACCTTATCGCCCGATACGTATCGGGTATTAGTCGAGACATCTTGGTTTTGGTTGAGATGTAGCTTTTCTTCTTTTTAAAATAAAAAAATAGGCCAATACGTATTGGCCCAGTTGTAACGGTCCTCGGGAAATCAATACCCAAGATCGATACCAATTTTGATACCTTACTTTCAGCATCACGAAGTATTTGCAATCTCGTTTTGCATATTTTCAGATTTATCATTTCTTCAGTTTTCTTATTTTTATTGTGTTTCTTTTGTTGATTGTTTCCTTTTATGTCTTCTTTATAACATTTATTTTTTAAATATTTAATAGGGTATGTCACGTGTGCCAATTTTGATTGTTCCTTAGTTTTAATTGGTGGATAAGCTTCTTCCTTTCTCTTAAAATGTTGAAGGAAGTTGAAAGTGGGTGATGTACCATAAGAGTAGATTGCTTGCAAAAATGCGTTGGAGCAAAGTTTGGTGATGTAATTGCATTGGTGATATACTCTATATGTTTTTCCGAAAAGAGTAATTTTTACAACACTATTGGTGAGAACATTTTCAACCAGAGGCGATTACAAAAGTATTTTTCACAACACCAACTTAGATAAGCATAAGGTTGCTTCTAACACAATTTCATTTTCAGCAAGAGGCATGATTCAAAATTTCGGCCGAAATGTCCAAAATTTCGGTACCCCTTGAAACCGAAACAATAACTCTAATTTTTGTTTTTCTTGTATAGTGTTGAAAATTTCAACTGAAATTTCAGTCCAAATTTTCGGTTTCGATCCCCACAAAAATGATCGAAACCGAAATGAAATCCAAAATTTTGATCCTTTGCTAGAGGTGAGCAAGTCCTCGAGTGAAAAGTGTTTTTTAGCTGAAATTTCAGTCCAAATTTTTTATTTCAATCCCCACAGAAATGACCGAAACCAAAATGAAATCTGAAATTCTGATCCTTGACTAGAGGTGAGCAAGTCCTTGAGTGAAAAGTGTTTTGCACTTAATATTTTTTCTTCAAAAGTGTTTTTCGAAAAAATATTAAACACGACCTTTTATAACTAAAAATTGTTACTATGCGCCATTATATATATATATATATATATATATATATATATATATATAAGAGTAATTTCAAGCTTATATTTAGACTAATCCTTAAGAGATGCCCTACCCCCAATCGTGTAATGAGTATTTGACGATTCATACACCGTACAGGAGCATTTTGTTATCATGAAAGGGAGACGTCAATACTTGATCTCATGACCTATTAATAACAAACCAAATTAAAGTCTCCCACCAAATACGTCAACCCCTCAAGAGTCTCTATCTAAATATATATTGGGGAGGCATTAATATGGTAAAAAGGAGCATACTCCAATTAAGTACGTAAGATGAGTAAATGAAGCTCACCACGAGCTCCACTTGGAACTTTCTTTTGTTATTTTTTTCGGAGAGAGCAGCTCCGCATAGTACCTAATACACTACTTTCAGTACTTTGGTGACAAAAACTTGTATAGAGTTATCTAAATTAAAAAAATCATTAAATTGAAACCCAAATTTTAAGTGTGGTTCAAGGGTCTAAACTTTAAGCTTTAAAAAATAAACAATGGTTATAATGTTTTGAATTATTTTTTAAATGGTATAAACAATGCTTGGTGGAAACATTTTTCTTGCTTGCCATGTGGAGCTCTCATGTGAAGATACTCTATTTGGAGTAACTCTTAATAAAAAAATAAGTATTGATGGACTTTGAGGCACGTAATTTACTACGTTGTCTTAAAGATAATAGACGCCCTCGCTCTGTCGGATAAATAAAGATGCAATATGGTTTTCAGCAAATCTATCTTTAAGAAATAAGAGAGTCCGATTTTGTCAAGAATCGTGTGTTTTTTTTAGATTGTACTTTCTAGAAAAAGAATCTACCATATAGATTTTCTTATACACAAGAAATTTTTAAACTATTGTGTCTTTTCAGATTACGGTGAAAAGATTTCATATCTGTGTCTTTTAGAGAGTTGTATCTTTTGTGTCTTTTCAGAGAGTTGTGTCTTTTCTAAAAAGATAAATCGATTTCACTTGTGTCTTTTCAGATAAAGTAAAAGGATATATCGATTGCACTTGTGTTTTTTCAGATTTACGATGAAGAGATGTCAGATTTGTGTCTTCTCATATTTACGTAAAAAGATAAATTCAAATTAGAAAACACTTATCTAGAGAGATAATAATTTTTACAAGTTTGCCATTAAATTATTATCAATATATAATGATAATCATAAACTTAATTTTAAAATAATAAAATAGACATTACTACACTAATATATAATAATAAAGTCCTAATTATGATATATTTTAATATAGCTTGATTTTAATATCACCCTTGCAAGACAACATATAAAACAAAGGCAATTACAATAGGTGTCAGACCACAGAAATTAGCGTGCATCAATTACCTAAATCTAATTTATCTTCTTTAATTAATTCAAAAGGATGAAATTAACACTAAAATAAAAAGGAAATTAAAACATAAAGGGATCGATAATTGGAACGGTCCAAGGTTACACGCCCACCATTAGCTTTGCAATCGATTATCTCTCCTTGAGTATTATCAAGTTAATTAATTATTTAATCAATCAAATTGTTTGAAGCTACAAGCCCGGACAATTCCAGAAAGATAGGTGCGACCTTGTCATAGGATCACCTATCTTCAAGTAAAATTCCAGAGAATTCTCTTGACATAGGTAATCTGATGATAAGGTTACACAACTCCAATTAATACCATCACATAATTACCACAATCAACAATATAGGTCCTAGATATGATCTTTTAGCATCAAACATACTTTAATCAATCTTTCATTGGATAAATATGCATTCAAATTAATCAATAAAAATCTCGATATTAATATTGTATGATCCTTGATTACATAAATAAAATAAATTAACATAAGAGAAGAGTTTAGTCCACTAGACGAGGGCTTCATCGCAACCCGAATCCAAGTTTTAGCCTTGCATGATTGGAAGGTGAACGTTCATGTTGATGGTGATCTCCATTTCGATCTTCCACTTCTTCTAGGATTTGGTGTTGCTTCTCGAGTCCAAAAATCGTATCCAACTTTTCTAAAGACCATATTTATAGTCCCAAAATGAAAATTTTGGCAGATTTTTGAACCCGCAAACTTCAATATCAGCGCGGCAAGTTCGACTTTCTCTTTATTGAGTTGATATATAGTTTCAACTTGTTAAGCCCTTACCCAACTCGACCCTAGATGGACAGTTTTGAGGCCTTAATTAGACGAACTTTCTTGCACCATTTTTTATCCTTAGCCCTAAAATTTTTAGTGGAGGCCCGCTCGGTTGACAGGCCAGCATGGCCCTACGATATGAGAGACGAGTGCTTAGAAAAGCTGTTAATGGGTTGGATAGTATCGAGTGAAAATTTTGGGTGCCGGGCGATAAAGGGCATATTCACGACTTGACCTGATGGTGCACCTTGACCAGACCCAACCCAACCTAATTCAAAAACCAAACCCATCCCGCTTTTTACCCGACACGACCCTACGAACCTTTGGCTCAACTTGACTCAAACCGACCTTTGAGTAGGGTCAGATGCTTTGTGCATGACCCTATATAACAGGTCAAACATATGCGCCAAACCTGGTAAAAAAGTCTAGGATGGGCGGGTCGAATATTGAGCGTCCCAGCCCGGCCCTGCTCCGTTGACAGCCCTAGATGAGAGAAAATCAAACATATGCGCCAAACATATTTCTAGGTTGGGCAGGCCAAATATTGGGCCGCCCCGCCCCATTGACAGCCCTAGGCGAGAGAAAATCTTTCCATTTAGCAATGAAATTAAGGAATGAAAAATACTACTATTTAGTATTTACTCTCTCTCGGGAAAGAAACGAGCCAACTTCTTCATAAATAAATTTTATTAAATGTTCAAAATAAAAATAGAAATTATATATACACATATGAAAAAGGAAGATGAAATAAAAAAGGGATAATTACTCACTCACAGCAAGCAAACGATGTGTAAATGATCTTACACTCTTAAAATATCACTTTTTATCTCACACCATTGAAGTATGATTTATCATTTTGTCACGTGACATACTTCATGATCAATGTAACTTGCCCAAGTGTCAATTTATCATTGGGCTATGTCTTGGGCCAACAAGTGGATGTGAAATAACCGATTGACGAATTTTAATATCTGCTATTAAAACTAAAAACAATCATTGATATTATAGTCAACAAATTGGATGGTTTAAGGTTGTATATGGCATAGCTCTATATTAGCTCCTATCATAATAAAGTTCATCTATTTTAGCAGGTTTGCATCCTCTTTGCTATAATTTTGCTATCTCCTTTAGCAGGTATCTCTTCTCCTTGATAACTCTTTGCATAGTAAGATGTTATGTAAAAATTATCTGTTCAGTAAGTCTAACCTCCTCTTTACTCGCTCTTTACGAGAGAAGATTTTGTTTGCTCTAATAAAGAATTAGATGAGTAGAGCGGTAGCTATTAGAGGAGATAAATCCTCTATTGCAGAGAGTTAGAAAAGAAAATGAGAACTAGGAATTAGTAGAGCAGAGTGGAAGGAGCTAGGAAAAAATCATGCCAATAAAGAGCCTAAATCTCCCTAAAATATTATTTTTTGACTTGTTACACATTAACCTATGATGTATCACTTTAATGGTTCATATCACTCAAATCTTAAAACATTGATGGTGTTATACCACTTAAATGGTGTTTAAATAAATATGTAATGGTCATGAGAGTCGGTCACTCGGTCCCAATAAAAAGTGATGAGTTCATCAGGCAGGAAATTAGCTACAGGCTACAGAAGATCTGTACAAAGACCATGAAACCCAACAAAGAACAAACAAAACGGGTACCTTTATTTTCAATCAAGGAATCTTCCTTCTCAACCCGGGATTTAAGGTGCTTATATTGTCTACTTTGAATTAAATGATGAAAATTATTTTCTCACTCTACTCTTCAACACAATAGATCTTGAAAGCATAATCCTACCATCAATCAGGCGGTCAAATTTTGATTCCATGTGAAAGACATTCTAAAGAGTGATTCAAGAATCATATTTGATATACGCTATGATCATAATATTTTTTGAGATGTGCTCCACTTGAAATCAAAATCTGGCTCTTATGATAGGCCCATAATCTGGAGATCTCTTTTGCCAAATGTTTAAGGCTTTAAGCATGTGAAACCCAAGTTGAGATAAATGAATCATATTTGATGTATGTCATGATCACGATATTTTTTGAGATGTGTTCCACTTGAAATCAAAATCTGGCTCTTATCGTAGGCCCATGATCAGGGGATTGCTTTTGCCAAATGTTTAAGGCTTTAAGCATAAGAAACCCAAGTTGAGATAAAAGATTTTTGGATTATAAATAAAGGCAGTCCAAATATTACATTTTTTAAACGAAAAAGTTAAAAAAAAAAAATGGCTGTATATATGTAATTATATATATGAAAAAAAATATATGTATCCATTTATCTTTGTCCCTCTAAGATTTAAGGGAAATTTATATTATCGACCCTATCAGGTTACTCTTTTCGACTAGAGGCCATTTAGTTTTACCTTTTTTATAAGGGAAATATACCAGGTCGACCTGATCAAATACACCTTTTTCGCCAGAAATCTTATATTTTCAACTTTAATCAAACCGATCAGCTCCAAGCCGAGCCAATTCTAGCTAGCACAAAAAATCAGAAATACTCTTTCTTACACTTTTTTCATTCTACGTAGTTTAAAATTTTAAATATTTGCACTTTTCTATAGTTACGTAATATAAAATGAAATTTATGCCGTCTGATTTGAAGGCCACAATATAAAATCAATAGTACCAAAGATAGACACGAAAAAAGGCGATGACGACTCTTTAAAATTTTTTTTTTTTTTTTTAAATTTAAATTGTCGGTATCAACTATTTAAAGAGGTGCTGAGGACTCTTTAAACAGTCGATGACGACTGTATAAACAATCGGGATCGACTGTTTAAACAATCGATGACAACTGTTTAAAGAGTCGTTATCGACTGTTTAATTTATTTTTATTTTTTTTAAAGAGGCGAAATCGTATTTTTTCGTGTCAATCTTTGGTACCATCGATTTTATATTGTGGCCTTCATATTAGACGGCATAGATTCTGTTCCACATTGCGTAAATATAAAAGAGTGCAAATATTAAAAATTTTAAACTATGTAGAACGAAAAAAAGTGTAAGAAGGGGTATTTTTGACTTTTTGTGCTAGCTGAAATTGGCTCGACTAAGAAGGTCAATTAGGTGAAAGGTTAAAACATAGGGTCTCTAATGTAAAAGGTGAATCTGACAGGATCGACTTGAGAAATTTCCTTTTTATAGCCAACCAACTTGAAGCCGAGCCAAGCTCCAACTAACATAAAAAGTCTGAAATATCCTTCTTAGACCTTTTATTGTTCCACATAGTTTATAAAAAAAGGGCACTTTAGAAAAACAACCTTAAAAAACAAATATTTTAACAAAAAATTCCATAATTTAAATATTTTAAAAAAATAATGCTTTCACGATTTTTTAAAGTTCTGAGATCCGTGAAAGCATAATTTTTTTAATGAGGATTTGAGATCTCACAGATCTCGGAACATTAAAAAACCGTGAAAGCATTATTTTTTTAAAACGTTTAAATTTTGAAATTTTTTGCTAAAAAGTTTGTTTTTGAAGGTTGTTTTTCTAATTTTCCCAAAAATTAAAGTATCTACTAATTTTGATATTCACGCGACATGAAGCATCATCTATATCGTCTGATTTGAAGCCAACAAATATAGATCAATGGTGTCAAAGATCGACACAAAACATGCTCTCTATCATCTGATTCTTTAAAGTCAAGAGAGTATTCTAGCCAACTCAACTACAATGGACACTGAAAATTTATAATTTTAAATTAAAATGATTTTGGCTATCAAAGTGGTGACAATTGGTTAATAGAGCGGTAGAGACTAGTTATCAGAGTGATGAAGATTGTTTATTAGAGCAATGGAGATTGGTAATCAAAGCAGTGGAGATTGGATATCAAAGCGATAGAGATTGGATATCAGAGCAGTGGAGATTGGTTACTAGAGCAGTGAAGATTGACTATCAAAGTGATGAAGTTTTGTTATTAGTGTGATAGAGATTAGTTGTCAGAGCGGTGGAGATTAGTTATTAGAGTAGTGGTGTTTTGTTGTTTGATCGGTGACGATTTATTAGTTGAGCCTCTCATCAAATTTGATAGTTGACTATAAAATTTGATAGTTGCTTACCAAAAATTAGATGATAGAGAGCATATTTTATGCCAATCTTTGATACATTTAATCTTTACATTGTGGCCTTCAAATAAGATGTCATAGATGGTGTTTCAGATCACAGCCTTCAAATCAGAGGTTAAAGAATCTGAGGATAGAGAGCATGTTTCATGTCGTTCTTTGGCACCGTTGATCTTTTACATTGTGACTTTCAAATCAGATGACCTTTAAATCAAATAGTATAAATGGTGCTTTACGTCACGGAAATATCAAAATTAGTAGATATTTTATTATTAAACCATTCGAAAAGGTTAAAGATATAAAATGAGGTATTTTAGACTTTTTATTAGCAGGAACGGGCTTCGTTTCAAGCTGGTCGATTATGAAAAATCTAAAACTACATGGCTTCCTGCTAAAAAGGATAACATGGCGTGGTCGATCCTGTAAATTTCTCATGATCTAATCTTATGGTACCCACTGACACGTGAGATATGAAACAGCTTTATGGATCAGACGATCAAATCCCCCCTCTCCCCTCTCTAAAACTACTTTCTGTTCCTTCTCTCTTTCTCTCAGTTCTCACTTCTCCACTGACAGTGAAACACTGAAACGCCTGCACTCTTTCTCACGCACGCACGCATACTCAAACCCAACAAGTATCCCCCATAGCCATGATAAGCTGCTGCTGCAGATTTTACAGCACATCATGCCTTATGATTTCACCTTCTCCTCCTGCAACACCCACCACCTGATCCATCTATAAACTCCTTCGCTTAAACCCTAAACCCTAAAAAATCTCTTCAAGACTTCAACCAACCAGAGTTCTAGAGAATTTCCTTGGGTTTCTTCGTATTAACTCATCTGTTTTCCATTTTTTTTTCTGGCTTTTGATGGGTATTTCTTAATATCATACCTAATGCTATGTTAATCCATTCTGGATTTTGGGTTTTGATTTAGAGGTGTGATCTTTTATTTTCTCTCTCTTGTTTTGTTCTTCAATGGATTCTGCTTAAAAACTCTTTCCTTCGGAGCTAACTGTTAAGAACTTAAATATTAATCTTATTTTCGCATCTGGGTCTTTTCTGATTTCTGACCAAAACCTCGAAAATCCACTGTTCTCTTGCCTTTTTTTCTTGGATTTTGATGGGAAGTTCTTAAAATCAAATCTGCTGCTTTCTTATTATCTCTTGCCTTCTGCCTTTTGCCTTTTGGATTTAGAGTTATATGATCTTTCATTATCTTCTCCATTTCTGCATTTAGATTCTGCTAAAACCTCTTTCCTTCTCACTAAACTCTTAAGAATATAAATAATCATCTTATTCTCACCTGGGTCTCTTCTGATTTCTAACCAAAACCTCAAAAACCGTCTTTTTTCTTGCTCTTTTTTATTTTTTGAAAAAAAAAAACTACTGTTCTACCCGTTCTTCATCGGAATTCCAATGGAAAACTTCCACCATTTCGACACCAGCGAACCCCAGCTACCTCCTGGCTTTCGATTCCACCCAACCGACGAAGAGCTGGTAAGCCATTACCTCATGAAGAAGATGCTCGACGGTCGTTTTACGAGCAGGGCAATCGCAGAAGTAGACCTCAACAAATGTGAACCATGGGAGCTACCAAGTACTAATTCCCTTTTTCTTCTCCTTCATTTATTCACTGTCTTTTTCCAAATTCTTCACTAATTAGTATAAATTTTGTTCTGTAGATAAAGCTAAAATGGGGGAGAAAGAGTGGTATTTCTTCAGTCTTCGAGATCGAAAGTACCCAACGGGGCTTCGAACCAACAGGGCAACGGGAGCTGGGTATTGGAAAGCCACTGGGAAAGATAGAGAGATTTATAGCTCCAAAGGTTGTTCTTCTCTGGTGGGTATGAAGAAGACGTTGGTTTTTTACAAAGGGAGGGCTCCTAAGGGAGAGAAGACTAATTGGGTGATGCATGAGTACCGTTTAGAGGGGAAATTTTCGTTTCATTATATGTCTGCAACCACAAAGGTAATGTGATCTCTTTACCTCATCGTTTTTGTAAGTTATAAGCATCGTAATTTTGCGCTCTCTCTCTCTCTCTAAATGCAGAAATCTCTCTTTCCATTATTTTTGCAAGTTATGGGCATCATAATTCATAAATGCTCTCACTCTAATGAAATGCAGTAATCCATCCTATTTCATTGATTTTGCAAGTTATATAAATGCTCTCTCTCTCTCTCGATGCAATAATCTCTATCTCACTTCAATTTATAAAAAATATTTGCAATTTATAAAAAATGCTCTCTCTCTCTCTCTCTCTCTCTCTCTCTACATGCAATAATCTCTCGTTTATTGTTTTTGCAAGTTAAAGGCATCATAAGTTTGTGCGCGCGCTCTCTCTCTCTCTCTATTTCTCTCTCCATGCAATAATCTCTCGTTTATTGTTTTTGCAAGTTAAAGGCATCGTAAGTTTGTGCGCGCGCGCTCTCTCTATCTCTCTAAATGCAATGGGGGCCATGGTCAGTTTCAACTGGTTGAACTAGATGTTGAGTACATTCAATTTCCCAACCATTGGATAGAAGGAAGCCTTTCATGTTTTCATTTTTATTAGATTACGTGTAGTCATGATTTACCTTCTATCAAATGGATGGAAAAGTGGTTGAACCCGACGCAATAATCTCTATCCCACACACTTCATAATCTCTATACCACACTTTAATCTTTTTGCAAGTTATGGACATTGATAAATGCTCTCTCTCTCTCTCTCTCTCTCTCTCTCCATGCAGTAATCTCACCCTTTATTATTTTTTCAAGTTAGGTCATAAGATGATAAGACTCATGACTCATAAGTATGCTCTCTCTCTCTCTCTCTCTCTCTCTCTCTCTACACGCAGAAATCTCTCCAACTTCATAGTTTTTGCAAGTTATAGGCTTCAGAAATGTTCTCTCCCACATCTCTCAGCAGTAACCTAAGTCATCATGTGTTTCTGCAAATTGTAGCCATTATAGGTTTGTGCTCTCTCTCTCTCTCTCTCTCTCTCTCTCTCTCTAAATGCCATTTCTCTCTCCAACGTCATCGTCTTGCAAGTTATATACTTGTATGAATAAAAACACACACATTCTCTCTCTTCAATAATCTCTCCTGTTATTTCGTCGAGATCCATCATATTTTTGGGTGGCAATAATCTCTCACTCTCAACCATGTATGCCTTTGTCTACCAAACGTTTTTTAAGTTATGATGCTTTTGATTAAGAAGATTTTAAAGTTGCATGTCCAAAACTCAAATTCTCACACAAATAATCTCTCTCTCTCTCTCTCTCTCTCTCTCTCTCTCATGATTTCCAACCATTGTAAGTTTGTTCAAAATTCAATGTCTATACTCTCTCTCTCTCTCTCTCATGATTTCCAACCATTGTAAGTTTGTTCAAAATTCAATTTCTATACTCTCTCTCTCTCTCTCTCTCGGCCAACTATGTATGCGTTTGACTAGGAAGTAGGAAGCATTGGGTGCAAGTTCTGTGTACCGAACCGATACCCATTTTTTTGGGTCGGTGCACTACAAACCGATCCGGAACTGAAATGAAATAGGCTTCGGTTTTTTGTTGTTTTTTAATACGTTTTCTGATTATTTTTTTCCCTTTTTTCTCATCCTACCCTCTCTGTTTTCGGTTTTTGTCACTCAAAACCGAATCAGTCCGGTTCAGATCGGTCCTAACCGGCCTGAATCTGAATTCATTTTCCAGGCCGGTTCGGTTTAGCGTTCATCCCTATTCAAAACCAACTTCTTACAAAAGTCACGTGTAATGATATCTGTACTGCCTTTTCTTTTTTTTATTCTCATGATTTCTAGGCATTATAACTTTCTTCAAAGACCAATATCTCTCTCTCTTTCTCTCTCTGTCACTGTTTATTGTCTTCTTTCCATTTCTATGTATCATCAGTTTGTTCAAAGTTCCCTATTCAATGATGAGATGTGGGCCACTTTCTATTTTCTCATTTCTTCCCTCATTGCCTCATTTTTCTTACGTCTAATGCGTTATAGATTCATCAAATTCAGGCCTTTCATAATTTACCTTTTTAGCATCTTTAATAATTTTCCCCACATCTTTCCAATCTTGTGTTTAAGGAATTGGCTCTGGTCAGTGGTCACTCACATCATATTCATAAGATCAACTAGCTCATGAAGAACCTTTTTATTCTTTTTCAAAAGCTGTGTCACAGGCTTTTCAGGGCCCTGACATCTGTGGAAGTAATCTTTTTGACATCATTGATGGGTTACAAGGTAAAAGGTTCTTCATGAGCTTAAACAATTTTAATCTCAAGTACCCTTGAAAAAAAAAAAAAAAAACATTTTTGGGTCATGACTCCACATGATTTTTGGGTCACTTTTTTTTTTTATTTTTTTTATTTTTTTTATTTTTAATTTCGATATTTTTAATAATCTTACACCATCTATTTGTTTAAGATGTGGTTAAGGCTTAAATCATAGGGCCATTCAATTTTGTTGACTATTAATCTCAACGGTTGTTTTCAATGACTTATATTAAAATTGGTTAATCGGATATGGCATAATGATAAATCATCCTTCAATGGGGTCGAATAAAAAATGACTTTTTAATGATGTAAGATCAATTAAACACCACTTGGTGTTTAAATTTCGGTGAGAGCCATTATCCTTACGTGTAATGGTGCACTAGTGATCTCAAGATCTATTTCCTGAAAGATTTAGGACAAAAATGATCTCAATCCGAAGGTTCTGATTCAAAGGAGGCGATGGTGAGATTGCCTTTTTATTTTTGGGTGAGATTTCATTTTGGGTGGTGCAGATAATGGTACCAAATGATTTGCACCAAATTTAAAAGAAAGACTTGCAAGTAGACTTTTATTATGTGAAAACACCATCAATGTTGTTGGTTTTATTCCCATTTTATGTACTAGAGATCTATTGATCATGAACTTCAAATCAGATGGCCCATATTTACATTTTTTAAAAATAACATGTCACTGAGATACCATGTCTGTGCAAGTAATGGCTCCCATTATTACATCAACCACACTGATGGGTTGAATTAATACTAACGTTCTAATTACATGCATGTAGGACGAGTGGGTCGTTTCCCGGGTCTTCAAGAAGAGCGGCGGGAGCAGCACCGGGAAGACGACACGTGGCTGCATCGTCAACGTTGATTCTCCATCATCGTCATCCTCGCTTCCACAGCTGCTCGAATCGTCTCCATACGCGGCACGTGAGATCGAGAGCACGAGCACCAGGGAGCACGTGACCTGCTTCTCCACAGCCCCGGCCAGTTTCAATCACCACCCTCCGTTGGTGTCCGAACAGACGGTAGCATTGGGGAGGGCCGGAGGAAGCATCCTTTCGGCGTTCCCGGGAATACGGTCGTTGCAGGAGAACCTTCAGTTCCCGTTCTTCTACCCGTCGGTGGTTCCCTCCCAGATAGCATCAGATCCCAGCGAGCGGAATGAGGGGGTCGGGTGCTATTCGACAGGAAACTGGACGAAATCGGAGATGATCGACGGTGTACGACAGCAGATGCAGGTGGGTACCACCGAGCTTGATTGCATGTGGTCTTACTGAATCAACTCTCTCTTGTTTCCTGAAATGAACGGTAGGTGATCTGGTGTGAATAAGCTAGTGTAATAGTTTTAAAGCTACTTCGTTAATTAAGTCGGTATGAAATATAACTCGGTAGTTTAAAATTTCAGTTCCCCGATACGTTTCGGGCTGAGACAATCACGTGTCGGACTAGAAGTACGTGATCATATAAATGGCTAGAGATGCTTGTTTGGTCCTTCACCAATTTTTTGAAAAACTGACGGCCACGGAGGTCTGGGCCCCTTGTATATGTGATAGCAAGCGGTTGGAACTTGGAAGTCCGTGAAAGAATGTTTTGTTGAAGCGAAATTGAGCTAGACTTTCGAGTAGTGCACCTAATACAACCCAATTTGAAGAGAGAGAGTTGGGATTATGTGCAATAACCCGTTCACCAACGGCAGTATTTTAGATTAATAATCTATGGCCACCCATTTTCAAAAGGAGTTAGTCTATAATGGGTCTCTCCACCTATGCGTGACGTTGTGACGTGCACAGATCTCTAATGCATGAAAATTCGTGCACATTACAAAGTTGCAAACGTATCGACTTTTGTACCGCCCCCATGATGGGGGCGATGTGTTTCACCGGTTTAACTGGCACTCATCGTTATATGAGAGCGGATAATCGGAAGCAACCGAAATGCCTCAGCTCTCTGCTCTATCAAACAACTGCTCACGGTCAATGTCATAGTTACAAGGCCATCAAACGGTACCCAATGTGCCATAGTTATAAGGCCATCAAACGTATCCAATGTGCGGACGCCCATTGTAGACGAACTCTTACACGAAAGAGGCACAACACCACTTTCGAGCTACGTGTTGGGCATATATTTAAGCACCATTTTTGGTTTTGAAATAATAAAAATATGTAAAAAAAAATTCTTTCAAAGAGGGCGTTTCTGAATTTTGTCTCGTTGATATTGGATGCATAAACCCGATATGACCCATATGGCCCATATGGCTAGGCCAATTTTGACCCAATTTGATCCTATATATTTCGTATGGCCATATTGGCCAAAACGAATCGATCCGCTAGTTAAATCAATGCTTAACCATCATGATTTCAAAGTAGCCTACCTATTGAACGGCCTATTAGTAAATCTTTTTAAAAATATTTACTAATATGAATCGATCCGCTATTTTAATCAATGCATAACCATCATGAAAACTTAACTGCAAAGTCAGTTGGGTCAAGTGAACTCGAAGACCTGGACAAAGTAGGCTACCTATTGAATGGGCAATTAGTAAATATTTTTAAAAATATTTATATTTTAAAAAGGGATAAAATTAGAAAAACATGCCTCGAAAAAAATAAAAAAATTAGCGAAAAAGAGCCAACCTCAAACGTTGTAAAAAAAAAACAGTACTTTCACGGATTTTGGAACTTCAGAAAACTGTGGAAGCATGTTTTTAAAAATTTAAAAAGTGCTTTCACGGATTTCAAAAGTGCTTTTACGGTTTTCTGAAGTTCTAAACTCTGTGAAATCACGGTCGTTTGAGGTCGGGTTTTTTTTTGCTAAAAAGTTTGTTTTTGAGGCATTGTGTTTTAAAGTGCCCTTTTAAACATAAAGAAAATGAAAAAAAATAAAAATTAAAGATATGCTAATAAAATAAGTGGTTTAATACTTTTTAAAAGAGAAGGCATCTAAATTCTTATCCGAAGTAAAATGGTATATAAAACAAAGAAAATTACATTGTTAAATTAAAGTAGTTAAATACATTTGAAAAAAAAAAAAGAATTTCTAAATCTCATCTCACAAAAATTATTTTTTATATAAGGATAGTTTATAAGCCCGGGCTGTCACCTAGTTAAATCTGGACCCCAAGTAACTTGATTATTTGTTTGTTCGCTTGATTTGATCAATAGGTTTTTTTTATTATCAAAATAGGATTTCTAAAATCTTATCTCACACAAATGTTATATAACATCCCAACATGAGCCATTGAAAGATGTGAAAAAGTTACAAAGTTAATTTTCATGTAATCAAAAGCCTCGCTATATGGACTTGTCTACACAAAGTTAGGAAAAGACTATTAAGAATCCAAAGGAATCTGAGTTTTTCCAATTTTGAGCTTTTTAGGGAAACTTACGAAACACTTGAGCGAGACCTTAGCCTCCATTGATGGATGTTGTAGCTAGGGTGTGAGCATATGTTTGACGGCACCCAAAGTTCCCCCAAACACTTCAGTAGGGTCAATTCAGAGACTAAGGCTGTGTTTGGGTTATAGCTCTTTGGCTGTTCTCTGTCGGAGTAGATTTTTTCTGTTCTGACATAAAGCAGATTTATCACTTAGAAGTTAGAATTGTTTCATGTCAGAGCAAATGAGGTAAGGAGCTATATTACCAAATGTAAAAATAGTTATATGATGGATCTAAAAAGTGAAAGAGCTGCTCTTTGCTCAAAAGAGCTAACCTAAATGCAGCCGCTGCTCTTTGGGACGAAAGAGCGTCACTTTTGATTTTTGGCTCTGGCGGGGAGCTGTTTGCCTGCTCTCCATCAGAGCAAACCCAAACACAGCCTAAGAAGTCATCACTGAAGTGATTGGAGGAACTCTAGGGGACACCAAACGTGCCTTAGTGTGGTCATGTTAGTTTCTTGGTAATTAAGTGGCACACAGTGCTCTATTTATAGACAACACTACCTAGTACTTAGTACATTGTTATGAAGTCTCTGATCAAGGAGGCCCTATATTCATTGAACCTGGTCACTTTTCAAATTAAATTCTTTGGAAAAGATAATAATCCTTAGGATTTGTGTGGTCATCATGGTTCTTACTATCTCCAGTTCTCCACACATAGTTACTTTCTTACTTTTTTAGATGTTTCAAGAAACAGGTTGATTTTTATGTCTACATATGAACATTTTGATCTTAGTTTTTGGTAGTAGCTAATGAATCTGGTCGTAAAAAATGACTAGGTTCAGTAGAAGTGCTTCATTTCACCATGGTGATTCGCTGTACCTTTTTGTCGGTGATGCTACAATAGTGGTCCATTTTCTAAGGTATGTATCTCTTTTTTCTATCTATGATATTCTCTATTACCCTTTGGCAATCGGATGCTCCTTTAAAGAAAGAATAGGTGATTCATCATTAAAAAAGTGAGCCTTTGATCTTCATAATATTGTTGATAAATGGTTAAGATCGTTCAACTGTATTTGATGGTGTTCATCTCTTGTCAATGAAGTCTTTCATTGCCGCATTCTACTCATCTTAGAGTTTGTTAGAGCCAGTGGTTCACTAGATCAGATCCATCATACTCTCTCCTAGAAGCATATGATGTAGGCCGTGCATCTTGAAGAAGAACTCTCATTTGGAAAAGCCTTATATCAAAGACGACATTTGATCGTGGACATGAGTTTGTGGATTAAGAGAGCTTGTAGAGAGTAAAGGAAAATAGAGATTTTATTAAAAAAAAAAAAAAAAAAAAAATCTAAGAACTGAAAGATGAAAGTAGGGAAAGACAATTTTAAAATATAGAACCCAAGCCCATGGTTGATCTAATTGCAAGATTGGAGCTGGTCATGACTATTGTACTATGAAGAACTCCAAATACTACATTTTGATAATGACTCTTTTACATTTTATGGACAGTGTAATACATCGGATAAGTTTTTTATAGACAATTTTGCGGGCAGCTTATGTGGCACGACGACGTGCCTGACTGAAGACATAGTGAAGCCCAAGCATTGCAGCCAATCATGTAATGCCACATAAGTTGTCTACAAATTTGTCTATCAAAATTTATCCACTGTTTATAATTTTTCATATTTTAGTAATGAAGAAATCTCTTTAACCAAAGATGAATACAATCAATTAAGATATGAAAAGACCTTTGGTATTCAAAATATCTCCTAAATATTATAAAATTTTGAATCAATTTTACTCTAACCTAAATGATAAGATGCACAATATATGATGCGTATCTCATATTTATATAAAATGTTATCTAGTAACTTGAGCTAGGACAAACTCAACTCGCGCTAGCAAACAATGCAATGACACATTTGAAGCCAACAAATGTTTGGCATTCTGCCCTATCAAACTATGGGTTACTACCATTACAACCCAAACATGTAGTAGAGTCATAGATCAAAATTTCGGCTAAGACGTCTTGATTTTGATATGAACCTAATCGAAAAAATCTAAATTATCTTCTCCTCCAAAAATAGGTAATTGTTGGCCGAGATTACCCATTCAAAGTTTTGAAATTTTTTTAATAAGGTTTAAAACCAATTTTTGCAAAAAAAAAACCCGATTTTTTTTCCTTTCTTTCTTTTTCTTCTCTCCTCCATTCCCCCCCCCCCCCTCTTTTTTCCCTTGCTTCTTTAATCCCTAAAAAATAAAAAATTGGAGGAGAAGAAGAAAGGAAAAAAAAATAGAAAGAAAGAAGAGGAGCTACCTGGCTATTGCCTTAGCCCCCTGAAATTATATATTTTTTTTTCCTTCATTTCTTTCATCTTCTCTGTTTTTTTATTTATTTCTGCGATGGTTTGAAAAAGTGACCATCACTTTTTAATAAAGAGTACCTTCCATGGAAAAAAAATTTAAAATAAAGAGTACCTTTATTGCACCCATCGAATCTTTGAGTTCACCCACGTTGAAACACATTGACTGAATTGAATTGAATGATGGAGATCATTTATCCTCCCAATCTTTCACATGATAGATCTTGAGATTATCGGTGTATCATCAGACAGTCAATGTTTGATTTCACGTGGCACACATCTAAGAAAAGTGACCTTAACATCACATGCACGCTTAAAATTATTTTTAAGGTCACTTTTATGAGTTGTACGACACGAAATAAAAAGCTGACCGTCTGATGGTACACCCATGATCTAAAGATCGATCGCATGAAAGATTGAGACGATAAACATTCTCCATCGTCTAATTCAATTCAGTTGATGTGTTGAACTGTTGCAGATGATGTGACTTAATTTGACTTTAAAAACGTTCTTGTTCGTTTGATCAGGATCTGAGGGTGCAGATCATATATTGAAGTGCAGCATGTCTAAGAATAGTATTTCAATGAGATATAAATCATCCGATCCATTGACTATAATATCACCCGTTGCTTTTAGTTTTAATGGTTGATATTAAAGTTCGTTAATCAGATTATTGACGTCCACTTGTCTGCATATTTCATTGATCTGATATTGCCATTCCAATTAGGGAGATTTAAGTCATCTGATTTGTGGAGTTAATATCAACCATTGTTTTCAATTTAATGGTTGATATTAAAGACCATTAATCAATGGTTTAAGATGTGCACTAAAGGTACAGATTTTAAAATTGGTTTAAGATGGGTTGTGCTTTTAAAAATTGAAACCCACAATTTTTAAGAGACTGACTCTCCTAACCGTCATTGGTGTTTAAATGATCTTACACCATCAATGGTTTTAGATGTGGGTGATCCGAACCATCAAAGTGACAGATCACATATTGAAGTGCAACATATCTAAAAATAATATTTTAAGGATATCTAAACCATCCAATCCATTGACTATAATATCACCCAATGCTTTTAGTTTTAATGGCTGATATTAAAGTTCGGCAATCGGATTGTTGACGTCCACAGTCCACTTATTCGCATATTTCATTGGGTTGAGATTGTCATTCCAATGATAGATTGTTACTTGAACAATTTAGATTGATGGCTGATAAATCAAACTTCAATGGTGTGAGCATGGATCAAAATGTTGAAAAATCGGTACGTATCGTCCGAGCCCAAAACCGGTAAGTATCGGACGATACGTATTGGTATCGGATAGTACCGGACAATACATTGAATGTATCGTTCGGTACTTTACATACAAATGACCGATATGGTACATTCAATGTACTGTATCGGTGACCCCCGATACCGATACGTATCGGTATCGGACGAAATTTTGATCCATGGGTGTGAGATAAAAAAGACATTGTAGGGAGATTTAAGCCATCATAAATAGCCAAAAAAGGCTTTGTAGGCAGGTTTAAGTCATCTAATTTGTGGACTATAATGTAAAAGAGTTTAAAATATTCAAAAAATAAAGTTCGGTCAAGTTCGGTAAAGTTTCGAGCATACTTTCAAAAATTACCAAAAATTATCGAAAATTTGACCGAAATTTGACCAATTTACGATTCGGGTGGTGAACGAAACTGAAACCGAGATTTTGATCCATGATTAGAGTTGAAAAGTGTTTGAGGCATGTGCAATCAAACGGGCCTTTGTACTAAGAGTTAGTCTACGATGGGTGTCCACCCATAGGTGCATTAAAGCAGTACACTCAACCAAGGTAACAAACTCGGTATTGGGTATCAGTCCTTGGAGGACTAATTCGAATTGGTCGATACATATCGGCCTATTTAAAAAAAAATATATATATATATAGATATTGGCCGATACCGAGTGGATACTTGATACGTATCGATCAATATTTGATACCTTGCACACAGCTATGTGGATGGTCATGTCCACACATGATAGGCGGACGGACACTCATTGTGGACTAACTCTTGAAATAAATATATTGCACAACCGACTTTTGGGGCCTTAACATCAATCCCGAGTGCAAGATGATATTGCTAATGTAGAGCATGGTTCAAAATTTCAGCCGAAATGTATTGGTTTTGGCCATGACTGAAATAAAATCACCTATATATCGGTTTCGTTGTATGGCCTTGCAAATTATTGGCCGATAATTTGCAATCTCATCTATTTTTTGTTTAAATAAAATAAATAAAATAATTGGGGCTGAAATGTCGGCCAAGACCTAAATTTTGATCAGATTATCGGTTCCAGCCATGTCGGAAACAGATTTTGAAACCAAAATTTTGATCGTTGACATAGAGCAACGTTTCGGTTTCGGTCCCCACCGCTATTTTGATCCCCGAAAATTCGGTTCAAATGTTTGGTTTCGGTCATGCGTGAAACCAAAAACAAAACCGTTATTTTGATCCTTGATGTAGAGTGATCGCTTCACCACTCACTACAATGAGAATAGAAGGACCTTGGGAGGCGATTAATGTTGTTTGACTCTAACTTGGAGTTTGAATTGTAGTTGAACTCTAACTTGGAAGTTAACTCTAACTTGGAGAGTTTGAATTGTAGTTTGACTCTAACTTAGAGGTTGGCTCTAACTTGGAGGTTGAATTGTAGTTTGAGTCTAAGTGGCAATGACCCAGTTACGTTTAGACTCTATATAAAGATAATTTCTCTTATATTAGAAGTAGGATTTGTGTCTTTTATCTAAAGGAAAAGCTTTTGGCCAAATTACAGGGTTGAAATATCATTGTAATGCTTTGAAAAAACTATCTAGTGTTTTGAGGAGAATTTTGGTAAGGTTTGAGTATTCTTGTGTGATCATCAATATAATGGCTTATTGTTGCCCGTGGACAAAGACATATTGTTGATCCACGTAAATATTGCCTCTTGTATGTTTGTGATTGCTTTTCTTCTGTTTTTGGGTTCTTATTTGATTGTTCACCGTGAGATCATTGGTTAGTTTGTGAGCTTCCGCGCAATAAATTGATATCAGAGCGAGGTTTTGTTCTATGATCAAAGATGACATCGAAGTTCGCAAAGGTTTCGAACACGAGGTTCAAGGTTGAGAAATTTGATGGACAGATTAATTTTAACTTGTGACAAATACAAGTCTGAGATATCTTGATTCAATAACGACTGCACAAGGCATTAAAAAGGCATTTGAATAAGTCGACGGATATGCCCAATGATAATTGGAAAGAATTCTAACTTTAAGTGTGTAGTACGATTGGGCTATGTCTAACAAAGAAGATTACTTAAAATGTGATGCAGGAGAACTAAGCGGCCTTGATGTGGGCAAAATTGGAGAGTCTCTACATGACGAATCTCTGATGAATCATCTATATCTCAAGAAGCAACTGTACAAGTTACACATGAAGGCAGACACTTCTCTCAACAAGCATCTTAATGAATTCAATAGAATAATATCTGAATTATTAAATGTTAGAGAAGAGGTTAAGGATGAAGACAAAATACTATTACTTTTGTCTTCCCTCCTCAATTCCTATGAGCACCTGGTTGCTACGCTGCTCTATGGGAAAGATACTATTGAACTGAAGTTGGTTATAGCGGCACTGCTTTGTAATAACATAAGGAAGAAAGGTTCGGATAGTGATACACAAGCAGATGACTTGTTACTTATGGGGAGAGCAGAAGACCGTAAATCCAAAAGAGGTAAATCAAAGTGCAGATCTAAATTCAAAAATAGAAAGACAATAGAATGCTACAGGTGTCATGAAAAGGGTCACATCAGAAGACATTATCCACAATTATAAATAATGAGGGACGATGTTCATGATAAGAAGCAGAAAGGGGTCATTGATGAGGCAGGTATAGCCAAACAAACTCCGGATGATGATGGAAATGTGTTATCAATGGTTTCAGATAGATACACGCATAATGTATGGATATTTGATTCATGGTGCTCCTACCACATTTGTCCAAATATGGATTGGTTCACGTCTTATAAAGAATAAATATCCATGATGAGATTGTGAGCACATTGACCGATGTATGCTATATTCTGAAACTGAAAAAGAACCTCATATTGCTCGGTATACTAGACTCCAATGAGCTCAAGTTTACAACTCAAGGTAGAGTTTTGAAGGTGACATAGGGATCTTTGGTTGTGATGAAAGCAGAAAAGGTTGAGAACCTTTACTTTCTATCAGGGAGTACAGTGATAGGTAGAGCAGTAATATCTATGTCAGATGACAGTAGTTTATCCTTTATATAGTTATGGCACATGCGTCTCATGCATATGTCAGAAAGAGAGATGACAGAGTAGAGTAAGCAGAGCTTGTTGAAAGGTGTAAAGGCCGAAAAAGTTAACTTTTGTGAGCATTGTGTCATCGGAAAATAATGCAGGGTTAAGTTCAACACAGCGGTTCATATTACAAAAGGCACACTGAACTATATACATTCAGATGTATGGAGGTCTTCAAAGGTTCTTTCTAAAGGTGGTGCCAGGTACTTCGTCTCCTTCATCAATGATTACTCTCTATATATATGGATCTACATGATAAAGAGTAAGTATGAGGTGTTAAAAATCTTCAAGAGGTAGAAAATACTATTTGAGAATCAAATTGGAAGGAAGGTCAAGCGCTTGAGAACCGATAATGGTGGTGAGTACACCAGTGGACACTTCAAAGAGTTCTGTAAAGAAAACGGTATTGTTAGGTACTTCACAGTGAAGAATACGTTGCAACAGAATGGGGTAGCAGAACGTATGAATAGAGCTCTACTTGAAAAAATAAGATGTATGTTATCTAATGCTGAATTGGGTAGAGAGTTTTGGGCCGAAGCAACCAATACAGCATGTTATCTACTAAACAAATTACCATCTGCATCATTAGAGTGCAAGTCTCCGATTGAGATTTGGTCATGAACTCCTACAGATTACAGTACATTGAGGGTCTTTCATTGGACGTCGTACTATCATGACAGAGATAGTAAAATTGACCCAAAGGCTAAGAAAGTAATTTTATGAGGATATGCAAATAGTGTGAAAGGATATAGGGTATAGTGTCCTGAGCAGAATAAGGTTGTGATCAGCAGAGATGTGACATTTGATAAATTTGTTATGCAAACTTCTATCAAACAAGTCATGAAAATTGGAGAAGAAGTGGCGGAAGATCAGTTTGAGGTGGAGTTAGAAACTCTTACAGTTATTATATCAGAGAATAATGTAGAAACATTTGAGAGAGAGTCAGAACAATCCTTAGCAAGTGAAAGACCCAAAAGAAATGTTAGAGCACCAATTCGCTACGGTTACAAGGATATGGCCACTTACGCGTTGACGTTGGATGATAATGAGTCATCTTCATTCATGGATGCAATCAGTGGTAGATGTTACCGAGAATGGAAGACTGCAATAGGTGAAGAGACGGATTCTCTTTATAAGAATCAAACTTGAAAATTAACAAAGTTACCTAAGGGAAATAGAGTAATTAGGCGTAAGTGGGTTTATAAGAAAAAAGAAGGTTCACTGAAAAGTAGTGGTGTAAGGTAAAATATACGGTTGGTAGCAAAAGGCTATCACTTCTTACGAAAAGTAATCGAATATGACGAGATATCATTAAATAAGGTGAGTGCGAAGGACAATCCTACAGATATGATGACAAAGGTGGTATTGGTGGTCAAGTCTAAATATTATTTGGATTTGATCAATGTTCAGCAGGTTTAAGTACCATTGGGGCACTGGTGGCAGCGGTGATATGAGCATAGTGATGATCGGAAGAAAGAGTACATGGTGAAGCTTAGAGTCAAGTGAAAAATTATTGTTTGACTCTAACTTGAAGTTTGAATTATAGTTGAACTCTAACTTGAAGGTTGGCTGTAACTTGGAGAGTTTGAATTGTAGTTTGACTCTAACTAGCAATGGCCCAGCTACGTTTAGACTCTATATAATGATAGTTTCTCTTAGATTAGAAGTAGGATTTTTGTTTTCTATATAAAGGGAAGGCTCTTGGCCAAAATTATAGGGTTGAGATATCATTGTAAAACTTTGGAAAAACTATCTAGAGTTTTGAGGAGAGCTTTGGTGAGATTTGAGTGTTCTTGTATTCTTGTGTGATTATCAATATAGTAGATTATTGTTGCCCATGGACGTAAGCATACTACCGAATCACGTAAATATTATCTCTTGTGTGTTTGTGATTGATTTTCTTCTGTTTGTGTATTCTCATTTGATCGTCCATCGCGAGATCGTTGGTTAGTTTGTGAGCTTTCGCGCAACAATTAAATAGGTTGTAGTTTCAAGTAATCTAAGGGAGGATAGCTTAACTTAGGAACCATCAAAAGAAGGAAAATTTTCATTGAAGTTAGCCTGCTCGGCCATCAGGTTGGCCATACATTGAAGTTGGCCGTGTGATGAGTGATTTCATTTAATATGGAAGGGGAGCTTTAATAACGCCAATAGATTCTTTTAGGGCACCTATGCCCAAAATCATTAATGCTTTGGATCAGATGATGGAGATCGTGTTTCACTCCAATCTTCCACACAAGGGATCTTGAGATCATGGCACACCTATTAGATGATCAATTTTCAATTCCACATGGCATATATCCCGAAAAAAATAGCCCTAAAATCATATGGCATACATCACACTCTAATGTGACTTCAGGGCTACATTTTTTTTATATATGGAATTGAAAAGTGACTGTCTTATAGGTGCGCTACGATCTCAAGATCTCTTGTATGGAAGATTAGAGCAAAATGTGATCTCCATCATCTGATTTAAAGCAATCAATGATTTTGGGCATAGGTGGCCTGGAAGATTTCGTAGATACCATTAAAGCTACCCAAATTTTTCGTAGATACTTACATCTACTAGGGATGCAAGTTCGGTGTACCGAACTAAACCCAAAATTTTCAGTTTTCGGTTCGATACACCCCAAACCGAAACCGAACCAAAACCCATTCGGTTCGGTTCGGTTTGTTTTTTTTTTTTTTTGAAGCAAAAACCAATTTGGTTCGATGTAGGTATTTAACCTACTATTTTAATTTTTAAATGTATTTATTTATTTATTTTTATTTTTTTCATTTTTTTTTCGGTTTACTCAACCTAGCCCCTCGGTTTTCATTTTCGAGCCACTCAAACTGAAAATCGAACCGATTTCAATTCAGTTCGGTTTCATTCGTTTTTCGATGTGGTTCGGAGCGGTTTGGGAGGCTCGGTTTTTTATTCGATTTCAGTGTTAGGTTGAAAGCTTGCATCCCTAGAAGTTAGTAGTCCAATACAAACTACTGAGTATGAATGATTTATGTAAAAGAAGAATGATGATTCCTTTATGAATCATCATTTGAGACTCAATTCTCATTTGAGATTCAAGAATTTGGATAATTAAAGTCATGCTTAGATGGGAGTGAAGGAACAATGGTTATGCTTAGGTTGTATTTGGCATTGCTTTTTAGAAGAGTAGAAAATCTCTTCATGGAGAGAGAGTAGGGTGGGAGGAAGAAAAAGGAGGGAGGTTGCTCTTGAAAACATGAAAATGATCTCTCTTTAAAAGAGCCCAAAAAACATGCCTCAAAAACAAACTTTTTAGCAAAAAATGCCTCACCTCAAACGTTTTAGAAAAATGGTGCTTTTATGGATTTTGGAACTTCAGAAAATTGTGAAAGCACTGTTTTTTTAAATTTAAAAAAAAAAAAATGGTGCTTTCACGATTTTCTGAAGTTCCAAAATCTGTGAAAGCACCGTTTTTCTAAAATGTTTGAGGTTGGGTCTTTTTTGCTAAAAGCTTTGTTTTTGAGGCATTATTTTCTAAAGTGCCCCATAAAAAATCATGATCTTTTAAAGAGGGTTATTTTTCCTATTTCAAAAAGCAGCCTTCCTTTTATATTCTACCAATCCTTCTCTCCCTCCTCATATTTCTTTGCAATAACAAAAAGCAAATGGTGCTCTTTTCTACTCTCCCAAAAAGCAATGCTAAACGCAACCTTAAATGACCCCCAATTATGGGATCAAAGTTGCTTTCATAAATTTAAAAAGGGAAATTTGCACTTTCGGCCCTATTACTTTACGTATTTGTAGAAACGGCCCTATAGTTTCAATCCTTACATAACAGGCCAACTCCAAGCCAAGCCGCTTCCACGTTTATGTTATATATATGCTTATTTTCTTTTTTTATCACTTTTTCTTGTATTGCGATTTAGAGATTCGACTACAGTTGGTATAGCCCAATGAACTACGACCGACTAGGTAAGATATCGACTATATTTTTTTTGTGAGATATTATTTCCCTTTTTTTTTAACATACAGTTGATAGCCCAGTCTCAATTCCAAAGATATCAACCGCTATCTTATGATAGCGATCGATATCTTAAGGTAGCGTCCGACATCTTAAGATAGCAGGCGTTGTCTTACGATACAGACCGCTAACTTATGGTATCAGTCGCTATCTTAGGATAGCGGGCACTATCTTAGGATTGCGCCGATGCCATAAGTTAGCGGTCGGTGTTATAAGATAGCGCTCGCTATCCTAAGATAGCAGCCGCTATCATATGATACCGGGTTGCCGACATTTATACCACTAAGTCAACTATGACATTTTTAATCAATCAATTTTTATTTTATAAATATTATAGGTTGAAATGGATGTTCCTCTTCTTTGTCATTTTGATTTCGTCCGTGTGGGCGATAATGCTTTCAACAGAGAACATCGGAGGATTGTCACTGTCACGGAAAACATATCATTTGATGAGTTTATATAGAAAATGTACAAGGTTAGTAGGACCCGACCGGAAGAACATTCTATTACACTAACGATTTCATTATGCATAAGGAATGAGCTTGTGTTTGTCGAATTGTCTGACTTTGATGATCTTACAAACTTATTCAAAGCATATCATATTGGTGATGGTGTGATAAATATTTATATCGAAAAATCATTAGTCACTCCCGTAGCAGAAATTTTACCGTCTTTAGAAGCATTTCAACCGTTCCAAGAAACAAACGAAGATCATCAAAAAATACGGTTTGAAGAGGAGAATATCACTGCACCGATGATAGTCGATGATGATAGAAATATAAATATAAGATTTTGCTTCTACCGTAGGCCTCTAAAACAACCCTCTTCAGACATTCTAATGAGAGAAGGCGGTGAAGATCAAGGATATTATCATCAAATGAATCTGATGCATGATACATCTTAGCTCAACTTCGAATCGGTAAATAATATATTTGCCTGGAATAAGTTGGAAATGTTTTTAGTCGGCCTTAGTTCATATTAATAACCAATAGCTTCGGAGCCAACGATAATCGAGCCTTTAACATAACAGCCTTTCGTACCTCAAACATTCCCACCTCGGCCAACCTCAATACAAATAGCTGCACCTCAACCAAACATACATCGACAGACTCAATCCCAATCACGCAATAATCATCCAGTAGATGACAGTGATAGTGATCCTAAAAATAATGAAGCACCGACATCGCCCACTTCGCGTGTTGATACTAATAGGGGAATTGATCAATCTCTGATGGACAATGACTATCAGCTTAATGACTCAAAAGGAGAGTATATAGATTCGGATGATGAGGAACTGTATGAAGGGGGACCAATTACTATTGGTCAGACATTTAGAAATAAAAAATCCTTTTAGAAAGCTCTTAAAGAGTTTGCAATAGTAAATAATTTCTAAATTAAACCAATAAAAATCAGTCCTCTTCGAGTTATGGCGAAGTGTATTGAAGTAGGATGTGTTTGGCAAATACATGCATCAAAATTGGTAGGTATGGATACGTTTACTATGAAAACTTTTCGCCCGAAATATATGTGCGGAAGGCCAGCTTTCGAAAGCGGACATCGCTAATGTACGATATTATGGATAGCTTTATTCGTGAGGGATAAGTATTTAAAGGGCTTTGATGAGACTCCTGCTTCAATAATTTTTTATATTGAAAAAAAATACGGTATAACAGTAGGTTACTAGAAAGCATGGAGAGGAAAAGAAATGGCGTTGAATGACATCCGAGGTAGCTGGAGCGAGCAATTTAAGATGTTACCGTCATATGTCATCGAATTACAGCGGGTCGATCCAGACGTACAAACCGAATTATGTCTCGAGTCTGATAATGTATTTCAGAGATTCTTCGTGACATTCGAACTTTACATTCGAAGCTTTCGTAATATTTTACGAAGAATAATTGCGGTAGATGGAATGCATTGGCAGGGGCGATACAAGGGAGTGTTGTTAATAGCTACGGGGATAGACATGAATAGACATTATTTCTTATAGCGTTCGGTATTATACCGAAAGAAAATAAAGATTATTGGATATAGTTCCTTGATCTATTAGGGAGACGTGTAATTGGAGACTTTGAAGAGCAGTTTGTATTGATATCAGACAGGCAGAAAGGTTTGATGAAAGCTGTAGAAAAAGTTTTCTCAAACGCCTTTCACAGCTACTGTATACGACACCTAGCTCTAAATCTGTTTGATACATATAAGGATACAATCTCTAGACCGCTTTTCTGGGTTGCTGCCTGTGTATTTTCGGAAGCAAAATTTAAAAGAATTTTGTGAAAAATAGAAGACGACGCTCCCCCGGAATGTATGACATGAATTAAAAAAATTGGTAACCATTTCTGAGCGCGCGCTTATTTTTCAGAGAGGCGTTACGATATATTGACAACTAATATACCTGAAACCATTAATAGTGTGTTGAAAATAGCTAGGGAGGAACCAATCATTAGCATGCTAGAAACTATTCGCACAAAGGTAGCCGAATTTTATCTTCGTTGTCAGGAGGAAGAAAATAAAATGATACACGTGTTAACATCGATGACTCAAGAACATATAATACGAAATTCAGGATAGACCCGTCGAAAGAACGTTATACCATATGGTCGCGATACAGTTCAAGTTAAACGTGATGATTATACTCATAGTGTTGATGTAGATAAACGAACATATACATGTAGACGTTGGGCTATCCTTGGATTACCATATTCACATGCGATCGTCGCATTATCGCACCGAAACAAAGAAAGAGAGATCCCCCAATTTTGTGAGCACTGGTTTACAAGTAACTTATTTAGGGAAACTTATAAAGAACACTTTATCCCGACTGTTGGCATGCGCCAATGGACTGTACTAAGAGACGAAATTGAAGTTTTGCCTCCGCACAAAATACGTCAAGCCGACCGTTCGAAGAAAAGGAGAATAAGATCTAAAGGCGAAGTTCGACCACTATGATGTAAAAATTATAATGAATACGGTCATAACCGACGCTCGTGTAAATTTGTTAGAATTTAAAATGAACTTATATTACTTGTAAGAGTACCTTTATTTCCACCCGTACCTTTATTTTCGCCCACCGAATCTTTGAGTTCACCCACACTAGAATTAATTGATTGATAGTGAAAAACTATTTGCATCTTCGAATTTAAAGCAGTCATTGGGTTTCATCGTGGGTGAACTCAAAGATTTGGTTGGTGGATTTAAAGGTATTCTATTTGTAAAATATTACATCTTAAGATTACAATCCCGATCTTATTTATTTCTTTACAAATAAGATAGCGCCTTAAACCCTAAGCACTAAACTATAAATAGCCGAAAACTTACGTTATCACCCTAGCCATATATGATTGCACCCCACTGAAGAAAAAAAACGAAGAAAAATGAAAATTCGATTAACCGAAAAATAAAAATGAAAAATCGTCACTATATCTTTTGATGAGTAGTGAAATATGATGATATTTCATTCCTAAATACCTACATTTAGCTATCCGATGAAGGCTATCTGATGAGAATTACTATATTTGAAGTGTTTCAGGCAAATACAATCCAAGTGCATAAAACAGCCAAAGAATTTCGAAAATAATATCAAAACACTGTAACTTTGGGTCATCGAGAACTTTCTGCGACTTGCAGCTCAATTTGGACCTTCAAGATGTTAGACTTATGAAATTGCTAAAACACAAAAGTTGTAGAACTTTCTGTCATCTTTCCAACGCCGTAAGAATCATGTCAATCCGAGTTTAGAGTAGAATGATATGGCCAAAATACCGAGGTAGTATCTGATGCAAAGTTGGGCTGAAATTCACGAAAATCTGGGAAGGTCGATTAATCGACCCTTCACTCGATTAATCGAGGTACAAGATAGTGTTTGGGATGGAAGTGACTCCGTAATGCAGATTTTTAGGATGGTCGATGCATCGACCCCCCGGAGTCGCTTAATCGACCTTGACTTTTCGTGCCAGGGAACCTACGCGACTTGGAGAGTATTTAAAGCCAAACCAACAACTCGGGATTAGGGATTAGATTTTTAGAGATAGCTAGACGTAGAGATAGAGAATTTTAATTATTTTTTTTTAGAGCTTTGTTCCTTTAATCTTTTTAGCATTCCTTCATTCAATTTATTATTTTTGTTCAGTTGATTCCTAGTTTAAATTTAAAGATTAGTAAAGAGCATTGTTAATTTCGTTTCTAAAGATCATCGTACTTGTGGATTAAGCTTGGATCAAATAATTTTTATTGAAGGTTGAGGTATTTTTAATTAATTAAATTGATATTATTTTTTCTTCCTTATTTGTTTATGTCATTTTATTACAGCATGTGTGGCTAATTTCTTAGGGATGAAGATCTAATGATTCCCATCCGAGGGATGGACTTCTAATAATATAAATGTAAGATTAAAATATGAGATGTTGTTTTATGGTTGTTATGTTATCACGAACGGATGAAATCCCCGCCACTAACTGGGATCGAGTGTGCTGAGTCATACCCTGGATCTCAGATCTGTGACGGTAATTTTACCCCAATCATTATTATATGATCTTTTTACTTTCATCGTGTGGATCTACTTACGATTATGATCCGGGATCGAGTGTGCCGAGCCATGCCCTGAATCTTAGCTCTGTAATGGTAATTTTATCTTAATTACTCTCTAATCTGAAATCAAGTGTGCCGAGCCATGCCCTTGATTTCAGATCTATGATGGTATTCTTGTTGGAATTTTTACCCACTTTGGGGATGATTTTTATTTAAAATCTGAGTTCAAATGTGTCGAGCCATGCCCTTGATCCCAAATTTATATATGGAAATCATCTCTGAAAGTAAGTTCGGATTGCAGGGATGCAATGTGGAACCTATCTGAGTTTTGACCATTTATCTTCCATAAAAGATATTTTTTTTCGTATTACGGGAAGAACAAATCAAAGATGGGAGGATTTAGCATCTTCATCTTTACCTTTATTTTTGACTTATCAATTAAGTTTTAGTTTGTAGTCAATAATTGTCATCTCACAAAATCGCCTAAATCGTAATATTAGTAGGGCACTATTAAATCTTAATAGATTTCTTGAATTGCTATCTCATCTTTTTAAATCTTCCAAAATAGTCCTCGTGGGAACGATCTCGTACTCTGCACTCACTATATGCAATCTGATTCGTGCGCTTGCGAGTAAAACATCACAATTAAAATTCACATCAAGTTTTTGGCGCCGTTGCAGGGGATTAAATTAAGAAAATATGAATTTTTAGGAAATAGACAGTAAATTTTAGAAATTTTTGGAGATTAAAATAGTATTTCTGCTAATTAAAAAATAAATAAATAAATAAAATAAATAAAAATTTCTGTCCTTTGTCAATTAATCGAGTATACTACTCGATTAATCGACTGTCTCGATCGATCGAGATTCCTACTCGATCAATCGAGATTTAAAAAAAAAAAAAAATTTAATTTTGAAAAAAAAAAAAAAACATTCTCTTGAGGTTTTCCTGCCTGAAACCTCCACTCAGTGCGTCATTTGCATGCACACTAGGTCTTCTAAAGACAGAATTTTAGAGGCTTTAAATTCTGAGATCGAACGCGCTTGCTGATCAAATCATAAGGACGTTAGATCACTACAGAAATTCTCTAGTGAATCATCCACTGATGTCAATATGACTGACAACATAAATGGGCAACTTGAACAAGAGGAAGAACCAACATTGAGAGAACTGTTTTCTCCAATCACTGCAAATATCTCATCATGCATTGTATACCCCGCCACACCTGGTGGCCGGTTTGAAATCCGTGCAAATGTTATCCAAATTCTTCCAATCTTTCATGGCATGGAGAGAGAAGACCCATACCAGTATGTTAAAGACTTCGTTGAAGTCTGCTCATCTGTATACCAAAATTTTAACGAAGAATCTGTTAGGCTACGCTTGTTTCCTTTCTCTATAAAGGATAAAGCAAAAGCTTGGTTAAATTCTCTACCATCGGGATCCGTAACCACCTGGGATCAGATGGTCAAAAAGTTTCTGTCAAAGTTCTTTCCTTTGGCGAAGACGAATGTCCTCAGACGTGAAATCACGAATTTTACGCAAGAGGAAGATGAGAGATTATATGAAGCTTGGGATAGATTCATGGATCTCTTACTCAAATGTTCACACCATGGATACTCAAAGTGGAGATTGGTCCAGTATTTCTACAATGGACTGAGCCAACCAAATAGACATCTGGTGGAGTCAATGAATGGCGGAGGATTCCTAAGCCTTAAGGAAACTGAATCTTATGCCTTCCTAGAAAAGCTGGCTGAGGATTCTCAGCACTAGGATTTCATAAAGACTCGGGAACAACCAGTCAAAGCTCGTGATCAAGCCAGAAGTTCAACCAAGAAGGGAGGACTATACGTAGTAAAGGATTCTCCGGATCTGATGGCTAAAATTGATTTCCTAACTCAACAAGTGGAGAAATTAAAGAAGAATGTGCATATGGTAAATACACAACCCGAGCTATGTTCAATTTGTGCAAGTCCAATGCATATAACAGATGACTGTCCTTCAATGCAGAACTATCATGAAGACACATCTGAACAGCTAAATGTTGTGAATAACTATGGGCGGAATCAATGAAACGTTTTCAATGAGAATAACTCAAATAGTTGGAGAAGCCACACAAATTTCTCATGGAAACAAGATAATCAAAGAATACAACCCAGGAAACAGGGGATGAACTTTTATCCCCAACAAAATTTCAACCAAGGACCGCAGCGAAACTATGGTCAAGGGCAATTTTAACATTATGGGTTCAATAATCCAAATCAATTTCAATACAATCAAAATCAGGCGCCCACAAAGAATTGAACCAATTTTCAATGGGAGGTTATCAAAACCAACTACAACAAAATTTCGTGCCAACATTTCCACCATCCACTGGGAAATGTTGCCCAATGTCCTCCTACACAAACTCCTTCTACTGAGGACTTGTTGAAACTTATCCATTCTCACACATCCTCAATCTCTAAAATAGAGACTCAAATTAGGCAATTGGCAACTTTCCTCTGTGAAAGGGAAAAGGGATCGTTTCCTAGCCAACCAGTTTCTAACTCAAGGGGCCAGATGGCTGTTGAACAAATACCAACCTCATCACAAGATGAAAATCAACAATAAATTTGGGCAATCACAACGTTAAGATCTGAAAAGCAGGTCGATAACAAAGTAGTGTTGCCAGAGGAGGAGGAAAAGTCTAATGGAGAGAAGAAAGTTGAATAGAGAGAAGAAATTGAAGAAAAATACAAGCAAAAGAAATAACAGAAGAAAAGAGTGAATAGAAGAAAAGTTTTATTCATAAAGCACCGTACCCGTAAAGATTGATGACACCATGAAAATATCGCGATGTGGAAGGAATAAATGAGATTTTTAAGCAATTAAAAATTAATATTCCCTTCCTGGATGCCATCCGACAAGTGTCTGCTTATGCAAAATTTTTAAAGGAATTGGTCATAATCAAAAGAAAGACCAATATTCCGAAAAAGGCTTTCTTAGCCGAGTAGGTTAGTTCAGTGTTGCAAGCAAAGCTCCCAAATAAATGTAAGGACCCAGGTTGTCCTACAATCTCAATCATCATCGATGATAACCGTATTGATCAGGCCCTTTTGGATTTAGGAGCAAGTGTCAACTTGTTGCCTTACTCTGTTTACAAGAAGCTCGAATTGAGAGAGCTTGAGACCACTACAATGACCCTTCAGTTGCTGATCGGTCCGTAAAGGTTCCTCAAGGAATTGTGGAAGATGTCCTCATTAAGGTGGATTCTTTCTACTTTCCTGTAGATTTTGTTATTTTAGACACTGAACCGACACCAAATTTGAAGAATAACATTCCGGTGATTCTAGGAAGACCTTTCCTAGCAGCCTCTAATGCGCTGATCAATTGTCAAAACGGGATCATGAATCTGTCATTCGGAAATATGACAGTGGAATTCAATATTTTTAATATTGCCAAGCAACCCATGGAGGATGATGAACATGCACAAGCCTACATAATCGATGATATCGTGGAAGAAATATTTCATGCATCCGAAATTAAAGATCCTTTAGCAGTTTGTCTTGCGCATTTTAGAAAAAAATTTGATGTGGATCAGCTGATCCAAGAAGTGAATCACATGTTGGACTCCACACTGCTTTTGGGAGAAGAAAAGGAAATAGATTGTGGAGCTCAAATTGAATTAATCAAGGAAAAGTTGAAAGAGGAGGAGAAAGTGTACTTAGAACTTAAACCTCTTCCGAAAAATCTTAAGTATGCCTACCTAGGGGAGAATGAAACTCAACCCATCATAATCTCATCAAAATTGAATGCGAATCAGGAAGGTCAACTCATAAATGTGCTCAACGATCACAAAAGTGCAATCGGATGGTCGATAAAGATATCAAAGGCATTAGTCCGACGGTGTGTATGCTCCGAATCCATTTGGAAGACAATGCTAAGCCTTCTAGGGAACCACAGAGGAGACTGAACCCTATAATGTAAGACATGGTCCGAAATGAGGTAATAAAACTTTTAGATGCTGAAATCATATACCCCATCTCTAACAGTAAATGGGTAAGCCCCACACAAGTAGTCCCTAAGAAGTCAGGAGTCACAGTAGTGAAGAATGAGGACAACGAACTAATTCCTACAAAAATTCAAACAGGTTGGAGAGTGTGTATCGATTATCGAAAGTTAAATTTGATGACGAGGAAAGATCACTTCCCACTTCCGTTTATCGATCAGATGTTAGAAAGACTGGCCGGGCATGATTACTATTGCTTCCTCGATGGCTATTCCGATTATAACCAAATAGTCATTGCACCTGACGATCAAGAGAAAACCACGTTCACATGCCCTTTTGGTACTTTCTCTTACCTGCGAATGTCGTTTGGGCTTTGTAATGCACTAGCTACATTCCAAAGATGTATGCTGAGTATTTTTTCGGATATGGTCGAACGATTCCTCGAAGTTTTCATGGACGACTTCTCGATCCATGGAAACAGTTTTGCTGACTGTTTGAATCATTTGTCGCTAGTGCTTGCACGATGCCAGGAGAAGAACCTTGTTCTTAACTGGAAAATATGTCACTTCATGGTTAAAGATGACATTGACACATCATATCGTCCCAGGGTATCGAGTCGATAAGGCTAAAGTTGATTTAATTATCAATCTACCACCACCGAAAATAGTTAAGGAAATCAGATCTTTTCTGGGACAAGCCAATTTTTATCTGCGTTTTATTAAAGATTTCAACAAGATAGCACGACCGCTATGCAATTTACTTTCAAAGGATGTCTCATTCCTCTTCGACGATAAATGTTTGCGAGCCTTTGAAACCATTAAGGCTGAATTGATAAAAGCCCCGATAATTCAATCTCCAAACTGGGACTTCCCGTTCAAAATCATGTGCGACGCCTCTGATTATGCAATTGGGGCTGTTCCTGAGACAACGAATAGAAAAATTACCGCATGTAATCTACTATGCGAGTCGTACTCTCAACGATGCTCAGTTGAATTACTCGACCATTGAAAAGGAACTTTTGGCAGTAGTTTTCGCGTTGGATAAATTTTGATCCTATTTATTAGAGTCTAAAGTCATGGTATTTACAGATCACGCTGCTCTGCGTTATCTATTCGCAAAGAAAGATGCTAAAGCACGTTTAATCAGATGGATCTTGTTGTTGCAAGAGTTCGATTTGGAGATCAAAGACAAGAAAGGCTGAGAAAATGTGGTGACAGATCACTTGTCAAGAATTATTATTGAGAAATCTGACGATCATGTTCAAATCTTGGAGCACTTCCCAGATGAACAGTTGTTCGGGATTGATTTCCCACCTTGGTATGTGGATCTTGTCAATTACCTAGTCACCGAGAAATTACCTCACCATCGGTCTAAGAATGAGAAATCCATTTTCTTAGCTCGGGTGAAACACTACTTTTTCGAAAATCCGTATTTATTCAAATACTGTCCCGATCAAATCATACGAAGATGTATTCCTGAATCTGAGCAACCACAGATTATCTCGTTCTGTCATGAGTTCGCTTGTGGAGGTCACTTTAGTTTCAAAAAGACTGCAGCAAAGATCCTCCAAAGTGGTTTTTACTGGCCGACGATCTTTAAAGATTGTCATCAGCATTACAAATCTTGTCACAACTGTCAAATGCTGGGCCGGATCTCAAATCATAACACGATGCCGCTCAATCCAATTTTAGAAGTTGAATTGTTTGATGTTTTGGGGATCGATTTCATGGGTCCCTTCCCGAATTCGTTTGAAAATACATTCATTCTTGTCGGAGTTGATTATGTCTCAAAATGGGTTGAAGCTGTGGTGTCTAAAACAAATGATCACAAAGTAGTGATCAAATTTCTCAAGGATCAAGTGTTTTCACGTTTTGATATTCCAAAGGCGATAATCAGCGATAGTGGAAAGCACTTTTATAATAAAGTGTTCACCCAATTAATGAAGAAATATGGTGTCACACCCCAAGTTGTTACACCATACCATCCTCAGACAAGTGGCCAAGTTGAAGTCTCTAATCGGGAACTTAAGCGGATTTTAGAAAAGACAATCCATCCGAACCGAAAAGACTGGTCGTTAAAACTGAATGACGCTCTATGGGCGTATCGAACTGCGTTTAAAACTCTAATTGGCATGTCGCCTTATCGGTTGGTTTTTGGTAAAGGTTGTCACCTCCCAGTCGAACTGGAACATCGAGCATTTTAAGCCATTAAGTCATTGAATTTCGATCTCCTGAAATCTGGTACCCAAGGGGGTGCAAATGAATGAATTAGAAGAAATCTGTGCTGACGCATATGACTATGCTAAACCTTACAAGAACAGTATGAAACGGGTTCATGATCAATTTATTCTACGTAAATCTTTCATCGTTGGTCAACAGGTTCTACTCTACAATTCTCGACTTCACTTATTTTCAGGAAAACTAAAAACCCGCTGGAGTGGTCTTTTCAAAATCTCTCGAATACTCCCCAATGGGGCAGTTGATGTTATCAATCAGAGATACCAGAATATTTTTCGAGTTAATGGTCAAAGATTAAAACCGTTCCTAGAGGATGCAATTGCATTCTTTGACACCCTTTCTTTAAGTGATCTAATGGCTCACCCTGACTGAGCAATTCACTTAGTCGAGCTATCGACGTTAAACTAGTGCTCATTGGGAGGCAACCCAATTTTGTGTAATTTCTTTTTTATATTATTTTTGTTCATATATATATATATATATATATATATATATAATTTAAAAATTCTGCTTTTTGTCGATTAATCGACAAAGGAGGTCGATTAATCGGCTCTTCCACTCAATTAATCGACAGTAATGATGAGTGTCTCCTTTTTCAAGGAGACTACATTTATGGCGAGGCTGGCTTTTATGTTAGTCGATTAATCCACTCCCAGTGCCGATGCATCGACTAATCAGCGTTGAAATTCGGGCTGCCTTTTTGAATTCTGTCAGTTTTGTTTTACTTGGAGTCGACTAATCGTCTCTTAGAGTCGATTAATCGACTTTTATTTATGTGCATGCATTTTTATCTCTTTACTGCCTTGATTAATGTCGATTAATCGATGGCCCGTGTCGATTAATTGACTATTCCACTTTCGAACGTTGCGTCTTTTCCTTCAAAGCGGTTGCGTGCTTCCATACGACGCAGTTAACGTCGCGTCTTTTCCAATGCAGTCGATTAATCGACCCTATAAGATCGATTAATCGACTATCTGCGGTGTGTCCGTCCCGAAAGGATGCCTTTGTGCCTATTTAAGGGCAAGAGTCTCTCTTCCCTTCTTATTTGATCTTTCTCCTATTTTTCCCTTGACAGCCTCTGGCATTCCGACCGTGCTTTCATGGCTTCATCATCCGCCGCGCCGCAAAAGCTTTCACAACATCCTGCTGGTCATCCACGTGAGCAGCCACATGGTCGCTTCACGACCCGTGATATGTGTTTCGAATATCTTTTCGATCTCACGGCATTTCAGGCCATGGCTGTCTGCGCCATCTCCATTGCCTATGCAATGGCGCTGAACATCCATTTTCTTCTCAAACAGCCTGTGATCAAAGTGTCCGATCGGATCGTTCGGTTATTCTATCAAAACATGGCATGGATGGACGAATCCGCTGAAAATCATGTCACCGCCCACTTCACTGTTTCAATCGATGGGTGGTCGCGCCGCGTTTATCCGCAAACCATTACGGAGGTTTTTAACATTTCGTGCAAGCGCCCTCTCGATCACACTTTGGGTGAAGAGCTCGACAATTTATGGAGGATATAATCAACGATATGTGCCGCGGCATATTTTCTTCAAGAGTCGCTACTAGGCGATCGGCATTACCGCGCCCGATTTTATTCTGGGATAGTGTGGTCTGTAGTAACCTCTGCCCCCGTGGCCACATTTCTGAGCGCACCGGTGATCGGGTTCAAGCACTTTATGGTGCCTATCAAAATACATGGATCAATGTACCCGGATTTCTTCATGAAGGCATGTGGCGATGCCATGAGGATGTCGCCAACCCTGCCACTCCAACTCTATCAATTTTCCCCTTAGGCTCACTTTCTATTAAATCTTACACAACCTTCTTATGGCCCGACGATTCCATCTCACCAGAGCACGGTTATCGAAGATGGAGGAGACCACTCATCAGACGGTCCCTTTTGAGCCTAGCACTGTTGAAATCATCGACCTAGATCCGATGATCATTCTATCCTGGGGAGAACCATCTAAAAAGAAGGTAAATCGTTCCAAATCTCCTACACCGTGCAACAATACTGATATCGAGATAATTGATGTGATTCGTCACCACCTCCCCCATCTCCATCTCCTACCGCCGCATCCACGCCTCCATCCATACCTTCGGCGGGGATTCATCAATTTTCACTTGAACTCTGGGAGAAATTGTTCACTCTGCCGAAGAACATCGATTTAAGTGAACCAAGGTGGATGGGCCCGCCTAACAATAATTAACGGAGTTGGATTCATGTTTAGTTTAGGATTTAGGATTTAAGATATAAGATTTATTTATTTCGTATGTTTAGTTTCAGAATATTAGTTTTTCGTTTAGCTTAGGTTGTTTTTAATTTCCTAAATAGTGTAATCATATTACCTTCAATAAATTTTGTCATGTTCTAATTTGATACACATATTCTATGCACCTGATCTTTGTGTTAAGGTATTTTTCAACAGGTTTGGGCGTGCAATACTTATTTCAATCAATGAGGACATTGTCATCTTTTGATTTGGGGGTATGATTATCTATTTTGCATCACTTATTATTATTATTTTATATATGAAAAAAAATAAATTTAAATTAACTTTTTCTTGATCAATCGACAATGAGGGTCGATTGATCGACCACCCACTCTCGATCAATCAACTTCTTCGAGTCGATCAATCGAGAATAGAAAAAAATAAAATAATAATAATTTTGAAGTCATCATGCACACATTACTTTGTGATAGTTTTCAAACTTTAGTTGATAATGCATGTGAATTTAATTTTGAGAATATTGATGTCATATTTTAATTACTTGTATCTAAGATGATGATGCTTAATGTGATATTGTGTGGATAATTCTGAAATTCATGCTTAGAATTTTTGCACTTATACCAAGCTAAGACTTTGAAATCGATGAACTATTTTGAACGTTGAATCTTAGGTTCTTAGTAGAGACTAAACCCGGTGAGCTTTAGAGCTAATTTCCCGTCATTGATGAGTGCATATATAAACTCGGAGTTTTCTTTGAATACAAATTATTTTGCATAATCTCATACACTTCACTTTGGCTTGTGACTTTGCATGCAATCAAATTCATATCATTATGTTAAAACGTACTGTATATCTACTCAAGAGAAATAGGTAAGGTTACCATCTTTTAAGGACATGATTGAAGGCTATCTTTGGCTCGTTTGTGCTTAAAATATCCCACCTTATATAAAATTTTCCTTCTAGTACCCCTTTGAGCCTATTAAAAATTTTACCTTTATACATTCTTTGATAAGCCACGTTAACCTTTAACCCTTCACCATTTCTGAAAATTCAGCTTTTTCCTTCTTATTTCTGAGAAATTAGGAACGAGGGATGAGAATGAACGAAAAGAGAGTAAGTGGAGAGATACCGAGTTGTGGTGTTTACTGAGAGTGTATGGCAAAAAAAAAAAGGGGGAGAAAAAGAAAAAGAAAACTGTGAAAAATAATAGAAAATATGAGGTGCTTCAAGAAAATAAAATTCAAAAGAAGAAAAAGGAGTGAGAAAAGAAAAAGAGAAGAAATAGAAAAATCAAAAGTTGTTTCCTTTCTGATTTCTCAGAAATTTTGAATCTCAACTTCCAATTCTTTCTTACCCTTACCTGAGCCCCATTACAACTCTAAAAAGACCTTCATGATCTGATCTTGCATTGGTAACTGCCTTGTGAAGAGTAAATATGTGATACTTATGACACTTGATATGACATGCTTAGGATATACAAGTATCTTCTTATGAGATTTATTTTTATTCATTGATTGCATGGTGTTTCATTTATCATGTGAGAACTTTTTGCTTGCTTTGTATTAATCTCTCATATGTGTGCGAAAACTTACCCCTCATCAGAGTGATTTTATTTCAAGAGTATACCTAAAGTAAGGATTGAGTCAAAACAATAGGTCCGACGGTTTCCCGTTTGAACTAGTTCTGAAATGGATGAATCTTGATTTGGGTATGCACACACTACACGTTTAAGCATGAATGGATGAGCTATTTAATGATTTGAGCATTAGACTAATTTGAATAGATACTAGTATGATGAAGTATAACATTGTTATTTAAAATTGAGAATTCACATGTTGAATTGATTAATGATTTTTGTTTTTGAATGACATATATGTTACAAGAATCATGTTTTGAAAACTCAATTTTATCGATGGTTTCAAAAATGTATTGATGTTTGTGGGTAACTTCACTGTAAATCCTTAAGAGACACAACTCCTCCACTAGGGATCACCTAGGAATTTAAAGGCTTGTTGCACACGCTAAGTGCAATCGATCTCCCTACGAAAGTGACATTTATTTTCTTTAGTTTGCTTTGCTCGAAGACTAGCAAAGTGTAGGTTTGAGGGTGTGATGAGTAGTGAAATATGATGATATTTTACCCCTAAATACCTACATTTATCTATCTGATGAAGGCTATTTGATAAGAATGACTAGATTTGAAGTGTTTTAGGCAAATACAATCCAAGTGCATAAAACAACCAAGAATTCCGAAAATAATATCAAAACACTGCAACTTTGGGTCATCGAAAACTTAATGCGACTTACAGCTCAATTTAGACCTTCAAGACGTTAGAAGTATGAAATTGCTAAAACACAAAAGTTGTAGAGCTTTCTGTCATCTTTCCAACTCTATAAGAATCATGGCAATTCGAGTTCGGAGTAAAAAGAAATGACCAAAATACCGAGGTAGTGTCTGATGCAAAGTTGGGCTGAAATTCACGAAAATCTGGGAAGGTCGATTAATCGACCCTTCACTCGATTAATCGAGGTACAAGATAGTGTTTGGGATGGAAGTGACTCCGTAATGCAGATTTTTAGGAGGGTCGATGCATCGACCCCCCAGAGCCGATTAATCAACCCTGACTTTTCGTGCTAGGGAACCTACGCGACTTGGAGAGTATATAAAGCCAAACCAACAATTCAGGATTAGGGATTAGATTTTTAGAGATAGCTAGACGTAGAGATAGAGAATTTTTTTTTTTTTTTTTAGAGCTTTGTTCCTTTAATCTTTTTAGCATTCCTTCCTTCAATTTATTATTTTTGTTCAGTTGATTCCTAGTTTAAATTTAAAGATTAGTAGAGAATTGTTAATTTCATTTTTGAAGATCATCGTACTTGTGGATTAAGCTTGGATCAAATAATTTCTATTGAAGGTTGATGTATTTTTAATTAATTAAATTGATGTTATTTTTCCTTTCTTATTTGTTTATGTCATTTAATTACAACATGTGTGGCTAATTTCTTAGGGATGGAGATCTAATGATTCTCATCCGAGAGATGTACTTCTAATAATATGAATGTAGGATTAAAATATGAGATGTTATTTTATGGTTGTTATGTTATCACGAAGGGATGAAATCCCTGCCACTAACTAAGATGGAGTGTGTCGAGCTATGCCCTGGATATCAGATCTGTGACGGTAATTTTATCCCAATTATTGTTATATGATCTTTTTGCTTTCATTGTGTGGATCTACTTACGATTATGATCCGGGATCGAGTGTGCCGAACCATGCCCTGGATCTTAGATCTATAATGGTAATTATATCTTAATTACTCCATAATCTGAAATCAAGTGTGCCGAGCCATACCCTTGATCTCAGATCTATGGTGGTATTCTTGTTAGAATTTTTTCCCACTTTGAGGATGATTTTTATTTAAAATCTAAGATTAAGTGTGCCGAGTCATGCCCTTGATCCCAGATCTATATATGAAAATCATCTCTGAAAGTAAGTTCGGATTGCATGGATGCAACGTGGAACCTATCCGGGTTTTGACCATTTATCTTCTATAAAAGATATTTTTCTTTAATGGCCTATCTCATAGTTTAATCCTTAGATTCGTATTACGGGAAGAACAAATCAAAGATGGAAGGATTTAGCATCTTCATCTTTACCTTTATTTTTGAATTATCAATTAAGTTTTAGTTTGTAGTCAGTAATTGTCATCTCACAAAACCGCCTAAATCGTAATATTGGTAGGGCACTGTTAAATCTTAGTAGATTTCTTGAATTGCTGCCTCATTTTTTTAGATCTTCTAAAATAGTCATCATGGGAACGATCTCGTACTCTGCACCCACTATATACAATCTGATTCGTGTGCTTGCAAGTAAAACATCACAATTAAAATTCACATCATCTTTCATAGCATTTCATAATCTACAAAAGATATCTAATGTTTTGAAAGAAATAGGGATCTCAAACTAAACTTCTTTGGATCAGATGATGGAGACCATTTATCATCCAAATAGATCTTGAGATCATGGCCCTACTATCGACCGCTAACTTAAGTCACCGCCCGCTAACTTACCGCTAACTTAAGTTAGCAGGCGTTGACTTAGTAAAAATTTGTAGAATTGTAGGAGGCTGACTTAAGAATAATTAAACAATTAGTAAAAATTTATAGAATTGTAGGAGACTGACTTAAGAATAATTAAACAATTAGTAAAAATTTATAGAATTGTAACAAAAATATTTATAAAAATATATAAAACATTTACAGAAATATATAATGTAATGTTTAACTCCTCTCAAACGTGGACAATGAATGTCCGATTTTGGCTCTAAATTGTTGTATTTGTTTCTCTTCAAAATCAATAGCCCGCCTTTGGAAGAAATATTCTATATACTTCAAAATATACACACCGCAGTCCCAACCGTTTCTTTGGAGTGGGAGTTTGACACTGTTGAATGCCTTTAGCTTCCACTATTGATCGAATGTAGACTTCAAACCAACAGTGTAAAAAAGACGCGGAAGGTGATGCAATAGACATCCTTTGTGCGTTTCGAACTTCCTTAAGCACTCTCAGTCTGTCGGGTCTATCAACTGAATTTCGTGATCAACTATTAAAATTATAGCTAACGCCCAGTGGCTATGTTTTTTACTATACATCGGAAGAAAAATCTACACAGAAATGAAACCGAAATCTTAAATAATTAAAATTTTAAAAAGCCGTTAACGTTAAATAAAACGAAGTGTAGTATTAAAAAACGTACCATTCCACAGTCGACCGCGTAAATTTCGTGTCTATGATTGGTAAGTAGGGGTTCAAGCGGCTTTGAATTGTGACGAACCTCCCACTCGTCACAGTAGACCTGCCACTTATTGAAGTCGTTAAGTGCTGCCAGACCTTCATTATTGATAAATTTTTTAAATTTTTTTTCGTCTGCCATAAACAAGGTCTGAAAGAGGACAGTGCAATAAGTAAATAAATTAAAAGGAGTGAATTGAGAGTTATGAATGAAAAGACAAATAAATGAAAAAAATGAAACAATAAATAGTTGAAACCTTACCAGGGCGAACGCAGAAGTGAACCAACTTTTTTCGGCATTTGCCAGAAACATTGAATCGTTTATAACTTCAAAGACTTTCGAGTACGCGTCGATGACTTCATTGTCGAGCCATGAGCGTCCTTTAAGGACCTTTAACATATCAACTGTGACGTTAACACCCATGATAGTATTGACGATCACGTTGTCCTCATCTTCCGACCAGTTCAAAAAACTGAGCATATATTTATGCTCCATTGATTTTAGCTCATCCTCCTTCACAATCAGTCTTGATCTTTTAATAATGGCTTTATTGGTCGGGGTCTTTCTCCTCTTTCGAGCATGTAAGTCATATCCCTTGGCTTTACTCTTTGAAGTTGATAGTTTCACTAAAATTGATTTTAGTACTGTCGGTTGTAACTCACGAGAAGGTTGGATAAGGGGAGCACCCTCATCACCCACTTCCACCAAGAGTTGTTTAGCAAGAGGTTGAGTGGCAGTTGGCTTAGCGGCAGAAGTTTGGGGGGCAATGGTTTGAGGAGTAGGTTGAAGAGCAGTGGGTTTAGGAATTGGTTGAGGAGCTGTGGGCTTAGGGCCAGTAGGTTTAGGGGCAGAAGTTTGGGAGCAGTGGATTGATGAGTAGGTTGAAGAGCAGTGGGTTTAGGAGTTGGTTGAGGAGCAGTGGGCTTAGGGCCAGTAGGTTTAGGGGCAGAAGTTTTGGGGGCAGTAGATTGATGAGTAGGTTGAGGAGCAGTTGGTTTAGGAATTGGTTGAGGAGCAGAGGGTTTAGGGGCATAAGTTTTTGTGACTTTTGGTTGAGTGGCAGTGATTTGAGGGGCCGAAGTTTGAGGAGCTGTTGGATGAGTGGCAGTGGGTAGTTTAGGAACAAAGGTGTCAAATAGAACGGGGGAAAGAATATCATCCTACATAATTGTAAAATATATTAAAAGTAATTATTATATTTTATAAAAATAACATTATTTAGGAATCACAAAGTTAGGTTAGCGACCGCATTATCGGCTGATAATGTAAGTTATCGACCGATAATGTAAGTTATCGACCGATAACTTACATTATCGGACGACAAGCTAATTTTGCATTAATCTTTAAAAAAATAATTTTTTTGAGATTAAAAAAGAATTGGTTTAGTACCTTCGTCAAATGTGATCTGACCGTATCAAGGTCCTTCTGTATTACGTCATTTTGTTCTGTTAATTTTAGAATCTGATCTTGTAATGACCCAACTTGCTCTTGTAGGGTCTTCTTCTCTCTCCCTAGCTGTTCAATGGTCAATGTTTGTCGTTTAAGCACTGTAAATGCACGTCTAACTTTTCATCTCTTTAACAGCCATACAGAGAGATGTGCATTCTTTTCTAAGCTTCATAACTTCTTTGGTTAGATATGGTTGCCTAACCGATTGTTCACTTATTGGCTGGGGCCTAATCTTCGGTTTGCCCTTTGGTTCCATATGTTGATGTACAACGACCTCATACTCGTCGTTTTCGTCGCTGTCATCCTTATCGTCATCATCGTCATCTAGGCTCTTCGGCTCTTTTTTGGGGACGTGTCTCATAATTTAGGACATCGTCGTATTCTTGTATATTTTCTTCATCGTGAGGCTCATCGACCTTTTCCTGCTCTCTTTTCATCTCTCTTTGCATAAAAAAGAGTTGAAGTGATCGATACTGTAACTCGTATTGTACAGTTTCAAGCTCTAAGATAACTTTAAACTTAATAAATTTTTCTCGATAAAAATTAGGATTACGGCTGAATTTTGGGTCTTCCCATTTCAAGAGCCTCGGAAATAGATCTTTCAACTGAGTAAGAGCGGTGGCGACTCCAGGAAAGTGCTCAAACACCTAAATCTGTAGGGCGATAGTGCATCCGTAGATGTTGTAATACCCATTTTCTGACTTTTTAGCCATTTCCCTTCTAATGTTCGCTTTCGATATGCACTCTACTAAATTTTTGTAAACTATCAGGCCCCACGGAAACTTGTTAAACTCTTCAAGGTTATCTACTAATGTCAAGTATTGTGTGTCCATTTCATGGTATGTGTCCGAAAGTAAGAAACAACATGATAGTTTCAAAATTTCATCGTTGGATAGATCGGCCGCACTATCAACTATTTCTTCAATACGAGATCTTTTAGCCGGCTTCTCACGAAAGAATTTGTATTGAATAGTTTCTTCCTCTGGCATGGCCACATTTTCAAACTCAGGTTCCGTTAACATGTTCAGGCTTAAAATCAATGCTATATCGGACTCTTGCAGTAGTATATTAGTGTTCCTGACCTTGAAAATATTATCTTTAACCAAAAAGCTTAAAATTGTGTCAACCAAGTCTCCAATGAACCCTAATTTCTCATAAGTCCTAAATAGATGATCGAAATTTGAATCGTCTAAAATCTTCTTCCTCTCTTCGTTGCAATGCAAGTAAAATTTTCTAACACTAATTTCAGTACATTTCCCGAAGGGCTTTACAGACTTAGTCATTTTACAATCATTTAGTGGGAACTGTAATATATATAACAACAATAAATTAACAAAATAAGTGAGGTTGAAAATATTCTGCTAACTTACCGCTAAGTTATATTATCGGCCGATAACTCAAATTAGTGGCCGCTAAGTTACATTATCGACAATAATGTAAGTTAGCGGGTGCTTTACATTAGCGAGCGATAATATAAGTTATCGTCCGACAACTTACATTATCGTCCGATAATATAACTTAGCGGCCGATAATATAAGTTAACGACCGCTAAGTTATCGGTAAGTTAGTGGGTTAGGTGAGGAACATAACAGATGATTATATGTTTTTAAATATTAAAAAAAAAAATACCTGAAAATTTTCTGTGACTATTTTTCCGCTTTGCCGCCGATATGCCGCCGCTCTCTCGATTTTTACAAAAAAGTTAAAGTTAAAATAAAGAGTAAATAATGAAAAGTAAAAGTAAAAGTTAACTTTATATTTAAAAATAAGATATTTATTTAAATAACAAGGTCGGTGCAAATATTAATAAATAACGAGGTCGTTGCTGACGTGAAAGCGGCTTGGCTTGGAGCTGGCCTGTTATGCAAGGATTGAAACTATAGGTCCGTTTCTGCAAATACACAAACTAATAGGACCGAAAGTGCAAATTTCCCATAAAAAAAATATATACATTGATTCATAATAGGACAATATTAAAACGGAGGACATGTATGCAGACAAAGTGCAAGCGTATGATGTGACATGACCGAGGTAACAAACTCAGTTTTGGTATCGGGTATCGGTCGGTGGAGGACCAATACGAATCGGTACTTTAAGAAAAAAAAATGCATCAAATAGATATGTATCAGCCGATACCGATACCTAGTTCAAGGACCGATACGTATCAGTTTGCCGAAAAACCGATACGTATCAGTATATCGGCCTATTTTTTATAGCTTGGGCATGACGCAATTGGCTACATGGGCGGTGGGGCTCAATTAATTTAGAACGGTGCAGCCATAGTCACCAAATCGGGGTTTCGCAATAATTCAACGAGGTTAAAATTCGGAAAAATCCGGCAAATCCGGAAAGTTCGGGGAATATTTGGAGGAAAAATTTGTGAGAAAAATTAAATTTTTTTTTTTTTTAATTAAAACTATAAAAAAAATTAAAATATATTAAAAAGTTTAGTATGTCACAACTTCTTTAAAAAAAATTGGGAATTATTCGGGTATAATTCGCGAAATTTTGGGATCAAGTGAATTTTTGAAAAATTAGCAAATAATTTCTGTGACTATGGGTGCAGCCAATCAAGTTGTGCCACATCAACCGCCTGCACTTTGTCTGCATCAAATTTTGTCGTCCCTTTATAATTTTCCTTCATAATATACATTGATTTCCTAAAAAAGAACAAAAGAACGAGGGAGAAAGAAAAACATATAAAAATGAGTACCCTTATTCACACCCCACGAGACTGCTTTTTCACCTCCAATAAAAAAATAAAAATAACAAAAATAAAGTCGGGGTGCGAGCTTTAAAAGAGTCTATCTTTTAATAGGTTTTTCAACACCAAAGCGAGAAAGCAGTCTCATGCAATGTGAATAACGGTACCCTATAAACATCGCTATGTACTGACCACAGCATCAATTTTTCTAAATGGATGAATCCGACGAGAGCTGAAAAGGAGAGTTCTTCACTTCTCTCTTCTACCACCAATTATAAAGTTTGTTTCCACCGCCATAGCTTGAACGAGCAACAGAGAATTTTCCCACAAGACAGATAACGGAGGTGAAACTAAGGTATCAAATATCGGCCAATACCGATATGTATCGGTTTTTCGAAAAACCAATACGTATCCATATCCAACTCGGTATTGGTATTGGGCCGTACAGACCTGTGTCGGCCGATACCTATATTTTTTTATTTTTAAATAAGCCGATACGTATCGGTCCTCCAAGGACCGATACCGATACCAATTTTGTTACCTTGGATTAAACTTAACGAGTAATAGAAAAGATACATAGAAATCATTGTAGGACATTTTTAATGGTTGCAACTTGCGAGTCCTATTTTTTATTTTATTTTTGAGGGAAAAAACGCAGTTCTTTAATTCACTGCAGAGATAATTACATCAAGTAATTGGGCCTGAACGTTTGATGTAGGTAATATTTGAAGAGATAAAACTCTTCAATTCGGATCTAATGAGATCAAAAAGAGCTTCGAGTTTCGGATTCGAAGGAAGAGCTTTTACACTTGTAATGATATTTTGAGCATCTCCCTCAAACCAGACATGACTGTATCCCAGCTCTTTTGCTAACTGAACAGCATCTGGGAATGCTGCTACCTTGCAGTGGCCTGCCCCAGTAATATTTTGGATTGACTTTGCTTTTGCTAGTAACACCTCCCCTTTGAAATTCCTAGCAATAATACTTATCCCACATTTCCTTTGTTCCTTTACCCAGGATCCATCAAAGTTAAATTTGATGGTTATCTCATAAGGTGACATCCACTTGGCATTCTCAATCAAATGGATTTTAGTTGGGTCCCGCTGATTTGCTGCTGAGAAGTCCATTGTTATCTTGTGGGCTTCTGTTACCACTTCCATAGGATCTCTTCGCTTCTCACTATGGGTAATGATGTTTCGTTCTCTCCATATAGGCCAAGCTAATTAAGGTTGCGAAGAATTCAACTAGCTCGCCATCATGGGAATCAATAAAGAACCTCACCCATTCTAAGCTCGTTAAATGGCTTTGGAGGTAAGAAAGACCACCAAGAGGAGATACAAACCAGCATCTTGCTGCACGAACACAGTCGCGGATCACCAAGAGTAGAATATTAGGTCTCAGACAATTTTGGGGTCATAACCAGGGATTTTAAAATTGATATATATTGGCTAGGTCCTAGGCCAATACGTATCGGATATGTATTGGCCAAATCGGTTGATATTAAAATATTTTTTAATTTTTAAAATATTAAAAAATATATAATATTTTTTTCCAAAGGGGCATTTTTTGGTATTTTATCCGATGCATATGAGATACATATTGTATGGGTTTATATTTTACCTCTTTGATCCGTTATTTGACCCTATATTGAATCGGGGGTGTATATTATATTGGATGGGGCCTAAAATGATACATATCGGCCAATATGTATTGGATAATGCCGATATTTAAAATCATGGTCGTAAGGCTCCACCATGTTACTCAGCAACCCACTCTATGGCTGCTTTCACTTTGGTTTTCTTTTAGTAGGTAGGAAGCTCTTCCTCATGTCACTCATTCCCAAACTCGTCCATGGCAGTTCACTCTATAGAACCTTTCACTCTAGGTTGTCCCTTCCAATCTTGAACTTGCACTACAAAAAATAAGACTATTAGCAGTAATTTTTTGAAGCAATAAACTGCCACTATTAATAAAAATATTATTAAAGGCTATTAAGACTATTAGTGACAATTTTTTACTGTCGCTAATAGTCTTATTTTTTGTAGTGTTGAGACATCATGCGGGATCTAATACCTTTTAATAAGGACCTAAAGAGTACACCAAAATGTTAGGCGTTAACAGAGCGAAAAGTTAAGCCCTTATTGAATTTGGAGTCGAAGCACACCACAATGCTATGCAGCCAACACCCACAACAGCCCTCTTCATGGCGACTTTCACTCTCACTATTTTTTGTGGCCCCAAACAACGCTTCCATCAAGTGGCCCTTATCATGACTCGAGATATGGTGTTGGCTCTAATACTATTTATTAAGGATGTAACCAATACACCAAAATGCCAAGGAGTTATTCCAACATAAAGTTAAAGCCCTTATCACTTTTGGGTCGTAGCAGCTAGAGAGAAACAAGATTGGGGTATTGAGTGGAGGGTCTCTCTCTCTCTCAATGAGATTTAAGTGATGATCTTCAATGATAAAGAGTGTTAAGTCATAATAAAAAATAAACTAATTATATCTCTCTCTCTCCAAATGTGATTAAGTGAAGTTGTAATAAAAAATAACCTAATTATAATATCATGTGCTAAAAAAATAAGGTGTTTGATCCGCACATGCTATTAAGATAGTTTTTTGTAGTAATAGAACAAATAGCGGCAATTTTTGATAGCAACATAATTAATAGCAGCAATTTTTTATTAATAACGATAATTTTTAGCTATTGCTAATAATCTTATTTTTTGTAATGACGACTTTTTTTCAACATAAGAGCAGAGAAAATAAAGTCAAATAATCTTTTTTTAATTCCTAAAAATGAAATTAAATAAAATTGTCATCAATTCATATAAATTGTGCGGGGCCATACACCAATTTTAGTGCATGGGTCATTAACTTGTTTACACGTGGCACACGCTTAAGCAACTGAAATGTATAGCCAGGCCAACCAGTAGATGGCATCCAATACACTTGGGAGCATGGCTCAAAATTTCGGCCGATTACTCAAGTTATCGGCTGAATCATTTCGGTTTCAGTCCCTCTTGAAACAATAATTTGAACCGAAATTTCGGTCCAAATATATATGAAGGGAAAATTATCGGCCGAAGTTTCAGTTCAAATTTTCGGTTTTGGTCGTGTCTGAAATTGAAAACGAAACCACTATTTGGATCCTTGCTTGGGAGGATCACATCTATATATGAGCAGACAAATCAGTGAAAAAAGTACAGTTTTAATCTTTCATTGTTTTGGCGTTCAAAAATATCCGTGCATTTTCCGGTGTAAGTACATTACCGACAACACGGTGCGGTGCCTAATATGACCCTGAAAGTTATTGTTCCAGGTGTGAAAATGCTTAGTGCAATGGTAAAAGCATTGGGCAGTCAAGCGTAAAGACGTAGATTCAAGTCCGAAGAGCAACCATTTTGGGTGTGAAAACCACAGAGGTTAGCTCATGACAATTAATTGACCTGCATTCTAGGGCCTCAAAATCCGTGAAGCTAACTCCAGTTGGGATATGGTGGACATGTGATTTTAGACTATTGTTGTGGGGGTTTGAACATGTGTTGGGTGGCACCCAGAGTTCTTCCAAACACTTCAGTAGGGTGACCTGAGAGCCTAAAATGTCTTCTTACTGAAGTGGTCAGAAGAACTCTAGGGGACACCAACCGTGCCTTCTTGGCTACATAGTGGCCAATTTTGAGCTCCCTTGGTGAAATATAGGGTACACAGTTCTCTATTTATAGTATGAATGCCACCTTTAGGTATCAAGTATTTGGACACTTTTCATGAAATTTCTCAAGGTTGTTTACTATATTCATTGAACCTGGTCATTTTATAAGGTTTCATGTGTACCAAAAGTCATTACTTTGAGTGGTCATGACTCTTTATCTCTTTACCTAGGATATTGTCTTACTTTTTTTAAAGTAATTTTATTTTAGTTTGATAATGAATGTGGTCTTAAAAATGGCTAGGTTCAATAGAAGTATCTCACTATCATTTTGTTATAAGATGATGCCGAATCCTTGGACGATCGTCGATGATGATACGACAGTGGTCCATATTCTCGTCGCCGAACTTTTCATTGTTCCCGATTGTGTCATTTTAACCGTTTCGACGGTTACGACAAAAGTGGGCCATACTCCTGTCACTAAACTATTTCAATGTTCCTGATCATGCCATCTTAGCAGTTTCAATGGCTCAGATTGGGCAATTATAGCCATTTCAACAGTTCGGATTTTTTGGGCTAACTAAAAAATAAGCTTGTTGAGACCTGGCTCGAGCAAAATTTACAATAAAGGTTGTACCTAGTGCACAAGGCTCTCACTTTCAGCGGGGTCCAGGAGAGATAGATAAGAAGCCTTACCCCCATTGTAGAGAGAATGATTCCAAGCCTCGATCTCGCGATAGGCTATCGCTTTGGCTATCGCACTAAGGTCCGACCTCTTACAATGTATGATGTTGTAAATCTTCCTTTTGTAATCATGTTAATAGCAATGACTTAAACTCAACAAGTTGTATATAATCTCATATCTACAAAACCTAACTTAAAACGTAAGGGAGAAAATCAAAGTCCTCCATTTAATACCTCTATTTCAACACTTTTTACAACTCCTTTGATGTCTATAAAATAAGGGTACCAATATTTGCACCCAATGAAGGTGAGCGCTTGGGAACACCACATAGGTTAGGTTAATAAGGAGTTGCACCCCATTACTTTTTTAAATATATCAGTGGGCATCCACCGCCTCATCTTTAAATTGCTCCTGAACATCTGTTGATGGATTTGGCATACTGTCCGTGGGTACCCTCCGACACAATTTTTGAAAAAACCAAAAAAAAATTGGTGAAAGTTCACCTAAAAAGTTTTTAAACCAATTGATAAACCCTTCATCGATTGTCAGAGAGGGTTGCAAATACCGGAGTGCGCTACTCATTTTAGTAGGATTTCCGCTCAGAGTTTCTTCAATAGTCCTTTTTTTCTAATTTTTCTTAACTTTTTTGAGGCCTGTGCCAACTTGGGTGCTCCTAACTTTTCAGCGGGTGAAAATATTAGTACCTATTAAAAAAAGAGATTAGAAGGGGTAAAGGGTATTTTGAAACCAATTTGGGCTGGGTCGGGTCAGGTTAGGTCCAGTTGGGCATAAAGCACGTGAGCTATTGAACATTCAAAATTTTAGCCTTCCCTGATATAACCTTTAAAAATAGAAGATTTTCTTTGTTTGCAATGCTCCTTATTGACATGATATGAGGAAGATATTATGACCTTGTTTGCTCTAACTTGGAGTTTGAATTGTAGTTGGACTCTAACTTGGAAGTTGACTCTAACTTGGAAGTTGAATTATAGTTTGACTCTAACTTGTGATTGCTCAGTTACTTTATATGATGCTAGTTTCTCTTATATTAGAAGTATGATTTGTATCTTCTATATAAAGGGAAAGCTTTTGGTCAAAGAACAGAGTTGACATGTAATGCTTTGAAAAATCAAGGTAGGATTTTGAAGAGAGCTTTGGTTTGAATGTTTTTTTATTTTTGTGTGATCATCAATATAATGGATTATCGCTGCTCATGAACGTAGGCATATTGTCGAACCACGTAATTATTGTCTCTTGTGTGTTTGTTTGTGCTTGATTTTCTTCTATTTTTGCGTTCTTATTTGATTGTTCATCGTGAGATCGTTGGTTAGTTTATGAGCTTCCATGCAACACTTTTAAGGTTGTGCTTGGGTTAGCTCTTATAAGAGTAGAAGCATCTCTTTGTCTGCTCTCTGTCAGAGCAGATAAATTCTGCTCAGGAATAGAGCAATTTTTATCACTTAAATAGTTTCCCGCCAGAGTAAATGAGGCGAGGAATTGTGTTGCCAAATGTAAAAGTAATTCTCTGTCGGAGCTAAAAAGTAAAAGAGCTATTTTTTACCTCAAAAGAGCTAACCCAAGCGCAGCCGTAAAAGAGCTATAAAAGAAGGTCGAGATAATTTTTTTCAATAAGTAAGCTTTGAGGTTCTATAAATTAAAAATAAGAACCTTCGCTATCAGAGCTTCGACACTGCCATCAACCTTCTACCAAAGGATAACAACCAATAAAAATTAAACAAAAGAATTCCAGATCTCATCAAGTACACTACTTTGCAAGATATTCCACTAGCCATTTTATAGAGGATGGATTTCTGTATCCTATCCAAGAAGAGAAAGAACATTGAAATGGAAGATGATAAGTGGTTTCACCTTCATTCTAACAAATAACACGTCTTTTCATTTTCCACTCTTCAAAAGGGTCCTCAATCGTAAGAAGCCTCCTATTAATTAATAACCAACCAAGCACAAAAACTATGCTTTGAGATGTAATCTTTATCCCATAAACTATGTTTTGAGATGTAATCTTTATGTCATAAAAGTTTAACCCATTCCACTTTAGATCCACTTTGTATAATAGCCTCACCTCACAAGCAGACTTAAAGGTGCATTTCTCCTTTTGAGTGAGTTTTCCAAACAATTTGATCTTCAAAGGTTCCAGAAGGGGCATCTATGATCAAGATACCCTTCTTTTGGTATGCACATAATGACAATCACTTTTGGGGATGTGGGCCATATGTAATCAATGTTTGACCGTTTAATACGTGAGTCATAATCTCAAGATCTATTATATGATAGTTGTTAGAATAGTGCCACATTGTCTATAAGCTTGGAGGTCTTGGGATATATATAATCTAGGCACTCCTCACCTTACAAGCCGGTTTTATGAGGTTGAGTTAGACTCATGAAATTTCATATGGTATGAGCAGGTATTTCTTTATTTCACGCCACCCAATTCAATTGTTCATGTGATTAGGCTTGGCTCAATTCCGCCAACACGTGTGGGGGCATGTTAGAATAGTCCTATATTATCTATGGGCTTGGAGGTCTTGGGATATATATAATATGGGCACTCCTCACCTTACAAGCTAATTTTGTGAGGTTCAGTTATGCCCATAAATTTCCACAATAGTTTGGGACTAAAAATGATTTCCATCCTCGGATTCTAAACAATCAATTTTTATAGTAAAAGCCCTTGACTACGGAGACCAAATTTTTAATTTCATATACCAAGTCCCTTTTAAAACCAGATGAACCTGAGATAAAGTTCAATTAGCTGGACTAACAATTTTTACGTCGAAGGTTTCTAAAACTAGCAGTCAACTAGGTTGGATCATGACTAACAAATTAAACCACTTAAATGGTCTCTTTCAATGGCACAGGTGGTCAAAATATCAAGTCTTTCTTTTAGATTGTATAAACTATGTGTATGCAAGTGATGACTTTTTTTACATATAGTAGTCAAGGTGATGTACGACAATAAAACGGTAGGGAAAATTTTCAAAAAAAAAATAGAGTAAAAATTGGAAAGTTAGGGACCAAAGAGAGAAGAAATCTGAGTAAGAGAAGATTATGGTAATAGAAAATTTGCGGAAATGACCAAACAATGGAAATTACGGAAACAAGAAATATATATATAAAAAATTAAAGATATATAAAACTTTAAAACATATGTAAAAATATATTTAATGAAACATTTTTTCTTTGCCATTAAAAGACATGTTATATGACAAAAGATGTAAATTGCATTTTAAACAAAAAAAAAAATGTGTTTTATACGTTGTTCGAATATAAACCGTCATTTTATATATTTGCTCAAAAGAATGCCTTGTAAATAGGGCACTTTAGAAAACAATGCCTCAAAAATAAACTTTTTAACAAAAAAAGGCCCGACTTTAAATGTTTTAGAAAAATGGTGCTTTCACAGATTTTGAAACTTCAAAAAACCGTGAAAACTCTATTTTGTTTCTCTAAAATTAATATTCTTGGCAAGCACATACATAATACGAGAGCCATTGCACAGAATTTTGAAAGGTAGACGTTTTCTTGGGAACCTATCAAGGATCAAAATTTCGGCCAAAATTATCGGTTTCGGTCCCCACCGAAACAATAATTTGGGACCGAAATTTCGGTCATTAAATGTATGGGGTTGAAATTATCAGCCGAAATTTCAGTTTCGGTCCCCTCCGAAACCGAAACGAAAACCAAAATTTTGATCATTGGAACCTATGCTACATGAAAACACTGAATAAGCAGTCATAATCTAAAAATCTTTAGTATAAGAGTGACGCCTAATATAATTTTTATCATAGGATTCATTATAGTCAAATCCTAACATTTGATTCACTTATGTTTGCATTAAATCAGACATCTTAGCAATCTCATTTAAATTCTACATTCCCTCTCCTCATCGTAGGAGTTTTCTCCCTCTCCTCTTCGTAGGAGCGTCCTGAATCCAATGTGATTCCCTTTCTCTCATATATCTCTAATCCTATCCATTTTTTACTCTCTCCCCATCTCCCCCCATCCTTATTCTCTCTTTACCTTTATGTTTCCTTCTAAAATAAATAAATAAACCCTTGCAGGAGTTTCCTGAATCCACTGTGATCCTCGTTCTTTCATCTCCCTCCAATCCACTGTGATCCTCTTTCTTTCATCTCCCTCCAATCCTACCTGCTATTTACTACCACCCAATCTCTTGCCATCCTTATCCTTCCTTTACCTCTCTGTTCCATAAAAAAGCCCAGCCCTCTCCTCTTTGTAGGAAGGATTCCTGAATCCCCTGTGTTTCACTTTCTCCTCATCCCTCTCTAATCCTATCTGTATTTTACTACTACCCAATCTCTCCCCATCCTTATGCTCCATTTACCTTCCTCCCTACCTTTTCCTATGGAAGATGTTATGAGAGACTAGACACGGAAGCTTTCCCTCATATCGGTCGTGTGGAGAGTGTCGATGTGAAGCAGGATGGAAAGAGATGGGGGAAGTTCTTGCGGATTCTCACAAATGTGGATACTACCAAGCCATTACGAAGGGGATTTCTGCTTGAACTAAAGAATGACAAACCACTTTGCATACCCTTTGAATATGAGCGCTTACCCAATTTCTGCTATCGATGTGGGATCATTGGACATGCAGAGAGAGAGAGAGTGCCCGAATCTCATTGGCACAGACCCTCAGGGACATGATCGACAGTATGGATCTTGGCTTCGGGTCACACCCAGATCCCTACCAAAATCTCGTCACGAGAGAAGTACCCCTATTCCAAAAGCAAAGATTTCAACGCCTAGCGTTGGGATGGATCAAGGGGAGTTTGATCAAGATGCAGCGAACAGGAGTGTAAGGGCATCCGGAGACCGAAATCTTGCTCGGAGCGCAGCCAAACAGCCGCAAGATGATACCATTACACTGCAAAGGGACACGTGTAAGGATGGAGTAGGTAGCAATACATATGCTTTTAAAAGGGTCCCTACAAACTCTGAATTCCCTATAAGGGAGGAGCATAATGAGCCGGACGTGAACCTGCAAATGCCAATGATTGTGGACTCTAATTCAGAAAATTTCTCAACTGCTACACCAATTTCATCGGCGCAGAAGATCGTGGGAGAGAAAGTAGAAAATATAGAAAACGTTGAAAACGCTGCCACCTCATGTCGGGGAGTCAAACATTTTTTACGAAAACGTGGGGGCAAGCAGTTAATGATTATGGAGAGAAGCTCAAAACCAAAGAAAACTGTGAATGGGGAGAAGCGATTACAGACCCATGAATCGCTCCAAAAATCACAAATGTCAGTGAAGGTTACTGATGACACAGGGGACCAGGCCACTCCAAACAAGAAACGGAAAAGATTATGTTCAGATGATCCCGAGCTTAATGAGGAAGAAACCAGGGCTGGGAAGGCAGCTAAGGAAAATGAAGATGGTGGCATAGGCCACATTGTTATATCGGCGGTGATTGCTCAGCAATCTCGCCGGACATTATGAGCCTTTGTGTTTGGAACTGTCGGGGGCTTGGGAACCCCTGGACTGTTCGAGCCCTTCGTCAACTGTTGACGAATAAAGACCCCTCCATCATCTTCTTGAGTGAAACTCTCCTTTCCTCAAAAAGGATGGATTTCTTGAAAGTTCGGTTAGGCTTCCAAAATGGAATGTTTGTGGACTGCAGAGGAAGATCGGGCGGTCTCGCACTGTTATGGAAGAAGGAAATCCATCTTGAAGTTCAATCTTGCTCCAAATCACATATTGACGCAACGATCAACAATCTGGAGGTTGGTATCAAATGGCGTTTCATGGGGATTTATGGGGAACCTGATTCCAATACACGGTTTGAAACTTGGAACCTGCTTCGATCACTGCACAGAAGGTATCAACTACCTTGGATGGTAGCCGGGGATTTCAACGAGATCCTACATCAACACGAAAAATCTGGTTCTAAGAGGCTTAGCTGGGCTCAGATGGACCGCTTCATAAAATGTCTGGACGATTGTGAGCTTCTGGACCTTGGATATTTCAGACCAAAATTCACTTGGAGCAATATCAGGGAAAGTACCGATTTCGTGCAAGAGAGATTGGACAAAGGACTCAGCAACTCTGAATGGTGCAACGTCTTCCCGAATTACAAAGTTATCAACTAGGTAATGTCCAGATCTGATCATATTGCTGTTGTTATTAACCTCAATTTTCAGCAGGTTGCACACTCTCTTGGAGCAAAAAAACCTACCAGATTTGAAGCAATGTGGATTAAGGCGGAGAGTTTTGAAGATCTAATCCAAAACAAGTGGTCCGAGCTCACCTTATCAACTGGGGAACCGGCGCAAAACTATATATCCAAGACAGATCAGTTGATGAGTTTCCTTGGCAGTTGGAACCAAGCGACGTTTGGCAACATAGATTGCAAGCTCAAAGAAAAAATGATCGAACTACAAGCTGCCCAAGTGAATAACCTCCACGGCCCATCTGGTCATTGGGCAATTAAATCGCTGAAATTTGAGATTAATGAACTACTTTCACGTTAGGAGACGATGTGGCGACAAAGATCTAGGGAGGTGTGGATGAAGGATGGGGATCGAAATACTGCATATTTCCATTCAAAGGCGTCGGCTAGGAGAAAAAGAAATCGCATAGAAGGCCTCACTGATAACCAGGGGAATTGGACAACTGACACTGAGCATGTCCAACAGATCATTCAAGATTACTATAAAGAGATTTTCTCTTCAAACATACCAGACTCAACTGTTATTGCCCTCTCAGCCATCCAACCTAAGGTGACCACATCGCTGAACGGTGAACTAACAAAAGAATTCACAATCAGTGAAGTTCGGAAGGTGCTTTCTCATATGCATCCACTCAAATCTCCCAGGCCGGATGGTATGCCAGCCCTGTTCTTTCAAAAATTCTAGAATATTATTCGTGTTGATGTGCTATCGATCGTATTGGGTTTTCTGAATGGTACTTCAGATATCACGCCTATCAACCACACACATATTGTTCTTATACCAAAAGTTAAGAAACCAAAATGCATGAAAGATTTTCGTCCTATTACCCTATCTAATGTTGTCTACAAGCTCATCACAAAGGTGTTATCTAATCGGCTAAAGATTGTGCTCCCATCCATCATTTGGCATATGAGATTGGGCACTTTCTCAAAAATAAGCGACAAGGAAAAGATGACTTTTGTGCTCTAAAACTAGATATTAGTAAGGCATATGATCGTGTGGAATGGTGTTTCCTTGAAGATTGCCTTACTAAATTCGGCTTTGACTGGAGATGGATAAATCTTATAATGAAATGTGTGTCCACAGTCTTTTATTCCTTTTTAGTTAACAGCTCCATCAACGGGATCATATAACCATCGAGAGGCCTCCGACAGGGTGACCCTTTGTCTCCCTACTTATTTATAATTTGTCCTAAAGCTTTTTCCTCTATGTGTTCTCATGCGATCTCTAACAGGAAGATTTCTGGTGTGAAAATCTGTAAAAATGCACCTCATCTCTCACACCTTCTTTTTGCAGATGATAGTCTTCTCTTTTTCAAAGCTAATATGGTGGAGGGCCGGGAGATCATCAATATTCTGCAAACATATGAAATGACATCCGGTCAAATGGTCAATCTAGCTAAATCCTCCATGTCCTTTAACGCAAATGTTCCCGCAAATTATCAATCGGAGTTGCTGAACCTATTTTCCATCAAATTTGCTAACCTGCACGAGAAGTATTTAGGACTTCCATATTTCTTGGGAAGAACAAAAAAGAGTACTTTTGGATATATAAAGGACTGAGTTTGGCGTAAACTCCAAGGCTGGCAAGATAAGCTCCTTTCTAAGGCAAAGAAAGAAATTCTAATCAAGGGGGGCAGCCTGATGAGTAGTGAAATATGATGGTATTTCACCCCTAAAGACCTACATTTAGCTACCCGATGAAAATGATTTAATATGTTTTATATAGTTTTAGTGATTTATAGGTCTGGAGATGTGTTGAGCATAAAATAACCCAAGAGTTCGAAAAATAACGTCAAATTTATACAACCTTGGATCATCTAAAACTTATCCCGAATTGTAGCTCAATTTTAACCTTTAAGACATCAGATTCATGAAATTTCTAAACTACCAAAATTGTATAGCTCGTCCTCTTCTTTCCAACGCTATAAGAATCACCTCAATCCGACTTCGAAATAAAATGTTATGACCAAAATACTGAGGCTGTATCTATTGAAGAGTTGGACCGAGTTTCACAAAAATCTGGGAAGGTCGATGCATCAAGCAACAAACTCGATCAATCGACTTTGGACCGAATCTTTATGTTTTTAAAGCTCAAAATTAGGGGAAAAAGTTAGGATTTTGAAATTTGACCCTATTTAAGGAAAAATTAGAGTTAGGGTCAAGAGATCTCTCCCTTTGGAGCCTTTTATTTTCCTTAGCATTGTTCTTTCTATTTACTAGTTTTAGGTCCTAAATTAATTTAATTTTTGTATTTGAAGAAGGATTGTACTGGGTTAGATCAAAATTTTGTGGATTTTGTTGAAGCTCTTTACGATATTTTAATGTCATTTTTAATTTCTGTCTTTATTTTATCATTTATTTCTATCATGTGGCTAGTTTCATTGGGGATGGGGATCTAATAAACCTCATCCGAGATGTTCATTCATCATAATACAAATCTATAGGTTGAGATGCGAGATTATTTTAATGACCCTGATGTTATTATCAATATGGATATAATCCGATTATAATTTGAGATCTAGGAGCTAATCATGCCCTATGATTTCAGATCTATAATGGTGATTCTAATCTAATTACTGTCTTCTTTGGATTAAGTTCTACCACTATCTGAGGTGTGAGTGTTAATCATACACTCATAGGATGTTAATCATATATCTTTGTGATCTTAGATCGATAGTGTAGACTTTGTCCCAGGAGTAAGGTCCAATTATTATCTAAGATGTGAGTGTTAATCATATACTCATGGGATGTTAATCATATATCTCTTTTATCTTAGATCGATAGTATGAAATTTACCTAGAGATTGAGTTCTGAATACTATCTGAGGTGTGAGTATTAATCATACACTCATGAGATGTTAATCATACGTCTCCTTGATCTCAGATCTGCACTTAAGAACTCATATGTGTTTTGGTCCAGTGCTTGTACATAGACATCTTTTGATAATCTCATATCTTAATCCACAGGTTTGTATTACATGAATGATAAACATACGATGAGGGGATTTGGTATCCCAATCCTTATCTTTTATTAATTATTTATATTTTATTTTACTGCTTAGTCTTTGTCTCATCTGTCAAACTCTCAGAATCATAAAATTAGTTTAAATACTGTGCTAGATCTGTAATAATTCCTTTAGTTAATTGCTATCTCCTCTTTTAAATTTTTTAATCAATCCTCGTGGGAACGATCTTGTACTCTACACCCACTAACTACATCACGATTCGTGCACTTGCAGGTACAATAAAATTTTCACAACACATCCCAAGCAATTCCAACATATGCGATGAGCTGTTTTCAACTCCCAACGGGTCTGCTTCAACAAATTACCTTGTGTATCACTCGTTTCTGGTGGGGGAATTGTCAAAAACTCCGAGGATTACATTGGGTCTCGTGGCAACAGTTAGCTAAATATAAAAGAGAAGGTGATTTAGGTTTCAAAAGTTTGGAAGTGTTCAACAAAGCTATGCTAGCATAACAGGGTTGGCGCATCATTAAAAACCCTCAATCATTGGCATCTCGAACTTTAAATGCGAGGTACTTTCATTCCTCATCTTTCATGCAATCTAAAATTGGGTATAATCCCTCTTTTACATGGCGTAGCATTTGGGGTGCGAAGGAGACTTTGGAACAAGGCCTCATCAAGCGTGTCGGTAGTGGCCAATCCATCAATATCTGGCATGATAAATAGATCCCACGGCCCTCCACTTTTCAAGTTTTCACTACAAAGGAAAACAAAAGTTTTACCTTCACCGATGAGCTCATAGAGGGGCAGCCCCAAAGATGGAAATCTACACTTATCCGAGACGAGTTTTTTATTGAAGATGCCGATGCTATTTTTCAGATTCCCCTGCCGGCACATGGGTCAACTGATACAACTGCTTGGGCTTTTACTAACAATGGGAAATTCTCGATTAAGAGTGCTTACCATGTCGCCTTGAAATCGCTTCAGCCGGTTTCATTGTCGGGAGGAACGAGTAGGAATGAATCGAAGTCCCTTTGGAGAAGGTTATGGAGGAGTAACATACTTAATAAGATAAAAATTTTTGCATGGAGGGCTTGCAAGAACATCTTACTGGTCAGGGATAACCTAGTGAGAAAAAAGGTGACTGGTGATTCGATTCATGGAGTATGCGGCCAACACCCTGAAACTATCGTTCATGCTTTAAAGGACTGCCCTTCTGCTGCAAGGCTCTGGCTCTCATCATCTCTTAGACTACGAAGTGGGATACACCTGATTAACAGTTTCTATGAATGGTACAATACTATACTAACAGAGATGGAGGAGGTTGCTGATCTCTTCTTAATGGTGGCTTGGGCTATTTGGAATTATCGAAACAAGATAGTCGATGGTGATAAAGGGGGTGATCCGGTACAACAGATTTCCTACGCTAAGGGACTACTTTATGAGTTTATAAAGGCCAACTCCAAGGATGAGAACCAACCCCAAGTCGATCCATCAAAGTGGTGCAAACCTCCTCTCGGCGTTTATAAAGTTAATGTTGATGGATCTTGGCAGCAGAACAACCAAATGGCTGGAATCGGGGTGGTAATTCGGGACCATGAAGGCTTAGTGATAGCATCAATGTGTAAGGGGTATGATAATACAACTGACGCTCTTCATCTTGAATTGCTTGCCCTTTTGAATGGAATCAAGCTGGCGAAGGATATTAGACTCCACAACATTATTGTCGAATTTGATGCTGTAAATGTTGTCAACATGGTGCACCTGGGAGATGAGGACTTATCGGCCCTCTCGATGATAGTTAAAGACATTATTTCTCTTAAGCCTTTCTACTCTATGTTCAATTGTTGTTATGTGCGCAGAGCCTCTAATTTTGTCGCTCATGCCCTTGCTAATTTGGCTAGAATTTCTTCCCACTCCCAAGTTTGGATGGAAACTGTTCCTCCCTCTATTTCTCTAGCTGTAATTGCTGATTTGAATTAATGCATTTGATTCTGTTATCAAACAAAAAAAAAAGCAATCTGATTTAAAGGATGACCTAAATATAGTGAGCACAAAAGATTTGCATAATTTCATATCTTATGATTCAACATAGTCCAAGGCCATCATTTGATTTAATCGTTGCCTGCATTAAATTATATGGTAGACATCATGAATTTATGATAGGCATCATGTTTTGTGCCAATTTTTTGGATCAACGACATTTAGACCATGGCTTTCATATGACTTAGAGGATTTTTACACGTGGCACATGTCCCAAAATACCAATGGATAACTCTATTTGCACCTATCGAATCATTGAGGGCGCCTACGCTGAAAAACCATTGACTACTTTGAATCATACGATGAAGATTGCTTTTCATCCCAATCTTCCACACAAATTGATCTAGAGACCATGGGCGTACCATCAAACTGTAAGTTTTTTATCCCTCGTGGCACGTATAAAAAAATGTGACTCAAAAACTAAGTAAAGCACATCACGCTCAAATGTGATTTTAGGGTCACCTTTTGGGATCCATCCCTTTTGGACATAAAAAGTGACCTTCTGCGTAGAAGATTGGCATGAAAATGAATCTTTGTCATTTGATTCAAAGCAGTCAATGATTTTCAGCGTAGTCGCCCTCAATAATTTGATAGGGGGAACAGAGCTACACTTAGATAGGTTCGAATTGAGCTACCATTTTAAAGGGGGGCTGCTACTAATTCCCACTATGTACTAACTATCGCTCGTTAAGTATAGTTGGATATCATTGACTTCTTTGAGTCAAATGATGGAGATTGTTTTTCATTCCAGTCTTCTGCACAATTGATATTGACATCATGAGCATATTATCAAACAGTCAATTTTTATTTCACCTGGCCAAAATAGCCATACTGTAGCTAAATTTAGCTATTATTGTAGCTTTCCTCAAAAAAAAAAAAAGTTATTACTGTAGCAAGAGGTAAAACAATAAAATATTTTTTCTCTCTATAAAGCTCTTTTTCTCTCCTTTGTTTCTCTCCCTCCTCTGTTTCTCTCTTTTTTCTTTCTCTAGGTCTAGAACAAGAACGGAAAAGCAGCAGCCAAGCGTCTAGGTTCGATTTCGAAGTTCTCCTATCAAAATGGGTTCTTATTTATTTATTTTATTTTATTTTTATTAGCAAAATGGATTCTTGAGCCATCAAAGAGAAAACCCATTGACGATTTTTTTTTTACAAATTTTGGGGCTTTAAGTTATTTGAAAATTTATAGTTGATTTTTGTTAATGAAATTTTATTCTTCCACTTTTAAATTTTGTTCTTCTAAATTATCTCTTAATTTTTGTCATGTGATTCTCTGTGTACGTAGACGATCCATATTTTAACTACAAGACGATCCATATTTGTAGTAGTTGCTCTTTTCATGTCATATTTTTTCCTAATTAAGCAAGAAGGTCCACATTTATAGGATGCTTGGTTGGCATTGTTGTTTCTTTGACTTTTTTTTTGCACAAAATTTGGGTGTGTTAAATAAGTACTCAAAATTTGCCTTATTAAAGTATATGTGTCTCATTAAAGTATGCCTTCAAGCTATTTGGTAAAAGGTCTTAAGGAAATGTAGTCTCGTTCAACATTATTTTAGTTGCGACTCACAAAAATGATAGTTTTATGGAAGTCATTTGGGTGTGTTAAACAAGTTGTTATATGCAAGGTATAAAAAATCAGCTGATAACGATACGTATCGGTTTTAGGCCAAACCGATACATATTGATCCCCGATACGTATAAGGTATTGCCGAAAATTATTGGGTGTAAACAAAATTACCCCCATTCACATTTGTTCCCAGGCGCTTTATAAATGGTCTTGCCCTTTCGTGTTTCGTCAAATATAATAAATGGGTTAGACACTTAGACTGTCAGAGACTACTGCATTGACTATTGTGTAGCCTTTTACATTGCTGAAAATCTGGAATGTCAAAGAGGAGAGAGGAGAGAGAAAGAGGAGGAAACTTCCACATTACATTGCTCGAATGTTAAAGAGGAGAGAGGATAGTGGAGAGAGAAAGAACAGAGGAGACTTTTACATTGCTGGAATGTCAGAGAGGAGAAAAGAGATAGAGAGAGATTTGAGGTACAACCTACAATTGATATTGTCACCACTCACCAGTACAATTGCTGACACATTTTTTGAAGCTAATAAAGATCTGAGCTACAGTGACATGAGCCAAACCACTCTTTAGAGTTTATATTTAAAAAATTAATGGGGGATTGGTGATATAGGCCAATATGTATCGATATCGGCCGAGTCGTATCGACCTCGGGCAAACCGATAGCCGAGACCGATACCGATTTTCATACCTTGGTTATATGAGAATTTCTATTGCAAGATTTAATTTTGACCCTTTGGTAAGACTCGGTCTCTGCAACTTGTGTTTAGAAACCTTCTTCTTCATCACTTTGAGAGGAACACTTGAGTTTCTTCAATAAATTTATTAGCTATTAAATTTCAAATTTTGTTACACTAGATCACTCATTGAATCGAATTGCAAATGGAAGAGAAAATGTCTTTCACCAATCTCTTAAATGAGGGGGTCCTACGCTGACAATGAATCAATGAGATCTCTATACCGAAATGAATGTTCGTCTGACCCTCGAGTTGAACAACAACCTAGCACAAAGAAAACACAGACTGGAAATTTCAGGCGAAAATAAGATATACTCCTGGTAGATGCGTGGGTAAATACTTCTACAAGCATTAAACAAGGAACTGAGTAATCAAAGAGTGCATATCGGTCTAGAATTTTTCTAACTACCACGCTAATAAGGCCTTTGATACTTCACGCAATCAAGTATCACTAAGTAATCATTGGCAAACAATTTAGAAGGCAGCCAATAAGATTTGTGAATGTTTTGCTCAAATTGAGTCGGTGCGTCAAAGTGGGCTGACTCAAGTAGACAAGGCAAAATTTCTATTGACTCTTGGGTTGGATTTTAAGTTTTGTGTATCTAAATTTGCATCACTTATAAAATTTATTTTGTATATTTACTTTCTACCTTTTAATTACATAGATTACTCAAACAAAAGAATTGTATAAGGCGAGAATAAAGCCTCTTTTTAGTTAGAATATTGTTGGACGATTTTGAAGGATTGCTCAAAGTGGTTGGAAGAGGAAAAATCAGGGTAGGAAATCAATTCCAACATCGTCTTCAGAGTATACTCAACTTCCGCTCAATCTAGGGGAGGACAATATCTCCACCAACAACTTTGTAGAATTGGAGAGACTTATGTGGAGGAAGGCTGCAAAAGCACGATTGACTAAACCAAGGGCACAAATGGTGTTGATGAAGACAGTTTTATGCGGTTACTAATGCAGATGAATGAAAGAGTGGGAACTATAAGGAAGGAAAAATTAGAACTTATGTGAAGAGCGGATGCTCGAGAGGAAGCAAGACTTGGAATTGAACAAAGTATATTCTGTGTCGAGGAGAATAAAATTATGTTGATGGATACAAGTGGATTGTCGGATCTCCAAAAAGAAAACATTTGTAGCCGACAAATGAAAATCATTGAAAAGTCTCAAGGATGAATAGTTTGGTCTAACTGATTTTGTCTATATTTTAATAGTTTGCCCTACGACCTTTTTGTTTGTTTAAGACAAGCACCAAGTTAACCGCACGAAGTTGTTTTGGTTTTTTGTATAAGACAATTAGAGAGCTTCATATCCTAATGCATGCTTTGCTAGTTATTTCATTGTATGATTGAAGTCTATGAGGTGGTAAGTTATCATTTTTTTTATTTTTTATAACCTGGGTATCCGGGCCTCTTAGAGCACCCGTTTAATCCCAGGGGCACATGCACAATCCAAATTCAGCACATGTCGGGTCAACACAGAATATAAATCCCTAGGATGGCCTCAAGTGGGAGAGGGGATTCAAACTCATGTCTCATGCTTTTGGAAGTAGGTACCTAGCCAGCTCACCTAACCCCTTAAGGTTTTGGTAAGGTATCCTTTGATAGCCGTTATCTTCTGAAAATAATATACCTCAATTGTTTGAAAAAAAAATTAGTAGGAAAATGAACATTAAAGTAAAATAATGTTATAGAAACATTAAACGTCAAACATTGAACATTAAGCTTTAAAAAATAGAAAGAAACGAATATAACAATTGCAGCATATTATTTCATCAGTTTTGGCCATGTAGTTACCATAGGTGCTCGATGAGGACGAATTGCAGCTGAGAATGAGTTTCACTATCTCGAATGTTCAAATGCTTTTGAATAAATTTCGTTAATTCAACAATGCGCATACATGAAATTTCTACATTGGGAGTGTCATCGACTTGTTCATAGTCAAAGTCACGGTTTAGAATTTCGGTCCCCACCGAAACAAAAACATATAAATTCGGCAAATTTTAGTCCCTAGTGTAGTTTTCGGTCGAAATTCAAAATTTCGGTTTCGATCCAGCCCGAAATCGAAACAAAATTCAAAATTTTGATTCGTGGTCAATGTCAACGACATCATCATTATTTCGCCCGTCTTCGATGATCATGTTATGTAATATTACGCATGTTTTTGTAATCAATTTTAGTGTTTAACGATTTTATCCACGTGCAGGTTCACGAACTATTGCAAAACGTGCTTGAAGCATGCTGAATGCACGATCAACATCCTTTTTTGTTGACTTCTAGCAAAATATTTTACCTTCCTTTCTTGTGGACGAGAAATTATCTTCGCGAAGGTCAACGACCGTGGGTATTTACCGTCAGCGAGATAGCATCCTACTGTGTAGTCATGATAATTTATTGAGTAATTGGTTGGAGGGGCACACCCTTCAGTTATAGAAAATACAAAAGATCTTTCTAAAACATTAATGTCATTGTGTGAATTGGGAAGCCTAAAAAAGGCATGTCATATTCATCGATCATATGAAACTACTGCTTCCAAAATAATCGTTGGTTCATGGAAATGACCAAAAAATTATCCCTTTCACCCAGCTGGGCAATTTTTCCACTTCCAATGCATACAATCAATGCTTCCTAGCATCCCTGAAAAGCCACGTTGTTCACAAACTTCCAAGAATTTAGCGACGTCATTGTTATTTGATGACCTTAAGCACTTGTTTGAAAAAATTGTAACCACTGCTATAACAAAATGTTTCAGGGACTAAATTGTGATAGATTCTCCAATCCTCACATACTTGTCCATGCAGTCAGACGCTGCTCCATAAGCTAGCATTCTAAGTATGATGGTCATCTTTTTGAAGGGAAGATAAGCCAATATTTTCAACACAATTTTTTTTGGAGGTAAAGTGTGGATCATAAGCTTCTACCGTTGATTGAATATGAAGAAAAAGAGAGTGGTTCATCCAAAATCGCTTTCAAAATAATTTCGAAGGATATACTAGTGAATCAACAAAATAATCTTAAAAAGCCTCTGGTGGCCTTACATGGTATAACGATCGATGAGTGCCTTTGAATAAAACCATGACATAATATGCTCCCTTCCTCTCCATGAAAAAGTTCATGTATCTTAACAATTGCGATAATTAATACCAACTCATTATCAGAGTCAGAATCTTCAACTAACAATTGATATACAAACTTCTTAGACATTTGAGCGAAAGCGAAAAATGAATGATATAGAGAATTACTGTATGAAGTTGTGAAAAAGAGATAATATTTTATTGTATGGAACACTAGAACATATTGACATATTTATAATCGACCAATATAATTTCTATTAAAAGCATGTGACAATTTGAAAATATGACCGTTAGAAAAATATAGCCGTTATATAATAAGATTACGCAAAAAATAACCGTTGACCAATTTTAACCGTTGAAAAATACGACCGTCGTAGAAATGTGACCATTAGAAAAAGATAGCCCTTGGAACAGATGTGGGTTGATGAAATATAATCGTTAAAAAATACGACCGTTGTGAAGATGTGGGTGTTGAAAAAATATAATTATTAGAAAATTCAACCATTGATCAATTTTAATCATTAAAAAATTTGACCATTGGAGAATTATAGTAGTTGAAAAATATAGTTGTCAGAAAATTTGAATTTTTAAAAGTTGAGTATGGGTAGTAGTAAAATATAATAAAATAAGAATAAAAAATAATACTTTAATAAAATGAGTAGCTAAAATAGAGTGTCTGCTATAGTAATTTTTAGTGCACCAATAGCACTTTTAGTGTTTAGCCATCCAAATTTAGCTCTCTTTCACGGAGATGCTCTAATAAACCTTATACAATGATAGATATTTAGATCACGTACTCCAAATCCAATTCAAATTATGACTTTTAAATCAGACCGCGTAGATAGTGTTTTGACATGACACATCAAAGTTCCAAGTCATTTTTAAACCTTTAAATCCACTCACCAAATCTTTGAGTTTACCCACGTTGAAGCACATTGACTGCATTGAATCAGACGATTGAAATTGTTTATCGTTCCAATCTTTCACACGATGGATCTTGAGATTATGGGCATACCATGAGATGGTCATTTTCTTATTTCACGTTATACACACTTAGAAAAAGTGACCTTAAAATCAATTTTAAGTTTTCATGTGATGTTAAGGCTACTTTTTTGAAATGTGTGCCATTTGAGATAAAACACACTGATCGTATGATGATACACTCATTGATAGAAAGATCTATTGTATGCAAGATTGGGAGGATAAATTAGATTCGGTGGGTGGAATTAAAGGTACTCTTTTTAAAATTGTGTGCGTCAGCCCACTTTTTGCGTGCCAGTAATAGCTCCGATATAAAAGCCGCCAGGGCCCGTCTGCTCCCGCTCTCCGACGTCGCTCCCAAAGCTTCCTCCAAATCGATGGAGCCATCTTCTTCTTCTGGTTTCGTCTACGAAACCCTAGCTCCCATCTCCACCGTGGCCGAGTCGTCTGTCTCGGATCCCTGCAACTCCTACGCGGTCTTCAGAACTCAGTTATCTTCTGCTCCATCGGCTGCAGACTTAGAAATCGCTGCGACCGACTACTTCGCTCTCGACTCGGCGGATCCCTCGAGACCTCAAACACCTCCCCCAATCGACACTGAATCGGCGGCCCCGGTGCAGCAGCATCAGACGCCAGAGCTCGCCTGGTTCCGATCGACCGGCCGCTTTAAAAGCCCCATGCTTCAGCTACACAAAGGTGAACCCTAGATCTTTTTTCATTTTCAAATTAGGGTTCTTGCAAATGATACTGTTATTTTTCGCATTAGAAATCGTCTGCTTATTGGATGTCAATTAGACGTTGGTTGTTTGCGTAGTTACCAAGTTTGGAAAAAATCAGCAAATTCGGCTAACTTGGGAAAAAAATTGGAGAAAGTAAGAAATATTAAAAATTTATTTTTAGTGGCACTGATTGTAAATTGAAAAAAATCCTGTTTTATTGAAAAAGTCGTGATTAAAACGCAAACATCGTGTTTTATTGGAAAAACCTTTTTTTTTTTTTTTGAAAAACTGGAGTATATATATGCATATACATATAATTGTGTTGCCAACGTTTTATGAATAAAACTCTGTTAGGTAGATAATGCGATTTTAGAAACACAGTAACACTGATTGTTGGTTGTTTGCATAGTTACCAAGTTTGGAAAATATTGAAAAAACCAGCAAATTCGACTATGGTGGGGAAAAATGATGAAAGTGTAAAAATATAATTTTTTTTTAAAAACACTGGTAGTAAATTGGAAAAATCTCGTTTTTACTGAAAAATCGCAATTAAAACGCAAAAATCGTGTTTTAGTGAAACAATCCTCCTCCCCCTTTATTTTTATTGAATTTTTTTGATTTAATTGCATTGCCAACTTTTTATGAATAAAACACTATTTGTTTTAAAAAAGGCGAATTTGGTAAATACCGATTGTTGGTTGTTTGCATGATTATCAGTCTGGAAAAAACTGAAAAAAATCAGCGAATTCGGCTAAGTTGGGAAAAATGATTTAAGTATAAAAATATTCTTTTTTATTGATTAAAGTGTCTTTAGCATTTCCGCATTATTGATGGTTTACAATTGTTGACAATCTTACACTTCCAACATTTAGGTGTTTAGATTAAGGGCTACACATTTATGAAAATAATTGCTATAGTCTGAACATCGGTTACTTTTATGTTGGAATATCAACTGTTGCTAATGAATGGACTCTGATAATGTATGAAAGGAATAAAGAAAAATATTTACAGCTCGTATTTTAGTAGAACTTTTAAGTAAGCATGTATATGCAATACGCTCCTTAAGTGGACATAGTTAATCTCACGGGTTTCTTTGGCTATGGGATTTCGGGTCATGACGTTAAATGTTAAGGAAAAATTAGTAATGAAGCAAAAGATCGATAACCTTCTACTTCCCTACTATTCCCAAGCAGAACAAAAGCTTCAATTTTGCTACTTCTGTGAGCAGGAGTGTTTTGGTTGCAATGGGCGCTCCTACCCCCATGAACAAATTTAGACTGTCTCTCTCATAGTTTTCTGGAAACGCGTTCGGAATTGCAAACTACATAGACCAAACTGACCATGAATCTGATAACTATGAGTACAGTCAGGTTTTCTTCTTTTCCCCCTTTGGATTAAATCAGGCATTGGAATTTAATTTCCCATTTCCTCTCTTCTTCTCTTTGTTATCTATGAGCAGTGATTCTATCGTTACCTGTCAAGTGTCATAAAAGAAAATGATGCATGATCATTGAATTATAAGAATGAAGTGAAGTGCATGATTTGTCTATGCTTTTATTTTTTAATAATTTCTTATATAATTGTCCTTTTTATGGTTGCTAATTCTCAAGATTGTAGCATTGAGGTCAGACTGTCAGAGCTTCAAATCCCATGCTTACCTGTTGGAAAAAAGTATTTCATATGCCCTAGGAATTCTTCTTCTGTGTGTAGGTTTTGGCAACCTAGAATTAAAGCCATTGTGGTAGTTGTGAAACAAAGCATGCCCTCCGTTGTTTTTTTAACCATCTGGTCACTTGTTTTAACTGGATTCTGTTACCGTAACAGAGTAGGTTGGTTAACTCATGGTATAATTTGCATCACAGAGATAGTGGACTTCTGTAACTTTGTCTCTCCGACTCCTGAGGAACAAGCAGCACGCGCTATGGCAGTACAATGTGTGTTCGATGTTATCAAATATATATGGCCACATTCTAAAGTATGCAGAGTTGCTATTTTGTGCTGTTAATAATGCTCTGTTTATTTGCTGTCTTTGAATTTAGTCATATGTGATGTGTCAATTTACTTAATATGAACATTCCTTGTTGTTTAGCCAGAAGTGTTTGGATCATTTAAGACGGGCCTCTATTTACCGACAAGTGATATTGATGTAAGTAAATTAGTCCTTGTTAGTGTTCTATAAGATCCAAGCTACTTCCATCAGATGTTTTTAAAATGTTAAATCCCCCCATTTCTTCCTTTGATTCCGTTGAATTCAATGCTGATTCAAATAATCTTTTGTAATTTTTCATGTCATTAAGTTTACTAATTCTGCAGCTGCATATTAATTTTGAACATTTGGTTGTGACCTGAATTTTTTGTTGGAATTACTTTCATGTAATTATGTAACCACTAGATCATCTATCTCGCCCACCATGGAAATCTATCTCCAAGTTCAGAATAATTGGTCATATGCTTAGTAATTTAGAAGACAAACATCTATTGTATGTTCTAAGGGAGGAAAATTCTAGGGCTGACTTTTTAGCCAACAAAGGCAAGCATTTTCATCTAGCTGATATAAGGGTCAACGATATCTAGCTGCTAGAGAGATGACATGAACCGTGCTGAGGTTCATGACAAAGGAAAATGTCGTTGTGAGATCCAGTCTGGGCATCTGAGTAGATCTTTAGGTCACAACATGAGCTTTATAACATTCAACAGTTCCATCCTCTTTGTATTTTGTAAGCAGCCATATATAACCAACTGGATGTTTGTCAGGAGGGAGATGAACATGCTCACATGTTTGATTTTCCCCAAGAGTCTTCATTTTTCATGCATAGAAGCCGACCAGTATGGATGCTGAAGAGTCTCATTGACAAAGCAAGGAATAGAAGCAATAGAAGCTTTAGCCGAAGATGCACAATATGCAGGAGATAAAGCCTGATAGGAAAAAAACTGGTCAATAGAAGGAGCAGTGGACACAACTCCTTAGACCTCTATGAAGGGAAATAGGTAAGGAAAGGTCATCAACAACATGAAAGGGACAATCAACAATAGGAAAAGCTAAAGGGAAGCTGATGCAATAATACCTAAGGGACCTGAGCTTAACTGGTCTGGTGGCACAAGAGTTTTAGTGGGAGGCACAAATTTTCTTCAATGTTGGTAGGTCTACTTAAGAGGAAGACGACCACATGTAGACTATGGCGGAGCTGGAGTAGAACCTGCAGAAGAAGTGAGATGAAGAAGAAAAACAACAGGTGGTTCCTTTTGAGCAAAGGATGGCGGAGTTGGCTGCATATGTGAAGTATTACAGAAATATGGGACATTGTCAAAGAACGCAATAACATCACTAGAAACAAATATCCTCCGAGACTTGGGATCATAACACTTATATCCTTTAAATAAAGCAGAATATCCAAGAAAAAACACAAAAATGACTTTGTCATCAAGTTTACATTTTGAGGACAAAGGTGATGAGGACATCTCACAGTACAAGGTGGATGAAAAGTACAAAGAGAAAGCAGAGGAGAAAGAAGAAAAGGAAGCAAAGTTCGTCAACATATGACAGACGTTTGTGGTATTCAGACGGACATCGTGATTTTTGATGGTTTATGTTTTGTGCATGTCGTAGACGGTGAACGTCCGTGAACAAAGGACGGACATCCGTGATTACAAGACGGACGCCCGTGAGTTGCGTCTGCAAGTTGGCGGTTTTAGTTATTTTCTTATTTCAAATTTATTTTAGTTAAAGTTTTCTTAGCCTATATAATGACATGTAAAAATATTATTTAGGAGTTGATGATTAATGAAATTGAGAGTTACTTTGTGCAAACCTTAGAGAACTTGTGAAGAGTTTTCACCCGAAAGAACGAATCTTTCAAAATTTGAGGAGCGAATCTTCGTTTTATCGTGCGCTTGGTGCGAAGCCGACGTACATCCTTGGTGTGAAGCCTCGGAATCCTTGGAGTCCTATCTTTCTATTTTGTCTTTTTAATTATTGTCAGGTAAATATTTTCCTTATTTCCTTTGATAAAATTCAAAAACCCAAAATTCCTAGTTAATTAGTTGCTGCAACTTTGTTCACACCTTATTAATTGATATATTTCAAATTTCCCTTTGATTGAATTAACCCTTCAAACCTTTAATTCTTTAAATCCTAGAGGAGTTACGAGACGATACTGTAGTTGTCACTTGGTGCCCTATACTAGAACGAAAATCGAGTTCCTTCATCGAAGCCCTTTTCTTAGATTGGGAAATTTCAATGCATGTGATCGCTAGAATTGATTCAACCTAATTGTTTTAATTAAATTTGTTAACTATTTTATGTGGTTGGAAAGTTTTGAATATTTCCACTATTCAATTTAATCAAAAATTAATCTCAAATCCGCATAATTAGGGTTTTAGTGTTTACCCTGCATCAAACTGGTATCAGAGCACATTTCTAGTTTAAGATTGTCAGTATCCATACTAAGTTAGGTTTCAATTGCATATGGGAGTGTTAGTGTTTTCTTTTACCTTGAGTGTCACAATGGATCCAGAAAAATTAGATGTTTAACACCCAGATGACTGCTATACAAACCCAATTGCAAAACCAACAAGCCAAACAGGTTGATTTAGCATCACAACTTCAAGAGTTGTCTAGATCTACTCACGGTGAACATCATAGGGTTAATTTCGAAGAGAGGAGGGATCCTCCTCAGTGTGAAAATCATCCCAACCCGAATGACAGAGTTATAAAGGAAGTTAAAGTTGTCGCCTCCACTTTCGAAGGAAAGATGCTCCACTTTCGAAGAAAAGATGGACCCAAAAATCTATATAGATTGGGTAGCCTCCATGGATCATTATTTCGATTGGTATGATATGTTGGATGAGCGAAAAGTGCGGTTTGCCTAAATGAAACTCTGTGGGACACGCCACACTTTATTGGATAAGTGTGGAACGACGTCGAGAAACTCTTGAACGCGAACCCATCGCCACATGGGCTAACATGAAAGAGAAACTTCATGATAAATATGTTCTCCTTTCTTACATCCAACGACTCATGGATCAATGTCATGGTTTGATACAGAGAAACATATTTGTTGATGATTATATTAACAACTTTGGGGAGTACTTATATCGGGCTAAAACTTATGAGAGTTCATTCGTCACCTTATCTAGGTTTCGCACTGGTCTACGTCCTGAGTTACGAAAAGAACTCATCCCTCATCCTGTTGAAGATTTAGAAGAATGTTATGCTAGAGTGTGAGAGTTGGAAAAGTATTTCGACGCTTTAACTAGTTGGCGATCTAGTTCCTCCAATCTCGATTTTCGTTCTAGTCTTACTGAAAATATGAATAATACCTATAGTCAATCCTTAAAACCCGTGAATCCTCATGTTGACATGGGTAAAGGAAAATTGATCGAGAATTCTAAGCATGCACCACAATAGTGTTATAAGTGCCAAGGCTTTGGTCACTTTGCTTCTCAATGTCTTAGTAAATCCCAAACCTTGATTATTTAGGAGGATAACGAGAAAGAGGACAATGTGTTAGGAGTAGAAGTTTATGAACCACCTACCGAGATACCAAGTGATGAGGAGGATGACATTCCTTTGAAAACAGTAGGTTGTGTTAGGAAGGTTTCTATTCCCGAAGAAAGTGTTAGTAGTGAATCCGTACCGTATGCGTCGTTAGAGTTGGTAGGAGTATGTCATCATTCTAACTTGTATGAGATTAACGTTCAAAATTTATTGAACAATGAAAATACACATAATTTTACTAACAAATTGAATTTGTTTAATGAATTTAATAATGACAATTTTGTGCTGATTCATGATAGTCCCGAGCATGTGGGACCTTTTCTGATCTTGAAAAGAGGTAATGATGGAGGTCTAGATTTTCCTCTAGACAAAGGTAATCATCCGATAGTTGCGGTGGAGGATCTTACATCTATTCTAGATCTAGCAACTCTCCTTTGACACATTCCTTGTTGCCCAAACAATCAAACTGAACTCATTTGACCAATTCATAACCCGTACCCTACATGTGCAATATGAGAGAAGGTTGAATGAGGAGGTTATAGAGTTTTCAAACTTCACTATCAATGCATGCAAGTATCATGAGTATCTCACAGCGTGAAAAGGCAAGCCGAGAATTGAGCCTCTGAAGTGTGCCATACGTGGGTTCTACAACTCATCGGAGATGAGTTTCTCCCACCCAGGGAGAATTGATGGGGACATCTCATAGTACAAGGCGGATGGAAAGTGCAAAGAGAAAACAAGGGAAAAAGAAGAAAAGGAACAAAGTTCGTCAACATATGACGGAAGTTCGTGGCTTTAGAACAGATACCCGTTGTATTCGGACGGACATCCGTGATTTTAGATGGTTTCTATTTTGTGCATGTCGTAGACGATGAACGCCTGTGAACAGAGGATGGACATGCGTGATTACAGGATGGACGTCCGTGAGTTGCATTAGCAAGTTGGCGGTTTTAGTTATTTTCTTATTTCAAATTTATTTTAGTTAAAATTTTCTTACCCTATATAATGACATGTAAAAACATTATTTAGGAGTTGATGATTAATGAAATTGAGAGTTGCTTTGTGCAAACCTTAGAGAACTTGAGAAGAGTTTTCACCCGAAAGAGCGAATCTTTCAAAACTCGAGGAGTGAATCTTCGTTTTATTATGTGCTTGGTGCGAAACCGACGTACATCCTTGGTGTGAAGCCTCTGAATCCTTGGTGTGAAGTCTCTGAATCCTTATCTTTCTATTTTGTCTTTTTAATTATTGTTAGGTAATTATTTTCCTTTGATAAAATTTAAAAACCCAAAATCCCTAGTTAATTAGTTGCTGGAACTTTGTTCACACCTTATTAATTGATATATTTTGATTTTCCCCTTTAATTGAATTAGCTCTTCGTGCCTTTAATTCTTCAAATCCTAGAAGAGTCAAGAGACGATACCGCAATTGTCGCTTGGTGCCTTAAACTAGAATGAAAATTGAGTTCCCTCATCAGAGCCGTTTTTCTAGATTGGGAAATTTCAATGCATGTGATCGCTAGAATGGATTCAACCTAATTGTTTTAATTAAATTTGTTAAACTATATTATGTGGTTTGAAAGTTTTGAATATTTTCGCTATTCAATTTAATATGAAATTATTCCCAAATCTGCAGAATTAGGGTTTTAACGTTTACCCTGCATCAAAAGGTCATGGACAAAACAAGTGCACCCAAAGGCTTTGGGTGCATCTCAAATAACATAGTATTGACCTAAGGAGATGTAAAGAAGTTTGACCTTTCAAAATTCGACTTGGAGTACGATTAATCAAATGATTGCAATAAATAAAGCAATAAGCCAATAAGATTGGGGAACATGCATTCCTCATAGAAGATATCACATAACATCATAAGATGCCTGTTCTTACGCTTCCGAACACCATTTTGTTGTGGAGTGTAAGGACAAGAAGTTGATGTATGATGCCCATCTTCTCAAGATACGATTTGAAAGCAATAGAAGTGTCCACCATTATTAGAGTAAAAAGCTTTAGTAGTCTTACTAAACTAATTTTGGACCATACTAGCAAAACTGATAAAAGTGGTAAATACATCCTCCCGAGTGTTGAGGAGATATACCCAAATACAATCTGGTGATTTTCAATAAAGGTAACATAATATCGAGATCCATCAAAAAGCGTGAGAGGGAAAGGTCACCAAATATCACAATGATCAAGATCAAACAGGCTATCACTACGATGCATGTGCGGAGGAAAGGCAGTTCGAGTATGCTTTGAAAGTTCACAAGTTTGACATTGAAACTTTAGAGTATCACATGCATTTGGCTGATGCAAATAACAAGCGCAAATGCCTGAAGGTTAGCATGTTCAAGACCAGCGTGCCACTAACCCAGAGTATTTCTGGTAAATTTACCATGACTGGATGGAGGTAAAACGGGTGAACTTGAAGCAACGGCAACACTCCTAACATTGCCGAAGTAGTGGAGACCATCTGTTTTATATCCCGTGCCAATGACCCTTTTGGAACTTAGGTCCTGAAAACTACAGTCAAAAGGAAAAAAAGGTTCTGGAGCAATTCTGAGATTTAGCTAAACGATGTGCATATAATAGGTTACATGAAGACGAGGAACATAAATCACACCAGTATGAATGGGGCTGACAGAAATGTGAACAGTACCCATACTGGAAACATGAGTGTAGGAGCCATCGACCAATTGTACCGGCCGCGATGAAGTGGTTGCACAGTGGAACAAGATAGTGAGGCTCACCAATCATATATCCATGGCACCATAAAGACAGATGTGTAGAGATTTCTTGCCTCTCCAGCCACTGTGCAATCACTGGAGGGGAATAAATGGCAGGGTAGGCAGATGTTGCAGTGGCACATGAGTGCCCAGTATTAATGCAGGCTGAGAGGCAAGAAGTCTTCCCCTGAGACTTAACAGTAGGCTCAACGTTTGCAGAGAACACAGATCTACCATACAATTAGAATCCATCTCCAATATGATAACAAGAGAGCCAGCGATCACTAAGTTGAAGTCTAACACAACTCTGTGGGACACTCATCCACAAGTATCAATCAACATGGGAAATACCTCCATATTAGTGATTCAATAACCAAAAAGCCAAGGAAAACATATAGTATGAAAAACTTCTACTCAGGTCTTATGAAGCCAAAAAAACAGATGTGTAGAGGTTTCACAACATGGGAAATATCTCCATATTAGGGACTCAACCACCAAAAAGCCAAGGGCAGTATATAGTAGGAAAAAACTTCTACTCAAGCCATATCCAGCCAAAAAGACAGATGTGTAGAGATTTCACAACACAAATCACTCAAAGTCACCATAAATCATAAACAACATCCCATTGGAGCCCTAGCAAACAAGTCAACAGTTCTTCTAGGATCCAACACCATCAAATTCGATCCATCACAGTACCACTAAACAACAAAAAAGGCAATGGTACAGCCCTATGGCAACTTTCTACCGAAGAGGCAAGAAAAGAAGAAAAAGGGAAACAAATGAGAGAATTATTTAATGGTGGCTCCGATTAAGCTAAGATATTGCAGTTTGATTCAGCACATCAAACCGATACAATTTCTCCAAAATTATTCCCTGAATGGCTGCCAATCAACAGAAATGCCTCACAAACTGTGAAACCTCTGTTTCATGTGAACTAAAGATATGTGAGTGTAACACTCATTAATCCTTTCTTAAAAACTACACATGGGGAAGATGGAGATAAATCTGGTTCAAACCAATACCCATCACACCCCAGATTCATTCAAGAAAATCGTGAATCTGCAGAAAATCGAGAATCATTAAGATTTTAGGGTAATCAGTATAATAATAAATGTTCACCTTGCAAACTACACATGGAAAAGATGCACAAAGTGATTTCAGTTCAGAAGATACCCGTTAAACAACAGAACGCAAAAAGTTACATGACTGAAATTCCTAAAAACCTGTGAAGCAGATCTGTCGATAAAATCCTCAAAAAATCACTGTTACAGCCTTCCAATGCTAAAACACCCTCTACAAAAGTTGTGCTCGAAAATTTGATTCTGATGATATAGGTTCCGTCATGATCTGGGGTCAAAATTTGACCTTCCTGATGTCAGCATGACATCATGCTGATGTTAGATTTTTTGTATATCAGAATGCTTTGCTCTGATAACAACTAGATTTTTTGTATATGATTAGGGTTGAAATTCAAGGTTTAGGGTTAGGTTGAGAGAGGAGGGAGGGAGAAAAATGAACTAGTTACCGTTGGAGTCCCCACTAGCCTTTATATTAATACCGAAAGACCACAATACCCATACATCACACACACCCGCAATTATGTCCAACACCACACTATGATATACATGCGCACACATAGATCCCAATATGCTTATGCTTTTTATTGTTTCTTTGTAATGTTCCTTTTGTGATTGTTGATTTGTGATATATATGGATTTTGGATTATATGATGCACCTATTTAAAAAAAAATTGATTTGGTCGGGAACCAAACAAGCGCAAGCATTCCTTCCTTCACTCAGTGAAACAAATAGGCGAAAAATGAAAAATCGCTCGATTGGTTCGCAAAGCAAACAAAACAAACCACATATTGGTTAAAAATATCATGTTTAATTTTAAAAAGGTCAATATATGTTTTTGTATTTTTTACGTAATTTTATTAATTTATCAATAACATAAATTATTTCTGCAACTGAAATGCCGCCCACCGAAATATTGCTGAAACTGAAACTTTGTTACTAATCAATTAGCATATGCAGTTGCTTCTGCAGGGTTCATTTCCCCTCGTTTACAAGGCTGAGGCAAAATTACCAGTTAACTTACAAAGATTTAGAATCATAGTGCACTCTTGCACCTAAAGTCAAGTGTAGATCATTGCCTATCCCAGAAAAAAAATGACCAATCTTGCCCAACCCTAGTTTTTCAACAACCACCATTTTTTGTCAATAATGGAAATGCTATAAGAAAATAGAAGTAAAACAGGTATCATGCCTAAGCAAAGATTTTAGGCATGTTATAGAAAAAGCAAAAACAGAGCAATTACAAAAAGACATCTGCAAGCCCACACAATAAGCTCCTACACAAGTAGGATTTTGTCAATGGAGAACACACCAAAATAATCTTTATTTTTATTTTTAAAATTTCAGCCAGTTAAAAAGAATTTATGTTGCCAATGCTAGATCTATTTTTATTTTGATTCTATAGAGATAAAATTGTGTTATTATTTATATATAGAGACTCCCACACATACTTTTTCTTGTCAATTTATATGACTTAACCATTTTCCGTTTGAAATGGACCTTTTGATTTTGTAACTCCTAATTTATCCATTTTAATATCATGGTAAAAAAGTACGAGAATGTGTATTTTTCACCCAAACTGATTAAGATTGTTCTTGCGATTGCACTTGTTGATTTATTTATTTATTTTTTAAAATTTATTCGATGTTCTAAATCCAAAGGTTTGTTTTATCAAGCTAAAGATCTTGTGTTGTGTTTAGTATAATCAGGAGTGACATTTGATAATGGATCTGCCTATTACAAATTTAAACAATTGTAGGTTGTGATTTTGGATTCAAAGGTCAAAACTCCACAAATTGGTTTGCATGCTCTTTCGAAGGCATTATCACAGAGAAACATAGCAAAAAAAATACAGGTTAAGCACTTCCATTGATGACTGGTAATTTTCAAGGCATGCAAATCTCTCATTTACTGCAATATTTGTTCTCTTTTCAGGTCATCGCGAAGGCTCGAGTGCCAATTATTAAGTTTGTGGAAAAAAAAAGTGAAGTTTCTTTTGATATAAGGTTTGCATTTTATCTTTGTTTTTGTGAAAATGTAGATGTTCTAGTTATACTATTTTTGATATTATTGTTTTTCAATACTTTGATATGACAACAGCTGTTTCTGGCTTCATATTACTAATGATAAAAAGCAGTCGAGAAAAACCAGAGCTCATGTAGGAGAGTGAGTTTTCAAGGTCGAGAATTAGTTGATGGTAAAATGATAATTCCTTGATTTTCCCTCTCTTGGTATAATACGTGTTTTTTTTCCACGACATACTAAACACGTATAATACCCGTATTTTTGAATAAAACACGTATTTCGCGTATTAAACACATTTTCTGCATATTAAACGTTTTTTTTTTTTTTTTTTTTCATATTTGACAGTATTTAAAAAAAAAACTGTTTAAAAACTTTTTATTATTATAAAAAATCTAATATTATCTCGTTTCTGCCCACTTTTTCCGTTTTTTTCGTCTTTCGTATTTTGCCCTTTTTTACCTTTTGATTTTCCCGTATTTTCCCCTTTTTTCGGACTTTCTCGCACACCGTATTAAACCTGTACCCGTATTTTGTCACATTGCTAATCTATGAATTTTGTTGGATGAATTTTAGAAGGCTGCGGAGTTCTATTGTGAGTCCCTTCCATGCTGGATATGCTGGTTGAAGACATGGGGGTTATTTAAATTTTTTTGTTGATTTTCTAATTTCACCCAATATCAGGTTTCCATTCTGCAACAGGCAAGGATATAACATTCACAAATAGACAAGCAGTATGATTCCTGATATGAAGCAAGTCAAATATAATTCCTATAAAAATTCATAAACAATGTATTCCTTTCCATGGAATAGCAATTGGGATTCCAGCTAAATGGGTAAGGGTTGCTTGGTACCAAGGACCAGGTAACTTACCTGATTCACTTTAGTTAGCTGCCACGTGGCATCCAATCACATGATCGAGTGCCACGTAAAGGATCGGCTATATATTGTTAAAAAATAATCATAATGAAATATATAAATTTGTACGGTCAAGGGTGTCAACCATGTGGAAAATGAATGGTAAAACTAAATGTGGTTTTACCATTCATTTTCCGTGTAGTTGAGTGTGTTGACTGCACGAATTTATATGACTTATTTTAATTTGTTTTTTCATAATAGAGTTATGATCATCGAGCCGGTCCTTTACATGGCACCCGATCATGTAATTAGGTGCCACGTGGCAACAAGCTAATGCGGGACCAGCTAAGTTACCTGGTCGTTGGTACCAGTCTACCTTTACCCATATTCATGTTATCCCTTCTTTAAGGGCCATTCATGATTGTAAACCTGATTGGGACATCAAGATCGAGGGCGTTGGATTTGGGCTGCACGGATTTTCCAACATCCGAAGAAACGGAAAAGGAGCCAGAATTGAAGAACTAAGAAGAAATTGAAGATTTGGGGCGTGTTTTAGTTTATCGATCGATCCCAGATACTCGATCGCTCGATTAAGGACAATGACTTCTGAACTTTTGGCGAACTTATTCTTCTTAGTCGATCAATCGAATCCAAACTTTTGATCGATCGATTGTGGATAGAAACTTCGAGCGATTTATAAATTTATATTTAACGCGTAAGTCAAGTCCGCCAAAAGACGAAATTTTAGTTTCTTGGGAAAACTTGTCATTTTCGTGCTTTATTGTTTTAAGGTTTTCTTTATTTGAGACCTACTGTATAAGGTCCTTATAAACTTTGTAATAGATTGTTGACTATTAATGAATGAAATTAAGAGCTTGGTTTTGTGCAAACCCTAGAAGACTTGTGAAGAGTTTTCAACCGAATGAGTGAATCTTTCAAAACCTAAGGAGTGAATCTTCATTTCTTATGCGACTTGGTGCGAAGCCGACGTACAACCCTGGTGAGAAGCGTAGGAACCCTTGGTGTGAAGCCTTGGAACCCTATCTTTCTCGTCTGCCATTTCTTTAATTATTGTCAGGTAATATTTTCCCTTATTTTCTTCAAGAAATCAAAACCCCAAACCCTTATTAATGAATATCTTTTGATCTTTCCCTTTTTGTTTGAATTAATCCTTCGAGCCTTCATTTTTCAAGCCCTAGAGGAGTCAAGAGATGGTACCGTAATTGTCGCTTGGTGCCCTAAACTAGATCGAAACTCAAGTTCCTTCATGGGGAATTCTTCATGCATGCAAACACTAAATTGAAATTATTCTAGTTGTTTTAATTGAATTCATTAAATTATTTTATGTGTTTGGGTGATTTCGAATATTTCCACTATTCAATTTAATCTGAAGTTAATCCCAACTAGCATTAATTAGGGTTTTAGTGTTTGTCCCACATAAAAAACAGAGAATAGATGGTATCACCGTCACCATCACATCGTCATTACAAATTTGCGAAGAATGGTTCACTTGCTATTTTTTTTTTAATAAAATGAAAAATTAGAATACAAGAGGGACTCCGAAGTAATCTGATCCAAGGTTGAATGACTGAAATTCATTTTGAACTAATGGGCTGGAATTCCCCTAGAAAAAAAAAAGATGAATGATTCATGCCAGTTTTATCTAAGGCATACACCACCGAGTTTGCTTTTTGGTGAATGTGATAAAAGGAAATTTATCTATCTTGAGCAAAAATCAAACTCTTTTTGCATCTCTATATATTCCTTTTATTTTCTTTATTTCAACAGAAGGATGTTTGAAACTTGAAAACGTACATTTTTGCACTCATGAATATGGCTATCTTTTTATTTTCCTAATATTAGAATAATTAATTTGAAAGTGTAATCTTTTTATCAGTTTTGATGTATCCAATGGACCAGAAGCTGCTGAATTTATTAAGGTATGTAGCTATGAACGTTTTTATGTCTCCATTTCTAAGTTGGTGATATTAAAAAATGTGAATGTTTTGTATTTATCCCAGTTGGAAAGGGTAGCATGGATTTTTAGCATTTTGCAGTTGTATGCAGTGTTTTTTAGATTTATTGAGTTGTTCCTCTGCTGATTTATTAAGCCAAAGTAAATCAACACTTATTTTGTGTGATGTGAGCCTAGTTGGTGTCTTTATTTATTTGATTGGTAAAAGGAAAGGGAAAAAGATTCTAGCCACTATCACACCAGCAGATTTCGTTATTGCAAATTCAGTGGAGTGAGAAGCTACACTGACTGGTAAAAAGTTCAGTGCAGTTAAGTGAGAACCTTAAATACAGTTAAATATATAAGAGCTTTTAAGGTTAACAGTTAAGTGAAGTAAATGTTGGACCTTTTGCCTGCGTTGCATTGGACTGTTAGCCCTCTGCTGTGGATCGAGGGGGCTTTTCTTGATATTTAAAGGTGAACCAAATTGTGGGCAATGCTGACATGGCTCCTCAAGCCATATTTTTGCAAAATCTTTGGCCTTTTGTTCAGTATTAGATTGTTCAAGGTTTCCCTAATGTATTTTCTGGAGAATATGTTGAAGTTTAGTTCCACATCGGGTATTCATAGCCTTGTCTCTCTCTTCTTATAAGATCGTGGGCCCCTCCACTCATTGCCAATTGGTTTTGAGATGGATACCATTGTAAATTTAGACATCCAACTCAAAACCAATTGGCTTTGAGTGGAGGGGCCCACGACCTTATAAGAGGAGAGAGACAAAACTATAAATACCCGATGTGGGACTAAACTTCAACACTCCCCCATACCCGATGTTGTCTAGACTGAATCAAATCGCGTAGAGAATTGAATTGGGTGATATGGAGTGAAGATAGGTCTGCTCTGATACCATGTTGAAACTATGAAAAAATGATTTTCAAAATGTAGTTCTATAGTTTCATCAAAATATGGGTATATAGGCAGGCTATTAGTTATGGAGAAAAAGTGGTTGTATCCATTGCATCCGACAATGGAAGAGTCCTTGCTACTTGAAAACATGTTAGACTATCCATTGCATCTGACAATAGAAGAGTCCTTGCTACTTGAAAACATGTTAGACTCGAGGCTTTTCAGTTGTGTGTCAGTGGTCGACTCAACTAGGAGTTATACTGAGTTGATTCAGGTATGACTTGACCAAGTTGAGTTTTAAAAGCATACAAATTAGACAAAGTTTTAAAAGCATACAAATTATACAAGTCGCATGCTTATACATTTAGACTTGATATTTAGTCATACCGGAACTGAGTGAACTCAATTGGCCATGTGATTCTACTGAGGTTTTAAACGTTGGTGAACCTACAATGGCGTTACTATTTCTCAATATGGAAGACAAAAATGAAGCTACTTAGCGTGTTGGTGCTTTGCCAAGGACAACGTCATAGGTTGGGGAGGGGATTGAAAATATGGAAATTTCAATGGATTATCTTACCTAGAAAATGAATTGCATCTGAAGGTTAATAATTGTAAATGGGCATTTCAACTAGAACTGGAAGGGCTTCTAGCAAACGAGGTCGGGAGACATGGGGCATTAGTGGCATAAAAGTGATCTAAAAGGAGATCAAAGATCTTGGTGAGAATCAAAGAGGTGAATTGGAAGATGACTGAGAAGGGATTGGAAGGACAAGGGTAAAGGTGTTGTCAATGAGAAGTCTTTTCGAAGAGTTTTTGTTCATTGCGATATGGTGATTAGGGTAGGTGATTGGATTTGGTAGCGATGTAAAAATATAAACTTCGCTCGAAGAGTCGCTTGTCAACTCACCGGTTCTGTTGCCCTGGAGAGTGAAGAGACTGTCGAGCGAGAAAGACAAGGTTTGGGATGCCAAGTTACCAACCATTGAGTTAGCCTGTGCTGACCAAGCAACAAGTTAGAGATGATAATAATGGCTGCAAATTTCTAGCAGAAGTTTTGAGAATGTGGTGGTGGGCTAGTAGGGTGCGAGACCACTTCGAAAGCATATGAAATAGTAAACCTATATGCAAGAAGGGCATTGATTCCAAGGTGCCTTTTGGGAGAACGGATCGACCATGAACTGCTTGTACATTGATCTGCGTAGATAGAGAGTAACTTTTAAACCTTTCTTTCTTGAGTATTGGGGTAACAAATTTACAAATAGACAAATGGAAATCGAAAAATTTATAGTTACCGCCACTTGCATTAAAAAGGACTGCTTGTACATTGATCTGCGTTAATGGTTTTACAAAACTTGGGGGGAGGACCAATGTCCTAAAATTTCAAAGCTTGGGTCCAAAATATTTGTTGTCGTTGAGGAGAAACTTGTGGGGGTGACTTCAACAAACATTGCCGACATAAAAGTTGGGTTTGTAAAATGGCATCCAAAGGATAATGAGTGGAGATCTGCAAAATCGAATGGCAGCTACTGAGACGGTATATGGTTTACCCCTGCATGCTTGGAGGTTGGAGGTCCTTCATGACATTGGACCAGGTGCAGGGTCTTCAAGGACATTGACAAATGCACGAAGAAGCTGGAAGAAGTTAACTAGTGAAGATCCTCATTTCGGCGGAAGAATGGAGCTCCTTCCGCGTTAAGGAAAGGTTATGATTACCCTTGCATGATTGGACGTTGGAGGTCCTCCGTGACATTGGAAAGGTGCATGGTCTTCAAGGGCGTTCACAGAAGCACGACGAAGCTGGAACAAGTTAACTCTGCAAAGACCCTCATCTCGGCGGAAGAATGGAGCTCATTCCGCGTTAAGAAGAGGTTATGATCAACAAAATCCAGGCAAGGCTGGTAATCAAAGTGGTGAATGAACCGGTAGGGGTGAGTGGCACTGATGCGAATGCGGTTTCGTATGGGTAGTGGATGAAGTCGTTGTCATGAGTGGGTTCTTTGCTCGCGACGCACATGATTATGGGGTGATGACAAACAAAGTTCCCACTCATCGTTATGTTGGTTTTGGCATTGCACCTGATTGTGAGCTGAAAGGGTGGAGATGGCCAGAGTGAAGGAGTGAATCAATGAGGAGGGAAATTTGGATAATGAGGGAGTCGGAACTGAGATAAACAAGGATTTCGGGGGAAGAATGGGGACCATATTAGGATTATGGAAAGAGCTTATGATTGTCTGGGTATTGAGATGGCGAGGGGTTGATAGGTGAATTTGAATCCTTATAGGTGGTATGCTGGCTCAAACTTTGCTAATGCCAAGGGGACTGCGTTCTCTAAGTAGAAGAAACAAGGGTTTCGATTCCGAGGTTTGGAGCTATGAGCTGGAACCATCATTTGGAGATGAGAGGTTTTTATGTGCAAATGAAAGGGAAGGGGTGGATCCGATGGTGGTGGAGGTGACACGTCTTGGCCAAGAGAGATGCACGACTTGGACTAAGAGAGGAAAATAGTGGAAACGCTAGATAGGTTGTAATTTTTGACTGTTATCTAATTTTATAATAATAAATGAAGATGGTCGGACGACACATGGGTATAGATGAGCGTTAGATAGCATTACCCAACAAGTAGAACTTGGGCTTTCGAAATTGAACACCAACTGGGTCAATTTAGGTGAGGCTGATGGGCCTTAGAGGGTTTCTGAAAGCCTTATGGTTGGGTCACTAAGATAGAATGGGCTGAACAATGATGGAGAGTTGGGGGCAACTAGTTGGCTTGTGGATCCAATGGATGGAACTGAGCAATGTGATTTCATGTTTGGGGTCGAGAGGGTTAGTCAAAAAACATGAGTAGCTAACTGTGATTGTCGTGGTGGCCTCTCTTCTCTATTGCATAATAGTTGTGAGCCGACCGGTGATTACAACAACCGAGGACTCCATTTCTTCAAATCTCACTCCACGCCTATGTGTCCCCTGTCGATTTACAGACATGGTATGGATGGGTACAATATGGCGAGTATTTTCTGGAATAGTAATTTTCATTTATCTTAAAGGTTGTGGTTTCTATTGGTAATAACGTGTGGTACCAACTGTAAAAATTGGTTTCCTAGTGTTCCTTAGAATTGATGATCTAGGTGTGAGGGACCTTGCAATGTTGATACCTCTAGACCTAGTTGAGCAGAGAGACGTAGGGATACATGGTTGAAGAAGTAGGAACCTTCCGAGCTGGAATTAGGGGGAGAAATCTTAAGATAGAACTCAGTTCAGACAAAATTTGGACCAGTTTATGGGAATGGGGGAAGTTGTTTCGAATGAGGACGATGAGATTGTGGCAGATGCATTTGATGACACAAGTGAACGAGGGGGATGTGGCAAGGTCAATAGTAGGGTGGAAATACAGGCCACTCCAATCCAGTCTTACATGCAGAGCAGCAGAGGCATTTGGGGAGTACCAGAAATAAGTGAGGACATGGGCAATGGGACAAAGGATAGCAGAAGTGAAGAGGGAGATTATGACACCAAGGGCGTGGTAATTGAATATGCTAAGAAGGTCAGAATGGAGAAAAGGGTGTGGACAATGTTCTGATGACAAGGATCAAAATGTCGGATTTCGTTTCGGTTTCGGGCATGACCGAAACCGAACCCCCCCTCTCCTAAATACAGAAACACCGGAAATATTGGATTTCGGCCGAAATTTTGAACCATGTCTGATGGCTTCCATAACATTGAAAATTCAAGAAAGGTTGACAATATAGCAACCTCTTGGTTGCAAGTTCGATTTCAGCTTACCTTCAACAAAAAAAATGAATGAAAGTTTCGAGAGCTGGTGCATTCTAAGTGGACATCTTCGGAGATTTGGGGCTACGTCTAATTTCGCGTAATGATGAATTGAAGAATTTGAAAGAGGGAATGAAGAAATGGAATGTGGAGGTTTTCAGTCTGGTGGAGAAAGTTAAGGCGAACTCTTTGCGAAGATTGAGGTGTTGGATAAAGTGGAAGAGAGTATGCCATGGGGGAGGTTGAATTACTTGGGAGGAGATTGTTAAAGGATGAGTATAATTAAAAATATATTGAGGAAGAGATATTGTGGAGGCAGAAGGCGCAAATGAGATGAGTAAAAGAGGGGATAGGGATACATAATTCTTTCATGTGGCCGGTAACCGAGAAGAAAAATAACACCATATAACCCTTGATGGTGGATGGAGAAGAATTTAAGAAAAAGTTAAGAAAAAGTGAAGATTGAAAATTACATTGTGAATTTCTACAGAAATCTTTACATGAATGAAGGATGGAACATGTTGAATCTGGATGAGCTTTAGTTTGAGAGGATATCAAATGAGGATAGGGTAAGCTTAGAAGGGGAGTTTCAAGGATGAGATTAAACATGCGGTATTTGGGGCCAAAGGAGTTTCAAGAGGATCTGGCTTGAGCCCTTATTTGTTTGCCTTGGTCATGGATGCATTAACCATAACTATACAAGAAGAGATCATGTGGTGCATGTTATTTGCAATCAACGTAGTATTAATTGCCCAAACAAGGAAAGAAATTAATGATGAAGCTTGAATTATGAGAAAACCTTTGGAGTCAAGGGGGTTTGTAAATTAGCAAAACAAAGATAGAATACATGAGTGCAAATTTAGTGAACATGGTAGTCTGAAGGAGGATTTAGTCAAAATAGAAAATCATTTAGTGCCATATTGCCATAGATTTCGCTACTTAGGCTCTACTTTACAATTGGTAGGTGGATTTGAAGAGGACGTCTCAATTAGGATTGGTGCAGATTGGATGAAATGGAGGCAAGCTAGTAGAGTATTGTGCGAACCAAGAGTTCCACTTAGATTGAAGGGACGTTTTTATAAGACGACAGTTGGACCTGCCATATTATATCATGCGGAATGTTGGGCTACAAAAAACCGACAAGAAGATATAGTACATGTGGACGAGATACACATGTTGAGATGGATGTGTGGACTAACAAGAAAGGATAAAATACAAAATGAGTACATTAGAGAAAATTTGAGAGTGGCACCTACAAGGGAAAAATTACTGAGTGTCACTTGAGGTGGTTTGGACATGTTCATCGGAGGTCAGACGCAAACCTTGTATGAAGGGTTGAGACTCTACAAGTACAAGGGCGTAGGAGAAGAGGAAAACCTGTGAAGACCTGGATGAAAGCTGTGAAAAGGGATATGCAGGATTGCGAAGTTATAGAGAGATTTGCACTAATCATAAATGAGTAGAGAAATAGGACTCGCAAAGCCGAACCAAATAGATGGGATGATGATGATGGTTAAAGCATCAGGGTCATATGGTTTTACCATGGATTTTTTCAAGAGTTTGGGGATCTCCTTAAGGGGAGATTGTGAAAGTGTTCAGGGAATTCTGTAATGGAGACCTATGTGCAGGATGCTTAACTCCACCATTACTCTTATTCCCAAAAAGGAGGGGGTGGAAGAGATTGGGGATTTTAGACCAATCAGTCTGATGGGATGTGTTTATAAAATGGTCGTTAAGGTACTGGCTAACAGATTTAAGAGGGTCATTGGGAGGTGCTTTTGGATTCCCAGTGGGCTTTTGTTATGGGTAGGCACCTTATGGATGCGGCGGTACTTAGTCACGAAGCTTTGAATTCGAGACACAAAGAAAAAGTTCCATGGATTATTTGAAAGGTTGATATGGAGAAGGCGTACAATAGGGTAAATTGGAACTTCTTGAATTGTATGTTGGGTAGGTTTGGGATTGAAGGGAGGTGGAGGGATGGATGAAGATGTGCTACTCTGTAGAGAAATAGAGATGTCTGCTTATGAGCTATGCCAACAACCTGAGAATATGTTCAGAAGTTGATCCACTAATTGTTTGAATCCAGTTGACATGAGATATTCTAAGAGATGTCTGTCCACAAACCAAGTCTGAAACCTGAGAATCATGGATTCAGTCTCAAAGAACATTTCTTTTTTTTTTTTTTGAAAAAAGAATTGCCAACTCATTAAATGTGCACCCTTGCTTTTAATGAGTAACTTTAATTCCACCCACCGAATCTTTGAGTTCACCCACGCTGAAACATATTGACTGCGTAGAATCGGATGATGGAGATCGTTTATCCTCCTAATCTTTCACACGATGGATCTTGAGATCATGTGCGTACCATCAGACGGTCAGTATTTTATTTCACGTGGCACACATCTCAGAAAACTGACCTTAACATCACGTGCATGTCAAAGTTGATTTTAAGGTCACTTTTTTGGGTGTGTACCACATGAAAGAAAAAATCGATCAGCTGATGGTGCCCCCATGATCTCAAGATCCATCGTGTGAAAGAATGGAACAATAAACAATCTCCATCTTCCGATTCAACATAATCACTGTGTTTTAGCGTGGGTGAACTAAAGATTTGGTGGGTGGATTTAAAGGTACTCGCTTTTAATCTGTAGTGAAATTACTACTAAACTGTGTTTTCTTATGCTCACAATCTTCAACCGCATTCCTTTAGACATGTATACTCATTATGATGAACAATTATTACTAAACTGTGTTTGCCTAGGAACTAATTCCAAAACCTGAGAATGATGATTTCAATCCCCAAGGAAAACCTTTCTTCTATTGATAATTAATCAAATATTTACATGTGTAGCATTGGGTTTAGCCCATAATGAAATTTTTAGTGAATTCATATGTTCAATCTTCAACTAATGCCATTGGCTGTGCATTTTTTTCATTTCCAATTTTTTTCTGCAGTCAACTCATCCCATCAGAACGGAACCTTCTGATGAGATGACAAATTTATAATTGTTTACTTTGTAAACTGATTGCTATGTTCTCATTTAGGATGCTGTAATAAGGATGCCTCCGCTGAGGCCCTTATGTTTGATACTAAAGGTTTTTCTACAACAGAGGGAACTGAACGAGGTTTGATACTTTCTTTGACATGATTTGTTTTGCTTTTCTTTTTAATTATTTGTTTTTATATTTATATTTTAGTTAGCAACATTAATATGCCTTTGACTGAAATATGCGGTTCTTTTCTGTCATTAACCTCTCACTAGGATTTAGATTATGGACAACCTGCTGTTAAATTTATTTGCTTATATTTTGCAGGTGTATTCTGGGGGAATTGGTTCTTATGCACTTCTTTCCATGCTTATAGCACATTTGCAGGTAAGAAGACCCTATTTGTTGATGATATAAACATGGGCTACTCATGAGCTACTAGATGATAGCTTTTCTTATATACCAAAGTAAACCAAGTTAAACTTGCAAAGAGGAACCTTAGGTAGTATTTGTCTAAAATACGAAACCTCATGTTCAAGTTCAAATGTTCAATTCCAAATCTCACCGAGTTGATCATGCTTTTACTGCATGAAAAATCAGATTTGGGCTCTTTCTCACTCAGGTCTGGCTGTTTTTTATGGTAAGCATGGGAACTAAACTCCTGACCTCAATGCTCCATGCTTGAAGGCATCCCCACATGGGAAAATGGCCAATCCCTGGCTGTTAAACATTTAGCTATGTTGGTTTGCAATAATCTTTCCAGTTAATATGAGATTGTTTTTTGTGCCATCCCACCGATTTTTCGAACTCTTACCATTCTTAAGTGTTAATCTCTATTTTAAAAAAAAATTTACCTTAGGGGGTAATTGTTTTGAATTTCCGTTATTTATCAAATTTTCTTGCTTTTTTGTGATGAGGATCCTTTCTACCAGATTCATTGGCGAGGACAGGATTTCCAGGGTTGCCAAACTTCTTTGGAGCATAACTTGGGAATTCTTTTGGTAGGTGTTTAATTATTTGCATTTTCTTAGTTATCTTTGGTTACTGCAGAACTTATATTATTGAATTACAATGAGCAGACAGAAAGAAACATAATTAAATAACCAGTCTAATGTCCCTATGGAGACATGCCACTTTCTCAGTGTATAAGCCAAGAACTTTAGAGTTTAAACTGTGTCTATGAGTGGGTGGCTGGTACACTGTAGTCTCCATACCTGTTTATTTTGGAGTCTGGAGAGTCTCAGGAGAATGTTGTCTCATAGAATTAGCACCCTTGCATCAAAACTCGGCCGATGCCGATACATATTGGCGATACGTATCGGTTCGTTGAGAACCGATACTGATACCACCCTGATACTGGTACTGGGGTGGTATCGGTATCGGATCAATACTGGTAAGTATCGGCCAGTACTGTCTGAGCATCGGCTGATACTGACGGATACAACCAATTTTTTGTACTTTTTTTTTTCAAAAAATAAAATAAAATCGAACGATACGGTATCGGTGATACAGTATCCATATCGGCAGATACGTATCGGTCCAAGATGGGCTGATAACCCAATCCGTTAGCAAGTTTGACACCTTGATTAGCACTTATCTCCAAGAGTATAACTATTATCTAGCATGTCAAGTAACATTAGTCATTAGGTGTGCTGTGTTCAATGAACTCAAGGCTTAGAGGCTAGGTGCCAAGAAGTCATTGTGTCAAAGTGCCTCTGTCATTTCATAAGTCATAACTGCATCAGCTATGCAGCAAAGGTGCATACCATTGGTTGTGCCGAAGTCAATAGGAACTTTAAACTTCATTGTGTAGGCTTGGATTCATGGATCAAGATACCGGTTTTCCGTTACGTATCGTTCAGTCCAAAACCGGCACGTATCGGACGATATGTACCGGTTCTCGACGAAACATTGATAAATTTGCAAGATGTACAACATGTTTTTACTACTTTCGGAATTTGGAGGTTACTCATGATTTCTATTTATTATTCCTTTTGATTTTTAGGGGTTTCCTCTTATAATTTTTTTAATATCAGTGAAATCTGATTCCATATGATGAGCATAGTAAAAGCTTAAAATCTAAAATTGTCTATCATCTTATTGCTATGGATAGCTCAGAACCTAGTGGTATATTTGGATGAGCATAGCTAAGGTTTAAGATATTAGGGTTAGGTTTAGTGGATGGTTTAATTTAGGATTATAAGAAGAAGAAAGAACGGGAGTGAAGAGAAAATTAGGCAAAATAACATTGTAAGATGGGATTTCTTACTATCTTTTATATCAATGTAAGATATGCTACATACACTACAAAATTATTACATACACACCAGACTAATGACATACATTCCAACACTCCCCCTCATGCTGAAGCATGAATATCGTACGTGCCCAGCTTGACCAATACATCAACAAGTTGTTGAGATGAAGATCTACAAGTTCAGAAGTATTGTATCAACCTTTTTTTTTTTATCGGTAATGGTACAAAATATATTAAAGCAAACCAGCAAGGAGCTGGAAACCTTACAATGCACTGGGTGTAACCCCCGAAACAGAAGTAAGAAAAAAAGACTCAATACAAAAAGAAAGAAACAATGGCACCACACTAAGAGACCGAAGGTGTGGCCCACAGAATCAGATACAGACCAAAAAAGGAGGCCAGCCTTCACTGCCCAAGCGAGAGGCCTGCCACTGTTACCCGGGGTCACATGTGGTAGTGTTGTCCCGAGGTCCATTCTTGTCCAGCCTCGCCCATACGCACATCAAGTCCCGCACACTCTTCATGATCATTCCCGTCGGGCGGCGCTTCTTGTTGAAAATGCGAGCGTATCTCTCCAACCATATACCCCATAACACCGGAAAGAAACCGACCCTCCAAAAAGCCCCCGACTGACCATCCAAATGCATACCAAGCCATGACGAATAGAGGCTGGGAATGGACTCGGGGAAGACCTACTGCATATCAAACAATTTGAGGAGGATATCTTCCCGAGCAACCCAACAATGAAGGAAGAGGTGCGACGCCGATTCTTCACACTGTAAGCGCATAGAGCACATATTAGGCATCACTTTTCTCCTCTGGATCAGCTGATCAACCTTGAGCACACGATCTCTCACCACCGTCCATGCAAAAAAATTCACTTTGGGAGGAATCGGACCCTTCAAAAGCAACGCCTAGTCACACCGAATGAGAGGGAGTCCAACTAGAAATTTGTAGTAGGACTTGATAGAAAATTCCCCATTGTTGCTCGCAACCCACCTTTTGTCATCCAGTCTCTTAGAGTTCTGTTTGGCTTGGTAAAGAATCGCTGTTAGGTGCTGAAAGCTAGTCATCTCCTCCTCTCGAAGAAATCTTCTGGTGCACAGCTCTCCCATGACGGCTCTCCCCCAACTTCCACGAACAAATCAGCCACAGAACAACAAATGGATGTGGAGATGGCGTAAATGTCCTCAAACCTGTCCTTCAAAGGTCTGAAATCGATCCAAGGGTCATCCTAGAATCTAATCCTGGACCCATTGGCTCAGCTAAAATGGATCCCTTAGACGAAGCTCCCCTACGTAGCGCAGATGCCTCGCCACTAAGCTAAGACGTTCCTATTTATATTGACTTTGATCCCCCAGTGACCATGCATCCAACCATATTTCTCTGCCAAACCCAAAACCCATAAATTGTTCCTTTCAGCCTTTAAACCCGCACGCCAGAGCCACTTACCCAACATTGCCACATTAACCTGCCGCATGCAGTGAATGCCCACACCCCCGTTAACAACCGACAATTGACAGATCTCCCATCTCACAAGGTGGTATCCCCTATCAAAATCGGATCCTTCCCATAGGAATTCTCTCTCAATCCGCTCTAATTTTTGAACTACCGCCATGGGGCGCTTGAATAAAAACATGAAGAAAATAGGAAGACTCGACAAGACCGTCTTTAGTAACAGAATTCTTCCACAACTGCTTAGAAGCTTCCCTTTCCAAGACGCCATCCTTTTTTCAAATCTCTCAACCACCGAATCCCAAGCCCTGACGTTGGGCTTGTTTATACCAAGTGGAAGGCCCAAGTATGTGATGGGGAATCGAGCAAGTTTTCCTTTCACCAGTTCAGCTAGAGAATCTAGGATATGATTTTCAACTCCAATACCCGTGACAGTTGATTTATGAAGGTTGACCCACTGACCATAGACCGCCTCATATAATTAGTACATCTGCCACCGCCTGGACTTCTGACTCCTTAGCCGTACAAAACAGGATAGTATCATCCGCATACTGCAAATGCGTTATTGTTCGCCCACAATCACTCACCGAGATGCCCAAGATCCGATTCAGTTGTTGCGAACGTCGAAGAAGTTCATCAAGAGCTTCCCCCACCACACGAACAAGAAGGGAGATAATGGGTCTCCCTATCTAAGTCCTCTTAAACTATGGAAGTGCCCCGCGGGAGACCCATTCACCAAAACTGAGAACCATGCTGTGGAATAGCAAGTCCGCATCCAGTTCCTCCATTTATCCACCTTCCACACTATGACCGAGTCTCTATTATGGTAGGCCAAATGGATCACTTATAGCACGACAGAAACATTATCCACCAGCTGCATTCCTTGCACAAAAGCCCCCTGATTTTCGGAGATAAGCCGACCCATAAGCATAGTGACAAATTTCGTTTTCGGCAACATTTTGGTAGGGGGTCATTTCGGATAAATTTCGAGAAAAATTCGAAAAGTTTCGGGAAAATTTCGGGGAGTAAAAAAATTATTAAATATAAATTATATTTAAACTTCATAAAAATTTTATTTATTATTTTAAAAATGACAAAAATTAGAAAAAAATTATTAATTTCGTTAATTTTGCCGAAATTAATGAAATTTCAGCGATTTTGGAGAAATCATCGAAATTCACTGAAAGTTTCGCCCGACCCCTGTTTCGGTAAATTTCGAAGAATTTCGGAGAAATTTGTTACTATGCCCATAAGGGGTTTAAGATGGTTGACGAGCACTTTCGAGACAATTTTATACAGTCCGTTGAGGAGGCAAATTGGTCGAAAGTCCTTGAGGTCTTCCGCACCCTCCTTCAGGATGAGTGATATAAAGGTCAATTTTAAGCATCTTCTAATGACTGCCTTAGTGTGAAACTCAGCAAAAAAATCCAGCAATTCCACCTTAAATAAATTCCAGAAGCACGTAAAGAATACCAAGGTAAACCCGTCTGTACCCGGAGCTTTTATTATTTCCATTGTGTTTAATGGCGCTCCAAATTTCCTGTTCGATGAAAGGCCTTTCCATATCATTCCGATCTTCCACCGAGAGCTAGGCAAATGACACCCGTCTAGCTGTGGACGGATCCAACCGTCGTCAGAATACAACCTCTTATAGAATTCCACACACTGTGTTCGTATCTGCTCTTGCTTTGTGAAAACCGAGCTCTCCACAAAAATTCTTCCCAGTCTATTCTTGTTCCCTCGTGCTTTAGCCATCGCATGAAAGTATTTGGTATTATTGTCCTTAGCCTTCAACTAGTGAACCTTTGATTTTTGCTTCCAACACACTTCCTCTCCGATACATTTTTCGTTAAAATCCATTCTGCTTTTGAGCCTGTCCTCCCTCTCGACATCTATCAGCCCTCTAGATTCCTCTAAATTGTCTAGTTCCCTAATTTGCTCCAAAAGAATCCCCTTAGCAACATGGACTAGGCCGAACACCTCCCTGTTCCACACTTGGATCCGTTTCTTCAAGTGTCTCAATTTGGAAGTAAGCCTGTATTCGGTGGATCCCTGAGGAGACATTTCCACCCACCACATAGGAACCGAACCCATAAATTCCTGATTGAGAAGCCACACATTGTCCAGAAGGGCGAATGACCCTTTCCTACCTCCCCACAAAGAACTACAAGAGGTCTGTGGTCGGAGGCTACTCCGGCAAGACCTTGCAGAGACGCGTTGGGGAATGAATCGAACACTCCGAAGAAACAAGAAATCGATCAAGGCGACATAGGGTTGGCTGATCTTGAAGGCTTGACCACGTGAACCAAGCACCCCTCAAAGGCAAGTCAAAGAGCTCCCAGTTTTATATGAACTGATTGAGATTCCTCATCGGAGCCCTATTTGGTAGACCGCCCATTTTCTCATGCGGCCATCTGATTGTGTTGTAATCCCCACCGAGACAAATCAGGGCATCCCACCGAGTGGCCATTGCCGCCAGCTCGAACCACAAATCAGTTCTCCATCCCTCCTCCGAGGGGCCATAAATCCCCGAAAAGGTTCATCGCTTCCCATCATCCTTGTTTTGTAGCAACATTGAAGCCGGGAAATATCCTACTTCCTCATCAATTTTATCGAACAAAGAGGAGTCTCAAGCAACAAGGATTCCACCTGACGGCCCTTCTGAGTCGACCACAATCCAATCCCATCCATTCCCTCCTAAAACAGAGCCCGCCTTGAAGCGGTCACAACATCCCTACTTCGTCTCCTGAAGAGAAATAACAGGTCCATGGAGAGTGATAATCTGTTTCACTCCGGCCCGCTTCTTTAAGTTACAGATATCTCGTACATTCCAAAAGAAGAGCTTCATTAGCAACCGAAAGAAAGCCCGCCTGATCCGAGAGACAGGGTCTCATGCTCCCCCGACTCCCTTCCCATCCGACATACCCCATGCTAATCGGACGAGCTCTCTAGCTCTCCCTTTCCTCTTCTTATCCTCTGCTTTGCTGTTTTGCTTCAAAAGGATATCATGAAAAACCTCCCTCAGATTGTCATCGGGACCTTGACATGTCATGCCGTGGGCTCTAGGGCTGTGCAGAAACCGACCCGAACCGACCGAAACCGACCCGAATTTTGGTTCGGTTTCGGTTTTGGGACATATCGGTTCGGTTTCGGTTTTGAAAAATAGAAACTGATAGTTATCAGTTTGGTTTCGGTTTTAATGTTAAAAAACCGAAACCGAACCGATAAGAAACCGATAGTGGATCTACACGGCTGCATAAGTGCATAGTGCATACAAAACTTAGGTTGCAAACAAAGAAGTCTGTTTTTCCCCTTTGAAATCTTATATTCTCATGTGTTTTTCTGTTGATGGAAGAACCATTTAGGTTGAAGGCTTTGGGGAGTGGTAATGGGTTTAAAGGATGTGTATTTATGGGGTTTTAAGACCCCTTTTGTTTAATTGTGATTTCTGTATAGTGTATTTAATGTGTGATTTTGGGTTTTCTTAGGACTCCCTTTGTAGTTTGTATTTGTGTTGATTTGGGTTTTGGGGTTTTGCATTGTTCTCATATATTTGTCATTTTTGGTTTCCTGAATTGTTGTCATATATTTGTCATTTTTTATTTAAAATAAAATTATAGAAAGTACCCATCGATCTGGACTGTCCGATTGGTGCATTAATTTATGGAAAATGTTCTTAGCCATCTGATCAATCACCTACTTTTGGATGGTTAATAGCAAATTAGCGATATAGGCAACAACCTACAGAGTCTTCAATGGTCTGACCCTTATGAATTGACAATGGCTTCCTAATAAAAATAAATAAAAAATTGAGGTTTAGAAACTGAAAACTGACCGAACTGATAGTTATTGGTTCGGTTTCGGTTTTGAACCTTATCGGTTCGGTTTCGGTTTCAAAAAATAGAAACCGATAGTTATCTGTTCGGTTTCGGTTTTGCCCCAAAACTGACCCGATAACACCCCTAGTGTGCTCTCTTGAAAAGGATGATTTCTTGAAGGGCATCGGGGTTTGAAGCACCATCAGCTGTGCACGACTCCCTTGATTGAGCAGAGACAGAACCCTTGGGAGTGAATGAGACGTCCACCCAAGCGCCGGAAAGATCGCGTCTCAAAGATCTGATCTGGAGGACCTCTCCGCTCGAGGAGAGTGAGGAGTCCGATGCCGTGGAGGAGGGCATCCAAAGCAGAGGACATAGCATCGGTCGGAAAAGAAGAAGACACCAACTCTGTACTAAGAACATGCCTGGATTCCTTGTTAGAGACTAACAAGTTCGAGAGACCCGGCGGGTGAGTTCGCCCCATGAACACATGTCGACCCAAATTTACTATAGATCCAACTCCGAGGCCCAGTCTTTCCAGCCATGGACTCAAAGGCTTAGGATCCAACGATAAAGGGTTCAGGTCCAACCCAAGTAGCAACTTCAACCGGCCCCAATCTGAGTCCGAAATAGAATCCAGCTGGCTGCTGTCCCTTTCCGATTACATGCCCCAAAACCGCTTACCAGTTGGTAAAACCGTGGGCTGGTAGTGGACACCATTCCCACGTGACACCGTAAGGTGTCTCTCCAAGCGACGTGTCCCAATCTGGATAAGCGGTGCCTCTGGTTCAGCCAAGACCTCGGATGCACTGTAGAGATCCCTACCATCCACATCCACCGCATGTGAGAGAGTGCCACCTATCCCCCTAGCGCCACATGCAGTTTCTAGCACCATCGGATTGAGGCTCAGCTGGCCTTCCAAATTTAAAAATCACCCACTCCACGACGAGTCCTCCACCTCCCCAATTCTTGAACTAAAAAAACTAGCCGTTTGTCTGTTGCCATCCTGGATCTGATCAAGCCGAATCGGAGAGCCTTTGGACGGTGAGAGATTAGGAGACGATGTAGGGTTAGGGTTTTGCCCCACCGTCTCGTTCGTGCTTTGACCGTCATCAATCTGGACCGTTGAAAAACTAGCCTGTCCCTGATCGAGCTCCAACTGTGGGAGATCAAACCCTCTAGGTGTTCTTGGGCCGACTCCCTTGTCCTCCGGCGTCGCTGACCTGGCGCCACCATAGTTTTCTCCCACCTCTTCTAGCTTAAAACTCTTTTGCGGAGCAAACCCCGCCGGAGAAGAAAGGTCCTCGAGATCCTTAGACCAGCAGTCGATATCTCCCTCCATGAACACCGTAGACGTGGTCGAAATTCTCTCGTGTCCATGGCAAGCAGAGGAAGAAGCGTTGTTGGCCACCGCAGCCGTTGCAGGCTCCCGATGCTTCGATATCAGCGCTGGTGTATACCTCTCCAAGCCCTCTCTTCTTGATCTTCCCATCGTCAAATCGGACGAATCTACCCCGGCCCGGACTCGGTTGATGAGCGACTGGAGTGTTTTGCTGGCACAAGCGAATACATGTTTCTAACTTCCAACGAGCCTCGACGCTTCATTCTCTGCATACCCCGGGAAGAGAGTCTACTCGCTCAGCTCCATTTCTATGAAGACCAGACAACTCTGAGAACGATGCAGCTTCTAGGGATGTCCTCCCAACTGTCAGTAGCAACGAGAATCCGAGCGAACCGAGTCTCCCACAAGTCATACGTGCTTCGATCAACCATGAGGAAAACCTCACAGAACTCCCCCACACTTTGCAGCACCTCAGAAGTCCAGGCATGTAAGGGGAGATTAAACAACCTCAGCCAGACACCTCCCTCCACTTTTTGCAAGTTACGCCCCCCAGCTGCCAAATCCCATCGACGACACTCGACCGGGATGCTATCAATGCTTAGTCCATGGAGTCCACAAATTTCATCCGCCACCACTGCTTCGCAAGGGCATTGTAGTAGAAATTTTGTAGAAGTAAGTCTAGAAATAGCAGGGCTCTGTAATATAGACCTCACTGCCTGTAACTCCACTTGTAAATATTTAATGGAAGTAATGTCTTGTTTCTAGAACTGAGAATAATCCAAAAAGATGGAAGATTCCTCACTAAGGCATCAAAGTGGTAATTAGGAAAGACTATATTCACACTGTCCCCACCACTAAATGCCCCTTCGCTAGATGGGGAGGGGACAAATGGAGTGTGGGCAAGTGGACGAACGTCATCCTCCACGGGCGGTCGTCATCTTCCTTTTTCACAGATGGGCCATCGGAGACCACCTTAGCATAGGACACATCCAGACGACGATTCCCAAAACCCCTTTGAACCTGGCCCACATTGTCCTGCACAGTACCCGAGACGCTTCAAAAACACTTTCCTGCGATGGACCATCCTTGCTGTAAATCTTTGATATGGTTGTCGTTGAGAAATCATTGTTCTCTGTAGCCCATCCTTGGGATAAGAGCCTCATTACTTTTCACGGAAATACCACCTGCTCGCACTCCTTCACATCCCCACCAAAGGCAGACTGATCGCCTTCTAAAGTTAACGCTTCTGCATCTACCACAAATCCAATCCCCAGCTCGCAAAACGAGCACCATTCGAGAAATATCCTACTTTCTCATCAATTTTATCGAACAACGAGGAGTCCCAGGCAACAAGGATTCCACCCGCCTCCAAATTGTATCAACCTTTTTCTCTTATAAAGTGCACATCAACTTCAATATGTTAGGTTCTTTCATCTAAGACAGTATCAGATGCAATCTTCTCAGCTGCCTCATTATCATAATGGAGAGACATAGGTCCTCTAATAGGATATCCAAGCTCAGATAAGAGGGAACGACTTCCTTCTTTTTCCTGTTCTTTTTCAGCTTGACTCATAAAGAGAATCCAATAAAATGCTTGTATATGCTGAAGCCACAAAACTTCACATACACCATGCACAATAGCTCGATATTCAACCTCTGCACTAGACTGAGACATGTTTTTTCTTACTTCTCCAAGCAACTAAATTGCCGCCAAGGAAGGCACAATAAAGTGAGGTGGAGCGACGATCTATAGCTGAGCCGCCCAAAGTGTAATCAGAGAGATCTTACATGACCATGAGAATGATAGACAAATCCACAGCCTGGGCTAGACTTGAGGTATCGTAGGATATGGTGAACAATAGAAAAGTGAGGAGTCCTTGGGGCATGCATAAACTGACTTACAAAGTTGATAACAAATGATATATGGTCAGGTAAGAGTAAGATAGATCATTCGGTCCACTAGATACTGGTACTCATAAGGATCAAATAGTAATTCCCTTTCTTTTTCATGGAGTGATCCATAGGAGATGAAGCGGGCTTACATCCAAGTATGCCGGTTTCTCTTAGAAGATCCAATGCATACTTCCGTTGTGATAGAAAGATACTCTTCTTTGACCGAGCAATCTCCAGACCAAGAAAATATTTCAAGTTCCCTAAGTCATCTACTTCAAAGCTATGATTGAGTTCATTCTTCAGATGAAAGATAAATGAGTCATCATCGACCGTAGCTTTTTACTTATATTATTTTCATGCAGCTGCTCTGCACTTTTTTTTTTTCTCTAAAGTTGTAATTTTCTTTTATCAATATAAATATCTTTCACTTAATATTTTAAAAAAAAATCACTTGGGATATATTTTGACGGTCAAATATGCCACATAAAGGTACGAAATTCTATGACACCCCTATCTCTCAATTGGGATGGCAGATTTACCCTTTCTAACCCGATCTGATTTGGTATCGCTCTTATAGGGCCTTGGATAGTTTCCAACTGTACTAATTGTGAATGACATATATTTTTACTACTTGCTAACTTACTCATCGAAGACTAAGTCTTAAATCAACCTTACTTTATTAGTGAAGTAGAGCGGACAGCGAGTTGGAGGACGAGCAAGAAAAAATAAAATAAAGAAAATTGTCAACTAAAAATAAACAATTTAAGTTAAACAAAATTAAAACTTCTTAACTGAAAGTAAACTTTTAATGCAGAGTAAAATTGAACTTGTTAAATAAAAGTAAAACTATAATTAAAATCGAAAGGATCATTTTTCATACTAGTATCCTAAGATTTCCGGATTTAGAGGATCCAACATGCTTGACCCTTTTCGAATTCGATTTTTGTGCTCATATTAACATAAGACAGAATTTATGTGATTAAGAGCCAATTGCACCCGTACTTGGCAGGGTCTCTTTGTTACATGTTGATTGAATGTGCAATAGCTTCCACCTCAATGTAATTAAACTCTTAATGTCATAGAAAATAGTTAAAGGCATTGTCTTCCCATGGAGTGCATCTTGCTGTGGATATGGTCATAGTCTTGTAGAGATTATCGGCAGTCAAACTTACGGCGTTATTGCATGTCTATGAGATGAATGGCTTGGATCACCTTGTTATTAAGATGAAGGTGGATTATCTTCTAGCTCTTGGGACGTATTGCAGTTCCTCAAATAAACGGGTTGATGATGTTGTTTTATGTCTATGAGATAACCACCTCAGGTCACCTTATTATTGACGATCCATGCATCTCTAAATTTTGGTCAGCAAAATCTCTCTCTCTCTCTCTCTTGCGTCTTTCTCTCTCACACACACGCACTTTTGCACATAAAATGAAAAAGAAAAACCACTGACGCTTTGCGCGAACTATACACCAAACTGATTGATGTTCATATGTTTAATATACAAACATTGATGCGGTGCATCATGATTGGCCATATTGGCTTTATCTACATAAAATATATAGAGAAATGAGTACTAGAGTTATCTCTTGGTTGATGTATTTGAATATAATTAACAACTGGTTTAATTTTTATTCATGCACCATCATTGGTTCAAGTGAAGATCGCCTGGTTGTGTATCTTTATAAAATGAATATTTGTTTTGTATGGATGCTTTATTTCAGGTGTGGCAGATTCTATTGACAATTTCTCTTTGGGATTCATATATTTTCTTCCTTTCTCACTTGTGTGCTGCTCTGGAAAGCAGATAAACTTTTTTGATTTTTACGGACGTAAACTGAACATTTGGGATGTCGGCATTTCTTGCAAAGAGACGGGCACCTTTTTCTTGAAGAGTAGGAAAGGGTAAAGATTAATTTGTGTACTCTTCATACCCTTTCCAGTAGCCCCTGCCGAATACATTTAATATTTTCTCAGCTGGATTGTATTGATTTCTTATTGTTTATTGCTTTTTTTTTATTCTTAGATTCCTGAAGACAGATCGACCATATCTTCTCTCTATTGAGGACCCACAGGTAATTTGTTTGCTATTTTGATGGTTGAGAGTATTCTCTTTCTTCAGAACCCTTACCATGCCCAAAATTATTGAGTTTAAGCCATTGACAATGAACTAGGCTCCAGACAATGATATCGGGAGGAACTCTTTCAACTTTTTCCAGGTTCTGTCTTCTGTGATTTAGTTATTTTCTTTCTTAAACATGTAGTACTGTTTCTTGCATAACATCAGGCTTTGAGAATAAATATTTATTGTGAGTTCTGCTTTCTGACTTGGTATTACCTTTCTGATTCCTGCCTGTTTCTATTCGTTCCTTTTGAATTATACAATTTACATGATATATGGTTATCCTGCAAACTAATAGCAGGTGTTTGCAATGAATCAGGGGTTTTAAGGAGCGTTACGTAGACACATGGCCGGAGTTCCAAGTGTCAATGTGTCATAGATGTTTAGCACGCCAATTTCTAAAGATTCCAATACGGCAGCATGACCTTAAGAGAAAAAATAAAATAGAACATATATAGAAAAAAAATTTGAAGGGAAATCTTGAAGAGCCAATTGAGACATGTAATTAAAAGATACATAATGGATGTAATGAACCTAACTAAAAGTGTACTATATTTTACAAATCATTTTCAAGGACCCATGCCTTTTATTTTATAAATTCCTAACTTATACACACAATTTTTTTATTTATATAAAATATCGGTTCCTTTTATCGTGTCAAAACGAGGAACATTTTGATGGTATTATGTGGTATTTTCATACATCTCTAGAAGTATCGTGTTGTGTTGAGGAGTGTCCAAGTGCCGGCACGTCTCCAAGTATCACCAAGTGTTGGCACGACATAAATCCCAAAATTAGAAGTGCCTATGTAACACTGGTTTTAAGTTTTGTGCTAATTTCTTTTTGTTTTTGTTAATGAAGTTTCTTCCAGTCACCAAAAACAAAACAAAGAGGAAAGAGAATGCAAAAAAGTTAATTTGGCCAAAGGAATTCAATATATATATTTTTTTGGGGGGGGGGAGGGGGTTCTTTTAACTCCGTCATTGCCAATGGAATCAAAGTACGAATTGGCTTCATGGTTTACAAGCCAAAGACACAAATTGACTTACAAATAATCCAAAATCTCCTCAATCCAATTCAAAAGCTTCCATGGGAACACTCCCTACCATTCACCTATATAATAATGTTTATGGAATTCGACTTGATCTTCATGGTCTTGATTAAGAGAAAAGCATAAATGCAAGCGTTGGAGAGGATCATGCACTTCGACTTCATGGAAACACGTACTCCAATTTTGCTTTAGTTGTATAATCCTTCTAAGATTTTCATGATCTTGAAGTAACCCAATACTCCTGTTCGACCAATGTTTCCTAAGGACTACCATCAAATGAGACGTATGATAGCGGTGCTACTCGTCTAAAGGAGCACCTAGGTACCAGAAGAGGGGAAACTATGGGACATGACTGGGCACCTAGCGAAATATGGGCATGTTTAGAGAGCATCTGAATGTCTCTAAAGGAAAAGGGGCTGCAATAGAAAGTAGAAAGGAAACACTTAAAGGTGCATTGAGAGAGAAAGATGTAGAGATAGTAATTACATTAGTGGGTGTGTTAGTAGCTATATTTGGGTGTGTACGGTAAGCGACCATGGATCAAAATCTCAGATTTTCGATATGTATCGTCCAACCCCAAAACCGATACGTACCGGACGATACATTCCGATACTTTTCCAGAAAAAAAGAACCAAAAAAACGATAATTTGAATACATTGGACGATACAGACGATAATTTGAATGATAATTTGATTGTTTTTTAAGGGGGGCGAGAAAAACCCAATTTATCGTATCATCCAAGTCCAAAACCGATATGTATCGGTATCAGACGATATTTTGATTCATGTAAGTGACTTCACTTACTGTTTTTCCATTTATTTGTTAACCTTGGTTTCTGTGATGTTAAAATTATTACATGAAAGCTATTAATGCATTGAAAAGAGTGATAGGCTACTTGTCCTTACACCCCACAACAGAATGGAGTATTTAAAAGGAGAAATTGCAATGTGTTTGAAGTTTCTCGTTCTCACCATATAAATTACTGTGTTTTGAACGCCCATTGTTTACCATTCCTCTTGTATTTGGGTCCTTATGTTTTGCTCATATTCTAACTAGTAAATCGTACCAAAGATGATCCCAAAGCCACTCTTGTATATTTTTCACGTACCCTCCACTATTGTCATATGCGATTTTAGGAAGCTGGTTTGCATATGCCATGCTGGCATATGCGATCCATATATGTATGCGATCGCATACAGTGTCCAACGGTCATATTTATGATCGTTGGACAACTTATTTTTTATTTTTTTTGCTTTTTTGCTTCCCCAACCTCTATAAATAGGGGGTGTCTTCCTTCCATTTACGACAACAATTGTAGGTAAGTTTTCGGTCTTTTACTCTACTTTTTTTGAGTTTAATAATATCTCTCTCTCTGTTGAATCTTGATATTATTTTTGTCATATATTGTAGTGAACTAATGATTGATTGGACTCATAGCCATACTCATACAGACACTCTTCCTTCATCGTCATTCTTCAAGCAAAAAGGGAAGCATCACTCAAGAGTCAAGATTCAATTCATCTCCTCTTGTGGGAGGTTTGACTCGTACTAGCAATTAGAATTTACTATTTAATCTTGTTTAAATTTTGTTTCTCTTCCTTATTACACCTCATTTATTTGGTTTTTCCCCTTTTTTTGTGGATAATCTCTCCACCCAAGTGACCCAACTCAACTACCCAACCCCACTGTTAAATGTTACCCACTCGACCCACTTCTTTAAATTACGTTGTCAATATGTCTACGTCTTTAAACGATCCTCTTAGACCGAAGTCTAACGATCCAAGTTGGAAATATGGATGGTACAAAAGTGTTTCCAAAAAAAAAAAAAGGTAAAATGTACCTTGTGCCCCCATGTAAGCATAGACGGAATAGGGAGACACAAGCAACGTCTGGCTTTGCAACCCGGATTGAATGCAGAGGTATGTCCTAAGTCACTCCCAAGATTCGAAGGGAGATCTTGGAGTGGATGGATAACACTTGAAGATCCAAGCATATTGGTGATGTAATTTTACAAGATTATAATGAAGGGGGTAGTTGTGATGTTGATGAAGAGGAATTGGATGATAGATCTATTCCCTCTATGGCTTGTAGTAGTCGTAGTCTAAGACCACCACCTCCTAAAAGAGAACGTGGTGAAGCCTAATAGCAGGAATCTTCTATTTAGTGTACCGCTCTCACTTCGGAATCTTGCTCCCGTTCCCGCTTCCAACCAGAAAATAGTATAATTTTAAGGTTTTGATGACGCTCCCAACCTACTACACCTTTCCTGTCGCTTCCGGTAACTAAGGGTTCAAGAGGGAAGGGAATAGAGAAATTCTTCTCTTGTAGACTACATCCTGAGGACGTGGTAGATATTAGGGTGAAGGGTAAGGGCCCTACCCAAACCACTATAGAAAATAGGTTTAAAGATAAGGACCGACCCACGACCATTCAACATGTAGTTAAGTGGATGTACCAAGCTGGTATTGTATTCAATACTATAAAGTTGAAGTGCTCCAAAGTTATGGTTGAAGTTCTTTGACAATTTGAACTTGAACCTTCCCTCATATCATGAGATAAGACATACACGCCTTAAGAAAAAGGTGACCTTCACAAAAAACTTTCTCGAGGAGTATCGAGATGCTTGGAAAACATATGAGTGCTCATTATGACCGACAGCTCGACCGATAGGGCCAATAGATCAATAATTAATTTTTTAGCAAATTGTCCTATCGAAATTATGTTAATAAAATCTGTAAATGCTTCAGCCTATTCTCACACTACCGAATATCTCTTTTCTCTCATAGATGAGGTGATAGAAAAAAATATTGGTACCAAATTTATTGTCCAAGTTTTCACGGACAACATGGTAAACTATGTTGCTAGGGATAAGCGGATAAGAGTCCACACATATATTGGACCACATGTGTGACCCATTGTTTGGACCTAATCTTAGAAGACATAGGCAAAGTTCACATTAAAATTGTTGCTAAGGCTAGGAAGGTAGTAGTGTTCATGTATACGCATATACTTCTACTCCACCATTTATGCAAAACAATTGGTGACAATTTACAACGTCTCGCCATTACCCGGTTTGCTACGACCTTCTTGACAATACAAATGATGTATGCTCAAAGAGGAGCTTAGAAGCTTCATAACTTCCACCCAATGGAGCTTTTGTCAATGAAAAGGCCGAAGGGAAGCGGGTGCACAAACAATTTTAACAACTTCATTATGGAATAATGTTGTTCTGTCACTTAGATATTCACAACCATTCAATCATAGAAGTACTATGATTGGTTGATTGGGATGAGATGCCCCCTATGGGCTATATCTATACTTTTATAGAGAAAACTATAGAAAAAGTCAAATCCAATAATATTTATAAATTTCGTCTCTACTAACCAATTCTTGACATATTGGGGAGGAGATGGGGTAGCCAAATGTCTAGCCCATTATATTCCACCACATTTATCCTAAATTCCATGGTCTATATCTTTTGTTCGGACTGGAATGCAACGGATACAACACATATGAGTGATTTTCTTGGCGTTTTAGAAAGATGGTTCCAGAGCAAGGTAAACAAGATCGGATTAGCAACTCTTTGGACCGATCATGGATCAAAATATTGTCCGATACCGATATGTATCGGTATCTGGGGTGCTCGAGATGAGAAATACCCATTTTCTCGGGCACAAAAAAAAATCTTCAAATTATCGGATGATAATTTGAAATTATCATCCGATAATTTCAAAGAATTTAAGAGTGGGGCCCAACCACTTTCAAACGCGGGTTTGGGCTTTTTTATCCCATTTTCCCCCTCTTTTCTCTCATTTTCTCTTCTCCTTCCTCCTCGTCCCTCCTAATCACCGGAGACTCAAACCCATATTACCCACCACCTGGAAACGCTCAGGATCGCCGCTGTCTAGCAGGAGATCGTAGAAAAGGTATGTGTTCCATCATTTAAACGTATTTTTCTCTATTTGCTTACATTTTTACCTTTATTTGCACTAGGTCTACCCGTAAGTATGGTAGATCTTGAAATTTTAGGCCCAAATTTGGGGGTTTTGTGTTTAAACCCTTAAATTTATGGCCCTAGATATTTCTAAAGTGTCCCAAATTTGATTTATTTTTAGGGTTTGTAACCTAGATCTACTAACCTAGGTTTATTTATTTCCTAAACTAGATCATAATATTTTGTTAATTGGTTCTTAAACTAGATAGTAAATTATTTTGTATTTTTTCTATGGATTTATATATTTTAAAAAATCATATATTAATTACTCATTTAACTATTAATTTATATATAATCATATATTAATAATTTAAAAAAAAAATTAGAATGATATGTGTAATCATGTATTCATGTACTCTAATATTCATATATCAATTGATAATCATATATTAATAAATTAACATGAGAATGATATGAGACAATAAATTGTCATAAAATTAGAATGATATGAGACATCATGTGATCAGATGTTATTAATTCACATGTAATCAACATGTAAGACATCATAATGTGATGATGTGACACATGTTGATTACATGTGACACATCATCATGAGATGTTATTAATTCACATGTAATCAACATGTGACACATCATCATGGGATGTTATTAATTCACATATAGTGAACATGTGATGATGTGTCACATGTAATCAACATGTGACACATCATCATGGGATGTTATTAGTCAACATGTGACATCATTATGGGATGTTATTAATTCACATATAATCAACATGTGATGATGTGTCACATGTAATCAACATGTGACACATCATCATGGGATGTTATTAATTCACATATAATCAACATGTGAGACATCATCATGTGATGATGTGTCACATGTAATCAACATGTGACACATCCATGTAATCAACATGTGAGACACTATCATGTGATGATGTGTCACATGTAATCAACATGTGTCAACATGTTGATTACATGTGACACATCATCATGGGATGTTATTAATTCACATGTAATCAACGTGTGATGATGTGTCACATGATATTATTAAATCACATGTAATCTACATGTGACACATCATCATGCTTAGTTGTTGTAATTAACATCCAATCATCTGGTCATTCATGCAGGTGAAATAAATAAATATGGTATGTGGGCAAGATCCGGCCTGACAATGCGACAAAGCTATATATGACAATAGGCTACGAATTGAATGTATACTGTGTAGGAAGAAAATGCAGGGAGGAGGTATGACGCAGGATAATGACCCTAGGCTACGTGAATGATGATGAAGCGATATTTACCGAAATTAATAACATCACATCATCATGGGATGTTATTAATTTACATGTAATCAACATGTGATGATGTGTCACATGTAATCAGCATGTGACACATCATCATGGGATGTTATTAATTCACATATAGTCAACATGTGATGATGTGTCACATGTAATCAACATGTGACACATCATCATGGGATGTTACTAATCAACATGTGACATCATTATGGGATGCTATTAATTCACATGTAATCAACATGTGAGACACTATCATGTGATGATGTGTCACATGTAATCAATATGTGTCAGCATGTTGATTACATGTGACATCATCATGGGATGTTATTAATTCACATGTAATCAACGTGTGATGATGTGTCACATGTGACACATCATCACATGATATTATTAAATCACATGTAATCTACATGTGACACATCATCATACTTAGATGTTGTAATTAACATCCAATCATTTGGTCATTCATGCAGGTGAAATAAATAAATATGGTATATGGGCAAGATCCGGCCTGACAATGCGACAAAGCTATATGTGACAATAGGCTCTGAATTGAATGTATACTGTGTGGGAAGAAAATGCAGGGAGGAGGTATGACGCAGGACAATGATCCTAGGCTACGTGAATGATGATGAAGCGCTATTTGTCGAAATTAATAACATCACATCATCATGGGATGTTATTAATTCACATGTAATCAACATGTGATGACGTGCCACATGTAACCAGCATGTGACACATCATCACAGGATGTTTTTAAATCACATGTAATTAACATGTGAGACATCATGTTTAGTTGTTTTTAATTAACATCCAATCATTTGGTCATTCATGCAGGTGAAATAAATAAATATGGTACGTTAGCAAGATCCGGCTTAACAATACGATAAAGTTATAGATGGCAATAGGCTCCGAATTGAATGGACACTCACTCATAGTTCAATTTGGAGCCTATTGCTGGGATCGATGTGGAGGCAGAAGAAGACAAATCAAAAGAGAAAATAGATGATAGATAGAGATTGTGGGCTTCGCACCCTTGACTTCACACCAAACCCTTCGCTGGAGAAGAAGAATCACTCTTGAAGTTATTCATCTCAAGCACAAAGCAATAGCCTTTTTTATTGATCAATCACTAATTATAATGTTTGTTTAAAGACCTTATATAGGAGGCCTAAAAAGGAGAAAACCCTCAAACAAATAAACTATAAAAAGACAAGTTTGCCCCAAAACTACAATTTCCGTCTTTTGGCGGATCCCACTTACGCGAAAAATCGATTGATTCTAAAGTCGATGGATCGATTATGTGTGTGTATATATATATATATATATATATATATATATATATATATATATATATAAGTCGCATAGAAGTCTCGGGTCAAAATCGATCGATCGAAAATTGTACTCGATCGATATATATATATATATATATATATATATATATATATATATATATATATATATATATCACATTAAGTCTTGGTTCACAACTGTGTACACGTTTGTGCTCTTCTTTATGCCTTTCTGAAGTTGAAAATCATGTTGCGGCCTAAACCCAAGGCTCTCGATCTTGGCGTCCCCCGTCAAGGTGTAATATGATTGAAGGAGCATTTAGCCACATCAAGGGAGAGTAGGGGTGTATTTGGTTTGGTTTGGTCGGTTTTAGACCAAAACCACAAACCAAACTGATTCTAGTCGGTTTCTAAATGTTCAACCCAAACCATCCAACTGTTAAACCAAACCAACTCGATTCGGTTTCGGTTTTCCTATAAGTTCTACTTGCACATAAAAAATTTTCCAATTTCTCAACCTGTTTTACACTTTTATTATTTTCATTTTTTCCAAAGTCGTTTTACTTTTATAATCTATTCACCCTTCTCAAAATAGATAACAAAAATAAATGAATCACATTCACTCTAATTAATCAAAGGTTGTGAAACACTAAATTTTGGACCGAAAATTCAAGGCCCAATCGACTGCTTGACTATAAGTTGACTATATATATATATATATATATATATATATAATTTACTTAACAATCGGTTCGGTTCGGTCGGTTTCGGTTTGGGAAGGTCCGGAGCCGAAACCAAACCAAACTTTTCGGTTTTTCTTTTTGCAAACCAAACCCAAACCGACACCCATCCAAACCGGTGGTTCGATCCGATTTGGTTGGTTCGGCCCAAAAAATGCACAGCCCTAAGGGAGAGGTTAAAGGATGTGAGAATATTCCGAAAGAGGTGATGGTAGATATGAGAGCCACCTTGCAGGCAGCTAAGGGAAAAAAAAGCAGATGCCTACCGAGATAGGGGCATGTATGAGAGAATAAGGAGGGGGGATCTAGAGTTTCCTGCACTTGGACTAGAGGGATTAGAGGATGGCAATAGAGTGATGAGGGAAAGTGCTAGAGTAGCACGACTTCAACGAGATCAGGAAGAGGCTGATTATCAATTTTGATTCAACTTGAGGGGCACATCCATGCGAGCTGGTGGTGGTGGGTCTAGTCAAAGGTCACATGATGTTGATGATGATGAGGAGACTGTGGGGTTGTGTAGGTCAGCAACAGTGAGGGAGACTCAGAGTTGTACTGGTCGTAGAGCAGGTCCTATGGATGCGTTCATGTATCAGACAAAATGTTCAAAATAAATAAAATTGAGCGCAACCTTGCTGAAAACATGAGGGAAAAACTTGGAAAGGCCATTACGAAGTTTGTGGTATTCAACCACATTCCAAGTCAGGTTGTGGAGTCGCTATACTTCAAAAGTATGATCGATACTAGTGCAGAAGCTGATCCAAGAGTTAAAAAGACTTCTGCATACAAGGTTTCTGGGCCCCTACTGGATGACGAGTATACGGAAATTGGAGCTTCCGTGAAAAGCTTTGAGAAAGTATGAGATGAGAGAGGTTGCATTATTATGTGCGATGGATGGAGTTAAAAAGCCTTTTGCATACGATGTTTCTGGGCCTCTATTGGATGATGAGTATACAAAAATTGGAGCTTACGTGAAAAGCTTTGAGGAAGTATGAAATGAGAGAGGTTGCATTATTATGTGCGATGGATGGAGTTAAAAAACCTTCTGCATACGAGGCTTTTGGGCTACTGGATGACGAGTATACGGAAATTGGAGCTTACGTGAAAAGCTTTGAGGAAGTATGAGATGAGAGAGGTTGCACTATTATGTGCGATGGATGGACTGGTCCAACAAGGAAGAGTTTAATAAATTTTTTGATATATAGCGATGTTGGGACGGTATTTTTGAAATCAGTCGATACTTCTAAACACGCAAAGACGACTAATTACCTCTTTCAACTAATGGATAAGGTAGTTGAAGAGGTTGGTTGCGGGTGGTAACAGACAATGCCGCCAATTATAAAGTGGCTGGATTAAAATTAATATTGAAGACACCTCACTTGTATTAGACTTCGTGTGCCGCTCATTACGTGGATTTCATTCTTGAGGATTTGGGAAAGAGGAGCAAGACACAAACAATGATTCAAAAGGGAAGAATGATTACTTCCTTTTTGTACAACAGTAACAAGTTGGTGAATTTAATGAGGGGGTTTACTAAGAACGATCTCTTCCGGCCTAAGATTACACGGTTTGCACTCAATTTCTAGCCCTATAGAGCTTGGCAAGATGTAGGCGTGAGCTGAAAAGTATGGTGTCGTTCGAAGAATGGGCAAAATATGAATCAGAACTGCCCCGATCAAAGAGACCTAGTTGCACTGAAGTGGCTGACTTGATCTACAACACTCTGTTCTGTATAGATGTTGAGCACTTAGTGAACGTCACTACCCCTCTAGTACAGGTGCTGAGGTTGGTAGATGGTGATGACAAACCAACTACGGGGTTCGTTTATGAGTTAATGGACAATGCGAAGTTGCCCATCAAAATAAAGGGTCCTGCAAAATATAAGCGATATTGGTCAATCATCGACAAGAGGTGGGATAAACAATTCCACCAATACTTGCATGCCGCGGGTAATTCGTGCTTAACTGCTTATTTAATGAATTTAATTTTTTTGTTATCTTTCATAGTGCTCATTGTTTTGATATACTAGCACGCTGCTTATATTTTATGTATAACACATTATTTGAACCTCTTCTTCCAATATACATGACGCTTTGAGTTGAATAAGACCGATGAAGTCTACAATGGTTTGTTCAATGTCATACAACGGATGGAGGCTAAGCTGGCTGACCAAGGTCATGCCATAAGAGATATGAGTAGTCATAATATTATTTCTAACTTGTAGATTAATATGCTATATTTGTAGATTGATATGCCGGTTATTGTGTTCCCTCTTTGTAGATTAATATGTTCCGGAAGAAACATGGGTCTTTTGAAATGAGGTTAGCAATCTCAGATTCAACATGATAAACCTGCGGATTGGTGGATGCACTACGAACATGATGGACTAATACTGAGGTGGATTTCCATGCAAATTTTATCTTAAACATGTTCCTCATCCAATTGTGAGCGGAATTGGAGTACGTTTTCTCTTATCCACACGAAAATCAGGAATAGGCTAACCATGGATCAAAAACTCGAATTTTCGATACGTATCGTTCAGCCCCAAAACCGATACGTAACGAACGATACTTTCCGCCCCCCCCCCCCCCCCCCCCAAAAAAAAAGTAAAACCGATAATTTGAAATTATTGGACGATAATTTGACTGTTTTTTAAGGGGGGCGATAAAAACCCAATGTATCGTATCAGACGATATTTTGACCCGTGAGGCTAACTATGAGCAGATTGGAAAAGTTAGTCTCCTGCCATTATAATATGCAATTAAGGGCCAGAAATATGGAGAGGACCAACCGTGGTAAGCAATTATTTAGGTTCTTAATTCATATTATTTTTATTTGATCTAATTGATCTATTATCGATTAATTAGGTATATACTAATTAATCTATTATTTTCTACTTTACAGATAGGGAATATTTTAACCCCATCGAGTTGGATTATATATTCGTGGAGGATGATCCTTTGAATCAGTGGATTGAAGAGAGAGAGGCTCCAGTGTGGGAAAGTGTGAGCATTGTATGATTGGACAAAGCAGAAAGAATAGCGGAGGAGCAAACTTCTCAACAACTTAGGCGGAAAAGAAGACTGCATCGTCATTCAGTGGTTGGATCTGATGAAGAAACACAACTCGGTAGTGATGATAATGATGATGGGGGTGGTGGGGTGATGAAACCTACGTTGGCACTAGTGGTGGAGACGATGATGCTACTCCCTTTTATGGAGGTATTGCCAAATGGGATGATGAACCGTTAACAATGTTCAACACTCCTACATTTAGAGGTGGAGGGGTTGAAGGAAGAAGAGCTTCAAAATCTTACCAAACACTACAAGAGGATATGGGTTATACAATTTTTAGCTTTGGGGGATTCAGTTTGCAAAACACCGAAGATTCAACAGCCAGTAATCCATACCTAATTCCCCAACCAACCTACCCCTAACATGAAGACTTCATTGGTCAAATATTTGGAGGAGCGACACCGACATTTCCATTTTACATTGACCCATACTCTAGGCTAATGCCTCAGTTCGAAGGGGGGACATATGATCATGGGTATTAATATGGCGAACACTATAGGCAAAACTGGTGCATTGATGGTGATGATCACGCCGACGAAAAACAACCAAGGAATTCAATGTGGCTTTAATGCAAAGTTTTCATGTACTATGTGCTATGATCAATAGTCTACTATGAAGACTTTAATGTTATATTCATTCTAAGTTAATAAAATTCTCAAAGATGCCTTAAATAATTTTTTTAAAAAATTGAAAAATAGAAAACCATTAAATATATTTTAGGGTATTTTTGGGGATTTTTTTTTTAAATGTACCAGGCCGGTACATTTAATTTATTGGCCGATACAACTACGTAACATCCAGGAGGCTTGGACGATACTCCCTAGAAATTCGAGATTTTGACCCATGGGACCGATACAAGATGGCCGAGGGGGTGTTTGGAAGAGATATAGTGGTTCGACATAGAGATACCAAAATACCTCGTAAGTGATGTTTTCGGTTTGTTTTATTATATTTCATTATTCTTATTAATTTTCTTTTTAAATGTACCTAATTAATATTTATTATTGTAGCTGATTGGTGGGCGGCCTATGGAGTGGATTCGATGACAAAATGTGCACTCTTGAAGAAATTGGCCATTAAGGTCATTAGCCTTACATGCTTTGCTTTGGCACGTGAACAAAATTAGAATGCGTTTGAGATGGTAATTAATATGTTTTATTTAATTTTTAATATAATTTTTATTTAATATATATAAATTTTATATTTAAATGTTTCTCTTAAATGAGTACACACGAAGAAACACAACAAACTTGAGCACTAAAATGTCAATGACTTGGTCTTTGTGCAATACAACTAACAACCAAAAGCTACGGGATTGCTTCATCAAATGTTGTGAAAACCTGGGACACTATGATCCCATCTCCCTCAATGTCTTCCCATCCGATTCTCCTTGGATAGCGGCTGTCGGCAGAGCGATCCGTCACGGATGACGATCTTAAGGGGACTCAAGTAGCAGAGGTCGCTTTTGGAGAAAATCGACGGTGGGGGAAAGTAACTCACACTTGCGCCAAGAAGAAGAAGAAATACAAGAAGAAGCACCACTGATGACCGTAGGCGTAGACGATGTAGATTCTGTATTAGTGAGATCGGATGATGAAGAAATCGATGAGGAAGAAGAGTATGTTGAAGGAGACGATTTGGATGATGATGACGATACAAGTGACGATGATGATGGAGGTGAAGGGGCCGACCAAGTACCATTATGGATTAGAGACCAATCTGTAGAATTCTTGGCCGGTACACAATATCATTAGGACCAAATATTTAGGTACTTCGCAAGTTAACATTAAATATTAATTTTCCTCTTTTCCTTCTCCTTTGTATGGCCTATTTTGTACAATTGTACTATTTCACACATTTTTTAAATAAAATTTATATATTCCTTACGGGATCTATTATTATCATTTACAATATAGAGCACAAAATTAACAAAATTCGAGTGGTTTTTTATATTGGGGATTTTTTTCGATTTATTCCAAAGCTCATTGGATTCCATTTCTATTCTACTTCTGTGGCTGGTGCCTTGTCTCCACCCAAGTAGAGAGATGCCATGCTTCAAGAAATGAAAGCTTTGGAATCAAGTCATACGTGGGATGTTATTGAGCTTTCTGCAGGGAAGAAGATTGTTAGATGCAAATAGGTTTATACAGTGAAGTATAGCTTGATAGTATACAGGCAAGCTTGTTGCAAAGGAATTCACAGAGACTCAGGATGTTGACTACCAAGAAACCTTTGCTCCTGTTGCAAAATCCAATACCATTTGTGTTCTCCTCTCTCTTGCTGCCCATAAGCATAAGCATTGGCCCTTATACCAGCTCGATGTCTCAAGATGTTGACTACCAAGAAACCTTTGCTGCTATTGCAAAACCATTACCATTTGTGTTCTCTCTCTTGCTGTCCATAAGCATTGGCCCCTATACCAGTTCGATGTTAAGAAACCTTTCCTCCTAGGGGATCTGAAAGAGGAAGTATATATGACTACTATATTCGTTTGTAAAGGAGAGTGAGTCAGAGAAGGTTTGCAATTTAAACAAGTCAATCTACGAATTGAAAGTCACCTCGGGCTTGGTTTCAGAAATTCAGCGCAGCTGCTATGAAATTTGGTTATAGGAGTTACTATGACCACACCCTCTTTGTAAGAGAGGCATTCATCTCACTGCAGTGCTTGTCTATTTGGATGACATTATTGTCACCGGAGATGACAATGATGAAATTATTCAACTGAAATGCTATCTGAGCAAGGTGTTTGAGATTAAGGATCTAGGACCCTAATGGTACTTTCTTGGAATCGAGATAGCTAAATCCAAGAAAGGACTTGCATTGTCTTGGAGGAAGTATAACTTAGATGTGCTAAAAGATTTGGTATTGCTTGGATGCAAGCCAACTACTGTACCAATTGAGCAGAATCACGGACTTGGATGTGAAGGAGAGTCACTAGAAAACCTCCAGATTTATCAGAAGATTGTTGGCAAGCTAATCTATCTCAGCATGACCAGGCTCGATATTTTGTTAGCCAATTCATGCAATTTTCCTAAAATATTCACCTTGATGTAGTGTTCATAATCTTGAGGTACTGGAAGGGTAGCCCAGGAAGAGGGTTACTTTATGGTGATCATGTTCATCCAAATGTAGAGATCTTCATAGATGCAGATTGGGCTGGTTTTCTTGATGACAGGAGATCCACCACGGATTATTGCACTTTCCTAGGAGGAAACCTTGTAACATGGAAGTCTAAGCAGTACCATATTAGAAATAGTTTTAACAGATTGAGATGACTGTTGAAACCATTATAGGTGATGTATAATAATATAATGATATCAACTAGACAAAGTAATCACAGCTGTTAACCTCCAATGGACTGTTAAGACACCCAAAAATGAAATTTGTATTTCTTAATTGGTGTTCAAATCTGTAATATAGATGTATGGGTAAATAACTTTAATTGAGAAACACATGAAATCTGGTATAAATAATTTAGATGTTCCCTGAGCATCTCGGTGAAATATGTTGAACCGAGTGTGTGTGTGTGTATAATAAATATGTGTTTCAGTGTGTATGTGTGTGTGTGTGTTAATTGGAACATATATCAATCGACATGGGCCCTGGAAAGTTGGTTGTAGATTCTTTTATTTAAATTCCGTGTCTATAATAGGACCCATCCGAAGCTTTCACTTTAGGAAAGAGAATGCTTGATATTCTCACAACTAAGTTGTAATAATCGAAATCGCACTAGTGTCATCAGTATTAGAGTATGGTTTAGTCGGCATTAGCTTAGTCATATATAATGAAGTTGATGGTACTTTACCGATTAAAATAAAAGGATCAGCTTGCTCATGGGACCCACTGCTCACCATAATATGGTGAGCCTTAGTTGTTGTCAAAGCCTTTAAATAAAAAGAAAACCTTTTAAAATTAACCTTTTTAAGAACCTCTTCTGTTTTTAAGAAAAAATTCCTTTTTAAGTCATGAGCCCCTCCCTTTCAAAAAATGAACCCCCCCCCCCCCCCCCCCCCCTCTCTCTCTCTCTCTCTCTCTCGTCAAAACACCATAGGCCCCTCTTCTCAACGAATCCCTAATAGAAGAAAAAAAGAGAGAAGAACCCCACAAGCCCATCTTTCAACTTATATATTTTTAAGTTTTTTGATAGCTTTCTATTTTTCCTGACCTATCCCGGGTGGGGGGGGAGGGGAGGGGTGGTGTTGCCATTTTTCCCAATAGTCGTCAATGTTGTAAATGAGTATCTATACTTTGCCTTGCATAAATAGATTGTGCCTTATGATTATTGGATTTGATTCTACAAGTCCTAATTGATGGTGGTATCAAGGTGAGCGATGTTGTGTCTACCAAGGTTTAGAGTATTGGGTAATACCAATGCGTGCACAGGTACTGGTATTGGCCAATACCACTGATACGCATTGGGAAAAAAATAATTAGCTTTTCTATTTTTAGAACTTTTTTTTGGTTCTTTTATACCCACCTGTATCTGCTGGTGATCAATATCTATTAGTATTGATTACACATATCAATCTAGGCATCAACCGATATAGGGGTCAATACTGAGATTTAAAATCATGGTATCTACCATCAACATCCATGTAGCTAAAATTTCAAGGAATCTCAGTAATCTATCTATATATCCGTTATTAACTATCATCAGAGCGCAACATAATTCTATCATTTTGTCTCATTTATATAATAACATAGATATCATCATCACCATCACAGCCTTATGCGATCTATTTTGGGATATAATGATATGGTTAATACCCTAGTTCATGTGATCCATTGCTTACCATATTGTGGTAGGCTAGTATTACTTCTTACTATGCCCAATTGAGATTCTTTCATTTATTTCCTATATTAATTGAAGTTTCACTATTTCAAGCTTCTCTTGCTTCAATCGTTAAACCCTACTTATGAACATATACACCACACTGTTGTTACTTGACATTAATCTGTTGTTCATGTGATCAAGCAATTTATCTCTCTGACTTGAGATTGCCTGGAAATATACCAATTTGTCTAATGTCTGAATTCCACTTAGGCAGATAGTGGGTTCACATCGACAATTCAGCCCTTGAACTCATTCCAATCCTTTTCTCAGGTTAGCTGAAAAGTTCTATCAAATCTTTGCTTCCACAGATTAGATCGGCTTTTGCAATGGCTTACTCATTGCTTACCGATGCAAAGACGATCTTGGCCTTGGGCCCCGAACGGAGCATTCTTGGAACCATCATAAGACCAGACCCAGTACTCTTAGAACGAAAAGGCGGGTGCGATGGAGAGGTGACTTTTTATAGTTTGCTACCAGGAGCAGGTGATCCAGTGCAGCGGCAACCAGGGAATGACAGTGAGATTCTATGTAATTGGCTCTTGGATGACGATGAACCACTGCCGCGGGAGAAAAAGATTGCTGGTGAAAACACGACACCTCCTTCTCTAAAGAGGAAGGCCTTAAAAGCAAAGCAAGTAAGTGAGGGGAAGGTAAATGGGTCGGTAAATAAGAACAGGCATAAAGAGAACAGCGAAAGGAAAGAGAATAAGCGGTGGAGAGGAGAATTCCCAGATGGAAACGATGAATGTGGTGGCAGCAGTTCCGGCCGTCGTGGTCGGTTTTGGTGGAATCGTGGACGCTAGATCCTTTACATTGCACCTCTTATGTGAGCATGTTATGTATTACAAATACCGGATCATCGTACACGATGGGTACAAGATCCAATAAATTGGTTGATAACCAGTACGGTTTTGATGTACCTTGGGTTATCTCATGTCTGCAGAGGGAATCTGTTGATAAGCAAGCAATACATTTAAGTTATTGTGTACTAGTCTAACAGAATCATAGGCATAATCATTTGGTATCGGAGTGTAAAGTAAACACTCCCTACTAGCAGAGTTCTAGGAGAGATGACGGGAAATGCTGTTCTGATATACCACCACCATCTGATCATGGAGTGGATGTCCCTTGGTAGATTCGATGACATCGAGCCCAGTTAGACAGATACTTGTCATCAGCGCAGGAGATTTTATGTACTGTTTGTAACATATTGGTTTATAGTTCTCAAATTTTGTTTCTATGTTCCTTTTGTTATTTCTCAGTTTTATCATTTTGTAGAAGAATAAATGCTTCTTTATTCCTAATTTAAGTTTAAGTTGAATAATGGATAGTGCTGCTCTACACCATGATCACGAGATCATGCGGTAATTTTTCTCTCGCAGTGCAGGGCATGGGGACGCCAACCGACAGTGCTCTCTCTTGAAAGAGCGCGTGGTGTGAGAGGGGCATAGTATCATTGTGGTTTCCATCGCATATAATTTGCCTACAAATATTAATTTTTATGATTTGCTACCCAGAAGGTATTGATCAAAACTGAAGGTTCAGAAATGAACTTGTGTTAGGGGAAATAGAGGGAACTTCAGCTTTGGAGATTGGAGATGGCTCATGAGCATGGTTTGAACTATCGACTGAGACGAGACGAGACGAGACGTCTCGGACTACGTTTCGCATCTCAGGGCTGAGCAAGACAATAAACATACATCTAGCCTCGAGACGCTGGAGGGCAACTTACTTTTGTTGGATGAGTTTGTATAGGATATTATACTAGTTCATAACCAACAGGAGCGGAGGTCCCAAGTTCTAATCCCACCCCTTGTTGGCAATTAGTAGGGATTTCTCCCTACTGACTGGTACATGTGATGTGCGGGCGTGCACATACCCAGGGACTTAGTCAGGCGCTCTAAGATGCTGGATATCTTGTTTTAAAAATAAAAAATAAAGTAAGATTATACTAGTTCATAATTGAAAGTGAACGAATCATACATGCAGCACTAATTTTACTCAGCAAGTGTACTATTTTAATACAATCCTAGGCCGTATCTGATCTCAAATTTTGAACCATGGCTTTCTGTTCATCCTTCACCATCAATCAAAGCAGTTTCATGCTTGGAAGAACACTTGAAAGTTAATAACTGGTGTAACATAATTACCACTCTTTGAATACTCCGGATTAGAACTGCCTCTCATTTCTCATGACCTAAATTCATGACGGTTAGGGCCGATACACAAGACGTCTTGGCGATGCGGTGTGAGACAAAAAATGGTGTTTAACTGATCTTACCCCATTAAAATATAGCTTGATCTTATACGATTAAAGTATACATGACTGTTATGCCACGTACAGGGTATCAAAAATCGGCCGATACCGATATGTATTAGTTTTCAGCAAACCGATACATATCGGTCCTTCAACTCGGAAACCAATACCAGAAATTTTTTTTTTAAAAAATAGGCCGATACGTATCGGTATCGGCCAATACGCATCAGTCGAGTTGTATTGGTCCTCCAAAGACCGATACCCGATACCGAGTCCGATTTGGACACCTTGGCCACGTAGCATATATCTATTATCAATTAAAAAAGATTCACACCTACAAAAGGATCCAATCCGTCCGATTGCTGAACTTCAATATCAGCTGTTCAAAAATAAGAACAACTAGTAGGAATTAGAGTGCATATATTTGGACAAAGAAATTTCGGCCGAAATGACCGAAATTTCGGTCCAAATTATCGGTTTTGGTCCTCACCGAAACGATAACTTGGACCGAAATTTCGGTCATATTTTGTATGGGATTGAAATTATCAGCTGAAATTTCGGCCAAATTATCGGGTTTCGGCCGATATTTTGATCCTTGATCCGACCTGATCACTTGTGGCGGCACTTGGGTCAATCTCATTTTGTCCAAATGGTCATGATCTGAAGCCGCATAGTGACAGTTCACTTTTTATGAAAAAAGGGTAAAAATTCGACAAACTTCAAAATTTTGGAAAAATAATGCAATGTTTAAAAATGTTGCAAATAATTTTTTTTTTTACAATTTATGAGAAATTTGAGCAAAAATTGCGATTAAAATGTGAAAATCGTGTTTTTTCATAAAGGAATTTTCATAAAGGAATCAATCTTTTTGTTTTTTTTTTGAAAAAGTGTTTTAATCGTGTTATGGACATTTACAAAAAATGCGATTAAACATGTTTTCCAATATATAAAAAATACCGAATGCTTAAACTGGCAGCCATCCATCCTGCCCAATATGGCTCGTTTCTCACATCTTGGTTTTGGGATTGGCTTAAATGAGACCGAAAATGGAGATTTACATCCATGGATGAAACCCTACATAAAGAAGTACCATGCGTATCCACCCACCAATAGATTTTATATGCATCAAAACTTTGTGAATTTGCAAAATGTTGAAACACCACATGCTGAATTTCGCTAATTGGGTTCCACTTTACAATTAAAAGGTGGATTTGGAGAGGACCTTTCAAATAGGGTTAATGTTGGTTCAATGAAGTGGAAACAAGCGAGCAGAGTATTGTGTCACCCAAGAGTTTCTCTTGGACTGGGGGGATGTTTTTATAAGACGGCAGTTATACCTAACCATAAAATATGATGCGAACTGGTGGGCTATGAAAAAAATGACAAAAAAATAGTACATTTTCCTGAGATGCGTATATTAAGATAGATATGTGGAGTTGAAAGGTATCAAGACTTAACACAAACAGTATTAAGACTTAAACAAGAACTCTGCAACTGGTGTGAATGATCACCTCATTATTGAAACAACTCTTGGCTTATATAAAGCCTTACAACTAACAAGAAAGAGAAATTGCAACCCACTTAAGCACATACATCGCTTAGTGGTTTAGATAACTTAAATTCAAAAACAAACTCTAACAGACCCTGAAGAATAGGTCTTTATTCTAACAACTCTGACTTTTCCCAACAATCCCTCCCTTGAACTCATTGCCATGCATAAGCAATTAGTTCGCACTGAGCAAAGACACACTCCAAGTTTTTCACGAAGTTTCTGAAAAGCTTCCAACTTGAGAGGCTTGGTCATCAGGTCTGCAAGTTGGTCCCTAGTGCCACAAAACATCAACTGAACAACTCCATCTTTAGTAAGGTCTCGAAGGAAATGATATCTCACTCGTATATGCTTAGTACGACCATGGAAAACTGAATTCTTGGATAGCTTAATGGTTGAAGTGTTGTCACACAGTATTAATGTTCCTCCTGCTTGTGAATGACAAATTTCTTTCAGAATCTTCCTCATCCAAATGGCCTGACAAGCACATGCTACAGCTGCTACAAACTCTGCCTCCGTGGTTGATAAAGTCACGATGGGTTGCTTTCTAGATGACCAAGCTACAGCTCCTCCACACATCATAAACACATAACCCGAAGTGCTTTTGCTATCCTCCAAATCTCCAGCATAGTCACTATCTGTATAACCCACCAAATCACTAGTTCCTCCCTTCTTGTAAAACACACCATAATTCACAGTCCCTTTCAAATATCTTAAGACCCTCTTTGCTGCTGCAAAATGAAGTTGAGTGGGACTTGCCATAAAACGACTAATGAGACTTACAGCATACATGAGGTCCGGTCGAGTAGCTGTGAGATACATCAGACTCCCATCCATTTGCTTGAACTGAGTTGCATCCATCTTAACACCATTTTCATCACTACCAATTTTCTGTCCTGGAACAATAGGATTACAAACAGAATTGCTCTCTGCCATCCCAAAACGACTCAGAACTTCCGCTGCATACCTCTTTTGACATATAAACACTCCATCGGAACTTGTAGAACCTCAATTCCAAGGAAGAATTTCATCTCTCCCATATTTGTCATGTCAAACTCCTTCTTCATAGAACACTTGAACTCACACAACATCTTTTCATCATTGCTAGTAAACAACAGATCATCAACATATATACTAACAATGAGAATTTTACCTCCCTTTCTCTTGACAAATAAAGTCTGCTCACTAGGACTGCTTTTGAAACCTTCCTTGAGAAAATAAGCTTTTATTCGACCAAACCAAGCTCTAGGTGCTTGTTTTAGTCCATAGAGGGCTTTTTTCAGTTTGTACACCAACTGCTCCAATTTCTTTTTCCACAAGAATTTTGAAACGCTTAAAGTGATAGAAAGTTTCTGACTTCTTTGTTAGAAAGTAAATCCATGCCTTTCTAGAAAAATCATCTATGAAACATAATATGTACCTCTTCTCACTGTTTGAAATTGGTGTGATAGGGCCACAAAGATCTGCATGAACTAATTGCAGTCTTTCAGTTGCTCTCCACTGACTTGATCTGGGAATTGGTGTCCGATGTTGTTTGCCCTTCATGCAAGCCTCACAAGTAATACTTGAAGCTGCAATTTGTGGTAATCCTTTCACCATTTTCTTGTGATGCAAGGTACGATGACCCTTTGTATCGAGAGATGCCCATAACGGTGCCAAAGTTTAGGCCGATCCGAGAGCTAACTTGGAGACTTTTTCTTCCTTTGTCTTGACAGGATGATTCATGAAAGAATATAAACATTCTGTTTGCACTCATGACAGATTCCGCCATTTTCCCTCTTTGTGGATGATAGATACTGCACACACCATCTTTGAACAACACTGCCACCCCCTTTTCCTGAAGTTGCCCCACGCCAGAGATTGTTTTTAATTCTGTACACAATACACATCACCCACGACATAACTAATTCCATGAAGATTCAACTTCACAACTCCTTTTCCAATAACCTTCATCCTGGTATTGTTTCCAAGTTTGACAGTATGAGAGAAAGTAGTGTCCAAACTTGTAAACATACCTTGATTCCCACACATGTGGTTTGAACATCCAGAGTCTACAAACCACGCATCACTTCTCTTGGTCTCATGGAGATCTACATAAGCCATTAAAAACATCTCATCTTCCTCGTCTAATTTTGCATAATTAGCCTCCTTATTCCACTTAGGACATTCATATTGAAAATGTCCTAAGCTGTGATACCTATAACATTCCACAGTAGCTTTGTTGAAAGTTGTTCTGCCTCGTCCACGTCCCCTGCCTCTGGGAAACATCATTCTTCCTTTGCCACGTGTCCCCATTCGATCCTCTACCTTCAAAGCCTGTTCTTCACCCTCATTGCTCACCCTTCGAAATTTCTGCTCATGTACCACCAACGAACTTTGCAATTCATCAACGGACATGTGTTCTGTATCCCTTGCTTCTTCAATGGACACTACAACATATGTGAATTTCTCAGTCAGGGTTCGTAGGATCTTCTCAACTATCTTCGAGTCAGGCATAGCTTCTCCATTACTTCTCATCTTGTTTGAAATCACATCACTCTTATGTAAGTACTGTGATGACTCATCATTCTTCATTGCTAGAACTTCAAATTCCCTTCTTAGTGAATTAAGAAGAGATTTCTTCACCTTCTCATTACCACCAAATTTCAGCCTCATCGAGTCCCAAACAATCTTAGATGTACGACGATCCAAGATTTGTTCAAAGACAGAACGATCAAGAGCTTGAAAAAGATAGTGCTTTACTTGGTGATCCTTTGTTCTTGCATCATCAAGTTGCCTCTGTTGCGCCTCAGTCAGCAACGTTCCTGGTCTTGGCTCTTCAAAACCATTTTCCACCAAACTCCAAAGACCTTTTGCCCGAAGCAAGTTCTCCATTAATTCACTCCAATGATTATAGTAACCATCGAAGTGAGGAATCTTCGTCAAAGTCTTGTCTTCACTCATTCTCTCAGTGTTTGATCACTCGAAGCTGCTGCTTCTTTTAATCAGGCCCAGTGGGGGCTCTGATACCAAATTGAAAGGTATCAAGACTTAACACAAACAGTATTAAGACTTAAACAAGAACTTTGCAACAACTGGTGTGAATGATCACCTCATTATTGAAACAACTCTTGGCTTAAATAAAGCCTTACAACTAACAAGAAAGAGAAATTGCAGCCCACTTAAGCACATACATCGCTTAGTGGTTTAGATAACTTAAATTCAAAAACAAACTCTAACAGACCCTGAAGAATAGGTCTTTATTCTAACAACTCTGACTTTTCCCAACAGGAGTAACAAAAAGGATAAAATTCCAAACAAATATATAAGAGAAAATTTGAGAGTGACACCTACAAATGAAAAAATCGCAGAATGTCGCTTGAAGTAATTTGAATGTGTAGTAGAGGCCAGAAGCAAAACATGTATGCAAGGTAAAAAGTAAGTAAGAGCAGAGAAAGACCAACGCAGACGGCCAGATTCAAGCCCTACATGCAGAGTTAAGTCACTACAAGCAAAAGGAAGTAAGATAAGAGAAAGACCAACGAAGACCTGAAAGGAAGAAGTGAGAAGAGACATGAAAGATTGCAAAGTTACATAAAACTTGGCGATAATCATAAATGAATGGTGAAATAGGACTCGCAAAGCGATCTCCAATGAATTGCTATCGGAAGTGATCTTCAAAGAATAGTTATATTATCACAAAAAAGAATTCCGCCAATATTTTGGCACATGATTCCTCTAGGCACATGTCTGCCCCAAACCAACTTGAGATGAGTCCCATTTGTTTTGCAATTGGTGTATGTCGACCTACATATTTTTTGAATGCACGCTTTTGGGGAATCATAATTGGAGAGATGCCATACCGAAACCAATTGATTTTTTTGATCGAGTTTTTTTTTTTATCGATTAGGATGGTGAAGAACTACTTGATGATTGTCCGTGAGTTGAACATGAAACTGATGATATCCTCACCAATAATCTCGGCATGAACAAGCACCCTCTTTAAAATGATGGAATCTATGCTTGTCTCTAATGATTATTTCTCTATTGGCAACAATTGTGGTGAATTTGATTGCTGTGTGGCAATCGCTACACATCCGAAGGTTCTTCACTATCCTAATCAATTCCCCATGACTAGTTTTCATAAGACCAAATGCAATAGCAAGCTTCTCACTATGGTATCTAAGCTCGAATTCCCTCTCTTCCTCTTCTAGTTCGTGCATTACTGTGTCCGTCTCTGGCACATAACCGACCTTTCTCAACTTCTTCATCAACTCCTCTAGATACACATAGATCTCTGAAGTCTGTGGGTGTGATTTATCTCCCATACAAAACATATGGGCTTTGTGATCAACCTCGATTAAGCTATATCCAAGTTGCTTCTGAAGGCCTCTTCGAATCATCATGGTCCTTACCATTTCCACACGATCCATCCGACCTGCCGAAGCATATATATTCGAAAGCAACACGTAATGACCAGGATTCTCAGGCTCCATAGCCAAAAGATGTTCGGCAACGTCCACCCCAAGGTCAAAATTCTTATGTATCTTACATGCCCCAAGTAAAGCCGTCCACACCGCAGGTGCAGGCTTTCCAGGTATCGAGTCCTCAATGAATTGAATAGCTTGATCAAGATATCCAGCACGACCAAGCATATCAACCATGCAAACATGATGTTCTACTCTTGGTACCAATTCATAGTCCCACTTCATGCACACAAATGTCTCACGACCTTCATTAACCAACCCTGCATGGGCACAAGCAGATAAGACCGCAATGAAAGTGACTTCGTTTGGTGAAGGCCCAACAGCCCTCATCCGATGAAAGAGCTCAATAGCTTGATATCCATAACCATGCATTCCATACCCGGAAATTATAGATGTCCACGTGACAACATTCCGTTTGGGCATTCCATCAAACACTTTGCGGGCATTGTGTAGATCTCCACATCTACTGTACATGTTAATTAAAGAAGTACCTAGGATTACATTAAGATCAAAACCCTTGTCGATAATATAATCACTGACCCATTGGCCCAAACCAAGAGCACCCAATTGAGAACAAGCAGACAACAGGCTCACCAACGTCGCCGAATCCGGTTCAACATTCTCCTCACACATCTGATAAAACAATTCCACAGCTTCCCCAGCAAACCCATTTTGCTCATACCCCGAAATCATCGCGTTCCAAGCAATCACCCTTTTGTCAAACATATCATCAAACAGCTTCCGTGCAATCACCAATTCTCCACATTTCGCATACAATGCAACAAGAGCAGTCTGCACGAAACAATCCGAATCGAACCCACAAATCAAAACATGCGAGTGAACAACCTTACCAATTTTCAAAGCCGATAGATCGGCGCAAGCCTTGATAACGGCAGTGAAAGTGAAATTGGATTGGCTAAGTCCAGCGAGGCGCATCGAACCATATAAGAGAATGGAATCAAAGGGGAAGCCAGACTTAGAAGAGGCCTTGATGAGGGAATTGAAGAGGAAAGAGTCAGGTTTCGAGACGGAGAAGAGAAGTTGGCGAGAGTATCGAATGGAGCCGGCGGTGCAGGCTAGCGTAAGGAGTTTGGTGAGGAGGGATCGGCTGTGGCGGAGGCCGGAGACGATAAGGTGGCCGTGTACTTGTTTGAGGGGCCTGAGACGAGGGCCAGCCCTCAAGAGTGATTGGTAAGCTGGGGAGTGTTGTTGCTGTGGATTTGGATCCATTGAAGTGCCATAAAAAAACTGGAGGGTTCGTTGGGTGGTTGTTTTTTTGCTTCTTTTTACTTCCAACGGCTATGTTTGTTTTGGCGGGAATGCAATGAGGGTAGGTATTATAATTAATGGCACGTGCGATGCACGTGAGTAGAGAAAATGATTTATGGATCAATTTATCTCACCTACTTCAATAGATAACGAGACCAACTCCCTTTCACAGGCAGTCAGATACCATTAAATGAGTAAGAATTGAGCAATATGAGCCATCAAAGTCCCCTCTCATATATTAAATTAAAGTGGATCCAAAAATCATTATCAAATCACAATTTTAATCAACCGATCTATGCATTTTAATGTGGTACTAACCCGCATGTCAGATTAGTGCCCCGATTCAAATGCTGTATCACATAAGATACTTACTCCTTGAGGTTTTATTAAAAAAAAATTAATATATATATAGGGAGCTGGTTCCGTCCTCTATGAGAGGGCTTTTCAAGCGTCCTCAAAAATCCTATGGAGATCAATGTGACATCCAAAATATTATTTGGGTGCGATGGAGAGCATAAGGGAACAGCTTAGATCAATTTATTAATAAAAAATTTTAAAAATTTTCTTTTAAAGGCCTCTGTCAAAATTTAACTAATTGTAATGGTTTAAATGTCAAGGTTCAAAAAATACATGGTAGAGATGATTTTTTTTTTTTTTTTTTTTGGTAAATATGAGCTCTGTGTGCGATTAATGTGGTGCCATACTGTCAATTAGAGGTTTTTTCCAATCTTCGAGAATGCTTGAGGAATACCTTTTCTATATATATATATATATATATATATATATATATAGAAAAGTCCTTCGTCCTCTATGAGAGGACGGTCACCGTCCTCCAAGCTTCCATGTGGCAGCTAACATATTGTTTTGATGTCTCATGGAGCTCGAGTGCATTGCTTAGATCATCTTTGAAAAAAAAATAAATTTAAACTCATCTCCACCGTGTGCCTTTTGAATCGTGAAATATGGACTAATGAAACCCGTCAAATTTTTACTTGTGGGTTTAAAAAGTATTTTTTCAATTTTTTTTTTAATATTAATCTATACCGTCCACTTGTGTTCCACGTGACACCCAAACAATGTTTTGGATGTCACGTAGAGCTACATGTGTATCTTGGAGCACGGTCATGTCTTCCAATGGAGGACCTAACTGGCTCCCATATGTATATATATCTCCCATATGTATATATATATGGGAGATCCCCATGTGTATCTTGGAAGACGGTGACCGTCCTCCAAGATACACATGGAGCTGAACGTGACATCTAAAACACTGTTTGGGTATCACGTGGAGCATAGGTGAACTGTTTAGATCAATATTATAAAAAAAAATTTCAAAAAAAACTTTTTAAACCTATAAGTCAAAGTTTGATGGGTTTAATTGGTCTATATTTCACGGTTCAAAAAACACACGGTGGGATGAGTTTTCAATTTTTTTTTTGTCAAAGATGATCTAAGCAATGCACTCGAACTCCACGTGATATCGAAACAATATTTTGGGTGCCACGTGGAACTCCACGTAGAAGCTTGGAGGACGAACACCTTTTCATATATATATATATATATATATATATATACTCTTATTTCATGTATTTGCGATAACAATATTAAAATGACAGTGAAGTGATGAAATGTTTCATTCTTTATTTTAGACTATAGTATTGAGTATTGAGTCTATTGATTACTATTCTTTTATTTATTTATAAGAATAATAGAGCACCCTTGCACCCCAAATTTGACATTTTTGAACTTTTGTTTGAGCGCTGCACGGCACTCATCTGAATACCCATAGAATCTATTTTTAGGCGGTTTGTCGACGGTTGCAGATCCCCATGCCTTTAGAAACATGCAGCCCATGGCTTGCATGCCATGTGGCGACTGTAGGGTCGATCGCATATCATAGGCCTAATTATCATAAAGCCCACCGGCCTCTATTGGTTGGTATTGTTGCACCCACTTGTGTGAGTGTGTAGCGAGCATCCGGTCATTACAAACACAATGTGTCCTTGCACACAAATTTTTTAAAAGAAATTGCATTGCTCATGACATGCCTTAATTGCACACACAATTGCCAAAGGTATGGTTTTTTCAAAGGGTACCTCTAAATGTGCCCACGCATTTTCCGAAAGCGCCAACGTCGAAACCCTATCAAACCCATTGGTTGCTTTGAATCTGATGATAGAAATCTTTGTCACCCTGATCTTCCACGCAATGGATCTTGAAATCATGGCGCACCTATCAGAAGCTCGGTTTGTGATTCCACATGTCACATATCCCAAAATTTAGCCCTAAAATCACGTTTAAGTGTGATGTGTGCCATATGATTCAAGAGCCATTTTTTTGGGATTTGTGACACGTGGAATCACAGATTGACTTTCTAATAGGTGCGCCATGGTCTCAAGATCCATTGCATGGAAGATCGGGGTACAAAACTATCTCCATCATCTGATTCAAAGCCATTAACGGTTTTCAAGGGGTCTAAGATGTTGGCGCTTTCATAATAAAGATGTTAGAGGTACCTTTTTCAAATGAGTTAGTGTACAATGGGTGTCCACCCAATATGTGCACTAATACAGTCCACACATCTATGTGACTGCATGACATGCACGGACTTCTATACATTGGAAGTCCGTGCCTGCCATACACTCACGCAAATGTGTGGACTGCCATGTCCACCCATGCTTGATTACTCTTATCAAATTCCCTCATCTAAAGTTGTGTTTACAAGAAAATCCATCAGCTTTGCTTATTGATATAAAAAAAAACCCATTTTTTTTTAATTTATAGAAATAACCCCTATCGTCAAACTATGAAGCTTGCAAGCATAGTGACAAATTTCGTTTTCGACAACATTTCGATAGGGGTTTATTTCGGATAAATTTCGAGAAACAGTCGAAATGTTTCGAGAAAATTTCAGAGAGTATAAAAAATATTAAATATAAATTTTATTTAAATTTTATAAAAATTTTATTTATTATTTTAAAAATGACAAAAATTAGAAAAAATTTATTAATTTTGATAAAATTTCGTTAATTTCACCGAAATTAATGAAATTTCAGTGATTTCAAAGAAATCATCGAAATTTTGTCAAAAGTTTTGCCAAACCCCTATTCGTGAAATTTGTCACTATGCTTGCAAGCATAATTGATGTAAACTTCGTATTGTGTGAAAGTATGCATATGACTGATTTGGAGGTCACAGATTGGCAGGGGCATGCGAAAAGGTTGAAATGGAGTCGGTATTTGGTGAGTGGGCCATTTAAACAGATGATCAATGAGCCGGTCGTGCTGCACGCCAAATTTAAGTTAATTGATTTTGACCAATCAATATAGGCTGAAGTAACAATAATCCCACATTATCGATAAAAAAAAATACAACAATCCCACATCATTAATCTTAGAAAAAAAAAAATCTTAGCAAAACCCTAAACGTAGCTTTAACTGCATCCACCGAATCCAATTGGGCACCTATGCTAAAAATCATTGATTACTTTAAATCAGAAGATGAAGATCATTTTTCTCTCCTATCAGACGATCAATTTTCGACTTCACATGATACAAATCCCAAAAATATAGCCCCAAAGCCACATTTGAGCGTAATGATTTTAAGGCCACTTTTTGGGTTCTGTGCCATGTAGAATCGAAAAATGGCCGTCTGATAGGTGCGCCATGATCTCAAGATTCCTAATGTAAAAGATTGGAGCGAAAAAACAATCTCCATCATATGATTTAAAACAATCAAATAGTTTTAGCGTAAGTGCGCAACGAGATTCGGTGGGTGCCTTTAAAGTTACTCAAGCCCTGATAGCCTATTAAATTAAGGGCACTTTAGAAAAAAGGGGTTCAAAATGGAAAGTATATGCGTCATATATGAGCGAGAAAGTTTCGTGATTTAAGGATTCTCACGAGATTCGGAGCCCATATTTTTTGTTTGTTAATATGAGTTTTCCTTGCTACCCTCTTATAAAGAAAGAATTTAAGTTTGTAAAATGACCAAACTGCTCGCCTTTGATTACTTCCTTCAGATTTTGGAGATTTCCAGTAGCTTTAATGGAGACAAGGCGGAAAAGGAGATTTTGGAGCTTTCCAGGGGCTTTAATGGAGACGAGGCGGTTTAGGGTTTTGAGTTCTCCACTGATGCATCGGATCAAACCTTCGAAAGAGGAAGCGAGGGAAATCGATATCCCTCACCATTTCAAATCACAAATTTTCTTTTCTTGTCTTATTTTTTAAACCCTATTAATGGTGCAGAGCCAAGCTAAGAACTTAATCTTGCTCAAAAAATAAGAATCTTGAATGAGTTTTTTAATATGCTTTTTAATAGTATCAGAGCTAAACTTGCTCAAGAAATAGGGATCTTGAATGAGTTTTTTAATAGTATTAGAGCCAAGCTAAGCCTAAAGATACCAGCAAGGTGCCGTCAGCGGGCTGACATCGGATATGTTCAGAGATTGGCTAGTTATGATCGTTTTTGGCTTCTAATCATTTTTCTCTCTGGGGTTAAAGTCTATCGAGGGCTAAAACCTGGTGATTTGAGGAGCTCCATCTTCATCTTCTTCATCTAGTTGAGAACCCCAAACCCTAATTAGAGACTCTCTTGCAGGGACGAGACGGTAATTTTGCCTTTTGAGTTAAGGGTAGTAATATCTTTTTGCCAACTTACTAAAATGGCTTAAATGTAATTTGAAATCTCTCCTTATCCTAATTTTCGTGATAATCTATCCCAATATCGTGCGTCCCTTTTTCCCCAGGCTTTAAGACTAGTATATTAGCCCAAATCGATTACAAACCGGTCCTCTCTTTCTAAATTTGCCTTAAATTAAATAAGGTTGGGTTTACTCCACAATGTCAGAAGTTTGAAAAATGTGGCCTCTCTTAAAAACGGGTGGCACGAAGAGGCGTGCGGGCGCTACACTTCGTACGAATTAGTCCAAGTGCAAAAAGGTCGGGGATATCTCATATTATATTAAAAACATAATAATAATTTACAAGTTTTTCATTAGGGTATGGATATTTGCAACCATAGTGACAAATTTCATTTTTGACAACATTTTGGTCGGGGGTCATTTCGTTCATTTTGGATAAATTTCGAGAAAAATTCGAAAAGTTTTAAAAAAATTTTGAGTACAAAAAATATTAAATATAACTTATACTTAAACTTCATAAAATTTTTATTTATTATTTAAAAAATGAAAAAAATTAGAAAATATTTATAAATTTCGGTGAAATTTAGTTAATTTCAGCAAATTTTTGTTAATTTCCCTGAAATTAATGAAATTTCAACAATTTCGGAGAAATCATCAAAATTTCGTCGAAAGTTTCGCTCGACCCCTATTTCGGTAAATTTTGAGGAAATTTCAGAGAAATTTGTCACTACGTTTGCAACTAAAGATTCAGTCTTTGCAATTAGAGCTTTGACACATGAAAATCATTGACTACCTTGAATTAGATGATGGAGATCATTTTTTGATCCAATCTTTCACGGAATTGATCTTTAGATCATGGATCACCTATCAAATGGTCAAATGGTGATTCAACGTGGTATACATCCCCAAAAATGTGATGGTCTTACATTGGATAGGAAAAAGTCGCTACAAAAAATAAGACTATTAGTGGTAGCCAAAAAATACTACTATTAACAAAAAACTACCGCTAATAGTCTTAATAGCCTTTAATAGAGTTTTTATTAATAGCGGCAATTTTTTGCTGTAAAAAACTGCAGCTAATTGTCTTATTTTTTGTAGTGAGTTCATGACCTGGGCTATATGTGATTGCACACGCTACATATCATGACATGTTTTGGGTGGGGCCTTAAGCCCATGCCATAAACCAAAAATAACTGTGATCATTGGCTTACTAAGAGAAGGGGTTCTCGGGTCACATGTAGAGATGTGTGCCACATGAAATTAACATATGACTGTAGTCATTGTCTAAAGATCAGTTGTGTGGAAGATTTGGCCAAAAACAATCTCCATCATCTCATCTTATTTGAGAGAGTCAACGATTTTCATTGCAAAGACTGAATCTTCAGTAGCAAATACACCCTTTCCATTGTACAAACTGCAAAGTATATGATAATTATATTTGAAACAACCAAGTATATATATGTTGCCACATTAATATATGCACTGGTTGATACCTACTACCACCTCTCAATCATTTGATTAAAGAATAAAACAGATCCCCACCAAATCACTCAATTTTATTTTTTTTATCTTACAATAGTATAAATATCCCAAATGCTACACATCTTAGCAATAAAGAAAACATATTTTAAATACAAGTCAAATTTTATGTGTGGGTAGTGGAGGGATACTTGAGCCAAAATCCATCCACCTTGAAATCTAAGTTTGTAGAAGAAGAGGATTGAGGACTCCATGGATTCCATAGAGAATGAGCACCATATAAAAAACAGTAGCAGTGACTCCAGAGATCAGAGCACCACCAACATGGTCACAGTATTTGGACACTTGGCCACATATGGGTAGCCAACCTGCATGTGAATCCCCTTTCTTGCCCACGTAGGCGATGGCGCCGGCCGCGGAAATGCCGGCAGTGAGCAACATTGTAACAACCTGAGAGACCGAAAACCACACTCGTCAAATCGAACATTATTGTAACGAAAATATATAAAAACTGGTATTATGTGGCACACTGGCAGGGGTCACCAAAATCGTACACATGGAACTACATCGTAACAAATTGAAGTCACCAAGTGGCAGGCCACTGTTTAGACAGGACTCAACTCAAATATCATGCTCATTAGAGGATTCAAACCATCAAACCAGATCAATTTCCAAGCCAAGTTTTAATGTCCATTTGCGGGCTCTTATAGAGATCAGATGGTAGATATGGTTCAATGATGCAATTTTTGGGGTGCACCCCATCCAAACAGTGACCTAGTGCAGTGGGTGAACCGGCTCGGTGACCCATAACCCACTAGTGCTGTGCATTGGACTCGTCCACGCAATAGCAACTCTAATGATCAAGCGACAAAAAGCATACCATGTCCAAGGCCACGACGAGGCTCCAAAGCATGCTCGTCGAGGGGAGAAAAAGAACGAGAAAGCTATATATAGTTGCGATAATATTCACCACCAAGAAAAACCTGCATCAAACTTTCAATAAGCTAGAAGCGATTCAAGAACAAGAAATTATATATATATATATATATATATATATATATATATATATATATATATATATATATATACTCTGGACCTCTTAGAGCACCCTACTAATTCCATGGCCACGCAACCCAACTTAGTCCATACGGGATCAGCACGGGATATAAAACCTTAGGGTGGCTTCAAGAAGGGATTTGAAGTCAGGTCTTCCTAGAAAGAAAATTCTAATGACAATAATGATAATGATGACGATGGACTCTTACTTGAAAGCAAGTGTATCGCTATATTTCACTTTGATGGGTATGGTGTACACGACTACGGTCTCCCGACTCGTAGCCATAACTACGGTTGCGATGAGTGCGGCGCCAAGGGCAAGAAGCCTCAATAGAATAGAGCAAAGTCTCTTGCTTTTGGCCATGGTGGTGATGATGGTAGTGATTTGTTGAGTTTAAGAAGAATTTGAAGAAAGTGGGTTTGAAATTTATTAGGGTTTATACGGGGTAGCGTATGGGGAATACGGTAGGAGAGCAGATGGGGGTGGTGCACTTGTTTTATTTAACTTTATTCCTATGTTTGTTGAATAGACTCAACGGTCGCATGACTAAACACTCCTCTTTAACTTCCCGAATTGCCCTTTAAATTTAATGGCCCCTCTATTGATGACTTTCTTCTTTGAAGAAATTTGTTCTACTTTTCAATTAGTAGGTGACGTGGCTTGAAGGAGAGAGTGGCTGTTTGTTATCCATCTCTTTCGTTAGAGAGGGACCAGTAGTGGTGTATTCGGTTTGGTCGGTTTTGGACCAAAATCACAAATCAAATCGGTTTTAATCGATTTTTAAATGTTCAAATCAAATCAAACCATCCAACTGTTTAACCAAACTAACTCGATTTGATTCGGTTTCAATTTGGTTCGGTCGGTTTTGGATTTCCTATAAGTTCTACTCTTTTTTTTCGATAGAAAAGAGGGTTGGAGGGACTCCTACCTAATTTTATTCCAAAAAAATAAAAAAAAATTACATATGATAGAAATTACAATGTAAATCTTTTAAAGCGAGATAAATTAGAGGACCAGAAACTTCAAAAGGCCTCCACCTGACAACATTACTTGCATCAGCTCCATTATGTGCCAAGTAACCCGCACACTTATTGCATTCCCTCCATACATGAGAAAACGGACAATCAAGCCTATTTGCGAAATGAACAATGTTAGCCACCAGAATAGAATATTTTCAAGGAATAGCCCAATCTCCTTTGAAGATTTTAATTGCCCCAAGAGAATCAGATTCGATGGTAAGCTTCATAATATTAAGTTTTTTCGCATTTCTGAACGCTTAGAGAATTGCTTCTAATTCAATACCAAGAATCTTATTGAGATCAAAAGGTCCAAAGAAACATTTGACCACATTGCCCTGATGATCTCTAAAAATGCCTCCTATACCTGCACCTTTATTGCTAAATGATCCATCTTATTAACCTTGATCTTGCTGCAATCTGGAGGGATCCATCTGCATATACTTGGGTTTGAGCAAGGACTATATGCAGTCTTTCACTTAGCGTTCCCCTTCTCATCAATTTCAGATCCAATTTTAATCGCCACATCCATTATAATCTGCTTAAGGACATTCCTCTTATGTTGTTTTATATTATCAAAAATTCTTGCATTTCGTTCACGCCATATGTGTTAAGTAGTAGCTGCGAAAATCAGCTTCGCAATCACTCCTTTGAAATGATTACCAACAATGAAATTTTGTAGTTGCTCCAACTCACTTTCAATGGTACCTAATTATATTGTATCCTATAAGTTCTACTTGCACATCAAAAGTTTCTCAATTTCTCAACCTAATTTACACTTACTATTTTCATTTTTTAGGGACTCATTTTACTTTTATAATCTATTCACCCTTCTTAAAACAGATAACAAAAATAAATGCATCATTTCCCAATTGTCTGCTTGACTAAAGTTGACTATATATATATATATATATATATATATATATATATATATATATATATATATATATATATTAAAAGAATTTACTTACAATCGGTTCGGTTCGGTTGTTTCAGCTTGGGAAGGCACAGAACCGAAACCAAACCGTACTTTTCAATTTTTGTTTTTGTCAAACCAAACCCAAATCGGTATCCGTCCAAATCGGACCAAAATCAGCGATTCGGTCAGGTTTGGCCGATTTGGCCCAAAAAATGCACAACCCTAAGGACTAGAGAGAAATGAGCTCAAACTTGCACACGAGATTTGTATTATGGCACATAGTTAAAAGAAAGACTGTTATTTTGGGATCTGTGCCACGTAGAATGTCATCTAAGTCGTCTAATTTGAAAACTATGATATAAAAATCTGAGGCAAAAATTGTCACATAACATCATCTCTATCATTTATTAGAGTCAACCATGAAGACCTTTGATTGCATTAAATTAGATGATAGAGATCAAGCTTCATGCCAATCTATGGCCTCTCCATTATGGTCTACAAATTAAATCGCTCTTATGGTGTTTCACATGGCACATATCCCAAAAATAATAATCTCTCTTTTTTGACTTTTGTTATAGGTAGGCTAGGCTCGAAATTGTGACTTTGAGATTGCATTATTGCCAACCCATCATTGTGCTATAATGTTATTTTTTTTCAAATCATGTGCTACAGTACAAATTTAATGTGCAAGTTTTAGCTCCCAGAAAATATAAAAAAGTTGGAAACCAATACACACCGTTTAACTATAATCCTAGCTCCTCCATCCAGAATGCATTGACTGCTTTGATTCAGACCAAGGAAATCATTTTTCTTTCCAATCCTTTACAAGATGGATGTTAAGACCATGGGAGTACCATTAGATGACCAGGTTTTCATTCCATGTGGGATAGATCCCATACGTACTTGGTTTGAGTGTGATGTGAGCCAAAAAATAAGACAATTAGCGGCAGCCAAAATTGCCGTTATTAACAAAAAATTTGCTATTAATACCCTCGTCGCTAATAGTCTTAATAGCTTTTAATAGTTTTTTTGTTAATAGCGGCAGTTTTTGGCCGCCGCTAAGTCTTATTTTTTGTAGTGGGGTCACATCATTTTAGGATCACTTTTTGGGATGTGTGTCACGTGGAATCAAAAGTGGTCACCTAAAGGCAGGCCCATGATTTCAAGATTCACTATGTGGGAGATTGAGATGCGAAACGATCTCCATCGTTTGATTCAAAGCAGCAAATGTATTCTAGCTAGAAGAGATAGAGCGAGGTTAGTTTAATAGGGATGCAAGCTTTGAACCGAATCTTGAAACCGAACTGAAAACCGACAGTCCCGAACCGGCCGGAATGGAACCTAAAATCGAAAAAAGTGGATGGTTCAATTCGATTTCAGTTTAGGGTGGCAAAAATTGAAAACCAAGAGAATAGGATGAGAAAACTAAAATAGATTGAATAAAAACAGAGAAAATACATTAAAAACATTTATAAAAAAAAAAAAAAAAAAAAAAGTTAAAATACCGAAACCGAACTGAAAAATACAAAATATATATTTCAGTTTCGATTTCAAAAAAAAGAAAATAAATCGAACCGAAACCGAAGACCAAAATAATTGGTATCGGTACCGAACCGAATAGCAAACTCATAGAACTGAGTTTCACAAGGGATAGATATTGGTACCCAAAATGTCCCACTAGTTTCTCAGAATCAAGGGTTGAGAGGTGCTAAGTGATGCATCTGACCATTTCGACGGTTAGATATTATGGCATTGCCTTGTGCATTGTACTCGGCTGTCATCAATGTTTTGGGATTGTGGTCATAATTATCAAATTAGAAAAAAATGACAAAGGAAAATGGCTCCCTAGGATATGGTCGTAGGGTTCGGACCCTCGGACATTGGGTCCATTTAGGCTGCCACATGGCACCCAAATCCTTAAATGACACTTGTTCCCTTAGAATTCACCCGTCTCTCTAGAATAACAAGTCAAATATGTTGATTCGCCCAACAAACTCGATTCATTGGATTGTTTTCAACTTTGGCCTAAAATTTAACAGTGGAAAAACACTTTTTTTTAATTTTTCTTTTTTGTAAATGGTACCTGATCAACTTGAGTTGCTCTTGATCCTCATATTGGATTTTATGTGGAGCCCAACTAGTCACGTTATAGGGTTCAACCATACGACTACATCCCAAGGAACCGATTTTATCAACACTCAACACATCTTGGAGGGAAAAAAACATTTACTGCTTTGAATCAAACGATGGAGATCATTTTTCACTGCAATCATCCACACCAGTGATCTTGATGCAAACGATCACTTTTTTATTCTACATAGACTACACATCCTAAACAGTGATTAAAAAAAAATCACGTGCATACATCACACTCAAACTTGAATTTCATATCACTTTCTTAGGATGTGTGCTACTGGATTCAAGGATTTACTATTTGATGGTATGTCCATGATCTCAAGATTCCTCTTGTGGCCCATGGAGCCCCATGGAGCTTGTTAATAGAGGTAGCCCTAATAATATTGGATGCCCCATGGAGCTTCCTGTGTGTGTATATATATATACACACACACACACACTAGTGGACTTCACACGTGTGATGTACTTGAGAGCCGTTTATTTGGAGCATGCATTATTACAATGTAAATTTTAAAAATATTTTTTATGTTTTATTTTAAATGAGACAAACTCCTATTTAAACTTCTATGTATTTAATTTATTAAAGTATCATTTTATCATAGGTACATTAGTTCACGTATCTGATACCAACTCATAGAAAAGAGAATTGCAATTGGGTTGCACTGATATTGTTAATTTTATTTTTTTGAAGATGTTATGCTTCGCAGAAAGCCCAGATGTAGTGCATTTGCAAATTTGTATGCATAGAAGATTCACTATTGGCCTAGCACACTAGGGAGGGGACCCGGACAAAGGGAGAGAGCAGGCGTGGGGATTAGAATCCACAACCTCTGGTTCCACATGGGAAGAGAATACCAGTTGAGTTATTGCTCAACTTATGCACGGATATTGTTGACTACCAAATAAGTGTTAGGTATTCATATTCATCAATGGATTAATTAATACTTATTATGTTAAAAAAAAAATTCTTTGGTTAGATATCCTCCTTCTCAATAGATCTATTATATTTATTTTGACATAAATTATCAAAATAGATCTATTATGTCTCTATATTCCATTCTAAACAGGCAAAAAAATGCAACTCAAGCTCCAGCAAAATGCATATAATTGGAGCCTATAAGATGAAAACAATACAAATTAAAGCAGTAAACCGTACGCAGGATGCATTCTGTCACGACCCAAAATTATATCTCATTCCAAAGGCCTAGAATTCCGAGTTATGGCCCATACATATCCCGGATATGCTAAGCAGACATACACCTAATCAGAGTTATCGCGCAAATATGGTTTCATGAAATCCGTGAAAGCCAACACATAAAGGTAAAAACAAAAGCAGTCATATATACTGGAATAAAAGTAATGAATTTGAATAATTCACTAATAAAACAATAATGAAAGTTAGAGGCAAATCCGATAAAATAAAATCATAAATCAATGATAATAATAAGGATCAAATCTACTACCAAGTCTATAATGGTCAATATCCGGCACTGGGATCGAAGTCAATACCGTAGCCCTCCTGATACTCAGCTCCGTCGCTCTCCCAAGGCTCCTGGTACTCAATACCCGCAAGATCAATGAAATCAGCGTCAACGGGATCTAGATGGCCGACCTCTACTCCACCAACGTAATCACCTGTAACTGTTAGATTATCGTAGGATGAGTTTATCCAGTCACGTAAACTCAGTGGGATACACCACTAATCTACCCCATTCTACTCAGGTGCATGTGGGTACATCAAGTGAATGATAAATATAATATCTCAAAGCAGATAGCAAAAGAAAGACAAAACCATATGCATATAGTAAAACTCATATCATAAATACAAAATCATGATCTAGACACCATATCCTAACGTACCTCATCATATCTCATAGCATATCATATCATGTCTTATTATCATTCTTGCACATAAGTCTGTACATCACATTAGCGTACTAATATACTCGTAAAATTCTTAATGACTTGTGCCAAAGTCACAGCTCGAGCTATCATGTGAGGATCACCATAGTATCATACCACCATATCATAACGCCTTCGTGTCATACTCATACTCCACCATCCAGCCAATGGGGAGACATAATGACCAAAGTCACTCATAATAAACTCATACTCATAATCTCTCTCAGAGATCCGTCTTGGCTCAAAGACGTTGTTCCCCTTACGGTGGCTACGCTTGGAACGACACGTATAGAGACTTATATTCTTAATCTTTTTCTGGCCTACACAGTGGTGTCTTATTATCGTACTCGTATCATAACTTATCTTAGCTCATACTCATATCTTATCTTACTCTTACACTTAATTCTAGGACAAGCTATAGTGGGATAATTTTCCTAAATTACGCTTCCCAAGAAAAAGGTTTCGTAGTAACCTGGATGTACTTCGTGTGACAACCTATACTACCATAGAGGTATTGCATCTGTACATGAACGCCAATATTTTGAGTTTTATGTGACCGTAAAAGAGACCTCACCACAGCTAAAGTCTATGATCGAACCTCATAACTTAACTCATAGTTTATACTATCATATTTAAACACGGGGTGATCAAGTCATTGTATATGCCACCGTATACGAGGTTACACTGAATTCGCACTCACCCGACTCGTCATGGGTCTCATTCTACCATGAGTTGTAAGGCATGCGAATACAGTGTATTTCTCGCTCCGATACCATCTCAGTAAGTCACAACGCCCAAGCGTAGGCATGATCTCATACACTCTCGTACCCATGATCTAACATATCCTTAACTCGTATAACTTGATCAGGATGCAAACACAAAAGTATCACATATACAGAACGATTTACACTTAGATTTTGATTATGTTTATAATTATATTTATTTATATAACACATCAATATAATTATAGAATATGGTTATAAGTGTGATTTTGATAATTTGAAAGTCAGAGTTCGATTCTGACGAGGTATCGAATTTCTAACACTTCGTGTTATCGAAGTAGTCGAGTTGAAGCGACAGAATGATACATATATAGTGTATTATAATTAAATGCTTAAATAAGATGGTAGTATAATTTAAAGTGGAGTGCATCACGACTATCGATCGAAATCATAGAGTGATTTACAGTGTATTGGGTTTTGATCGTGCAAGTGAAGTTATAAGGTAAAATAAATATAATAAAAATTGTTTGTTTGGATACAAATCAATAGATTGAAAAGTGAAACTCAATTGATAGAATTTAATAAGTGTGCAAAATCAGTTCGATTCAAAATCAATCGATTGAAAAGTAAAACTCAATCGATTGAATTTAAGTAAGTGTACAAACTCGGTTCAATCCAAAGTCAATTGATTAAGTAGTGGAACTCAATCGATTGAAAAAAAAAATTAGAATAAGACTCTGAGCTCTTATTTTATTATAACAACTTATATACTACATATACTAATATAATATTATATATATACAAAAGGGCCTATTAGGTTATTACTATCAAATGACCTCAATCGATCGATTGAAACATCTTTTTCCTTAAAGTAAGATACAAAGCAGTGTCAGAATATTATAAAAACTCATTAAACGAAACTATTATAAAAACAACCTTAATCAATTGAATTATAAAATCAATCGATTGAGACATCCTATCATTGAAGTTGTCAGAAGCAATTATAGTAACTTTGCTTTAAAATCAAACTGCTCAAATCAATGGATTAAATCGTGCGAATCAATCGATTGAATTAAATAAGGAAGTAAAATATTCTTTATTGCGGTTTTGAAATCGATCAATTGAAAAGTGTATTTCAATCGATTGACTGTCGCAGATTCGAAACGAAATAGGGTTCCAAAAAAAAAAACTCAAAATACATCCGAAAATTTCATAAAAATAATATAAAATAAGGATTAATTATTATTTCAATCATAAAAGCGATTTTATAATATAACAAATCTAGATTTATTTTAAATAGCCCATCGATACACGATCGAACATATCCTAAGCGATAGGATCTGAGAAGGACGAGATGGATGGATGGGTACCCACATCTTGAAGTGTGATCGACAAATCGACGGCGATTAAGGCGATAGAGAGCCGCATCTATTCGATGGTCCGTCCACAATTTTTTTTTGCCTTCTTCATCTCGATTTTAATGGTAGAAAAATAATCACGGTGGTTATTGTGGAAGAACACACTATATTTTTTTTAGAGAGAATGATTAAGATGTTTAGAGAAGAGACGGGTGAAAAAGAATATGTTGACGACTAGGGTTCTTTTAAGAAAAAAAAAAGAAGAGACGACTAGGGTTTTTAAAAAGATTAGAATGAGAAGAGTTGTGTGTACCTTATTTTTAAATAAGGTTTTTCCATCAAATGGGGCAGGTTTGAGTGTGGAACACTACCACCAAGTTTAGTGCAATCATACATCTAACACCTTTAAAATAAAATAAGAAGATCCGGTGTGGGGCGTTAACACCGTGCCCTATGCGAAACACATCTAACACCATAAGATTGTGTGCATGAAAAATTAGGTCGTTACACATTTGCTTGAAGCATGTTCACCTAGTTTGAATATCCTTGAATTGGATGGAAGGTTTTGTGGCATTACTGATATGAAAAGCATTTATATTATAGTTTTGAACAATTAATTATTTTTAAGGTGGAGTTATTTGCACCCATTTTTCATGTGAAGAGCACACACTCTTTCACAGAAAAAAAAATGTTGACTATCTTGAATCAGACGATGGAGATCATTTTTCGTCCCAATCCTCCACAAAATAGATCTTGAGATCATGGCACACCTGTCAGACGTGCACTTTTGGGGATGTGTGCCATGTGAAATAAATATTTAACCGTCTGAGAGGTACGACATGATCTCAAGATCTATAATGCGGAATATTGGGACGAAAAACGATCTCCATCATCCGATTCAAGGCAATCAACAATTTTTGTGTGTGAAAGAGCGTGTATTCTAGAAAGACAGGTGTGAATAACCCTCTCTTAGTTTTATTCTTCTTATTATTATTTATTATTAATATTATTATATGTTAATATGATTTCATTTTTACCATAAATTGATGGGTAGCTCTGTTTGTGTTCACTCATTCTCTGAAAGCGCACACGTCCCACACCCTTTGACAACGATTGATTGTGTCGGATCAGATGATGGACATCATGTTTCACCCCAATATTCCACAAAATACATTTTGAGATCATGGCTCATCTATCAGACGGTTATTGTTTGATTCTATGTGTCACAGATCCCCAAACAATAGCCCTAAATTCACGTTTGAGCGTAATGTGTGCCATATGATTGAAGGGCCATTTATTTTGAGATTTGTGACATATAGAGTAAAAAAATGACTGTTTGATAGGTGAGCCATGATCTCACGATCTATTGTGTTAAATATTGGGCTGAAACACGATCTCCATCATCTAATCGAAAACAATAAATGGTTTTGAAGAGGTCTGGGACGTGGCGCTTTTATAGAATGTGTGGGCGCAAACAGAGTTACCCTAACCAAAATAAAGTGATTATCATTTGAGATTTTGATAACCATTGCACATTAATGAAGTCTACATAGTTTAAGATTTTGTTATAATAAATATGAGTTTTGCTAACTTGCGCCTAACCTTTATTGTCCTATGTGAAAGAATGAAAGAATATCATTTCAATAAAAAAGAATCAAATGGGTACGAAATTTTAAATTCCTTTCTCTTTTATATGGAAGTGAGATATAGCCTTATTCTTACTACTTTATAAAAGCATGAATGAGACTTATTTTTGTCAATTTTACTGTTTTCATATTTTAGGAACAAAATACTCCTAAGCTACTCTATCTACCCTCATGTTCTTCTCTATGTATCCCTATATTTTCTAATTTCTTGTAATTACGCTTTTATATAATTAATTAATCGGATAAGTCTCTCTAGCAGGCTTTTGGAAAATGTCCCGCTACTTTTGTTCAAGGAAAAATATATGTTGTGATTTCAATCTTGTTTTACTCGCAAGTGCACGAATTGAGAGGTAGTCAGTGGGTGCGGAGTACGAGATCGTTCCCACGAGGATTGGTAAGAAAATTTAAAAGAGGAAACAGTAATTAATAAGAAACTACCACAGATCTACTCAATATTTCAACTAATTTTATGATTCTGAGAGGTTGGCAGATAGGATAAAAACTAAGCAGGAAGATGAAGTTCAAACAATTTATAAAAGATAAGGACTGAGATACTAAAACATCCCATCGTAGGTTTATCATTTATGCGATACAAATCTATTAATTCAGATATGAGATTATCATAAGATGTACTACATGCAAGCCATGGGTTAAAATGCCGGAAAACCGGTACGTATCGTCCAGTCAAAAAACTGGTACGTATCGGACGATACGTACCGGAACAGTACTGTACCGGACGATACATTGAATGTATCGTCCGGTATCTGCAATACAAATGAACGATATGGTACATTTAATGTATCGTATCGTTCACGTCCAATAACGATACGTTTCGTCCGATACGTATCAGTATCGGACGATATTTTGATCCATGATGCAAGCACATGACCCAAATACACATAAATTTCATATTGCCGATCTAAGATCATGGAGATGTATGATTAACATCCCATGAGTGTATGATTAATACTCACACCTTAGATGACAATCAAAACTTAATCTCTTGGGTAAATTTCATAATACCGATCTAAGATCATGGAGATGTATGATTAACATTCCATGAGTGTATGATTAACACTCACACCTTAGATAATAGTAAAACTTAACCCTGAAATAGGCAGTAACTAGGATAAAATCATCATTGCAGATCTGAGATCATAGGGCATGATTAGCAACCAGATCTCATATAGTAATCGGATTATATCCATTATCGATAATAACATTAAGGCCATTAAAAATAAACTCATGTCTCAATCATAGATTTGTACTGTTATAAATGAATACCTCGGGTGTGGTTCATTAGATTCCCATCCTCAATGAAACTAGTCACACATGATTGAAAAAAATGACATAATTAAAATAAAACTGAAAGATGACATTAAAATACTTCAACAATTCCAACGAAAGCTTTAATCCAACTTTTAATTCAACAGATACAATAAGTTTTTAATTGTAGAAAATGAAACTAATCTAAATCTTAGGCCTAGGAAAGTGAAGAACAAAAATGGAAGGAAAAACTGGAGAACAAAATAAAAATTGCTTAAGAAAAAGAAAAAGAAGACTCCACTATAACTGACTCCCTGAATTTTGCTTAAATAGTTCTCAAATTCGAAGATTTGAAATTCAAACTCGATTAATCGACCATTAAAGTCGATCAATCGGCTTTTGAATTTCACATTTCCACTCTTCATCCTTTGAAACTCGATTGATCGACACTATATAGGTCGATTATTCGAGTGTGCACATGATAGAGAGTAAATCTTTCAGTTCATTTTGTTAAGTCGATTAATCGACCCCGGATGTCGATTGATCAACTATTGCAGTATAGTCGAGCTCTGATCTTCCTTTGCTTTGATGTTCCAGTATTAATTGACTTTATGCTCTTTTATACTTCTTATTGCATCCCACAGCCAGATTTACCTGAAATACTTAAAATCTTATAATTCTTATTAGGTAGCTCTCATCAGATGGCAAAATGTATGCTCTAGGGAGTGAAATATCATCATATTTCACCACTCATCAATGTCCCTTGATCTTACCGTATGCCCAAACTCATCATTAAATGACGAGTGTGTTGTGCCTTATATGTCTGCTCGTCTATTTATGACACAGTGCGGTCTCCAATGCGGGTAGCCTACTAGGTAGGCAAATGTTATATGATAGTTATCAGCGCCATGGAAAAGAACAATTTCTCCCTATTTTGGCTCATGTTTCTCTCAATCTGAACCATCAAATTGTTGAGTAGTCACCTGCACAGTCATGGAACCATGGTTTTAAACCTTGGTCATATTTGATATACATTGGATTAGGCCCCATCCAATACAATATATACCCCTGTAGGAAGTCAAATATCGGGTCATATGTCATATCGGCTTATATGAATCGAAAAAGGGACCAACTCTTCTGACCATGATTTAAACACTAAAATGGCGCTTAAATGATCATATATCATTAATAGTGTAAGATATGGGTAATCTACACCGTCAAAATGATAGATCATAGATTGAAAGACGTTGAGCCCAAAGCTCACATTTTTTCGAGTTTTGAACAATACGATATGTAAACTCTACTACCAACCATTGTGCTTAGATTTAATGGCTGATACTAAAGTTTGCCAATCGGATGGTTCACATCCACCTATGGGCCTAATTCTTAGGCTAAAACAATTTGTAATGATGGATTGCCATGGGAAGTTTAGATTGATCTTAAATGTGCTCCACTTGTCATCAAGGATCAAAATTTCGGGTTGGTTTTCGATTTCCGGCATGACCGAAATCGAAATCTAAAATTTTGGCCGAAAATATGAATTTCAGTCGAAATTTTGGAGTCTATACAAATATGAACTTGGATTTTGGTTTCGGTTTCGTTTCGGACAAGCCCGAAACCGAAACGTTTTGGCCGAAATTTTGATCCATGCTTGTCATAGTAGCAAATGACATTTCAATGGTGTGAGACCAAACTTTTAAACATTAATGGTAGAAGATCGTTTAAACAACATTTGGTGTTTAAATGTGGTCGAGCCATTATCTCTTAAAATATAAAAAATACCTTTTTAACCAAAAAATTTATTTTTATTATAATAATATCCTTATCCTTATCCTTACCACTATTATAAAAGCGCGAATAAATCTCCTATTTCTGTCAATTTTGAGTGTTTTCACACTTTAGTAACAAAATACCTTCAAACTACTCTATCTACCCTCATGTTCTTCCTTATGTATCCCTAATTAGACTAGGCGTCTTGAAGCTAAACAAATAAGAGAACTTCTAATAACTTCTATTTTCTAGGAACCTTAAAAGCTAGCATAAGTAAAAAAAGAAATTTGGCCAAGACTTTGGAGAATGTAAATCTCGAGCCCCATAATTTCACCAAGACTCTTTCCTTTTTGGGACTCTGAAGGATTATCTACTTAGAGTAGCATTATTTACACCCATTAAACTTGTGAAGAACATACGTATTATCACTATAAAAGATAGTTGACTGCCTTGAATCAGACGATCGAGCTCATTTTTCTTCCCAACCTTCTAGATCTTGATATCATGGCGCCCCTATCAGACGGTCAGATCGTGATTCCACATGGCACACTTTCCCAAAATTGATCGTGATTGTGGGCGTACCTATCAGACCATCACTTTTGGATGTGTGCCACATGGAATCAACATGTGACCGTCAGATAGGGGCGCCATGATATCAAGATCTATTGTGTGAAAGATAGGGACGAAAAACAAACTCTATCATCTGATTCAAAGCAATCAACGATTTTTTCATCGATACAATATCGGTCGATATGTATCGGTTTAAGATGGACCGATATCTAATACCGATACCAAGTTTGATACCTTGACCCCATTAATAAATTTTAATATAAGCCATTAAAAATAAGATCAATTCATATTAAAGTGCACATATCAGAGACCTCAAACCATTAGATCCAAGTACTTAAACACACATTATTGTTTATATTAAATGCAAGGTTGATAATAAATTACATGAATTAGATAGTATATTTCCCATGTATTTAGGGTGATTTTAGTGTGAATGATACGTGACCATTTAGATGATGTGAGTTTGTACAAGTAGCACAAATGTAGCCAAAGAATTATTTTTTATTCATTTAACAAAAAAAAAAATATTTTTCTTTTGATGAGCATATATAAGTAGATAAGACTTCAGACCAAAATTTCAGTTGCCATTAGACTGGTCAGTTATGGAATCAACCGACCTGTTGATAATACTGCATAAATATTTAATTGATTAAACCATGATTTTAAATATCAGTCATATTTGATACATATTGGTTGATATGGTTAGGGCTCTTTTGATATAAGTACATCCCCGATAGTATATAGGGTCAAACATTGAGTTAAGGTGGGCAAACATCGATCCATATTGGGTCATATTGCCCATATGTATCTGATCTAATTCCGATATAATATAAAAAATTCTTTAGGCACATTTTTATTATTTCAAAATCATATATAAATTTAAAATTTTAAAATAAAAAAATTACTTGAATACTATTTATAAAAGCACGAAAGTCACCATCAAGAGTACGCCCACGAATCTTTGGGAGCACCCATGTTAAATCTCATTGACTACTTTAAATCGGATGATGAGGAACGTTTTTCATTCCAATCTTTCACACACTTTTCCTAGAGATTATAGCCGTACCATTAAGTGGTCAGACATTAATTAATTTGACTTGACATAGATACCAAAAATGCCCTTTTTTAATAAACTCTCTTGCTTTAATGTCTCCTAGAATATCTCTAGATAAAAATAGAATTTTATTTGAAATTAAAATTTTAATTATCCTTAACTTTTATTAAAGAAAACTTATGTAACAATTCTCTCCAAAAAATGAACTAAATGAATCTCGTTCCAAATAGGGGTTTAGGACCCAATACCTACAAATATAGTAACAGTATAGGTACGGGAATAAAATGGCTTCGAAAATATATGAAAAACAGTGATAAATCTTGGTAGTTTCAAGAAAAAAATAGGAAATTTGAAAATAAAAAAATATAAATCATTATAAACGGGAAAAATACGAGTTTACAACGTGTTTTTTGGAAAAGTTGAGTTTAAAACGCAATTTTTTGGAAAAAAAAAGAGTGAAATTTTCGTTAAAAAAAAATTAACTTTTTCAAAAATTTTTGTAATTATTTTTTATATTAATTATATTGTTACCCTGTCCTTTGGCATCTTTTATGAACTTAGCGACTTTATATGCCCCTCTAACGGATTTCTTTCTTATCATAAGTTCAGGCGAGTTTGAGGAAATAGGGATCTGTAAAATTGCATCAACTTCTATATAATGAAACACATTTCGGACCATTTCATCATTCTATCTTTTAGGATCATTCTCTAGCAGCTCGGACATTAAGATCACTGAATCGGGTTTGATGGGCATAATAACTTTTTAGGTAGACACCCGAGGAATCCACATATCTTCCTACACTTTGATTAAGTTTCCACTGCACACCCTCCATATTAAGTCATTTTTAATTATATTTTTTACAGATATGATGCTCGCTCAAGAGTAACAGGCATTTCTACCAACCTTTACACCAATGAAATTTACTCTTGGGGAAAATTCTCTTTTATAAATACTTGGCTTCAAAGATGTGGCTTGGGAGAGAAGTTGGATTAAGGAGAATCCTCGAACCCTGTTTAGCAAGCCTAGCTCCATTAAATACATATATCTTAATAAAATATATCCCACCATGCTCCTCAGTGTCACACATTGGACCCCAATTTTTTCAGCGTATGCCTTTACCAAACCTAGCTCAGTTCAATTCCCATAATTCCTGTTATCTTTGTATATTTTACATACAAAAAATTGACAACCTAGCCTTCAAATGATTCATGCTCGAACTTGATCCAAAGGGTCAAGTTCATGTGCTCGACCTGGTTAAAAAAATTGAGTCAAACAATGAAATCAAATTAGCCTGATAATGTTTTGGTTGGTGTTACCGACACATCACTTTATGTTATAGCCACCCATTCAATAAATAAAAACTATTGAAAAAGAGTGGACATCCACGGTCCAAAATGTGGTCAAACGATAAAAAATTTAATGTGCTAGGATGTGTGAAGCAGTACCCAAACTTTGGTTGAAGTTTAGACAAAAAAAAAATTATTATTTTTTAATAGATGACATGTGACATTGCACACGATCCCAAAATAGACACTATCTTGGAATCAATGTTATATATATTAGTTTAGTAATATATATTTTGTTATTTCAAAATTAAATTTATATTATCATTAATAATTCAATGGCAAACTTGTAAATATTTTCTCTCCAAAGTGTCTTTTCAAATTTTGATTTATCTTTTTACCGTTAGTTGAAAAGACACAAGTCTGACATCTCTTCACTGTAAATATGAAAAGACACAAGTAAATCGATTTTATCTCTTTACCGTCATCTTTTTCACAAGTCTTGCATCTCTTCACCGTAAATATGAAAAGACATAAGTGAATCGATTTTATCTTTTTATAGTTATCTGAAAAGACAAATCTCTTTACGGTTATCTAAAAAGACAATCTTTCAAGATTTTCTATATAAATAGAGATCAGATCCGAGTTAAAAAGACACAACAGAAATAATAACATCTATTTATCTTCTTCTTACGTTCTTAATTTTAATAATCTTTTTGTGTATCAGAAAATCTATGCGGCAGGTTCTCTAGGAACCCTATTGCATCTTCATTTACCCGACAGAGTGGAAGCGTATATTCTCTTTAAGAAAGCGTAGTGAATTACGTGCCTCGAAGCCATTATCAATACCAAATTATTTCAATAATTTAAAGATAATAGATCGCTCTAATGAATCAGAGCATAAAATTCATGAATCAAGATTTCATCAAACTTGATCGATTTGGCGGGTCAAATTTCAAAAGATGACAGCAAAGTATGTAATTTATCTTGCTGCAATTCAAGATTGCTTACGTCCTTACTACACCATGTTCACCAATCTCTGTAGCAGAAACAATGGGAAGTATGACTAATGGAGGATCAGATGCTTGACTCAAATGACTGGACGATGATCAGGATTGTCGGGACCATATCCTCAATGCATTGAACGATAGGCTATTCAACACATTTTGTAAGTGCACTATTACTTAAGATTTTATGATTCATTAGCGAAGAAGTATCTAATTGAGGATAAAGGTACAAAAACTTTTCTAGTCTCTAATATTTTGATAATGATTGGAGATAAACCGATTATTAAACAAGTTTAAGAATTACAGTTTATCGTCACTGAGATAGAAGTCTAATATATTTAATGAAGTGTACTAGACCCAATATAGCAGTTATAGTGGAGGTATTTAGTAGATTTACTTACAACAAAGGGTCAAAATAATGGAAAGCTATTCGTAGGGTGTTAAGATACTTGAAGGGACTATGCATTATAGTTTACAATATAGTGGCAAACCTGAACTCTTAGAGGGGTTTACCGATGCTACTTAGATTTCTGGCTCCTCTGGTTCAAAATCTAAAAGCGGATCGATTTTTACTTTGCTAGGAGGGGCAGAATCGTGGGAGTCTAGAAACAAACATATATTTCTGATTCAAGTATGGAATCGGAGTATATAGCATTGTTTGCATGAGAAAAAGAGACCGAGTGTCTTTGAAGCTTATAAAAGCACTACCCAGTGATACAATATTGAAAGCATCGAGGGGGATGGGTGTAATATCCTAAAATTTTGAGCGTTAAATAGTGACCTCAGGATCCGTGTCCGACTGATCGCAGGTTTGACCAAGTGAGGGTCAAACAGTGGAACTAGGAAAGAATGTATAGATGTGAGGTAACATGACCTAAGAGTAGCGTATGGTGTTAGTTTAGGGCCACATACACCTATCTCTGGTGTATGTGTTTAACACCGAAACTGGAAAGAGGTTATAAGGGTTTTAATAACCTAAGGGTTCTTTTATTTTGTTTGGTAAAGAGAGTTAAGAAGAGAGAGAGAGAGAGAACCAAGGTGAGTTAATGGCAAGGAGTTAATGTGGCTTAATTGAAGGAAAGGTTGGAGCATTGAATGCCGGATTCGGCGCGTGAAGGACCGTCGAAGTAAGAACTGGAACCCTAGCCATCAAACCAACCAATTCATTCCCTTAAGAGATTTATTGAGGTGAGTCTTATTAGAATTAAATGCATAGATGTTTGATGATTAAATTCAGTCAAGTGTAGTTAAAAACATAGAATTACATGATAGAAAAGAAATAAAAATAGAGAGAAAAAGATTTGGAAGAACAACCCGAAAAGGGGCTGAGTTCTGGCCAAATCGATTAATCGATTTGGAAAGATGAGATTAGACCCCGTCGCCTATGAGAAAGAGACCTGGGTAGTATTCACAGTGGATACATATAACAACTGTCTATTTAGACGATGGAGGGTATTCCATCGGGGCTCGATGCTATATTACTCGGGGACTACTTAAGTTGAAGATTTAAGTTTTCTTTAGGTCTATTCAGTGGAATTCATGAACAGCTAATAATAAAGTGAAACATGCAAACCATCAATAAACTTCAAGGCATAATTGTGATTATTTAAACTGTTTTCCAACAAGTGCATAGATATATTATGCTAAGAATATCATAGAATATATGTGAGGATTTGACTTATATGTTTATTGTGTTGTTCCCTATTGAGCTAGGATGTAGCTCACCCTTTTAGACTATACTTCGCAGGTCCAGTGCTTGCAGCGGCCGAGGCTTCGAGAGACGTGGATCCGGGTGATTCGGATTACGTACCCGAAGAAGAGTTGGAGTCTCCTCCCGAGGACTTCTTCTAGGAGACTCTGCTGAGTACTTTGATAGAGAGATTTTGAGAGTACATTTGTACGGCTTGGTATGTCAAGCCTTTTTGAAACATGTATTTAAATTGATATAATTCTTTTGGCAAACCATCTGAGGTGATCTATTCATCACCGATGGCTCGGATTGGTTCTCTGTTCATGCGTTGGCATGAAAGCAAAACTGTCTTTTGAGGTTATACCTAGATTAGAATATTGGTTCCGCATTGTTCAGCTAATTATTTTATCATGTCTAGTATTGCTTGTCGTACCAATGTTCCGTATAGATGAATGGGGCATGGTCTTGAGAATTGTGTTGATGGCATGGATTTCGAGGTGCCGAAATCTGAACTGTCACAGTTGGTATCAGAGCGTTTCTTTTAGAAATTCTGACAATCATTCTTTTGTCAGAGCATAGGGACTTCTGCTAATGAAATCAAGGTTTTCACATGCAGCCGTTATGTCTTCTAGAGGAAAGGGCCGACCCAGGGGCGGCCATAATAGAAGTTTGCATAGTCGAGATGATTTTATCTTGGATACCAATAGAGTGCCTATGGGAGATAGAGGGGCTTCAGGCAGTGGTGGCCGAGGGAGCCAAGATCATATAGAGACTCAGGATCGCGATCGTCAGGATCGAGATCAAAGAGAACAAGAGAGAGTCAGAGAAAGAAACAAAGATAGAGAGGAGCTTCAGAGGATGATGCACACTATGGAAACAACAGGCAGCATCCTTGGCAGCTCATACTGCCCACGAGCAGCATCAGCCACCGATACCTCCAGTGGCTCTGACATCGCCAGTGTCTTTTACGTTTACTGAGTTTAGGAGGGTGAGACCTCCTAGCTTTTTGGGACAGGCAGAGCCCATGGAAGTAGAGAACTGCCTGAGTGAGATGGAGAAAGTGTTTAGTGTGCTCACATGCACAGAGGACGAGAGCGTCCGTTGAGCAGCCTACATGTTAGATGGGGAGGCTGGGCCTTGGTGGAAGTCCGTTTCACGGACTAGGACTCAGGAGACTTCAGATTTTCCCTGGACGTGAGATGAATTTGTTGAAGAGTTCTACAAACAGTACTCCCCAGAGTTGTGAGGAATCAAATGGAGATCCAATTTTTCCAACTCGTACAAAGGAAGATGACTGTTAGAGAGTATGGAGTGGAATTCATGCGACTCGCTCGCTTTGCGCCTGAATATGTCATCACAGAGATGATGAGAGCAAAGAGGTTTCAGCAAGGGTTGAGACCAGACGTGAGGAGAGGAGTGGCACTATTCCAGATGAGGACCTATGGAGAGGTCATGAGCAAGGCCTTAGTGGTAGAGGAAGAAAATAATAATAAATACCGCCATAGGGAACAATAAGGAAGGTGGAGTGTGGATCAGAGTAGAACGGGGAACTACGAGCCGGTGAATAAAAAGCTGAGATTCGTAGCCCACAATCAAAGACTACCATTCCAGGGAGGGTATCAAAGGCCGACGTAACAGAGCAACCAGCAGGGATTTCCATTGCTCTCGTCCGGGAGGCCGATACGATATGAGAGCCCTGCTATCACTACCGGATCTACAGTTATACAGGGTTTCTCACGAGCTGCATCTTCCACACTGCGGGAGACTTGTGCCAAGTGTGGCAAGTCTCACAAGACGACGGACTGTAGGCAGGGCACTCGGGGCTGTTTCAGATGTGGCAAGGTGGGCCACTTGATCAAAGATTATCCTGAGGTGAACAAAGGGAAGACGACTTCAGCTTCTGTGCCACGATCGATACAAGCAAGGAAGCCGATCGCCCAAGGGAGAGCTTATGTGGTCACAGCTTAAGAGACCTAAAATACAAACGACGTGATCCAAGGTGAGATTTTCTTTTAAATAAAGAATTTCAATTCTTAAAAATTTTTAGATAGAGAATGTGCATCCATATAGAAAATAGAAAAGAACCTATATGTAATAATTTTGGTATGATGGTATACATTATATATATATATATATATATGTGTGTGTATGTATGATTAGGTACGTTACAAATTTATAAGAAGGGAAGCGATGTTACATATGAAGCTCGAGTGTTGATAGACCCGGGGTCTACCCACTCATTTATTGCCCCTCGCTTCACAAAGAAGATGAAAGTTAACCCAGAGGAGTTAGACTTTGTGTTAACTATGACTGTTCCGATTGGGAAGTCAATTGATACCGAGAAGGTTTGTAACTCCGTGATTGTGAGAATCATGGGTGGAGACGTCTTTGAACTACCGGCAAATTTGATTATGTTAGACATGCAAGGATTCAGCGTGATCTTTGGCATGGATTGGTTGTCAACTCACTATGCGACGGTAGATTGCAAGAACAAGGTCGTCATCTTCAAACCCAACATGAGGAGATTATTTCAATTTCGAGGAGAGAGATCGACGCATATGCCACTTATCTCGACAGTCAGGGCTGAGCGCTTGATCAGAAAGGGGTGCAGCAATTACTTGGCATTCTTGAAGGAGGATAAAGAAGAGAAGAATATTATTTCGGAGATAGCAATTGTGCGAGACTTTGCTGACGTGTTTCCAGAAAAGTTATCAGAATTACCTCTAGAGAGAGAAGTGGAGTTCGCCATTGACTTAGCATCAGGAACGAAGCCTGTTTCTAAAGCACCATATAAAATGGCTGCTGCTGAGTTGAAGGAGTTGAAAGAGCAGTTATAAGAGCTCATGGATAAGAGGTTTGTTAGAGCGAGTGTGTCTCCATGGGGAGCACCAGTCTTGTTTGTAAAGAAAAAAGATGGGTCAATGCATATGTGCATTGACTATTGGCAATTAAACAAACTCACTATAAAGAATAGGTACCCTTTGCTAGGATAGATGACTTATTCGACCAGCTGCAAGGAGCAAGGTATTTTTTCAAGATTGATCTGAGATCTGGATACCATTAGTTGAGAGTCAAGGCAGAGAATATTCAGAAGATTGCTTTCAGGACACGGTACGGACACTATGAATTCTTAGTGATGCCGTTTGGGTTGACGAAAGCACCAACGTCGTTTATGGACTTGATGAATCAAATGTTTAAACCACACCTGGACTCCTGCGTCGTCGTGTTCGTCGACGATATCCTAATATACTCCAAGTCAAAAGCGCAACACGAAGAACACTGGAGGATTGCTTTATAAATTTTGCGTGAACACCAACTGTACACTAAACTCAGCAAGTGCAAGTTTTGGTTAGAGGAAGTTAGCTTTTTGGGACATCTCAAAGCATGGTGTCACCGTTGACCCGGCTAAGATAGAAGCAGTGGTCAATTGGGAGCAACCAAAGACCGTGACTGACATTCGTAGTTTCCTCGGACTAGCTGGCTATTATCGATATTTTGTTGAGGGTTTTTCAAAAATATAGGGACCACTCACGAGACTTACACGAAAGGATGCAAGGTTTGAATGGAGTGAGACATGCGAGAAGAGTTTTCAAGAACTCAAGAAGAGACTCACTTCAGCTCCAGTACGAGCGATTTCGTCAGGCAGTGGAGGATTCGCAGTCTATAGTGATGCTTTGTATAATGGTTTGGGTTGCGTGCTCAGCCAACACAGAAAGGTGATAGCTTACGGGTCGAGACAACTGAAAGAACATGAGAAAAATTATCCGACACATGATCTGGAACTAGCAGCGGTCATATTTGCGCTGAAGATTTGGCGACATTACTTGTACGGTGAGACTTTTGAGATTTTCACTGATCACAAGAGCCTCAGATATCTGTTTACACAGAAAAAATTGAATATGAGGCAGAGCAAAATGATGGAGTTCCTCAAGGACTATGACTGTTCCATACAGTACCATTCAGGCAAGGCTAATGTAGTAGCAGATGCCTTGAGTCGGAAGGGTTCTGCTCAGTTGGCTAGTTTGATTTTGGGTATGCACTGATGGAAGTTGTTTGAAGATCTTGCACTATACGATGCGAATATTGAGTCGCAAGCCATAGGAGCCTTTTTGGCAAACATTTCAGTGAGACCAATGATATTTGAGCATATCCACGAGCTACAGATGAAAGACCCGACTTTAACCAAGATTCGTCAAGATGTGATCGAAGGTATCAAACCGGACTTCTCAGTGAAAGAAGATGGTTTCTTATTGTTCAAGGGTTGTCTCTGCATTCCGTATAATGTCGATCTACGACAAACTATTATTGATGAATCTCATAAGTCAAACTATGCGATTCACCCAGGTAGTACGAAAATGTACCAAGATTTGAAAAAGAATTACTGGTGGAGAGGTTTGAAATAAGACGTGGCAGAGTACGTGCCACGGTATTTGACGTGCTAGCAAGTGAAGATCGATCATAGACACCCTGCGGGGTTATTGCAGCCTCTACCTATATAGGAATGGAAGTGGGAATCGATCTCTATGGACTTCATCGTTGGGCTACCGCGTACTGCAAAGAGGTACAATGCCATTTGGGTCGTGGTCGATCGATTGACTAAGTCAGCGCACTTCTTGCCTTACAACATGATGTATACGACAGGACGACTCGCAGAGCTATATATGAAAGAGATCGTTCGTTTGCATGGGATTCCGAGTAGCATTGTTTCTGACCGTGATCCATTATATACATCAAAGTTTTGGAAGAAATTTCAAGAAGGAATGGGAACGCGATTGGATTTCAGTTCAGCATTCCATCCTCAAACTAATGGGCAAACGGAGCGGGTCAATCAGATCATCGAGGACATGCTTAGGGCGTGCATATTAGAATTGAAAGGATCATGGGATCAGCACCTATTGTTGATTGAGTTTGCATTTAACAACAGTTTTCAGACAAGCATCGGCATGACACCATATGAAGCTCTTTATGAACGGCGATATATATCGCCCATCAATTGGGAGGAATCCGGTGAGAATTGTTTTGGGACCCGAGATACTTGAAGATAATGCCACCTATGCTCGGATGATAAGGGCCAAACTCAAAGTGGCTCAGAGTAGGCAGAAAAGCTACGTTGATATCAAGCGGACCAGTGTAGACTTTAAGGTGGGTGAACACGTGTTCGTAAAAGTGTCACCGCTGAAAGGCGTGATGAGATTTGGAAAGAGACGGAAGTTGAGTCCCCGCTATCTTGGACCATTCGAAGTTCTGGGTCGAGTTGGAGAAGTTGCTTACCGCATTGGATTACCACCGCTATTCGATCGGGTGCACAATGTGTTTCACGTGTCTATGCTCGGAAAATATATAAATTGCCCTGATCACGTATTGAGCGGTCAACCATTAGAGATGCATGAAGACATGAGCATGATAGAAGAATCGACGGAGATATTGGATCGAAAGGAACAAATGTTGCAGACAAAAGTGATTCCATTAGTGCTTGTTCGATGGAGAAATCATCCGGCCGAAGAAGCTACGTGGGAACGAGAGGCCGACGTGAAAGAACAATATCCGAAATTGTTTGCGACAGTTTGAGAGTCAAAATTATACTAGCGCAAGCATGTTTGCGGATTTCAACCGTTCATTGTAGTCCAATATTGACCTTTTGGCCAATTTATCCAATGGAGAATATTTTAATCGGAGATTGTGTCGTGATGCGATATAGTTTGCATGGTTAGGATCCATCATGCCACGCAATGTCTAGGAAGACATGTTTCACAAAACCAATGACCAACGGGTCACGTGTTACCAAGGAAACAAAAGAGATAAAAACAAGAAAAAAAAAAAATTGAATTCTGATGAAAACCGATTAATCGATTTGGAAATTCGATTAATCGATTTTGGTCGATTAGTCGACTGGCATACGCCAGTGAGTGAAAATTGAGTGGAGATGCAAAAAAAATTAGTAAAGTGAAATTCTGATTAATCAAAGGGAATTCGATTAATCAATTTGTCAAATCGATTAATCGAGCTAGGATTTCGATTACTCGACTAACACATGCCAATGACCTGGGAATTTTGGAAAAATTTAAGGACATTATAATTTCGATTAATTGAGGTGAAATTCGATTAATCGATTTTGGGAAATCAATTAATTGACTGGCACATGCCAATGAGTTGGAAAACCTAGAAATTTTAAATGACCACGATTTCGATTAATAGAAATGAATTCGATTAATCGATTTTGGAACTTCAATTAATCGATTTTGGAAATCGATTAATCGATTTCGTGCGGTTGGAGTAAGTTTTTTAAAACCGATTAATCGATTTTAGAAATCGATTAATCAAATTGGGCCTATATATATAGAAAATGGGTTTTTGGTTCCCATTCGGAAATCATTTGAACTTTCATTTTTGGGCGCCATTTTTCTTCTTCTCCTACCCTCCATCTGAGCTAGGGTTTTGGGGATTTTGAGTCAATTTCAGATCGAAATCGCTTGCATTTGGATCGAAACCTAAAGTAAACCCTAGATTTCAAGTTTTCTTTTTGTTTCAAGCTATAAAACCCTAGTTTCCTTGCATTTTGATTAAAAATGCCACCTCGAACCTGCTTGACCACGAAGCAAGCGGCTTTGAAGCTTCCAGTACGGCGTAAGAACGCCACACCGCCACCACCAACACCATCGCTTCTACCAACCCCATCCCCATCGTCATCGGATACCACATCCGGTTCGACGAGTGCGTCTTTGCGCGAGTCTTCACCGACATTGCCACCACCACCTGTAGACATGTCCCAACCAAATGAGTGGTGGGCGGCAAAGAAGTTCGAGGATGAGTATATTTTTTATGAGAACTTGTTTATCGACCCCGACGTCGAGGGTGAGACCAAATGGGCTAGGAACTATTTGGTCAAACCTTGCCTAAGTAACCTATTAACGCCGCTACACGGGTGTTACTACGCCAGGCTAGTTCGCCAATTTTACCAGTGCTTGGAGGAGGGTCTGACTGATGACATCGTTACGACCAAGATTGATGGTCGTGACTACACTTTTACCCGTCGCCACATTCACGAGTCCCTAGAGTGCTATTTGGACTTCGTGCCTAAGACCACCCTCTTTCCACCATTTGCGGAAGAGGTGAGATTTGAGGAGATCATGGCCGAGATGACTAATGGGAAAAAGGGGTTCGGATTGTCCATTAGAAGGGTGGTCGATTTTCCCCACTACATATGGATGCTTGATTCAGTCTTCAAGTGTAACCTCTACCCTATGCGCTATGATACCGAGAGGGTGGAGTTGGTCCAACAGGCCCTATACACAACATTCTATGGCCGTTGGTTCGATGCCACCAAGATCGTCTTAGAGGGGATGGTCTACACATCAAGGGAAAGTTGATGAAGGGTCATTTAAGACCAAAGGAGAAAATGCCTTATGCTCATCTCATATCGAGCATGCTTGAGTGCTACTCTAACGCCCCAAAGTATGCCATCTCACCCCACGAGCTCAAAGCTACGGACCAAGTAAAGCATTGCTCCATCGCTTTATGAGGTCGTAGCTATAGATTATTGAAGAGAACCCTGCCAGTTGGGGGCCAAGCAGCCCCGGCAGCAGCAGCACCACCACCACCCCCACCACCACATCAGGACCCGCCAGTAGGGGGAGCACACCCCGTTGTTCCACTAGTTGAGGTGACACCCTCTCAAGCTACCGCATCCCCTACGCCACCGTCGCAGTCAGCGACTGCCACACCTATCTCATCCTATCGCCAACGAGCGGCTCGCCCGGCGCCTACGATCGAGGACGTATTGGCCCGGATGGAGGCTAACAACCAATAGATGAATCGACGCATGGACTTTTTGATGTACCACACCATGCAGTACATCTATCCGTTGGACTACCAGCAGTGCCTCGCGCAGGAGCAGGCTTGGACTGCGAGCGTGAGCAGTTTTCATATGGGTGCAGCGGATGCCGACACATTTGGCTCGGTGCCCCAGCACCCAGACCAGCCAGAGCAGCCAGCCCAGACAAAGCAGCCTGCCCTAGCACCAGACCAGTCGGGAGAGGGGACGGCGTGAGATTGAGACGAGGATGTTTCTTTTGTGGGTGATTTTTGGGGTTTTTGATTGTAATTGAGGGGGGGGGGTGCAATGTAATTAAGGGAATGTAAATGAACAAATTATAATCTTTTGGGAAATGAAAAGAAAAATGTTTTCATTGTCATTACCAGTGTTATTTATTTATGGACATTGTCTTTCTTGCATGCATGTGTTGATGTACTAAGCCAACATGTGAATGGATGTGTGGCATTCCCTGTGTGTGGGGGACCACAGCGACACACCTTTGGGTTTATTTTTGAGGACAAAAATTCTCAAAGAGGGGAGAATGTAATATCCTAAAATTTTGAGCGTTAAACAGTGACCTCGAGATCCGTGTCCGACTGGTCGTAGGTTTGACCAAGTGAGGGTCAAACAGTGGAACTATGAAAGAATGTATAGATGTAAGGTAGCATGACCTAAGAGTAGTGTATGGTGTTAGTTTAGGGCCACATGCACCTATCTCTGGTGTATGTGCTTAACACCGAAACTAGAGAGAGATTATAAGGGTTTTAATAACCTAAGGGTTCTTTTGTTTTGTTTGGTAAAGAGAGTTAAGAAGAGAGAGAGAGAACCAAGGTGAGTTAATGGCAAGGAGTTAATGTGGCTTAATTGAAGGAAGGGTTGGAGCATTGAATGCCGGATTCGACGAGTGAAGGACCGTCAAAGTAAGAACTTGAACCCTAGCCATCAAACCAACCAATCCATTACCCTAAGAGATTGATTTGAGGTGAGTCTTATTAGAATTAAATGCATAGATGTTTGGTGATTAAATTCAGTCAAGTGTAGTTAAAAACATAGAATTAAATGATAGAAAAGAAAGAAAAATAGAGAGAAAAAGATTTGGAAGAATAGTCCGAAAAGGGGTTGAGTTCTGGCCAAATCGATTAATCGATTTGGAGAATCGATTAATCGATTTTGGTCTAGAAGTTGAAAAAGCAGGAATGCTCGAGTTCGATTAATCGATCTTGAAATCGATTAATCGATTTTGAAATCGATTAATCGATTTTGAAAGTCGATTAATCGATTTAGAAATCGACTAATCGACTGAGTACCTCCAGTGGCTAGAGAAATCGACTAATCGAATTGGGAAATCGATTAATCGATTTTGGATTTTGATTAATCGATTTGGGGTCGATTAATCGATTTTGGATTTTCGACTACTCGATCTAGGATCGATTAACTATCTTTGGAATTTTCGATTAATCGATTTGGGATCGATTAATCGATTTTGGATTTTCGATTAATCAATTTAGGAATCAATTAATCGATTTAGAGTTTCGACTAATCGATTTTGACAGTTTGAATTGACTTCTTAATTGGACCTTGGGGTTCATGGATGGTCTTGGACCTTCTTTATTGTATCTTTATTGATGTGTTGCATATGTTATGGTGTACCATAAGTGGTATGTGTGAACACAAGCATAACGAGCCGTGTGGGACCTTGATGCTTGGATCGTCAGAGACTTGAGATAGGGAATACCTTGAATATGTACTTTAATTGTAAGAGCATGTATGTAGTGATATAGAAATGAAATGAATTGCATAATCTCCATGCGTGTATGTGTGGTACACCAATGAAATAGACATGCTTAATCATATAATCTTTCAATACGTGTGTGTGTGTGACACCAAGTAAGCTAATAAGAATGAGACATCCCCAGGGGATAAGAAAGTGATAAAGGCATCAGTGTGATGCGAGTGATTAAGACATTCCAGGGATGTAAGAAAGATTGTAAAGTATGATTGAATAACAACTGATAAGGCCTAATTGATATAAAGTAGCACATTTACACAGTGAATAACTATATGTAAAGCACACTATATTTTTGTTATTTAAGGTTTGAACAGAATATCCCACCGACGTGGCGGGATACCCACGACTGACTCGACAGGATATCTGTGACCGGTACGGCGGCCAATCCATACACCGGTACGACGGTCTATCCGTATGCAGTAGCACATCCCAGGGATGTTGAGATGAGATTAGACCCCGTCGCCTATGAGAAAGAGACCTGAGTAGTATTCACAGTGGATACATATAACAACTGTCTACTTAGACAACGATGGAGGGTATTCCATCGGGGCTCGATGCTATATTGCTTGGGGACTACTTAAGTTGAAGATTTAAGTTTTCTTTAAGCCTATTCAATGGAATTCATGAACAGTTAATAATAAAGTGAAACATGCAAATCACCAGTAAACTTTAAGGCATAATTGTGATTATTTAAACTATTTTCCAACAAGTGCATAGATACATCATGCTAAGAATATTATAGATTATATGTGAGGATTTGACTTATATGTTCATTGTGTTGTTCCCTATTGAGCTAGGATGTAGCTCACTCTTTTAGACTATACGTCGCAAGTCCAGTGCTTGCAGCGGCCGAGGCTTCGGGAGACGTGGATCCAGGTGATTCGAATTATGTACCTGGGGAAGAGTTGGAGCTTCCTCCCGAGGACTTCTTCTAGGAGACTCTGCTGAGTACTTTGATAGAGAGATTTTGATAGTACATTTGTACGACTTAGTATGTCAAGCCTTTTTGAAACATGTATTTAAATTGATATAATTCTTTTGGCGAACCATCTGAGGTGATCTGTTCTTCACCGATGGTTCAGATCGGTTCTCTGTTCATGTGTTGGCATGAAAGCAGAACTATCTTTTGAGGTTATACCTAGATTTGCATATTGGTTCCGCATTGTTCAGCTAATTGTTTTATCATGTCTAGTATTGCTTTCCGTATCAATGTTCCGTACAGATGAATAGGGCACGGTCTTGAGAATCATGTTGATGGCACGAGTTTCAGGGTGTCGAAATCCGGGCTGCCACAATGGGCCTAAGACCGAGATCTTTAAAGGCATAGAAGTTGAACATCAACTTAGTAGAGTTGGAGATCCCAATTCCTAAGTTCAACGAGATAAGAAATTACTCTGTGACCCTTGAAAGTGTAAAAAGGTATGTTACCGATTGGTCATCCCTATGGTGTTAAATTTCATACATATATCTTATAACGTGAGAGGGTGAGTTTAACTCTTAATAATTCTGTAGGCATTCATTTGCTGGGGTGATAAAGTAGTTATAAGAGCACCCGTAATAAATTTATCTTTATGAGCATGGAAGTAAAGCCACTTCAACAGAGATTCGGTCCTCTCTCTGAGACACTCACGAAATCAGGATTTTAGCGCATGACTGTAAAGCGTAGACCTTATGTTACTAATGATTTAGGTCATAGTAAGTATATATATATAATTTTAGTTTATTAGACACGTTTTAATTTCAAAGCTATAATCTACTTAAAGTCCTTATAAACTTTGAGTTGTATGTACTAGTCAAAAGCTCAAACCTATCGGTACCTTTGATGATATACAATTTTTTTTATTTTGAAACAAGTGGGGGATTGTTATATATATTAGTTTAGTAATATATATTTTATTATTTCAAAATTAAATTTATATTATCATTAATAAATCAATGGCAAACTTGTAAAATGATTCAATGGCAAACTTGTCAATATTTTCTCTCCAAAGTGTCTTTTCAAATTTTGATTTATCTTTTTACCGTTAGTTGAAAAGAGACAGACCTGACATCTCTTCACCGTAAATCTGAAAATACACAAGTGAATCAATTTTATCTCTTTACCATTGTCTTTCTCCCAAGTCTTGCATCTCTTCACCGTAAATATAAAAAAATGCAAGTGAATTAATTTTATCTCTTTATAGTTATCTTAAAAGACACAAATCTCTTCACGATTATCTAAAAAGACATAATCTTTCAAAATTTTCTCTATAAATAGAGATCAGATCCGAGTTAAAAAAATAACAGAAATAATAATATCTATTTCTCTTCTTACGTTCTTAATTTTAAGAATCTTTTGTGTATTAGAAAATTTGTGTGGCAGGTTCTTTCTCTAGAAAGTACAATCTAGAAAAGAACATACGATTCTTGGTAAGACCACGCTCTGTTGTATCCTGAAGGTAGATTCGCTGGGAACCCTATTTCATCTTCATTTATCCGATGGAGTGGGGGTATCTATTGTCTTTAAGATAACGTAGTGAACTACGTGCCATGAAGTCATTATTAATACCAAATTATTTCAACAATTTAAAGACAATAGGTCGTTCTAATGGCTTAGAGTATAAAATTCATGAATCAAGATCTCATCAAACTTAACCGATTTTGCTGGTCAAATTTCAAAAGATGACAGCAAAATGTGTAATTTATTTTGCAGCAATTCAAGATTGCTTACGTCCTCACTACACCATATCCACCAATTTCTGTAGCATAAACAACGGGAAGTACGACTAATGGAGGATCGGATGCTCGACTCAAACGGCTGGAAGATGATCAAGATTTTCGGGACTACATCTTCAATGCATTGAAAGATAGGTTATTCAACACATTTTGTAAAGACACTATTACTAAATGTTTTGAGATTCATTAGCGAAAAAGTATCTAATTAAGGATAAAGGTACAAAGGCTTTTCTAGTCTCTAATATTTTGATAATGATTGGAGATAAATCGATTCTAATGTATTTAAGGAAGTATACTAGACCCAATATAACATTTATAGTAGGGTTATTAAGTAGATTTACTTGCAACCAAGGGTCAGAACAATGGGAAGCTATTCGTAGGGTGTTAAGATACTTGAAGGGATTATGCATTATAGTTTACAATATAGTGACAAACCTCAACTCTTAGAGGGGTTTACTGATGCTACTTGGATTTCTGACTCTTCTTATTCAAAATTCAAAAGTGGAAGGATTTTTAGTTTGGTAGGAGGAACAATATTGTAGGGATCTAGAAATGAACATGTCTTTCTGATTCAAGTATGGAATCAGAGTATATAACATTGTTTACGAGAGCAAAAGAGGCAGAGTAACTTCAAAGCTTACAAAAGCACCACTACCCAGAGATACAATGTTGAAAACATCAAGGGGGGTGGGCCTAAGACCGATATCTTTACAGGCATATTAGTTGAACCTCAACTTAGTAGAGTTAGAGATCCCAAATCCTACGTTCAACGAGATAAAAAACTATTCTGTGACCCTTGAAAGTGTAAAAAGGTATGTTACTGATTGGTCATCCCTATGGTGTTAAATTTGATGCACATATCTTGTAACGTGAGAGGGTGAGTTTTACTTTTAATGATTCTATAGGCATTCATTTGTTGGGGTGATAAAGTAGTTACAAGAGCACCCATGACAGATTCACCTATATGATTATGAAAGTGAAACCGCTTCAACAGAGATTCGGTCATCTCTCTGAAATACTCACGAAATCAGGATTTTTGCGTATGACTGTAAAGCGCAAACCTCATGTCACTAATGATTTAGGTTATAGTAAGTGTATATATAATTTCGATTTGTTAGACACGTTTTAAGTTAAAAGCTATAAGTTACTTAAAGTTCTTACAAACTTTGAGTTATATGTACTAGTCAAAGGTTCAAACCGATCGGTACCTCTAATAATGCTTAGTATGATTACTCCGATACACAATTTTTTATTATTTTGAAACAAGTGGGGGATTGTTATATATATTACTTTAATAGTATATATATTTTATTGTTTCAAAATTAAATTTATATTATCATTAATAAATCAATGACAAACTTGTAAAATAATTCAATGACAAACTTGTAAATATTTTCTCTCCAAGTGTCTTTTCAAATTTAGATTTATCTTTCTACCGTTAGTTGAAAATATACAAGTCTGACATCTCTTCATCGTAAGTTTGAAAAGACACAAGTGAATCGATTTTATCTCTTTGTCGTTGTCTTTTTCACAAGTGTTCTTAAGAATCTTTTTATATATCAAAAAATCTGTGTGACAGGTTCTTTCTCTTAAAAGTGCAATCTAGAAAAGAACATACGGTTCTTGGCAAGACTGGACTCTGTTGTATCCTGAAGGCAGATTCGCTGGAAACCCTATTGTACCTTCATTTATCCGACGGAGTGGGGGCGTCTATTGTCTTGAAGACAATGTAGTGAACTACGTGCCTCAGAGCCATTATCAATACCAATTTTATCAACAATCAGGCATCACGTGACATATGATCTAAGGTTTGAATACATAAGTTCATCCATACATGAGAGCTCATTGACTTTTTTCATTTTATAAATTTTTTTATTTTTTAATGATTTTATAGAACAACATATACAAAAAAAAAACGTGCATGTTTATTAGTATATACAAAACACTAAAATAGTGCATGTTTACCGGTATATATAAAACACTAAAATAGAGATAACTTATTAGTCAAGAGAAAAAAAGGATTCCCCAGAGTGGAAAAGGCAGCGACGGGCATTTAGTCGTAGCCTTGAAGAAGTCAGCCCCGAGAAGGGGTATCTGCCCATAAAACCACGTGAATTTAATGTGGTTGCACATATATAAGGGTTGCAATGGGCCAGGCTCGGGCCTCTAATTCAACTATAAACGGGCTGGGTTCAGGACGGCTCTTATTAAAATATGATAAAAGTCTAAGCTCAAGCACACCCCATTGCCACCCTACTTGCACAAAACCACACTTGGGCGAGATATCCGACTTCTTGTCCAAGCCCAGCCCAATCTCAGTCAAGCTACTACTTCCTCTCTCTTTTTTTTTTTTTTTTTTTTTTTTTTTTTTTTTTTTTTTTTTTTTAATAAGAAAACGAAGAAGTATCCAGCCTTTCAGAGGACCCCACTAAGTCCCCGGGATACGTGCAACCCCGCAGGTCACACATACCAGTCAGTACTGAGTAGAGACAGTTCCTGCGAGTGGCTAATAAGGAGTGTGATTCGAACTCAAAACACTACTTCTTGAGGCGGGTGGCCCTAGCACCAATCTGCTGCGTGCACCCAACCTCTGTTGGTTAAGCTATCACTTTCTCATCCGAGTCTACTATATATCAGACAAGGTATGAAGGACAAAAGTAATCCATTTTTTTCAAGCCGGGCTAGGGAGCGGGCCGCAGAGCCAGCCCGGTCCATTGACAACCCTAAATGTTTGTATTGACCATTCCAGTCAGCCTTTTGCTCCTGCAGAATCCTTTCCTATCATAAAACTAAATTTCCCCATTTTTTATTAAGTTATCTTTAAATTCCCAATTTCTGTTCAAATGCAATTTTTACCATTTAACTGTTTCTTATTGAGAAAATTACATAGTTTTTTTTTGGGCTTTTTAAGTCTATACTTTGTGATTAAATGCAAATATTATGTCTTAATCTTAATTTTTTTTCTTTTTTAAATATTTTTTCTCTTTGGCTACTTCCCAAACTTGCCAAAATTTGTTGGATTTTTCTAATTTTTAACCATCGAATTATTATCGAACCCCAACTTTGTGACTATGGTCCCCTTAGAGCATTTCTGGTCGGACTCTTCAAATTTAGCCGATAGAGATATTGATGTCACTATAATTTGAAGAACTTAAATTGTGTGACAAAATTTCAAGAGCATGGCTTGGTACTCTTTTCCATTCACACTCTTCAATTTCATTTATTTTATAAAGAATTGAAAGAAAAGATATATAAAAGAAAGAGAAAAAAAAGAAGAGCCCCTTCCCCTTCAACTATCAAAATTATTGGAATAAAATAATAAATTTTTTATTTTTGAATAGTGGAGTCTTTTCAAATCGACGTGAATTTAAAGAGCTTGATTGGGGGGCATTTTGACAAATCTGACTCGTCAAAAGTAGGGATGTAAGTTTGGTGTACTGGACTGAATTGATGTCGATTTTTTGGGTTCGGTTCAGCCTAAACAGAAACCGAATCGAAATAAATCGGTTTCAGTTCAGTATATATATATATTTGAAACCGAAAGAAATATTTCAATTTTTTCGGTTTGGTTTCGATATCTTTACCGTTGTTTTTATATTTTTAATGTATTTTCTCAGTTTTTCAATTTTTATGGGTTTTCTCACTATATCCCCTTGATTTTTTATTTTTGCCACCCTAAACTGAAACCAAACCAAACCAAAATGGAGTTGATTCGGGTCAGTCTGAGTCGATTTTCAGGCCGGTTCGAACTGGTTCGATTTGGTTTCGAGATTTGAGTCAAGCTTGCATCCGTATTCAAAAGTACCTGTTACACCTGCTAACAAAAATTTGAAAAGCCTCTCTTGGAGATGGTCGGTGGCCCGGTTGTGCCCACCAAATATATCATCAGTACCTTTAAATTCACCCACTGATTCTTTGAGTCGACCCATGCTGAAACACATTGACTTACGATGGAGATCATTTATCCTCCCAATCTTTCACACGATAGATCTAGAGATCATAGACTTACAATCAAATGGTCAGTGTTTTATTTCTCGTGTGCACACTCAAAATTGATTTTAACCATGTGCACACTCAAAATTGATTTTAAAGTCACTTTTTTGGATGTGCACCACATAAAATAAAAAAATAGCCTGTCTGATGACACAACCATGTTCTTAAGATCTATCGTGTGAAAGATTGGAACGATAAACAATCTCTATCGTTCGATTCAATATACTCAATGTGTTTCAGGGTGGGTGAACTCAAAGATTTGGTGGTTGGTTTTAAATGTACTCATATATTATAGGGAAATTTACCTGATTGGTTCTGTCAGATACACCTTTTACGTCAGAGACCTTATGTTTTCACCTTTACCCAAACCGACCAGCTACAAGCCTAGCCAGTTCCAACTACCACAAAAAGTCTTAAATACCCCTTTCTTACACTTTTTATGGTTCTACAAAGTTTAAAATTTTAAAAATGCACCCACGTTGTTCGAGTTCACCGACGTTGAAATCCATTGACTGCTTTAAATCCGACAATGCAGATCATTTTTCATCCCAATCTTTCATATGATGTATCTTGAGATTTGGCTCTTACCATCTACAATTAGTATTTGATTTTACATGATATCGATTCTAAAAAAGTGATCTTAACCTTGTGTGGACCTGTGCCATGTGAAAATACCATATCTAGGCCGTTTGATTCGAAGGCTATGACCTAAATCTATGATGTCTGATCAGAAGGCCATATTATAAAGATCGATGGTGCCAAAGATTGATATGAAAAAATGCGATATCGCCTCTTTAAAAAAAAAATTGCCTTTCTAAACAGTCTATATCGATTGTCTAAACAGTTGTCAATTGGAAAACCTATTCAAATTATAGACCGTCGAAAGAAGAAGAAGAGGCAAAATCGACTTTTTTTCGTGTCAATCTTTGGCACCATCAATCTTTATATTAAGGCCTTCAAATCAGACGGCATAGATGTTGTCGTCTGATTTGAAGGCCACAATATGAAGATCGATGTTACCAAAGATTGACACGAAAAAAGGCGATATTGCCTCTTTAAAAAAAAAAAAAAATCGCTTGTTTACGCGATGTTAAACAACATCTATGATGTCGGATTAAAAGGCCATATTATAAAGATTGATGGTACCAAAGATTGACACGAAAAAAGGTGATATCACCTCTTTAAAAAAAAAAATCGCCTTTTTAAACAGTCTATATCGATTGTCTAGGCAATCTAGACCGATTGTCTAGGCAGTCTATACCAATTGTCTAGACAGTCTATATCGATTGTCTAGGCAGTCTATTCCGATTGTCTATGTAGTCTATATCGATTGTCTAGACAGTCGCTAATTGAAAAACCTAAAAAAATTAATTCAAATTATAGACCGTCGAAAGAAGAAGAAGAGGCGATAACGACTTTTTTTCGTTTCAATCTTTGGCACCATCGATCTTTATATTATGGCCTTCAAATCAGACGACATAGACGCTGCCGTTTGATTTGAAGGCCACAATATAAAAATCGATGGTACCAAAGATTGACATGAAAAAATGCGTTACTGCCTCTTAAAAAAATAAAAATAGAAAATTGCTTGTTTACGCAATGTGAAACTACATCTATAATGTTTAATTAGAAAGCCATATTATAAAGATCGATGGTATCAAAGATTGACACGAAAAAGGCGATATCGCCTCTTTTTTTTTTTTTTTTTTAAATCTTTTTAAATAGTCTATATCGATTGTCTAGGCAGTCTATATCGATTGTCTAGACAGTCGCCAATTGGAAAGCCTAAAAAAATTAATTCAAATTATAAACCGTCAAAAGAAGAAGAAAAGGCGATATCGACTTTTTTTCGTGTCAATCTATGGCACCATCGATCTTTATATTATGGCCTTCAAATCAGACGCCATAGATGTTGCCGTCTGATTTGAATGCCACAATATGAAGATCGATGGTGCCAAAGATTGACACGAAAAAAGGCGATATTGCCTCTTTTTTTTAAAAAAAAAATCACTTGTTTACGCGATGTGAAACAACATCTATGATGTCTGATCAGAATGCCATATTATAAAGATTGATGGTACCAAAGATTGACACGAAAAAAGGCGATATCACCTCTTTTTTTAAAAAAAAAATCGCCTTTTTAAACAGTCTATATTGATTATCTAGGCAATCTAGACCGATTGTCTAGATAGACTATATCGATTGTCTAGGCAGTCTATACTGATTGTCTAGACAGTCTATATCGATTGTCTAGGCAGTCTATACCGATTGTCTATGCAGTCTATACCGACTATCCTGGAAGTCTATATCGATTGTCTAGACAGTCGCCAATTGGAAAACCTAAAAAAATTAATTCAAATAGACCGTCAAAGGAAGAAGAAGAGCCGATATCAACTTTTTTTCGTGTCAATCTTTGGCACTATCGATCTTTATATTATGGCCTTCAAATCAGACGGCATAGATGCTGTCGACTGATTCGAAGGCTACAATATAAAGATCGATGGTACCAAAGATTGACATGAAAAAAATGCGATATTGCCTCTTTAAAAAATAAAAATCGTTTGCTTACGCGATGTGAAACTACATCTATGATATCTAATTAGAAGGCCATATTATAAAGATCGATGGTGCCAAAGATTGACACGAAAAAGGCGATATCGCCTCTTTTAAAAATAAAAAAAAACCTTTTAAGCGGTCTATATCGATTGTCTAGGCAGTCTAGACCAATTGTCTAGGAAGTTTATATCGATTGTCTAAACAGTTTGTACCGATTGTCTAAGCAGTTTAGATCAATTGTCTAGACAGTCTATACCGATTGTCTAAACAGTCGCTAATTGAAAAACCTAAAAAAATTAATTCAAATTATAGACCGTCGAAAGAAGAAGAAGAGGCGATATCGACTTTTTTTTGTGTCAATCTTTGGTATCATCGATCTTTATATTATGGCTTTCAAATCACACGGCATAGATGATGCTTCACATCGCGTAAACAAGCGATTTTTTTTTTTTAGAGGTAATATCGCTTTTTTTTTGTGCCAATCTTTGAGACCATCGATCTTTATATTACGGCCTTCAAATCAGATGGACTAGATGCTACTTCACATTGCATTAATATAAAAAAGTGTAAAATTTTAAAATTTTAAACTATGTAGAATGATAAAAAATATAAGAAGGGGTATTTCAGACTTTTTGTACTAGTTGGAATTGGCTTGGCTAAAAGCTAGTCGATTTGGGTAAATGTGAAACTATTGGGCCCCTGACATGAAAAGTGTATATGACGGAGTCCATCAGCTAAATTTCCCTATATTATACCAATCCAGGCATCTAGTCAAGTGCAAAAAATAATTATGAAAATTGAATTTCACCAAAAATTCTTATTTTAATTGGAACTTATTGAAAATAAATAAATAAATATATAAAAAGTAAAATGTGGTCTGTGGGAACCCAAAAGGTTGACTAGAATAGTGTTATCAACCATTTCCTCTTTGGTCTTTCCTATTAAACCGGTACCGAAAACCGGACCGGCTCCTGTCCGGTTCAGGTCGATTATAAAAGGAGCTTTGTATGCATGAAACTCGACGGTTACAGACGCATTCTCCCAGTTCGTTGGAGTCGTCTCTCTCTACTCTCTACTCTCCCATTTTGATTGGAGGAGCCCCCTCTCTCTCTAGCGCGCTGTATAAAAAATCCTAGGGTTTTCACATCATCTCTCCAAGAAATCCGTGGAGAACTACGATTCTGCGAACGACGATGACGAGGAGATCACACAGGAAGACGCATGGGCTGTGATCAGCGCTCACTTCGAAGAGAAATGGCTCGTACGGGAGCAACTCGATTCGTTCGAAGAATGCATACAGAACACAATGCAGGAGATCGTCGATGAGTCCGCCGACAGCGAGATTCGACCCAAAACCCAGCATCTCCCTGGCCAGAACTTGGATTTCGTTGAGGTAGTAGCAGCTTTTCATTTCGTTCTCAATGGGTTTTATTGTTCTTTTGGTGATGAATGTGCGGTTGATTTCGTATGTAGTGATAGGGTTTTGAAATTTTGAGGCTTGATTTTGTTATTGTTTGCTGGATATTACGCTAATCGTCAAGTGAAATCAAGAGAAAGTAGTTTTTAATGGTCTCCAGTTTCTGATTCTTCTGGTGATGAATTTGTGTTAGATTTAGTATGTAGTGATAGGTGTTTGAACTTTTGAAGTTCAATTTTTTACTGTTTGCTGGATAGTTTCGCTCTTTAGGTTTTCTGATTCTGATGGTAACGATTGTGTCTGATTTTATAGGTAAATGATAGGTATTTTAGCTATTGAAGCTTGATTTTGTTGAATAATTTCGGTCTCTAGGTTTTCTGATTCTGTTGGTGATGAATGAATGTTTCATTTTACCTATCAAAAAGAAAGAAAAAAATGTGCGTTTCATATTGTATGTAATGATAGGTGTTTGAGCTTTTGAAGATTGATTTGTTAGTATTTGTGGATAGTTCGCTAATCGTCAAGTGAAATCAAGAGAAAATAGCCTGGATTCGCATATTTCTCTTTTTTTTTGTTCCGTGCTTGCTTTTTTATTAATGTCTATTTGATTTGGTATGTAAAGATTGGTATCTGATTTCGTTGAGGTAGTAGGCATCTCGTTCTCCAGGTTTTCTGATTCTTCTAGTGATGAGTTTGTGCTAGATTTCTTATATAGTGATAGTGAGAGGTATTTGATCTTTTGAAGTTCAATTTTGTTACAGTTTGCTGGATAGTTTTGGTCTCTAGATTTTCTGATTCTGTGGTGAATTTTCGATCTCTAGATTTTATTATTCTGTTGGTAATGAATGTGTGGTTGATTTTGTATGTAATGATAGTTTTAGAGCTTTCGAAGTTTGATTTAGTTATTGTTAGTGGATAGTCGATAGTCATGAGGTGAAATCAAGAGAAAAAAGGTTGGATTTGCATGTGGATAGTGGTATTTATAACCAAAGATCAATTATTTGAAAGATTGGAATGAAAATCCAGCATCTGATTCAATTCAGTCAATGGTGTTAATTGTGGAACCATCAGTTGTGTAGAAAGAATCTTTGGTTGTAAATATTTCTATCCTTTGCATATTTCATTTTTCTTGTGACTGGTTTTTTTATTATGTCTATTTGATTTTGTATGTAATGGAAGACATCTGATTTCGTTGAGATAGGTGTATTTTGAGGTTTTGAAGTTAAATTTTGTTCCTGTTTGCTGGATTAGTTCCACTCTCTAGGTTTTCAGATTCTGTTGGTGATGGATGTGTTTGATTTTGTATGTAATGATATGTCTTTGAGCTTTTGAAGTTCCATTCTGTTATCTTTAGCTGGAGAGTTTGGATTCCAGTTTTTCTGATTTGTTATATAATTAAATTAGTTGGTGTGTCACTAGTTCTATTGGGTGTGTATATGAGTAAGTGATCCTACTTCTTTTTCGTCTGATTTTGGTGCCCTCGTAATCCATGATATGATATAATGATTAGGTATTTAAATGGTGAATGCATTGACATAGAGTGCTATGCTAAGCAACTCAATACTAATTTCCTTTCATCTCTTGCTTCTCATCTCCTTCACCAAACCCAAATAGTAATTACAGCGTACCTAAATGAACTTGCTATCGGAGAGCATGATAGTCATGGCGACGGCATTATGTCACATGTCATGGTGAATGGCAATAAAATTCGCCGTATAAACCAAAATAATAGAAATAGTAAAATGATAAACACTATGGCAACGCTATATAGATGACATTATAGTATCGTTATGGACGCTATTTATAAAATTGATATAATAACTTATATTATAATAAGTTATAATTTTATAAATTACAAGTTATAATACTAATAAATTAACTTATAAGTTACAATACTTATAACTTATAATTTATAAGTTATAGTTATAACTTATATTTTATAAGGTATCACATATATATATATATATATATATATATATATATATATATATATATATATATAAAGTTATTTAGGGTTTGGAGACTAAATCTCCTCTTTATCATCTTCTAACTCTCTTATGCAATTTTTTTCATCCGCGTCTCTCCTTCTCTCGTGTATATGTCTCACGTAGTACCAACAAACAAAATACAAGTACACTATTTTTTGTTTTTAATCTCTATTGTCTATTAATTTCTTAGGCTCTTTCACACTCGCACCCCTTTTCTCTCTCTCGCAATCTCAGCCTCTTTCTCTGGCAGCTCCTCTTTCATAGCCCCTTTATCTCTCTCTCTCTCTCTCTCTCTCTCAACACTTCTCAACCCTTTTTTTATCTCTCTATGTTGACTATTTTTTTTATTTGTACATTCGCATATGTTGACTATTTTTTTTATTTGTACATTCGCAAGCTTAATTATTCGTCTCTTCAATTCCTACACTTTTTTATAGGTGTCTTGTAACCTCTCACGAGTTGAGCAATTGGCAACACTACAATATCTGTTATTACATATTTGAATATTTTATATATTTTAATCTTTTTATATTGATTGATATTTTATATTTTATATTTATATTTTATTTATACTTGGCCAAATTGCGATTTTATTGATGTTTCATATTATAATTAATTTTCTCTCTCTATTTATTATTCTTTATTTATGTTTGATTAATTAGTTAAAAAAATTTGTCCTTTATAAAAATATAAAAGTAAAAAAATAAATATTAATATATAAAAATATAAATTAAAAAAAAAAAAGAGTAAATGGTTTAGGGTTTAGGGTGACGTTAACAACAACAGATAGTTGTTATTGACGTCACCCTTCGTCAGCTCATCATCATCAACAAACTTATCGGATAGTGGCGTTTAGTCGTAATAGCTATTTGGATCTTTTTCGCTTTTGTGGCGCGATACGTTTTGATCAACGGATCCCTGTGTTTTGGGATCGTCTTCTCTGACGAGAAAAGGAACTAGATATGGACAAGATTTGAAACCTAGTGCTCTCAGCTCCTAGCCTTGATTTCTTTGGACATTGTCGTTTTTGCCTTTTTACTCTCGGGAATGTGAAATTACTCCATTCTAATGACTCAGTGAGGAATCCCGAGAGATTACAGTTGATGCTTCTCACCGGGAATCACCATATCCTCGTCGAAAATTGTCTTCTACTCACTGGAACTCAACAGAAACCACGGAAACATCCTAGCAGTAAGCACAGTGTTTCTTTTATGATTATTTGAAGGGCTTCTGAAATTGTTCATTCGCTTTTCTCTATTTCTATCGCTCTTTCTATGTTTTTAAAAGCCGAGGCTACTGCTATGTACAAAATTGAGATGGCGGTGTTAGCCTGTGGTTATTTGAGTGGATTGTGGGTGAAAAAAGAGGACGTAGACTCCTCTATTTGTTGAAAGGTGGTTGTGGAACCTCCATTGGGTCGTAGGACCAAGTTGGAGGGTGTAAATCCTTTTGATTGTTATTGCAAGAGGTTGTATACCTCATTTTCTTGTGTGTACTGTGGGCTGATTTGGAGCTGTACAAAGGGGAGTAGACTCTATTTGTGTTGAGATAGAGGGGGTGGTACCTCATTTTTCCCTTCCCGTGGGTGGTGTTGGGCAGCCTTGTAAGGGCTCCTGGTTGGTTGTTTTTGCTGAGATTGTTGTGTGGGCAGCCTTTATATTGAGGTATCTCGTCTGTGGAGAAAAAGCAAGCAATGATTGGTGGCAGATAAATTGAAGAATTGATAGAGTATTCTTGGTGTTGAAACCGATGTTACTGGGGCTGCTCATCCCTGCAGTTCTCCTGGCATCTCCTGGATTGTCGATTCAGGTGCCACTGATCATATGATAGGGATTCTATTTCTGTCCTAAACATCCTATCCAAAACTTCTCCTATAAAGACCCAACCTAAAGGTACTAGATTTCCTATACAAAAATTCTCCTATAAGGCTAATTTGTTCTCATTTGAGTTTAGTCTCATCATTGAATTCTATTTGTGTACCTAACTCTGTGTCTGAAGTCCTATCTCAACTCAAATGGAAAAAGGCTATGGTGCAGGAAATGCAAATGTTATATCATAACAGGACATGGGACATTGTAGATCTTCCTTAAGGAAAGATCTTCCTCAAGGAAAGAAAGCAGTATGATGCAAGTGGGTCTACACAATGAAGAATAGAGCTGATGGGACTATTCAGAGACATAAAATAAGGTTAGTTGCAAGAGGGCTCACCTAGACATAGGACACAGGGAGTGACTATCAAGAAACCTTTGGTTCACCAGACACATCAGACAGGGAAGTTGGGCTGCAAGCTTGCAGTTACTCCTATTGAGCAGAATCATCGGCTTAGTAGTGGAAGTGGTGAAATTCTCAAAGATGCAAAAATGTACCGAAGATTAGTGGGGAAATTGATCTACCTAACCATGACACTCCTCGACGTAAACAATGCAGTTAGTGTTGTAAGCCAATAGATGCATCTTCGTGGATCACACACTTAGATTTTATGTACATGATTATCAAGTATTTGAAGGGGAGCCCTGGAAAAGGGATCCTTTACAGTAATTATGGGTATTTGGATGTTGAGGTAGTTACATATGTAGATTGGACTGACTCCTTTAGTGATAGGAGGTCAACCACGGGCCATTGTACCTTCCTGGGAGGTAATCTTGTCACATGGAAGAGCAAAAAGCAATACATGGTTGAAAATTATAGTTGTGAAGGAGAATATAGAGCTATGTCCCAAGGTGCCATAGGAGAGATGTGGATTCGATTCATCTTTGCTGATTGTGGTATTAACGTGAATCTGCCAATATTATCATATGAGGATAATGAAGTAACAAAACATATAGTAGAAAATCCCGCCTACCATGAGCAAACCAAACCCATTAAAGTGATTGTCATTTAATAAGAGAAAAGTTGAAACCTAAGGAGTTAGTATCCCTCAAGTCAACACTGAAGATCAATTGGCTGACAACTTGACGAAAACGGTAGGAGAAAAGCATTTGGATGATATCACCTCCAAGTTGGGCATGTAAACATCTATGCACCAACTTGGGGGGGCGGGGGAGTGTTGGTGTATCATTAAGGTTTATACTTTTATCATTTAGTTGGTGTGTGTGTGCATGCATGCACACACACACTTATGTGTTAGTTCCTTTATGTGTGTTAGCATAATTGGGAGTGTCAAGAACACTTTGTATGTGATATATATATATATATATATATATATATATATATATATATATATATATATATATATATATGAGTATTATCAACTCAACCCTAATTCTTTCTCTATCTCTCCCTCTTCTTTTTCTGCTTCTTCTTCCTCTTTACCTGACCCTAACACTAAATCCACCTCACATCAATTAACTAATTCTAGGTATCATCAATGGTTCTTTCCCTTTTATTATTGTTATTATTATCATTATTATTATTTCGAAGGAATGGTGTGCTTGAATTGCACTCGTTTCATGGAAAATAAGTGTTCTTCAAATTAGTTTGTAGTCATAAAGGCAAGCTAGATCCCCAGTTTCATTTCCATTTAAATGCAATTGGTTTCACTTCCATTTGAGCCTTCTTGTTTTTTTGCTTCTATCCCAAACTTAGACAGATCCTCTTTTCCATGTCGTAAATTGTGTTATAAAATTTCTTCTCCTTGCATATGCCATTTAAAATGCTTGCAATTATTGTTTTAGGTTTGAGGTACCCTTCCACTGCAAGGTCTACTTATGCAGGTTACGTTATTTATATCTACGTGAACTCATTTGGTATGATGCAGACAATATACAGGATCAACTTTGGTCAAATGTACTTGAGCAAGCGTATGATGACAGAGTCAGATGGGGAAACTTCAACTTTGTTTCCAAAGCTGCAAGATTGAGAAACTTGACATACTCAGCCCTATTGTACGTGGATGTCACAAAACAAACTATAACGAAAGGGCATGACTGTGAAGAAGTCACAGAGTCACAGGGTTTCCCCAAGGTCTTCATTGGAATGGTAAACTTTTATTTATAAGAAGTAACATAACCTCAAACATGTACTTTCTTCAATTTTACTGCTTATGTTCCATTTTTGATGCCTTAATCTTTCAGGTTCCAATAATGTTGCGATCGAGCTATTGCACCCTGAATCAGATATCAGAAAAAGATATAATGGAACTTGGGGAATGTCCATATGACCAAGGTGGATACTTTATTATCAATGGGAGTGAGAAGGTTCTGATTGCACAAGAAAAGATGAGCACTAATCATGTATATGTTTTTAAGAAAAGGCATCCTAACAAATACAACTATGTAGCCGAGGTTCGATCTATGGCGGATTTTCAAAACAGGACACCGAGCACCATGTTTGTTCGCATGCTCTCTCGAACTGGTGCTAAAGGGGTTAGTGCACGTTTTATTTAGATCTGCCATTATACACGATGATGGAAATGTGGTCAGTGTTAGCTTGACTTTCCAATAGGGAGCAAGCGAGTTGATGCATGTTATGACTCTTTGTTCACTGTGTCTCAGATCCTTGGTCCATACAAATCAGTTTAATTTACCATATCATCCACCTTATGGCCTCTTCTAGATGAAGCATTGTTATTTAGAACATTAGTCCAGGCATCAATGTCACTCTTGTGAAACCCAAATTTATGAATTCATTCTTTTGCATGGATTAAACTTTCGTAGGATAGCTTAGTTGGTTTAAGGCGCCAGATTATGGTTCCAGTCCAAAAGGGCAGGGGTTGAAATTCCACCTCCAACAAGATTTGCTTTAGTTAAAAAGAGAAAGAAGAAAAACTTAGCATATTCAACTTGGGATTCAATTGTTAAAATTAGCAAAAGAAACCTTATTTCATGCTATCATTTACGCTTACATGAATATTATACATGTTCATAACTTCATATACTTAGATTATAAATTAAACATAGTTAGAACATACATTCTCCATATGCAAAAAAATTAAAAGATTATTATTTTTGCATTTATATCATTAATTTACCATCCGCATATATATAGATTAAATTATGTGAACGTGTTATTTTAATGTGTCATTCTTCTTTATGGATATTATTATACATCAATAAAGATTACATTCCGATTACAATAATTTTAACAAAGAATATTTATTCTGAATTATCTGTAATGTTTATATATACATACATACAAACACACACACACACACACACACACACGAGTCAGGGGTTCAAGAGTGCTTTTTTTTGCTTTCTGAGCCTTACTCCTACAATTGCATCTATCTCCATGTAATGCTGATTGTGGCTGATTGAGTTTATGTCCTTTTTCTTTGGAGCTCTCTATGTATATATTAGATTTGATTGCAGTTAGGCAGTATGTCTTCATGATTGAAATGCTTCTCATGAATTTTTCTAATCTCCTGCAGGGCTCTTCTGGAGAGTGTATTAACTTCAGGGCACTACGATTTGCTGCTGACAAAGATATATTAGAACATATATGCTATGATTTTTCAAACACTCAGATGATGGAGTTGTTGTGGCCATCTCTGGAGGAAGCATTTGTCATTCAAAATCAACAGGTACCTCTGATAGGTTTATATGGCAGTGTTGAAGCAAATTCGTTAAAGTAGCATAAGTGGTTTAGAATTTAGAGGAATATCTTCTTTGGATATACACAATAAACTCATCCTAGATCTGAAATTTTAGGTAGCATAACTGGGTGTTAGGAATTTCTCCTAGGAGTGTTCAACTTATTACTGGTCTAAGGACTCCATAAGCTTCTTGCAAGAACTTGCAGAAGCACTACAAATCACAATCTGTTATTTTTTTTTCCAATAAATATAAACTTAACTTATTCTGGGTTATTGGAGAAGTGGCCTATCTTCGATTTCTTATGTTATTTATAATCTTCGATTTCTTATGTTATTTATAGTTATCTTTAAAGTCATCAATAGTTTTGTAATTACTCATCAAGTTTTGTTATACTACTAACAGAGAGGAGATTAACAGGCATGTTAGGAACATGAAGTGTAGACTCCAGTGAGATACAACCAATATGAACAGTTCTTCTCAGCTATAGGTACAAGTGAGCCGTCAACAATTCGGACAATAGGATTTGACAAAGGATACATAGAGTGGAACTAAGAAGATGTACCTGATATGTGGGCAGTAGCGCCTCAATGAATTATCCCTGTGAATGAGAGGATGATGAGGCATGAGCAAATCCAATGGTACCTGAATCAACAACATGAGACTGAGGGGGGCCAGCCTGAGCATAGGAAGAGGCATGCTGCTTCAGATCATTGTACTCCTTGGTGAGACTAATGACATCATTGGAAGAGAGGATACAGTTAGAGCAGTCACTAGTCATGTAGTAACAGCAGACGATCCATCATCAACAACTGTAGATTAAGCTCTGTTGCTCTGAGATTTAGGGGGCCAACTAAATTCCAATATGTTTCCTTCAAGTGTCCAATCCGCCCACAATGTGTACATTTCGATGCATTGAAAATTTCAAATTCAATCCATTGAAACTTTCAATGGATTGAATTTTCAATTTCATGCCCGTGCAATTACAAATTCAATCGATTGAAAATTTCAAATTCAATCAATTAATTAATCACTGTTCTAGCACGCCGATTCGACTCCTTTAAGCCTTTCTAAAGCTGAAAATTTGTTGCGGCCCAATTCCAATATTCTTGATCTTGACATTCCTCGTCATTCTCCCCGACTAAAAATGTTTCATCACCGATGAAACACGCATGTAGTACGGATCAAGTGTATGGGGACCCGAATGGTAGAACTCCTCGCAACTAACCCAAACAAGCTCGATATCTGGTAACGTCTGAGTATCATCTCGGTCGATTGTATCGGAGAGTACACTGTAAATATCTCCACTACGAATCAAATAACCCGGCTCGCCAACCCACTCTACCAAATATTTTTGAAGCTTCTCATCAACTCTCCCGGACCCGAGAATCCTCATCACCGATGAAATGTGATCGCGATATCAGTCGAAAATACAAAAACTCAAGTGATGAACTAGCTTATGATTGACCCATGCACTCTCGGTAGTCAACTTACCAACCCTCTTCATTTCATAAACTAGAAACTCTTTGCCTCAGGTGAATGCCATAATACCATATAAAATCTGCTTAATTATCTCATTTCTCTGCCTGCTTGGGGAGGGAAGGGGTATTGGTTGCAAAGTTGGGATGAGATTGTAAATGTGGGTTGTTTGGAACGGGCTACAAGGAGGTGAGGTTGAGCTCAAAGAAGGAACTAGGTCCTCCACATTGAATGTAGGGTGACTCATCAGAGATCGTGCTCGAAGTGGAATTATACTATGACTCTCTCAGGATTGGTCAAACTTTCAGAAGCAAGTTGACCTAAATTTTTGTAGTCTTCTCACTGCCTAAATCGGACCAGTTTCGAAGATCGGGTCGGATCTTCCTATCTACAGATCAGTTTCGCACGCATGATACACCCTTGGAAAGCTAACGCACGCACTGTCATTTTCGTAGCTGCGACGATTGTTGATTCTTCGCCAATTGTTCGCACAAAACAAATTACAGCGTCAAGTTGAACATGGGATCCTACAGATTTTGCATCGGCGACGAAGATCGAGTCGGACTTTCCTATCTACAGATCGGTTTCACGCGCTTGGTAAACTGTTGGAAAGCTAATGCACTCACTGTCATTTTTCATAGCTGCAACGATCGTTGATTCTTCACCGACTGATTGCACGAAGTAAATTACAATGTCGATTCGGCTATGCAATCCTATAGATTTCTACAGAATTCGCATCAGTGACGAAGATCGGGTCGGATATTCCTATCTATAGATTGGTTTCGCTCGCATGATATACCGTTGGAAAGTCAACGCACGCACCATCAGTTTTCGTAGTCGTGACGATCGTTGATTCTTCGCCAACTGATTGCACGAAGCAAATTACAGCATCAATTCGGCTATGTGAACAGCGACAAAGATCAGGTCAAATTTTCATATCTACAGATCGGTTTCGCACGCATAATATACCGTTGAAAAGCTAACGCACGCACCATCATTTTTCGTAACAGTGACGATCACTGATTCTTCGCCGATTGATCAAACGAAGAAAATTACAGTGTCGAGTCGGGCATGGGATCCTACAGATTTCGCATTGTCGACGAACATCGAGTCGGATCTTCCTATCTACAAATCGGTTTCACGCACATGATATACCGTTGGAAAGCTAACGCACGCACAGTCATTTTTCTTATCTGCGACAATCATTGATTCTTCGCCTACTAATCGCATGAAGCAAATTACAGCGTCGATTCGGCTATGCGATCCTACAGATTTATGTAGAATTCACATCAACGACGAAGATCAGGTCGGATCTTCCTATCTACAGATCGCTTTTGTGCACATTATATACCTTTGGAAAGCTAACGCACGCACCATCATTTTTTGTAATGGTAACGATCGCTGATTTTTCGTCGATTGATTGCACGAAGCAAATTATAGCGTCGAGTCAGACATAAGATTCTACAGATTTCGCATCTGCAACGAAGATCGAGTTGGATCTTCCTATCTACATATCGGTTTCGCGCACATGATATACCGTTGGAAAGCTAACACACGCACCGTCATTTTTCGTAACTGTGACGATCACTGATTCTTCGCCGATCGATCGCACAGAGCAAATTACAGAGACGATACAGAAATCCTATATTTTTGTTCGTAGTTTCGCGTAGCATTTCTAGGCGTGCATGCGAAGTTCGATCTCTGATTCACAGCTTCGCGTTGCATTTCTATGCGCACATGCGAATCTCAATCGCAAAATCCACAATTCCATATTCATCAAATAAAAAAAAATCAAAGAAAATACGAGCATGCTTATCAAGAATCAAAGATCATTTTCACTCTCATTTTCATCAAAACTTCATACAAAAATTACAGATTTCCACTACAAATGTAAGAAATCAAATTAGATTATAACTCTACCTTAGCGACACCGATCTACCGGCTCGTGACGAGTTATACTCTGATGAGATTTGACGGCGAGACTAGCTCCGAGACGGGATCTCCGTTTCTAAGTTTCTAAACCATCGAATCTTCATTAATGGAGTTCGATCTAGCTTAAAAAAAAAGAAGAGAAAGGGGAAGAAGAAGCAAATGAGAGAGGAGAGAGGAGAGAGGAGAGACGAGAGAGGGTTGCATGGGCGTGGGTTTTTATTGGGTCAGAGAGAAAAAAGAGAGCTTTTAAGGAGCGGGACAAGATTCCATGCGACACACTTACACGCATGTTGTGTGTGCGTGTGTAGATTTAATTCTATCTTGACTATGGGTCAAGGTCTAAACAAATCAACGGTCAAGATTGATCAATCAAACAGTCAAATATGATCTATGGGGTAGGGTCCATATTATACCGTCGACCCTTCGTCAACATTGAACCAAATTGATGGTTTGAGATAGGCCAAACATAAGTCAACCCTAGCAATGGCTAGGATCAAAAGTAACTTAATAATCTATTTAATTTATATAACCATGCCATTGAAATCTCATAAGATCAGGTCAAAGGTTTCGCCTCACTATTTTGGGTCACTAGATGGTCGATGGAAACCTGCTTAGGGTCAAACTTGGACCAGTCAGTGTAAGGGTTGTTACAGAATGAGACGGGCTAGCACATAAGAGACATGCTTCAACATTATATGAGGCGATTCCAAATTAACAAATTGATCAAACCGTTTCTTCAACAAATCAAGCTTATTAGATATTTCGATTTGATTAGCCTCAATCCCCTTGCGGGAGGCAATGGTAGGGTCGGATGTCCCTACATCTCAGCGACTTGTAGCAGCATGTTGGAGCGAATTTTCGCTTAAATTCTCAAATAATTGTCAAGCCTCATCTTGATTCTTGGTCAGAAAGGTGCCTCCACATGATTCATCCATCATATGGTGGTTCCTCTCTGAGAGCCCATCATAAAAGGATTGTACCAACTGCCACCACAGTACAACGCCATATGGACACTGACGAGTCAGTTCTAGTAATCTTTTCCAACCCTCATGAAATTGTTCTTTAGGGTGTTGAGTGAAAGAAATGATAGTTTTTCTCATTTGATTGGTTTTGCCACTAGGGTAGTATTTTTTCAAATTTTCTTGGTGCATTTGTGCCCAGGTAGTGATTGATCATGTTGGCAAGGAATGGAGCCAATGTTTTGCTTTATCATTGAGAGAGAATAGGAAAAGTCTAAGCCGTACCACATCATCCGTCGGGTGTTGTAACTTAATGGTGGTGAAAACCTCCATAAGATCATCCAAATGCTTATATGGGTTTTCATTTGCAAGCCCATGAAATGATGACAACATATAAATTGTGGACGACTTAATTTCAAATTGATGATTCCCCGTGGTGGGCAGTTGAATATAGCATGGTGAGACATGTTGTTGGAGCATAGTAAGATCGTAAAGGAGAAGTGGCTCCTCTTCGGGTCATGTACCTCCCTTAGCCATTAGGGGAATGGGTTGACTTACTTGGTTACAGCCAAAATACGTGCAATTGTCCGATTCACACGGAGAGTCCGCAGTTCAAGGTTGAGGGATTCAATGCATGGAAATTGTGAGTGTCTCCCTCGCATATATACGCAGACACTACTAGAACTTCCTAACCTAAACTAACACTAGACACAGATCACGATGGAATTATACGACTCACAAATGATTAAAAGAAATCAAACCTTCGCAAGTTGTTGAAACTTCATAGCCTCCCAATCAAAGTGTGCGGTTGGTTTCTTTAATCTGTAAGAACACAAGAAAGAAATTATAAAGACAAAAATGAAAACGAAAATAAAATAAAATAAAGTAAAAAAAATTCCTAACTGAACCATCTACAAAAAGATAACTACCAACTAGGTAGTTTCTGCCGCCAATCCCTGGCAGCAGCGCCAAAATTTGATCAATTTTCTTGGTTCAGTCTCTTAAACCCTAGCAAGTGACTTAGCGTATAGCATGACACTTGAGTCCAGGTGTCGATTCCACAGAGATTGGTATGAAATCATACATAATTGATTGTTACTTTCTAAAGCAAAGTTGTTGTGAAAGATAAAATTTTTATGAAAGGAAAACTCGTAAACTAATTAGCGAAATCCTTGGGTGCAATGAGGGAGAAAATCTAGGGTTTCGTAACTCCACGTCGCTTTTGTGAGTCGAGTTCGAGTTTACTTGATTTGATTTATGAAAGAAATATCCTTCACAGAGCTGCACATTCTGCTCAAATTTTGAGAGAATTTAATTCCTTGCTCATAATATAAGACTATTGATTTTGCATGATTCATCAATTAGTGATGATCCATACTCTCTCTGCTAGTCTCATCTTAATCACACGGCATTAAGAAAAATACACATCTTGTTGCACACAGTTTAATCCTATGTTGCACATCTAAAATTAATCAAAAGTATCTATTCTGCTCTTATTTCTACAAGAATTTATTCCACTAAAGGTCAAAACAATGCAACTTTTACAATCATAACCACAAATAGTTATAATCCCTCGATACAAAGCTACGCTTTGTTACTCCCTTAGAGTGTGGATTTAGCCACGCATGGCAAAGATTTTTACAATGAGAGAATGCTCCATCTCTTCCAGCCTTCCTCTCCAAGAGTTAGGGTTTCTTTACTCTCATGTCCAGTCTCTGCCTCCCAAGAAGTCCCCCTTTCCTCTTCAACTTCTATTTATATGCTTTGGTTAGGGCTTCCCCGGAAAAGTCAACATTTGTCAACAATAATTCAAATCGCGAGAGAGCGCTCAAGCGGGAACCAAAGCCGCTCAAGCGACTTCTACCCGACAAATTCATTGCCTTCTTTTAACGGTTCTCGCTCGGAAGTCGCTCGAGCGACTTATATCAGTACCAACTTCTTCTAAGCACTTCTTGCAGCGGATCTTTCTCCATTCTGCTCCTTGGGTATTTATTTCCTACAAACACGCAAATACATTAATATCCTACTCCTAACCTAAATTCCTAGCATTACAAGTTTAGGGGCTAATTTGTGTAACTAATTAGCCCTGATCAGCATGTGATATGGACACTGGGCGTATTCTCCCCAATGCCTATATATATATATATATATATATATATATATATATATATATATATATATATATATATATATATATTTGTCCTTCGCATTTTACCTAATTGTGTTCACAGATACATTTCAAATAGTCCTTACCTAGCACAATTTCCCTGATAAACTTGTTTCCATGAAGATCTAATATGCTGCTTTGCTATCATCCAGGTATACATACCTTACGCCTGCAAGCTACTCTGCCAAGTGCTCATGGCCATGGCCATCGCACCTAGATTGCTTATGAAGGATGCGAAAATCATATAAAAATCAAAAGGGGGCTAGTAAATCAAGCAGTTAAAGCGTAGGCTTTGTTCAATTGAGAACCATATGGGATCGCGAAATTTGGATAAACCTGTGAAGGTATAACCATGCCTGGTATTAGATCAGACAGAATTTGAATTTCTCAGGCAGGGACGTAAATGGATCGGGTTAGGTTGGAGTCCACACAATTACGGTGTAACCCGAACTCAATGCAACCCGATTTTTCAGGCCTCGACCTGAGCCTGACCCAGTCTGATTATAACATAGGGAGTTCGATCAATGTTTCCAACCCAACCGACCAGATGGGTTGGGATTTTGGACCTGACCTCGACCCGTGGCAGATTGGGTCAGGTCCTAGACCAGTCAGATCAACCCGACCCATTTGCAGCCCTGTTCTCAGGTAGTTAAGGCTATTGTTAATGAGCGTTGGAGTTGCATAAGCTTAATTGAAATCGAAAATTTGACTGCTAATATTTTATTGTTTTGGAATTTCAGGCAATTGAATGTGTACAGAAGGAATCAGGGAAACAAACTTTTATTTTCCCCCAATTCAAGCAATTGAAGTTGTTCAGGAGAAATCAGAGAAACAAACTCTCTTTTTTTTCCAATTGAAACTACCTTCAGCTTTGCAGGCAAATGTGGATCATCTTTGGTGAGATCATTAGTTTTCTCAACTTCTATTTTTTTCTGTATATTCTAGTCTTGTATATTCTTTACTTTAAAAATAAATAAATAATTAAAAATAAAAATGAAAAATGAAGGTTAAGCCGTTGAATGTGCTTTTCTATATGAATATAAATCATTATATGTTTGATATTTGGCTGGTTTTACAACCACCTCACTTAGTCAAAGTAAAAAAGAAAATGTCTGACTGCTTTGTTTCAAACAATGGAAATTTATTTTCATCTCAATATTCCACACAATAGATCTTGAGAAGATGAGCCTACCATAACATAGTCAAATGTTGATTACACAAGGCACACATCTCAAAAAGTGAATGTGATCATGGAGTACCATCAAACGTGGTTCATGTTCACTTTTTTGGATGTGTGCCTCATGGAATCAACATCTAACTGTCTGATGATTTGGTTCAAAGCAGTCAACTGATTTTTACTTTGCTCAAGTGAGGTGGCTGTAGCACCAGCTGTGATATTATAGTGCAAGGAATGACTCTTCTCACCTGCTTACCCCATTTCAGAAAGAGTAAACTTATTTGCATGATAATTTGGTCAAAAGTTGAGTTTTATGGATCTCAAGGCTGAACAATTTGATTTATCATCCTTAAAATCCGTTGAAGTCTAATTTTCACAGGACCTTAAGCAAAAGGGCATTTACTACCTTTGAAGGTAGGGGTGTAAATTAAAACCGAAAAGCAAAAAACCAAGCCTCCCAAACGGGACCGGCAGCGAAACTAACTGGTTCGGTTCGGGTTTTGGTAGCTGAAAACCGAATACAGGCCGGGTAGGGTGAGAAAACTGAAAAATAAAATAATCAAAAATTTCTCTTTAGAAAAAGAAAATATGGAAAGTCCAAAAACCGAACAGACTGAAACCGAAATTGAGTTGGTTTGGTTCGATTTCAATTCAAGATGGTGGTTCGGTTCAGTTTACCAAATTAGACCCTGTGAAGGGAGTAGGGTTTAGGGTTTTAGGTCATTAATCCTTCCACACAAGTCGCTTCAGATTAAGGTCAGTGGAAAATATTGTACACTAGGGGAAGCAAAGGGCTATAACGCTCTACTGATCTCAGATCTCTCATCTCATCAGCAAAGCAAACCAGTACAGTCTGAACCAAGAAAATAGAGTTGTATTCGATTTCTGCATCCACATTTTTTGAAAAAATTAAAAAAGTTTACAAAGATATTTAGTGTAATTTATTACTTGTGGTTAATTTAGTGACAATTAGGTAATTGGGGCATGATTTCCCCATTCCAAATAGAGCCTTGACAAACCTTTCTTTAAGCCACATGGCACATGTTTTTCAGCAATTTAAGTCATAAAAATGATAGTTCATATATTGAATTTAGGAAAATTTACACTTTCAGCTCTATAAGTTTGCGTATTTGCAGAAACAGTCCTATAGTTTCAATCCTTGCATAACAGGCCAGCTCCAAGCCAAACCGGTTCGACGTTTCCCTTATATATATGTTTATTTGCCTTTTCTATCACTTTTTTTTGGATTGCGATTTCGAGATTCGACTACAGTTGGTATAGCCCAGTGAACTACAACAGGCTAGGTAAGATATCGACTATTTTTTTTCGTGAGATATTGATTTCTCCTTTTTTTTTAATATACAGTTGGTAGCCCAGTATCGATTCCTAAGATATCAATTGCTATCTTAGGATATCGGCCGCTACTTTAAGATAGCGCCCGCTACCTTACGCTACCTTAGGATATCGGCCGCTATCTTAGGATATCGACCGCTACTTTAAGATAGCGCCCGCTACCTTAAGATATCGGTCACTATCATATGATATCGGGCTGCCGACATTTATACCGCTAAGTCAAGTATGACCTTTTTAATCAACCAATTTTCATTTTGTAAATATTATAGGTTGAAATGGATGTTCCCCTTCTTTGCCATTTTGATTTCGTCCGTGTGGGAGATGATACTTACAACGGAGGACATCGAAAGATTGTCACTGTCACGGAGAGCATATCATTTGATAAGTTTATGCAGAAAATGTACAAGGTCTGTAGGACCTGTCATCGCCCACTTCGCGTGTTGATACTAATAGGAGAATTGATTAATCTTTGGTGGACGAAGACTATCAGCTTAATGACTCAAAATGAGAGTATATGGATTCAAATGATAAGGAACTGTATGAAGAGAGACAAATTATCATTAGTCAGGCGTTTAGAAATAAGAAATCATTTCAGAAAGCTCTTAAAGAGTTTGCAATGACAAATAATTTTTAAATTAAATCAATAAAAATCAGTCATCTTCGAGTTACGGTGAGGTGTATTGAAGTAAGATGTGTTTGGCGAATACATGCATCAAAATTGGTAGGTGTGGACACATTTGCTGCGAAAACTTTTCGCCCAAAACATACGTGCGGAAGACCAACTTTCGGAAGCGGATATCGCCAATGTATGATATCGTGGATAGTTTCATTCATGAGGGATAAGCTATTAAAGGGCTTTGACGAGACTCATGCTTTAATAATTTTTTATATTGAAAAAAAATATGGTATAACAGTAGGTTACTGGAAAGCATAAAGAGGAAAAGAAATGACGTTGAATAACATTCGATGTAACTGGAATGAGCAATTTAAAATGTTACCATTATATGTCGCTGAATTACAGCGGGTCGATCTAGACGTACAGACCGAATTGTGTCTCGAACTTGATAATGCATTTCAGAGACTCTTCGTGGCATTCGGACCTTGCATTCGAAGCTTTCGCAATACTTTACGAAGAATAATTGCGGTAGATAGAACGCATTTGCGGGGACGATACAAAGGAGTGTTGTTAATAGCTACGGGGATAGACGGGAATAAACATTTATTTCCTATAGCGTTCGGCGTTGTACCAAAAGAAAATGAATATCATTGGACATGGTTCCTTGATCTATTAGGGAGACGTGTAATCGGAGACTTTGAAGAGAAGTTTGTATTGATATCAGATAGGCAGAAATGTTTGATGGAAGCTATGGAAAAAGTTTTTCCTAACGCCTTTCACAGTTACTTTATGCGATATCTAGCTCTAAATCTGTTTGATACATATAAGGATATAATCTCTAGACCACTTTTCTGGGTTGCTGCCCGTGCATTTTCGAAAGTAAAATTTAAAATAATTTTACGAAAAATAAAAGACAACGCCCCCCCGGAATGTACAATACGGATTAAAGAAATTGGTGACCATTTCTGGGCGTGCGCTTATTTTCCAGAGAAACGTTATGATATGCTGACAACTAATATAGCTGAAAGCATTAATAGTGTGTTGAAAATAGTCAGGGAGGAACCGATCGTGAGTATGTTAGAAACTATTCTCACAAGGTAGCTGAATTTTATCTTCGTTGTTAGGAGGAAGGAAATAAAATGATACACGTGTTAATACTGATGGCTCAAGAGCATATAACACGAAATTCAGGATGGGCCCGTCGAAAGAACGTTATATCATATGGTCGCGATACATTTTAAGTTAAACGTGGTGACTACAGTCACAGTGTCGATCTAGATAAACGAACATGTACATATAGACATTGAGTTATCCTTGGATTACCATATTCACATGCGATCGTCGCATTATCGCGCCGAAACAGAAAAAGAGAGATCTCTCAATTTTGTGAGCACTGATTTACCAGTAACTTATTTAGGGAAACTTATAAAAAATATTTTGTTCCAATCGTTGACAAGCGCCAATGGACTGCGCTAAGAGACGACATTGAAGTTTTGCCTTTGCACAAAATACGTCAAGCCGACTATCCGAAGAAAAGAAGAATAAGATCTAAAGGCGAAGTTTGATCACTATGATGTAAAAATTGTAACAAATACGGTCATAACCAACACTCGTGTAAATTTGTTAGAATTTGAAATAAACTTACATTACTTGTAAGAGTACCTTAAGTCAGTACTTTTATTTCTACCCTTATATTATTGCACCCCACTGAAAAAAAATAAAAAAAAAAATGAAAAATCGATTAACCGAACGAATCGAAATTAAAATCGGATTAGTTAGGTTCCGTTTGAGTTTTTTTGATACCGTATATTGCCAATATCAAACCTCATCAACATCGATCTCGATAACATCCATAGTGATCTCATTAATATTTTATCTCGTCACTATCTTTCATAACATTTCATAATCTATAAAAGACATCTAATGTTTTAAAAGAAATAGGGATCTCAAACTAAATTGCTTTGGATTAGATGATGAAGACCATTTATCATCCAAATAGATTTTGAGATCATGGCCCTACTATCGACCGCTAACTTAAGTTAGCACCCGCTAATTTAAGTCAGCGCTCGCTAACATAAGTCAACGGGTGCTGACTTAAGTCAACAAGCGCTGACTTTACTTAAGTTATTGGGGGCTGACTTAAGTTAGCGGGCGTTGTGAAAACTGAACTTCAAATGCAAGTATCTAAGTTAAATGGTTAGCGGGTGATGCCTTTTTATGAAGTTTATAAAGAATAGTTAAACAATTAGAAAAAATTTATAAAAATAAAAATTATATAAGTTGATTTTTGCTAATATTACCTATAAAATTGTAACAAAAATATATAAAATATTACAAAAATATAAAATGTAAAGTTTAACTCTTCCCAAACGTGGACAATGAATGTCCGATTTTGGCTTTAAATTGTTGCATTTGTTTCTCTTCGAAATCAATAGTCAGCTGTTGGGAGAAGTATTCTATATACTTCAAAACATACACACCGCAGTCCTAACCGTTTCTTTAGAGTGGGAGATCGACACTGTTAAACACCGATACCTTCCACTGTTGATCGAAAGCAGACTTCAAATCGACAGTGTAAAGAAGACGCGGAAGGTGATGCAATAGACATCCTTTATGCGTTTCAAACCTCCTTGAGCACTCTCGGTCTGCTGGGTCTATCAACTTAATTTCATGATCAACTAATGAAAAATCTACACAGAAACAGAACCGAAATCTTAAATAATTAAAAATTTAAAAAGTCGTTAACGTTAAATAAAGCAACGTGTAGTATTAAAAAATGTGTCGTTCCACAATCGACCGCGTGAATTTCGCGTGTATGATTGGTAAGTAGCGGCTCAAGCGGCTTTGAATTATAACGAACATGCCACTTGTCACAGTAGGCTTGCCACTTATCGAAGTCGTTAAGTGTTGCTAGACCTTCATTATCGATAAATTTTTCAAATTTTTTCTCATCTGTCATAAATAAGGTCTGAAAGAGGATAATGCAATAAGTAAATAAATTAAAAGAAGTGAATTGAGAGTCATGAATGAAAAGACAAATAAATAAAAGAAACGAAACAATAAATAGTTGAAACCTTATCAGGGCGGACCCAGAAGCGAACCAGCTTTTTTCGGCATTTGCTGGAAACATTGAATTGTTGATAACTTCTAAGACTTTCGAGTACGCGTCAATGACTTCATTGTTGAGCTATGAGCGTCCTTTAAGGACCTTTAAAATAGCAACTGTGATGTCAACACTCATGATAGTATTGACGATCACATTGTCTTCTTCCTCAGACTGGTTCCAGAAACTGAGCATATATTTATGTTCCATTGATTTTGGCTCATCCTCTTCCTCCACAACCAATTTTGGTCTTTTAATAATGACTTTATTGGTCGGGGTTTTTCTCTTCTTCCGAACACGCAAGTCATATCCTTCGACTTTACTCTTTGCAGTTGATAGTTTCACTAAAATTGATTTTAGTGATGTCGACTGTGACTCACGAGAAGGCTGGATAAGGGGAGCACCCTCATCACCCACTTCAACCAAGGGTTGTTTAGTAGGAGGTTGAGGTGCTTCAGTAGTGGGTTGAGTAGCAGTTGGTTTAGCGGCAGAAGGTTTGGGGGCAGTGGTTTGAGGAGTAGGTTGAGGAGCAGTGGGTTTTGGGCTAGTAGGTTTAGGGGCAGAAGTTTGAGGGCTGTGGATTAATAAGTAAGCTGAGGAGCAGTGAGTTTTGGCCCAATAGGTTTAGGGGCATAAGTTTGGGGGGCAGTGGATTGATGAGTAGGTTGAGGAGCAGTGAGTCTAGGAGTTGGTTGAGGAGCAGTGAGTTTATTAGTTGGTTGAGGAGCAATTGGTTTAGGGTCAAAAGTTTTGGTGATTGTTGGTTGAGTAACAGTGGTTTCAGGGGCAGAAGTTTGATGAGCAAAAGATTAAGAAGCTGTTGGGTGAATGGCAGTGGGAACGAAGGTTTCAAATAGAACAGAGGAGAGAATATCATCATGCATAATTGCAAAATACATTAAAAACTAACATTATATTTTACAAAAATAGCATTATTTGGGAATCAGATTAGCGACCGCATAATCGACCGACAATGTAAGTTATCGGCTGACAACTTAAGTTATCAGACGATAACTTACATTATCAACCGATAATGTAAGTTGTCGGTCGATAACTTACATTATCGGACGACAAGCTAATTTGGCATTAATCTTTAAAATTATATATTTTTTTAAATTTAAAAAAAATTGGTTTAGTACCTTCGTCAAATGAGATCTAACCGCATCAATGTCCTTCCGTATTGTACCATTTTGTTTTGTTAAAGTTAGAACCCGATCTTGTAGTGACCTTACTTCATCTTGTAATGACCCAACTTGCTCTTGTAGGGTCTTCTTGTCTCTCCATAGCTGTTCAATGGTCAGTACTTAAGTTATCAATGCACATCAAAATTCACTTTTAATCTCTTTAACAGTCACACGGAGAGATGTGCATTCTTTTCTAAGCTCCGTTACTTCTTTGGTTAGGTGGGGTTGCCTAATCGGCTGTTCTCTTATTGGCTAGGGCCTAATCTCTGATTTGCCCTTTGGTTTCATATGTTGACGTACAATAATCTCATACTCGTCATTTTCGTCGCTGTCATTATCATCGTCATCATCGTCATCTCGGCTCTTCGGACTCTTTTTTGAGGACGTGTTTCGTAACTTGGGATATTTTCATATTCATATATATTTTTATGGGAGTGAGGCTCCTCGGTCTTTTCCTGCTCCCTTTCCATCTCTCTTTACATAAAAAAGAGTCGAACCGATCGATACTGTAATTCGTAACTAAGATAACTTTAGACTTAAAAAAAAAATTCGATATAAATTAGGATTACGGCTGAATTTTGAGCCTTCCCATTTCAATAGCTTCAGAAATGGATCTTTCAGCTGAGTAAGAGCGGTGACAACTCCAGGAAAATGCTCAAACGCCCAAATCTGTAGGGCGATAGTGCATCTGTAGATGTTGTAATGCCCTTTTTCTGACTTTTTCGCCATTTTCCTTCTGACGTTCGCTTTTGATATACAGTCTACTAAATTTTTGTAAACTATCAAGCCTCATGTAAACTTGTTGAACTCTTTAAGATTATCTACTAATGCCAAGTACTGTGTATCCACTTCCTAACATGTGTCCGGAAGTAAAAAAGAACATAAGAGAAACAACAATGATAGTTTCAAAAATTCATCGTTGGATAAATCGGCGGCACTATCAACTATTTCTTCAACACGAGATCCTTTAGTCGGCTTCTCACGAAAGAATTTGTATCAAATGATTTCTTCCTCTGGCACGGCCACATTCTCAGACTCAGGTTCCGTCAATATATTCGGGCCTAAAATCAATGCTATATTGGACTCTTGCAGCAGTACATTGGTATTCCTGACTTTAAAAATATTATCTTTAATCCAAAAGCTTAAAATAGTGTCAATCAAGTCTCCAATGAATCCTAATTTCTCATTAATCCTAAATAAATGATCGAAAATTGAATCATCTAGTATCTTCTTCCTCTCTTCGTTGTAGTGCAAGTAAAATTTTCTAACACTAATTCCAGTACATTTCCCGAAGGGCTTTAGAGACATAGTCATTTTACAATCACTTAGTGGGAACTGCAAAATATATAAAAACAATTAATTAACAAAATAAGTGAGGTTAAAAATATTCCGCTAACTTACCGCTAAGTTACATTATCGCCCGACAACTTACATTATCGAACGATAATGTAGATTATCGGTCGCTAAGTTACATTATCGGCCGCTAATGTAAGTTGTCGAACGATAACTTACATTATCGTCCGCTAATGTAATTTAGCGGCCGATAATGTAAGTTAGCGGGTTAAGTGAGAAACATAACGGATGATTGTATGTGTTTAAATGTAAAAAAAGAAATTACTTAAAAAAATTTCGTGACTTTTTTTCCGCTTTATCGCCGATATGCCATCGCTTTCTCGATTTTTACAGAAAAGTTAAAGTGAAAGTAAAAGAGTAAAGAATGAAAAGTAATAAAGTTAATTTTACATTTAAATATTAAAATATTAATTAAATAAGAAGGTCGATGCAAATTTGAATATAAGAGGTCATTGCTGACGTGAAACCGGCTTGGCTTGGAGCTGGCCTGTTATGCAAGGATTGAAACTATAGGGCCGTTTCTGCAAATGCGTAAACTTATAGGGCCGAAAGTGCAAATTTCCCTTAAATTTATTCATTTAAGACATTCGATCTATGAACTCTAATATGAAAGTTTCTACATATTTTTTTAAGGGAAATTTGCATTTTCGGCTCCATAAGATTGCTTATTTGCAGACACCGCCGATAGTTTGAAACTTTGCAAAATAGGCCAGCTCCAAGCCAAGCCATTTCCACCTCAGCACCGATCTATTTTTACATTATATGTTTATTTTTCATTGTTTTGTGTCATCTATTTTTTCAGTTCCGACTCTAGTAGGTAGCCTAATGAACGACAACCGAGCACGGATAATTTAAAATAAGAAAAACTAATTGCAACCTTTTATTTGTAATCTTATTAGAGTATACCTTATTTGATAGCTACCACACATCAATTATCTCAACCAAGATAGCGGTCGTTATCTTAAAATTGTTTTTGTTCTATATTTCTATCTTCTTCTCTCTTTAATCTTTTTATTTTCTTCTGTATTTTAGAATTTTAACATAGGTTACAATTGGTTGAGATAACTGATGTGTAGTAGCTTTTGTTTGTTCTATATTTCTATATTCTTCTTCTTTCTTTTATCTTTTTTTTATTTTTTTTATTTTAGAATTTTAACATTGGTTGAGATATGTTTTCTTCTTCTTTCTTCTATCTTTTTTTTTTATTTTCTTTATTTAAGAATTTTAACATTGGATGAGATATGTTTAGATATTTACAATTGGTTGAGATAATTGGTGTGGGGTAGTTATCAAGGTAGCTATTTTTAAGATAGTAGCCCATATTTTAAGATAGCGGTCACTTTTGTTTGTTCTATATATATATATATATATATATATATATATATATATATATATATATATATATATATTTTTTTTTTTTTTTTAAATTTTATTTTAGAATTTTAACATTGGTTGAGATAGGTTTAGATAGGCCGTCATCTTAAGATAGCGGTCCGCTATTTTAAGTTAGCGGCCACTTTTATTTGTTTTATATTTTGATCTCTTTTTCATTTTCACTTAATCTTCTTCTGTATTTTAGAATTTTAGTATGGGTTACAATTGATTTAGATAATTACAATCGGTTGCTGCCTCCGTTCCTAATGTGGTGGGAGTTTTTGCGGATCCTGAGTTTGCTGATGGTGGTGGAGTCTTTTCATGTGGATCTTCTGTGTCGATTACCGGCGGATGTTCAAGATGATGGTGGATTCTCGAATTTTTCCTTACTCTGAAGATCCATGAATTCTGTGTCGTTGTTAGATGGATCTTGGATGTTATTTAATTTATTTTAATGTTAGTGATTGCAACTATCACTCATTGGATTGTGACCCTCTACTCTATAACCGTCCATTTGGAATTACTTATTTTCTAATTAAACCGTTATGTATTTCTAATGAAAATGATAGAAGTTTTATCAAATAAAAAAAAAACTGATGTGTTAAGATTACAAATATAATGGTGAGCGATTACAATTGGTTTAGATAACTACAATTTGTTGTTATGCATTGGGCTACCTACTAGAGGCGAAACTGAGAAAAGGGACGATAAAAAATAATAGAAAATAAATAAATAAATAAATAAATAAATATATATATATATATATATATATATATATATATATATATATATATATAAAATTAAAAAACAGGTCAGTGCTGACGTGGAATTGGCTTGACTTGGAATTAGTTTATTCTGCAAAGTTTCAAACTATATGGCCGTTTCTGCAAATAAGCAAATTTATAGGGCCGAAAATGTAAATTTTTTTTTTTTTTTTTTTAAATATAGGGATCGACTGTTATTTTCAACACCAATTTGGTATTTAAATGATCTCATGTCATTAATGGTTGAGTATGTGGGCAATCCACACCGTCAAAGTAATAGATCCTACATCAAAGAGCAATGGGTCAAAAATCAAGCTTTTTAAGTGATTCGAATCATCCGATCTGTTGACTACAATACCAACCATTGTTTTTACTTTGGCTGATATCAAAATTCATCAATTGGATGGTTCATGTCGACTTATAGGCATGCATTTTTGGGTTAATATATGCTAGGACGGTGGATTGCCACTTGAACGATTTAGATTGGTTAAAATATGCTCCACATGATATAATCATATATCACACTTTAATGGTGGGAGGAAAAAGTTACAAATTTAATGATGCTAAATCATTTAAATGCCACTATGGTGGTTAAATGTTGGTCTTGAGCCATTATCTTTTTTTTATAATGTCTAACATTTACATTGGGATGACCCACTCATGCCTTGAATCCATGCCATGAGTTGCAAACCAAGATAATATTTACTACATTGAATCAGATGATGGAGATCTGATTTCATCTTAATCTTTCACTTGATTGATCTTGAGATCATGGGCGTACCATCAAATATGTATATTCAGATATTTTATTCCATCTGGCACATATCCATAGAAAGTAATTCAAAACCCATGAAAATATCAGGCTCAAACATGATTTTAGGATCACATCTTAATATCTTTGTTACCTGACATCAAAATTCATGATCTCAAGATTAATCATGTGAAAGATTGGGATAAAAATCAATTTTGATTGTCTGATTAAAATACAATCAATCAGGTTTTTATGTGGGCTTCCTTAGTAATTGGGTAGGATCCTTTTGAAATTAAGAATTTGTTTTTTAACATAAATAAATAAGAAGAAAAAGAAGCGCCAATTGACAACTAGTTTTGCAACTACCATTAATCTCATTTTTCTGTCTTCTCTTCCATCACCACAGCCGCAAGAACAAAAAAATCCTATAATAAGCCAAACTGCCATGCTATTGCTTACTTCTACTCTCCCATTCGTGACCCTTCAATTTCTTTTTTGTTTTATTTTTTGAGTGATGACCCTTCAATTTCAGAAATTGACAACAGAGTCCATTAGTTTTTTATGTTCTCTCTCATATCTTTATGTTAAGTGTGATATAATCTATAACCATCCATTTTCATCTTCTCATAGATGAGATTTGGGCTTCGCCATTACCAGATTTAAAAAGCTAAGTGATGGGATACATTGTTCTCTACGTCATAGCTGATAATCATGAATCCAATGATTGTAGATTCCCATACAGATAACTTAGATGCGTGTGTTTCATAGCAATTCTTTTCCTGCAGACAAAGTACAAGCTGCTAATGTGGCGCGATGTAATTGGTTGTAAATGCGGAGGAGCTCAAGTAATACAGGTCGGTGCAGCTAGTCTCGTCACGTCTTACACTTTGTCTTCAACAAATCTATCCTAAATTTATAATTTTTCATATTAAATAAATGTCATCAAGGTTACAAAGCTCCTTCTAAGCCATCAATTGTTGACACAAAATGACAAAATAGTCAACTGACACGGATTTGAGAGGCCTTAAGATCTGTGGAGGAGATTCGACAGGATCGATAATTGAGATATTACCTATCCAATCCGTGTCTCCTCCATGGACTGATGGACGGTCTGGATCATTATAAACGTACACCATATAATGTGCAGAATCACAACCATTATTATGGACTTTATTTAATTCTAAAATATATGGTTATAAATGACGCCCATTATTTGTGACAGTGTATAAAAAATATCGTGGCATAATCACAACCATACACGTGTCGACTGATGATTGACTACAATTTAAAAAGATCAGCCAATCGTTCGTCCGGTTGGCATAAGTCTGAAAGAGAAGAATCCAACTACCGAGGTGCCGCATCAATCCTTCTAGAAATTTATATTTACCGGTTTTACCCTTTCCTTTGTTCTGACGATTTTACCCTTATTGATAACCCAAATGCTATAGAGCTCCTGGATCCGTGAAATTCAAACAAGTAGGGGGTTGCAACTTGCAAATGGGTCGTGTTCGCCACAGGTTTAGGGTCAATTTGGACCCGATCTGTTAACCACTTCTCTTGACCTGAACTTGATTTGAGTTGTTAACTACTATACCTTGATCTGGACCAGACCTAAATCCGACCTATTAATCTAATTGCATTTTAAGTTTGATCTAACCAGTTAATCACTTTCCGGTCTAACCGGTTTATATCTCCTATAACAACTAAGTATCAGGTTGAGTTCGGGTCGTATTTCGGGGCTAAACTGAACCCAACTTGTGTTTGTAACATATCAAGATTTTCAACCAAACAAACTCGACAGGTTGAGTTTTGTAAAACCCAATCCCGACTTGTAGCAAGTCAGGTAATGAAAATCTTATCAAGTCAATCCGACCCATTTGCGCACCTAAATATAAGGCGTTTATACCTGGGGGGTTAGGCCCCAAGGCCAAATAAATTAACCATCAAATCTAAGGTGCTAAGCCCAAGCCAAACCCATGGGCTTTATGTTAAGGCCTTAACCAATCTTAAGGTAGACCCGGCCCATCAGGCCCGACAGGCTAGTATTACATGAAAAGTTTCATTGTGTTTTTTTTTTTTTTTCTGAGAGGAAAGAAAATTATATTAGAACGCAAAAATCAAAATTAATAACATCATGAATCTGGGGAGAAGCATCTACATCATTAATTACCTTTTCAAGTGAAAATAACCATTGCCCTCTTAAGCTATAATTTTGAGAATATTTAATAACTAACTTCAGAGCACTCAGGTTGCCTTGTGTGATATGTCTCATGTAAAATCATGTGTTCTATGTGATTTGATGCTCATGATCTCGATTTATTTTGTAAAAGATTGAAACTAAAATAATCTCCACCATCTGATTCAACTTAATCAAACACCATCAAAAATTAATGATGTGTTGAAATTACATAGTGGCAATTAATTTCAGATGTCGTTTGACAGCTTTGAATCCAGCTTTGAATCTAACAATGGAGATCATTTTTTATCCTAATCTTTTATGCTAAAGATATGTAGATCATAGCTCACATATCAAATTGTCCACATCTTAATTTCACATGGCACACATCTCAAAAGTTGACCCGAGTACAAAGTCAACTGGTGCTCGTGCGACTTACCTAATACTAGTTTTCTAGAATATGTAGAAGTCATTTCGAAAATTTACAGGGCTAAAACGGTAAATGACCATACCACCAAACAATATATAAACGACCCCAAAGTTCCAACTTCCGTATCTGCAGTTCGAAAAAAACAAAAATAAAACATTAAAAAATTTGATTTCGATTTTCTTTTCGTCGTCTCTAAATTTTATATTGCAGGGTCCCCAATTTCAAACCCTAATGAAGAGATCTGGAGCTTTAATGGCGTCCATGGCTGCAGCTTCTGCTACAGCCATCTCGTCTTCTTCCTCTTCTTCTTCTTCCGATTTCTTGGCCAATTCGAATATTCAGATCTCTAATCCGGTAAATATTAAATAAGCCTATTTTCAGTAGTTCTTTTGGATTTTTCTTGCTTTCTTGGATATCGTTTCTCAGATCTGGAGATTTTTCGGCTCTAATCTGTCTTCTTCCTTCGCACTCTGTTTTCTTTCAAAAAAATTGGGTTTTTTTTATCTACGTGATATGAATTTAGTAAAAAATTCGCCGTTTTTTTAGATTTCTGAATTATATACGAAACTTCGGTTGTTAATCTGAACTGATATGATTTATTTTTTTAACTATTAGGTGTTGGAGAATGGTCAAGATAGTTCTTCTTCGAAGAGATCGCAGCCGTCCACGGAAAAATTTGCTCCGAGATTCGATGGTTTAAGATTCATCGAAACACTTGTTACTGCACATAGATGAGATAAGAGAGAGAACTAGGGTTTTGTTTTCAAGGTTTGAAGTTAGGACGGAAGGAAGAACTCTAGAACAATTCTGGATGAGATTTTATATGATGGTGGGGAGCACCATTGTAATTGGCCTGTATACCCGATTTGTTCATAAAATATGACAAATATTGAGCTTCTTAATTTTACTTTTTTGTTTTTTTTATATTCTCTCTCTTTCTCTCTCTTCTTTGAAACGATGTGGCGGAGAAACTGGTGCTTTTTGCAAGATCCTCCACTTAACTATTGGTATTGGCAAGATTCAGCAATTGGGATTGGCAAAATCTCTATTCTAACCTTATAAAACGTATAAAACTGTTAATAACTATCAACTTTCATTTAATAATGCATTTTCCTACTCAAAATATCAAGAAGATGCCTTTCCTTGGTCGGTCAGGTGACCAACCGGTCATTGTCAGATCGGGTGACCAATTATAGTCCCCCTATCAAACACACACTTAGCCGATAGGGCAACCGAGCGGGCAATTGAGTGTGGGCTATATCGATAGGAATACTTGTTGCCCTCAGTTGTCTGCTCCAGGGAGCAAACAATTGACCGGGCGACTAATGGACCATACGATTGACTGATAGTCTTATCAATCAACCATCCGATTGACTGATATTTTTATCAATGGCTTGGAGATTCGCTCATAGTGAAAAGTTGCATTAATGTGACCGTTCGAGGCATCAAGTAGATATAAGAGGGGTATTTTAATCATTTCATTGGGATTTTTATATTTTGAGCGCCTGAAAAGAAATCTTACCAATTCCAATAGTTTGGTTAGGAATCTTACGAAGTGTCAAAAATTTTGTAAGCTACCTTTATTTGCAAGCCAAGAATTGATTATTTTGTAAGCTACCTTTATATGCATTGACAGTAAGGTTTTCACTTGCTAAAAATCATTGATTATTTTAATTCATACAATAGAGATCATTTTTAGTCCAAATCTTTTAGAAAAATAAATCTTGTAAAAAGCAATCTTTTCAGGTGAGTGTAACTGTTCCGATATTTTATTTGCTCCCAAATCGTTAAGTGGTATTATCATATATGGTTATGGGTCAAGTTTTGTAGCTGAAAATTAATGGTAACTTATATGGTTATAATATAAATTTAAATTAATTAATAAAATAAATTCAAATAACCAATTAGTTAGCTATAAAACTTCCCATAAAAAATAAAAAATAAAAAGTTAGCTATAAAACTTAAACTTACCTAATCAATTTGCTTGTTAAGCCAAATTGAACTGCAAATTGATTCGTTGAACCCACTCCTTACTTGGCTAATTAAGTTAGTTTTGGATTCATTATTTATGTTGTTTGCAACTCCCTAAATAAGCAAATATACTAACTAGTTACTACTAAATTCTTACCAATTATCAAAGGAAAATTTCTCAAACCTTTTCCATCGGAGACCTAATAGTTTCACTTTTCACCAAACCGACCAGCTTTAAGCCGAGCCAATTTCAGCTAGCACAAAAAGCCTCAAATACCCCTTTTTACACTTTTCATCGTTCTACATAGTTTAAAATTTTAAAAATTGCACTTTTTTATATTTACACGATGTGAAGTAACATCTATGTCATCTGATTTGAAGGCCACAATATAAAGATTGATGGTGTCAAAGATTGGCACGAAAAAAAGGCGATATCGCCTCTTTAACTAAAAAAAAAGAAAGACTGCCTAGATAGTTGTTATCGACTGTTTAGACAGTCGTTTTCGACTATATAGATAGACGAAAACGACTGTCTAGGCAGTTGTTGTTTTTTTGTAGTTAAAGCGGCGATAATGCCTTTTTTTCATGTCAATCTTTAGCACCATCGATCTTTATATTATGGCTTTCAAATCAAACGGCATAGATGTTGCTTCACATCGTGTAAATATTTAAACTACGTAGAACGATAAAAATGTAAGAAAGAGTATTTGAGACTTTTCCTGCTAGTTGGAATTGGCTTGGCTTAAAGTTGGTCACTTATGGGAAAGGTGAAACTCTAGAGTTTCTGACGGAAAAGGTAAATCTGACAAGGTCGATTTGGGAAATTTCCCATTATCAAATCTATCATAATCATAAATCTTAATATGATCTAAACCAATTTTATCACTTTATCATTATCTAAATTTATTTCTATTTCTATTAATTTCAATCATAAAAGTATGTTGAAAAATCGGCAACTACTAGACCTAGGGATGTCAACAGGTCGGTCTTCAGCCTGGTCCAATTCCGACCGGGCTTAGGTTTAGACCAAGCTCAGGCCGATTTTGTATCCAGGATGAGTTCGGGCTTAATTTGTAGGGTAAAAATGATCAGGCAGGCCAAAAAATGGCCTTAACTTGATCCGGCCAAGTCCGATTTGATTAAGGAAAAGGCTGGGCTGGCCTAAACCTGACTCCGGTCGGATTTGGGCTTAAATAAAAGTTTTAACCCAACAAGACTTGGTCCGATCTCGGACCAATTTTGTATTTGGGCCAAGTTTGGGCATAAATTTAGGATAAAAATAATCGGGCTGACCAAAACCTGGTTTGAACCGGGATCAAAACGTATAAAAATAAATAAATAAATAAAATCAGGTTTGGGATTAAATAAACAAGCCCGAGCCCGGCCCAATTTTGTATCTGGGTCATGCTCAAGCCTAATCATTTTTATTAGGTATGATTAAGCATGCAATTGTGATCTTGTGGCAATGTTTTGGATGTCACATGGACCTTCACCTAAAATTTTGGACGACAGACACCTTTTTCATATATATATATATATATATATATATATATATATATATATATATAATTATTTTAATTTTGTTTTAGCAAAAAATAACAATATTTAATAATAGCTTAATTAAACTCTTTAACTTTTTAATAAACTTGAAAACTTGAAAACTTTACTCTTCTAAGCATTTAATTAACTTAATCATTTATATATTTAATTTTCATGAAATCATTATAATAGGAACCAATAAAGGTTGCTATCCAATGTACATCCACACTCTTTTGCATTGGGGTCGACTCTCCTTGCCACATCTTTAAAGCCTATCAAGTTTTATGCGCTTTCAGACACCAAGGTCAAGGAGTTGGGGGCATAAAAGTTGGTGCATCTAAGACTCTCCATCGCTAGAACGAATGGTGTGTGATGCAAAGTATGCGGCTCAAAAATTGTAGTGCGCACTCCACCTGTGACCTTAATTGGTCAACCCTTTGGCACTGCCTAGCTTGGGGCCAAATTGCCTTTCAAGAGATAAGACAGGCCCCACAACTAGGTCGGTCAACGGGTCAGGTTGGGCCAGAAAGAAATTTAGCTGCCTATGCCTCACCTGCCCTGATGGGTCAAGGGTATATACTCGACTGACCCGATGCCCGACCCAAAAACCCTATATATATATATATATATATATATATATATATATAAGATTGGGTTGACCAGAATCGACCCAAGGGTTAAAATATCGGATTTTCGATACGTATCGTCCTGAAGTTCAGGACGATACATTCAATGTATCAGTTCAATATATATTTTTTTTTCAAAAAATTTAAAAAATCCGTACCGTTCGTATCGTTCGATACGTTTCGGAGATACATTGAATATATCGGTTGATACATTTTTTTTTTTCAAAAAATTAAAAATCTAATTACCGGACGATAATTACCCTATTTTTTAGGGGGTACGATACATAGGCAATGTATCGTACCGCCCAGGTCCAAAACCGATACGTATCGGTATCGGACGATTTTTTGACCCATGAATCGACCCAAGTTTTTGCCTGACCCGGCAAGAAGGTCGGGTCGGATGCATCATGTCCGGCCCGTCAGGTCTTAGCCTATGTGCCCTATCCGATAAAAAACTCAGATCAGATAGATTATCAGTTCAACCCGACCCACCAGACCTGTTGACAGTTTTACCCACACCATGGGCCTTTTAATGTAGAATCTTATGAAAAAAAATTGACATTTACAGATATTAGGAACTCTAACAAATGCAGCGTCAACTTTCGATAGAAAGTCAACTTTGGATAGATGATTGGTGGGTCCGCAGAGAGAATTGGAACGCCACTTCACAGTTTAGTCGGCAGTGCGAAGTCGCCGAGTTCCCCAACAATCAGTTTTTATCTCACACCATTGAAATGTGATTTATCATTGTGTCATATGAACCATATCTATGATCAATCTATATTTCCTAAGTGGCAATTCATCGTTGGAACATGTCTCAGTCAAAGGATCATACTTCTAAGTGGATGTAAACCATCCGATTGGTAAACTTTAATATCAGCCCTCAAAAGTAAGCACAACCGTTAGTAGTAGAATACATAGATCGGTGTTTAAATGATGGCCAGGAGAGTCCGTGCCTTAAAGATGTGGGTGATCAGAACCGTTAAAGTGACTGATCATAGATTGACGTGGAACAGGCCCAAAGATTGTGCTTTAGGGAGATTTAAATCATCCAATCTGTGGACTCTAATATCAACCATTGTTTTCATTTTTAATTGATTATATTAAAGTTCATCAATCAGATGGTTGGCAACTCGATCATTCGACTATGGGCCCAACACTCTTGGCCGTCACTTAAATACCAAAATGATATTTAAATGATCTTACACCATCATTGATTTAAGATGTGGGTAATCCTCGCCGTGAAATTGATGATCATAGATTGACGTGCAAGAAATGATGTTTGAGGAAGATTTAAACCATCTGTTTTCTATAATCAATTTAGATTGATTACATATGTACACCACGTGACATAATGATAATCAAACTTCAATGGTGTTAGATTAAAAGTTAATGGTATAAGATCATTTAAACACCATTTTGGTGTTTAAATTTCTATCAAGAGCCATTATCCCTTTGCCAATATAACCTCCATGCGAATAATGGCTCACGACCAACATTTCAACACCAAATGGTATTTAAATGATCTTGCACCATTAAAATCTCGCTTTTCATCTCACACCTTTGAAATGTAATTTATTGTTTTCCCCAAGTGGCAATCCAGCGTTGGAACATGTTTCAGTTAAAGGATCATGCTTATAAGTGGATATAAACCATCTAATGTGTGGATTTTAATATCATCCATCAAAATTAAGAACAACCGTTGATATTAAACCCCATAGATGGGATGGTTTGAATATCCCAAATATTATGATTTTTGGACCCTATATCACCTTGACCGTGTGGAATGTCAAGATCATAAGCCAATAAATGGGGTAAAATGCTAGTATCCGTGACGCTCGAGAAGCCAGTTACACTCGTACTTCTACTGTTCGAGTCCCGCTTCTTCCTTGACTTCCTCGCTTGTGCCAGTTTCACTAATGAAAACGGAGAGAGTAACTTTAAATCCACCTACCAAATCTTTGAGTTCACCTATGCCAAAACACATTGAATCCATTGAATCAGGCAATGGAGATTGTTTATATCCCAATCTTTCACATGATGGATCTTGAGATCATGGGTGTACCATCAGACGATCGATTTTTTATTTCATGTAATACACCCAAAAAGGTGACCTTATAAGTCAATTTTGAGCATACATGTGATGTTATGGTCACTTTTGAGAAATATGTGCCACGTGAAATAAAACACTGACCGTATGATGGTACGCTCATGATCTCAAGATCCATTGTGTGAAAGATTGAGAAGATAAACGATCTCTATTGTCTGATTCATCAGAGTCAATTTATTTCAGCATGGATGAACTCAAAGATTCCGTGGGCGGATTTAAAGGCACTCAAACGGAGATTGACAAATCACACTTTGATTAAGGGGAAAGATAAACCTTCAACCAAGAAAAGACTACTCAGTTTAGATGACGATTAGGAGAGTCGGTCCCAACCTCCATACTTACTCCTTTGGCATTACTTTGACTCCTAATGATTGGTCCGAAACATGGTTCAAAGATTGGATTTTCGATACGTATCGTCCAATACATTTAATGTATTGAATTAATATTTTTTTTTCTTCTAAAAAAAAATCTCCAAAATACTATAAAATTTTGAATCTTTGAAATTATCGAACGATAATTTGACTGTTTTAGGGGGTACCTGATAAAAACCCATTTTATCGTATCAGATACCCTCCAAAATGATACGTATTGATATCGTCTGATATTTTGATCCATGATCTGAAATCTCAAAAAATCATCATCATCATCAAAATCTTATCACCCATTTGATTGGAGTCAGCTCAAAATCTCAAAAATACCGGTCGATATAAGGTGATACCGGTCTAAACATATTTAGCATATGCCTACCAAGAGGTTGTCGTAACGGTCCGATGGATTACTCCCCTTCCGTTAACCTGGTGTAGTGGGCATTGCGTAAATCATGAGCAATCGGGGCATGAGTCGGGCTCTACACATAGTAGGGCTTAGTCCAAGCGCAAATTAAGTTACCGCCTGGTTCACTCCACCATCAAGTGAGCCCGATTCGCTAGGAGTAGAATGAGTTTTAGATAAAAATACTGAAATCAACAAATTTTTATATAGCCTGTTGGTCAATCAATCCTTAAAACACATAGAAGAGCCAGGTTCAAAACACCTCAACTATTTTCTAAAACTAATCTTAAATCTGTGAACCAGACAGGATCATGAATACAAGGACGGACTGAAGCGATTTGAAGGGAAAAAAAATTCAAAAACAGATTTTCTAAAACCCAAGGTGGATGGAGGAACTTTTAAAGGATGAGTGGGTATCACTCTTGATAATGAACCACATGGTATGTGATCTAGGGTTCAAATGCACGGCTCCTCCAACCTCACAGAAGGGTAAACTGAAAAAATTTATTATATTTTGAGGGTCAATTTAAGACATCAACACGAAACAACACTCTACCTATACTTCTAATGAAGAAAGAGGGAAATTTTCAAATCAGTGTTCCTCTCCTCTTAATACTCGAAAAGGGTACCTTGGCAGTGATTGCAATTTGACCTAGAATTTTGTGTTAAATGTATTACGGACAAATAAGATCTAGGATAGAATCGTTTAATTAACATATGAGATAGAATAATTATTTAGTAAGACAAATCCTACTTACTTGATTAGATGGTCGCGAAGACGTGCTTGATCGATAAATTCTCGCTATAAGATCACGACCTTTTAGAACAAATCACCTCTCTTTCTTTCTATCTCTATTGATGGAAATAACATTGAGAATGAATAAAGAGGGGGCGTCATCTATAAAGAGATTACTACAACCCTATAAATAAGGAATTCTACCAGATTGCATGGTGATTCCTATTGTGTCACGTTTAGAAAGTCTCACCAATTCAAATTTTAGTAATTAAGAAAAGAGGTTAGTGTGTGGGTCACAAATACCCAACAATCTCCCACTTAATCCACACTACCAAAATATTGTTTTAAATAAATTCATGAATTGATCCTTTTGAAAAGCGAATGGCCATCCTTATAATTTTATAAAATCATTGACTTTCAAGGGACTTGGTACAATACATCATCCCCTCAAGTTCAAGAAATAACTATAATAATGGATCATTAATGCCTATAATGTACCATGCTTTACAATTGATAATAAGGCAGTTCCATAGTTACAAAAATTATTGCTGTTAATGAACCCAAGAGTATTACTTGTGGTTTTGTGACATCAGTATATGCACACTTTAATGCAATCACTTGTGTGTATACCTGCATTCGTCTTGCTTCATACCCTAAGATATGTTATCCTGATATCTTACGGCATACGCCATGTGAAAATCATCACCCAATTATCAGGATAAAGGCTATACAACCGTGGTGCCTAATCACGATAACCCAAGTTTCCTTATTTGAACACTTATGCTCCCAGGCCAACATTGCATATGCTAATGATAATCATGATAAATATTGAGTCGAATGAAAAACATGCATAAAATAGAATGGAATAAACATTGTGGAAGAAACTCCCACTCAATTAATGCACTCGAGTGTTTCTAACACTCCCATCCGGATCGCGTGCGCTAGAATCCCCTTTGTGAGATAACTCCCACTCAAACAGAGTCCACAAAAGACTCTAATATCCTAATCTGATCACCTTAAGGAATATTCTGATCATTAGTGAATTTGATGTTATCTTTTATTCCTAACTCCCACTGATTGTCTTAATTGCAAGAAGGTCGATATAATTAGTCTCAACGGTTGTAATTAAAATAAATTATTTACTAGAGAATCATATCAAACACTAATAGAATCTAAAGTAATAGTCAAACTATCACCTATAGGAGTAAAATTATAAACAACTCTAAGAAGTCTAATATTAGCAATAAAAAATTTGTCTAAAAAGACTGAATAAAAGTCCAGAATTCCTCCTCATTGCTAAAGAATAGACGCTTCACGATTAGCTTCTCCTTGCTGCTTCTTTTTCATAACATTTTTTCATAAATAATGATCCTTCTTGAAGTGACATTTCTTTTTACAGAAATGATAGCCATCGTCGTTATCATTCACAATAATTTTCTTGTTGAAGTCCTTCTTGTTCCCTTTATTTGTGAAGTGATTTTTTCTTTGTCCATTTTTCTTAAAATTTATCTTATGAGCAGGATTGTAGGCAAAATGAGCAGACTCAACCTTGTTGCCCCGCAACCGTTGTTCTTCTGTTACACACATTGAGATAAACTGGTTCAAGTCCCATTTTTCTTTTTGGGCATTGTAATTTACCTTAAAGGTATCAAACTGACTCGAAAGAAATGCAACAGCTAAATGTACTATAGCTGTTTCCTCAAAGGGAATGCCTTACTCCTTGAGCTTCATGGTTAACATAGATATTTTGAGAATGAATTCCCTAACATAACCCTTACCATCATAGCGCATGTTCACAAACTCCACAAGATAACCATATTGCAGAGATTTAGTGGACGCAACAAATTGATCCTCGATATTTTTCAGCAACTCGCGGGCTGTGTCAGTGGTCTTAATACCACAACGAATGACCTCACTCATGGAAGCGCGAATAATCATGATAGACATACGATTTGCTTTCTCCCACTTGGTATGCAGAGCTTTTTCAAACTCTGAAGAGTTATCGGTAGGAGTTGCAGGTCTGTTTTCCGATAAAACAAAGTCATAATCTAGGTAACCAAGGGTCAAATCCAGATCCATTCGCCAAGTGGAATAGTTGGTACTAGTGAACTTTTCAATGCTCGCCATCTGTTGTTGCAACAGTGATCCGTCCATAGCTACAATGACATAGATCATTGTCAACACACGTTCATTTAGAACTTTACATAATTTGAGTTCGTACCTGGGGTCAAGGTCGAATCAATCAGAGTGTATTAACCATGTGCAAAACCATCCACTCTGAGGGACAGACATGGCTCATTGTCTCAGCATCACCTTAGGGCAGAAGCTTTGACTTATTGCATGTCTCCCGAGTTCGTGTCCAAAGACACGCATAGACCTAGTCATTTGTGTTTTGGTTTGATCCAAGCTAGTCATCAGCTTAGGCCAGAAGCGTCACTCTTCTCTCACCTAGACACGCATAAGTATTCTATCTATTCCCCTTTCATGATCTTTCTAAGTCAGCTTTGGCCAGAAGTAGTAGCTCACGAAAGTGAATGCTCTTACAATCTTAATGAGATTATTGTCTCAAAATTCAAGGATAACATAGCCTCCATAGATCGATCACCTTTGGGCAGACTACACACCTACTTTTGCAACGTCTCCCTGAACGACTGCTTTACCGGTCTTCCTAAACCCCTTTATAGGAAGAACCTATCTCTAGACATCCTATCATGTCATTGGATGAAGGTTCCATGCCCTAAATACGTTCATATACCAAGTTTTAGGGAAAGTAGAGTCATAAAGTAAAGATACACATGCAGTAACTATGAACAATGACATGATAGGGTAAGAGTGTTCATACAGAATATTCAAAACAGTTCAACTATGTATTTGGAATAAAAATATATTTATTAACCTTTGACTAAAATTTTCATGTCTAAAACAGTGTTAAACAGTCCCATAGACCAGTCTAGCGTGTAGATCTCGTCGAGTAGATCAAAATTGATAGGTCATATGCGTGAAACAGAGTTGTAAAACTCCAGATATCGCGTTTTAAAGTTTGAACCCGAAAAGTGTTCAGTCTGGTTGCATAGACGAGATCTGAGTTTAAAAGCTTTATTTGCAACAAGCGGAAGCAGTTCAAAAATATAGTTGCAAACAAAATTTTGGGCCTAACCAAGTGGGCCGAGGCATGTGGGTAGTGGGCCATGGGCCACCGGGTTCGGCAATAGTTCGGTCAATGGCGAAATGGGCTGTATAGATGGGTGTTAGCAGTCATGGGCCAAAATGGGCTAGAAATAGAAGGGACGGGTACCGAGCCGGGCTTTGGGATTATGGCTCGAGTGGACCGGGCCACATGGGCCGGACAATGGCCCGAAATTTGTGGGCCTACGTCGGCTGGATGTGGGTCAAGTAGACTGGGCCACATAAGTTGGGCTATGGGCCCAGTGGACTGGGCCACGTGGTCGAAATGGGCCGGAGCCGAAAGGGACAGGTACGGGGCTGGGTCATGGGGACAAGGCTAAGGTGGGCCAGGTCTAAGGGTCAGGTACCGTGCCGCAAGCGTCGGGATTTGGGCCGGGTAACCCGAGTCAGGTGGGCCGAAAACGGACCCGACCCGATCCAAGAATCCCTTAACTAACCCCCTTTACTGTTCATCTTCTTCCCAAAATTTTTTTTTTTTTTTTTTTAAGTTGCAAGAAGCAACAAAGAATGAATGAGCTTAACCACGCCCCTCACCGGTCGTGGCGACGATCTACGCCATCTGTCGGCCTCGATCTTGCTTCTCTGGTGGTAGTCTGGCGGACACGGTCTTAAGCGCCAACCGCTTGGTCAAAGTATTAAATTTATTTATTTATTATTATTTTTTTAAACATGTTGCAGGCAGCAACAGTGTAGCCCCAAAAGGGCTTAGATCATCCCCATCTGGCCACCTTTGGACCTCGGACGGTCCGTCCGGTGTCAGCGCCATCGACCGGTGCTAGTTTGGCGGTCGGACGACGCCGGACCGTCGGTCCAAAATTTTTTTTTTTATTATTTTTTAAAAGAATTGCAGCCACCAAGGAGCTTAGATCCGCCCGCACACTATACACCGGCGCGGACGGTCCGGCAGTGTCGATCGATGGCCAGCGCCGATCGGCCATCTCGATCCGACGGTCTTGATGACGCCAATCACGGTCCAAAAAACAAAAAAAAATAAATAAAAATTTAAATAAAGTCGCCACACCATCATAATATATATATATATTATAGTTTTGGCCGTGAGATGAAAAATAAAGAATGAACCCCACCTTGCCGTAAAGATCGGTGCCGATCCGGTGGCCAGAAATCGCCAGACGGGATCGGACCGGTGGCTTGTCTATATATATATTATATATATATATTTTTTATTTATGGATCAAACGAAATCATGCCGAACTTGGCTCTGATACCAATTGTTAAATGTATTAGGGACAAACAAGATTTAAGCTAGAATCGTTTAATCAACATATGAGATAGAACAATTATTTAGTAAGACAAATCCTACTTACTTGATTAGATGGTCGCGAAGACATGCTTGATCGGCAGATCCACGCTATAAGATCACGACCCTTTCGAACAAACCACCTCTCTTTCTTTCTATCTCTATTGATGAGAATAACATTAAGAATGAATAAAGAGGGGACGTTGTCCTCCTTAAATAGACCTTGATTAGTCTCCTAACCCATCAAGGAGACTAAATCTAGAGGATGTGTCACGTCTATAAAGAGATTACCATAACCCTATAAATAAGGAATCCCACCAGATTGTGTGGTGATTCTCATTGTATCACGTTTAGAAAGTCTCACCAATTCAAGTTTTAGTAATTAAGAAAAGAGGTTAATGTGTGGGTCACAAATACCCAACAATTTGAAACAACTTTCCCCTTCATCTCTGATTGCAATCACTGTACCAAATGATTTCATAAGTCGACCGTGCCATCACTGTTTTGGAACTGCAATATTTCGATCTTACTGGACACGAAGAGGCAAGGATCAAAATTTAGGGTAAATTTTTTATGTCGGGCATGACCGAAACCGAAAATTTAGACTGAAATTTTGGCCGAACCGATAATTTGGCCAAAATTTTGATCCTTATGAAGAGGAATCATGAGGTTTCAAGATAATGTTTCTTCTAAGGTCAGATTTGGTGATTGAAGTTCTTGATCTAGTTTTGTCCTCTCGGAAGAAAGTGAAAGGTGATTAATCGATCTTTCCGGATATCAGTCATCTACCTATCAAATACTGAAAAAAAAAATGATGCTGAGAAGGTTGACAAATGAGTGAAGCGGGGCGGGGCTAGGTGGCAAACATTTTTTTTAATATATATTTATAGTAAAACAAAAATAAACTAGTAAATTTCTGCTCATCCTAGAACCCAAGCACATTATCGCGTGTTTGCTTCTTTCTTCACGAAATAGCCGTGAGAAGAGGAGTGTAATAAGGAGTCGAGAGAGCCCAAGGGTTTTGAAGGATACTAGTTTTAAGGGCTTTAAGTTCATATCCCAACTTTATTAGGATAAGATCCTCTTGTAGGCACTTTATAATTTTAGATAAAAATAATAATTTTAAATGTTAAAAAAATATATATTTAACAAAAAACGGGACATTTTTAAAAAAAAGCCCTCCACTTTAAGGGCCTTTCTGGCTAGGCGGCCACTTCAGTTTTTGAAGTGGTTGCTTTTTATAACCTGCTATAAGCGGAGTGGTGCCTAGACGCTCTTGGTGCCAAAGAGGCGAATGGGCCGCCGGGGTGGGCCATAGGCTCCGCATTTGACAGCAATGAATGCCGAAGTCAGGCAACATTAGAAATGAGTAGATTCTACCTGAGGAATCCACGAGAACGATGGACATTATGTAAGAAAGAAAGTTGGGTGGAGTAACTACTAACTATCCTTGCAATTTGTATCAAAAAAATAAACTACCCTTGAAGATAGAGAGGGTAGGAAAAAATTCCACAATGTTGCTTGAGATGGTTTGGACATATTCATCTGAGGCAGAAAGCAGAGGTTGAGAAGCTACGACTACAAGGAAGTAGGAGGAAGACCAGTGAAGAACTTGGGGGTAGTCATGAGAAAGGATATGAAAGATTATGAAGCTACAGAGAGCTTATAGCCTTGATCGGAAATGAGTGGAGTAGGACTCGTAGGCCGAGACCCCAATAGATGTTATAAAGCGATGATGATGATGAAGAAAAAGAGCATATAGAATACCACCCTGATAAGACTGCGGATGTTTTGAGGCAGTTTTACTCACCAGCCAGTGGTTGGCGCATGGGGGAGATAGGGACCCGGTGCCCGGAGGTGTGGGAGACATGGAGATGCAGAGGGAACCTGTAGAACAAGATTAGCTCATGCAGCATGAGAGGCTGCAAGCTCATGACTTAACGGTCAAGCGGAAAAGGCAGTAGAATATGAAAGAGTAGATTTATCTCAAGTCTCATCAAGTCCAAAACCGTTACCCTTTAACGAATATCAGAATGAAATACCATCACAATATATATAAACTAGAACTGCACAATGCACATTCATCATGACAGTAGAACAATTTTGGACAAAGTAATATTTGAACTTGTTCATTGAAAACTACAAAACTTCAATATCATAAATGAACAAAAAAATACAAAATTCCATCAGTGGCATCCAAAAATTTATTGACGGCACAGAACGCGGACAAAATTTCATTACTTGTTTATGATTTATTACATGAAAATCAGAATTTCTGCCATGAGTTTTACTCATTATATAACTATAAATTATAAAAAAGGTTACATGGGCGCAGATTTCATAACAATCAGAACAAATGAAAAAAAGAATATGGAGGCGCACTTACTATAAATTCCCAGCTACTCGGCTGCTTTGCTGGCCTTGTAAGTGTTCACCAGTTGCATCTGTACATCCTGAGAAACTGGCAAATGTTCTCTGTATTCCATCGTAAATTCACCTTTCCCCTGCGCAAACAAGAATTTGAATTGCCAAGGAACATCACATATCGGGAAGAGTTTATTTTATCTTCTAAAGACAAGTGGATTCATGGGCTTCAATCTATATATATAGCAACAAAGTTTGGATTCGGCAATTATTCGGCAAGGGGTTAGTTCAGATAAATGCACGATTCGATGAAATTCGGTGAATTTTGTGACAGTGCCTATGGATAATACGGTATATAGTAATGCATGCCCAAGCATAGGCATGCAATCATGGGCTGGAAAAACCATGACATGAACAGCAGTTAAATGTGCTATCTAGCATAAGGCTGTCAACAGATCGGGTCAGCCTACTATCTGATCCGGTTTTGAATTGTGTTGGGCACATAAAATTGAGTTGGGCCAATTCAAAGGTCGGATCGGACTGGGCCGAAATGGCCCAACCCTATCCGATTAATTATCTTTTTTTTAAATATATATAGTACATATATTTTATTTTATTTTGAACCAGGTCAGGCACATGCTCTTGGCCCGTCAGGTGGGGTATGGTCGGGTGCCCAAAGGGCTGTGTCAACCTAGATTTTGGCCGACCTGACCCAGCCCGTTTAAAGTCCTAATCTAAACATGCATCAGCTCATTTATCCTTTTTTTTTATCAGTAAGTCATTTTATCTTTTGGATGTGTGTACGTTCATATCAATATATCTACAAGGGACAGCACATGATCGACGCATAGATATGGAAATGCAACGCTGAGTTAGACAATGATATGAACTAATAGTTACATGTGAAATCAGACATGCATCTGATTAAAAAACTTAGGCATTGTGCATTAAGAGAAATGTGTGTCTTGAGAAAAACCAGATAGATTCTTAAGCATCACCTGGGTCATCGAGCGAAGGGAAGTGGAATATCCAAACATATTGTTCAAAGGAACCTGAAACCAGAAAAACGATTCTCAGCAGTGTGCCTATCACTCAGATACTGATATATATGACTAACACATGTAAAAATATAAATTGTGATCCATGCACACATAATAACCAAGTTCTGATTCAGCATTAATTCACTGAGGAATGAGGATCATTTCGTTTTAATTTTGATAAATTCGGGAAAGTTAGGGGATTATGAAAACCAAAAATTTTAAAAGACACAAAAACATATCTTAACCTATTTATAGTTAAATGGTGTTTTTAATAAAATACGTGCATAACACAATTGAAATGCTCAAATTCACTATCCATGAGATTTTAGGACCATGTTTTGAGATTTGTGCCACATGGAATCAAAACCTTGACCGTCTTATAGGTGAACCATGATCTCAAGATCCATTGTGTCAAAGATCGGGGTGAAAAACGATCTCCACCGTCTGATTTCAAGAAGTCAATTGGTTTTAGTGTAGGCACCCACCAGGAACATGGTGGGCTCAAATAGAGGTATCCAAAGAACAATAGAAAGCATGCTTAAAGCATGTATCACGATCATAAAAGTTCACAATCAAAAATAGTTCCACAAACCACCTCTTCAGAGAAGTTTTCAGAAAATTTAAATAATCCGGAGAATTTGTGACAGATTTTAGGATGCATGACACTCATTGTAGATGAATTAATGGTGCCAAAATAATGTATGATCATTGAAAAAACTGCACTATACCCTAATCAAATATTACAAAACATGACATGTTGGATAGCATACAAGTAGATGTAGAATGGCAGCTTTAATGCTATCAATTTCAATTATACATGTGAAATTTAAAAAATAAATGGTGACGTTAAATGGCCAGACAGTTCTAAGACACTATTTTGAAGAAAGGAACACAATGGAAGCCAGTATATAAGCATTATAATAGGAGAGAACACATTGAACTCCCTCAATCTATTTCCACAAACGCAAAACTAGGGAACTGCACAAAAGGAGACAAAGCCTACGTTGGCAACATCAGCCATGGGATTGATCACCTCAAATCTTCTCAGTAGTTCCTACACCTATCATGGCATCACTTGGCCAAGCAGATTCAGCCCTACGAACCCTAAGCTTAAGGAAGTAACAAACCAATCTACCACTGCAATGACAACAATACTATCACAAGGCAAATACTCAACAATTGCAGGATATCAGGAGAAACTTCGGGAATATGTTTAGCAAATCAACATGAAAAACAATGGTTTCCAAGCTACACCAGGAAAAAAGAAAAAAAATTATATCCATATTACCAGAATTTATCCTCAATAAGCGAGGCTAAACAAATCATCATCAAAAACACAAGCAGATAATTGCAAATAACCAGGTCTCCTACGATAAGCTTATTTTTTTGGACTGTCCTAGAGTTTTACTTCCATTTTGAAGGGGCTGTTATAGTCCTGATATGCCATGCATTTTTTATCCATTAAAAACTATAATCATTGGTCAATAAACAACATGTGGAGAGAAAAATAAGAACATTAAAGTATGCTTAGCATATACCTAAAGCAAAATACAGGCATATATTAGCATCCTACGAGAGCTACTTTTTGTTTATCGGCCTACTGCCCTATGGCAGTTTGTTATTCTCTGTTTTTACTCGTTTTTGCTTTACTTACTTTAGGCAATGCACCTCACTGTGCCTTCTTTTGATCAGCTGTAAGTATGTTTCTATTGATGAAATTATGGCTTTACGTGATCAAAAGCAGGCATATATTAGCATGGTTGTGTACTAAGTCCAACCCTATATCATTGAATCTGACTGTAACCAATCTGTTACTCTAGAATCTGGAGTTATATTATAGACTTATGTAGCATGCTATGCAACACTGCAAGTTTCACGCAATGACGTAAGTAAACTCTCGATGAGAAGTATATGAAATGTTCTGATTCCTTTAACAATTAAAATTGGAAAAGTAGGAAGCAAAAACACACAAATATTACTACTGTCAGATGCCTCTCCCCAAAGAGGAACCCTCACACTGGGGGAGAGAAGAATGCAACTTTGTTGTCTGCATAAGACGACAAAGTCTGGAAGGTTCAGCATGTCATCCTCAGCAGGAGCTCACGTGAAACAGCTCAGTTGGCTAGATCTAATCCACCAACCTGGTAGCTTTATTTAGGGATATCAATGACCTGCAGTGGCATTACCTGGCCGCTGTTCAGATCTGGCTGGCCCAGCCAAGGCCTCAAACCATGCCCAATAAATAAACAGGTCAGACCTGGACCTGGGTATCATGGATCAAAATATCGTCCGATACAGATACGTATCAGTTTTGGACTTGGACGATACGGTATAATGCATTTTTCTCGGGGCCCCTAAAAACAGTCAAATTATCGTTTGTATCGTCTGTATCGTCCAATGCATCATCCAAATTATCGGTCAATTTATTATCCGTCCCAGAATTTTAGGAATTTTCTCTGGCCCCTTAGAAATAGTCAAATTATCATCTGTATCGTCCAATTTATCGTCTGTATCGTCCAAATTATTGGTCAATTTATTGTTCGTCCCAGAATTTTAAGGTATTTTTTGGAATTTAAAATATATATATACCAGGTCGATATGTTCAATGTATCACCGATACATTGAATGTATCGGACGATACGCGATACGTAACGTCCTGGAGGTTTGGACAATATGCATCGAAATTTTGATTTTTTGATCCATGCTGGGTATTTTAGCATTCTAAATTCATATCAGACTCGAACCCTCTAGAACCAGGCCATTTAGGCTTGGACTCGCACCTGAACTTTAAACCTGATTAAAAATCAGTCCATTGAAAGCCCCGGCCTAGCAGTTACGAGTCCTAGTTCTATTCTTGATTCTTGCATAACATAAGGGGCATCAAAAATCATGGCTTTACATGTTTGATATTTCATATAAGATCCAAAGCAAGACCATAGCATATAGATCAAAGAAAATTGTTAATTGTTGACTCAAAGTCTTGGAAAAATCTCAAATTTGGTAACCGCGGAGAATTAGAAAGAGGTTAAATGTTATACACACATGTGCAGTGATTACAGAGTCATCCCCTTCTTGATCATTTCCGACAATCACGCCTTTTCTCCTATATTTAAAAAATGGACAAAGATTTCAGTTCCAAACATTAGTCAGAAAATTCATTTAGACTCCAATAGTGAGAGAAACACATATAAAAGCACTCACTTATTAATGTCACCAGTAACAGTGCCTTGGAATTCTGTCGGTACTTTCAACTCCACCAGCATAGTGGGCTCCAGTATGACAGGCTTTGCAGCTGCATAGCACTGTATCATAAAGTGTGAAAAATTCAAACCAAGAGATAAGCCACCAGTGTTGCTATAGGAAAAAAACTCTTCAAGTTCACAAGATGTCAGATAATGAGGGCTGACAACAGGTTGGGTCGGACCAAGCTTTAGCTGTGCCCGACCCTTTCTGTCCTCAACCCTACCTGAACCAAGGGTGTACCCCAGCCCAGTTCAAAATCCCCTAAACCGTCATATTTATGTATAAGATATCAGGTAAGGTCATGCAGATTTTTGCCCAACCCGACCCAAATTTTGAGTCCACCCACTCAAACCTGAAGGCCGGTTGGATGCTTCATGCCCGACCCAACCCAACGGGTCAAGTTTATGTGCTCGATCCAGTTAAAAACCGGGCCAGGTGAGTTGGGTAATGGGCTAACCCAACCCTACCTTTAAGTCTACCTGACCTGACCCAACGAGTGAAGTTCATGTGCCCGACCCGGTCAAAACCAGGGTCGGGTAATTGTCCGACCTGACCTGTTGACAGTAGTAGATATTGCTAAACTTATAGAGTATGCAATACAATTTATTACAGAAACTCATCCTGAGATCATGAGAGAAGAAGCCAACCTGTCTAAATGCATAAATTGCGGCCAGTTTAAAAGCAAGTTCACTGGAATCCACAGCATGGGAAGCACCATCCGTCAAAACAATACGAAGATTTTCAACCGGATACCCTATCAATGAACCTCTGCACAAATAATGTTTGAATAAGATACATCAAGAATATGAATATTGAAAAAACAGCGTTATGAAACCACTATATTGCTCACGAATTGCTTGCTTCTCTAAAACCCTTCTCAATTGCTGGGATAAAGTTTGATGGTACAGCTTGCCCTATAATCATGTTCTCAAATTCGAACTTATTAGATGACCCCATTGGAAGTGGTTCAACATATCTGCACAACAAGAAAACAAATAATTTATAAATCAAATAACAAGCAATTGAACTACTCATAAATTCAATTTCACTATTTATACATAAGATGTTACAAGTCCTACTTAAAAGATACATCTTAGCCAGTGTGATATAAAAGGCTAGATGACACTACAACTATATCTTTTTTGTAAGTCTGCTTGAGGTTGTTGGGTCCTCGCCTTACATCAAAAAAATTGGAGAAGATTACATGTGTTAATAAGTTGTATATAAATCTTCATCCAAAAGAGGTGAATGAAGGAGGCAAACTATTCATATGTACCCATCTGATAACAGTGCTGACATCAGCTCCTCTTTTTGCTAAGAAATCACAGGTGTACTCACTTCTCTCCAAGCATGGCATAACACAATAGATAAGAGTTTCTTCTTGATCCTTTTCTAAGCTCCACTAATTGAATTAGCTTCCACGCTACATTCACTTCTCCATTAAGTGAATTAAATCTGATTCAACCACAAGATGAAGGAACCCATTCTCAATCGCATACGTGAAACTGTAGGATATTCCCTATAAAGTTCAATATGTATTACATCAAGATCCTGCTCAATCTGTCCATGGTACCTACACCATGGATCAAAATATCGTCCGATACCGATATGTATCGCCCGATCCGTATCAGTTTTGGACTTGAACGATACGATACATTGGGTTTTTATCGCCCCCCTTAAAAAACAGTCAAATTATCGTTCGTATCGGACGATAATTTGAAATTATCGTCCGAAAATTTTAAATTATCGGTTTTGTTGTTTTTTTTGGGGGGGGAAATCAGAATGTATCATCCGGGACTGATACGTATCGGTTTTGGGGCTGGACGATACGTATCGAAAATCCAAGATTTTGATCCATGAGCTACACAAATGCCTCCTGTTCCAACCCGAAATACTCCATCAAAACCAGCGTTCAACTCAGTTTTGGACCAATCAGTATTCAATTTTATACACCCAAATGAAAGAGATCCCATCAGTATTCAAAACCAGCCTTTAATTCTCAAATCCCAGCTGTTAACACTCAATAACTGTATCATTATTATCATTGAAGGAAATATCAGCATCCATCCTAAGTGCAACATCTTCAACTGTAAGTTTAAGAAGTACCCGAAAGGAGATTGAATGCCCTCAATTATTCTTTGATTTCGCTCCATGCCTCCATCAAAATATGCCAAATAGTTGCGAAGGCCAATTTTATTAAGAAGGCACTTCTGCAGCTACCTTTCACCAGTTTTTTTTAATTCTTCAAGTTCTTTAACACTGCCAATCTTCAGCTATCCCTGACAGTCTCCAAATCCAGCCAAAGGAAACGCAGACATAGTAAATGTTCATTGGTTTCCAAAGCTTCCCAACACAACACATCTTGAAGCAAAACTAAGCCCTCTCTTCATGAGATTCTTGATGATCATTAACTTGTCATTAATATCCAGCCAAGCTATAAAACTATGTTTAGGAATGGACATTTTGTGCCAAATAAAAGAAAATAAACCTGTAGAGCTAGATGTTCACACGACTTTATCTTCAAACGGAGTAAGGGAGATCATATTCTTCAACAAGGTTTCAAACTTGTGCCATTGGCCAACTAGTAGAAGGTAACTCCCACCTATTCTCATTAAAGAGGCAAGCAACCTTAGCATCCTCCAATCAATTCCTGATTGGAGGATCAATCTCCTCCCAAAGCAAGAGAGAAGTGTGCCTCCTTCTTGCCAGAGGCAGGGATCCTTCAAAAAATCTAGTACTAGTATTGTAACGACCCGATTTTTAATGCACTTAATCTTGTGGTGTTAGATGTGTTTTGCACCACGCACGGTGTTAGCACCTCACACCGGATCTTCTTGTTTTATTTTAAAGGTGTTAGATGTATGGTTTCACTAAACTTGGTGGTAGCACTCCACACCGGAACCTACCCCATTTGAGAAAACCTTATTTAAGAATAAAGTACGCACAACTCTTCTCATTCTAACCTTCTTAAAAACCTTAGCCTCTCTTTCTTTTCTTCTTCTTCAGAGAACCCTAGCCGTCACCACATTCTTCTCCACCCATCTCATCTCTAATTATCTCTAAACATCTCAATCTTTTCTCCTAAAACTATTGTGTGTTCTTCCACAAGAACCACTGTGATTTATTTTTCCGCCACCAAGATCGAGGAGAAAGGAGGCGAAATCATGGATGGACCATTGCATGGACGTCGATCTCTATCGCCCTAATCGTCGTCAATCTGCCGATCACGCTTCAAGAGGTGGGTACCCACTAATCCATCTCGTCCTTCTCAGATCCCGTCGCGTAAGATACGATTCGATCGCGTATCGACGGGCTAATAAAACGAACCGTAGATTTAATTTCGTATAATATTATTTTAAATTGAAAATGTGATGAATCTCTGCTTTATAGTTATTTTAAAATTATTTTACGCATATATTTTGGGTTACTTCGGAACCCAGATCCGTTCAGAATTCGCGATAGTCGATCAATCGAGTTACACTATCGATTGATCGACTATTCGAAACCGCAATCAGAAACTTTATATAGTCGATCAATCGACTTATATGCTCGATTAATCGATTCTGGGTTAAATTAATTAAATAATTCAAACTGTGTACCCCGTCTGACTTTTGGCTCTGACACCTAAAGCTCGATGAATCGACCCAACTAATCGATGGATCGAGCTCGCTCGTCAACCCAGATGCTATTAATAGTTTTTGACACCTCATGTGCCATTATTATATTCCAACACACTTTGAAATATTTATTTACATTTAAAAAGTAAGGGTGGCTTTGAGTTGGAAATAAAACAAAAAGGGTAATCATTAAAATATAATACTTTTATATTAAAATATTAGCATAATCTTATATAAAATAAAGGTAATCAAGTGCTTCCTTTATTTTTATAACTTACCTATAATATATTTGTATAGCATTTTTATTCTATTCCAGCATCAGATTGGCCTATCCCAAATTCATTGTTTCATTGAAATCGATGGATCGAACCAGATGCTCGATCGATCGACTCTGACCAAAGTTGTATAACTTTTATTGTATTCAAAGATCGATCAATCGATCCTTAGCGGAACTGACACGTTATTCACTTTAAATTATTTTAGCTCGACCGAGCGATTCTTGTCCGAACAAAACGACTTTAATTACCACTATAATTCCACTTTTGTCTGACCAAAGCTTAGTGTATAGTAAACACTTGAACATTTCGATCGATAGTCGAGATGCACTCCACTTTAAATTGGATTGCCCCTTTTTATTCGAGCATTTAATTATAGTATACTATATATGTATCATTCTATCGCTTCAACGCGACCACTTCGATAACACGAGGTGTTAGAAATGCGATATCTCGTGAAAATCGAACTCTTACCTTCAAGTTATCGAAATCACACTTATAACCCTATTCTATAATTATATTCGTGTGTTATGTAAATAAATATAAGTATAAACATAATCAAAATCTAAGTGTAAATCATTCTGTACATGTGATATTTTGTGCTTGCATCCTAATCAAGTTATACGAATTAAGGATATGTTAGACCATGGGTACAAGAGTGTATGAGATCATGCCTACGCTTGAGCGTGGTGATTCGCTGAGATGATATCGAAGCGAGGAATACACCGTATTCACATGCCTTATAACTCAGGGTGGAATGGGACCCATGACGAGTCGGGTGAGTGTGAATTCAGTGTAACCTCATATACGGTGGCATATACGGTGACCCGATCACCCCGAGTTCAAATATGATAGTATAAGTTATGAGTTAGGTCATGAGGTTCGACTATAGGCTTTAGCTATGGTGAGGTCTCTTTTACGGTCACATGAAACTCGAAATATTGGCATCCATGTACGGATGCAACACCTCTATGATAGTATGGGCTGTCACACGAAGTACATCCAGGTTACTACGAAATATTTTTCTTGGGAAGCGTGATTTAGGAAAGTTATCCCACTATAGTTTGTCCTAGTATTAAGTGTAAGAATACGATAAGATATGAGTATGAGATAAGATAAGTTATGATATGAGTACGATAATAAGACACCGCTGTGTAGGCCAACAAAAGATTAAGAATATAAGTCTGTACGTGTCATTCCTTGCGTAACCACCGTAAGGGCAACGTCTTTCAGCCAAGACGGATCTCTGAGAGAGATTATGAGTATGAGTATGTTATGAGTGACTTTGGCAATTATGTCTCTCCATTGGCTAGATGGTGAAGTATGAGTATGACACGAGGGCGTTATGATATGATAGTATGATACTATGTTGGCCCTCCCATGGTAGCTCGAGCAGCAACTCTGGCACAGGTCGTTTAGGATTTTACGAGTATATTAGTTATGCTCATGCGATGTACAGACATATGTGCGAGAATGATAATAAGACATGGTATGATATGTTATGAGATATGGTAAGGTACGTTAGGATATGAGTGTCTAGATCATGGTCTTGTATTTATGATATGATATGAGTTTTACGATATGCAGATAATTGTCTTTCTCTTGCTATCTGCTTTGAGATATTATGTTTATCACTCACATGATGCACCCAAAATGGGGTGGATTGATAGTGTATCCCACTGAGTTTACGTGACTGAGTAAACTTATCCCACGATAATCTAACAGTTGCAAGTGATTACGCTGGTGGAGTAGACGCTGGCCATCCTGATCCCGCTAATGTTGATTTCATTGATCCCGTGGGCGTTGAGTACCAGGAACCTTGGGAGGGTGACAGAGCTGAGTACCAGGAGGGCTACGGTGCTAATTTCGATCCGAGTGTCGGATATTGATCATTGCAGACTCGGTAATAGATTTGGTCCTTAGTCTTATCATTGATTTTATGGTTTCCCTTTATCGGATTTGTCTCCGACCTCTATTATTATTTTATTGGTGGATTATTCAGATTCATTACTTTTATTCCATTATTTATGACTACTTATTATTCCACCTTTATATGTTGGACTTCACAGATTTCGTGGAACTCAATTATGCGCGAGAACTCAATTATCCGCTTAGCATATCCGGGATATGTGCGGGTCATAACTATAGAATTTTCTGCCCTCGGGATGGGGTAGAATTTCGGGTCGTGACAAGTATTCTCCCCATTTCTAATCATAAATCGAAGAGATTTTTTTGCATCATCTCTAACTCCGATAATAGCCTTCCAATCCCAAGAACAACACCTTGGCAAGAAACATGACCAGTATCGCTAACTTCCACATATTAGACAAGAACCCATTTAGCTCATATCGATTTTGGATAACGAAAGATCAAAATTTCCTCATAAAGCCTGCATCATTCTAATGTTTTAGTCTACGAACACTAAAGGTTAAAAACCTTATTCCAACTAATTAGGTGCATGGGAGAAGCAAGAGAAAACCCTTCCACAGGAAATTACAAAAAATAGATTCAATTTTGTTTAGAACTTTCCTGGGAAAATAAAAGGAAGAAGACCAATAAATTTGGTACGTGTTAAGAACTAATATGAGAATTTCAATTCTTTGCTGAATTTTTCTCAACTATGGGAAGACACAGGACAAGAGTTTCGAATAAAAAAGAGGTAGTTCCAAACATGGCCTTACTTGATTTAGACTCCATAGAGTCATCTCCTTCATTATTCATGGCTGACTTTGGTGAAAAGCCTTCCATGGCCCTGAAATCCGTGGATTGGGAATTTGATTGAGGGTAGAAGATCATCTTATCTAACGGAAAATCTGGTATCATTTTCAAGCTTCCTCAAAAACTCCTCGAGTTCCTTAAGACCTTGCAAATCATCCGGATTGTGTACATTCAACGACCCTGAGATTATATTCTTCCTTGCCCATTCTTGATGCCTGATTTGTTTTGGAGCCTTGGCACACATCTCTAATGCATGCTCGAACGACGAACAATGTTTGCAGATTGCCGGCTTCCATTAATACTCAATCATTTGAATGAGTATTTCACGGTCTTCCCTTCATATCTGAATAAAGCAATTCGGAAGCAATTTCTACCCATATCCTTGCATAGGCCAAGCATGATCTATTGGAAGTTGGTCCATCAACATGAATGGGGATTCCAAGCGAACTTGCAATCCTACTAAACATTTTTGGAGACCAGAACTAAATTGGGAATCTAGGGAATTTGACCCAAATAGGTACTGAGCCATCATCTCCCTCTCTGGCTTCATGATACAGTAACTACATTGAAGTACTAAGTTAATGAAACTTTTTGAACCAATTGAAGACATGGCTGTCAAATGGTGTAACACAAAGTGCCAATGCTGTGCTCCTGTGCATACGCTGCACAGGAGACTTAAGAGGCGCACAAGGTGCCAGATTATTTTAGCAGCAGATGTTACGGCAATTACCTCTAAATACTAAGTCAATTGAACTTTCTAACTAATAGAAGACATGATTGTCAAATGGTGTAACTAGAAGCACCAACGGTGCACATACGATGCACAGGAGATTTAAGAGGCACATGGAGTTGACATTATTTTAGCAGGAGAATTTTTAATGAATGGGGAAAAGAGTTTTATGGTACATGGGACGGTGTGCTTGTACATTAGTTAATAAAAAAACTGTCAACCAATAAATTTTAAGCCAGCTTTTTTTTTTTCACCGTTCAATAAGCAAAACCACTTATGAAAAAGAAGAGGAAAAAAAAAGCCAAGTTGACATGAATGGTTCTATTCCGAAATATGTCATTCCCTTCTTCGCATAAACTCCACATGATGACAGTAGGACAAGTCTGCCGCCAATGGCATCTGAGAGGGAAGGCACCATTCTTGCATGCCCCTAGGAGGTTGCCAACCAACCTGGATATCAACCTTACACCAAAATGGAAGAGAAAAAGGTATTACATTCCAGGCAATATAAAAAAGTATAGAAAAGAGTATAAAATATATGGCTTTTGGGGAAATAATGGTAAGTCAATTAGGCATGACAACTCCAATATACTCCAGTTAGCAGGAAATTCACTTCTAACAGAAATAAACAATATGAGAATGACAAATATTCCCAAAGACCGATTTAAGGGACCTTTTTAACTTAAAAACCACAACAAAGCACTTCAACAACAGAAGATATTCCAAGTTTTGTAAATAAATCCAGTCGCGCTAATAAAGGAAAACGGTGGCTCTAGTATAAGTGTATAACTATTGAACAGTACTACATGTAATCCAATGAGTAACTGAATGCCAAAAACAAGTAGTGCAGGCTACCAAAAGCTAATATTTATGCTTACCCGCAAACCCTTCCATATTGACCTTGACCTCCAGTTTGTTTCTTATGCAAATAATCAAATTCAGCACGCTGAGTGACAGTCTCCCTAAAATTAACACGAGGCTTCCCAACAACTGCATCAACCTTAATGGGACACATGCAAATAAAGAATTTGTTAAATTAATTCTAATTTATATGTGAAAGAAACTGTGAAAAAACTTGTATATAAGCTCAAAATAAATGAAACAGACATCAAATAAGTCACGATCAAATGGCGTTGGGATGTGGAGCATCATCACCTGATGGTTTGGACAGTTGATGGAACAAAATCCCGACATCCCAACAATATCTGATCATGATATTGAGGATTTTTCAGATTTACTAGATTTGCTGATATTTTATCTCAGTTTTTTTTTTGGTTTCTTATGAAAAGAAGCTAAGAAACTTGATAAGAGCATCTAACCCCTAAAACCATGAACGAAAGGTGCTGCGATGTGAAAACTTAAAATTTCATCACCAGATGCTTATGACAGGTGATGGGGAAAAAATCCCCACATTCCAATAGCCAGATCATTAAAATTGGCAGGTGTCACAATTCATTAGGTTCACTCATATATTTTTCAGCTATTTATGCATAACAGTAATTGTATTAAAACTGGTCGCAGATAGATGGCAAAGCGTTGATGAGGTGTATTTTATAACAGATCCTACATGTCAACTTGCAATGACCAACCAAATTTAGAACTATTTAGAATACAAAGCAGGAAAGAGGAGGGCACCTTATACTCCCTTCTAATGCGCTCAACGTAAATGTCCAAATGCAGTTCTCCCATCCCAGAAATTATTGTCTGTTTTTTACATATTCATGATGTTATTTTAACACACGTAAAAAAGTTTCAATATATATAACCATTGATCATACCTGCCCACTCTCACTATCGAGACCACAACGGAAAGTAGGATCCTCTCTCTGAAAGCGATTCAGAGCTTTGGAAAACTAACACAAATAAGATGAATGTCATTCAACCAAGCATAATTGTGAAGAGAGAAAACTATTTGTTTACATATTTAGTTGGAAGTATCCATTGAAGAAGAAAAAATGGTAAGCAATATACTTGTCCTCCAGCATCTTTAGATACAGGTGAAACAGCCAAAGACATCACTGGTTCAGGGACGTTCATTGAAGTCATGGTGTACCTAACTGATCCATCTGTAAAAGTGTCACCTATCAAAGCATATAAAAAAGTTGGAATCAGTGAGACAGAAGAACAGAAAGAAAGCATGTAAAGATTAGATTTAGCTCACAAACTCCGTAAATTGATTCTTGACTCCGCAGCGTCAAGTCAACTCCTCATTTGGAAGAGTCAACTTCCAAACATGTTACATAAAACTAGGTAGATAGGTCTCCTATATCAAGGACTCATATCATAACCTTGGTGACTTATGTGATTCCCCGAGTCTGACTACTCTTTTTTTTTTCTTTGGTGAGAAGGCAACTTGATGTTGTGATTTCAGTTATTGTCCCATTTAGAAAAAAGTTTTAGGAGTAAAATGACAATAAAAACCCTCTTCATTAAACCTAATTTTATCATCATAAATTTATTTTTAAAAAGGGTAGAAAAATGCTATCGTTTTCACTATTCTTCTTAGTATTCCCTTCCAAGTAGCTCTTGAATACAAAAATGGCAGCTTCACCTTTCTTATCATTTTCACTATTTTTCTTTGTATTCCCTTCCAAATAGCTCTTGAATACAAAAATGACGCTTCACCTTTCTTATCATTTTCACTATTTTTCTTTGTATTCCCTTCCAAATAGTTTTTGAATACAAAAATGACAGAAATTTAAATCATCATCATTTCTCATGCCTAAAATCCATCACTCTAATGTCAACTAGTAGGTTCGCATATATGACTTGCCAAGGGGTTTTACATCCGGCTGTCTACCTGGCACTGACCCTACTAATTTCTCATCCAGGCCAATGTCACAAAATCCACCAAATTTTACAGAAAATTTGCTAAAATTTGCCAAATGATGGCTAATATTGCAAATCACCGAATTAATTGGTGATTGACCGATTTGGCTTATATAAAGCCTTTTTTCCACCAAGCAGCAGAACAAACCTTCTCTCTCCCTTTCTCTACCTTCCCTAACCCTAATCCTGCCCTCTCCTCTCTCCATTTCTCCTCAACTTTTCCCAGCAGTGGACCTGACTCTCCCCGCCTCTTCTTCTTCACCCTCTTTAACAAGCCACTTTTCTAGGAGCTAATTAGGTTAGGTTTGCATTAGGGTAGAGTTAGCTAGAAGAAGATGAAGATAGAGAGAGAGAGAGAGAACAAGAAGAAGAAGATAGAGGAATTAGGGTCAAGTGAATTTAGGCACTCTTCCCAATGTATTAGTATATATATGACCTTACATGAGACACGGAAAATGTTGTCCCCTATAACCTACTAGATATAAGTAAACATACCGATATCCTTCACTCCAACATATACTACTCATACACTCATATCCAATAGAAGTTATCTCAACACTTCCCGTCAAGTTGGTGCATATATGTCTACAACGCCCAACTTGCTTGTGATATCATGGAGCCGACTTCCACTAACAGCCTTAGTAAAGATGTCAGCTAACTAATTTTCATATCTGACTTGAGGAATGCACCCTTCTTTGGACTCAACTTTCTCATGAACAAAGTGGCAATCCTTGGTTCTCTCGTAATATACTGGGTTCTGAGCAATATGATGAGGAGTTTCATTATCTTCATACAGGATCATAGAAAGCTTCATCCCAACCTCTAGATCATTCAAGATATGCCTCATCGGCATTCCTTCCCTTGTGCCTTGAGACATAGCTATGTATTCTCCTTCACCACTTGAGTATTTTTTTATCTTCACGTGACCAGGTTGCCATACAGAAATGTGCAATAGCATGTAATCGATCTCCTATCATCAAGTGAGCCAGCTCAATCAGCATCGGTAAATATCTCTGTCTAGATGACCATAATCTCTATATAGCTGCCCTCTCCCTAGGCTACCTTGTACATACAGGCATTTTTTAGTAACTCTCCTTCACTGCCTTTGAGCCTACGATTTTGCTCAATGGGTGTAGTTGTTGGCTTACACCCCATCATCCTTGTAACTCTCAGTACCTCCAAGGTGTACTTTCTTTGTGAGGGAGCAATACCCTTCTTGGACCTCGCTACCTTGATCCCAAGGAAATACTTCAACGGGCCTAAGTCTTTTATCTCAAAGACTTTGCTCAAATAACCTTTCAACTGAAGTATCTCATCACTGTCATCGCTTGTGGCAATGATGTCACCAACATATACGAACACCACAGTAAGACGCATACCCCTTTTCACAAATAGAGTATGATCATAGTGGCTTCTGTGATATCCAATCCTCATTATTGCCTCACTGAATTTTTGGAATCACGCTCTTAGGGACTGCTTCAACCCATAGATTGATTTCTTCAATCCAAACACTTTTTGGCTCCCCCTGTTTTGCTATTTGATTAAGCAACTAACAGATAAAAGATTGAGGCATTTTTGAAATTAACAAGGTAGAATCTAATAGCAATCAATTGGATGGATTCTTTGCCTTGTATGGGAACAAGGAACCCATCCACAATACAAATCTGGAAACTATTGGGAACACTAGAAAGAGAAGAAAATAAATGGGGCATACCCGTCATGTGATCTGCAGCCCCAGAATCAATGATCCATGGTGACACATAAGAGGATGAGAGATGCACAAGGCCATAGGTACCTGACTCAGCCAAGTGGGAGAAACTGGAGGATGGTACAAATGAAGGAGGCTGAGAGATGGCAGCACATTGAAGAAGACTTTAAAGATCCTGATAGTCCTTCTGGGTGAGAGTAACCGACCCAGATGACAATGTAGGAGCAGAAAGACCATCCCCTCATCACTAGTTGTCTAATATGTTCGGGTTTCTAAAGGGAATTTGGGCTTGCCATGAAGATCCCAGCACGTATCTATTTGACGTTTGTTTCTTCCACAGTGAGTACATTTTAGTTTGTCCCTGTCCCCTTTGGAAATATTACCACGCCCGGATCTACCACCTCGAACTCCACCAGATCGACCTCCTCCTCTACAAAACTCAGAAAAGGAAGGGAGCGCAGGCCTCTCTGGAGCACTGCCTGGAACACCAACATGCTTATACTGCATGCAACTCTCCTCATGTACACACAAAACCAAGTGGAGAACATTCTCCTCATCCCAAAATGCTAGCCTTGATGGCTTCATACTCAGGGTTCACACCCCTCAACGAGTCAAACACCTTCTTTCTATCCACCATCTTCTAAGGCTTGCCAATGCAGGCACTACACATATCACTCTCTTGATATTGAGCTAACTCATCCCATAGCGATCGAAGTCGAGTGTCGTAATCACTCAACGATCTCCCTGGCTGAGATTGCTAATCTAATCACGAAGCTGAAATATCTTTGCCAGGTTCTAATTTTGTGAATAGGCTTCACGAACAACCTCCAACAGTGCATGGGTAGTGGGGAAACTCATAAATGACTCATTGATGTCAGGCCACATCGAATGGAGAAGTAGGGTCATCACATACCAATTTTTGGATTCCTAGTAAACATACTTGGATCCGCGACATCAGGAGGAACTATGGTACCATCTACAAAACCCAATTATTCTTTGCCCCTAACACCATGTAAGCAGATCTCGCCCAGGATAGATAGTTCTTGCCATCAAATTTCATAGCAGCGATTTGGTAGCCATGTGAACCATCGGCTCTGCCCCCAACTCCAACTTTAGAGGCACTCTTCCATCACAGGAAGTTCTTCAACAAATTTTGGCTACATAGACCAACAACCACTATTTGACTCTAAGTGAGAGATATACACCCCTCTTCCAGGGCTACACAGCCCAACAACTACTCAAAAAAGGGTCACAGACAATGACCAACAGATACCAGAGTCATATTCATAAACAACTATCTCACAGTAGAGCTTCATCTTCAGCAACTTGCTCAGAGACGGTCCCAGTACAAATACACAGCCAAAATAATCGAAAAGAAATCAAAATAGGGATTCAAAACTCAAAAAACAGGTGAAACATATTACCCCAAGCTGCAAACAGAAATCTGGGCAGTTTTTCTGGTGTAGAATAGGCTTGTCTGGTGAGTTCCAGTGACGTATTCACTATCTAGGATGTTTCCGGCAACTATGAATCACATTGGATACTTCAGATCATCATCAGAGGGGATGGAATATGCTGATGATACGTTTCCACAGGTTTTCCAGTGTCTGAGGCGATTCCAGCGACTCTATGAAGTATTCTGGCAATCTAGATCGAATTTCGGTGGCCCAGATCATCACAGATCTGTGTGAACTGTTCAAAGAAGCATCAAAACCAATGGATTTGATGCCTCACATACTGATTTTGATCGGTTCTAAAGGCTCACAAAGGAACCATAACACTCTGCAACTATTGCAGAGGATATGATCCGAGGTAGGAGACGACAGTGGAAACCCCCTTTCCAGGCGTCTGTCGATGATGCTGCAAGAGGAAAAGTTGATCGGAAAGATGATCCGACCAAAACCCTAAAATTCTTGGAGGACTCCAGCACCCTCCGGCAATGGGTCACATCAGTGTGACGTCGGTGCTGATGTCAATGCATCACTGACGATGTCAGCAAGCGTATAGTGTCGAGTTTTCGTTGATCTACACCTTCTCTATACAAAGTTAATTAGGTTAGGGTTAGCTAGAAGAAGAGGATAGAGAGAGAAGCTAGAGGAATTAGGGTTGAGTGAATTGAGGCTCTCTTCCAATGTATTAGTATATATATGATCTTACATGAGACATGGAGTACGGTGTCCCCTATACCCTACTAGATATAAGTGAACATACTTATATCCCACACTCCAACATATACTACTCACACACCCCTATACAATGACCCGATTCTCCTGACCATCATTTATATATATGCATACATGGTTCAAAATATCGGCCGAAATTTCATATTATCAACCGATATGAATCGGTTTCGGCCTAGTCCGAAACAATAATAAGGTATTTTCGGCCAAATATATCATGTTTGCAAATTATCATCCTATAATTTGCAAACTGCGAACAGTGGCTGAGGCTGAGCTCCTCCGTATACCACAACACCCATTTTCCACAGTATGCATAATATACAGAACCTTCTGGAGAGTAGAACAAATCCAACAGGGTGAAATCCAACTGTTAATTCCCTTTAATCCGACGGTGGGAAACCATTAGAGATATTTAAAGCCCGCAGCCTGGATCTATCTCCGCCTTCGTTCGAGAGCCCTGAACGAAGGCGGTACTCCTTCCCAAGGTGTAATTTTTCATTTTTATACCAATTTGCTCTCCTTTTTCTTGGTTTCCGACTGCAGAATCCGTCAATTTTACATGTTCTCCAGTGGATTTCACCTTTTTAGCAACCGAATGGCCACCAGAGAAGAAAACCGGCGATTTTTATGCCATTTTGGGGCTAAAGAAGGAGTGCTCTTTGTTCGAGTTGAGAAATGCATATAAAAAGCTCACTCTGATCAGTTATATCTATGGCTATAACCATTAGATTTAGATGTATTAAGTATATGTGTTTTACAAGTGATCCTCTGTTTTTCCCCTGAATATGTAAGAATACTGAGCAATAGGAAGAAATAGTCGATTAAATTTCTGTGTTTCATTAGACTTTTTGTGTCTTATGATCTTGTTATTAGACTAAAGGAAAGGAGAATGTTCTACAGGTATTGAGATTTGGGAAGGAATCGAGGAGAACGAAAGCTCAGCTTGAAACACGTGTCCAAGACTTTAAAGCCCAGCTTGATAGGGAGCACGAGAGGGGGACAACTGTTCGCTAAAACAGCCCCACTTTCATTAAACTACTGAATTACGTATACTTTAGCACCAGGAGATTACCATAATAACGAAAATACCCTGCATGTAGTTAGGATTTGGGGCCAAAAATTCAACCCGGCCTGAAAATTTTCGGTCAAACTTTCGGTTTCGGCCAGGACCGAAACCAACATTTTGATCCTTGCATACATACGCATGGTAAACATCTTCATTTGATCGAGATTTTCAAGTGGCTCGCTATCATGAAGATGGGACACAGCCCATCCGACCAGAGTACTTTGTCCCTTTAATGTAGACGTTGTATGCATGCTCTACCATCCATTTTCAAGCTCTTGCATTGCATGCGCTTGACCAAAAGATACGGATCATGGAACAATTATTTTAGACTGATTCCCATATATATAATGGCCTGCCACTTTGAAATCTTGATTTGATGAACAGGATGCGATGTGTGCAATATCAATGGCACATAACCACCATATGGCGTTGAGGCCACTGATCTAATTCCAACTCGTCAATGAACAAAAAAGACAAGGGTTCATCACAATAAAATATGAGCGTCAGTTTGGTAATTGAATGATCGCACACCATTTAAGATGTAAGATGTAAGCAGTCCAAGCCATCAAAGCTGTAGCTTAACAACATCCCCAGTGGTACATCTTGCACCTATTTTATTGCTTAAAACCATCCCCGAATTTTTCTCAAATCAGAATCTGCTTACTATGAATCTATGATCCAGGCTTGGGACTAGCAGTTGCAGAGTAGATCAAGGAACATTGGCTCTATATACGTTGGGTCTATCAATCAAACCATCATAAGGGTTGTTGGGACCAAGGGACCGGTATCAGTATCGGTAACAGTATCGGGTATCGGTCAATCTTGGACCTACACGGATACAGTATCGCTGATACAATATCGGTTTTTTATTTTTTTTTGAAAAACTAAAAAATAACTAAAAGAACTGGGTTCTATCAGTCAGTATCGGCTGATACCAATACTGATACCAATACCTGTATCAGTGTGGTATCGGTATCAGTCGAGTTTTGATACCATGGTTAGGACCATCTGGGGGACAATCGTCGGTACTCTCTGTGGGCCCAATGAATGGTCATTGGCAGCCCTGCAAGGTACCAATAATAGGACCATCAGTAAGGCAACCATAGTAATCTGAAAGTGAAGCAAGTCAAAATCCACACGAGGCACTCGAGGGACAATCAAGGGAAACAGGTAAACCAGGGGAATGTCAAGGGGAAGTGAGTTAAATAGCTATTTTCTTTTTTTCTGTGTATTCTTCTAGTGATTCCATATCCTCTTAGTACTTTTTCAAACCTCAAGTTCCCAAACAGAACTGTTATCGATGTTCACCTATGCAAACTTTCTAATAATTTCAACACATTTGCCATTTTTTTGTGTTTTAGATATCTTAAATAAAATAGTTAGAGCTCCGTAAGTCACGAGTCAACTAGACTGCTTGGCCAGATGAGTGACATCCACGTCATGGCTCTCCAAGCTATACGACTGAACTATAACGTAACCCCAAATTTCAGATGATACCTGATGCACAATCCACACCAAATACAGCAACAATTTGTCCAGCATGTGCCGCTTGAATGTCCTGTAGAGCAATTCTGTTATTAAACATCGGCCGAGTCAAGCGTAAGTTATTAGATATCCTCAAGAGCAGGTAAGTTATAGAAAAATATGAAGGAAATGTAAAATCAGGAACCAGCTGAGTCAAATAAGAACGGCCAAAAAATGCATATAACGATGATTTATCTATGCTTGGGTCAAATTTCTTCAATGGATGTCTGATCTGAGCCGAAGTCCTGGCTTTCAAACTATGGGAAGAACAACTCAACATAAATTTAGGGGTGGAAATAGGAAATATATGTGCTACAGATAACTTAAGGAACACCCATCAATAAATTCAATAAATTTACCAAAACAAAAGAGGCTTTAGCATCACTACGTAAAAGATAAACTGACCTCCATTTCATCAGAATGCATCCGAACTAAGCGAGGAACCTGAAATAAGAATAAAGGTACAATAAGTACATACATAAAGGAAAAAGGATACCCTGAGCCAAAAGATTAGTCTATAACTAATTATTGACCAAAAAAGAGCCATGTGTATGAAGTTGTAAACAACAGAAAAAATTGACTGACTATCTATTGATTACTAACTCTATACAAATTTTCATAGAACAAATCACCGTTGCATTTATAAAAAATAAAATAAAACCTTTCTGATTAACCTTATTAGTCAACCAGAATAGCGAAAGTTTCATAAGGGCAGAGAGAGTCATCCATCCCTCTTGCGGTCTTCCTTCCTAAAGATGCTTCCAATGAAGGTGTCACAGCATGTAACATTATCTGGAAAACTTCTTCATTGGCGGTGGCAAACTGGCAATGGGCCCAGTTTAGGCTGGCTCTACTGACTATTGTCCATCCCGGCACCCAGGACGAACCAGGTAGGGCAAACCCGAACTCAGCTTGGAAAAGTATTTTTCCCTCTCCACCCAGTTCATAATGTATATATTTGGAAAAGCTACCAAAACCTCTTATCTTTTTAAACGTATTTGTCAAAATTACCTCAAAGTTTAGGAATTACTGGAAACAACCTTGTTACAAATTTATCTATTAAACCGACCAAAAGTTAGCTTCTGTCGAAACAAGTATTTATTGTTACTGTTTACTCAAAACACTTGTTTCTCAAATTTTCCCTTCACATTTGAGTTGGTTCTAGAAATGGAAGAGTTTCATTTATTCCAATTCTTATTCTTCGTTTCTTCTTCTTTCTTCCTATGTTTTTTCTTCTTCCACACGGTTATCTTGTAGTTTCCAATTATGATATGTTAGGCCAGAGGCAGACAGTATTTTTACATTTGTCTTCATTTCGTACTTCAGACTTGGTACTTTATATTTTTTAGTTATTAAGAATATGAATAGTTTCCACTTGATAGAAAAAAGAGGGTGTGAAGCCAAATTTCAGCCAAGTATTTTACCAAAATCCTTTCTCACGACAGGTTGACCGATGTTATGCTTGTTATGGTCTGGAAAGTGACACAATCTTACCTACAGTGGAGTCTTTTTGTTGGATGAAGGTGAAGGACAAGATCCTTACGACCATGTTCCTAATACGCCTAGGGACAAAGGCATAAGAGACAGCCAATCACCTTGTTTTTATTCATAACAAGAATTTATTGGAACAAGAAAAAGAAACAACAATTTGTATAGCAAATCCCTAAGAAAGGTGCCTCAAGGCTTGAATCCAGAAGAAAAATAAAAAATGCCGACAACTCACAAAACATTCTACAATGGAAGAGATCACCAATTTTTAATGAAGCTTTCCTCAACTCATCCTTCGCAAACGAGTCAGCTACGGAATTGACATCTCAATCTACGTGCATGAAATAAACTAATACCCTCCTCAAATCCATATCTTTCTTTCAACAATCAAAAAACCTCCATGGATAACCTTATGGCCCATCCAACCAATTGAAGTTTAATTGTCTCTTCTTTTGTTCTTTGATTGAGTATCCTTTTATTCTTCAAAATTCAGAGTCCAAATAGGTGACAAAAAAAACAGATTTCATGGAGAAGTTCCCTAATCCGCCTTGGAGGGGATAGAAGTACCAATAAATCCTGAATAAGTGCTAAAAACTGCACCTGTAAACAAGTAAAATACATACCCCATCCAAACCTGCCAAGCTTGAGTTACCAAGGAAACAACATTGAAATTGAGCTGAGTATCCAGTAGGAGGTTAAAGAAATCGTTGGATCTTATGCCAACTACCTTTTAATTCATTGTTTGGTGATGTGAATTATAATAAATCATTTATTTTCTCAGTTGGATTTATTGGATTCACCCTTTTAAGGTAGCAAGGAGCATGGATAGGCGGTTAAAAGGTCAGCTAGACATTAAGGGAAAATTTCTATAGGGTAATATTCGGGTTATGGAAACAAAGAAGCCACAAACATTAGAGAACATAGAGCACTGTTCAATAAAGTAATTGCTACAATAAAACAATTATATCATCAAACGGCCTTGTATAAGACATTTTTGGAATAGTGTGTTCGTTGAACTTAATTTCTCTTTTAAGTAAAGAATTGAGGTCATAAACCAGCTTATTAGTTGGTAGTTCGCTCCCTTAATTGTTATATTCAAGTAGATTTCCATTGATTAGTGGTATATATTAGCATAAAAGGTGGTTGTAAAGGTGTGGTTTAATCATCTTTTTCAAGTAGGGAAGGTAGGAGCTTGGGTACTTCCGTTTGTATTTTTTATCTCTAATAATATATGTCGTTTAATGATAACAGCATAAACATAACAACTACGAGAGATGGTTTAGCGTTCTCAAAAAATTGTAGTGGTTTGACACCAACTAGAAACACCTACAGGTAAAAGGGTACAAAATTAACATAAATGTCTGTCAATCCTTGCATGAAATCAACTGTGCCAATATATTATAGAAATCAACTGTGCAATATATTAAAGAATATAACCACACAATAATGTAACTCTTGCCATGTGAACTACATATATGAACATGCATTGTATCCCACGTTCGTCTGCGAAAAGTAGTACTGATATCTTCGCAGAGCAGAAGCATCATGCAATCAAATCATCTTACTTTGATCTTCTTGCCAGTGTTGACGTTGATTATATACTCCCCCTTCCGGATGGTGCCCTCGTAAATTCTGTCATGACAGATAACTAGATTAACCATAAAAGGTAGCACCGAAAGTAGATTAAGACGAGCCAGCAGAAACACATTGAACATGAAAGGAGCCCATTTGCCATACCTCAAATAAGTCAGCTGGCCAAAGCGCCCTTCTTCCAACTTGAAAGCTAACGCAACAAGAGGTCCAAGTGGAGTTCCAGTTAGCAAGACCTAACAGCAGTAACTCCAAGACAAAATATTATAGTCCCTTCAATCAGATTTAATCAAGTAAACAAAGAAATGTAATAGAGATACAACTCTCATAACATTGGGAAATAATCTTTGGCACCTTCTCTTCGCTCTTGTTTTGGTCAAGGGCATGATTGCTAACTTCAATGGGACAAGGCAAATAGTCAATCACTCCATCCAGCAGTGTTTGTACTCCCTGATGCCCAAAAAATCAAGCACATGGAAAATGTAATGCAAACAAAAATTTGTTACAGCACATGAAAAATATAGGGAATAATGTTTTATACTGTTGACAATGAAAAGATAGGAATTTTTAGAGAATATGATATTCATCACTGCCACAGTTGTGACATATATGAAAAATGGGAAGATGAATTTAAATGTACTGCCTGAGCCGTGCTAGATCAAGTGCCACGTAGCACATGATCATGAGTTGTACCACATTCTCTAAGGGTTCACCAGTTCCTCTAGGGATTTAGAAGAAAAATAAATGAACTTTATTACCCTCCATTTGGTTAATGTGAAGAAAATAGGGTTAGGGTTAGGGTTTGGAGGGAGGAGAAGAAAAAAAGATTTGGGTTGTGTTGTTATAACGCAAACCCTTCTATTACTAGTCTTTATACCAACCCCTCATAATCTCATGCATATCGCGATATCCGAAATAAGTAGACAACTTAAGCAACTAAACAACCACACACACTGACACATCCAATATAACTACGTACACACATATTCTAATACTCCCCCTCAAGTTGGTGCATAGATGTCTATCATGCCCAAATTGAAAGAGACATCTTTCCTTCGGATTCTCCCAGCATCTTTGGTGAGGATGTCAGCCAACTGATCTTTGGAGGCAACATGTGGTGTGCAAAATTCTTGAGACTCAACCTTCTCCCTCATAAAATGGCAGTCAATCTCTATGTGTTTGGTTCTCTCATGAAAACTAGACTTTCGGCAATATGAAAAGCGGATTCATTGTCCCCATACGAGGTCATTGGAAATCTAACTTGAATTTCATGATCATTCAGGATGAAACTCAGCCACATCCCCTCTTTGGTACCTTGGGACATGGATCTATACTCGGCTTCAGCACTTGAGTTGGCAACAACTTGTTGCTTCTTGCTCTTCCAAGCGACCAAATTCCCCCTAGAAAGGTAACATAGCCAATAGTACATCTCTTGTCAGATAAACTGTAATTTAGGGTTAGGGTTGAATAAAACTGTAATTTAGGGCTAGGGTTGAATAATAGAGAGGAGGAAGAAGAAGAAGAAGAAGAAGAAGAAGAGAGAGAGATATTAGGGTTGAGTCAATATGAGTCAAAACCCAATGCAAAATATTATTTATATCATCTTAGCATGTTCACGTATTACATGGCTTCCGAGTTAAGTGAATTGTACAACTTAAAATTCACACACACCCAAAGTTACTTACCACACACCCATACAATAGGAATAGCATCTCCAACACTCCCCCTCAAGTTGAAGTAAAGATGTCGATCATACCCAACTTGAAGGAGATGTCATAAAGTCTCTTGCCACCAACACCTTTAGTCAAGATGTCGGCAAGTTGATCCATAGTTCTAACTTGAGGAATACTGATTTCTTTGGACTCGACCTTCTCGCGAATATAGTGACAGTTCACCTCAATGTGTTTTGTTCTTTCATGAAAGACAAGATTCTCTGCAATATGATGAACGGCTTCATTGTCACCATACAAGATAATTGGCGAGGATACAACAACTCCCAAGTCTGACAAGATGAATTTAAGCCGCATGCCTTCTCTCGCACCTTGGGACATGGCGCGGTACTCCCCCTCGGCACTGGAGTTTGATACTACATATTGCTCCTTAGATTTCCATGTGACCAAATTACCCCCCAAGAAGGTACAATATTCGGTAGTTGATCTCCTCTCATCCAAAGACCCGGCCCAATTGCCATCAGTAAATATCTCTATATATCCAAATGACCACGATTTTTATAAAGAAGCCCTTTGTCAGGACTTCCCTTCAAATACCTCAGGATCCTATGAACAGCCTCCAAATGTATTGTCCTTGGTGAGTGCATATATTGACTCACCACGCTTACTGCATAAGCAATATCCAGACGGGTCATGGTTAGATAAATCAGTTCACCAACTAATCTCCAATAGGTACGCGGATCCTTGAGAAGATCACCTTCTTCACCATTCAATCGGTGATTTTGTTCAATATGGGTCACAGCAGGCCTACACCCTAAAAACCCTGTATCATGAAGGAGATCTATGGTATACTTCCACTGGGATAATGAGATGCCCTTCTTAGAACTCGTCACTTCAATGCCAAGGAAATATTTCAAGCTTCCCAAGTCTTTAATTTCAAACATTTTGCTCAAATACCCCTTCAGCTTAAGAATCTCATGACTATCACCACCAGTAATGGTGATATCATCAACATAGACTAGTATGGCGGTCATCTTGATTCCCCTTTTTACAAATAGAGTATAATCATAGTGACTTCTTCGGTACCCGAATCTCATAATAGCATCACTAAATCTTCAAAACCAGGCCCTTTGGGATTGTTTTAATCCATAGATAGATTTCTTCAATCTACACACTTTTCCCTTCTCCCCTTCTTTTACAAATCCAACAGGAAGGTCCATGTAGACTTCTTCCTTGAGAACACCATGAAGAAATGCATTCTTCACGTCAAGTTGAGAGAGTAGTCAGTCTTTGTGGACAGCTAGAGATAACAATACCTTGATTGTGTTAGACTTGGCTACAGGTGCAAAGGTGTCCTGATAATCAACTCCTTGTGTTTGAGTGTACCCCTTTGCTACAAGCCTTGCTTTATATCTGTCAATAGTACCATAAGGTCTATACTTAACTGTATACACCCATTTGCAACCAACAGCTCTCTTTCCTTCTGGGAGTTCAACAATTTTCCAAGTTTGATTCTGTTCCAGACCTTTCATCTCCTGAATCATAGCATCCTTCCATTTTAGCTGCAATAAGACATCAGAAACAGTAGAAGGAAGGGTGATAGAATCAAGAGAACAAATAAAATCATAATGAGATGATGAGAGATTGTAATATGACACATACTTTCTTTTTTTTATCAGTAATGAGAATTATATTGATTAGCAGCAAGGCGTTGAAAGACCAACACAACTACACGACCAAAAACAGAGAAACAAAAAAAACATAAATAAGGTACAATAAGACACCAAACAGCTCTCGGGCTCGACCAACTTAGCCAGGGGCCCATGTGTATGGGTCTTCTCTAAGCACATTCCCGCCTCTAGCCACCCAAAACCACACCAGGACTCTAACCGACTGCATGATCATCCCCACCGGGCGGCTTTTGTTCTTAAAAATCTGCATATTTCTCTTGCACCATAAATTCCAATAGACGGCGAAAAGGGTTGTCATCCAGTAGTCCCCTAGTTCACCCTCCACTTTAACAGACGACCATATAAGGAATTGAAGGTAAGGCGTTGCCGGCTGAACCCAACTCATACCAAAGAATCTTATGGCAACGCTCCAAATCTCGTGTGCCACCTGACAGTGAAGACGGTGTGAAGCGGTCTCCTCCCCATTGCTACACATTACGCAACGATTAGGAATATCCTTCCCCCTTCGAATAAGTTGATCCATCGTTAATATTTTCTCTTTGAATAGAGTCCACGCGAAGAACTTAATTTGGGAGGAATGGCCTCCTTCCAGTCTTACGCCTTGGAATCTGATCAGCGGGCGGCGCAAAAGCATCCTGTAATAGGATCTGATGTTGAAGTTTCCATCTCTGCTTGGGATCCCTATCAGCTGGTCTTGACCGTGTGGGTTTCGCTGCACTTCGTAAAGCTTATGAATTAGATATGAAAACGAGGCCACCTCGTCGTCCCTCAGTAGCCTTCTGGTGGTAACATCCCACAATCTACCCCCGTGAGTTTCTGATACAAAATCCTTGATCATCCCTAGAGGGTTTAAAGATATGGTGTAGATATCCAGGAAGGACTTAAGGGGGCCACCATCCAGCCATGCATCTTCCCAGAACTGGATACGGTTACCACAGCCCCAACTGAACTGCAACCCTCTAGTGAAAAGTGGCCACGTGCTACAGATATTTTTCCACGAAGCCGAAGTGCCTCTCTGGGCCGTGGTGCAGATACCCCAACTACCCATGGATTGCCCGTACTTCTAGATCAGCACCATATGTCAAAGGCTATCCCTCTCTTCCACCCTCCCCGCTCTCTAGAACCATTTTCCAAGGAGTGCGATGTTGGTCCACCTCAAGCTGCGAATGCCCAGGCCACCACATTCGATGGACAGCTGGCATGTGTCCCAGTCAACTAGGTGGTATCGTTTGTCCAGGCCCGACCCCTCCCACAAAAAACAGCGTTGAATTTGCTCCAGCCGGTTGATGACTTCTATCGGGCATTTGAACATTGACATGTAGAAGATGGGCAGCGACGATAAGATCGCTTTAACTAGAACGAGACGGCCTCCACTACTGAGTAGCTTCCCTTTCCACGAGGATAACCGTTGTTCGAACCTTTGCACTGGTTCCCATTCTCTAACTGTGGGTTGTCTGAGGCCTAGAGGCAGACCCAAGTACTTGATTGGGGGCTTCTCGATCGCACAATCCACCATTTGCGCTAGCTCATTCATCAAATGCTTCTCTATACCAATACCCGTGATAGCGGACTTGAAAAAATTGATGCGCTGTCCTGACACCACCTCATACACCGAAAGAACTTCAACCAGCGATCTGAACTCCCCAACATCAGCCTTCCCGAAAATTATGGTGTCCTCTGCATATTGTAGGTGCGAGATGAGCCTACCTTGAATTCCCACCTGAATTCCGGTTATGAGATTCAGCTGCCTCGCTCGCACTATAAGCCCAAATAACACTTCACCAACCATATTGAATAGGAAAGGGGAGAGCGGGTCCCTCTGACAAACACCTCTGGAACTCTTAAAGTACCCTGTTGGTGTGTCGTTGACCAGAACCGAGAACCACGCCAAGGAATAACATCCCTGCATCCATCTCCTCGAGGTTGAGCCGAATCCCAGCTGTCGAGCATATAATCTAGGCACTCCCAACTAACTCGATCATACACTTTTTCCATATCCACTTTCCAAAGGGTTGCGGGTCGGTGCTATTGATGCGCCGATTGGATCGTCTCTTGGGCCACCGCCACCAGGTCCACTAATTGTTTACCCCGCATGAACGCCCCCTGATTGCCCGAGATTATCTTGCTCATCACTGGTTTTAGTCTATTGGCTAACACCTTGGATATAATTTTGTAAAGGCAGTTGGTGAGGCATATCAAACGGAAGTCGGAAATATCCTCGGCACCAACTCTCTTGGGAATTAGGGTGATGAACGTAGAATTTAGACTCCGCCCTATGACCCTGTTGAGTGGAATTCGTGCATAACCTCCATCAGATCTGCCTTTATGGTCAGCCCAAAAAATCGAAAGAATTCCATGGTGAAACCATCGGTTCCTGGCGCTTTGTTCTGGCTCTTTGATATGACACATACTGATGGGATGACGAGTACACGGTCTACGAAGTTTTCTGTTAGCAATGGGTAGATGAAGATCAAACACAAGAGGCTTTCCTCGAGGAAGGAATCATGATCGGTATTTTGAGAAGGTGACTCATCCACATTCTCATGCACAGTGTGGCTTCAACGACGCTTTCCTTGTTCCTTCGCACATACATCTTTCCCTTTCCATATTTTTTTTTTAATCGGTAATAAGCAATTTATATTGATAAGCAGCAAGACGCTGACGGAAGACCAATACAAAAGGACACGACCAAAACACAGAAAAAAAAACCAAAAGTGACAAAACACTACCACCACTCTCCACTCTCACACCCTCCAAACTTAACCTGGATCCCACACAAAAACATCCCCCCCCCACCCCACATCCCCTTTCCATATTTATCAAAGGTGGGTTCGCTTTTATGTGGCTCAACATCTTCATCATCCACTTCTCCACAATCTCCATCATCTCCCATAGGTAAAGCTCTAAACATCTCAAAGTACTCTTCATTTGTAAGTTGTTTCTCCCTCTAAAGAGAACTCGGAGGACTGGAAAAAAGAGTGCCCTCAAAAAATGTGACATCCATGGTGACTATCACAAGACGAGTGAGAGGATCAAAGCACTTGTATCATTTCTAAGAAGGATACCCAATAAAAATACACTTGGTAGCCTTGGGATCAAGTTCACTTCGCTGAATATTAGGGATACGTGTAAAACACAAGGAACCAAAGATACGGGGTGGCACCAAGGACAGAGGTTGATGAATGATGAGGAGATACAAGTTGGAAGGGAGACTGTCCTTCCAGAATAGGTATAGGCGTTCGATTGATGAGGTAGGCAGCAGTGAGGATAGCTTCACCCCAGAGATGTTTAAGAACCTTCATATCAAACAACAGAGATCGAACAACCTCAAGAAGATGCCTATTTTTCCTATCAGTAACCTCATTCTGTTGGGGGGTATAAGGACAAATAGTTTGCCACACAATTTCATGAGAACGAAGATAAGACTAGAGATCATGAGAGGAATACTCCACACTATTATCCAATCAAAGAACCTTGACATGCCCATGAAATTGTGTACTAACTAGTCTGTGAAACATAGGAAAAATAAAGGCAACTTCATCTTTGGTGCGCATAAGAAAGAGCATAGTGAGTCTAGTACAATCATCAATAAAAATAACAAAATAACGATAACCATGCAAAGCAGTAACTGGGGAAGGCCCCCACACATCAGAGTGAATAACTTCAAAAGGAATAGCACATTTACTATCACTGAAGGGATAAGAATTGCGAACATGTTTAGAGAACTGACAAGTCTCACAATTAAAGAAACTACAATCAAATCCATGAAATTTTGCTGAAATAAAAGTTTCAAACGACTAATATGAGGATGGCCACAGCGGGAGTGCCATAATTTTGCTTCATCAACAGAAACCACCATAGCTACAGGAGGAGAGGCACCACGTAAATCTTGAAAGAGGTAGAATCCCTTCTCTTCAGTATCATGACCAAGGATCTTCCCAGATTTCAGGTCCTGGAAAACACAATATGACGGAAAGAATGTCGCACTACAATGTAAGGAATTGGTAATTTTACTGATAGATAACAAAATCATACGTATATTAGGAATCAAGACTCTCATTGCCCTTTACAGGAACAAGGGATCCATTAGCAATGCGAATATAAATAGAATCAAAAAGACTAGATACAAATGAAAATAAATCTGTCATACTAGACATGTGATCCGTAGCCCCAGAATCGATGATCCATGAAGAGAATGCCACATGTGCAAACCCATAGGTACCTGACTCAGCTATGTGAGAGGAAGATGTTTGTCCCTGTGTTACTGTCTTGAGCTGAAGGCGGCCCTGGAGATCCCAAAGCTCTCTCTGTAAACTCTGGAAATCAGATGAAGGTGGAGACGAAGCTGAAGCAATAAGGATATTCTGACCACCAACTGGATTAGAAGTTTCCGTAGTGGAGGACTGGAATGCACGACCTGGAAGGAATTTCTGTTTCTCATGTAATTCCCAACATCTTTCTCTGGTATGGCCCTTCTTGCCACAATGAGAACACAGTAATTTTTCTCTTTCTTCACATGAGATGCCCCTACGACCCTCCACGACCACCACCTCTATCACCATATTTGCCTCCACCACGATCAAAGATCTCTTAGATACATCACCACCATGAATTTGCATAAATTGTTGTCTACTCTCCTCATGCTGAAGGAGGGCATACACGGTACCATGTGGAGGACATTCCTCTTTGCCTATAATGTTTGATTTAACATTCGCATATTCAGATCTAACCCTTTTTAGGAAGTCAAACACTCTCCTTTCAGTATTTTTACTAGCGTTGCTTGCACACGAGTTGCACAGGTTTTCTCCTTGAAAATGGGCTAGCTCATCCCACAAACTCCTCATTTGAATGTAATACTCTCTAATAGTCTTATCACCTTGCTTCATAGTGTTAATTTTGTTGCTAACTTGAAAAAAATTTGTGAGGTTTTGCTTCTACGAGAACGCATCCCTCACAGCCTCCCATAATGGTTTAGCATCACTAGTATACATAAAAGAATCACTAATGTCTAGTTGCATTGAGTGTAGCAACCATGTCATGACAGTTAGATTGTCACTTTTCCAATCACCATACGTAAGGTCATCTTCTTTGGGTTTGGGAATAGTCCCATAAATGTAACCCAACTTTTTCTTCATCCCTGAGTACATAGCAGCAGATCGTGACCACGAAAGATAATTGGCCCCATTCTGTTTCTTCGTAGTAATTTGTAAGTTATGAGAAATATCTCCCCTTCCAACAATCCAGGATTTATTCTCATCCATGATCAAAAGATACCGAGGTCAAAATAATTAAAAGACCCACAGCTTCCAAACAGGGAGAATGCCTACACATGCTTTTCAACAAACAGTATTTATGTCCCCACCAAATCAGCACCACGGGCTGATTCAGACATTAAATTAAACATCTGTTGTCCACAATTTGAATCACCACAACACGGACAACCAAGCCAATGCTCATAATAACCATGAAAAGAGAGTAAAATTTTCTGCGACAAGGAGAAACTATTGGCTTCACGACTGCAAATATTGGATCTGTTCACAAAACTGGGTTGCACACCCACAATCAACAAACAGATCTAAGTACAGAAACAGGTTACACAACACCCCACTTAGGTTCTACAACCTACAAGAATCGTGGTCTCAAGCATAGTGACAAATTTCGTCGAATTTTGGCGAAATTTCACGAAATGGGGGTCAAACAAAAATTTCGAGAAATTTTCGATTTTCGGTAAATTTCAGTAAATTTTTAAAAAATATTTAAAAAAAATATATTACATATATTTTTAATCCCTGAAACTTTCTCGAAATTTTTCCGAAAGGTATCTAAATAAATCCGAAAGGACCCCCCACCAAAAATTCCCAAAAACGAAATTTGTCACTATGGTTTCAAGGCAATATAATAAGAGGCATATTGCAGACAATATACTCATCAGACTTAATATTTCACTTTCCCATAACTTGAAGCATAAACAAGACCAGAAATTAGAAGAAGAGACGAGAACTGTATCTCGGCTTGAACTTGACGATATTAATTACGTCATCAAATACCATCACAATCCTTCCCAAAACAGCAATTAAAGAAAAAAAATACCTCTATGGTCAAACCGATAGGGATTCAGACATCTTTAAATCCATTTGAGAGGATTAGAGAAAGTTGCAGGCCTAAGCTTGGTGGGGAAGACGACAATGGTCAACAAGATGACCTCAAATCTGATGGCTCATGAAGACAAAATCACTTGGGGTTATATTCTAATCAAAACCCCTTTATCAAACCAGGTTTTCGGAGTCAACGTTGGATCACGTTGACATCAGTACTAACATCAGCGGATGTCTATGATGATGTCAGCAAAACAGCAGAAGCGTCAACAATCCGATGGTGTATTTCGATGGCTCTAATACCAAGATAAAACGGTAATATAGGGTTAGGGTTGAATAATAGAGAGGAGGAAGAAGAAGAGAGAGATTAGGGTTGAGTCAATATGACTCAAATCCCAATGCAACGCAAAATATTATTTATATCATCTTAGTATGTTCACGTATTACATGGTTCCCGAGTTAAGTGAATTGCACAACTTAAAATTCACTTAACTACACACACACCCCAATTTACTTACCACACACTCATACAATAGGAATAACATCTCCAACATTGTCAGTGATTAACCCAGCATCAGTAAATACGTCCACATCCATGTGCCCATTGTTATGTTACAAGAGCCCTCTTCCTAGGCTAGACTTCAAGCATCTCATAATCAAATACACAGCATCAAGATGGGGAGAATGAGAAGCGTACATATATTGGTTGACCACACTAACAACAATGCAATATCATGTCTTGTGATGGTGAGGTATATGAGTTTACCTACCAACCTTTGATATTGGAAATATCTTTGAGAATGAGAGATTGCCCTTCTTCAGAATTGGTTCGATGATTCAAGTCTATAGGTGTGTCAATGAATTTGCAACCCAATATTCTTGCCTGCTTCAAGACATCAAGAGCATACTTCCTATAGGATAGAGCCATCCCTCTGTTGGACCTGGCCACTTCAATGCTAAGAAAATACAGTAGAGGTCTTAGGTCCTTGATATCAAATATCTTGCTAGTTGAGGGAGCACTTCAACTTTAGAATTTCTTCACTGTCATCCTCGGTGACAATGATGTCATAAACATAAACAATGACCGAAGTCGTGCGTGCTCCCTGTTTCTCGAATAGAGTATGGTCATAACGACTCCTCTGGTACCCATACTGCATGACAGCATCACTAAATTTCTTGAACCATGCTCTGGGAGACTGCTTTAGACCGTTGATTGCCTTCTTCAATGTGCAAATTTTCTCCCCTTGAATTTGAAACCCAAGTGGTAGAGCCATATACACCTCTTCTTTGAGATCTCCGTACAAGGCATTCTTGACATCAAGTTGGCACGGAGGCAGGTCCTTATTTGCGGAAAAAGGCATAAGGACCAGGATAGAATTGAGCTTGCAATATCAAATGTCTCCTGAAATCAATACCATGAATCGGAGTGAACCCCTTGGCAACAAGTTGCCTTGTATCTCTCAATAGCTCCATTTTGGGCGATATTTACCGTATACACTCACTTGCACCCCATGGCTTTCTTGCCAGCTGAAAATTCAGTGATCTCTTATGTCTTATTTTGCTCAAAGTCTCTCATTCCTTGTTCCATAGCATATTTCCATCTTGGTTGCATAAAAGCTTCGGAAATAGGAGATGGAATAGAGGTGGAATCCAAAGATAAAAATGAAGCTTGAATAGCAAGACGATAAAGGTCCAAATCGGAGACAAGAGGACCTGGTTTAGGAGATCTTTGACCCATGTCTTGTTCCTGTCCTCCTTTTTAATTCCTCACAAATATCTTGCTTCCCAAATTTATCCCAATACATTGCAAGGATAGTAGGATCACTTGTATTAGTGATTTCTTCAATGTCTTCTTCAGGATCCTCCTCTCCCATGAAAGGTAGAGGAAGAGGATTCCCGGTGCTCTCTCCACTACTTGGACACTTGACGGGGACGCTGAGTACGTGGACATTAGTTTTGGACCACATCGCTTTTACCGGCGTCAGAAGAAGCGAAGAGGAAGCACGAATAGCCGAGTTCTACAGCGTCAGGGGGAAAAAGGAGGCAGAAAACAGCAACAAACGACGGACGTCCGATTGTTCAGGATGGACGGACGTGAAAACGGTACCTCATTGTTTAGGATGGATGGACGTCCCAATACAGAAGTCCGTATTGCCCTACGGACGTCTGTGGTTCTGAGTCCGCAGGTCATAGACGTCCGTGACCTCCAGTACGGACGTCCGTGGACGTCGTCCACCCAGCGTTGGAAACTTTGATTTTTGTAGAAATTTACTTTTTTTTTTAGTTTTATTTATTTAGGACTCTTTTTATTTCGAATTATTAAGTGGTTGCCTATATAAGGAGGCTTGTAAATACTTTTTAATTAGTTATTGAATATTTTGAATGCATTATTGCTTGAATATTCTTCTTCCCGAGATGGGTTTAGTGTGAGGCCAAGGGAGCGATTCTCAACCGTTATCTTTTGGTATCTATTTTTTTTTTATCTTTTATTATCCCTGCTATCTATTCATCTTTGTTTTACCTTGAACCTTCACCTTTATTGATCCCCGATTTCTAAACCCTAAACCTCTTCTGAAACCCTAAACGGATCTCAAACCATAAGCCTATTACAAAACCATAAATCGATCCCAAAACCATAAGCCTATTACAAATCCATAAACATGTTCCAAACCCTAAATCCTTTCAACCCTAGTGAGAATCTATGAATCTACATCGGATCGAAGACGAACGCCCAAGCGTGGAAAAGCTAAAGTTTTATCTCTAGGCTCAATCCCGCCTCAAATCTAACGGGACGTGCGCATTGGACTGGACCCTAGCCGGATCTAGCGTGATTAGCCTATCGGATTTCTAAAACCCTTAGGTATCAAGTTAATTTTGAGATTAAGCTTGAATTAATTTTATTTAATTTCGGTCAAATTGCATTAAATCATTAATCACGCATTTTAGGGTTACCATCCTGCGTCAACACTTCTCCCCCTGAAGAGGGCACGAAGGAGTAAAGAAGGGATTGGACTCGAGGACTGCAACATACATAACGCTTACACCCTTTGAGTGGCAAGGTACCCAACAAACACAAATTTCACTGCTTTTGCAAAGAGTTTATCACGTTTATTAAGGGAATGTGAGGAAAGACCCCAAAAGCCCTAGGGGCACACAGAAAAGCTTACCGTGAGGACACAAAACTTAGTAAGGAGATTTGCCCTCAAGGATAGGTGTGAACATACGATTGATGAGGTAGCTAGAATTGAGGAAATCTTCACCCCATAAACGCTTGTGAACTTTTATACATAACGGCAAGGACTTGGAAACCTCAAGAAGGTGACGATTTTTCCTTTCAGCCCTGCCATTTGGTTGTGGAGTGTAGGAAGAAATGGACTAAAACTTGACTCCATGGATTCTCAGGTAAGATTACAAATCTTGAGAGGAATATTCTCCACCATTGTCAGACCTTAAAAAATCCAACCTTGGCATCGAATTGGGTTTCAATCCACTTCTGATAGACAGGAAAAATAACATTGACCTCATCTTCGGTTTTCATAAGATTAAGTGTAGTGAATTGAGTAAATTAATCAATAAACAAAACAACATAATGATAACCACCAATAGAAACAACCGGGGAAGTACCCCAAACATCAAAATGAACAATCTCAAAAGGAACATTGCATTTATTAACAGAAATTGGATAATATGTTCTATTATGTTAGGATAACTGGCAAGTTTTACATCTAATTTTTTTGTAAATAGAAGCACTAAACATGTGCAGAAACAAAATATGCAAGCGTGGAAGGGGGAGATATCCAAGCCTCATGTGCCACAGATGAGAACACTCCATAGAAGCAAAAGTAGTAGTAGTCACAGCAACGCCAAGTGGTTTTAGGTCTTTAAAGATGTATAGAGACCCCTCTCCTCATGCCCACGGCCAAAAGTCCTCCCCGTAGTCAAGCCTTGAAACATGCAATATGAAGGAAAAAAGTTACAGTTCATATTTTTGGTAATTTTGCTGACAGAAAGGAGGCTAAGAGGCGGAATATGTAAGTTGGAGGTGAGGGATAGACTACCAATGTGTACATACTCTCGCCCCTGTTTAGGAACCAGAGAGTCATTCACAACCTGAATATGACAAGGAAAGGACATAAGGGAAATGGAATCAAATGCAGTAGACATACCAGACAGATGATCTGTGGCCACGAAACTCGTGATACTCTTCCTGGGAAAGAGTCACAGATGGTGAGGCCAGAGATGTTTACAAATGAAGGAGTTCGTTGTTGAACTATAGGAGGGGCCAGAAAGCTTAAATCGTCCTCTATAACACATGCTCTGCCAGATTGAGTGTTTGGGAACTAAGGCTTCCCTACCAAATCGCAACATGTCTCTCTCAGGTGTCCCTCTCTTCCACTGTGGGTGCACTTCAGCTTGACTTTCTCTTCTCTTAAGAGTCCACCTCTACCACCACATTCACGGCCTCAAACTCGACCACGTGACTGAGGAGAGTTGTATATGCATCTCCTCTCTGAAAGAGACAGAACATGGTGCCTAGAGGTAGCAGATCTTCGCTACCGAGTTTACTTGCCCTGACAAGCTCAAATTCAGATTTCACCCCTCTCAGTAGATCGAAGATCTTCTTGGTGTCACTCTCCTCTCTAAATTTTCATACACCCCGCACACTGGGGTTTCGAAGCACATAGATCAAATCTTTCTTTCCTCTTGTAATGTTCATCTTCATCCCACATACCTCTAAACTAAGTATAGAAGTATCTGATAGACTTCCACCCCTGAGCATCTGACCAATTTTTTCTTGAGACTAAACACCTTCGCATAGTAGTGCCTTTGAGAGTAAGCATTGCTAATGGCCACCCATAGCTCTCTAGCAGAGGTTACATGCATGAATGAGTTTGCACAAAATGGTTACATCGAGTGTAACAACCATGTCATAACTTGCATGTTGTCACATCTCCAATCTCCATGATTCCCATCGGTTGGAGTTGGTTCAGAAATAGTTCCATCAACATACGTATATGCTTGGCCCCAAGGAACAATTCAGCAGACCTTGACAAGGCCAAATAGTTTGTTCCATCAAAAGTGCAGTGGTAATTGGAAGCCTATGAGACCCTTTGATGCCTCCACCGGCTCTATCTTTGGTCTCATCTATCTCACGCAACAACAATCACACCAACAAAAAAAGTTCCAGCAGAACCGGTCACCTAGTCGATATACCTTGGGCCTGAAGGCCATCATTGGTACTGAAGAGGGTGATGTTTTCTCGGCCAACACCCCCCACCAGAGAAGGGGAGGGTTGTACCAAATACTAGGATTGGGGGGATAAGGAGATCGGGTGCACAGCACAGATTAATACAGGGTTGTTAACGCACTCCAACAATCTCCGAATCAAAATAAAAAACACTGCTACATAGTAGGAATAACAACCACTATAAATTCTTGACCATACGATCATTTTCGGCATTGCACACATATGAAACTAACAAATACCAAAAACTGAACGGAACGGGTGTAACTGAAATGGGAAATCAGCAAACATGCCATTTGTGTCGAGGAAATCATTGATACTTTGAAGATTCATATGCTGGACTGCCCCACACCAGCTTTCTTCCCAAATCTAACAATGTCGAGAAGGTCCTCAACCATCGAAAAAAATCACCATCTTTACATACTCATCTAAAAGCCACAAAAATACAACTGAGGACCCCTTACACCATTTCGATCAAAACCCTACTGACCTCTAGCCCTTCTTGATCACGCGAGTCAGAGGGCCAGGAAACCTTGGAGGAGCCTGAAAACATGAAACCTTTGAAATCAACAAAAGGTTGTTCAGACAACCTCAAATGAGAAAAGAATTTTAGATCCAATCAAAGCTCCTCTCATGGCGCAAGCCCTGAAATTTGTGGAAAACATAGATCTAGGTTTTTTAAAAAAGACCTTCGAAACTCCAAATTTGGGCATCAGACCTTGCAACTCCCGAGAATTAAAGTTGTAGGATTTTGAATTCCAACCAAAATCATGTAACTTTCGATTGATTCTAAGGTCAAAATGTTGACGGCGATGACGTCAAGACGAAGTTGGCACCAAGAAAGATGATGTCAGTGAGGGGTGTCACCTTCACGGATCTTCCCTCTGATACCAAGTTAAAGTGAAGAAAAACAGGGTTAGGGTTTGGAAGGAAAAGAAGAAAAGATTAGGGTTGAGTTGTTTTAACTCAAACCCTTCTTTTATTAATATTTTTACCAACACTTCACAATCTCACATATATTGATATAATTCAATTATGTAAACAACTTAAGAGACTAAAAACAACACACATACCCAATATAACTACGTACACCACACATCCTAAAACAAATTCCAACACATTTCACGGGTCAAACATATGGGCTTTCCACCCAAAAATTTTGCCATTGGAATTTTGACCTTTGACCACAATCAATAGTGTAAAACAGTTGTTTGGACAGTCGTTGATCGACCTTGTCCATGTGCCTGAGGCATCCTTGGATTGAGTGCCATGTGGCACCCAACTGGTTTGAACGCATAGCCAAGTCGTGTTTTCGAATCCACACCCACAGTGTCGGTCCCAAGCCCAAATGAAAAACGAGAGTTAGCGCCTAGTTGACAGCCAGCTGTAGAAGTCTTGCCATATCTCCTCGCCAGTGCCTCTCCCAAGCCCGGATGAATAAAAACAAGGAGTAAAAGAGAGTTTAGCAAGAACTGAGTGGAGAAATAAATAAGACTCGCGAAGCTGACTCCAAATAGATGGGACAAAGCATTGATGATGATGATAAGGAGAGAAAGAGAGAGAGAGAACTTAAGAATATATTTATAAAAATTCCAAAATTGTCTCAGGAACCATCCAAGCCAACTCCACCAAGTCAAAAGCCAGATTGACCAAGCATGTAAACTAAACCATGTTTTAATTGAATATTGATATAATTTTATCTACAACTTCAATAGCTAAATATCAATAACGTAAAAACTTGCAAGCATAAGGTATTGAGTAAAAGATGTCATGGACACGTTCCCATATATTCCATAGGATATTGATAAAACAGTAATAAGTATGACAAAAATATCATAGCAGAGCAAGTTATAAATATGGTTCAACGACACACTGCATATATGGTTTATACATATGGACACCTTAAAAAAATTGATGACAAAAACATAATGAAGGAACTAAACTGTGTCCTAATATACTCAGTACCATCCAACACACAGTACTTTGATACTGTCATCAGTGTTACATCCGAATACTTCATATAGTATTTAGGCCAGATGGCCACTGAAATTCAGACTGCTAAGAAATCGAAACCCGGACAATAGATTATAGTTGTCTGCATAATATATAAAACATGGTGAGATAGAACTAGCGACAAAGGTATTCTAGTTACCTTGTTTTTGAATGCACTGCCCATGAACACAGGTACAAACTTGCGTGATATTGTAGCCCTGCGGATTGCCATCTAACCTCAACATGGAAAGTAACACATGATAGACCCAAGTCAATATTTTTTTCAGGAAGAAACATTTAGGTGCAAATTCAGCAAGTCGCCATCCAGAAAGTCATTGCAGCGGATTTTATGTGATCCCCAACACATTAGTTTAAATTTGGCAGGAGAGTAACCGACCCTTACACTCAAAACCGTGAATTGGTCAATCTCCTTATACTGATATGGTTGAACTTGGAAAGTGCAAAGCTATTTAAGAGCATTCAGTGAAAGTAGACGTTTAACCATTTTAGTGTAAGGAGATTGATCCATTCACACTTGAGAGTGAATGGGTTTGTTACCCTATAGGCCTAAACCAACTCTTAGGTATATACCTCTATATTATGAGAGGAAGATAGAAAGACCAATAAAAAATCAGAAGGTTGCAAAGTTTCACAGAATCTTTCTTTAAAAACACCTCAAGGTCATCGGGTGATATTGGCTCATCATTGAGAAAAGCTTCTGCAAGTTTATCGTCAACTTCAGAAACGACTTCTATAAGTTCACGCCGCTTTTCTGCCACTAATGCCTCCATATTGGTAGGAACATCTGCAGTGACAATTTGTTCACTGCAACAAGAAATAGAAAAGGTAAGGGAAATTTTATGGTGTAAAGAAGTGTTCATTTGAGTGTGATTAGGGAAATCATTAGGCATAATGGAACACACCCACTGGCACCATGAAAGAAATAAGCTTTCAATTGCACAAGGTCCACTAGACCCTGAAATTCCTCTTCTAATCCAATAGGCACTTGGACTGCAGCACTATGATGTCGGAGCTTAGACCTTGCCTAGAAAAGAAAATTCCAACAATTATCAACATGTCAATTTCCCAGTTTAGCATGTATTGTTTATCACAAAATTTAAAAAAATCAAGTAGAGAATATTCTATTTTTCTAAATAATTTGTGAAATGAAAAAAAAAGGTGAAAATTCTTCTGCTTTGCCAGTACTAATATTTCTATACTTACTGGGGTGGTACCAGCATCATAAGATTTTCAATCTTACGAATAACTTTTAGTTACAAAAAACTGTCGAAAGCTGACATCTACAGATATTAGGGCCCTTGAAAATATGTGAAAGCTTTTGACAGGATTCGGTAGCTAAAAAAGCATTCATAAGCTTGACAATCTTATCGTGGTGAAGAGGAGAGTCGATCCCTAATTTTACTAACTTGAAGGAACAGCAGCAGATCCATTAAATAAACTGCTATTTCCAACAATGCCAGAGTTGATATCGGGTAACCGATCCATTCATTGATGAGAATGAACAGGTCATTGATTTTGTACACATGGCACTAATTTGGTACCATATGGTGCACATGGTTCATGAAGCCATCATATAGATCGGATTCAGCCCTAATATTGCATAATAAATTATCTCTACTATTAAGAAGTTACATGCCAAAATTTAATGACTATCATGCAATTGTCCAAATCTGTTTTACAATTCCTTTTCTACACTTGTAGCCTCTCAATCACACGATGCATGTTTTTCTATGCAATATTAGGGCTAAATCAGACCTATATAATGATTCTGTGAACCTGATGGCATCATGTGGCACTAAAATCTTGCCACGTGTATAGAAGAATCGGTGACCCTTTCACTGTATTTTTGCATTCCAAAAGATTCTTAATAATCGATGACCCAAAAAACTTTGACACAGACAATACATGAATGAGAAGATCAAACTGACATATTTATACATTAACCAATTTAAATAAATCCAAGTTGTATAAAGTTTACCTGATTGAGAACCTTCCACGGATCAGCTCCCATCCGATCAAGCTTATTAATAAATGCAAGCCTTGGGACCTCATACCTTCTCATCTGGCGATCAACTGTGATTGATTGACTTTGCACTCCACCAACACTACAAAGGACAAGTATGGCACCGTCGAGAACACGCAGAGCTCGTTCAACTTCAATGGTGAAATCGACGTGACCCGGAGTATCAATTATATTAACCTGAATTAAATTATTTAAACAACAATAAAATTATCAACTTAAAGAAACGAGATTGAGATAATACCTTCACTATACCACTTTCAAGGCCATGTGGTACAAATCAAGGGTCAAAATCTCGGGTATCGGATAAGTATCGTCCGAGCTCAAAACCGATACGTATCGGACGATACGTATCGGAATAGTAAAATACCGGACGATACATTGAATGTATCGTCCGGGTATCTACATACAAAATGGCGATACGGTACATTGAATGTATCGTATCGTCCAAGTCTGATACCGATACGTATCGGTATCGGACAATATTTTAATCCATGGTACAAATTATTAACTGATCCAAGGCTTCCAAATGGCACGCTATCATTTGAACTAAACCCGGGCCAAAATTTACCACTATCAAAGAATTCGAACCATCCAATCATAGCACTTTATTATGTGTTGTAATTCATATACAATACAGTATATTATAAGCTTCGATTGAATGGAATGAATACTCCACTGGTCATTGTTTTTGGGCTAAGTTGAGCTCAAAGGAAGGCCTACCATTTGGATGACTTGATTGGTAAAAAAGAAAACTAAATTGAACTGTTTAAAAAAAAATTAATGACAAAATTAATAAATTGAAACGTTCATAATCAGATAAAATGATTAAATTTAATAATCAATAAAGTAATTAATTGCAACAAGGTTAAATTTACAATTTAATAATCAAACAAAATGATTAGATTAATACAGAAGAAAAAGAAACTGACTGCTCAATAATTTTGCAAAAAATGATTAAATCAATTTAATTGAAATCTTCAATGATCAAATAAAATGTTTAAACATATTTATGAATCTGGAAACAAATCCCAAATACAGCGAGTCACAGTGGGCTGAATCTTCTAAATTATTACTAATTTATTTTAAATGGCAAATCAGTAAAATGACTGAAATGTTCAAAATTAAACAAAATGAATAAATTTAATAGTCTATAAAATGATTAAACAAATACAAAAGAAAGTCAATCTAGTCAGATTGACTGCCCAACTTTTATTAAAAAACTTGACTGAACCTATATACTTGAAATGTTCAATTATCAAATAAAATGGTTACACATAATTATGAATCTAGTAACAATTCCAATTATAGTAAGTCATGGTGGATTCTTATGTTTGAATTCCTAACACAGGCGCAAACTAAATTAATTAATCATATGGAAACCAATTTATTGTTCAAAGAACCATAAATCAATTTCCTACGACAAGAGAAATTTTATCTTTACATAAACAATTGGAGTCTCCTTTAATTCAAGCCAAGATCTCCCAATTACTTAATTTTATCACAATGATATATGCAGTGATATTTCAAATGCTTTTTGGAATCGAAAGAAACATATTGTTTATCTACAATATACTGTTGATTTTAATGAAAAGGCTCTTCCAACCAAATCCAGACCAAGTCAAATGAAACTTGCATATTTGGACATTTGTAACACTGAGATTGTCAGTTTATTACAAAAACAACTCATTAGACCCAATCACTCCCCAAGGAGTTGTACAGCATTTTATGTCAATAAAAATGTTGAAAGAGAACAAGGGACACCTCGCCTTATTATCAAACCCTTAAATGATTGTTTACAATGGATCCGTTATCCAATTCCTAATAAAAATGATTTGCTGGATCGTTTACATTCAGCTCCCATTTTTTATAAATTTGACCTAAATCGGGGTATTGGCAAATTCAGGTGGTGGAGGCTAACCGCTACAAAATGGCTTTTACCATTCCCTTTGGACATTTCGAATGGAATGTTATGCCTTTTGGTCTCAAAAATGCTCCATCTAAATTTCAAAATATAATGAATGAGATATTTACCCCATACATAGATTTCTCTATTGTGTATATTGATGACACACTCATCTTTTCTAATTCTATTAATCAGCATTTTAAACATCTAAATATCTTTAAAGATATTATCCAGAAAAATGGATTAGTAATTTCTGCTCCTAAAATTAAATTGTTTCAGACATCTATCAGATTTCTTAGTCATAATATTCACCAAGGCCAAATTATTCCCATCAATAGAAGTATTGAATTTGCCTCTAAATTTCCCGATAAAATCCTAGATAAAACCCAATTGCAACGATTTTTGGGAAAACTAAATTATATTGTAGATTATTATTCTAACCTTGCCCAAGATACAACTATATTATATTCCAGGTTGAAAAAGACACCATCTTCATGGACCACAGAACACTCACAAGCTGTTCGCAAAATCAAGTTAAAGGTCAAACAAATTCCATATCTCTCTTTAGTCAATCCTCATTGGTCTAAAATTGTTGAGACAAACGCCTCCTAAATTGGGTATGGGGGTATTTTAAAACAAGTAAATCCTTCCAAACAAAAAGAATAATTAATCATATATACCTCTAGAGTTTGGAAAGATGCTCAAAAGAATTACTCAACTATAAAGCAAGAGATATTATCAATTGTAAAACGTATTCTTAAATTCCAGAATTATCTACTTAACCAGTCTTTTTTACTCATGATTGACTGTAATGCTGTAAAACAGGTTTTACAAAAGAATGTTAAAAATCTGGCATCCAAACAAATATTTACCCGATGGCAATCTGAATTATCTTCGTTTGATTTTCAAATTGAATATATTAAAAAAAAGACATTCTCTTCCTGATTTTCTAGCCAGAGAATTTTTGCAGGTAACTCCTTAATGGAAGCATCCTCCTCAGTAGGCATAGGCAGAGGACAAGGAATGGGCAATATCTCCTTAGTACAACATCGGGAATCAACAAATGATTATAATCTTTGAACAATAATCCAAAATAATCGATATAGATCCCAAAAAGGATCTACCTCAAAAAATACCATATCTCTCAACAAAGAAAAAAATAATGATGTCAAAGAGATCTACATCCAAAAATATGTATTCTCTACCATTCTGGTAATTAAACCGAAGACCAACAATGGATGTTTGACCCTTGGGAAATTAAAAGAAGATATTTAGATAACCAAGGATTTCCTGCATTAGACGGAAAAATCCGTATTATTATAGAAGTTATTCTTACATCCACTGGATCCATAATATTTACTTATCATATGGACAATCAAATACCAGATAGCCCAATTACTTACAGCAAGGCTATCATCCATAAAATTATAAAACCCTCAATATGAGGTTTTGATTTAAATAAATCTAGAAACTTAAGTTCAGGTCACTCATTTAACTATTGGGATTATATTGAATCATTTTCTAATGCTTTCAATTATATGAATCCAAAACAGAAGTATTCTTGGTTCATAAAGATATGCCATGATATTCTTTAGGTCGGAATGCCAAATTGGTTTTATATTGGTCAACTCATTTTGGACCAACTCCACAAATCTTGCCTAAATCTATTGTTCCTTATTATATAAACAATATGAAGGAATTCATCCTAAATTCAAAGGCAAGACTCCTACTACCTCTGAAATATTTCTTCATTTCTTCGCAGAATGTGGAATTCCTTGGATTTGTTTGTGGAATATTCAAATATCCACTATTAATCATATTTCTATCCTCCAATGAACTTATTAGATCTGATGGTGGGATAATATTCCTGATCTTGACAAAAAACTTCAAGAAATTTCATCCATTCTAGCATAGTATGCTAAAACAGCAAAAACCGATGCATCCTTATCCTCCTTAGCATCTAATCCCTTTGAAATCTTCAAAGAAATGCTTCGCAAACAAACTCCTGATTTATCCGAAGTCCAAAATAAATCAGTAATGTCTTGACTCTATGAAGTCTCATTTTCTCCAATCATTTGATCAATCCTCTCATTCCGACAACGACTCTATGACTTCGTCTGAAAACACTTTCAATGTTCTAGCAAGAGAATCCCAACTTGATAGGTTTGATCCTTCTCTTGGGGATTTTTGGTATTCAATTATTCATCAAGTCAAAGACAAAAAGAAATAATTTAAGTGGGCCCTACCACTACAACATGATGGCCATCAATTAAATCAGCAACAATCAACAACAATTGCCCTCAATAATTCAGTCGATGGCGCAAGCCAATATGTGACCGTTCAATAATTCATCTATGACACATGCCATGATGTCATAGCGTAATTACTTTGGGACGAAGAAACTGCAACCAGTTATACAAGCACATGTGTCCCACTCAGCCGCGGACTTCAACCATTTCCAGTTCGTAACCATCTATAAATAGCTATGCTTATGGCTTATCGAAGCACAACGGGAAAAAAACTGAGAAGAATCTTCTCTTTTATTAAGTTTTTAAGTACATATCGTCTAGTGTGTATCGGGAGAGCTTAGCATTTGGTAAGCTTTCTTTTAGTAGTTTAATAGTTTTTTTGTCTTTTGTATATTAAGTTGTTTGTTTAGATGTTTATGTGTTCCCTTGTTTAATATATGTGAATAATTGTAACCTCATCAGTTATTTCTGAATTAGACTAACCCAATCTAGAAGGAATCCATATTTCTGAATTAGACTAACCCAATCTAGAGGGAATCCCCTACTGCTAGTAAGATGAATTTCTCATTTTTTTAACAAAATTTTTAAGAATTATATCAAACCCATAAAACCTAAAGATTTTGTTATCAATCATCAACAAATTAATTCTGAATTTTATCAGGATAAATATGTATCATTTCGTGCATGGTATTTCAAAATAATTTCAAATACACAATTACAAAGATTTAAAAATAATTTTTACAAATTTGTAGAATTATCTTGTCAAATCATTCCTTTTGTAACTTGGTTTAAAGCAATACAATTTTTTGAAATGACTCAAGAAGAAAGGAAAATTCATCTCGAATTGGATGGTTCAATCGTTCAATCGGTTCATCCTCCAGTTGAAGCTTCAAAATTAATACAACCTCATTCAATAGCAACTTTGGAAGCTATTGCTTTCATCAAACCTGTTGAATCAACATATCATCAAAATGTTATAGATTTAACAAATCTTTACAAACAAAATAATTTTACTAATTTAAAGCTTCAAACAATTAGTACTCAATTAAATAGGATTGAAAATAATATATCTTTATTTTTTATTCCTAAAGACCCTCCTGCTCTCAAACTGGAATAACCAAACATAAAACCACCACTTGAAGTTACAGGATTTAATTTATCCTCAAAATCACAACTCATCAAACAAGATGAATTTATTGATAAACTAACCTCTAGATTACAAGAATTATCTCTTAAACCAGATAAGAAAAATAATCTAAAGATTAATGTCTTAACAGATAAGACAGATAATGAAATTTCTAATATCATAGAAATCTAAGATAATTTTAAATCTCTGCAAAATGAAATGGAGTTTAATAAACTTCACTATTCTAAACCATCCCAAAATCTTTGGCACATACATTCTAGGTACTGTTATCAAAGACCTACACCTCAATATCTTCTTTATGAAGAAGATTATATGAATGCACAAAATTCATATGATTATAAATTCATTTATGAACGGAACATCGATGGTAAATATGAATATGCTATCTTTGAAATACTACATAAAATGTTTATGTATAGTACCATTTTGAAACAAAGTCAAAATACTGACCAACAAATTGCTTATTTCATCACTACTGGATTCTCTGGTATGTTGAAAGGTTGGTGGATAATGTCCTCTCGGCTTCTCAATGAGATGAAATTTTTCATTCAACAAAATCAGTCAAAAATGAACTTACTGGTCATGTTGAAACTCGTAAAGATGTTGTCAACACTTTGACACAAAGTATTACTCTTCATTTTGTTGGTTCATGAAATCATCAATATGAACGAAGTAGAGAACTTCTTCAAAATCTTCGTTGTCCATCTTTAACCCATTTTCGATGGTACAAAGATGTCTTCATGACCAAAGTTATGCAATGTAGCGATGCCAACAATGGATATTGGAAAGCCAAATTCATTGATAGACACCCCAGCTTATTTGCTGAAAGAGTTCGAAATAAGCTTAGTGATCCTGACGATCAAACCATAGACTATAGTCCATGTACTTATGGCCAACTCACGATTACCGTTATTCGTGAAGGTTTAAGTTTGTGCAATGATTTAAAATTACACCAACAATTAAAAAAATAATGACTCACTCGTCGACAAGAATTAGGTGAATTTTGTGATCAATTTGCCTACGATACTAAAATCAATTTTCCTTCTAAAGGAAATGAAAAAGTATCAAATGATTTTATTACCCATAGACATCATCGTTTTCTCAAGAAAAACGATAAACCCTCTTCTCGCATAAATCGCAAAAAGAAATCAAAAAGACCTAAAAAGGACATTAAATGTTATAAATGTCACAAATTTGGTCATTAAGCCAATAGGTGTACAACCCGACAAAAACTAAATCAAATACATGATGAAGGTTTAAGAGTAACCTTATCAAAAATTTGGTTAGAATCCAACTCATTTTGAAAAAGAAGAATCTGATTCTGATGAGATTACTAGTCTCCATTCCTCTTCTTCATCTAATGATGAAAATCTTGTTAATTGCAACTGCAATAATATAAATACTTCAAATGACACTTGGCAAGCATTTATTGCCATTAACAATTTAAGCATTAATGTTCTTACAGTAAGTCAACAATCATTTTTAGATTTCGTTGATAAAACTGAAGATTCAAAAATGAGATCTAAATTAATTGAAGCCTGTATTTCAATGGCTCAAAAGGAAAGTAAAAAAGAATTAATAGTTGAAAATCCCTATTCGATTAGAGAATTATTTAATCGTCTAGAAACTCAAGGTCCAACAAGAACTACAACTATTAATGATCTTAAGCATGAGATTAATTCATAGAAATCTGAATTAATTACAATTAAGCATTACACTGCTAATGAAATTAGCACAATTCACACTAGACTGAATCTTCTTGAAAATCAAGGAGCTTCTTCTAGTAATCAATCTAATACTATCATCCCACCCGATAATTATTTGAATGTTTTGCATCACGTACCATCTCACCATCTCAAAAGTGGTACATCAAAATTACCTTAGTAATTAACCAAGAATTCACTATCAAAGATGTTATTGCTCTTGTAGATAGTGGCACAGATATGAACTGCATTCAGGACGGATTAGTTCCTCAGTACTTTGAAAAAATCACACAAAATCTTACTAATGCTAGTGGTTATAAAATACCAATCAACCATAAATTGAATTATGTTTCCATAAATAATAATGAAATTTGTATTCCTGCCATATTTATGATCCTCAAGAATTTAACCTAATTGGTTATTCTTGGAATACCTTTTATCACTTTCATTTTACCTTTAACAAAGGTTGATGCCAATGGCATTTATGCTCAGTACAATGGTCATAATCTTGTATTCGAATTTTTAACCCAAACCAACTTGTCAATTTCGCGTCCCCAAATCAATTGCTTGAAAGCCAATTTCTACTTTCGAGACCTCTCTCCATTTTACTTCAATCAAGGCATTGGCCAATTCTGGTGGGGACCGTTGCTAGTAACTAGTAGCCTAATTCGAATTGCCCATTGTTTTAATCAAAATGACCATAATAGTCTTGATCTAATTAAATCATTTCCAATACTAACACATTTACTTGTGGAGGTACCATTAAGCATAGTAACCAGTAAACAAGTGGGTTCATTATTATTTGGTTATTCTACTAAACAAGTAGACGACCTACTAACAAAACTTCTCTTTGCAGATCATGGACAGCAGCACGAGTAGACTGTCTATTGCTACAAAGGCAAAGATGCCTGCATGAGACAATTTTTCTCCTCAACGAAAGGTCGATGTTGTCTTAAAGGGATTCCAACTAGGAATCTACTTCTCTTGGCAAACTTGTCATAGCCAGATATATAATTTCCAAATGCAGCATATCACATGCATAACTCATTGAAGGAAGCTCAAGATGCCTTTGCCTTATTCCAAACCACTCACCAACTAGAAAACACTAGTTTTGAGCAGGTACAAGATTATTCAAAATTGGAAAAAATCTGTATTCAAAATATACCAGATTTCTACAATCCAGAGATCCCATCTGACCTATATCAAGATTTAAATGGGATATGGAAACACCATATCACCAATAATAGGAATAGGGTCAGACAACATATGCATTCTCTTGCAGCCAAGATCAAAGCTCAAGAAACAAATATTCACAAATTGTATGATGGTCTTCTTTCCATGTTAAATAATTTTAACTGGGAAGACGAAATTTTCACTATCGAGAAAATGACTCATTTTCTTGAACTCATAGAGTTATTGAGTACTTATTTTTCCGACCCTATTCTTCAACGTCTTAAAACAATCTGTATGTTTGAAAAAATGAAACATATTCTTCCCACTAAAATTACTCAGGATATTGTTTCTCAAATCGAAGATCATGCAATTAAGATTAAACAAATATTATTGCAAAATTCTCAATTCATTAATATATTCAAGGATACCATCTTCCAAAACTTTCCACCTCTGCTTCAAATTATCCTTATAACCTAGCAGAATGCCTCGATTGGAAATTAATCAATCAACTTGTCTTCCCCCTTTCTTTCATCCCAAATTTTCCCAGAATGATCAAATTCATGGTCTTTCATACATCCAAATACCTTTAAAAAATATTCATCTCACTTTTTGGATCACTAGTACAATTGGCTGATGATCTCGAAAACAATTCTACCAACCTTATCATATTTGGATTCTTCGCAAAATCAGGATACCTGAATTTTCGTTTATCCAAACAAAAGACCCAACTGCAAAATCAAATGCCAAAGCAATTTATCCAAAATTATATTGGATCCATGCATTAATGCACTTCTCCAAAGTTGTCAAAGAAGTTTCCAAAAATAATTATCTATTCAAGATCACTGATAGAAGAAGCCTTTTCCTCACCAATCTTCCTGTGGAATATATGTCCACCCCACAACAAGACATCGAAGCTGATAAGTTACTAGCACAAATAATCAACAGGATTAATTTGAATCTTCCAGAATCTTTGGAAATTGAAATTTCAATTCATGAAGAACTACTACATGGCATATCGGATCCTGATAGTCCTACATCAGATGATTCAGTGGATAACCACAACATTGATAATCGCATGGAACTTTAAGCACCATGAAAGAATTACCCAAGTGGGTCCTACCACTAAAAGCATGACAATTATCAACTACAAGTTGTTCTGTCAACAGTCTCCCACAGTTGTCGCTAATAATTTCGTCGATGACGCAAGTCAGCACGTCACCGCTCAATAATTCATCTGACACATGCCATGATGTCATAGCACAATTACTTTGAGACAAAGCGACTACAACCAGTAATACAAGCACACGTGTCCCACTCAGCCACGGACTTCAATCATTTCAAATCCGTAACCATCTATAAATAGCATTGCATAGGGCTTGTTCAATCACCAAAAAATATCGCAATATCTTTCTTTCTTTGTTTAAGCTTTATATCGTCTGGTGTGTATCAGGAGAGCTTAGCATTTGGTAAGCTTTCTTTTAGTATTTTAATATATTTTCTGTCTTTTGTATATTAAGTTGTTTGTTTAGATGTTTGTGTTCCCTTGTTTAATATATGAATAAAGTTTTATTTAGTGTATTTTTTCCTTTTCCGCAACCACGCTTCTCCAACTCTATAAATTTGGTATCAGAGCCATGTCCTGCTAAATCTTGTGGTAATAACATATGGGGTAGGACATGTTGGTGTAATAAGATCTAGTATGTAGTGCTCCTAATCCTATTAATATACGTGATATACTCTGTTCATCTTCTTCTTTGATTTTCTATGAGCACAAATGAAGATCTTGATATTTACTGTCATGCTTATCGAACGTCAGTAAAGTCGCGTTGGGAGGAAAGGCGTTTAGCATGGATTGCGTTTTGCCGTTATATCCCATAAAGCGTTGACAGACGACGAGTAAGCTGTTTGGTAATATATGACAATTGATCAGAGTACCTATCCATAGAAGATCTGGAGAATACGATGAATAGTGTTTACTATATATATATGAATAGTATTCCGAGTTACTATAGTATTCATTACAGTATTACTATTCTAACATTACTATTCACATCCCAAAGTCCATTTTCCACTTTTTCAAGTTATTAAAAAATCAAAATCAATTACCTATTGGTTATTTCCAAATGTCAATATTCAATTCTTCAAACAAAAAATAAATTAAAAATAATGAATTTGTTCAATGGTCAAATGTTGAAGACCAGCTGAATCGATGGACAATTCCTTTCATCAATCCAAAAACTATTTACAAGTATGGATGGACTAATTGGTCCAGTGATATGTCTATAAAAACTACTGAGCAAACTCTCAGTTTAAATGAAGATCGTGAAAGTCTTCAACTTCTATCAAATGAAGATTTATTACATGAATTTCATAGATTTAAATTCCTACATTTAGAATGTATTCAAGTGGCTTTTAAACTATTAACCTTATTGGGTAACAACAGCAGTTTACTAAGTACCCTTAGAGATGCTAGATGTCTTGACCCTTCTCTAATAGCTATTGTTGAGACCAGTTTATGCCATGGTCCAGTATATTATAATGTTTTCCCCAATTTAACATTATCTCTCACAAATAAAAATCTTTTACATGATTGTACTCTAAATATTCAGACAAAAGGGTACAATTTCCTACCAGGATCGGAGACCATTGCTCTGACCTATCGACTTCATTACAAGGAAATGACTTCACTGGCTCCTAAGATTAACTATCATAGTGAACCAAGGAAGACGGTCTTAATTGAGACCAATTACTTAACCACTAATGTTGCTACTCCTCGCTTGATTCCTTGGAAAGATATTACTTTTCCATAATCCTGGAGTATCATTCAAGCTGTACCACCCAAACCTATCCTATATAAGGATATTAAACAAATTATTCAAATCAACCAATGAGATGTAGTCTTAAAATTTGATAGATCAACATCTCTTAGGACTCCTTTCTGGTTCGAGATCTCGCGGTCCTTATAGAGTATCTATACCCTCGACAACAGTAGGGGATTCCCTTGTTTAATACACTAAATAAAACTTTTATTCACATATAATAAGAAAGGAGACAATAAAACATGAGATAAACAACTTTAATTACAGAAGACGAAAAAAATAATAAAAGAAAGCTTACCAAATACTAGGCTTTCCCGATATACACCAGAAGATATAAAACTTAAACAAAAAAAGAAAGATATTGCGATAGTTTTCGGTGCTTGGAACAAGCCCCAAGCATAGCTATTTATAGATGGCTAGGGACTTGAAATGGTTGAAGTTCGTGGCTAAGTGGGACACGTGTGCTTGTATTACTAGTTGCAATCGCTTCGTCTCAACGTAATTGCGTTATGACATTATGCCATGCGTCATAGATGAATTATTGAGCGGGGACGTGCTGGCTTGCGTCATCGACGAAATTATTGGCGATAGTTGTAGGAGACCGTAGACAGAATAGCTAGTAGTTGATAATTGTTATGCTTTTAGTAGTATGACCTACTTGGGTAATTATTTCATGGTGCTTAAGGTTCCATGCGATTATCAATGTTGTGGTTATACACTGAATCATCTGATGCAGGACTATCAAGATCCGGTATGCCATGTAGTAGTTCTTCATGAATTGAAATTTCAAGTCTTGTTGTGTGGTGGCCATATATTCTACGGGAAGATTAGTGAGGAAAAGCCTTCTTCCATCAATGATCATGTATGAATAATTATTTTTGAAAACTTCTCTGACAACTTTGGAGAAGTGCATTAATGTATGGATCCAATATAATTTTGGAGAAATTGCTTTGGTACTTGATTCTGCAGAGAGGTCCTTTGTTTGGATAAACAAAAATTCAGGTATCCTGATTTTGCGAAGAACCCAAATCTGATAAGGTTGGTAGAATGTGAGATCGTCAGCCAATTGTACTAGTGTCAGCCAATTATACTAGTGATCCAAAAAGTGAGATGAATATTTTTTTAAAGGTATTTGAATGTATGGAAGACCATGGATTTGATCATTCTGGGAAAATTTGGGATGGAAGAAAGGGGGAAGACAAGTTGATTGATTAATCCCCAATCAAGGCATTCTGCTAGGTTATAAGGATAATCTGAAGAAGAGATAGAAAGTTTTGGAAGATGGTATCCTTGAATATAATTAATGAATTGAGAATTTTGCAATAAGATTTGTTTAATCTTAATTGCATGATCTTCGATTTGAGAAACAATATCCTGAGTAATTTCAGTGGGAAGAATATGTTTGATTTTTTCAAACATACCGATTCTTTTAAGTCGTCGAAGAATAGGGTTGGGAAAATAAATACTCAATAACTTTGTGAGTCATTTAACAGGGAAAGAAGACCATCATACAATTTGTGAATATTTGTTTCTTGAGCCTTGATTTTGGCTGCAAGAGAACTCATATGTTGTCTGACCCTCTTCCTATTATTGGTGATATGGTATTTCAATATCCCATTTTAATCTTGATATAGGTCAAATGGGATCCCTTGATTGAAGAAATTTGGTATATTTTGAATACAAATTTTTTCCAATTTTGAATAATCTTGTGCCTCCTCAAAACTAATGTTTTCTAGTTGTTGAATGGTTTGGAATAAATTTAATAGTCTATAAAATGATTAAACTAATACAAAAGAAAATCAGATTGACTGCCCAATTTTTATTAAAAAAATTGACTGAAACTATGTATTTGAAATGTTTAATTATCAAATAAAATGGTTAAACATAATTATGAATCTAGTAACAATTTCAATTACAGTAAGTCATGGTGGATTGTTTCCTAGTCAATCAATGATTAAATTTCTATAAACGAAAATAAAAAATTTACTCTTTCATAATCAGTAAAACGATTGAAATGATAGAAATGTTCAATAATTAAATAAAAAGATTAACTTTAACCATCAACACAATTATTAAATTAACACCAAACAAAATTAGTTTTTCCCGTCAGTAACTTTTTTAAAAATTGTCTACATCAATATAACTGAAATGTTTCAATAATCAAATAAGATAATAGACTATATTTATGAATCTCGTAACAATTCCAAGGTCAGTTATATCGCTAGCAAACTATTGCATAGTTAATCAAAATGATTAAATTAATATAAACGAAAACCAAATTTAACTGCTTAATAATCAATAAAACGGTTAAATTAGTACAGCAGAAAATCGAAATTGAACTTCTCCACAATATTTTAAATAAATGACTAATCAATCTAAACAAAAATTAACCGAAATACAAATAACTACATTAATAAAACAAACAAATTTAACTGCTTAATAGTCATCAAAACAATTAAACTAATACAAAAAAGTTAACATTTTTCCTATTAAAAAAATGGCTAAATCAATCAACATAAAAGAAAACTAATTGAAATAATAATCAAATAAACAAATTAAACAAATTTACGAACCTGATAATCATTCCAAGTACAATAAGTCGCAGCAGACTGAATCGTAATCCCTTTCTCTCTCTCCAAATCCATCGAATCCATCTTGGCGCCTACGCCGTCCCTTCCTCTGACTTCGTGGATCTCGTGTATCCTGCCCGAATAGAAGAGGATACGCTCGGTCAACGTAGTCTTGCCGGAATCTATGTGTGCAGAGATTCCAATGTTCCGGAGCTTCGCCATGGCATCTTTCCAAGCGGTTTCTTTGTCTTCTTTCAGGCGAGCCAGATTCCCCGACGAGAATCTCCGGCGCCGGAAGTTTTCGAAGAGGAAGATGGAGATCGACGGTGGAGATGGAGCTGAGGAGAGGGCGGTGGAGATGGTGGGCTCTGCGCATATGGCGTAGAGTAGGCGAGTAGCGGAGGCTCTCGCCATTTTTATTTTTACTTCCTCTTCTTCTTCGTTTAGCTAAAACCCTAATTCGTACATAAAACCCCGCATTTTAGTTATCTCAGAAGCTCCCCGCACAGTAGAAAGGAAACGCGGGGGACTCGAGTTTAGGGCCGACCATTTTTTTGGGCGGAATCGACCAAACCGGACCGAACCGCCCATTTTGGTCCGGTTCCGGTTTGAACGGCTACCGGGTTTGGTTTGGCAAAAAGAAAAATATTTAGAGTTCGATTTGGTTTCAGTTCCCAGCCTTCCGAAAAACTGACTAAACTGAATCGAGTGTAAGTAAACTTTTTTAATATATATATATATATATTAAAAAAGTTAAGAAATTGAGAAAAAAATGAAGATAGTATAAGTGTAAAATAGGTTGAGAAATTGAGATAATTTTGAGGTAGAAGTATAACTTGGAGGGAAATCGACATCGACCGAACCAAACCAAAACCGAATCAAATCTGATTGGTTTAGTTCAACAGTTGGACAGTTTGGCTCAACAATTGGTTTGAACATTTAGAAAACGATTAGAATCGATTTGATTTGTGCTTTTGATCTAAAACCAACCAAACCAAACCGAGTACACCCTTATACTTGATAACATAGATGGAGGGCGTTATAAGATCTAGAACCATGCATCTCTAGGGAGAAGGATGCTCCTATTGCCAAACCAAAATTTCTATATACACACCATTAAATGAAATTACTAGTTGCATGCCAAAATTGGGTACCATTATACTCACCCCACAAGGCAATTTTCTCACCCCACCTTCTTCAGTTGGCATGCATTGATCGCCTTTGAATCAAATAGTGGAGGTCATTTTCATCCCCATCTTTTGCATAATGGATCTATGGATCATGAGCGTATCATCAGACGGTCGATTTTTTTATTACACATGACACACATCTCAAAAAGTGACCCTAAAATCATATAACCCCTATCACGCTCAAGCATTATTTTAGCATCACTTTTTTAGATGTGTGAGATGCGTAATAAAAAACTGACCGTATGATGGTACGCCCACGATCTATAAATCTACTATGAAAAAGATGGGGATGAAAAATGACCTCCACCATCTAATTCGAAGGCAGTCAATACATACTAGGTGGAGGAGTTGGGGTGAAAAAGTAGCCTTTTGGGGTGAGTATAACGATACCCACCAAAATTTTCTATGGAATTAACCCAAAGGGGTAGCTCAGTTGGTCAGGCCTTGGGTGTGCTCCCCAATAGTCACTAGTTCGAGTCCCCTCAGGGCCACTGGAGTATTACCCGGTCGTTAGCTCCAGGGCTCCGTGGGATTAGTCGAGGTGCGCGCAAGTTGGCCCGGACACCCACGGATATCAAAAAAAAAAAAAATTAACTATAAGGGTACCAAAGTTGAAACCCCTTAAAGCTCATTAATTGCTTGGAATCTGACGATAGAGATCCTTTTTCACCCTGATCTTACACAATGAATCTTAAGACCAATATCTTACCATCATATTGTCACTTTAGTTTCCACGTGTCATCCTAAAATCATGTTTGCAGGTGATATGGCATATGACTTTAGGGCTACTTTTTGGGTATTCATGTCAGGTGGAATAAAAAATTGGTCATCTGATGGTACACTCATGGTCCCAAGATTCATTGTGTGAAAGATCATGGTGAAAAAGTTCTCCATCGTCTTATTTGAAACAGTCAAGGATTTTTATTTGAAACAGTCAAGGATTTTCAAGGGGTTTCGAACGTGGCGCTTTCGGAAAAGGTGTTGGCGCAAATAGAAGTACCCTAACTATAAATAAGACAATTCCTCTATTCACGCCGACATGTTTACGAAATGCGCCAACGTCTGAAACCCCTTGAAACCATCAACTGCTTTGTATCAGACAATGGAGATCGTTTTTCAGCCTAATCTTCCACACAATGGATCTTGAGACTATAAGCGTACCATCAAACGATGAGTTTTTTATTCCATGTGGCACGGATATTCAAAAAGTGGCCTCAAAATCATATAGCACACATCACACTCAAATGTGATCTTAGTTTTATTTTTTTGAGATATATGATACGTGGAATAAATACTTAATGATAAGATCATGGTCTCAAGATTCATCATATGGAAGATCGCGATGAAAATGATCTCTATCGTTTGATTTTCCAAGCAGTCAATGCGTTATAAGGGTTGCACACACTTACGCTTTTTAGTAAAAATTGTTGGCAGGGAGCCATTACTTGCACACGCTTTTTAAGTGATTGCACCGAATTTAAAAGAAAGATTTGCAAGTTTGGTGACGTCTACTGTGTGAAAACACTGTCTAAGCCATTTGATTTGTAGATCATGATTTAAATATATCAGTTGCAAAGGATTATAACAAAATATAATTTTCATCATTTGATTAAATAGAGTCAAAGGCTTTTATATAATTCAACAATTGACTACAATAGATCATATGACAAGTATCATGTTTTGCTCCCAATTTATGTATACGAGATCTATTGATCATTGACTTCAAATCGGACAGCCCATATTGCATTTTTACATATCACATGTCCCTAAAATACCAAGTCTTTCTTTAACTTCGGTGCAATCACTTAAAAAACGTGTGCAAGTAATGGCTCTGTTGGCACGAATAGAGGTACCCTAAATAAGAAGGCCACAGACTATGCGTCCAAATGCAGACTTGAGGCATGCATCTAAATCAGATGGTACCATGTGGCACCCGTCATAAGGATCGGGTGTCACGGCAACTTGGATAAGATCGATTGGGTGCCACACAAAAAAAAATGGGCATTGATCTGATTCATAGCTACCATTCAAAACATTGTCAAAGGTCTACAAAATCAATGCAACAAGTTTGTGGGGCGTCATCTTATTTTGACCCATCAAATAGAGGCCATAAAATAGAAAAATAATTTAAATCACCTACGACATGATGGATCAACCTAAACCTGGTGTTGTTTTGGGTTGATCATCCAATGTGGCATGTGATTTGGTGTCCTTGTGCAGCCCTCCAGGCTACGTTCGGACACATATCCCTTGCGCTCAATTAAGAAAAGGGTCAACTATCAAAACCTAGCTATGGACATTTTTACCTCTACTATCATAGTGTAAGGAGGGGAGTAGGCAAAAAGGAGGGTAGCTCTACTTCCACCTATTGAATTATTGAGAGAACTTAGGCTGAAAACTATTGAATGTTGGAAAAAAAATTATTGGAAGATGAAAGCAAAAATAAAGGAGATGAAATCAAGGGTAGAACTTAGAGGCACGTTAAGATAAACGCTTTCTCTAAACGTTATTTGCCTCCTTTTGGTTAGAATCGTGATAGTAAAAGAGGAAAATAGTAAACACGTTCCCGGAATACAACCAAGTTCAACCCTTTGTAATTCTTTTTGTGTCTTTTTGTGTTTGCACTCACAAAAAAGAAATCTGAATACTACGTAATATACCCAAAAAGAAAGAAAGAAATTCTTATTTTTTTGTGTTGTTTTAACGGAAATCTTATCTCTATTTATAGAGAAAATCTCCAACTATTGTGTCTTTTCAAATTACGGTAAAAAGATTTCAGATTTGTGTCTTTTCAGAGAGTTGTGCCTTTTCACATAACTGTAAAAAGATAAATCAATTCACTTGTGTCTTTTAAGAGAGTTGTGTCTTTTCACATAACCGTAAAAAAAAAAATCAATTCACTTGTGTCTTTTCATATTTATGGTGAAGAGATGCTAGACATGTGTCTCTTAAGATTTACGATGAAGAGATAAATCCAAATCTAAAAAAACACTTTTTTAGAAAATGATTTATACAAGTTTGTCATTAACATATAATAAATCAAGAAATAAAGTTTTTTAAAACTCTTTAAATTATACAGCAATCTCCCACTATTTTTAAAATTTTTTTGTAAAAAAACAATCTATTTGGGCATACAAAAATTATAATGCATAAATGAAAGTATCTAAAAGATTTGAATTTTCACTTAGTGTAAGTATATCAAAGTTTATCAAGCTGCTTAGTGACTTATAGTCTTGAACTAAGGACCTTATCTAACAAATCAGATATATTACACACATTATAATTTATAAAACTTGGTGTTCTTAAAAAGCCAGCACATTTATGGTCATGTGCTTTACCCCAGTTTCTTGAATGCTCTAGGAGAGTCTATTGCTCCATAGGAAGCGGTCCATCTTCCACTCAAATAGATGAATCCATCAAGAGTAGCTCCCATATATAACTCCAACTTAAATAAGGTTATATATTCATTAAGAGAATCAATCTTATCCTCTCTCACGGGATTAGCATTAGTATGGTAGACATAAGGGAATGAGTTATTTTTTAAACATATAGTTCGTTCTAGTGCCAACACAATCACCCGTTCAATTTGTTTTTCCCATTGAACCTAAGTGATGGTTCACAAAACTTAGATTGGGTTCCCATTGAAGGTGACTTTTATTTTATAGACCTTAACCCCATTCCATTAGATGTCTTATGTAAGTATTCTCTTGTAAGGCCCTTCGTAAGAGGATCAGTCAAATTCTCTTTTGACTTTACAGAATATAAAGTCACTACTCTACCCTTGAGTAGACTTTTGACTTAGTTATGTCTCAAACTTATGTCTCTTTTTACCGTGATACGTCTTATGATTCACTCATTTAAGAGTCGCTTCATTATCACAGTATATGATAATTGCAGTGACAGGATTATCCCCTATAGGTACGTCTACCAATAGGTTTTTAAGTCATTCAACTTCTTTACATGTTGCAGTAAGTGCAATAAACTCAGCTTCCATAGTGGCATGAGTTATACAAGTTTATTTTTTATATCCCTAAGAAATAACTCCACTTGCCATAGTAAAAATCTAATCAGTTGTAGACTTTGATTCTTCACTATCTGTGTTCCAACTAGCATCACTATACCCTTCTCGAATAGTAAGATAATCAAGATAATGCAAGGCATAATTTATAGTCTCTCTAAGATATTTGATTACTCGATGTATAGCATCCCAATGTTCTTGACCAGGGTTATTAGTATATTTACTGAGTTTACCCACAGCATAGGCAATATCTGGACAAGTACAATGCATTGCATATATTAGACTACCAATTACCCTTGCATATTCTAGTTGAAAAACACACCTTTCAGTATTCTTTCTCAATTTTAAATTAGGATCATAAGGGGTAGAAACTGGATTATAATCATAGTAATCAAATTTTCTAAGGAACTTCTCAATATAATGAGATTGGGTTAAAGATATACACTTATCATTTCTTATTAATTTGATTCCTAAAATTATATCAGCTTCTCTCATATCCTTCATCTTAAAATTTGACGACAAAAATAGTTTGGTCTTAATGATGTACTCTATGTCGGTACCAAATATAAGCATATCGTCAACATAAAGACAAATAATAACACTAGAAGTTTTATTAAATTTACTATATACACATTTATCTGCTTCATTGACCTTATAATAATTTGATAATATCACTTTATCAAATTTATCATATCATAATTTGGGAGTCTGTTTCAAACCATACAATAAACTGACCAACTTGCACACTTCATGCTCTTAACCTTTCATGACAAATCCTTCGGGTTATTCCATATATATCTCTTTAGTGAGATCACCATTCAAAAATATTATTTTTATATTTATTTGATGAATGATTAGATGGTAAATTGAACTGAAGCTAACGCCAACAAGAGTCTAATATTGGATATTCTAGCAACAGGTGCATAAGTATCAAAATAATCAATTCCTTCCTTTTGTAGAAAGCCTTTAGCCATTAATCTGGCTTTGAACTTATCTATGGATCCATCAGCTCTCAATTTCTTTCTAAATTTTCACTTACACCCTATTGGTTTTGAACCAGGGGTAAGTCGACTAACACCCAAGTGTTATTAGATAAAATTGAGTTCATTTTATCATCGATGGCTTCTTTCCAAAAAAATGAATCAATTGATGATAATACACCCTTAAGGGTTGTAGGGTCGCCCTTAATATTAAAAATACAATATTCCCTCTTAATATTATTTCTATTTCCCTCTACGAGAAAAACATAAAAGTCAGGTCCAAAAGTGGTATGATGTCTCACTCGTTTACTCCTTTTAGGTTCTATGGATTCAAGAGTAGGATTATTACTCACAGTAATATCGTTGTTGGAAGCAATAACATCATTACTAGAAGCAACAATATCATTGTTAGAAGAACTAGAGATGCTCAAATCTTGGTTTGATTTGTGGCAATCGAGATAAAGTATATTCTCAAAAAATTCTACATCTCTAAATTCAATAATGACATTATTTTATAAATCCCAAAACCTATATAATTTGCTATATTGTGCATAACCAATAAATATGCATTTTACAGTTTTAGCCCCTAACTTAGGTCTCTTAATATCAGGAATTCTCACATATGCAAGACACCCCCAAACTTCAAAGTATCATAAGTGAGGTTTATGACTTAACCAAAGTACATATGGGGTTATATTCTGATTTTTAAAAAGTACTCTATTCAATATATAACAAGATGTAAGTAAAGCTTCACCCCACATATTTTTTAATAAATCAGAATTTAACAACATAGCATTTATCATATCTACAATAATACGTTTCTTCCTTTCTCCAACTCCGTTTTATTAAGGTGTATAAGGAGCGGTAACTTGATGGATAATACCATGAGATTCATAAAACTCATCAAAGTCGTGTGATAAATATTTTCAACCCTATTGCTCCGTAAGACCTTAATTGAAGTCTTCAATTGATTCTCAACCTCTGCTTTATAAATCTTAAATTTGTCAAGTGCTTCATCATTTGATCTCAATAAGTAGATGTATGTAAACTTAGAAAAATCATCAATGAAGATAATAAAATATTTCTTACCCCTATGAGTTTCAGTATTTTTAAGTCACATATATCGGAATGGATGGGGCCTAATTTTTCGGAACTCTTTTCCACACTTGGAAAAGATTTCTGACCAATCTTCGCTTGTACACAAATTTCACATTTATCTAAGACAGAAGTATCACATTTAGAAATTAAATCTAAAGATATCATACTTTTCATAGAACTAGAATTTAGATGTCCCAATCTACCATGCCACAAACTAAAAGAATCAACAATATAAGTATAACTAAAAATTTCATTCACAATGTTAAGTTTGATCATCCCATTACAAGAGTAACCCTTGCCCAGAAGCATCCTATTCTTTGATAAAATTAACTTATCGGACTCATAAACCATCTTGATGCCACTTTTATTGAAGATGTCACCCGATGTAAGATTTTTGCGCATATCAGGCACATAATAAACCTTAGTAAGAGTGATTTCTTTGCCTGAAGTGAACTTGAGATCTACAGTGCCAATTCCAAGAACCTTTGTTATGACATGAGTACCAAGTTGCACTGCACCATCATTCATAGGTGTGTATGATTTGAACATACTGCGATCGTTGAAAATGTGAATTGTAGCACCAGTATCCAGTCACTATCCTTCATCTTTCGTCATAGAGTTGGCTTCACTAATCATGGCTATGATCTTCTCCTCAATGAGATTTGCTTGCGATGGTATTTCTTACTTTTTGTGAAAACGACAATCTCTAGCAAAATGACCATATTTACCACAAACATAACAAAGTCTATATTTCTTCTTGAATTTGTCCTAATCATTTTGATCGGCAGTGGGTTTCCTCTTGAACTGATTTTTATTTTTATTTGACTTCAAGTTCTTATTTGGCTTGGAATCATTTGATTTAATGTTTCTAACCAAATGTGTCTTGGGATCAACTCTTTTATCATTTTTAAAATATCAAAGTCTTGATTCTTTCTCAATTTGTAAATGACGTAAAAGTTGAGTCATAGACAAAGATTCATTCTCTTGTCGATGATTCATCTTCTTTTTATAGTCATTTCAGGAAGGTGGTAATTTAGAAATTATAGTGTCAACTTGAAATTCCTCAGGAAGTTTAATCCCAACAGGACTAAGATGGTTAATGATAAGTTACAAGTCGTACACTTTTACTAGAATAGACTTATCACTTTTTATCTTAAAATCAAACAAATTGCCAATAAATAAAGTACGATTTTCAGATTCTTCTACTATGTATTTCTCGTCAAGTGCATACCAAATTTCTTTTGCAGTGGGCACGCTAACGTAGATGTCGTAGATAGAATCCGTGAACGCGTTCAATATATGAGCCTTGCATATATAATCATCATCTTTACATTTCTTTCGCGTAGTAATAACCTCCGTAGTGTCATCTAATTTTACAGGCGACAAGTTAACAAGATCCTTGTCTAAAATATATATAATATTCAAGGTGGTGAGGAAGAACAAAATCTTCTGCTGCCAACGGGTAAAGTTCATTCCATCAAATCGTTTCAATCACACGAAATCTTGATTCATCACTTTGATAGATGCCATAGATGCTTCCATATCGCAAAATAACGTTTAGAATTATTGGAAAATTTTTTATTGAAAGATAAAAGTAAAAATAAAAGAGATGAAATTAAGGGTAGAACTTAGAGGCACGTTAAGATAAACGCTTTCTCTAAACATTATTTACCTCCTTCCGATTAGAATCGTGATAGCAAAAGAGGATAACAGCAAACACGTTCCCGAGATACAACCAAGCCCAACCCTCTGTAATTCTTTTTGTATTTGCACTCACATAAAAGAATTCTGAACACTATGTAATATGCCCAAAAAGAAATAAAGAAACTCTTATTTTCTTGTGTCTTTTTAATGAAGATCTTATCTCTATTTATAGAGAAAATCTCTAACTATTGTGTATTTTCAGATTACGGTGAAAAGATTTCAGATTTGTGTCTTTTCAAATTTATGGTGAAGAGATGCTAGACTTGAGATAAATCCAAATCTAAAAAAACACTTCTTTAGAAAATGATTTTTACAAGTTTGTCATTAACATATAATAAATCAAGAAAGAAAGTTTTTTAAAACTCTTTAAAATATACAACATTGAATGCTTTAAATTAGATGACGGAGTTCATTTTTCTTTCCAATCTTTCACACAACAGATCTTAAGCGAGGATTTCAAGATGGATGCATATCGGCATATTGGTTGGGTCCTATACCGATATTTATTGGATATATCAGATAGATATTGATAACTCTAAAACTATACTAAATTTATCACCTTACAAGTACTTAAGAGAATTGTAGCATAGGTAAGGGTATTGATCCTCAAAGGAAACTTTTGAAAATAATAAGTCTATAAGCCTTTAGAAAACAAGTTGGTTTTTTATTTTTTAAACTAAATTACAAAAAGTGAACAAATTTAATTATAAAGGATTAATTGTAACTAATGCAGAAAAATTAGAGTTGTAAAGACAAAAAAATAAAATAAGTTTAGGTTCCCTAATCGCATATTCGTAATCCTAATTAATTATCTCTAATTCATTTAAATCATGTACTTATCTTAAGGCAACAATGATAACATAAGAAGAAAATAAGATCAGATTAAAGTAACAACGAGAACATTAACTTCTCTAATAATAATTTTGTTAATAAAACTAAGGCACAATGGCAACATAGTCGGGTGATAAAAGTCTGATAGTTATAAACCTAAGGCAACAACGACAACATAAAATTTAAACTTATAGAAATTGTGAAAATCTTTTAAAACTCATAGACAAGTTCTAAAACTCATATTCATTAACCAATTATAACATGAATTCAAAAGACATACTTATCTTTGATGTAACTTGACTTTAGAAGACTCAACCACGCATCTCCATAATAATTAAATTCATTAATTGAAAGAGCATTACAGAGTCAGCAATGAAAACTGAGCAGACTTCTGCCCCCATCTCTCGAAACTAAAAACTATCCATTCTATCTTTGTATCTCTATCTGTGTATACCGAATTGTTGTTTATGGTTCTTATTTATTGGCACATAAGAGTCCTGTTACATTCTAAATTAACTTCCTAAACACTAGATTACAATATTTAATGAATTGGAAGTATACTAAACTGAAAATTCTAAAAATAAATGATCTCTGAGCTACCTTTAATTGACCATTTTCAACCTCTTCCAATCACAATTGGTCTTCTCAAATCTTGGCTTGACTGCTACCTTTGGCAGAATCACAATCAATAGAGCTTTGTCTTGGAATTGTAAATTGTGATTGCTTGTGATTTCTTCTTTAAAGTCACACTTAGTTACGATTGGTAGTGACTATGTCCTCTTGCAATCGTAATATACGTTTGGTAGTGACTTCCTTTGGAGTTTTGGACTCTGTCATGTCCCCAGTCACGGTTGGTAGTGACTGTTTTCTTTCTTCTTCTCCTCTGTGTCCTACCATTTGCAATACTTGACTTCTGCAATCTCGATTCAATTCTTAATGAATTTGAGATCTTTGACCAACCTTTGACCCTTAATTTCTCATTGATCTTTTCACATCTAGGTCAAAGTGTCTGTTTGGATTTTGACCAACTTCAACTCTATATCACTCTGGTACTGTCAAATTTCACTTTCAAGAACCGGTTCAAACCTTTTGCATACATTTCTTATTAAAGGTCATCTTCCTACTAAGACTCATGAACAACTCAAAGCATTGTTTTAGTACCTAAGATTGGATTAACAAAGCTATATTCTAGGAGTCACTAGATGTGATTTCTATGAATGAACACATATCGAGCAAACCCATCGATATTAAAGTAATATTTTTTTAAATATTAAATATATAAATAAAATAAAAAACCAAAGGGAGTTTTTAGTATTACATCGGCTACAAATATCGATGATTTTTGGCATAGGTGCCCTAGCCCATTTCAGATGTCCAATATATATATATATATATATATATATATATATATATATATATATTGGACATCTGAAATGACTTTTATTTAACAATATTATTAGCATGTTATGGATAACAAATTCATTTTCAAGTTATATAATCTCAAATTTTTTATTTTTTACTTAATCAAAGTTATTCTTAATAACTAATTTTAATAAATTAGTTATTATTATTATTTTTTGCTTTAATAATTTATAAAATATAGTAACCAACATTTGAAATACTATATTTTTTTATGTTCAAATCACCCGATAGATGTCTAAAAATCAAGTTCAGTCATTTAAAGGTCCTAATGTTCACGTGCATTAGCACGTGCTTCTTACTAGTAAATAAAAAATACTCTTAATCTAAATGGTCATGCATCATTCACACAAAAATCACGCTAAATATATGACTAATATACTATCAAATTCAAGCAATTTATTATTAACCTTGAATTTAATATAAACAATGACGTGTGTTTAAGTACTCAGATTTAATGGTTTGAATTTCCTTATATGTGCACTCTAATATGAATCGATCTTATTTTTACGGGTAGCTCTGTTTGCCCCCGCACGTTCTCTGAAAGCGCCCACTTGTGTAAACCCTTAAAAACCTTTGATTGTATCGGATCAGATGATGGAGATCGTTTTCACTCAGATCTTCTACATAATGGATCTTCAGATCATTTCACACATATAGTTTTGGATTCCACATGTCAGAAATCCCCAAAGAATGCCCCTTCTGCGCAATGACACATATTAGGCTCAAACATGATTTTAAGGCCATATTTTAGGGATTTGTGGTATGTGGAATAAAAAATTAATCGTCTAATAGGTGCGACATGATCTCCAAATCCTTTTTTAGAATATATGGGTGAAACACAATCTCCATCATTTGATTTGACGCAATCAATAGTTTTTAAGGGGTTCTGACATAAGCGCTTTCAGAGAACGCGTGGGCGCGTTTAGAGCTACCCTGTTTTTAATGGATGATATTAAAATTCATTATGGGATGATTCACATATGCTTATAGGCATAATTCATTGACTGATTTGATTATTAGATTGTCACAACTGAAGATACAATGTACAGTAATGGTGTACGATCGCAATTGAACTTTAATAATGTAAGATCATCATACACACCCCATTCTTCCTAAAAGGATAGGCATCATGTCATCTTAATCATATAACTGTCGTATTTATTAAGGTTACATGAAGGTCTTAAAATTTATTTGATAGTTTGATGAAATAGTTTCTACTCAAGATGGATCTAAAGAAGATTTTATTATCTGGCCTTTGGATGGTTCACCATCTACTTTGTTATCAAATTGTGTATATGTTTTAATTTTTCCTTTCAAGTTAATCTTTTTAAAAAAATATAAAAATAATTTAGTAATGGTTTATGTTTATTATTATTATTATTATTAATCTCATATCTAATTAACTTATTTTTAATATGCAGTCCAAATATTTTGACAAATTGTGTATGTGGTGGAAGCCCAGGGTTCAAGTGTTATATTGTTGTTCAACTATATGTGAATGATTTGAAGGCTATGATGTAAAGATCTTTGGTGACAAAAATTGGCTCATAACACAATCTCTATCATCTAATTCAACATGGTCAACCATTGAATCAGATGACGGGCTTTAATTGTGTGGAATCAGAGGATAGAGATGGTGTTGGGAAAATTTCAAAATAACCCTTGAACTTTCACCCCGTTATCAATAACGCATCTAAATTATTAATAATATCAAATAGGTACCCAAAGTACACTTAAGTTCATCAACTAAGCCGCTACCGTCACCTTCCGTTAATGACTGAACCGAAAACACTGAGTTGGCATACGGCTTAACAAAAAAGCGTATGTGACACCCACGTGGCGAGGACTTAGCTGCCACGTGGGTGCCGCATTGGCCGCATTGGCATACAACTCAGCAAAATAACATACGTGGCACCCCACGTGGTGCCATGTGGGTGCCACGCACGCTATTTTGCTGAGTTGTATGATAACTCAGCGTTTTCCGTTTAGTCATTATCGGAAGGTGACGGTAGGGATTTAATTGATGAACTTAAGTATATTTTGGGTGCCTATTTAATATTATCAATAGTTTAGATACGTTATTGATGACAGGGTGTAAGTTCAGGGATTATTTTGAAGTTTTTCCGATGGTGTTTCATGCCAACCTTTAGAATGTTCAACTTAGATGGTGTTCCACTTGGCACACCATATAAGCCAATTATTGTGAGAGGAATTATGAGAAATTTCAATAATAATGGCTCCGCAAGTAAAATGATCAGTTGCCACAAAAGAGAGTGGCTTGATGATCATATCTTTTGTAGAAAACTAAAGGTGATACAACGTATAAAATTGGATGGTCAATGTAGTCAATCATGTGAAAAATAAACAGTGAAACGAAATGTGGTTTTATCATTTATTTGACTTTGTTGACTAAATGTGAAGCACCCTCTAAGCCGTCCAATTCAGAGTCCATGATCTAAAGATCTCTTCTACAAAAGATTGGCACTAGTAGTATCATATGATTCAATGTAGTCAATTGTCGAATCAAATAATAGCCTTCAACTGCATCAAATCATATGATGAATATCATGTTTAGTATCAATCTCGTTCATCTACTATCTATAAATCATGGTCATCAAATCAGAAGACTTAGATGGTGGCAAAAAAATTAGAGAGGGTGGCTTTCCAAAAACACTACACTTGGAAGTTACCTAAAGATATAAAGCACACATTCGAGTTTTAGAAACTTAAGAAAAAGGGTGGAGTGCACCAAATTTAGTGCACCACCACAACACCCAATTAAATATCTATAATCACATAATGTTTGGTGTTCAGAAGCTTTGTCCTACAAAAATTGAGAGATTTGAGGAGATCATGAATTTGTAATGCTATTCAAATCTTTTTATGAAGACTACAAAGGTGTGAGAATTTTTTCTTTTTAGATAAACGTATGAGAATTTTCTTTTAATTAACGGTTATAGTAGAAGAAAAATTAGGAAGAAAATTCGGTTTAGAATTGGAAGAAAATTCGGTTAAAGGGGGCAATATAGAGAAGAAAGAGGACTCTTCTACATTTAGGAAAAAACGGTTAGAAGTTATTTTCTCAAGTTTTTAAGGGCAATTTAAGCTAAGTAGGGGCAATTTGTTCCTAAGACTTGTGGAAACAAAAATTGACCGAAATTATTCTCGCTTTTATAATAGTAGTAAGATATAAAGCTTATCTAAGTCTACCCAATTAGTCAATCCTTATCCCTTAGCAATTCTAGAAATCTTAGCCTATAATACCTTTTACTCTCTCTCTCATTTGCTTTGAGTTCCTCTTAGAATAATTATTGGATGAGAGACATGTGTCTTAATCCAAAAATTATTCTTAGAGGAAAGGGCTATTCTTTTAGAAAAATAACACAAATCCTTGTGAATTTTAAAGGCTCTAATTGGGGCTTGAAACTAGTAAAAGTGATTATTTATCGCTATTTGAACATGATCATGGTGCACATAAAACTTGTTTTTAGGTACTAGACACATTATTTTTTATCACTTTTTGAGATGTATTATTTGTATTGCCAGATGTTAAAATTTATATTCATCATGCCGCACATTCCAAAAGTATGCACATGAAACCTGGTTTTTAGATCACTTTTCAAGATGTGTAACACGTGGAATCATAATTGGATATTTTGTGCCCGACACCCTATGTAACGACCTGAAATTTTTAACCCGAAACACATGAAAATTCCGAATCGCTAGATCATAGTTTATAATCTAATTACATAAATTCTTTGGTATCGATTAGAGAGTAAACTATCATAAATAAATCGAATGCATATATATATATCCATAACTAAATCAATTTGCATTAATGTCCATCACGAAAGTGCAAAATTATAAGTAAAATCATCGGTGACGGCCGTTCGTCACACAAACAGTGGTACATAACATCCAAAATAATCTTAATTATCTTAAGAAGTTCATCTAATCTATACAAAGTTCAAGTCTCCAAAAGAATCTAGGGATAAAACTCTTCAGGTGGAAGATTTCTTTCGTCTTTTGATACAAAGTTGGGATCTTCTAATTCAGGATCTGAAACTATTTCTGTACCTGTGACACATAGTGTCAAGCTGGGCTAGCAGTCTAAGCTCAATAAAAAAAGTTTAAGGCCAAATTACAACTTATCCAATCAATGCATGGTTCGATGACAAATTCAAACACAATTAAATGGCAAAAACAGAATTTGAAAAATATCATGGGTTCAAAAGCACATATTCTAAGTTTTAGTTCCATATGAGATTCGATAACATTATTACTTGGGCTTCATGTGAGTATTCATTAAATCGTTTCATTATCAAATTTCAGATGCAATCTTCTTAATTCATAATAACATAAAAATATAACTTAAATATTACTAGCGCAAATATAACACTAGAGTCTCCAATAATCGATGGGAATCCCTTCTTAACCATCGTCGTTCAAGGAATAATTTTTTAAGTGTTCAAGCCCCATGCGTTGTAAGGGATACTTGTGCAGTTTATTGGGCCGTTGAAATGGTTCAAAAGTGTCGAAGCACAGGATTCGATTCAATTGAATCTCTTTAAATCACATGCAAAGTTCTAATACATAAGTACAATGGTTCATAAAATAATTCTCATTCTAAACCAGATTCAAATTCAAGGGTTCGATGTTCAAAGGTTTAATGATTCAAAGTTCAATAATTCAATACAAGTTATCATTAAAAAGGATTCCAAATATTCAGTTGCAATTCAAAGGATTTAATGTTCGAAAATTTAATAATTCAATGCAAGTCGATATTCAATAATTCTAATGTTCAGATGCGATAAAATTCAAACAGTTCAAATTCAATTATGATGATCATAGATCTGGTTCGAATACATCATTAAAGCCTATGATTTAAAGTCTAAAATGTAATTATGCATTGAAATTCTCCTACCTTGATTCCTATCGTCGCAAAGGCTTCACTTAATGTTCTCGTTGAACGTTGATCAAAGCAAAGGCTTCACTTAATACTCTCGTTGAACATTGATCGAAGCAAAGCGGTCCCGATGCACAGATCCTATGACTTACCCTCTTATCCCTTTGTTATTTAAAGAGGACGAATCCAGAGAGCAAGGTTTTATACCTAACAGTGCTTGGAGAAAGGGGAAATAATGAGAAAGATGACTACCCATGGGGTTTTTTTTTTTTACTCTTGCTGCTAGGGTTTCACACCAATAAAAGAGATTTGAGGTCTCTTAATGTAGGTCACAGAGGAGGAGCATAAGATGGACGGCTGATGAGGCTTCTAGTTTATACTAGCAGGATCCTAAAAATTTAGGGGGAGTTGGATTCGTAGAGCACGAAAAGGGTGTGCAGAAGTAGTTTCAATTATAAGACTCCTAAATAGAAGTGTAACGCTTGATTTTTGTACTATTCGAGAGAGAGAGAGAGAGAGAGTGAAAAAGACTTGCAAGGCTGTTTAGAGTTATGTTGAATATAATACAATTAGAAACCGAATTAGTGTGGTATTATACTAGTAAGGCGATCTGGCAACTTCTTATAATAATTTTATACACATATAGGGAGCACATATAAAAGAAGTAGCTTATTGGGGAAGGTAGCTTAGAATTGACGATTTTGAGAGTGGCATGTAGGGTGGGAGTGTATAGAGGCATACATTGGATTCTATTATACAACTCATGGAAACCGAATCACATAATTTAAGTATTTATGTGTATTTTTATATACATATATATATGTCCATGACTTTTTAAAAGGAAAGGGTGGTTGGTTAGTGTGTTAAGCGCCTTAGATAAAAGGAAAGAAATAGTGTTAGAATAAACGGCTGTGATTTGCATGCCGGCCTGCAATTAATGGCAAGAGTCCTAATGGGCTCTAATTGGCTTCTTAAAATAAGGAGTTGCCGTTATGGCCACAATCGTGGGCTTGGATTGGTAGTGGGTGTTGGGTACCTAACACCACATGTCCATTTGCAACCACACACATAAACAATTTATCTATTCATATATATTTAGAATGACACAAATAGAGCCTTACGTCAGTTTAATTATTGGGTCCAGGTTTCGGAGTCTTCCATGCTCGGCCACAAGTTTGATTGAGTCAAGTTAAGATTTGGGCATAGATTTTCGTACCGACCTACTTAATTGTAATATTTATCATTTATTTACCATAAATATACACACAAAGGATATATATGTTAAATTGGAAGTAGAATCTTAGGCCCTACGATTGGTCAAAGGTCCGACCCACGTCAAACTGGTCAAAGTAATTGCTTTGTCATCAAAGGTCATCAAAGTCAACAATTCAACATTGGCAAAAATCAAGATCGTTACACCCTATTTTAACTCAAAGAAAAGAATTGAGAAAAATTATTTTTTTGCGTCCTCGTATTTTCTCTTCATTAAAAATAAAGGTATCCTATTATCCTATCATAAACATATGTCTAAGAATACTATCATATGTGTATGCATACTAGCTCCTCGGTTCTCCAGGTTGTCTCAGCCGAATGACTGTATCGAAAAAATAAAATCCTTATCCCTGAGCAATTCTAGAAATCTTAGTCTATAATTCCCTTTTACCCTCTTGCTCATTTGCTCCCCTTTAGAATAATTTTGACAAGTGTCTTAATCAAAAAATTATTCTTAGAAGAAATTAGCACAATTCTTATATTTTGTTTGTGGTGAATTATTGTTTGACATTTGTCTTCTCATGTGACAAGCTCATGTGACTCTTTCTCCTCCATTCTAGAATAGTTATTTGACTCTTTCTCCTCCTTTCTAGAATAGTTATTAGATGTTTAACATCCTAAGGGCTATTTTTTAAGAAAATAGCACAAATTCTTGTGAATTGTTACGACTCCAATTGGGGCTTATCAAATGCTTGTATATAATAAAAATTAATTAATTATTTATTTATTTTTAATTTTATTTTATAGGAAAATATAATAACGGTCATTTGAGAATGAGCAATATAATAAGAGAAGGAGCCATAACTTGCAACGTAACCAACTATCCATTACCACCGCGTGATTATAAATAAAAAGCTTTCTCTTCCACCCAAAATGACCCATTTTTTATTTTACTTTATGGGAAAATATAATAACCGTCATTTGAGAATCAGCTAAAACTTGCCATGTAACCATCACGCGGTTATAAATGGAAGCTTTCTCTTCCACCCAAATGGACCCAAGGCCGTAGAGCTCGCAGGTCTCTAATTCGCCATCTACATCAAAAACGAAAAGCCTTTAATCAGAAAACCTCGAAACCCTAATTTCCCCTCTCATGGCGATCTCATCGTCTCCTTCCCCATTCACCATCTCACCTTCCTTCTCGTCTTCTAGTTCCTCGCCGGTCCGGTTCGCCACTATCCGGCCCGGCCGGCTCCTCCTCCCGGCTCGTCATCTCACCGTCTCGTCCCGGCTATACTCCTCGAACTCCGACGATCCCCCCGGCGGCTCCGTCTTCCCTGAAGACAATTCTTTCGGTGGCGAGTTTCAGTACGGTTTCCCGTCGCTGCCCTTTCCAAAGAAAGGGACTCCGGTGTTCGTAACCTTGCCATTGGAATCGATCAACGCCGCCGGAAAGCTAATGAAGAAGAAGGCGTTGGGAGCTTCTTTCATGGCCATGACGGCCGCTGGTGTTGAAGGTGTCGTCGTCGAGGTGTGGTGGGGGATTGTGGAGAGACAGGGACCTGGGGTTTACGATTGGGGTGGGTATTTGGATATTGCCCATATGGCTGGTCGGTATGGATTGAAAGTTAGGGCAATTATGGCGTTCCATCAGTGTGGGGAGTTGCCTGGGAATTCGTTCTGGTTAGTAGTTGGGGGTTCTTGATCTTTTTGTTATTAAAATAAATTTCTTTTGTTGAACTTTGAATTTTTGTTGTTTTTTTTACGTTTCGAATTGTTTGAGTTTTATTTGTTTGTATTTTAGACACTTACATTTTTGTTAAAAAATAAAAATAAAAGTCCAGAATGTTTATAATTGTATTTAATTCAGTTAATTGTGTGCTTCGTTAACTATATTAATTAATTAATTTTTAATGCTATTTTTTTTGTTAATTGTTTGAGTTTTGTATGTTGAGTGTGCATCATTTGGGGCATGTTTCTATTTTAGGCTTTGTTCATGTTTTTGACAAAAAAAAGAATCGTGAAAGTTTATAATGGTATTTAATTCAATTTATGTGTGTTTCAATTTATTGTGTGTTTCATTTGTGACATGTGTCAATTTTTAATTAGTATTTGGGGGTTCTTGATTTTTTTTCTCAGTATAATGTGTTTTTGTTGAACTTTGAATTCTTGTTTTATTTTTATCTGTTGAGTGTGCATCATTGTAACATGTTTTATTTTAGCCTCCCTTAGTCCCTTTCGACACCGCCATTTTTGGGTAAAAATAAAAATAACATAAATAGGCAAGAAAGTTTATAATATGTGGTGCGAGGCGGAGGATTTGTTCGGGGGATCTTGATTTTCTTTTGTAGTTTGACTTGTGCATGGCCTAGATGCAGAGTGGGGGTTGGAAAAAAAATTCGAAAAACCGATATCGAAAAACCAAACCGAACCGATAAACGGAAACCTTTCTTATTGTAATATATAAATTTTTTTGTTGAGATTTGAATTCTTTGTTTTTTTTTCGTTCTTTTTAATTGGTTGAGTTTTATATGTTTAGTGTTCGATCATTTGTAACTTGTTTGTATTTTAGGCTCCATTTCGACACCTACATTTTTGAAATAAAAAATAATTAACAAAGTTTATAATGGCATTTATTTAATTCAATTTATTGTGTGTTTTGTTAACTATATGAATTGATTATTATTGGTTTTTTATTTGTCAGTGTGGGATGAGGTCTTCTGGTCCATTATACAACAGTCTGCTAACCTCCACCTTCTTCAACTGTTAACCACCTGCTCCTTCATCATCTTTTAATTTTATCTTTGGTGTCGAATTGAGTCAATTGATCCTTTCTGTTGGTGATTGAATTATTACCTGGTTGGGTTGCGTTCTGGGAGCTATGACTGTGTGGATTTTTTGTTGAATTGTGATTTCTTTTGTTGTTTTAAGGCCTGGTGTGATGCATGCGGCAATAGTAATTTTCAAATGTAAATTCTGCCAAAACACTAATAATATAAATATGCCATTTTCGAAGAAGATTACTAGTTTGCATTTTCGGCCTAACTGCCGAACCACATAGGTACGATGATAGCTTGAATCACTTTTCAGTAAATGGCCTGTTTGGGAATTCACAAATAAGGAAATATCATTTTTTGAATTCATGGATCACCAAACAGGCCCTTACTTTTTGTTATTCGTCTTCTCTTTGTCATTAATTTGGAGTTGAAGTATGTTCATTTAGTCATAGTCCATTTCATTGGATAGTATTGGTATTTATTATGTTTAAATTATTTTCTAAATCAAGAGTTCAAAACTTCTGATTGTTTCAATGAGTGGTACACCTTCAGTTTATTTGTTCAGTGTGTTGGACCTTTTTATTTCATTTGATGTTGTGGATTTCCTTTTTTTATCTGTTTTTGCATGATGGTTGTTTGTCTCACATTACATCCAATCACCCATAGACTTCTTTCTTTTATTTATTTCTCTAGTTGTTTATTTCAAGGTTCAAAACCTACCTTGCTGCATGCTGTACTTGTAAATGTATTAAAGGATTTTATTTTTCCTGGTGCCAAAGGATACCTCTTCCTCGATGGGTGCTGGAAGAGATGGATAAGGAGCCGGATTTAGCATACACGGACAGGTTTGGAAGAAGGAATCGTGAATATATTTCCTTGGGATGCGATCTTCTTCCTGTTCTTAAGGGCCGATCTCCAATTCAAGCATATTCAGATTTTATGAGGAACTTCAGAGATACTTTCAGAGACTTTCTCGGAGTTGTCATAACAGTAGGAATATTCATTTAAAGCCATTAACATTTAGTTTTAGGCATAGTCACAAAAGTCTTCGACTTTTTCAAAAAATCGGAAAAAGTCGCGACTTGCAGTCGATTTTTTATTATTATTTTTTTTTTGCACTTATACCTCAAGGGAAAAAATCTTTAGGTTTTGTACTATTTTGTTCAGTTTGTTCATACAAAACCTTTAGGTTTTGCCTATTTTGTACTGTTTGGTTCATTAACATCATTATTTTTAACTTGAAATATATTACATTTTTACTTTTCATATTTTGAATTTTAAAATTTTCCCTGATTATTTTCCTATTTTGACCGATTTTTGCCGATTTTTCCCGACATAGACCCTTGCAAATTTATTACCGACTCCTGACTTTGTGACTATACTTTTAGGCATATTTGTAGTTGTAAGACATTGTGAATGACTTTTATTTTTATTTTGTTAAACTATTATAACTATTCTATACTTCTATAATATATCAGGAGATTCAAATTGGTATGGGTCCTGCGGGCGAACTGAGATATCCTTCACGCTCTTCTGAGAAGCCGACATGGGGATGGCCCACACGAGAATTAGGAGAGTTCCAGTGCTATGATAAGGTACACAACCAGATCAAGTTTAAGTCATTTCCATATACCTGAAAATGCTAGGCATGGCAACCTCCTTTCCCATATTTCTGCTGTTATTTTTTTTATTTGTCCATTTCATGAGTTTTTTCGCATTGTTACCCTTTTTTTTTTGATGATATTTGTTTCTATTTTATTTTCAGTATATGATTTCATCAAATGAATGCTATTCTTGTGCTCGGGGGAACTCTTTTCCCATCTTTCTTTATAGAGCTGCTAATTCCAAATCATTGTTTACTAATTGCACAAAATTTTGTAATAATTAGTGTGCATATTGCATTAGCTGTGTCATCAGGGATTCAATTAACTAGTGTGAATATATTTTTCTTATATTATTTGGTGGGCATATATAATTATTTGATATTGATTAGTAATTTTATCAATTTATGTGCGATAAATAAATGCTGGTGTCGCTATAGCAACCCTCTTAATATATATATGTATATATATATAATGTGTGTGTGGAAGAGGAGACACTAGGTTAGCGACCTAGGGTTGAATCGTGTGCAAGTGCCATATATATATATACTAGTTAAATGCACGTGCTTCGCACGCCCGGCACTTAAGTTTGAGATTATGATAATTGATGAAGTAGGTGAATTAAATTTGTCCCCTATATGATGATTATAGAATTTATATTCATTACCTATAGAAATTGGTTACTGTAGTAAGAACTCAATTGAGTTGTTTCAATTTTTACATACATATCGACATATTGTTGAAATAGGCGACCACTATTCATTACATTACATCGTATATGATCTCTTATTTGAAACATGTATGCAGAATACTGACGGCATGAGACTCCTTTACCCTTATCTCCATTTATATCGCAAATTTGGGGTAGTAATGTAATTTGCTAAGAAAGAGGGGCAGTGATGAAGCAAGAGGGTAGTAGTGTAATTTGTTAAGAAAGAGGGTAGTAATGTAATTTGGTAAACAAGAGGGTAGTGATGTAATTTGCTAAGAAAGAGGGTAGGGTAGTGACATAATTTGCTAAGAACCTTTTCAAACCCACACGTGTCAATAATGAAATCTCACATATCTCAAAACTCCTAATTTCCGTGAAACCTCTTTTACCTCAAGCTGTTTTTCTCTAGCCTAATAGCCTTAAACCTTTCTAAAGTAGGCATGTTTTCCTACACTTCCGTTAAATTTATTTCTAAAGTAGGCATGTTTTTCTACATTCCCCTTAAATTTATTACATGAAGACCTAAGAAACACCATGTAGGCCATCAAATTTGTCATCATCTTCTTGTAACTTTATAAGAGAGTATAGTCCTGCTCTATACCATATACTTGATAAAAGAAAAATAAGAGAATTTCATTATATGTATCCTAGAAAGAAAAATGCAAAATACAAATTATAAGACTAAACAAATAAATAGATAAATAATTACGAAGGTTCTTTAACAGGAAGATCAGAATGGTTGAATATCATCCCCATGCGTCGATCTTTAGAGGACAATCACATGCCTCTGGCCAAGGTAAAATAAAAAACGATGGTACATGTGTCCTCTGTATCACTGGACCATGTCTGGGATTGACCATTTTGGTGTAGAGTGATTGATTTGCACTTGATTTTGGTATCAGAACACTTTTCAAGGTAGACAATGATCACTGTCGCATAAATAAATATGTGACCGTCTGATAGGTGTAACATGATCTTCGGATATATTATGTGGAATAAGGGGACGAAAACAGATCTCCAGCGCCTGATTGAAGGAAGTCAACGAATCTAATTGTAGAAATCATTCGGCTGCTAATACCGATATCCATCTCTATTTTCAAATACGCCTTCTAGTTCCAAATGTGTGTCAGTTGACAACAAGCAACTAAAATTTTATATTAGATTTAGTAATGATGAATTCATATAAGTGATATGTTTCATAAATGTTGTGCTATATAACCAAATCTATGTGAAATACCAATGCCATAAAAAGATAACTAACCATGAAGACCATTTTAGTCCCACTCAAAATTGTACACACCATCTTAATGATGATAAGAATATTCTTTGTGCATGCTTTGTTCCACTATATTAGAATGCTCCTCCCACATTTTTAGTAGATCACACTTTTTCAAAGCTTAAAGAATTGCTATAACTCAAGGTACATATTAATTCACTCTAAAGGATATACACCATATCATCTCTTAAAACCCTCATCTTTTTAAAGTTACTTTTTGGATAAACGTGCAAGTAAATTATCTAAGGCAACTTTAATCAATATTTTATAAGAAATTTTGTAATGATTACAAGATATATATCATATGTTTGCTAACAACACTAAAAGTTATATTATAACATCAAATAAATGAGAAATCTACACTTTGAGGACATAAAAAGAGTGAGATTAAAAAAGTAAGAATGTATTGTAGTAAACTATACACACCATATAAATGGTTAAAAAACTATCACTTATTTTATTTTCAAAATTGGAGAGGAAAATGGAGCCATTGAATAATAGGACATTTAATTTCTAATTTCCAACCATTACCGTCTTGGAAACTATTGAATGCATAATCAAACTAAGGACATTTCCGTCATTTTGAAAGATGGCCGGACCAAATTCTTAACCACCCATTTGGCTTATATAGTAGTATAGATGTGTGTGTGGAAGTGGAGACCCTAGGTTAGCTTCTTAGGGTTGAACCATGTGCAAGTGCCATTTGGGTGCCAAGTGACACCTAATCCAAATATTAGGTGACGAGGTAACATGAACAATATCGATCACATCCACCCCCAAAAAGAAAAAAAATGAAAAAACATCTTATCCACCGTTCAAAACGTGGTAAAAGTTGAAAATTTTCAAATGCACCAAGTATGTTGAGCACTACCCAATATTTGATCATGTTTTTAAAGGTCAAAAATGTTTTTTTTTTAGATCACATGCCACGTGTCCAAGGATTCCAAAACGGTTTATTTGGGGATCACAGGGCATGTGATTTCGGCACTATTGTAGGGTTTAACCTTACAGCACTAGTGCATGGACTCTTTAACCTATATATATATTTTCACACCTACCCAATTAGTGAGGGCACCTATGCTGAAAAACCATTGCATTGAAACAGAGAATGGAGTTTGTCCAAATCTTCCACACAATGGATCTGGAGACCATGGGCGTACCATTATGGTCAGCTGAAAATCGTGTGACCCAAAATAGATCTTGAGACCATGAGCATCAATATAGTTTTCAGCATAGATGCCCTCAGTTATTCGGTAGGTGCGAATAGAGCTACCATATATATATATATATATATATATATATATATATATATATATATATATATTAATGCTGCTCTTCCTTCTTGATGATATTGTTTGCTTTTTATTTCATGTCAGTATATGATTGCATCACTGAATGCTTGTGCGGAACATATTGGGAGGCGTGAGTGGGGGAACGGGGGTCCCCTTGGTGCTGCTAACTTGAATCATATTCCCGGAGAAACAAATTTCTTTAAAAGTGATGATTCTTGGGACACATCCTATGGTAAATTCTTTCTTGAATGGTATTCCGGAATGCTGCTGCTCCATGGAGAGAGGTTAAGTATAGCTGCTGAGAACATCTTCTTGGATACAAATGTAAAGATTGCAGCCAAAATATCCGGTATATTCTCACACTACGGTACCAAATCTCATCCATCCGAGTTAACTGCTGGGTATTATAATACTTCGATAAGAGATGGTTACCTCCCTATTGCCCGCATGCTTGGTAGGTATAGGATGAAATTATGTTGTTCATTCTTTGACATGAAAGATTCAGAAGAGAATCCAAATAATCCAAACAGCAGCCTGGAAAGCTTTCTCAAACAACTTGTATTTGCGGCTAGATTATGCGGTATACCTATAGTTGGTGAAAATTCTAGTGAAAATTCTATGACAAGAATCGACGACGAGGCCTTGAAACGGGTTGTGACGAGTACGAAGAGTACGCTCTACTCTGTTGGTATATTATATGACCCTTTTTTCTCTTTCAACTTTGTGCGGATGAACAAGAATCTATTTGAACCTCAAAATTGGACGCGTTTTACTCGCTTTGTTAAGCGGATGTCGGATTCCAGGAATTTTCGGGCCCAACTAAATAGATATGCCTCTTGTAAACGGAAGAAATTGGTTTATCTTTTGGATATCAGCTTCTCTGATTGCTTATCATATTTTTTTAACCTTGAGCAGTCATTTAAAATGTTACTTAAATTTTGCAAGGTCCCGGCGTATGATTGTGTAACTATCTCGCATTGAGAGCTTCACTTCTCACCAAAGTTTTGCTATTTACAGATTTGTTGGAGGTTTTATTGGATGCAGTTGTTTATATGATTTAGTATTTCTATGTACTGAACAAATGTATCAGTTTGTAAAAATTTTGTTCTCACGTGAATAATGTGGAATATGTCTACTTGTCACTAGTAGATATGCATTGTTGCTTTATAAAATCATAAAAATAATAATAAATTTATAAAATGGAAAAAGGTCTATGGATTCTAATATATGGATGAAACTATGTATTCAAACCTCAGATCATATGTCACGTGACACCTGATTCCAAGATAGTGCATTTTTTGGGATCGTGTGCAATGTCACATGTCATCTATTAAAAAATATTAATTTTTTTTTGTAGTCTAAACTTCAACCAAAATTTGGATACTGCCTCACACATCATAGCACATTGAATCGAGGATGTCTACTCTTTTTCAACAGTTTTTATTCATTGAATACGGTGGCTGTAACATAAAGTGGTGTGCCGGTAACACCAACCAAAACATTATTAGGCTGATTTGATTTCATAGGTTGACTCAATTTTTTGACCAGGTTGAGCACATGAACTTGACCACTCGAATCAAGTTCGAGCATGTATCATTTGAAGGTTAGGTTAAAATCATCTTGCACCATCAATGGTTTACGATGTGGGTGATTTGAATCATCAAAGTAGTAGATCATAGATGGAAGTGCCATAGTCCCAAAATAGTGTTTTAGGGAGATTTAAATCATTTGATCTGTTGATTATAATATCAACCGATGTTTTTAGTTTAAATGACTAATATTAAAGTCTGTCAATTGGATGGTTCATATCCACTGATCGGCATGTTTTATTGTGCTAAAACATATTTCATTGATAGATTGTCACTTGGGAAATTTAGATTGACCATAGATATGTGTCACATGGCATAATGATATATCATAAAAAATGATATTTTAATAGTGTAAGATCCTTTAAACACCATTTGGTATTGAAATGTAGATATGGAGCCACCATCCTACAAAATAAATATTCATTCAAATTTTCTACGCCATAAATCTTTAGTAGGCATTGACTTGTTTGAATCAACGATGTGAAAGTGGTATATCGGCTCCTAATGGAGATTTAAACACCAAAATACTGTTCAAATGACTTTCTATTGTTAAAATTAGACATATTATCTCACACCGATTAAAGTGTGATTTATCATTTCCTCATCTGGTTCACAACGGTAATTAAGTTAAGTAGTCCAGAAGTGAACTATCGATGGATACAATGTGTATGTGCATTGATAAATTTCAAATGTTAGCCATTAATACAACATTGATAAATAATAAATTTCAAATGTTAGCCATTAATACTAATAAAAATAACCGTTGAAATCCGGAGATCAGATAATCTAAATCTCTTTAAAATATCATTTTTGATCCTTTACACTTCAATCAATGATCTACCGTTTTGAATCTCTCACATCTTAAATCGTTGATAGTACAAAATCATTTAAACATCATTTTTTTTATTTAAATGACAATCACAAGAGTCATATCCTATAAATATTATCATTAAAATTATCTATAGTGCAAATCTTTAGATTATGATCTTCAAATTATATATATCACGTGTCTCAAATAATGACCCAAATACGAAAAAAAGCTACTTGGCACTTGGATCAAAGAACCCAATACCATTTTCAAAATGCTTCTACTTAAATCTTTATTCGGCTTAGATATATTCTAATGATAGATTGCCACTTGGCAATTTAAAATGATCATAGAGTTTCGGATAAAAAAATAACATTTTGATGGTATAAGATCAGTTAAACACCATTTGGTGTTGCAATGTTGGTAAGGAGCCATTAGCCTATTTTCAAATTTTCTCACCTAAAAGGGTATATTTTCATAAATTTTATTTTATTATGTTTATAATTTATTTATTTCTTTTTAGGAGAAAAAAGCCCCATAGGCATATTCATCCCCAAAAAAAGTCTATTATTTTGCTTCAACGGTTGATTGGGTTGAATCATATGATCCAGTGCAATCAAAGTCTATTATTTGCTTCAACGGTTGACTGGGTTGAATCATATGATAGAGATCGTGTTTTATGCTAATCTTTTTCACCAAAGATCTTTAGATTCAACCTCAAATCAGACAATTTAGATGGTATTTTCACATTGCACAAATCCTAAAAATTAATTATTTTTGAGTCAATTTGTCGGGATCTACATCACATGGAATTCAAAATTGACCGTTTGATGATATACCCGTTATCTCAAGATCAATCGTGTGGAAGATTGCGATGAAAACTAATTTCACTCATTTGATTCGACTCCAATACGACCTCACAAATTGGATGGTTGAAGACTATTTGCAGATTTTGGAGTAGTTTACTAGTACCATAAAATGACCAATCCCTTGGATTTTATTTGTTGCAAACGAAGGAAAAATGAAAAAAAGTGCACTTTCAAGAAAATTTTACTTTTGAAACTTCCCATGATTTCCTTTTTAAATCACCCCATCAAAAGTAAAATAAAATAAAATATACCCCAAGATTTCTATCGAATAGGGCCCTATCTCACTTCCATGCATTGATTGCTTTGAATCATAGGATGGAGATAATTTTTTATCCCAATCTTTCAAAAAGTTGATCTTGAAATCATGGGCATATCGGCAGACGATCATAATTTTATTTCACATGGCACACTAATTTAAAATATGACTCTAAAATCATATGATCTATATCACACTTAAACATAAAGGATCTTGACGTCACGGGCATACCATCAAAATCTGATAGTCTCATGCTAAGACCAAGATTTTATGATCTATTCTATTGAAGATTGGGATGAAAAAAATCTCCGTTGAACAGATTGAAAGTGTGCAGTAGTTTTAGCAATAGTTTAAAAAGAAAAATCTTAGAGTTGAAAATAAAGGTACCTTCTTACAAAAAGAAACATCTCTAAAAACCCTATGGGGGAGAGAGAGAGAGCCGTGGTGAGGGAGTCATTACTTGCACCATAGTAGTTAGCTCTTGCATGTAGTTTAAAAGAAAGGTTTGATATTTTGGGAAACTATATCATGTGAAAATACAATTTGAGCCATCTGATTTAAAGGTTGTAATTTAATGATCGATCAAGTACTACACAAAAAAATTGGGCACATGATCGGATGAATAATCAACATTGAAAATTTAGTCAAAGGTACTCAAAATCAGTAAATTAAGTTGGTTTGGAGATCACCTTATCTTTGATTCATCAAATAAAAGCCAAAAAAGTTAATTTTTTTAAAGTTATGTCCACACTGATCAACTTAAAATGGGGGCTGTTTTAGATTGATCATGCCATGTGGCAGTGTCGGTGACAAAACTTTGGTTGTCATCAGGTAGGTCAGGTATAAAATCGACTCGAGTTGGTGACAACCCTATGTAAAATATAGTAACAACTACTAGAATATATACATTTTAATAGATTAGACGATTCGTTACATATTGATAATTATACAAAGGATATAGATAAATTATTTATATAAATTAATTTTTTTAATAACTATGAAACGGAACATGTGCAACGCACATGCAATTTTACTAGTACGGAAAATGAGACAATGCGCTAGGGCGTAGAGATATCTCTACGCCAATTGATAAAGTTAAACTTTTTAAATATTTTAAAAGTTTCTTTTCAGTTGTCATTCTTCACTTTTTTAGAAGTCTTTTTAAAGTTTCTTTCTTTTTTCTCTTCTCTTTTTCTAAGAATGTGTCAGATTTACTTTTTCAGGTATATTTTACTCAAAAAATATAAGTGTCCGGTAGCGAAACGCTAGCAGCTCTGTAGAGAAGCGTCGGCACTTTGTTTTAGGGGTACTGGCATTTCCATAAAAAAATAAAAATAAAAATTTAGCGAAGTGCTAGCACCTCTGCAGAGAAGCGTTGGTGCCTCGTTTTAGGGGTGTCGGTGCTTCATTTCGAGGTGTTGGCGCTTCGCTCCCGATGTGGTAGCTCTTCGTTATCGAGTGCCAAGAATGACAGCTAGAAGGGTATTTAACTTTTAAAAGTGTAATCCTAATTAGTAAAATGGGCCTCATGCCACGCTCTCATATCAATTGGCGTAGAAATATCTCTACACCCAAGCGCATGTCCCTGGACCTCTCTCTCTATATATAATTTTAATTTCTTGATGAAGAATGATATTATTAAAACTTGAAAGCGTAAATAAACAGAAATATACAAAGCTTCAGGATCAATATTGGGTGGGAGAGAGGTGAGGGTGGGTGGGTTTACTCGTCGTCTCCACATAGAGAACCCCTCAAAAGTCCTTCCTCTAGCTACTACATCAAAAGCTTCATATAAGAGGAAGCAGGAGGGAAGCATCACAATGAGTAGAAGATTCCTCCTACACATGGTTTCAAATACCGGTGTCGGTATGTTTCGTCCAACTCCAAAATAGGTACGTATCGTCTGATCCGTACCGGTTCTCGATGATACAGTGATATGTATCATCTGATATATTACCAATGTATATGTAATGCATCGGAACAATACATTCGAACCGGTGAACTCTGAAACCGGTACGCATCGTCCAATACGTATGATGATAATATACTAGTTCGAATCACGTTGGTATCATTTTCATCCACAAAGTCCTGGAGGAACCCTAAACCCTAGACCGTAGAAAATGCTATTGTTCATTATTGCTTATCAATTTCATTCACAAAGTAGTGGATGAATCCTAAAACCTAGACCGTAGAAATGCTATTGTTCATTATTGCTTATCAATTTCAGCCACAAAGGAGTGGATGAATCCTAAACCCTAGATCCCAGAAAATGCTATTGTGCATTATTGCTTATCAATTTCATTCACCAAGTACTGGATGAACCCTAAACCTTAAAACCTTAAAACCTTAGACGCTAATCACCTAAACCTATTTTTCAGTATGGGTAGATTTAACAAAATGTCTGCAGAAAATAGAACCATAGGCTGGCAGAACAGTAAAAAGATTGTTCAGGGGCTGAGTAAATTTTTGATCACTTAGTGCTCATGTGAAGAGAGTTAGTGGGCCAATAATAAGTATGAAATTAATATGACCATAATGGGAGTTTGTGGGCATACTCACAAAAATCGCTAAATTTTCTAAAAATTTGCGGATTATTCATGAGTTTAAGGTCCCCCAAATTAATCCCAAATTATTCGCGAATTTTTCGAAAATTCGCCTAATCACAAAACTTCGGGAATAAATCCCGAATTTTTCAAAAAATTTGACTTACTAAAATTTTAAATTTTTTTAAAATTGTAATTTTATTTTTTTATAATTTTAAATCTTTTTATTTTTATTTAAAAAAATTTCTCACCGATTTTTCCTTCGAATATTTCCCCGAACTTCCCAAATTTGCTGAATTTTTCTGAATTTTCACCTCGCCGAACTTTTGCCGAACCCCAATTTGGTGACTATGTTTGTGGGCTAGATAAAGAGAATTTTAGGGCCCCTATGATAGTCGATCACTTAAGTGATCATGTGAAACCCAATCATGAAAACATACGATTGGCTATTTTGGAATCTGAAACCATATTAAATCTTCTAAATCTTTAGGAGAAAGCCAAACAAGGAAAACCTCTAAAGAACCTGTTTCAAACTCTCCCGGACAGTGGATGAAAAGAGGATTGCCAAGGTTTACATAGATAGTTGCCTAAGCTGAGGCCTATACTATTAGAAAGTAGAGGTTCTCAGCTTTCCATCGAGCCAAGAATTGTTCAATTTTGAGTTATACATCAAAAGTTATGATGAATTGAAAAGCGTGCAAAAATGTTGAAATTTAGTTTGAACCAACCAAAATAGTTGATGAAAAGAGGAGTGTCAAAGTTTGTACAGACAATTTCCCAACCTAAGACCTATACCATTAGAAAGAAGAGGATCCCAGCTTTCCAACGAGCTAAGAATCGACTGATTCAAAGTTGTACATAAAAAATTATGACCAATTGAAGAACGTCCAAAAATGCAGGAATTCAGTACGAACGATCGTAAATTACGATTGTAAACAGGGTTCAAAACACAAAATCGTAAATCACGAACGATCGTAAATACTATTGTGAGCAGGGTTCAGAACGCAAAATTGTATTCATGAATGATTGTAAACTGGGCAAAATCGTAAATCACGAACAATCGTAAATACTATCGTGAACAAGGTTCAGAACGTAAAATCGTATTTAGGAACGATTCGAGACAGGGTTCAGAATGCACGAACGATCGTAAAGAGGGTTCAGAATGCAAAATCGTGTTAAGAATGCAGGATTCAAGATTCAGGATTCAATTATGCCTATCCCCATCATCCACCATTAAAATTTAATTTTACCTTTTCTAAGCCCTAGAAAAACCTAGAAAACCTTAGATTGCCTATTACCTAATTTATAAACCAATTAGTGAGTTAACCACTCACTAATCACCCCAACTCTATAAATAGAGGCCCCCACCCTTCACTTTGGGTACCAAATTTTTTACCAAAAAAATATCCAAAGAGGAACCGACCTAAACAGAGAAATATTTCTAGAGAGAAGAAAAATATCCAGAGAAAAATTTATAAAGGGATAGAGAGAGAAACTTCAAAAATAGAGAACTCTAGAAAGATCTCTCCCCATCTCAAAGCTTCAACCTTCTAAGTTTTGAAACCCCAGTTCATTAGATACCACCCCACTTCCCTCAATATCATTCCCAAGCCTTAGCCAATTTATAAATCTTAGCTCATCCTTTATACCATCCATCTTCCCCAACGTTAGCTAGTTAGAACCTTGCTCTAACCTACTGTGTTTTCGGAAGCTCACCGAAGTTAGCATCAAATCAAAGATCTGTGGCAGTGCTACAAGGACCCAAGAGCTCCGACTCTCCCCTCTATTCTTCTACCTTCCTTTTGTCTTTACTTTTCCTCAATCTTAGAATTTGAGCTGTTATGATGTCAAAATTTCAGTGATTGTGAGGGGCTCAAATAGGATCGGAGTGCCTTCGGGCAAGAGGAAGTGTTATTTTTTTTTAATTTTTAAAATTGGGCCATAGTAGAGACCCTTACGAGCAGGTCAATCGGATGCCTACCACTTTCCTGATTGATAACCGAAGTCCGTACCTAGAGGCTTTGGCGTAGACCGGCTTCGGAGTCATATTTCTCACTTCGGTGCATATAGTATTGATTTTGGGTATCCCGGGACACCAAAAGCTCTAGGTGGAGACTCCATTTTTTTTCTTGTGAGCGCATCATCGTGACTGACTCGCAAAGTCTACGGTCGCATAGATGGCGACTTTGCTGGGGATAATGTGTTTTTAGAACTTTTACTTGAAGTCTTGGCCCCATTGCCTATGTTTTTTTATTTTATGATTTGGCTTATTTTGGTTCTCTGTTTTATTTTTTTATATTTTTGTTTGCTACTTACCCCTATAATTTTGTATCTATTTTTTTTACTTACCCCTATGTTTATGCAACTTTTACTTACCCCTTCTATTCGGCTCTTTATATTTCAGCAATTTTCTCGCCTAGTCACTTGACTGACACCTTTTTTACTTACCTCTACTATTCGACTATTTACGTTTCAACAATTTTCACCTAGTCACTTTACTGACACCTTTTTTTTACTTACCCCTACAATTCGGCTCTTTACAATTCAACACTTTACATTTTCTGGCCTAGTCACTTGACTGGCCCTGTCCTTTTCTTATTAACTTGTCATATTCTACCAGTGGATGCCGACCCGTAGAGGCGGCACGGGATTGTCACCCCCCGTCTTTGAATATTAAGCAAACTCTCTGAATATTAAGCAAACTCTCTTTTAAAAATAAATTTAAAATTGAACCTTAAAAATGAATTAAGAGACTTAAATTCATTTTTTACGTTGGGTAGATTTTGTAAGAGGGTGGGAATTTAGGCAGCGATACAAATGTCTCAGTTCTTAGTACGCCGACAGCCCTAGTGGTGATGATCCCGAAAAGTACCACCCCATCCAGTCTCTAAGAAGGCGCTTGCGCTGGAGGTATATAGGGTGGGTGACCGAGCTTAAGAAAAAAGCTTTAAAACCCTGGGGGAGAGCGCTAGTGGAATCTAAAAAGCCTTATATCCTATAGGTTTGGTGAGGAGGGACCCGTTATAACAAGAAAATCAGTCCCCGGAAGCACTGCTTCTAGAAAACAAAAAAAACAGACCAATCTCGGGCCTGTTATTGCTGTCAAAATATATTTATATACTCTGTTTTGGCCTAACGTATATAATACATACGCTAAGTTTACTCTGGCTGGGAAAACCGAATCTGAGGCCTTTTTTTTTCACTTCCCCCGAGTCCTCCGCTTAGTGGTTTAATATCCCCAATAAATCCCACACATTTTGACACCCAATACACCCTTGCCGGTCAAAAGAGGTCACCATCTTGTTGACTTTTTCTGAGGGATCGGGTTGTCGCGTGAACTTTTGTGTCTTCACATAGATCAAAGGTTATTTTTCTTTGATTCTTCCGAAGCACGTCGGAATCCCGCCGTGGGAGATATTAGGAGTGTGAACGGCACTCGAAACAGGAATTCCAAATCCCTAGAAAACACCATAAGAAGGTTCAGATTTTATCCAAAAATAAAAAATAAGTAAAAATCAAGAAAAATCAAAAACCCAAAAGGAGAGCTTGCGGTACCATAACAACGACATCGCCAAACCAACCCTCATCCCGTAGGGGAAGAAGAAAGAAATTTTGTGCCTTCACATCGCCACACCCGAGAAATCCATATCCCACCCGCTATCAAGTCATGTCTTGGGCGGTTGATCCAACCCACTTTGACCCAGATTCATCCCCATCACATTCCCATATGGAGGAGATACCCATCTCTGATCCCCCCACCCAATCTCGATTCAATGTCACCGGACCGTTTGGTGAACCCATTTTTCCTTCCATCTCAACCCAAAATATGCTCATATTGTCCACCTCCACCCAACATACACCCATTTTTTCCTCATCAACCCAACATACACCTGATTTTCCCTCCACATCCACTCCATATACACCCCATTTTTCCTCCACATCCACTCCATTTTTACCCCATTTTCCATCTACATCCTCTCCAAATATACTCCATTTTTCTCACACATCCACCCAAAGTACATCCATTTTTTCCCACACATCCACCCAAAATCCAACCCAATTCTTCACACTTGCCCAAAATACACCCAATTTTCCCACATCCACTCAAACTGTACCCAATTTTCTTTCCACATCCTCTCCAAATATACCCCATTTTCCCCACACGTCCACCCAAAATACACCCATTTTTTCCCACACATCCACCCAAAATCCAACCCAATTCTCCACACTTGCCCAAAATACACCCAATTTTCCCATATTCACTCAAATCGTACCCAATTTTTCTTCCACACCCCCTCCAAATACACCCCATTTTTCTCATACATCTATTTAAAACACCACCGTTATTTCCACACCCACCCGGGCCATGCCCAAATTTTCTCATACACCCATCTCATCCATATCCCACATCCCCCCTCATCAGAAGGACCATTTACATCCACCCCCTCACCCAATCCCATGACTGTAGGCACTCTCATTTTGCCTTCTCGAAATATATTTCTTATTTGGTCAACTATTGAGACCATATAATAGTACATGGCTGAACACAGGCTAAAATAATAGCTTTGTGGCTTAGATCCCGAAATGGATAAATTATATACTAAGCAACAGTATATAGTCAGAACGCAGACTGAAACAATATCTTACGTTTCATTCTAGAGACCATACTCGGACAACCCTGAATTCCGCGCTAAAAGCCCAGCGCGCAATTCGATCACGCACAGAACCATAAGCGCCCGATCAGTCCACCTTTCAGACCAAACTTCATTTCCCAGACCTTTTCGGGACTCAATTATGCGCCTGAATCCAGACGCATGATCGGATTGAGTGCTTCACCACCAACGCGCAATTGGCCTACACCCAACCTAGTCTTACTACCCTTGACCCCTAAGTTTCCTTGGTTAAGCGCTTCAGGTAACACGCTTAATCGGATTACACACGTCTCACCCTGCGCGCAATTAGCCCTAATTTTGTTAGGATTAGGGAACTCACTGAGCAAGTCAGCCGGTCGCTCACTGAGTCGGTGACCGACTCAAAGCGATTAAGCGCCGAAATTCAGGTGCACAATTCAATTAAACGCTCAAAAACAGGCGCGCAATTGAAGGAAAACCTAGAAAAGCTTTTTTTCTCGAAGAGAGAAGGAGAGGCTATAAATTTAGAGAGAGAAGAGATCGCAAATTCCGAAACTAGAGAGCTCCGAGGACAAACGCATAGAGCGACCTAGTCATGATTTCGAGATTCAAACTCCGAGATTTCTCTCCGTAGCCCCGACCCTAGGTAAGAATTTAATTTTTAGTTCCGACCGTAGCTTCTAGTCTTTAGATTTAGGATTTTCCTTAGTTTTAATTATCAGTTCTGATTTTCAGTCTTAGATCGTAATACCTCCTTTTTAACCCGTACTTTAATCTTTGTTTATGATTCTTAGTTTCTAAAATCAGTCTTTAATTATATTATCTAATTTTCAGTCTTAAAACTTAGTTTTTATCCCTATACCTTAATTTTCAGTCCTAATATTAATCTCTGGTTTCAGTTCTTAGTTTTCTGGGACCAGTCCTTAATCCTACGGTCTGATTTTTCTGATTTCGACTCCGATTTCAGTCCTTAGATTTCCTTTTAGCCTTTAGTTTTAATTTTTAATTTCTTATAATTCTAATCTTTAGATTCTAATTCTTAATTGTTAAGTTTTAGAATTCAGCCCTTAGGAAATCCCTGCCCAAATCCTTAGTCTAGAGTCAACTAGGTATCTCCAACCTTTTCTCAATTGTCAATTCCATCACTTTTATGTTTGGCTTATTTTGAGGAATCAAATGAAGTCGGATTGAAGCGAAATTAGTTATGTTGGAAAGCTTATCGAAGTAGCTTTCCAACGAGCTAAAAAACGTGCCATTCTGACAAGTATCGAAGAAGTTATGATCAATTTTCGACCGCTACACAAAAAGTGACGTTTTTTCAAAACTCCTAGTTGAATTAGGATTAGTATCTTTATTATATTATTTTAGAAAATAGGATTTATGGTAAAAGCCTATAAATAAGACCTTTACCCCCCCTAGCCATTTAATATACAATTTTCCTTTATACAATTTTTTCCTATATAATTTCACTCTACACAATTTCTCTCTATGCAATTTCCTCTGCACGATTTAGACGATTCTTCAGGTAATTACTCGGTCCTTAATTTTTTGGTTCTAGTTCTTAGGTTCTAGAACCAGTTCCTCCTATTTTTTTTCTATATATTCTAGTTCTAGATTTAGGTTCTAGCCCTCTAGTTCTTAAATTCCAAATCTTAGGTTTTAATCTAAATTTTTAATTTTTTGATTCTAGTCCTTAGGTTTTAGAACCAGTCTTTTAATTTTTGGGCCCTAGTTCTTAGGCTCTAGAATTGGTCCTTAATTTCACGGTCCAAATTTTCCTAATTTCGATCCCGATTTGGTTCTTAGATTTTAGCTTCAGTCTTAATTTCTCATAAGTTTAAATGCTAAAATTTGCTTTATAGCTTCAGTTCTTAATTCTTTTTTAGACCTAAAATTTTAATTCTTAAATACCAACCATCAATTTTTCACAAAAAATACTACTTTATAATTCAAATTCAGTCTCTTTCAATTTTAGCCACCCGATTTGCCCAAGAGAACTTACGGAGGGTACCCGGAAACGGGGCCAATCCTCCTTAGCATAGCGGGCTCAAACCCTTTTTTTTTAATTAATTTAATTTTTAATTAAAAATAAGATATTTAAATTAATTAGACTCCTAGTAGAATTAAGAGACTTTTTTCTAAATTAAATTTCTAGTAGAATTAGGAGACCTTTCTTAGTCAGACTCCTAGTAGGATTAGGAGACCAAGTTAAATAAAATCCTAGCAGGAATAAGAAAATCGAACCAGTTAAACTAAAGGCAACCTACAGTTGCTGACGTTCGCCGACGGACGATTCAGTAAAGGAGTTCAACCTGCAAGCCCCGCTCCCCTTAAAGCGTGATCAATGATATGTTGCAAAGTCGATAAATATCCGTAGCTGGCGATCTCATCTTCTCAGGTATTCTTCATTTGAAATTTGCCTCTTTAATTTTAATAATTTAATATTTTCAAACTTATTACTCTATCACCATCATCGCCAGAGTCCACTTGGACCGAATTGAGCCACTCTTTTCGGGGACTGAAAGGAACCCAGGAAAAGCGCGTACCAACAATGACAATGATGGATGAAATGGTCAGGGCCTACACAATTTGGAAGGCCTCTCAAAGCCCCCCCATCCATCCCACACATCTCCAAACCCATCCCATACACTTCAAAATCTCTTTACTTCTTTCTCCCAAAATCCTAATCAACCTCCCATCATCCATACCATGCAAGACTCCCATCAATCATGGGGCCATTTGAGAGGGCCTCAAGGCCCAATAACCCAAGCCCATCAAGGCCTAAAATCCCATGCCTAAGCCCATCAAGTTCCAACACTATATACCCAAGCCCATCAAGGCCCAATAGCCCAGACCCAAGCCCATCAAGGCCATATACCTCAGGCCCAAACCCATCAAGGCTCAATGCCCTATGCCCAAGCCCACTAAGGCCCAAACCCGGGAACCCCATTTGCAAACCGACCATCTTTCCCCTAATATCCCACATTCCCTTATACCCAGCATGCCCCCATTCCCCCTTAGATAATACACCCGCTTCATCCAATCCCTAACAAGGCATGGGCCTCATTCATCCATATCCCTCACACCTAACCCAGTATGGGAATCCATCTCATACCAGCAACCATCCCCAATTCACTCATCCTCCTACCTCTCAAACCCATCCTCAAGGATTCTTCCAAATGCAGTGGCCTCATCAGGCACCGACCCAAAATCCACAACTCACTCACCCCATCACCCTACAAACTACTCATCCGAGCTTCCCTCATATGCAGTGGTCCCATCAGGCACCCGTCCAGCTCACTTAGAATCAGCAGGATAACCTCACCCTTTCCCCACCATATGTGAACCCACAGTATGAGGAGGATGAGATCAAGAATAGCGGGACCTATGTAGGGGCATTCACTAGCTTCAATCTCCCACCACCCGTGTTCAATAACCCACCGGCAGCCCAAAGCGAATGGAGGCAGCCTATTGAGGGGCCAGCCCAGCCATCTAGGGAGTCAGAGCTGTTAAAGGAACAAATGGATAAGATCCAAAAATAGTTGATGAAGATGGGTAGAGCTGAAATCCATGCCACAAACTTTTCTGATTTATGCCTATTCGCAGAAGTCCCTTTGCCCCCAAAATTTAAGGTGTCAATCTTTGATAAAAACAATGGCACGGGCAATCCCATTACACATCTCAAGTCCTATTGCAGGGACATATGCTAGTACAGCGGAGACGAAAGACTCCTCATCAAAGTGTTCTAGAAGAGTCTTACGGGTCCAACTTTGAGATGGTTCACTTCCCTGAAACCATCCATGATTAAAACCTGGAAGGATCTGACTCACTTGTTCCAAGAACAGTATGCCTATAACATATACATTGAACCCCGTAAGTCAGATCTAGCCCGACTAAAGCAGAAGCCCGACGAAGCATTCAGTGACCACCTTGGGCGGTGGAGGGCATTGACAGCTCAAGTCAGGAACAGAATATCTGATGATGAGCAAATCGAGATGATTTAAAAAAATACTCTGTCGGTCATCTCAGATTTTCTGGTGTACCAACAGCAGTCCACCTTTGCTGACTTGGTGAGAAATGCCAATCATTGTGAAAATGCCATAAGAGAAGGGCGGTTAAACAAAATCGTAAACAGTGGGGTCCGAAGATTCACTGAACATAGGAATGATAGAAGAACCGGGGCAGATGTATAAACATTAGTAGACAAGCGACCCAATGTCAGCATGGCCCCATTTCAGTTTAAAGCAATACAACCAACCCCAACACGAAGCTACCGATGCAGAGAACTGGCAATGGGCAAGAGGCACAGATGACCCTAGAATAGAGAAGGGCCCGTTTTGATCTAATCTTTACACCTTTAGGGCAGTCCTTGAATATCCTTTTGCCTTTGCTAATCGAAAATGGTTTGGTCACTGCACTCCAACCACGACCTCCGCCAAATCCGATCCTAAGGAAACCCCAATATCCACTGTAATTTCCATCAAGGACCGAGCCACCCGACGGATCGATGCTTTCCCTTGAAACATGCGATACAAGATCTAATAGAGGCCGACAAGATCATTCCTCCTGCACTTCCCCAGGCTAACCAACATGCCAATATACATCTGGTTCTGTTGCCACCACATCCACCAGGTGGAATGGACCCGAGACCCACTATTCACATGATAGAAGAAGACGGGGAATAGTTCGATCCTTCTGATTATATCCGTGTGAGGGAGAACTTTGTGGCACCAAAGTAGAAGGATCAAGAAGATAGAAGCATAGGAGCAATCGAGCCCCTGAACTTGGCTGATTACTTTCCCAATCCCACACCCCAGGCAGAACCCTTAGATTTAAGGATGTACTTTCCGGCTCTAGCTCCCGTCAGCTATGTCCAACCCAGCTCATATCAATCATACGCAACAGCGACCCCCACCAATTCCCCAATGGTCAATTTTGCCCCATATCCCTCTCCGGCACCGATTAACTACCAATGGCCTACCCTTACCATCCCACCACCAATACAATCGTTCACAATCCCCACTGATCCCATTTGGCCCGCTTTTGCCATTCCTCCAACCAGTCTAAAGGTTAACCAAGTGTTATCCACCCATCCCAAACCACCAATTCAAGCACCCCCAAGGCCTACATCCACCCCATTCCAGATCCTAGGATTAACCTACGATCCCCATCAGGTTCTCCTCAGTTATGAATAGACAGACATCAATACAGGTGGAAAAAGAGAGGGGGCAGTGAGTTTCATCACTCGATCAGGAAGAATCTCTAAACAACTTGAAGTACCGGCACCAGTCTGGCCAGAAGAGAAGAAAGAACCTACTGCGATAAACCCTTCGAAAAAATAAGCAGAGAGCACATACTAGAAAATCAGTTGAAAAGAATGTCGGCCCACATCACAGTCTGGGATCGTTAATGACATCTCCGCTCTATTTCCAGGCCCTGATGGGAGCACTGAAAGACGCACATGTGTCTATTCAAGTAACTCCAGACGAAGTGGGACAGATAATCGGGCAAGTGTTGGCTCCTAATTCCATCTCTTTTTTGGATGCTGATTTACTAGATAAGAGAAATAATCACTCCAAATCCTTCAATATCACTGTAGAAATTGAGAACCTGATAATTCCATTGGTGTTAATAGACAACGGGTCTGTTTTAAATGTGTGCCCTATCAGATCTGCAACCAAGAAAGGGGTGGATATCTCTGCATTCAGGCCAGCAAGAACAAGTGCCAGAGGATTTGATAACACGAGAAGAGAGATAATTGGAGAAGTTGACCTTGAACTTGTTATCAGGCCAATGAGCTTTTCCTTACCCTTCCAAGTTATGGACATCAAATCTACATTCAATCTGCTATTAGGGCGCCCCTAGTTACACGAGGTTGGGGCAATACCTTCAACCCTGCACCAAAAGCTTAGATTTGTATTAGAGCAAATGATTGTCACCATTCTGGGCAGGGGATAGGAGGAAAGAGAAAAAGTTACCCACAACATCGAGAATCCCAAGTATTGGATGTGCCACACACAAACGAAGACACAAACCTCCATAGCTTTGAGTACGATGTATTAATGATAATCCCCGAGCCCCTTGAAAGGTTCATGTTGAAAACCGGCGGTGGAATGATTGCAACAGTAGCCATGCTCCAGAAATGAGGCTATCAGAAAGGAAAAGGGTTGGGACCTCATTTGCAAGGACGGAGGGACCCGATTAAAGCCAAGAGGAGACAACGGGTCAGATTCGGCTTAGGCTATAGGCCTACTAAAGAAGAAGTCTAAGAGGCAAAAAAAAAAGGCCAGAACCATTGCTGTTGCAAAAGCACGAGAAATAAACCTAAAGGATGAACCCCATCTTAGACCTCACATTCGTAGTACATTTATGAGTGCAGGGGTCTTGAAGATTGATTAGAATGGGGCGACACAGCTAACCTCGCACAAGCCGGCATCCCCGATCCACCCAACCAATCCCTAAATCATCCCTCCCAATTTTGAAATAGGCCTAGTTGACTTTTGAAGACAGAGTCCCGGACGAGCCCAGGATAAACATGATGGAGACTGACTCCCAAAAGCCATATCAATCAGCCTCCTCCATCCGAGCAGGAAAAGGAACAGTACCGCAAGTAAGGAATTAGGCATCAATGCCCCTAACCCTGGAAGCTTCGAGTGGCCTGAAATTTGGCACTCGCTTCCCCCCAAAAAATAACCTATAAAAAGTGAGGTGAGCCCTTCACAATCAATACCATGTGTATATAGAGACCCGCCTTGCCAAGGGCCCATTTCTGAAGAAAAAGAAAATTCAAAAAATAAAAGAAATATAAAATAATCTAAAAAAATTATTTTTCAAAATTCTCGAGAAAATAAAAAAAAAATGATGCCTTAATAGAAAAGCTCATCCCATGTGAAATCGACATCTTTCCCATAGAAATACAAGAAGAGGTAGTAGTCACGAGTCTGGATGAGGAAATCCCAATCGAGGAGCTCCCCAATGAGCTCCTTGACCGATTTGCTGATTTTGAGCATGACTCTACGCCGATTGCTGAAGAAACAGAGGACGCCACTATCTCCTGATGAAAAGAAAAAGCATGATTGATTTCCTTTGGTCATACCTAGACGTCTTAGGCCAGAGTGGATGCTAAAAGTGAAGGATGAGTTCATTAAGCAATACGATGCAAGATTTCTTATAGTTTTTGAGTACTCGCAATGGCTAGCCAACATTGTCCCTGTTTCGAAGAAAGATGGAAAGGTTCGCATTTGCATCAACTTTAGAATACGAGGACATGCCTGGTTAGATACCGATTTGGTCGAGCATGAGTTGCCACTATATCCAAATGCTAGGCCGGTCAAGCAGAAGTTGAGACGCCTTAGGCCAGAGTGGACGCTAAAAGTGAAGGATGAGGTCATTAAGCAATATGACGCATGGTTTCTTATGGTTTCCAAGTACCCGCAATGGCTAGCCAACATTGTCCCTGTACTGAAGAAAGATGAAATGGTTCGCATGTGCATCGACTTCAGAAACCTGAACAAGGCGAGCCCGAAAGACGACTTCCCGTTGCCACACATCGACATCTTGGTCGATAACACTTCCGGGCATGAGATGCTCTCATTTATGGACAGATTCTCTGGACACAATGAGATCAAGATGGCAAAAGCGGACCGAGAGAAAACAACGTTCATCACTCCATGGGGAATTTTCTGCTACCGAGTCATGCCATTCGGGTTGAAAAATGCTGGGGCAACATATCAGAGAGCGATGACTACACTGTTCCATGACATGATGCACCAAAAAATTTAGGTGTACATTGACGACATGATAGCCAAGTCACTAGAAAGAAGTGACCATCTGATGAATCTCCAAAGCTATTTGAGAGGCTGAGAAAATACAGGTTGCGCCTGAACCCTCAGAAATGCGCGTTCGGTGCTATGTCAGGAAAGTTACTAGACTTCATCATCAGTAGGAGAGGCATCGAGGTTGACCTGATCAAGGTAAAAACCATCATCAAAATGCCACCACCATCTATCGAGAAAAAGGTTAGAGGTTTCTTAGGCAGGATACAGTATATTAGTCGGTTTATCGCACAACTAACTCCTATCTGCACGCCGATCTACAAACTATTGATCTCTGATTTATGTCAGTTTCCACCTCCTAAGCTAGATTTTAATAGACCTTTGAGCTATTAATAATTGATTTTTTAGCATGTTTTTGTAGTTAGAAATAATCTGCAACATGAGCAACAATCCATCTCATAAATGCCAAGAAGAAGAGGAATGAGAGACAAGCATTAAAGCTGATGGAAAAATAGTGTTTGAACCATGGTGGTCCCCACCATGTGGGCGAGTCAACATGCCCTAGACCCCTAGAAGTCCTACAGTGAAAGAGAAGTGGGGCCCACACCTAATGGAGTGCAGCAAATGGGTGAACAAGACAACAAAGAAGCAGAACCTTGAGCTCAAGTAGATCAGATGCTACCTCGAGCAGTTCAGTGACTGCTGTAGCAACCAGTCAAGCTATCTCGAGTAAATACACCTTTAGAACTCCAAGGCCGAGCAGCTGCCGAGCAGTTAAGGAAACATGTCGAGCAGATCGGTCTTCAGAACACTCAGCTCGAGTGGTTCTCGAGCAGCTCAGTAACTTCACAAACATCCTCTTGAGCAGCTCTCGAGTGGAACATAGCTCCATAAATCTCAGTCGAGTGGTTCTCGAGTGGATACATCTTCAAAAGCTTCACGTCGAGAGGATCTCGAGCACATTATAGACAGAAACCTAAAACCCGTCGAGCAGCTGAAAGAATGCTTAACAATAGAACTTGTTGAGCAATTTATAGCTTCAATCCATCCATTCGAGCAGTTCTGAAACCATCTTGTTGAACTGCTCTTGTTGAAGCACTACAACCTCACGAGTTGTCTTCTGCAGCACTTGAACCTATCGGGAACCTCTCGAGATTCACATTCTGAAGCTCTAACCTGTCGAGGCTCGGGTTCCAGCTTTTATATTTGAACTTCAAGGGCATTTTGGGACTTCCATAGCACCTGGGGCACATGTTCCAATGTGCTGAGCTATTCCCCACATCCTGAGGCAACACTTGGCTGAAAATAAGTCACATCAGCAAGATCCTAACTAACTTGATTCTCCTATTTTCTGATTGGCCAATGCAACAAGGCACTTTAGGGATTGTATAAAAGTCATGTAGAGATGCAAAAAAGTGGGGGGAATATTTGGAGCAAGGGAGCCCTGTGGGATATTCTTGCCCTAGATCATTTTTAGGGTTAGGTCATCTTTTTCTTTTCTTCTTTCCTTAGCTCAGCATGTTGGGCTAAATCTTTGTAATAGATAGGGTTGATTTAAGCTATAAAAAGATTATGCGAGAGCATTATAAAGGGTCTGGATGTTTGCAGAGACTGCAGCCTTGAGGGCTAATCCATTGTAAGTACCTTTTAAGCAATGCAAAGTTGTTTTCACTGTTCCATTAAATCTGTAATTTTTAGTGTTTCGCATTTAGATCTTATTAGATTTTCTGCACCTATGGAGGCATGAGCTTGTAGCCTTGCCAACATTGTGGCTGTAGTGGTTTTCTTATTCTGACCTTTTAACCCCGATGACTGGAGTATATCCATGGGATATCTTGTGACCATTCAAGTGGACAGGATATAGCCCTAGGACTAGCCCATATCTCAGGATTGGGTTTGATTCTTCTTCCTTACATTTGTGCTTGTAGCCAAATGAAGGATAGCTATAATCCCAGCTCTTGTTCTGCCTCGCCATTTCTTTTTCAGTGAAAATCAGTCCCTAGCTATTTACTTCTTCCCATAATTTTTATTTAATTTACCAATCCATCTCTATCCTTCTTCAAAACCCCCTTTCCTTTTATAGTTGTTTTTATTCTTATTTTTATTTATGTCTTAGTTAGTTGTGACAACCCAAGACCCCCCTCTCTTTACCTTGCTTTCCTAGTTAGGTTAGAGTTGCCAAATCTATAGCAGAACTGGAGATCTACTATCCCACTATTATGTTTAGATCATTAATCCCTATGGGACAACCATTACTTATCAAAACTTGCTACAATAGCCCTAGATCTTGTAGGACTATGTGTTTGTTTTGTTGCTGTGTTCAATCCATTTTAGGCTCCCTTTTTATCTGTTTTTGCCTTTCTTTATTTCCACTATATTTTAACCATCTTATTAACAAAAAGAACACACACCAAAATAAAAATAACACACAAACTACTGAGAAGATTTGCCGGTTGAATGGAACGACGACTGTCAAGTAGCATTTGATAAAATTAAGGGCTACCTTTTCAACCCGCCTGCTCTGGTACCATCAGAACTAGGGAGACCACTAAACTAAGGGCTACTTTTCCACCACAAAAGTTTCAATGGGATGTGTCTTAGGACAGCATGATGAAACAGGAAGAAGAGAGCAGGCCATCCACTATCTCAGTAAGAAGTTTACTGATTACGAGATGCGTTATTCTCATCTGGAAAAAGCATGCCTGGCTCTCGTATGGGCTACACAGAGGCTCCGCCACTACTTGCTATCTCAAGTCGTTCTACTCCTAGCGCGAATGGACCCGTTGAAGTACCCATTCGAAAAGCCAGCCTCACTGGCCGAACTGTATGCTGACAACTTCTATTATCAGAATTTGACATCACATATGTCACTCAGAAGTCGATCAAGGGGCAAGCACTCGCCGATCATCTTGCCGAAAACTCCTTACCTAACTACGAGCCTGTAAGGACTGAATTTCTCGATGAATACATCTTGTTCATGATAGAGGATGATACAATAGAGACAAAGGAGTCCTGGGTAATGCACTTCGACAGGGCAACAAATGTCGAAGGTCAAGGAATCAACGCTATTCTGATTTTGCCAAAAGGATCTCACGTACCAGTCTCCATCAAACTTAATTTCCTCTGCACTAATAACATGGCCGAATACGAAGCCTGCGTAGTTGGCTTACAAGCGTCACTTGACCTGAATGTGACTCATCTCAGGGTATTTGGCAACTCAATTCTGACTATATGCCAAATCAACGGAGATTGGAAGACGAAGGATGAAAAGCTAATCCCGTACCATGAGCACCTGGAAGATCTAATCGCGAGTTTTGACGATATTACTTTCTCTTATGTCCCGCAAGCGAGAAATCGATTTGCCGATGCATTAACAACATTGGCATCAATGGTCAAAATTCCATATGACGTCAAGATGAAGTCGATCATGATCGAACAAAGGAGTGAGCCTGCCTTTTATCTCCAGGTTGAGGAACCCACAAAGTTAGATGATGAGTTACCATGGTTCTCAGATATTAAGAACTTCCTCGAAACTCGAACATTCCCTGAAGGCACGTCCAAAACAGACATGCGGACCATCCAACGTTTAGCGGTCGATTACGTTATCTGCGACGAGTGCCTCTACAAGCGATCATATAATAATATCCTGCTCAGATGCTTAACTGAAGATGAGGTGGCTAATATCATGAAAGAAATCTATGAGGGATTATGCGATGCCCACGTCAATGGGCACATGATCGCCAAGAAGATTATACGGCAAGGGTATTTCTGGATCACCATGGAAACTGACTGTTGCAGGCACGTTCAAAAGTTCTATAAATGCTAAGAACACTCCAGTATGATACACGCTCATGCCATTGATCTACACAGTATGACTACTCCATGGCCATTTGCTACATGGGGCCTCGACGTTATCAGGAAGGTCAATTTGAAAGCTTCTAATGGGCATCAGTTCATCCTCGTCGTCATTGAATACTTCACCAAATGGGTAGAGGCAGCATCATATATGAACATCATGACTAATCATGTCAACAAATTTATTAAGAATAATATTGTATGTCGATTCGACGTACCCAAGGACATCATCACGGACAACGGCACCAACTTTGCAAACAAACACATAGGATCCTTTTGTGAGGAATATAAGATCAAACATCACCGCTTGTCACCATATAGGCCGCAAACTAATAGAGCCGTCGAAGCAACTAACAAGATACTTGTTCGCATCCTGGAGAAGATGGTTATCAAATATCGAGACTGAAGTGAAATGTTTCCATTTGCACTATGGGCCTACCGAACGTCGATCCGTACTGCTACAGGGGCAACACCGTTCACTCTTATGTATGGAACCGAGGTCGTCCTACCAGTCAAAGTTAAAGTGCCTACACTCCATATCCTCATCACATCTGCTCTACCGGAAGCCGAAAGAGAGAGATCTCGCTTTGAGCAACTAAACCTTCTAGATGAGAAAAGGCTCATGACCTTATGTCACACCCAGGCCTATCAGAGAAGGATCGCACGTGCTTATAATAAGCGTGTTTGCATCCGAGATTTAAAGGTGGGTGACACAGTACTTAAGAAAAATTTTCCTTCTCGCCACATCGATCCGAGAGGAATATTTAGGCCCAACTGGGAAGGACCTTACTTTATCTTAGAAGTACTCCCGGGATACGCGCTCTGCCTCGTCACCATGGACGGAGATCACTTTCCTGAGCCCATCAATGCTGGATACGTACGCCAATTCTACTCTTAGTCTCTGCGGCAAGGTAAGTATTGTAAAGATGGATACGTGACTGCTTAAGGACCCCATAAAAAGGCCATCATTTTAAAGCCAAGTAGCCAAAAAGCGTCCCTGAACACTTATACTCTTGCTACACCAATTGAGCCATTGGCCTTTCTTTCAACAAACTCCTCCCAAGAAAAGAAAATGTGTGTATATATACCAACAAAAAAGGAGAAAAAAGTTACCCTCAAAACCCTAAAAAATCATAAAAGTAAAATCCCAAAACGAGGATGTCTGAAAAAAGCAAAAATAATAAAAAAATATAGAAAAGAAAAAGTGGGGCATGTACAGTCAAAATCCCCAAGGAAGAAGTGTATTATGACAACTGGAACCCTATCGAGGAAAACTTTTAACCCCAAAATACCTTCAAAAATTCCTAACCTCACTCGTGGCCATGATACATCTTTGAAAAAAGCCCTCTGTAAGGTCTACGAGTATCATAATATTCGTTGAGTCAGCACGTGCCAAGTTGAGAGACAATAAAGAATTCTATCCAGCCAGCTATGATAGAATCAACGTCCATGTAATGGTCTTTAAGAAAGTAAATAAAAAAAAAAAGAATACAAGCTCAAAGTAAAAAGGACGTGGTGAAAACCCGCAAGGGCGCTACGGGTAAAAATAGCGAGCTTGTGCGGACCAGGTGAAAACCTAAAAAGACATCTGAGGTAAAAATGCATACCCACGGACGTAGTGAAAATCTGAAAGGGCACTACGGGTAAAAAGAGGCTGACAACGTGTACAACGAAAACCCGTCTTAGGCGTTGTGAGTAAAAATATTCAAAACTGGGCTGCTCATTTAGCTCAAATTGGGTCCTGACAAGGAATGTCTTCATAAATCGCACTGTCTAACGCATGACCCAGGGTAAGTATAAAAGGTTGATTCAATCTAAAGGGATGGATGTTCCGACCTTGGTAAAATTTCTGAACCTCACTCAGGTCCGACCACATGAACGGGTTTGACTATGCTCAAAATGAGACCCGTTACTTCGCCTCACTGTTAAGGTCTCACAAAAAAAAGCAAAAAGAACAAAAAAAAATCATCATCAGAAAAAATCCAAAAATCCAAAAAATATATACGTATCTCTACTCCCTTTTATATCCATGTACATATTTACAGCATCGTACTTCCATCTCAAAAATGAAGAAAAAGAATAAAAAATCTAAAATAAAAAAATCCAAAAATATATAAATCTTGAAGAAAAATCGAAAAAATATGTAAGTAAAAGTTTGCTTCTTTTGTTAACTAGGAAGCACTTTTGTTATCTGTATAAACAAAAAAGGGACTCACATTTTCTTAAGACTGTGCAGGAACAGCAAATGGTCTGAAGCCTCGAGACAGGCAACCTCTCGACAATGGGCAGAGTAGAGGAAGTATATCACAACTCACGTCAGTCTATTCGAAAAAAAAATGATGAAAAAAGCAATCATTTGAAAAAGAAAATAGAAATCTGTGCTTTCGTTGTACTTTTTATCACGCACATGCGTGCTTCAAATGCGATAAAATATCAATATTTTACCAGCAACGCAGCTGTGCTAAATTAATATCCTAAGTTTACCTTAGATCTTTGGATCCTACTTTAAAGTAGGAGCAACTGTGTCCATCCCGGTCAAAACGGTCAATGTTTCGGTCGGGTTGATTACAATGCTAAATCTTTGCACTATGCACTCCATTTTTTGATTCATGTGAACTTAAGGGTCTTAAGTTTCAAATTTCTCAGAAAAAGGTCAATCGTTGGTTAAGACCAATCTGTCAAAAGAGAAATTACCTATCGAACGACTATGCTCAAATGTGCATTTAGAAGGGCTCATTCTAGGGTGCAGGCACTATAACCTGTGTTTGTACGGTATCCCTGTAAAGTATACGCTATGCGTCTGGGTATCCGTTGATGGTCGTTTGTTCCCATAAATAATACCCGAAAGGGTTCTGGGTCGGGACTTCCATCCCCTTCGTTATTTATTCGCCCCTGATGTGTGCATATTTATGCATAATTATTCGTTTGTAAGATCATCGTTGACAGAGGCCAAGATTGAGTGCCTCCTTCTGTAGATGCCCAATTTTGGTTTGATCTGCTCTGTATTATTTTAAGTTGAACACTCTAGGTCATGATGATCTAAAGCACCGTATCAAAATAGTACACACTCTCAAACAACATTGCGACATCAATATTCACTCCACTCGGGCACTTGTGCTAAAGTAACCTCAAGATCAATGGGTTCGCCCAAAAATCTTGATCCCTACCTCGCGTAGGGGCACCCGTGGCCAATCAAAGTGGGGCAATCAATGCCTCATGAGATTTTCGCGTTATCGCTTTACGCCAATCTTTAAGTATGGGTCGATCACCCTCCCCCTCGCGGGACAGTCTTGTTCGAAATGAATCTCAAACATTGTATATTTTCAATTACACTATCACAGTTTTTTCCAGTAATGTCGCTAAGCGCATGGGGACCGGTAGCCTTGAGGAACGGACGTTTTCCCAAGTCTTGGGCTTCCGCTACTCTCGACTAACGCACATTTTCTCAAGTATTGGGCTTACGTCACTCTCTATTTATTTGTTTTTCTTTTACTTTTTTATGTTTGAGGTTCGCTTTCAATACAACAAACCCGTTACTGTGTCTTGGGTTTCTGGGGATGTCTCTTTCTTTGGCATTCGATCATTAGTGATCGGATACCAAAGAGGGGCATCTGTAGTGTAATATCTCATAAAATTGAGCATTAAACAGTGACCTCGAGATTTGTGCCCGATTGGTCATAGGTTTAACCAAGTGATGGTCAAACAGTAGACTCATAAAGGGATAAACTGATGAGATGTCAATATGACCTAAGTGTGGTGTATAGTATGAGTTAGTGGTCAGGTACACCTATCTCTGGTGTATGTGTTTAACACACAAGCTAGAGAGAGGATATAAGGGTTTAATAACCCTAGAATCCTTTTGTTTGGTTGTTGAAGAGAGAGTTAAGAAGAGAGAGAGAGAGTAAAGATGAGTTGTTGAGCTAGGAGTTAATGCAAATCAAGAGGAGATTAGAACATTGAATGCTGAATTCAACGCATGAGGAGCCGTTGAAGCGAAAAGCTGGAACCCTAGCCATCAAACCGAACAAATCAATCCTTTAAGGGATTATGGAGGTAAGTTTTGTTAGATTTCAATATCTAGAGATTTGATGAGTTTAATTCAGTCAAGTATAGTTAGAATGATAGATTAAAGACTTAGAAATGAAAGAAAATTGATAAGGAAAAGATTTGGAAGAACGGCCCGAAAAGGGGCTGAATCTGGCCAAATCGATTTACCAAATCAATTGATCGATTTTGGTCTAGAAGTTGAAAAGTCAAGGATGCCCGATTTTGATTAATCGATCTGGAAATCGATTAATCGATTCTGAAGGTCGATTAATCAATTTACAAATCGACTGATCGACTGGGTACCTTCAGTGGCTGGAGAAATAAGACTTGGAGAAACCGACTAATCGATTTGAGAAAATCGATTAATCGATTTTAGATTTTGATTAATCGATTTGGGATCGACTAATCGATTTCAAATTTTTGATTACTCGATTTGAGAATCAATTTAGCCATTCAGGGGAATTAGATTAATCGATTTGGGATCGATTAATCGATTTTGGATTTCGATTAATCGATTTTGAGAATCGATTAATCGATTTAGGGTTCGATTAATCGATTTTGGGAATCGATTAATCGATTTTGGCAATTTTAGTTGACTTTTTAATTGGACCTTGAGGTTCATGGAGGGTCTAGGACCTTCTCTATTGCATCTTTAGTGATGTGTTGCATGTGTTATGATGTATCATAGGTGGTACGTGTAAAAGCAAGCATAAGGAGCTGCGTGGGACCTTGATGCTTGGACCTTTAGAGACTTGAGGTAGGGAACACCTTGAACATGTACTTTAATTGCATGAGCATGTATGTAGTGATATAGAAATCAAAATTTAAAATGTTTTAACTGTAAAAAGCTTTGTAAAAATGAGTGTGTGTGTGACACCAAGAAAGTGATAAAGGCATCAGTGAGATGCGAGTAACTGAGATCAAATGAACTAATGAAAATGAGGCATCCCCAGGGGATGAGAAAGTGTTAAGGGCATCAGTGTGATGCGAGTAATTTAGACATCCCAGAAATGTAAGTAAGATTGAATAACTACTGTTAAGGCCTACCTGATAGCACATTTACACGGTGAACAATTATATGTAAAGCACATGTTATTTTTGTTATTTAAGATTTGAATAGAATACCCACGATCGACGCAGAGGATATCGACGAATCCTATAATACACCAAGTGAGGCCCGATCCAGACAGTAAGCATCCTGTGGATGTTGAGATGAGATTTAACCCCGCCGCCTAGTGAGAAAAGGGGTTTGGGTCGTATTTCCAGGGAATATATTTTAACAACTGTCTATTTAGACGATGATGGTGGGTATTTGTAAAGACCCGTATTTTGAACCCGAGTTAGACTGACCCCGTGTGTGTATTCGGCTCAGCAACCAACATCACCATTTGTTTTGGATTTTTATCTAGATGTGATTGTGCGGACAGATTTTGATTTAGAGCCCATTTGGACCCTCGTGCGAAAGTTGTGCATCGACCTCGGTGTGGCCGCTCAACACCGGACTTGAGTTTTAAAATTAGAAGTGTATAATACATAAGAGGTGTGTGTGTGCTTAACTTTGTGAGCAATCCTATTATAAGAAGGAATTGCATTCCCGTATTATACTAGGTTTTGTTAAGAGAGGAAGAGACGTGAGTGCCGTGAAGAACCGTAGTCGTTTGATAGTTATCCAACCGTGTGAAACTCCGTCTTCTCTCTTCTTCAATCATCGTAGGAGATCGGTTTAGAAAACCTCCTTCTCTAGAACCCTCTTTGTTGAAAACACTTAAACCTTAGAAAAAACTTGAATCAACCTTGGATTCGTAGTTGGCTATTGGGAGAGGTTGAGATCATTGGGGACGTGTTGGAGTTGTCTCTGTGAACTCGTGGGATTAATCGCGGCGCGAATTGTTGAGGAAACCCGTCGGTTTCGTTCCGAAGCTTCATTCGCGTGACTCATTTCTAATCTAGGAATCCTTAGATTAAAGGTACATTTTAATTAAACTTTTTGATTAAAATCATTAGATTAGCCATGGGTTTTGCTTTGGGATGTATGGGTTTCGATTCGGGTGAAAACGAGCGAAATGGCGTCGCTGTAGCTCGCTCGAGCGAGCTATTATCATCGCTCGAGCGAGGATACATTAAAATACTCAAAAGGCATTCCCTACCTCGCTCGAGCGAGCTTTTGTTATCGCTCGAGCGAGAAAGTTCTGAAGGATCTCGCTCGAGCGAGCTATTATCATCGCTCGAGCGAGGTATTGCCGAACTCCGATATTGCCTTAGTATTTTAGTCATACGTTTTTATCTCGAACTCCGATTGAGACGATTCTTTTTGCGTTGGAAAGCTAATGGAAAAATCTACAACTTTCATGTTTTGACCAACTCGTGCATCAATCGTCTTGATGGTCAAAAATATATGAGAATGTTACATCAAATTCTAGGATTGGCGCAACTTGCCTGTTTTGACTTATTTTTGAGAAAACACTTAAATAGGTCTATATTATTAGTAATTAGAGTTAATCTTAATGCATGAACGTATATTGTGATATAGATTGAGGGCGAGAGGCCATCAATAGGACCTTGCTTGACTTCGCATAACTCCGAGTTTTAGGTAGGAGAATCTCATCTTTACAGTATTTTATTTTAATTCGCATGGATATTTTGAATTAAAATCTTTGAACTTGCATATGCCATTGAAATCACATCTGTAAACTGAAATTGATATGAATGACTGAAAATCTAAATCTACCTGAATCCTGAAACCTGAATCTGCTTAAGCTCTGAAAATCTGAAATCAAGAACCTGAACTATGTATAAGAGACTTGCATCTGATTTATATTAGTATATGCATTTGTTTTATGATTGACCTGAACGACCCCTCAAAAATTCCTGAACAACTTCCTGGCACAAGTTTCCCTCATTATGCAGGGGCTTGTTGCATCCTGAAAAAGGGTCCTTGAGCGACGATGGTGGGTAGGGGTTCCCGGCGGCTATATTCCTGCTCTCGAGATATAGTTCGGAGGTATTTTAAGTTGAGGATTAAGTCATGAATTATTGAACTTTGCATATAGAAGTTAGAGAAACTAAGACACCTAAAACATCAGACTGTTTCTGAAACTGCTTACACATTTAGAAATAAATCTTACATATGATTTCCGCACCTAAATTCGAGGTTATTATCTCGCTTATATGTTTGACAAGCTATATTCGATATTTGTTTTGAAACCATGTTAGTTAAAGTAAAATGCCGAGATGTCTTTCTTCATCGAGCTTAGTTGGTTAGCTCACTTCGACTATACGTCACAGTTCAGATCGACGTGGCTATTCGTATCGTGAGATCGATCCCGACTCACGTGCTCGAGGAAGAGCTGGAGGTTCCTCCTGAGGAGTTTTTCCCAGTATAGAACTTACTGATTTTCTTATTTGTGGCGAGAGTTAGACTTGAATTTGTGGGCACATTTTAGTTGGATATCATAGTTTTATACTTGACATTGATTTTCGTTATGAGTCATGTTTCGATGATGGTCAGCCATCATCGGTGATTCTTTACTTTTAATTACTTCCGCATCTATTTTAGCTATGGATATTTATTGCGCTTTACTCTGATATGTGCCCTGTTTGTCCGGCTTATCGTTTATTCGATAGGTTGGCAAACCGGCCTTTCCTATACCTGAGGGATTGGAAAAGTCGGGTCGTCACAGTATTCCATCGGGGCTCGATGCTATATTGCTCGGGGATTGCTTAAGTTGAAGATTTAAGTTTTGCTTTAAGCCTGTTCAGTGTCATTTATGATAAATTAACAGTAAAATCAAACATGCAAACTATCAGTAAAATTGAATGCAAATTGCCATTTTAAAAATTGTTTTCCAGCAAATGCATAGATCCATCATGCTTAGAATATCATGGAATATATGTGAGATTTTGATTTATATGTTCATTGTGTTGTTCCCTATTGAGCTAGGATGTAGCTCACCCTTTTGACTATACGTCGCAGGTCCATTATTAGCAGCGACCGAGGCTTCGGGTGACGTGGATCTGGGTGATTCGGATTACGTGTCTGGGGACGAGTTGGAGCCCCATCCTGAGGACTTCTTCTAGGAGACTCTGCTGTGTACTTTGATAGAGAGTTAGTTTTGAGGGCAGATTATACGGCTTGGTATGTCAAGCCCTTATATTGATAAAGCATGTAATTAGATAGATATATTCTTTTTGGCGAACCATCTAGGGTGATCTGTTTATCACCGATAGTTTGGATCGATTCTCTGTTCATGCAGTGGCATGAAATTAGAAATGTCTTTTGAGTTACGATTAGAATAGTATTTTTTCTTCCGCATAGTATAGTTATTGTTTCATTGTTTAATGTTGCTTGATATACCAATATTCTGTACATAGTAAAGGGGCACGGTCTGGAGGATCATGCTGATGGCACAGGTTTCAGGGTACCGAAATCCGGGCTGTCACAGTTGGTATCAAAGCATTTTCTTTTAGAAATTCTAACAATCGTTGTTTTTGTCAGAGCATAGGGACTTCTGCTAAAGAAAACTTTGTTTTCACGTGCAGACCGTTATGTTTCCTAGAGGAAGAGGTCGACCCAGGGCGGTTATCATAGTAGAAATTTGCGTAGTCGAGATGATCTCATCTCGGATACCAATAGAGTACCTTTGAGAGATGGAGGTACTTCGGGTAGTGGCAGTCAAGAGGGCCACAGTCAGGGAGAGAACCAAGATCGAGATCGTCAGGATCAAGATCAAAGAGAACAAGAGAGAGTCAGAGAAAGAAACGAAGATAGAGAAGAGCGTCAGAGGATGATGCATACCATTGAGACCATGGCTGCTGCCATGGCACAACAGGCAGGATCCTTGGCAGCTCACACTGCCCATGAGCAGAGCCAACCACCTATGCCTCTAGTGGGGCCTACACCTCCAGTGGCTTTAGCGTTTACTGAGTTTAGGAGGATGAGACCTCCTAGCTTTTTTGGACATGGAGAGCCTATGGCAGTCGAGAACTGGCTGAGTGAGATGGAGAAGGTGTTTAGTGTACTGACATGCACGGAAGACGAGAGCGTCAGATGGGCAGCTTACATGTTAGACGGAGAGGCTGGGCCTTGGTGGAAGTCTGTTTCACGGACTAGGGCTCAGGAGACTCCGGATTTGCCCTGGACGCGGGATGAATTTGTTGAGGAGTTCAACAAGCAGTACTTCCCAGAAGTTGTGCGAAATCAGATGGAGATTCAATTTTTACAACTCGTACAAGGGAAGATGACAGTGAGAGACTATGGAGTGGAGTTTATGCGACTCGCTCGCTTCGCACCCGATTATGTTGTCACGAACATGATGAGGGCAAAGAGGTTTCAGCAAGGGTTGAGACCGGATGTGAGGGGAGGAGTAGCACAATTCCAGATGAGGACCTATGGAGAGGTCATGAGCAAGGCCTTGGTGGTAGAGGAAGAAAATAATAACAAATACCGCCAGAGGGAACATCAAAGAAGGTGGAACGTGGACCAGAGCAGAACGGGAAACTACGAGCCGGTGAACAAAAAGTCGAGATTCGTAGCAAACAATCAGAAACCACCATTCCAAGGAGGTCATGGGAGACCGGCGCAGCAGACCAACCAGCAGAGATTTCCATTGCTTGCGTCGGGGAGGCTGATAAGATATGAGAGTCATGCTATTACTACTGGAGCTACTGTTACACAAGGTTTCTCGCGAGCAGCTTCTTCCACACCTCAGGAGACTTGTGTCAAGTGTGGCAAGTCTCACAGGACAAGAGACTGTAGGCGGGAAACTCGGGGCTGTTTTAGATATGGCAAGGTGGGCCACTTGATCAAAGAGTGCCCTGAGGTGAACAAAGGGAAGACGGCTTCAACTCCTATGCCACAACCTATACAAGCAAGGAAGCCGATGGTCCAAGGGAGAGCCTACGTAGTCACAGCTCAAGAGGCTCAAAATACAAACGATGTGATCTAAGGTGAGATTCCTTTTAAATAAAGAATTTCAATTCTTGAAAATTCTTAAATAGAGAAGGTGCATCCATATAGAAAATAGAAAAGAACCTGCATGTGAAAAAAAAGAAAAATTTATGATAGTGTACATTATATACATATGTGTATGTATGAATAGGTGTGTTACAAGTCTATGAGAAAGGAAGGGATGTGACACATGAGGCACGAGTGTTGATAGATCCAAGGTCTACCCACTCATTTATTACCCCTCGCTTCACGAGGAAGATGAAGGTCAACCCAGAATAGTTGGACTTTGTGCTAATTGTGACTATTCCGACTGGGAAATCGGTTGATACCGAAAAGGGTTGCAACTCTGTGATCGTGAGAATCATAGATGGAGATGTCTTTGAACTACCGGCGAACCTCATTTTGTTAGACATGCAAGGATTCGACGTAATCCTTGGCATGGATTGGTTGTCGACTCACTGTGCGACGGTAGATTGCAAGAACAAGATCGTCATCTTCAGACCCAACACGAGGAGATCTTTTCGATTTCGAGGAGAGAGATCGACGCATAAGCCACTTATCTCAGCAGTCAGGGCTGAGTGCTTGATCAAAAAAGGGTACAACGATTACTGGGCATTTTTGAAGGAGAATAAGGAAGAGAAGAATATTATCTCCGAGATAGCCGTGGTGCGAGAGTTTGAAGATGTGTTTCTGGAGGAACTACCGGGTTTATCTCCAGATTGAGAAGTTAAATTCGCTATCGACTTAGCACCAAGAATGGAGCCTATTTTTGAAGCACCATACAGAATGGCTCCTGCTGAGTTGAAGGAGTTAAAAGAGCAGTTACAAGAGCTCATGGATAAGGGGTTTGTTAGACCGAGCGTGCCTCCATGAGGAGCACCGGTCTTGTTTGTAAAGAAAAAGGATGGGTCAATGCGGCTATGCATTGAGTATCGATAATTGAACAAACTCACTATTAAAAATCGATACCCTTTACCTAGGATAGATGACTTATTCGATCAACTGCAAGGAGCAAAGTACTTTTCCAAGATCGATTTGAGATCTGGATACCATCAGTTGAGAGTCAAGGCAGAGGATATTCAGAAGACTGCTTTCAGGACACGGTACGGACACTATGAATTCTTGGTGATGCCGTTTGGGTTGACAAATGCCCCGGCGCCATTCATGGATCTGATGAATAGGGTGTTTAAACCACACCTAGACTCTTATGTTGTAGTGTTTGTTGACGACATCCTGATCTATTCGAAATCAGAGGAAGAGCATGAGAAGCACTTGAGAATAGCCCTACAGACTCTACGTGAACACCAACTGTACGCCAAGCTCAGCAAGTGCGAGTTTTGGTTAGAGGAAGTATCTTAATGGCCCTGATCATGTGTTGAGTGGCCAATCATTCGAGATGCATAAGGATATGAGCATGATCGAAGAACCGGCGGAGATTTTGGACCGAAAGGAACAAGTGTTGCGAACAAAGGTGATTCCATTAGTGCTTGTTCGATGGAGAAATCATTTGGCTGAAGAAGCTACGTGGGAACGAGAGGCCGACATGAAGGAACAATATTTGGACTTGTTTGCGACGGCTTGAGAGCCAAAATAAAATAAAATTGTATCACCGCAAGCATGTTTGCGGATTTAAACCATGTGTTGTAATCCAATGTTGATCATTTGATCAATTTATTCGATAGAAACAATTTCAATTCACATCGTGATCCTAATGTAATGTTGGACGCGTAGTTATGATTCGTCGTTGGCACGAAATGGCTGTGGAGTCATACTCCACAAAATCGGTGACCAACTGGTCATATTTTACCAAGAAAACAAAAGAGACAAAAAAATATGAAAATTGTGAAATTCTGATGAAAATCGATTAATCGATTTGGGAATTAGATTAATCGATTTTGGTCGATTAGTCGACCGGCATACGCCAGTGAGTGAAAATTGAGTGGAAGTTCAGAAAATTGCTTAAGTGTGATTTCGATTAATCGATTTTGGATTTTGATAAACGCCTCGAACTCGCTTAACTTCGAAGAAAGCGACTTCGAAGCTTCCGGTCTGGCGTAAGAACGCCGCACTGCCACCACCTACCCCATCACCCGTAAGAACCCCGTCTCCGTCGACATCGAATACCACATTCGGTTCGACTAGCGCGTCTTCGCACTAATCCACACCGACTACACTACCACCACCCGTGAACTTGCCCCAACCAAACGAGTGGTGGGCTGTAAAGACATTCGAAGATGAGTATATCTTCGACGACAACTTATTTACCGACCCCGACATCGACGGCGAGACCAAATGGGCTAGGGACTACTTGTCCAAGGCGGGTCTCGGTATCCTATTGACACCACCCCACAGGTGTTATTACCCTCGACTTGTCCGCCTATTTTACCAAGGCTTGGCGGAGGGTCCGATCGACGACATTGTTACGACCAAGATTGATGGTCGTGACTACACTTTCACCCGTCGCCATATCCACGAAGCCCTCGAATATTATTTGGACTTCGTACCCGAGACCACCCTCTTCCCACCATAATGACTGAGATGACCAAGGGGAAGAAGGGGTCGGGATCGTCCATTAGACGGGTCGATCTGCCCCATTACATGTGGATGCTTGATTCAATAATCAAGTGCAATCTCTACCCGATGCGTCATGATACCGAGCGGGTAGAGTTCGTCCAACAAGCTCTCTGCGCAGCCTTCTGCGGCCGATGGTTCGACGCCACCAAAATCGTCCTCGAGGGGATGGTCTATATAAAGGGCAAGTTGATGAAGGGTCATTTGAGGCCCAAGGAGAAGATGCCGTATGCTTGCCTCATTTCGAGCATGCTGAAGTGTTATTCCGACGCTCCAGGGTACGCCATCTCGCCCCATGAGGAGAGGGCTACGGACCATGTGAAGCACTATTCCATCGCTTCATGGGGTCGTAGTTATAGGTTGCTAAAGAGGACCCTACCAGCTCAGGGCCCAGCACCAGCAGCAGTAGCAGCACCAGTGGCACCACCACCACATCAGGACCCACCTGTGGGGGGAGCACACACCATTATTCCACCAGCTGAGAGGGCACCCTCTCATACCACCGCATCTCCTACGCCACCTTCGCAGTTAGCGGCTGCCACACCCACTTCATCATACCGCCGTCGAACAGCTTACCCGGCGCCTCCTATAGAGGACGTGTTGGCTCGGATGGAGGCCAACAACCAGATGATAAACTGACGGATGGACTTCTTTATGTACCACACCATGCGGTACATCTATCCGTTGGATTACCAGCAGCGCCTCGCGCAGGAGGAGGAGTGGTCTGCGGGCCGGACCGCTTTCCACTCGGGTCCAGTTTCTCCCACGTCTACCTCTGCTGTCGATGCATCCGGCTCAGTGCCCCTACAGCCTGCTGAGGACCACTTGCTCAGACTAGTGCGCCAGCACCAGACCAGCTACCACCTGATCAGCCTGGAGAGAGGACTGCTTGAGCTGACGTCCATCATATTTTGCGTTTTGATGAGCACTTTCATGTTGTAATTAAGTGTGTATTTTGTAATTAATGAGAAATGAACAATTGTACAAATTTGAAATCTATGGAATAGCCAATCTATTTTATTTCAATGACAATTGTCTTCCTTTTGCTTTGTGTAAGGCACATTTACTTTATTTTCGTTATCCGCTACGTGACACCACCTGTGTGTGGAGTACCCACATCGAGACACCTTTGGGTTATTTTCGAGGATGAAAATTCTCAAGGTGGGGAGAATGTAATATCCCAAAATTTTGAGCGTTAAATAGTGACCTCGGGATCTGTGCCCGATTGGTCATAGGTTTGACCAAGTGATGGTCAAATAGTAGACTCATAAAGGGATAAACTGATGAGATGTCAATATGACCTAAGTGTGGTGTATAGTGTGAGTTAGTGGTCAGGTACACCTATATCTGGTGTATGTGTTTAACACACAAGCTGAAGAGAGGATATAAGGGTTTAATAACCCTAGAATCCTTCTGTTTGGTTGTTGAAGAGAGCGTTAAGAAGAGAGAGAGAGAGAGAGAGAGAGTAAAGATTAGTTGTTGAGCTAGGAGTTAATGCAAATTAAGAGGAGATTAGAGCATTGAATGCTGAATTCAACGCATGAGGAGCCGTTGAAGCGAAAAGCTGGAACCCTAGCCATCAAACCCAACAAATCAATCCTTTAAGGGATTATGGAGGTAAGTTTTGTTAGATTTCAATACCTAGAGATTTGATGAGTTTAATTCAGTCAAGTATAGTTAGAATGATAGATTAAAGACCTAGAAAAGAAAGAAAATTGATAAGGAAAAGATTTGGAAGAACAACCCGAAAAGGGGCTGATCTGGCCAAATCGATTAATCAATTTACCAAATCGATTGGTCGATTTTGGTCTAGAAGTTGAAAAGTCAAGGATGCTCGATTTCGATTAATCGATTCTGAAGGTCGATTAATCAATTTGGAAATCGACTAATCGACTGAGTACCTCCAGTGGCTGGAGAAATAAGACTTGGGGAAAACGACTAATCGATTTGAGAAAATCGATTAATCGATTTTGGATTTCGATTAATAGATTTGGGATTGACTAATCGATTTCAGATTTTCGATTACTCGATTTGAAAATCAATTTAGCCATTCAGGAGAATTCGATTAATCGATTTGGGATCGATTAATCAATTTTGGATTTTGATTAATCAATTTTAAGAATCGATTAATCGATTTAGGGTTCAATTAATCGATTAACTGAGATCAAATGAACTAATGAAAATGAGGCATCCCCAGGGGATGAGAAAGTGTTAAGGGCATCAGTGTGATGCGAGTAATTTAGGCATCCCAAGGATGTAAGTAAGATTGAATAACTACTGTTAAGGCCTACATGATATAAGATAGCACATTTACACGGTGAACAACTATATGTAAAGCACATGTTATTTTTTTTATTTAAGGTTTAAATAGAATACCCCACCGACGTGGCGAGATACCCATGACTGACGCGACAGGATATCCGTGATTGGTACGACGGCCAATCCGTACACCAGTGCGGAGGTTGATCAGTACACAGTAAGCACATCCCAGGGATGTTGAGATGAGATTTAACCCCGCCGCCTAATGAGAAAAGGGGCTTGGGTCGTATTTCCAGGGAATATATTTTAACAATTGTCTATTTAGACGACGATGGTGGGTATTCCATTGGGGCTCAATGCTATATTGCTCAGGGATTACTTAAGTTGAAGATTTAAGTTTTACTTTAGGCATGTTCAGTGTCATTTATGATAAATTAACAGTAAAATGAAACATGCAAACTATCAGTAAAATTGAATGCAAATTGTTATCTTTAAAACTGTTTTCCAGCAAATGCATAGATCCATCATGCTTAGAATATCATGAAATATATGTGAGATTTTAATTTATATGTTCATTGTGTTGTTCCCTATTGAGCTAGGATGTAGCTCACCCTTTTGACTATACGTCGCAGGTCTATTATTAGTAGCGGCTGAGGCTTTGGGTGACGTGGATCCGGGTGATTCGGATTACGTGCCTGAGGACGAGTTGGAGCCCCCTCCTGAGGACTTCTTCTAGGAGACTTTGCTGTATAGAGAGTTAGTTTTGAGAGCAGATTGTACAGCTTGGTATGTCAAGCCCTTATATTGATAAAGCATGTAATTAGATAGATATATTCTTTTTGGCGAACCATCTGGGGTGATATGTTTATCACCGATGGTTCAGATCGGTTCTCTGTTCATGCAGTGGCATGAAATTAGAACTGTCTTTTGAGTTACGATTAGAATAGTATTTTTTCTTCCGTATAGTATAGTTATTATTTCATTGTTTAATGTTGCTTGATATACCAATATTCTGTACATAGTAAAGGGGCACGGTCTGGAGGATCGTGCTGATGGCATGGGTTTCGAGGTGCCGAAATCCGGACTGTCACATGTAGACACCCAAATTGGGCCTAAGGCTCGATCAACTCATATTTTGAGAGCGGCACACTTCTGAGCTTCCGAAAGCACCTCCCATACCCTTACCAAACCCTTAGAACTTAACCCAAACCCTAAGAAGCCTATTCCTAACCCTTAGGAGCCACCCCTAACCTATAGAACCTCTCCCGAACCTGTTTCAACCTCTCCCAGACAGTGGATGAAAAGAGGATTGCCAAGGTTTGCATAGACAATTTCCTAAGCTGAGGCCTATACCATTGGAAAGTAGAGGTTCCCAGCTTTCGAACGAGCAAGAATCATCCAATTCCTAATTGTACATCAAAGTTATGACAAATTGAAAAGCGTGCAAAAATGCTAGAATTCAATTCGAACCAACCAAAATAGTTGATGAAAAGAGGAGTGCCATAATTTGTATAGATAGTTTCCCAACTTAAGGTCTATACCATTGGAAAGAAGAGGTTCTCATGTTTCCAACGAGCTAAGAATTGACGGATTCGGAGTTGTACATCAAAAGTTATGACAAATTGAAGAACACACAAAAACGCAGGAATTCAGTACGAGTGATCATAAATTACAACTATAAGCAGGGTTCATAACGTAAAATCATAAATCATGAACGATCATAAATACTATCGTGAACAGGGTTCAGAACGTAAAATCATATTCAGGAATGATTGCAGACAGGGCAAAATCGTAAATCACGAGCGATTGTAAATACTGTCGTTAACAGGGTTCAGAATGCAAAATCGTATTCCGAAACGATTAGAGATAGGGTTCAAAATGCACGAATGATCGTAAACAGGGTTTAAAATGCAAAATTGTGTTCAAAATGTAGAATTCAGGATTCAATCATGCCTATCCCCATCATCCACCATTAAAATTCATTTTCACATTTTTTAAGCCCTAGAAAAACCTGGAAAACCTTAGATTGTCCATTACCTAATTTCTAAACCAATTAGTGAGTTAACCACTCACTAATCACCCTAACTCTATAAATAGAGGCCCCCACCCTTCACTTTGAGCACCAGATTTTTACCAAAAAAATATCCAAAGAGGAAACGACCTAAAACAGATAAATATTTCTAAAGAGAAGAAAAATATCCAGAGAAAAATTTCTAAAGGGATAGAGAGAGAAACTTCACAAATAGAGAACTCTAGAAAGATCTCTCCCCATCTCAATGCTTTAACCTTCTAGGTTTTGAAACCCCAATTCATTAGATACCACCCCACTTCCCTCAATATCATTCCCAAGCCTTAGCCAATTTATAAACCTTAGCTCATCCTTCATACCATCCATCTTCCCAAGCCTTAGCTAGTTAGAACCTTGCTCTAACCCACTGTGCTTTCGGAAGCTCACCAAAGTTAACATCAAGGCAAAGATCTGTGGCGGTGCTACAAGGGCTTGAGAGCTTCGGCTCTCCCCTCTATTCTTTTACCTTCTTTTTGTCTTTACTTTTCCTCTATCTTAGAATTTGAGCCGTTACGCCGCCAAAATTTTGGTGATTGTGAGGGCCTCAAATAGGATCGGAGTGTCTTCAAGCAAGAGGAAGTATTATTTATTTATTTTTTTTAAATTGGGCCATAGTAGAGACCGCTTACGAGCGGGTCATTTGGGTGTCTAATACCTTCCCCATTGATAACCGAAGTCCCTACCTAGAGGGTTTAGCGTAGACCAGATTCAAAGTCATATTTCGCACTTCGGTGCATGTGCATATAATATTGATTTTGGATATCCCGGAACACCAAAAGCTCCTGGTGGCGACTCCATTTTTTTTCTTGTGAGCGCAGCGTCACGACGAACTCGCAAGTCCACGGTCGCACAACCAGTAAAGATGAGAATAGAACCTAGTTTAAAGCCGATACGATTACCAATAATGAAATTATATGATTCGCTTTCTTGAAATCATGAACCATATTAAATATCATAATCTTGAGGAAAATGCCGAATGATGTTTGGTTAGAATAACTTATAACTGATTCTAGCTAGCTAAACATAATATGTGAAGGAAGTAGATTAAAAATACTGTAAATTGAATTCCCGTAATTTATCAATTGCGGGCAATCACCAGAATGCTTAATTGAATTCCACACAGGCTCCCATGCGCTTAATCTAATTTTGAGTCGGTCACTGACTCGCGAATGACCAACTGATTGGCTCAGTCGGTGTCCTAGTTCTAACTCACTTGGAACTAATTACGCGCACATTTCCAAGCTCATAATTCAATTACGTGCATATGGCTATGCGCATAATCGAGGAGTTCGAACGATTTATAGTTCAAAGTCTTGGTCCAATTTGGGAGCAATTGCGCGCCACTGGTACAACACGTAATAGATTGCGCACAAAGGGTAAGCGCAGAATCGGGGACTAGGGTGGTCTTAGGGTTTTGAGTTTTAGTCCATGTTGGACTAATTATGCGCTGGTGATTTGGTGTGCAATAGAATTGAGCGCATATGACAATGCACACAATTTGAAACTTCAGTCGGTGCACGAGAGCGTGCCCAGTCCAACTTGGACTAATTACGCGCATGTATCCATGCGTGCAAGCGGATTGCGCACTTGTATCCAAGCGCTCAATCAGGGAACTCCCCGGGCTGAATCGGATCCGAGTCCGTGGGCTGATGTTTCAACCTGGGATTCAACCATATACTATTGTTTCAGTATATAATTTCAGGATCATGGGTTTTCTAGGGTTTTAGGGCTTTCAAAGAGAGTGAGTCCATTTTCGGAAGTCATGGGCAAGGTCAAAGGTTGACCAAACAGATTTGTATACTCCGAGAGGGCGAAAATTGGGTGTCTACACCTACTAAGGCAAGAATCAAATGTATCTTAAAACAAGTTTGGATATACATCAGGAAAATTAACAATGAAGGCTATTTTCTTGTTTAGGCAACTTATGGAGAACTTTAGAGAGAAGGAAAAAATGATATATGATAGACTGCGGAGATAGATAATCTGGTGGACGTTGAGGAAGAATCCCAAATTTATATGTTGAGATTATTCACGACATGTATGAGAGGAAGATGACCAAAAAAGAATGACATGTGGAGAGATGAGTGAGTTCCTTATCGGAGTTGAGCCGCATCAAGGATTTGCTTTGGTCCTTATTTGTTTGCCCCAGTCATGGATGCGCTAACCATAGAGACACAAGAATAGATTCCATTGTTCATGTTATTTTTGAATGACATAGTATTAATTACCCATACAAGGAAAGAAGTAAATGATAAGCTGAAATTATGGAGAAAATCTTTGGAGTTGATGAGTTTGAAAATTAGCGGAATAAGACGAAATACATGAACTGCAAATTTAGTTAACAAGATAGCTTAGAGGAGGATTTAGTTAAAATATAAAATAATTTAGTGCCACATTGATATAGATTTAGCTATTTACGCTCTACTGTACAATCAGATGGTGGATTTGAAGAGAACGTCTCAAATAGGATTAATGCAGGCTGGATGACATGGAGGCTTGCAAGCGGAGTATTGTGCGACTCAAGAGTTCTACCTAGATTGAAGGGACATTTTTATAATCCGACTATTAGACCTGCCATATTATACGGTGAGAATTGTGGGCCACGAAAAAGTGACAAGAAGAACGAGTACATGTGGCTTAGATGTTTATGATGAGATGGATGTACAGAGTAACAAGAAAGGATATAATTTGGAATGAGGACAAAAGAAAAAATGAGAGCGACACCTATAGAGGAAAAAGTTACGGAATGTCGTTTGAGGTGGTTTGGACATCTTCATCGGAGGCAGGAAGCAAACCTATATGAAAGGTTGAGACACTACAAACACAAGTAGGAGAGGAGGAGGACCAGTGAAGACTTGGAGGAATCCATGAGAAGGGATATGAAGGATTGTGAAGTTATAGAGAACTTAACACTGATCAGAAATGAGTGGAGAAATCGAACTCGCAAAGCTGAAACCAAATAGTGAAAAGCCTATGAGGATGACGACGATGATGATGATACCGATAGAATAACCTTACAACTTGAAAGGGGTCTCGACTTTCTATTTCATATTGTATCTCATGTCCTATTTAATAAGAGAAGTAATATGCAAGTGGTTCCTTAGAAGGCATTGTAAGATTATGGTTTGGAAGAGATAAAGTAGGAAATAAGGTATAGAGGGGCTGTTCTACACTCAAAATAGAAGTCTCGACTTTTAACAAACATAAATAACTCGATTGTAATAGAATGCTAGGTCGCATAGGTAGTTGGGGGTGATGGCAATGCCAAAGCTCTCAATACTCTTGTATTCCTTATGCCCTTCCTACGTCCGTAACTCTCTTTTCATTTTTTCTTTAACAAATGGTGAGGACCCTCCAATCTTGAACTTAATGATAAAAATAAGGGCATGATAAAGCAAGTATATCTGATTCTTGCCCTCCGAGAGTCAAAAAATTTTAACCAGTCAGTAATAACCAACATTCCTTAAGGGAAATTTCATCAATCCCATCCCCCCCTCTCCATAATCCATATAAGCTAAAAAAAAAAATGTTGACAAAGTGCAACGGCTGATATGGCGCGATGTAATTGGGTGCAATTACAATGGAACAACCAGTCACATCGCGCGACGTCATCCAATTACACTTTGTCCTCAGTAAATTTGTCCACCGTTCATAATTTTCCTTCTCCCCTCTCCCATTTCAAATGCTCAACACAAAATCTCACTTAAAATCAAATAACGGAAAAGGGAAATTTGCATTTTCGGCCCTATAAATTTTCAAATTTGCAGAAACGACTCTATAGTTTTAATATGTGCAGAATAGGCCGGCTCCAAGCCAGGCTGTTTCCAGGTAAGCCCATGTCAGTGAAATGACAAAAAGACCCCTAACTTTTCAAATCATGGTATTTAAACTATTTTTTACTTTTCAAGCAAGCAGCGACATAGCGGTGAAATCGCGACCGATAGCTTCCTTTTCTCATAGGTAATTTTTTTTTTTTTTTTTTAAACTTTTCGTTCTATTTACTAAACTGGAAACCAGCCTTAGCTAACATACTACTAACTTACCCCTAGGGTTGTGCATTTTTTGGGCCGAACCGACCAAATCGGACCGAACCGCCGATTTTGGTCCGGTTTGGACGGCTACCGATTTGGGTTGGGTTTAGCAAAAGAAAAATCAAAACATTTGGTTTGGTTTCGGTTTGAGCCCACCCAAGCCAAAACCGACTGAATCGAACTGATTGTAAGTAATTTTTTTTAATATATATATATATATATATATATAGTCAACTTGAGTCAAGTTGACGATTGGGTGAATAGATTATAAAAGTAATATGACTCCGGAAAAAATGAAAATAGTAAAAGTGTAAAATAGATTGAGAAATTGGAAATTTTTTGATGGGCAAGTAGAACTTATAAGAAACTGAAACCGACCGAACCAAACCGAAACTGAATCAAATTGGGTTGGCTCAACAGTCGGACGGTTTGCTTTGGTTTGAACATTTAGAAACCGAATAGCGGTTTGGTTTGTGGTTTTGGTTTAAAACAGACCAAATCGAACCGAATACACCCCTACAACTTAGGATAGCGGTCACTATTTTAGGATAACGGTCACTAGTTTAGGATAGCGAGCGCTATCTTAAGTTAGTGGCCGCTATCCTAAGTTAGCGGCCTATGACGTGGGCTCGCGGCGTGATTAGCCACAGGGCCATTTGTGCCACTAGTGCGTCACATGGAAGCATTGGTGGATTGAAGTTGGGGCATCATAGGCGCATCACCAAGCCATGAGGGCTTCGCTGTAGGTACTCTGAGAGCTTCAGTTGTGGGCCACGAGGGCACACAACATGGTGGCATATTGGGTTCGCGACACAGTGCCAGGAGGGCACGCGATGCGGTCGCGACACGGTTGCATGCGGGAAGATGTGAGGCATCATGGGCATATTGGTGCGGTTGATGGGCAGTATGTCAAACCATTATGTTTGAGGGAGGTTCTTCCATTATTTTTCTCCTGATAGTGTTTAACCTATATATATGGGGACATGTGCTTAGCAATTACACGCCATGCTACTGGACGTGTTGCTAGCCTAAGTGTGTCCCCTACCCAAACACGTGCGATAGCCTCGTGGGCTTGAGCTTGTGCATCCGAGCCTTACTTGGTGCTTGGTCGCTCTAGGCGTGTCGTGTGCACTAGGGTCATTGTGTTTGGGGTGGTTTCCAACCACCCCCGAGGTGCGGGTCTACCCCTAAAGGGGGCTATCCATCTACTCGTCGCTGCCCATCTCATTCTCCATCGTCTTTAACCTTCTGCATTACTTCGCGGGTTTGGGAGTTGAGTTAGGCTGACCTAGCTTGGGGAACTAGGTGTCGCACACGAGTTTACGTCTCAACAAGTGACTCCGTAACAGTTGGTATCAAAGCCATTGAGATGACCGACACTGAGGGGACCAGGGAGGATACGAGACGGCACACAATAAGGGAACGTTTAGATGATCTAGAAGCTCAGACGGAATAGTTGGAGACAGTGGTGTCGTTTGTAATAGGCCATTAAGAACGGTTGAACAGACAAGAAGAAAACCACACCACGTTAGCTGAGAATATGGAGATCCTTATTGAGGACACGAGGGGAATCGTCGAACCCCTTAGATTACAGATCAAAGACCTGACTGCTAAAGTGAACATCCTGATGAGGGTGATAGGGTCTGGGGCTGCTCAGTAGCCAGAAGCTCTCCCACGTAAGGTGAAGATACCTGAGCCGCGATCCTACGGGATAGCTCGCAACGCAAAGGAACTATAGAATTTCTTGTGGGACATGGAATAGTACTTTCGTGTCGCCACCCCCCAAAGAAGACATGAAAGTTGTCACAACGACCATGTACCTCAAGGGGGATGCCAAGTTGTGGTGGCATACGCATTACGAAGATATTCAAGGTGAGTATTCAAGGTGGGCGTTGCGTTATCAATACCTAGGAAGATCTGAAGAGAGTTGAAAGCTCAGTTCTTGCGAGAGAGCGTCGAGTTCATTGCCCGACGTAAGCTACGGAAGTTGTAGCACACCAGCATAGTGAGTGAGATAATATGTGAAGCAGTTCTCCACCTTGATGTTGGATATCAAGGACATGTCCGAGAATGACAAACTATTTTACTTCCTCGAAGGGCTCAAACCATGGGCACAAACAAAATTGTAGAGGAGAGGAGTACAGGATCTTGCGACCGTGCAGATTGCTGTGAAACGATTAATTGATTTTAGACCGATGGACCAAAACAAGAAGAAATCGCAAGAGAATAAGGGTGCTTCGAAGAATCAAACGAAAGGAAATAAAGGAGGCAAGAGCAACACATGCGAGAAGAAGTCACATGGGAAAGAGTCTCATGTCAAATCAGCCAAGTCAGCCAACAATCTGCTGAGGAGGAGGCCCCTCGCATGGGAAAGAGTCTAAAGTCGTACCCATGCCGTATCTTGGTTTAGTGTGCATGTTTGGGGAGGAGGCCCCTTGCATGATCCCCGTTGTTCAGAAAGGCAAAGAAATAGAGGGTGTTGAGTTTATCTTAACGCTACAACTCAAGAAGGGATTGAAGAGGGGACAACCCACATTCCTTGCCGCACTGATGGAGGAGAACACGACAGGACCATCAGAAATAGTGCTAGAAAGTGTGTCAGGATTACTGAGGAGATTTGAAGGCATCATGCTGCCAGAGCTACCAAAGGTGTTACCACCAAGGAGACCTATGGATCACTGCATAGAATTGGAACCTGGTGCAAAGCCTCCAGCTAAGGCTCCCTGCAGAATGGCTCCTCCTGAGCTTATCAAGTTGTGTCAGCAGCTAAATGAGTTAATTGGGGCAAGGTTTGTTTGGTAGTCAAAAGCACCATTCGGCGCCCCAGTCCTATTTCAAAAGAAACATGACGACAGCCTTTGATTATGTATCGACTACAGAGCACTGAATAAGGTTACCGTCAAGAACAAATATCTAGTTTCATTGATTGCAGACTTGTTTGATCAGTTGGGCAATGCGAGATACTTTACTAAACTGGATTTGAGAACTGACTATTATCAAGTGCGAATTGACGAAGGGGATGAGAGCAAGACCCCTTGTGTGACGAGATATGGGGCTTTTGAGTTTTTAGTGATGCCCTTCGGGCCGACTAACGCCTCAACCACATTCTGCACTTTGATGAATGAGTTGTTCTATGACTACCTCGACAAGTTCGTGGTGGTGTATCTGGATGATATTGTCATGTACAGTAACAAGTTAGAGGAACATCTCGCCCACCTCCAAACCATCTTTAATGTACTGCGAGAGAACCGACTTTATGTGAAGAGGGAAAAGTGCTTGCTTGCGCAAGAATAGATCATGTTCTTAGGGCATCATATTGAGGGAGGGAACATCAGCATGGACCTTGAAAAAGTTAGTGCCATCCAAGAGTGGATAGTGCCAAAAGGGTTGACCGCGCTACGATCATTTTTGGGTCTCGTCAATTATTACAGAAGGTTCATCTCTAGATATTCACACCGTGCTTCGCCATTGACCGACCTGATGAAGAAGGATCCACCATGGCATTGGTCTGAGAAGTGTCACAGGGCATTTGAAGATCTAAAATCGGTGGTCATGAGTGACCCCTCCAAGCCGTTTGAAGCTACCCGATCACTCCAAGCACTTTGAAGTTCACACGGATGCCTCCGATTATGTCATAGGGGGAGTATTAATGCAAGAGGAACATCCGGTGGCCTTTGAGAGAAGAAAGTTGAATGATACCAAGTGGTGATATACGGTTCAAGAAAAGAATATGATAGCAGTAGTACATTGTCTGAGGAAGTGGAGGCACTACTTACTTGGGTCCAAATTCCTGGTGATGCCCGACAACGTTGAGACCAGCTACTTTCAGACGCAGAAGAAGTTATCACCAAAGCAGGCCCGTTGGTAAGATTTTCTAGCTGAGTTTGATATGGACTTGGTGTACAAGCTCTGCAGGACCAAACAGGTCGCAGATGCTTTAAGCCGCAAAGCAGAGTTGGCAGCGTTGAAAATTCAAGAGCAAGTTGTAGCTAGTCGCTTTAGTTCAACTATCCTCGATCGGTTACGTAATGGGTTGAAGTATAATCCTCTTGTAAGGACCATCCTATAGCAGGTAGAAGAGGGGAGAACACGTCGATTCTGGATTGAGGAAGGACTGTTGGTGACCAAGGGGGGGCGTTTCTATATGCCAATAGTGGGAGACCTTAGGAGAGAGCTCCTTAAGGAATGTCATGGTACATTGTGGGTAGGTCATCTGAGGATTCATCGCACACTCGCCTTGTTAGAGAGGCGTTATTATTTTCCCAAGATGGAAGATGATGTGGAGGAGTATGTCAGGACCTGCTTGATATGCCAACAAGACAAGGTTGAGAGAGTCAAGCCGTTTGGGCTCCTACAGCCTTTTCCAGTGCCATCACGACCGTGGGAGAGCGTCTCCCTTGATTTCATCTTTACTTTGCCAAAAGTAGGGGAGCTCGAGTCCATCCCGGTGGTTGTGGATCAATTCTCAAAGTATGTAACATTCATTCCGGCACCATTACACTGCACAGCAAAGCAGGCAGCATGGTTGTTCCTCAACAACATTGTGATGTACTGGGGAGTGCTGCAAGTGATTGTCAGCTATAGAGATCCACGATTTGCTAGCAAGTTTTGGTCAGAGGTATTCAAACTTATGGGGATAAAATTAAACTTTTTATCGAGCATGCATCCTCAAAAAGACGGTCAGACTAAAAGAGTGAATGCTATTTTGGAGCAGTATTTGAGACATTTTGAGAATGCCAACCAGAAGAATTGGGTTCAACTGTTGGACATTGTACAGTTTTGTTATAATCTGTAAAAGAGTTTAACATCGAACAGAAGCCCGTTTGAGTTGACAACCTGCCAACAACCGCTGACATCGCACACCGTTACCTTGGGATACACAGGATCGTGCCCATCAGCCTATCATTTTGGAAGAGAGTGGCAGAGAAATATTGAGATCGCTACGGCCTACCTGGAGAAGGCCGCTAAGGGAATGAAGAAGTGGGCCGATCAAGGATGATGACCTATTGAGTTGAATGTAGGTGATAAAGTCTGGTGAAGCTTAATCCTGCGCAACTCAAGTTTTCCAGAAGAAGACACACAGGATTGGTTCATAAGTATGATGGGTCATTCCCAATCACGAAGCGGATCAATGACGTTTCGTTCCAAGTGCAACTTCCTCCCTGGCTGAAGATACACCTGGTATTTCATGTCAGTTGCTTGAAACCCTATCGAGTAGATCCGGAGGACCCTGCGAGAATTTTGTCGATTCGCGCTGCACCAAACGCTGGTTTGGAGTCGAAGAGACTGGTAGAGAAGCTCCTTGCTCATCGACCCAACAAACAGGAGGATGGTAGTTATAGTGATTTTCCTGTGGAGTACCTTTTGAAGTAGATGGGCCTACGGGTCAAATTTTCGTCTGATATCGATACATATCAGTTTTGGACATGGGCGATATGAAAAATGGGTTTTTATCGTATCCCCCTCAAAACATAGTATTTATCGTCCGATAATTTGAAGTTTTCTCATGTGGGTCCCCCCCTTCGATTTTGACGCACGAAAAGGGCTTTAAACCCTCTTTCTTTAGGTTTTTTCTTCAGCAGCCCCTTTGTTTCCCTTTTTTGTTGTTGTGGCTCCACCGGAGAATGCATAGTTGTCGTTTTGACGCTGAATCGATGCCCGAAAAGTACAGGATCACCACCAAATCGCCGAAGAACGTAGAGAAGCTACGTGTTCTACAATTTTTGAACATTTTCTCCTCAATTTCTTACATTTTAGGGGTTAAAATTTTAAGATCTACTATTAAAATTTTAAGATCTACCCATAAATATGGTAGATCTACCCTTAAATTTTAAGATCTAGCCATAAAATTTTAAGATCTATCGTAAAATTTCAAGATTTATCGTAAAATTTCAAGATCAACTCTTAAATTTCAAGATCTACCCATAAATTATTTATAAAAATTAATTTAAAATGAGACATGGGACATGTGTGACACGTGTGTGTGTGTGTGTGTGTGTGTATATATATATATATATATATATATATATATATATATATATATATATATATATCCCTTGAGACTTGAGTTATCTATAAAAATTAATTTAAAATGGGACATGGGACATGTGTGACACATGTATGTATATATATATATATAGGAAAAGGTGTCCGTCCTCCCATGGAAGACGGACACTGTCCTCCAAGCTTCCACGTGGCACCCAAAATATTATTTTGATGTCACATGGAGCTCGAGTGCATTGCTTAGATCATCTATGAAAAAATAATAATTTAAATTTCATCTCCACCGTGTGTTTTTTGAACTGTGAAATGTGGACCAATGAAACCAGTCAAACTTTGACTTGTGGGTTTAAAAAGTTTTTTTCGAAATTTCTTTTTTTAATATTGATCTAAACCATCTACCTGTGCTCCACGTGGCACCCAAGCAGTGTTTTGGGTGCCACGTGGAGCTTCATGTGTATCTTGGAGGACGGTGAGGACCTAATATATATATATATATATATATATATATATATATATATATATATATATATATATATATATATATATATATATATCCCTTGAGTTATTAATACATGTGTGACATGTGTCATGGGGTATGTGACACATGTGACACATCAATTACACATGTGTCGCGACACATGTAATTGATGTGTCACATGTGTCACACATGTGACACATATCCCATGGCACATCAATTACACATGTGTCACAAGTGGCATGGGGTATATGACACATGTGACACATCAATTACACATTTGGCATGGGGTACGTGACACATTTGACACATCAATTACACATGTGGCATGGGGTATGTGTAATAGCCTGAAAAATTACGCTAAACTATGACCTCGGGATCCGTGCCCGATCGGTCATAGGTTTGACCAAATGGAAGTCCAACAGTTAGTATGTGGTGTAATGAACGGATGAGATGTGATAAATAGAATGCCTATGTGGTGTGTGTTGTGAGGGTGTAGTCGCATACATCTAGCGCGGTGTATGTGCTCAACACACAAGTGAGGAAGAGGATAAAATGGTTAAATAGCCCTAAAATCAAGAGTTTGGTTGTTGAAGGAGAGTAAAGAAGAGAGAGAGAGAGAGAAGTAAGAGAGGAGTTATTGCAACTGATTGGAGGGGGGATTCAAGCAATAAAAGCCGGATTCAACCCGATTTGGATCTGTTAGAGCCAAAGCTGGAAACCCTAGCCTTCCAACCACTGGATTGAAATCAACTTGAGATCTATTCAAGGTAAAAATTTTATAAATAAAATGCATAGATTATAGGGGTTAAGTTGTGGTTGAATGTGGGTTAAATCATAGGATAATGGCTTAGAAAAATAGAGGAAAAAGTATGGAAGAAGATTGGGAAGAACAGCTCAAAAGGGGCTGAATCTGACAATTTCGATTAATCGAAATTGGGTTTCGATTAATCGAAATTGGCCAGGAAGTTGAAAAGTCAGAAGACCCGATTTCGATTAATCGAATTGGAGTTCGATTAATCGACTTTGGATTTCGATTAATCGACTGGGAACCTCCAGTGTACCCCAGGGGCTGGAGGAAATGACTTATGGAAAATCGACTAATCGAAATGGGATTTCGATTAATCGATTTCAATTTTCGATTAATCGATTTGGGATCGATTAATCGATTCGAAACTACTCGAATCGAGAATCGACTTTGCGAAACTGAGAATTTCGATTAATCGAATTAGGATTCGATTAATCGAATGAAAACTCGACTACTCGAATTGAGAATAGACTTTGCGAAACTGAGAATTTCGATTAATCGAATTAGGATTCGATTAATTGAATGAAAATCGAACTACTCGAATTGAGAATAGACTTTGCGAAACTGAGAATTTCGATTAATCGAATAGGATTCGATTAATCGAATGAAAACTCGACTACTCGAATTGAGAATCGACTTTGCGAAACAGAGAATTTCGATTAATCGAATGAGATTCGATTAATCGATATTGACTTTCGATTAATCGATTTTAGAGTTCGATTAATCGACTGAGAAAATTTATGTTGACCTTGGAGTTTGACTTTAAGATTCTTGGAGAGTCTTAGACCTTCTTTATTGCATCCTTTGTGATGTGTTTCACCTGTTATGTGGTACCATAGGTGGTACGTGTGGACTAGTGCTCAAGGAGCCACGTGGGACCTTGATGCAATGATCAAATGAAGACTTGAGGTAGGGAACACCTTGAACATGTACTTTATTTTACAAGAGCATGTATGTAGTGATATAGAATTCAATTCAAATGTTTATTTCTTAAGAATTTGTGAAAAGTGTGTGTGTGTGACATCCATAAGAGTAATCATAATGAGCCATCCCCAGGGGATGAAGAAGTAAAGAGATAAGAGCATCAGGTGTGATGCAAGTAAATGGATACATCCCAGGGATGTATCCAAGGATTGAATCATGTTTGATAGGGCCTAACTGATATAAGATAGCACATTTACACGGTGAATAACTATATGTAAGGCAATCGATATTTTTGTTATTTGAGGTTTGATAGGGTACCCACCGATGTGGCGGGATATCCACGATCGACACGGCAGGGATATCCGTGGATCGATACGAAAAACCGTAGAGGCCGCCAAGTGAGGCTTATCCAGACATAGTAAGCACACCCTGTGGGGTGTTGATTGAGACAAATGAAACCCGCCACCAATCCTGTGGAAAGGGGCTTGGTACTATTTGTATTCCTGTGGAATACGGTTAAAACTGTCTATATAGATGACGATGATGGGTATCTCATCGGGGCTCGATGCTATATTGCTCGGGGATTACTTAAGTTGAAAGTTTAAGTTTTGCTTTAGGCCTTTTCAGCATCATTCATGAGTAAATGAAAGCATATGTAATCAACAGTAAAATGAAATGCTTTTTAACTGTTTCATCAATAATTGCATAGACACATCATGCATGGCATATCATGGAATATATGTGAGTCATAATTTATATGTTCAACTGTGTTTGTTCCCTATTGAACTAGGATGTAGCTCACCCTATAGACTATACGTCGCAGGTCCACTACTAGCAGCTGCCGAGGCTTCAGGAGACGCTGATCCCGACGAGTCGGACCTTGCGGCCGGTGACGAGTTGGAGCCACCTCCAGAGGACTTCTTCTAGAGGACTCCGTTGTGCCACTTTAAGAGATTCTTGGAGAGGTTTTTGTACAGCTTGGCATGTCAAGCCTTTATTTTATTTAAAATCATGTATATGAGGAGTTGGGATTTCTCTTTTGGGACGAACCATCCGTGATAATTGCTATCATCGATGGTTCGGATCGGTTCTCCATTCATGCAGAGGTATGAGGGTAGAACTGTCTTTTGGGGAGTTAATTAATATAAATTTAAATTCCGAAATTTCGTTTATTATACTTTTTAATGCTTGATATACCAGTATTCCGTGCTTAGCTAAAGGGCACGATCAAGATGATTGTGCTGATGGCACGGGTTTCGGGGTGCCGAAATCCGGGCTGTCACAGTATGTGACACATGTGACACATCAATTACACATGTGTCGCGACACATGTAATTGATGTGTCACATATGTGACAATACCCCATGACACATCAATTGCACATGTGCCGCGATTAATGTAATTGATGTGTCACATGTGTGACACATCAATTACATTAATCGCGACACATGTGACACATGTGGCATGGGGTATGTGACACATGTGACACATCAATTACATTAATCGCATGAGGTATGTGACACATCAATTGCACATGTGTCGCGATTAATGTAATTGATGTGTCACACATGTGACACATATCCCACGACACATCAATTACACATGTAATTGATGTGTCACATGTGTCACACATCAATTACACATGTGTCACGACATACATAATTGATGTATCACATGTGACACATGCCCCATGACACATCAATTACACATGTGTCGCATGCGTCATGAGGTATATAAGATATGTCACACATCAATTATACATGTCACACATATGGACATACCCCATGATGCATGTGACAAATCAATTTCAAATAAATATGATTTTCAAATAAATATGATTTTGAAATAAATATAATTTTTAAATATTTTAAAAATTAGAATAATACGATTTTCTAATATTTTTAAAATTAAAATAATATCAACTAAATACTATTTTCAAATGTAATCTAAATTTTTTTAAAATTAAAATAATATGAAATAAATATGGTCAAATATAATCTAATATTTAAAAAATAAGAATAATATCAAATAAATTTTTAAATGTAATCTAAATTTTTAAAAATTAGAATAATATCAAATAAATTTGATAAAATATAATTTAATATTTTAAAAATAAGGATAATATTAAATAAAATTTTAAAAATTAGAATAATAACAAATAAATTTGATAAAATATAATCTAATATTTTAAAAATAAGGATAATATGAAATAAATTTTTAAAAATTAGAAAAATATCAAATAAATTTGATAAAATATAATCTAATATTTTAAAAATAAGAATAATATAATTTTTCAAATGTAATCTAAATTTTTTAAAAATTAGAATAATATTAAATAAATTTAATTTTTAAGTGTAATCTAAATATTTTAATTTAATCCAATCGTTTGCTCATTCATACAGGTGAAATAAATAAATATGGTACGTGAAAAAGATCCAGCCTGGCAATACGGCATAACTATGGATGGTGATAAACTCTGAATAGAATATAAATTTTATGGAAAAAAATTATTGAGATGAGGTATCACACGGTTGAAAGAGCATTTGGATCATGTTAAGGGAGAGATAAAAGGATGTTCCAATGTACCCAGAGAGGTGAGAGAAGCTGTCAAAGCCAGTTTACAGGCGGCAAAGGAAAAGAAAAAAGCAGAAGCCGACCGAGATAAAGAAATGTATGAGAGAATAAGGAGGGGAGATCTAGAGTTTCTTGTACCTGGACCTGAGGATGATGAGGGTGAAGATGAGGATGAGCAGGCAACGAGAGTCATAAGGGAGAGTGCTAAAGAAGCACGACAACAACAAGATCAATAAGAAGCCAATTATCGGATTCTGTCCAGGTTGAGGGGTCCATCCATGCCTGCTCCTAGTGGTGGATTTAGTCATAGGCCACATGTTGATGATGATGAAGATATTTCTAAGACTGACGGGTTGCATAGGTCAGTATCAGTGAGGGAGACCAGACCATACTATAGGTCTCATGGATCCGTTCATGCATTAGATAGAAAGTTCCAAACAAACTAAATTGAGTGCAGTCTCACTGAAAAAATTGGAGAAGAAGCTTGAAAAATCCATTACAGAGTTTCTTATATACAACCACATTTCGAGTCATGTTGTGGAGTCGCCTAACTTCAAAAGTATGATTGATATAAGTACAGACTCTGGTCCAGGAGTTAAAAAGCCTTCTGCATACGAGATATATGGGCTCCTATTAGATGATGAATACAAGGAGATAGGAACTTATGTAGACAACTTCTACGAAGTATGGAATGAGAGAGGTTGCACAATTATATGCGATGGATGGACCGGTCCCACAAGAAAGAGTTTGATCAACTTTTTTGTCTACAACGATATCGGGATAATATTTTTAAAATCAATTGATGCTTCTAAACACGTGAAGACAGCTGATTACCTTTTCAAACTAATGGATAAGGTAGTTGAAGAGGTTGGAGGGAAGCGGGTTATACAGGTGGTAACAGACAATGTCGCTAATTACAAAGTTACAGGAAGACAATTAATGTTGAAGAGACATCACTTGTACTGAACTCCGTGTGCCGCTCATTGCGTGGACCCCGTTCTTGAGGATTTGAAAAAGAGAAACAAGGCACAGGCTACTATTCAGAAGGGAAGAGCGATTACTTTTTACCTGTACAATAATGATAAGTTGGTGAATCTAATGAAAGACTTCACTAAGAACGAGCTGCTCCGACCTGCGATTATAAGATTTTTGTCACAATTTCTAGCCCTACAGATCTTGACTAGATATAGTCGTGAGCTGAAAAGCATAGTCAACTCTGAAGAATGGAGAAAATATAAGTTAGAGCTATCACGATCAAAGAGACTCGCTTTAAATGAAGTTGGTGACTTGATCTACAACCCCCAGTTTTGGGCAAATGTTGACCACCTGATCGCCGTCACTATCCCGTTAATGAAAGTGTTGAGGTTGGTAGATGATTATGAGAAACCAATAATAGGATATGTTTATGAGTCAATGGATAAGGTAAAATTAGCTATTAAAACTAAATATCCTATAAAATATAAATGATATTGGGCGATTATCGATAAGAGGTGGGATGCATAATTTCACCAATACTTGTATGTCGCAGGTATAACATGTAGTGCTTTTTATTTATTATTTATTTTTTATATTATTCACTATTTTTATATACTGATGAGATTTCTCATATTTGATGTACATCACACTACTTGAATCCAGTCTTCCAGTATACGCGACGCTTCGAGTTGAGTGAGGCTGATGAAGTGTATAATGGTTTACTCAATGTGATCTAACGAATATTCCCTGAGTTGGTAGACCAAGGTCAAGCCATCAGAGATGTGAATAATCATACCTTATAACTAATAAGTCAAATATCATATGATCTGTTTATTGATATGCGGGTTATTGTATTCAATTTTTATAGATTGACATGTTTTACAAGAGACATGGGTCATTTGGAACCCCCTTGGCGCAATCCCAAATCAAGCACGATAAACTCGCTGATTAGTGGATGCACTATGGAGGTGATGGTCCGATACTGAGGCGGGTTGCAATGAGGGTTTTATCGCAAATATATTTCTCGTCCAACTGTGAGCAAAATTGGAGCACCTTCTCTCTCATTTACTCGAAGACAAGAAATAGGATAACTATAGAACGATTGAAAAAGTTAGTCTACTGCTACTACAACATACAATTAAGGGTCAGAAATATGTAAAGGACTAATCGTGGTAAGTAATTATATGAAGTCTTAGTTCATATAATTTTTATTTGATCTAATTGATGGGGTATATACTAATTCATTTATCATATTCTATATTACTGATAGTGAATATTTTTATCTCATCCAGTTGGATTATATATTCACGGAGGATGATCCTTTGAATCAGTGGATCAAACAGACAGAAGAATCAGTGTCGGATACTGAGAGTACTGCATAGCTGGACAATACTGAAAGAGTAGTGATGGAGCAGGCTTCCCAACCACCGAGGCTGAAAAGAATATTAAATCGTCATTCAGTGGTTGGATATGATGACGAAATGCAACTCGATAGTGATAATAACAATGATGGGGGTGATGGTGAAGGTGATGAAACTCTTGTTGGCACTAGTGGTGGAGGGGATGATATTGATCCCTCTTATTCTTATGGGTATTTCCGTATGGGATGATGAGCTGGTATCAATGTATAACACTCCTACATTTAGAGGTGAAGGGGTTGAAGGAAGAGAAGCGTCAGAATCTTACCAAACACCACCACCACCACAAAGCACACAAGATGATATGAGTTATAAGACTTCTATCTTCGGGGGATTTAGTTTGCAAAATATCGAAGATTCAGCAACTAGCTGTAACCCATACTACCGGCTTCAACCAACCTATCCCCGGTCATATGACTTCGTTGGTCAAATTTTTGGAGGACCAACCTTTCCCTATTATACTGAGCCATATTCGTCGCTAATGCCTCAGTTTCAAGGAGGTACATATGATCGTGGGTATCAATATGGCCAACATTATAGGGAAAGCTTGCTCACCGATGATGATGATCACGAGGGCCAAGAGCCACCACGAAATTCAATGTAGCTTTAAAGTAAGTTTTTCATATACAATATACCGTTTAATTTTAATCATGAGTCATGTATAATGTAATTTAAGTTATACGTTAATAAAATTATGAAATATACATCAAATAAGCCTTAAATAAATTTAATTTTTTTTTAAAATAAGTAGAAAATCATTAAATTTATTTTTCCTAATTTTTTTAGTATTTTTGAGATTTTTTTGAAAAAAAAAAATAATATATCAAATCGATACATTCATTGTATCGCCGATACATTGAATGTATCGGACGATACCCGATACGTATCGTCTTGAAGGTCAGGATGCTACGTACCGATTTTTTGATATTTTGACCCATGAATGGGCCCACCCCGAGGCCGAGATTACTTGAAAACTTGAGAGTGACCAACCGTCCTTCAAACAGCTTTGAGGGAGTACTTGAAGTGCGTCGGCGGGGGCATCAACGCAACTAAGTAGGGGAGGATGTGACGTGGGCTTGCGACATGATTAGCTGCAGGGCCACTTATGCCACTAGTTCGTCACGTGAAAGCATTGGTGGATTGAAGTTGGGGCATCGTATGCACGTCACCAATCCATGAGGACTTCGCCGTAGGTACTCCAAGGGCTTCGGTCGTGGGCAATGAGGGCACGCGACATGGTGACATGTTGGGTTCGCGACACAGTGCCAGGATGGCACGCGATGTGGTCGTGACACGGTCGCATGGGGGAAGATGTGAGGCATCATGGGCGTAATGGGTTGGAGGATGGGCAGTATGTCAAACCAATGCATTTGAGGTTCTTCCGTTATTTGTTTAACCCATATATATAGGGGCATGAGCTTAGCAACTACGCGCCGTGCTACTGGACGTGTCGCTAGCCTAAGTGTGCCCCCTATCCAAACACATGCGATAGCCCCGTGGGCTTGAGCTCATGCATCCGGGTCTTGCTTGGTGCTTGGTCGCTCTAGGCGTGTCATGTACACTAGGGCTATCGTATTTCTATATATTATTGTTTGTTAACAGTTTCATAAGTTATAGATTAGCCTAGTGGTTGATAGTCTCAAAGAGAAGAAAATAATTGAAAAAACTTGTTTGTGTGCACAAATTTTAGGAGGTTCCTATATTTCCTCTCGAAATCTCATCTCTCATTAGAATCTTCATTTTCTACGAGAAATTAGGATTAATATAGAAATAACAATCCTTGTCAATGCTTATGAAACGGCCGGCTCCAAGCCCAACCCTATACTATTATATAGCAGAAATATTAAGCAGGTGCGTGCTCGTTTTTTTGGATAAACTAGTAAAAGTGCACGTGCGTCATTTTTTTTGGATTTGTTGCACATGGAATAAAAAACTTACCGTCTGATAGGTGTGCTATGATCTCAAACATGATTATTTATCGCTCATTGGGATATATTATTTGTACTACCAGATGTTCAGATTTATATTCTAGCACATCCCAAAAGTAAACATGATCGTGATGTATATGAAACTTAGTTTTTAGATCACTTTTCGAGATGTGTACATGTGAAATCATAATTGGGAGAGGGTATATTGCTGCTTTAAGGAGGAGATATATGGAAAGAATTTTTTTGGATAAAGTCTAAAAAGGTTTTAGGGCAATTTAGGCTAGATATGGGTAATTTAGTCCTAATACGTGTAAAAACAAAATTTGACAAAAACTATTTTAGCTTAGGTTTTAGGGACAATTTAGGCTAGATAGGGGTAATTTAGTCCTAATATGTGTGAAAACAAAATTTGACAATAACTATTTTAGCTTTCATATAGTACTAGTAAAAGTGCAAGTGCAAATGCACATGGACATTAGGACTTTTAAATGATTGAACTTAATTTTTAGGCATCTATTGGGTGATTTGATTTTTAGACATCTATTCGGTGATTTGAACATTAAAAAAATATAGTATTTCAAGTGTTCGTAACTATGTTTTATGATTTATTGAAGATTAAAAAAAGGACTTATTACTATGTTTCATATGTCTTCATTATGTATAATTTAAAATTCAAAAAAATTTAATAAAAATTTAAAAATATATATAACTTATATTGTCAACTATAGAACATGAAGGAAAAAAATAAAAATTAACAAATAAGTATAATCTTGATAATTCAATTAAATAAAAAATGGGTATTTATTCCTTCTCGACTTTAACTTTCTTGAAGATTTTTTCACCTTCATCATCCGCAATCTCATATTTAATGCTTTGACATATGTACGACCGTGTAAGACGATTTTGGTAAATTATATCTTGCACTTTGACCTGCAATAATAAATGAAACATCAATATATTTTAAGTGACTTTTTGAAACATCAATAAAAAAAATTGGATCAGCTCGGATTAACCAAGAGGTACCGAGTTGAGTTGGGTCAGATTGAGTCGACCCAACTCAAAATTTTAGGGCCATTTTTTGGGATATGTGCCACGTGAATTTAAAAACTAGCCGGTTGATGGTGTGCTCATAAGCAATCAATGGATTTTGGCATAGGTGCCAATAAGATTTTGTAGGTGTTACTAAAGCTACTCATAAAAAATAGGGGTATTCTACCAGGTCGGAGTTGGGCCGGATTAGCTTGATTGCATCAACAGGGCTGAGTCGGGTCGAGCATTGATGGAGGTTAATTTGTCATGGTCGCAAGATAAAATAAAGGATGGATGATTGCCGATTGTAGACCCAGATTGAATGGATTCACGTTAATAGGGGTGGATTGCACCCAATGATTTAGTAAAGATTATTAGCCTATTCAAAGAATCATATAAAACATACTAAATTTAGTAAGAAAATTTCATAAATCTATATCGGCCAATATGGACTTAGTATTCTTTGTCTTTTATCTTGCTCTAGGTTGTGAGCATCGATTGAGTCCATCTAGAGAGCTTTCTTGAAAGGGTAATGTATTCCAAATCTTCCATGAGATAGGTCTTCCAGACACACATCATAATCGAATGATTTGTATGAAAAAAGTCTGTCGGTTGATTCAAAGCAATCAATAGGTTTCAAAAGTGGGTGAACTCAAAGATGGTGAGTGAATTTAAGGGTACTCTTTACCAATTATTATGATAGCATATTTGCAATTGAAGATTCAATCTTCATCAATGATAGTTCCATCTGTAATACCGAGATTGTTTTATGCCACAATCTTCCATACATTTGATCTTAAGATCATGTGGCCATCATCGGACGGTCATATTGATGTTATACATGGCATACATCCCAAAAAGTGAATATGATTATGGTGAACAATAAACTTGGTTCTTAGATCACTTTTCGAGATGTGTACCATGGGAATCAAAACTTGACGATCTGATGGGAGGACCCATGATCTAGAGATCTATTCTGTCAAAGATTGGAACAAAAACTATCTTAGTCAACATATTCAAAGCAGTCAACAGTTTAAGTATGTGCAGGGTTGAGAAAGAAGAATCCAACCCAACAGTCAAAAATGGAATTCATTAGGTAAGTCATACATAAAAACCCTAAGAAATGCCTCATTTGGGTTGCAGGCTTTCCTACTCCTTTTTTGGTTGGAGTTGAGGATGCTTATTGCTACTAATATTAATGCTAAACTGATTTGGGTATCAAGGAAGTTTTACTAAAACTCAATAAGAACCAAGAGAAAATCAAAAGGAATATGGAGAAATGCCTATGTAACATTGTCTGGAGGGCCCCAAAGGGGATACCAGAGCGAGAGTCGCCACAGTGTGAGCCATCGCAGACATCAGCTGCAGAGCGTGGTGGTGTGTTAAGATCCCAAAGTAATAAGGAATAAACTTCCCCCTCCACTAGCGATTAAGCATTTTTGGAGTATTGGTTAGAAAACTTAACAAAAATTTGCATATAAATAGAATCAATAAATGTGAAATTGTATGCTCGTGTAATAGCAAACAAAAACCAATGATTCAAATGATAAACAAATCAGATCTTCAGGCAAATACAATAGAATCGTCAATTCCGAATATACATATTAGAAATTCTAAATTATTTTTCTTGAATCCCTATTTCTAAGATAGTCAAACGCTAGTTAACAAAATCATAATTCGAAATGGATCCAAATGGAGTGATAGAAGTACATTCAATATGTAGACGAGTGATTAGATCATAGGCGCACTTCACTTGGAAAAGAATGTTTAAGCCCAATTGGAGAGAGAGAGAGAGAGAGAGAAAGTAGTCTATGCATCACATTGAACTTCAATTGTAGGGAGAGAGAAGTCGTTTGTGCGTCACATTGAACTTCAATTGTAGAGAGAGAGAGAGAGAGAGAATTCAATTAATAAAAGAAAGGAATGGGTTGTGTTTGTGCATCACTTTTACTAAGAATGGTTCTCGATCATGTACGATCTTATTCTCGATCGAATGGCTTCAATTCTAGAGAGAGTCGGTCGATCGACTTCAACTTTTAACAATGCACACTAAAAATAAATAAAATCATATCAATTTAAATAGATTCTCAATCAAAAGAAAAATAGATCTATAATGAACGTGATCTGCAATAAACACAATTTTAAAACAATTATATAGCAGAAAAAATTTTCCGTCGAAGAATTGTGTACCTTCGATCAATTTCAAGAGCCTTGTCAGTTGTGGAAGTCGTTTTTTTTTAAATTGTCGGTGTAGTTGTGTAATGACCCTAAAACTTTTAAACTGAATTTGTGGTGTTAGATTTGTTTTGCACCAAGCTTGGTGTTAGTGCTCCACACCGGAACCTACCTTAGTTGAAAAAATACACATTTTAGTTTTTCAAAAGGTTTTATATTTAAAATTATCTTTATTTGACCTTGCTACGACCCTAGCCGTCAACATCTTCTTCTCCACCCGCCTCTTCTCTAAACATCTTAATCATTCACCCTAAAAATTATAGTGTGTTATTCCACAAGAACCACTGTGGTTATTTTTTTACCATCAAGATCGACGTGAAGAAGGCAGAAAAATTGTGGACGGGCCATCGCGTGGACACCACTCTCTATCGTCCTAACCGCCGTCGATTTGCCAATTACGCTTCAAGAGGTGGGTACCCATCCATCCATATAGTCCTTCTCAGATCCCATCGCGTAGGATGCTTTCGATCGCATATCGATGAGCTATTTAAAATGAATCTAGATTTGTTATATTATAAAATCTCTTTTAGGATTAAAATAATGTTTGACTTTTATTTCATATTATTTTTATAAATTTTTCAGATATATTTTGAGTTTTATTTCGGAACCTTATTTCGTTTTGAATCTACGACATCAATCGATTGAAATACACTTTTCAATCAATCGATTTCAAAATTGCAACGAGAATATTTTATTTCCTTATAAATTCAATCGATTGATTTACATGATTCAATCGATTGATTTGAGCAGTTTCATTTTAACAAGCAAAGTTACTTTAACTGCTTCTGACAACTTTAATGAAAGGATGTCTCAATCTATTGATTTTATAAATTCAATCAATTGAGGTTGTTTGGTAATGAATGAGTGATTATAATAATAGTTTCGTTTAATAGGTTATTGTAATATTCCTGACACTTACTGCCTTTTTTTTTAATTTGAAAGAAGGGATATTTAATCAATTGATTTATAATCAATCAATTGAGGTTATTGGTAGGGAATAGGTTATTGTAATAGTGAAAGGGTTATTATAATATTAGTTTCGTTTAATGGCTAAGAACTCAAAGCCTTATTTCAATTTATTCTTCGATCGATTGAGTTCCACTTCTCAATCGATTGACTTGAATTGAACCAACTGCTTACACTTATCTAAATTCAATCGATTAAGTTACACTTTTTAATCGATTGGTATTAAATTGAACCGACTATGCACCTATTTAAATTCAATCGATTGAGTTACACTTTTCAATCGATTGATCTATGTCCGAAAGGACATCAAACAATATTATCAATATTGTTTTCTCCTATAACTCTATTTGCTCAACCAAAACTCAATGCACTTTAATTTATTGATGTTTCGATCAATGGTCGTGATGCACTCCACTTTAAATTGGACTGCCCCTTTTTATTTGAGCATTTAATTATAGTATACTATATATGTATCATTTTATCACTTCAACGCGACCACTTTGATAACATGAAATATTAGAACTTTGATTCCTCGTGAAAATCGAAGTCTGACCTTCAGGTTATCGAAAACACACAATTACTCTCCTACTCTGTATTTATTGGTATGTTATATAAATAAATATATGTATAAATATAACAATAATCTAAATGAAAACCTTTTTATACATGTGATGATTATGTACCTCTACTTTGATCATAATATGAGTTAAGGTCATGTTAAGTCAGATGATACGAGAGTGTATGAGATCATGCCTATGCTTTGGCGTTGTGATTCATTGAGATGGTATCGAAGCGAGGAATCCATCGTATTTACATGCCTTACAACTCATAGTGGTATGGGACACCATGATTAGAAGAACGAGTGCGAATTCAGTATAACCTCGTATACGGTGACATATACGATGACCCGATCACCCCAAGTTCTAATATAATAGAATAAGATATGAATCGATAGGATAAGATGTGAGTCAGTATAATATAATATGAGTCAGTATGATAAGATATGTTATGATAATAAGACACCGCTGTATAGGTCAGCAAAAGATTAACAATTTAAGTCTCTGTATGTGTTGTTCCTTGCATAGCCACCTTAAGGGCAACAACGTCTTTCAATCAAGACGGATGTCTCTGAGAGACATTATGAGTTATGAGTCACCGGCCGCCCCTGTGAATAGATGGAGTGTATGATATGATATAATATGGAGGGCGTTATGAAATAGTGGTATGATAGTATGGTGACCCTCACATGGTAGCTTGAGCAGTGACTCTGGCACAGGTCGTTTAGGATTATATGAGTATGTTAGTTACGCTCATGCGATGTACAGACGTATGTGCCAGAATAATAAGACATGGTATGTTATAAGGTATGGTATGATATAAGATATGGTAAGGTACATTAGGATGTGAGTGTCTAGATCATGGCCATACACTTATGCTATGATATGAGTTCTACGATATGCAAATGATGTTATTTTTCTCTTGCTATATTTTTGAGATATTACGTTTATCACTCACTTGATGCACCCACAATGCACCTGAGTAGTATGAGGTGGATTGGTGGTGTATCCATTGAGTTTACGTGACTGAGTAAACTCATACCACAATAATCTAACAATTGTAGGTGATTATACTGACGGTGTGGATGTGGGTTTCTCCGATCCGATTGGTGCTGAGAACGTCGACCCAGTGGACATTGATTACCAGGAGCTTTTGGAGGGTGACGTTGCCGATTATTAGGAGGACTACAGTATTGATTTTGACCCGAGCGCCGGATACTGATTTTGTAAACTCGGTATTAGATTTTGTCTTATATTATTATCATTAACTCTATGTTTTCATTTTTATTGGATTTGTCTCCGACTTGACTTACATGTTATTTGTGGATTTATAGTATTCTATCTCATTTTATTAGATTCATTCAACATTTATGATTGCTTTATATTCCACCATGGTATGTTGGCTTTCACGGATTTCGTGGAACTAGACATGCGCGAGAACTCTAATTATTTGTATGTCCGCTTAACATATCCGGGATATGTGCGGGTCATAACTCGGAATTCTAGGCCCTCAGGATGGGGTAGAATTGCAAGTCGTGACAAATTGCCCATTTATCCATAAATAAAAGGGATTGATGCGGTTGGCTCTCTTCACCAACATCATAAGATTATGAGGCTTATGAAAAGAGTTTTGGTCAGACAATTTTGTCAAAAGTTGATGTGCACTTATTTCAAGGGTCTTGATCTTTGTGGCATTAATTTTTTTACTCTGAGAGTGGGATAAAAAGCTTTTCATCAGTTTTACAAGGGAAATTTATCGGATCAATCCTGTCAGATACACCTTTTCCGCCGAGACCCTATATCTTCACCTTTAACCAAACCGACTAACTCCAAGCCGAGCCAGTTCTAGCTAGCACAAAAAGTCAGAAATACCCCTTCTTACACTTTTTTTCGTTTTACATAGTTTAAAATTTTAAATATTTACACTTTTTTATATTTACATGATGTGAAACGAGATCTATGCCGTTTGATTTGAAGGCCACAATATAAAATCGATGGTGCCAAAGATAGATACAAAAAAAGGCGATATCGCCTCTTTAAAAAAATAGAATTCAACAGTCGATGGCAACTCTTTAACCAGTCGGTACCGACTGCTTAAAGAGGCAATGACGACTGTTTATATATATATATATATATATATATATATATATATATATATATATTTAAAGGGCACCATTGATTTTAAGGCCTTCAAATCGCATTTTATAAATTCTATGTCACATCGCGTAAATATAAAAAAGTGCAAATATTTAAAATTTTAACCTATATAGAACGAAAAAAAAGTATAAGAAGGGGTGTTTCTGACTTCTTGTGCTAACTGAAACAAGCACGGCTTAGAGCTAGTCGGTTAGGTGAAAGGTGAAAATATAGGGTATTCAATAGAAAAGGTGAATCTGATAGGGTCGATTTGAGAAATTTCTCATTTTACAATCTTATGGTGCGGATGGCCACATTAGGGAAGATTCACGTGATGGCTTTCAAAGAATCTAGTGTCTCTTAACAACTTAAATGGATGCAAAGATGGCTTTCAAAGAATTTTTAGGCCCTTAAATTTGTGACAGTCAATCCTACACAAATCTCGATGGAAAAGATGACAAAGAATCTAGCGCTCAATTATTACAATTACTATGTATGCCCTTAATTTTTAGCTGAAAGTCAAACCTACGGTCGATATAATAAGGGGCTGCTACTAACCCACCAAATGTTAAATATCCCCAATTAGTACAGCTGAAACCGTTGACTCCTTTTTTTTTTTTTTTCTAATCTTTCACAAAAATGACCCAGGGTCTATTTGTTATTTTACATGTCACACATTTCAAAAAAGTGGCCAGTGACCATTATGTATGCCACATGATCTTTGGATCACTTTTTTGAGATGTGTCTCACGTGGAATAACAGACTGACTGTCTGATAATATGCTCATGATCTCAATATCCGTTTTGTGAAAAATTGGAACGAAAAACAGGTTTCCATCATCCGATTCTAAACAGTGGATAGTTGTCAGCATTTAGTGGTGGGTTCGTAATATCCCCTTCAATGAGGGATAGCTGTATTTGCACCCACCAAATATGTGAAAGCACCCACTGCTCCCTACATTTCAAACGATCTACAGGTGGGTGCTTTTAGAGTTTGTCTTTCCATTTTCTCATGTAACGTTTATTCGAGAAACCAATCTAAAGTTCATTTGCTGGGTTGTATTATGCGAGAACAATAGGAATGGAATCCGACAGCTACGAAGCGGATGGGGCCATCATACGTGACACAATGCCCCCATTAAGCTTTGTCTACAACTTCCCCATCACCGGAGAACTTTGTTAATTATTATCGGAGAGTCATGGAGTTGTTTAGCTAGAAAAGTCTTAGCTTAATTAAAAGTCTAAGTATAGATTAAAATATGTAGAAGGGAAGCGTTAGGGGCTATTTGGTCCTGAAAATAAAATTTGACCGCAACTTTTTGCTTCTATATAGTAGTAAAGATATTTATTTATTTATAATAAAGATATTTTATTTATCATGATCTCCACCTAATTTTATTCAAAACTCTATTTCCAATTAGTTTATCTAAGTCTACCCAATTAGTCAATCTTTATCCCTCAGTAATTCCAGAAAAGATAGCCTATACTATCTTTTTACCTTCACTCTCATTTGCTCTCCATTCCAGCCCCTTTTAGAATAATTCTTAGAGGAGACGTGAGTCTCAATCCAAAAATTATTCCTCTCACTCTCATTTGCTCTCTATTCCCGTCCCTTCTAGAATAATTCTCGGATAAAAGACATGTGTCTCAATTCAAAAATTATTTTTAAAAGAAATTAAGACAATTCTTGTGCTCTATTTGTGACTAATAATTGTTTGACATTTGTCTTCTCACATGACAAACTCATGTGACTATTTCTCGTCCATTCTAAAATAATTGTTAGTTGTTTAACATCCAATGACTATTCTTTTAGAAAGATAAAACAAATCCTTGTGAATTCTTAGGTGAGGCTTGCCAAATGTTTTGGATAGACTATAAATACTATTATATAACATAAATGTTAAGTGGATGTGTGCTATTTTTGGATAAATTGCTGCGATAGAAAGTTGACCCTCACATTAAATAATTTAAAGAAATACTCGGTAAAATATAAAAAGGAACTAATCGAAGTATTATAATAGATGAGATTTAGTAAAGTAATGAGAGCTGGATATTTTGGCTCTTAACCTCTCTACAATAGATGAGATTTAGTACAGTAATGAGAACCGGATATTTTGTCTCTTAACCTCTTTGTCACCTGTGCAATTTTTAAGGTAGTTAGCCTAGTGTATTTTAATTGTTTTCACCTCTCTCTCTATATATAAAGCTGCTGAGAACATCTTCTGATACAAATGTAAAGATTGCTCGGAGAGAGGTTAAGTATAGCTGCTGAGAACATCTTCTTGTATACAAATGTAAAGATTGCAGCCAAAATATCCGGTATATACTCACACTACGGTAGCTGGTGAAAATTCTAGTGAAAATTCTATGACAAGAGTCAACTACAAGGCATTGAAACGGGTTGTGACGAATACGAAGAGTACAAAGCTCCACTCTGTTGGTATATTTGTGCGGATGATCAAGACTCTATTCGAACCTCAAAATTGGATGCGTTTTACTAGCTTTGTTAAGCAGATATCGGATTCTAGGACTTTTCGGGCCCAACTAAATAGATATAGATATGACAAGAGATTGGTTTATCTTTTGCATCGTCCAGTACGTACGATGATAATATACTTTTCGAATCACTTTGGTATCAATTTCATTCACAAAGTCCTAGAGTAACCCTAAACTGTCACGACCCAGAATCCTTACCCTATCTCGAGGGCCTAAAATTTCGTATTATGACACTACACGCTTGTTAAGGCGATAAGCGGACATACACATAACTATAAAAAGATTTAGCATATGGATCAAAGCATTTAATTTTTGCATTTAAAGGATCGAAAGCAAAAACGAAAAACATAAACATCAATTAATAAAGTGAAATCCTAACCATGCATCTAGGATATAAAATAAAAAAGTTTTACGTAGGGTAAAATTGTCCCAAACGTAAACTTACAAAAATATCAAATGACTAGAATATGTCTCTCAAGGAAATAAAGTCTAAAGCAAAAGGACTTTCAAGGTTCGTAAAAATCTGCCGGATCTACACTCTCATCCAAGTGGTAGCCAATGTTTCCATCTACGTAAGCCGCCTCCGGTACAACAGCTTCCGCGTCATCATAAACAAGATAAATGGAGTCTTCACCTGAAACTGTTAGATTTGGGAGGGGGTTAGTTTACTCAGTCGCATAAACTCAGCAAGTTGCATAATCGATCCACCATAACTTACCCAGGTGATTATGTGTGCATCTGCTTGAATTGCGGTGCATTTTAAAAATAAAATCAGCATTTTAATAAAACAATCAAACTGTCCATAACTCATAGTATATCATAATCAAACTGAAAGACATAATATAAAATGAAGAACTCATGATGTTTATATTTTCTTATCTCTTTTCCTATTTGTCTCATCAATTTATCATACGTGACATAACGTACGTCTTATTATTACTCCATATACCTACACCAATGTACTTCGTATCGTAATTATCTTATTTAAATGACATATGCCAGGATCGTTGTTCGAGCCTATTACGCAGGTCCACGTATAGATAATCATCTAACCTCCATATCGTAACATAAACCATCATTCAGTCAAATGAGGTTGTCTGCATAGTAATCACAATGTCTCATTAGTTCGAGACAAAGCTATAATGTCTTTAAATTCCGTCTCGGCTGCAGACGTTGGACCCTTACGATGGCTCGTAAGATATGGCATGTGTAGAACTTAATTCATGTTTAGCTGGCCTTCACAGTGTGTCTTAATATATCATATCATTATTCGGTTATGGGCTTAGGTCCCCGCCCTGATTTTATTTCAGGCATGGGTTTAAGTCTCCCTCCAAATTTTATATTTGTGTGGGCTTAAGTCTCCCACTTTCTTAACATCTCGTATCTTAAAATATTCATATTTTATTTTTTCTTGTACTTAATTAGAATGAATCACGGTGCTATAGGCTTCACAAATCACGCTTTCCAAGGGACGGGTTTCGTAGTAACCTGGATGTATTTCGTGTGACATCCTATACTACCATAGAGGGTTGCATACGTACATGGACGCCTACATTTCAAGTTTTATATGACCATGAAAGAAATCCCACTGTAACGAAGGCTTATATCATTTATCACATCTTATTCTTAACTTATATGCGTATGTCATATTGTAATTTTCTATCTCATGGATGTCATATAATAATGGTGAACATATATAAGAAGGAAACTATCATGCATCATAAATATTCGTATTCATAAGGAACACTGACATGGTGTATATATTATGAAGCATTGATCAAATAGTAAGTAAGAGATGTTTAACTATATATTTATTTGAAAATTTAAATACAGAGTTAAAAAGGAAACGACTCAAAATTTGACTGTGTTAGAATGAGATAATAATGTTTCATATAACTCAACCAATCAAATAATAGGAACTAAGTGATTGCCATTGGTATGTTATATTTTTCAATCGATTCATGGGTTTATAACCGTCATGAGTCAATTGGCCAAGTGGGTAACTGTTACAATAGCCATTATGATAATTATATAAGGCTGCGTTTGGGTTAGTTCTTTTGGGCCAAAGAGCAGCTCTTTCACTTTTTGGCTCTGGCAAAGAACTACTTTTAAATTTGGTAACACAGCTCCTTACCTCATTTGCTTTGGCGGGGAGATGTTTTAAGTGATAAAACTGCTCTATGCCTGCTCTATTTCATAGCAGATTTTATCTGCTTTAACAGAGAGCAGGCAAAGAGCAGCTTCTGCTCTTATAAGAGCTAACCCAAACACAGCCTAAGTGGACAACAATGGGTCAGCTCGAGCTAATTAGTTATTAATCAGGTTGGGTTGAGTTCAGATCAAGAGCCCAAGACCCAAATAGGTCCCGTTTATTAAATGGGTTGTGATTCCCGACCCAATCTGATGGGCCTTATTTTGGGTCGAATACATACCCTGGTGGATCTGATCCTAAAATTCTAATCCGTTGGATTGAAAGTTTTGACGATTTTAAGGGGTTCCGTCTCTAGAACTTTTCCCAAATAGGGCCCACAAGGCTTTGTATATTAATATTTTAATTTCTTTCAAATCAATGGCTATACAGGGGTTTGCGCCGAACTATGGGTGCAACATGCAACCATTATAATATCATGTGCCAAAAACTCATTGGAAAGGCCGGCACCTGAAATGTTTGGTCGGGACAGTCACCGATTGATTACATCCAACAGTAACACGTCGTCAGAGAACTCACCTATATATATATATATATACATTAAACCAATAGAGGAGGATGCTCTTGAAAGTTTTTCTCTCTAAAACTCTCCCTTCTTCACTTTCTCTCTCTAAATTTAGGTACTAGAGATTGGGTCTTCACTTTCTCTCTCTAAGTTTATGTGCTAAAGGTTGGATTTTCACTTTCTCTCTCTAAATTTATATGTTGAAGGTTGGGTCTTTACTTTCTCTCTCTAAATTTATGTGCTAAAGGTTAGGTCTTCACTTTCTCTCTCTAAAAATATGGTCTCTATCTCTCTCCTCTCTCTAAATTTTGTCATTATTGGTTGGGTCTCTCTTTCTTTCTCTCTCCAAATTTCACCATCATTGGATTGGTCTTTATTCTTTCTCTTTCTAAAATTTTACCGTTATTGGTTGAGTCTTCCTTTCTTTCTCTCTCTAAATTTCACCATCATTAGATGGGTCTCTCTTTTTTTCTCTCTCTAAATTTGAGTTATGTACTTACGTGTATATATATACTTATTATTTTATGCATTGATGGTGGTCTCTGATGCAAGGACGTGGGAGCAATAATAGAAGAAGAAATTGAAGAAGGGGCTAATCCCATTGCTAAGCACAAGCCCAAGCTCATATATATATATATATATATATATATATATATATATATATATATATATATATATATATATATATATATATCCATTCTCTGTTTATTCACTCATCTCACTTTTTCTCTTTAATTTTTTTGTAACAGGAACCCAAAGTGGAGACGAAGGACAAGTTGGTTCCATTGTGTGCCACACGCACCCTTATCACATTTTATATATATATATATATATATATATATATATATATATATATATATATATATATATAGATATATATATATATATATATATATATATAAACATTGTATACCCATATATATTACCTCCCTTTGGTTTTTTGGCAAATCTCTGTTCCAGAGGCTGTGTAGGAGGAGGAGGAGGAGGAGGAGAGGGGGTGGCTTGATTTGGCGTAAACACCCACACATCCAAATATATATATATATATATATATTTTTTTTTTTTTTTTTTTTTTTCTTTTTTTTTTCAGTAATATCATTATTATTATTATTATTATTATTATTATTATTATTATTATTATATTAGTTTAGATATATATTTATATATATGAATACATTTGTTTTCTTCCTCTTCGTGGCTAAGCAACCATTAATGGAGCTAAAAAAAAATCAGATCTATTTTAAAAATATATATAAAATAAAAGCTGAATGCTCTATGATAGATTGAGGGGCACCCACCTGTTGGAGCGCGCTCGAAGGTTCGGGATGATTCGATCGAGTAGCTTGAGCTCACACGTTAGATTGGCGATGCGGCTGTCTAAACGTCGATTCAGCGATGTGTTTTAGGTGGAGAATCGGTTTCAGTGCTCGGTTGGATGCGAGGAGAAGGGAACCCGTGTGAGAGGTACTAATAGGGAGGTGCGAATGCGAGAGAAGGAGGGCTCGGGAGAAGGGATTTATGCAAAGAAGAGGGATCCCGAGAGAGGGATATGGAGAACGTTTGAAATAAAGAGTCCTTTTTGGACTCTGCTTGCCTGTTAAAGCAGATTCTAAAATAGAAGAATTTTATTGCCTTTATGTGTAAACCGATTAGATTAGGATTTTCTAATTTAAGGGTGTGTGGATCATGATATGGTGTGCACACAAGTACTTAATTTTGGTGCTTCACCCATCTTACACCATTAAACTGGGTTAACAAAGTTTCGGGTCATAACATAAACCCTAGACTGTAGAAAATGCTAGTGTTCATTATTGCTTATCAATTTCATTCACAAAGTGGTGGATGAATCCTAAAACCTAGACAGTAGAAATGCTATTGTTCATTATCGCTTATCAATTTCAGTCACAAAGTACTGGATGAATCCTAAACCCTAGATCCTAGAAAATGCTATTGTGCATTATTGCTTATCAATTTCATTCACCAAGTATTGGATGAACCCTAAACCTTAAAACCTTAGACCCTAATCCCCTAAACCTATTTTCAGTATGAGTAGATTTAACAAAATGTCTACAGAAAATAGAGCCATAGGCCGGCAGAACAGTAAAAAGATTGTTGTAACCAAGGGTTGAGTAAATTTTTGATCACTTAGTGCTCATGTGAAGGGAGTTAATGGGCCAATAATAAGTCAGAAATTAGTAGGACCATAATGGGAGTTTGTGGGCATAGTCACAAAAATGGTCGAATTTTTGAAAAATTTGCGAATTATTCACGAATTTAAGATCCCCCGAATTATTCGCAAATTTTCCGAAAATTCGCCTTATCACAAAAAGATAATTCACGAATTATTTCCGAATTTTTCAAAAAAGTTGACTTACTAACTTTTTAAATTTTTTTATAATTTTAAATATATTTTTTTTAATTTAAAGATTTTTCTCCCCGATTTTTCCTCAGAATATTTTCCTGAACTTCTCGGATTTGCCGAATTTTTCTGAATTTTTACCTCGCCGAACTTTTGTCGAACCCCAATTTGGTTACTATGTTTGTGGGCCAGATAAAGAGAATTTTGGGGCCTCTACGATAGTCGTACATGATCACTTAAGTGATCATGTGAAGCCCAATCATGAAAACATATGATTGGCTATTTTGGAATCTCGAACCATATTAAATCTTCTAAATCTTTAGGAGAAAGCCAAATAAGGAAAGAAATAAAGTATATGTTGGAATCATAGAAAAAAGCCTTAGAGTCAAGAGGTTTGAAAATTAACAGTTTAAGACAAAATACGTGGAGTGCAAATTTAGTAAACATATTAGCAGTTTAAAACAAAATACGTGGAGTGCAAATTTAGTAAACATGATAACCTGAAGCAAGATATAGTTAAAATAGAACATTCTTTATTGCCACATTGCCCTAGATTTCACTATATAGATTCTATTTTACAATCAAATAATGAATTTGAAGAGAATGTCTTAAATAAGATTAATGTAAGCTGAATGAACTGGAGGCAAGCAAGCGGAGTACTGTGTGACCCAAGATTTTCACTTAGATTGAAGGATAAATTTGGAACGAGTAAACAAGAGAAAATTTGAGTAGTGGCATCTTTTGAGGAAATATTACGGAATGTTACTCGAGGTGATTGGGACATGTTCAACAAAGACCAAAATTAGACCATATATGAAGGGTTGAAACGATAAAAGCACAAGTAGGAGAATTGGAAGACCAATAAAACCTTGGAGGAAAATAGTGAGAAAGGACATGAAAGAATGTGAAGTTACAAGTAGCTTATCGCTAATGAGAAACGAGTAGAGAAATAGGACTCGTAAAATCAATCTCAAATGGTTGGGATAAGGTTCTCTTGTTGATGATAATCGTTACGAGGAAGCCAACATAAAATTGGCTAGAATAATCTTAAAATGGTGTCTCGACCTTTTACCTAATATTAGAAGCTATATGCAATTGGCTCTTGAGAAAGACACTGAGATTTATGGTTTGGAAGATAAAATATGAAACACGAGTATGAGTGGCTGTTCTACACTCTAAATGGTGGTCTCAGATTCTATAAAATAGGAAACACGAGTATGAGTGGCTGTCCTACACTCTAAATGGTGGTCTCAGATTCTATTAAACATAAATAAAGCCTCCTGTATTATTTGCACAACAAGAAAAGACACAAGAAGAAAAGGGAGATTGGGGGATAATACTTGAAAAGGCAAGATATTACAAATGTGGCGTGACAACAAGAAGACTTTCAATTATTAAAATAACTATTTGTTACCTTATCTAGTAGGAGAAGTATGGTGTAAGTTATTATTTATTTATTTTTGGAAAAAATTATTAAAGTAGAGCTTGCTCTTTAATTAGAAGGTAAGGGTTAGATTAGGGTTTCTATTAATATTTGTAAAGTCTATTGAAAGTTCATTGGTTCTGTAAATTAATTAATTCGGTCGATTATATTTTGAGGCCCTTGCCAATACAGGTTTTTGTTTAAAATGGAGTAATCGAAAGGGTTAGATTTCGAAATTCAAGCTAATTCATTATTTGGATACTATTTAAGCTTAGAAAATTGATGTTGGATAACGACTCTAAAATACGTGAATGATCATGAGATGCGAAATTGTCAAAATTAAACTAATTAATTAAACAATAAAACCTAAATTAAAGCAATACCTTAGGGTTTGGTGGATTTCCGCTTAAGTGACCATGCTTGGTTCACTTAAGGTCCAATCCGACGCGCGAGATTCATTAGGATTTGCGAAAGGGGCGATCCTAGAGATATAATTCTAGCATCCTCTAGGTCGGCGCATTTGATCATGGCTCAATGTAGAATCGCTAGATCATTGCCTGGGCTTTTGAATTGAGTCGATCAACGGCATAAATCAGACCATCTCGAGTTCAACAACGGTCATGAATCGATGGGTTAAGATCAGAGTTGATCCACAAGGATGGGCATCAAGATTGTTCTAGAGCTAGGGTTTTTAGATTTTGACCAATCAAATAAAAAGGGGAAAATGGATGCAAGGAATTAACAAAGAAATAAAGAGATAATAAAAGATAACATGGGCATTACACTCTTAGCCTCACACCAAACCCACATGGGAAAGGAGACTTGCTCTCTATTAAAGCTCATCTCAAGCTTTCAATGCATATCATTTTCATTAAAATCAACCAATCCCTTAAAAATGCTTACATCATTACCTTATATAGTTGGTACTAATAATAGAAAACTCTAAAATAGGAAAAATATATTAATACCTAAAATAGCAAACTAAAAGCCTAGAAAAGCAATGAGGAAAAATAAAAAAAAACAAGCCCAAATTGGACAAAACACATCACTTGACTCGCTCGAACGGGTTTTGATTCTTGCTCGGGTGAGAATCTTAAAGGAGATCGCTTAAGCGACAACCAGAGGTCTTTCGAGTGACAAATGAGCAAAAGTTTTTCCTTTGGTTTCCTTAAGCATTCTCACTCGAGGGACAAATGGCTGAAAGTTGACCTTGCTTTTCTGATGCATTCTCGCTCGAACGAGAATGGTGTTTGCTCAAGCGGATATAGGCAGTGAGCCACCCTATTTGTGTCTCTTCAAGGTCTCTTCTCGATAAATGTTGGTGCCTCGTGACTCCTCCATCGCTTCTTTTTCCAGCGATACATGCAATGCGGCCCAAAATCCATGCTTTCGACCTTGGCGTGCCCACAAAAAATCCTTCATTTTTCGTGTATGAGTGCTACAATCGGATTTTCATTTTCTAAGCTCTCCGAAAATCTAATCACATGTCTAACGGTGTAAGGTTTAAACTAGAGAGCCATTATTTGCACACGCTTTTCAAGTGATTGCACCAAATTTAAAGAAAGACTTGGCATTTTAGGGACATGTGATATGTAAAAATGTAATATAGGCCGTCTGATTTGAAGTTCATGATTAATAGATCTCTGGAACATAAAATTAGAGCAAAACACGATACTTGTCATATGATCTATTGTAGTCAACTTCTGAATTATATAATAGCCTTTGACTCCATTTAATCAAATGATGAAAATTATATTTTGTTCTAATCTTTTGCAATTGATATCTTTAAATCATGGCTTTCAAATCAAGCGGCTTAGATGGTGTTTTCACGTAGTAGAGGTCGCCAAACTTTCAAGTCTTTTTTTAAAATTTGGTGCAATCTAGTGCAATCACTTGAAAAGCGTGTGCAAGTATTGGCTCCCTTTAAACTAACCAGTCTCTCTCTTTTTTCCATTAGCACAACTTGCTTTTGCCCTTTTCCCATGAATTCCTTTACAACTCAATACACGCGATCAACAAAAACTGAAGCAATCTTGTGGGTTCTTGCAATCTCATGGGAATCCATGGGATTTATATTTTCTGAATCCACAACTTTTAGTTTTCTTGCAGGTTAATTACTAATTTTGTATTATAAACTAAGTATTCTTTGAGTGGTTATTGTTTGTGTGTTGCATATTTGGTATTAGAGCATGTTGAATCCAACACGGCAACCTTCAATCACTAATTGAAATATCAACAATCAACATGAAGAGATGATTTTCATGGAAGCAAGCAACACATAGAGCGTGCTAAAAGGATACCCTTACGCAGTAGCGGAGATGATAGTAATAAGTAGCAAAACTTTTACTAAATGGGGAGAATGATATGTAGTACTCGAACAAAAAAAAAGTGAAGTTGTCTGCAAAGGGAGGGAAAGGGAAGAAGACTAATAAGTAGCAAAACTAGAAGGGGGTCAATAAAAGGCCTTAAACTAATGGGCCGATAAGGGGGTTAATGGGCAAGTAAAGATGAGAATAGAGCCTAATTTAAGGCTGATACGATTACCAATAATGAAATTATACGATTCGCTATCTTGGAATCATGAACCATATTACATATCATAATCTTAAGGAGAATGCCGATTGATGTTTGGATAGAATAACTTACAACTTATTCTAGCTAAACATGCATAATATGTGAAGGAAGTAGACAAAAAATACTTTAAAAATCTATTAAACACAGAATATGTGAAGGAAGTAGATCAAAAAGAAAAATCAAATCAATAAATGATCAACAAAGAATCACAAGCTGAAGTAAAAGCATCCTTAGCAAAGATGAAGAAAAAAAGAGCATTAAGTTCATGATGAAATACCTATAGAAATTTGGATTATATTGGAAGAGGATGGACTAAATTATTCAATAAGACACTAAAAATGAAGAAAATATCTGAGGAATGGAGGAAGAGCATTGTGGTCCCTACTAAGGCAAGAATCAAATGTATCTTAGAACAAGCTTGGATATATACTGAGAAAATTAACAACAAAAACTAATTTCCTATTGATGCAACTTATGGAAAGTTTAGAGAAAAGAAAAAACCTACGTATGATAGAGTGCGGAGATAGATAATTTGGTGGACGCTGAGGAAGAATCTCAAGCTTATATGTTGAGATTATTCACGACATGTATGAGAGGAAGATGACCAATAAAGAACATGTGGAGAGACGAGTGGGTTCCCTGTCGGAGTTGAGCTGCATTAAGGATCTGCCTTGGCCCTTATTTGTTTGCCCCAATCATGAATGCGTTAATCATAGAGACACAAGAAGAGATTTCATTGTTCATGTTATTTTCAGACGACGTAGTATTAATTGCTCATATAAGGAAAGAAGTAAATGATAAGCTGAAATTATAGAGAAAAACTTTGGAGTCGAAGAGTTTGAAAATTAGCAAAACAAAGACGAAATACATGAACTACAAATTTAGTTAACATGATAACCTAGAGGAGGATTTAGTTAAAATATAAAATAATTTAGTGTCACATTGCTATAGATTTAGCTATTTATGCTCTATTGTACAATCAGATGGTGGATTTGGAGAGGACGTCTCAAATAGGATTAATGCATGTTGGATGAAATGAAGGCTAGCAAGCGAAGTATTGTACGACTCAAGAGTTCTACCTAGAATTAAGGGATGTTTTTATAATCTGACTGTGAGACCTACCATATTATACCGTGAGAATGTTGGGCCACAAAAAAAGCAACAAGAAGAAAGAGTATTGTGGTCAAATTAATGTTTATATTGAGATGGATGTGTGGAGTAATAAGAAAGGATAAAATTTGGAACGAAGACAAATGAAAAAATTTGAGAGCGGCACCTATGCAAGAAAAAATTACGGAATATCGTTTGAGGTGGTTTGGACCTCTTCATCGGAGGTAGGAAGCAGACCTATATGAAGGGTTGAGACGCTACAAGCACAAAGAAGTAGGAGAGGGAAGAGGACCAGTGAAGACTTGGAGGAATCCATGAAAAGAGATATAAAGGATTGCGAAGTTATAGAGAACTTAACACTAGAGAGGTAATATACTGAAAATAAAGCTCATATTGTTGGCCCCTCTGGCCCATTGGATCTTTCAAGAGAGTATATATATATATATATAATAATAAATCCAAAAGCTTTCTATATTTTGGCCATTCCAAGGTACGTTTACGTCTTTCAGTAATATAAAATTTGAGTATAATATGATTCCCAACACTATCAAATATGGTCATCTTCTCCAATTATATATCTAATGGTCATAATAGCATATTGATTTGGGCCATCTAATTTGATCAGCCAACTTGCCAAAAAAAAATCTAATGATGAAGGCAAATATGAACAAAAACCCATCTAAAGAAGTGGGCAATCAAGAAAATTAATGATAATGTTTTGATTAAATCATGGTCTAAACCATTGCTCTGATTCTAACGGTTAAAAGTGGAGTCGTTCTAATCAACTCAACATAGAGATCTTGGCTATGATTTTATCAAAAACTTTAAAATAAAATATCTCTAACTCACCTTGGGTGTGAGCCATGAAAGATGGATTGTCGTTTGGATCTTCAATAATCTTCTCATTCTGAATACCTCCGAGCACAATAAAGATGTTTTTGCTAATAAGGAGGATTGAAGTGTGTCAAGCAATGGTTGGGACCAAACATCCCTTATATTTATAGCCACTGAGTCCTTCCTATTAAGGATTAAATTATTAATTATATTACGATTGAAAATCACAATCATACTCTAAATAAAAACTTAATTATTAGTTATTTATTCTCTCAAATTCATCGAACTAGCAACTATAACATCTCAAGATTGATCTTACACCATTCACCGGTCAACGAATTGACCATAGTGACGCCTACCAAAATAAAAACTTCTAACACATATATGGTAACCGTCCTGTTCGAAATAACTGCTGTATACAAGTGACACTATTTTACGCTACTTTCATCAAGTGCGCCAAATGTGGAGATCTAGTGGATTGAAGTTTGCATCAAAACATATGTGATTCAAAGCGGTCAAACACTTTCAAAATGATCTAAAAACAGTTTTTGGGGTTTCATTTATTAGCCCATCAATGTCATTTTAAAAGTGTGGCCACTTTGAATCACACAATAGAGATCATTGTGTTTTGACGCCATCGATCCATCAGATCTCCTCACCCCTGTTCTAACTGCGCTGCATTTGCAGAGAGATCAAGCGGGCATCTCTTTATTCAACATATTTAGAGGACCATTTATAGTCTTCTTGCACATTTTGATTGTTTGATATCATAAATTGGTGTTCTCTAAGTGGCTATGGTCATAGTGACAATTTTCAATTATTTATAGGCAATATGTTGGTAGGGGGTCATTTTGGATAAATTTCGAGAAAAATTCAAAAAGTTTCGGGAAAATTTTGGAGAGTATAAAAAATATTAAATATAAATTATATTTAAACTACATAAAAATTTTATTTATTATTTTAAAAATAGCAAAAATTAGAAAAAATTTATTAATTTCGGTGAAATTTTGTTAATTTCGCCGAAATTAATGAAATTTCAGCGATTTCGGAGAAATCATTGAAATTTCGCCGAACGTTTTCAAAAAGTTTTGGGAAAATTTTGGAGAGTACAAAAAATATTAAATATAAATTATATTTAAACTACATAAAAATTTTATTTATTATTTTAAAAATGGCAAAAATTAGAAAAGATTTATTAATTTCGGTGAAATTTTGTTAATTTCGCCGAAATTAATGAAATTTCAGCGATATCGGAGAAATCATTGAAATTTCGCCGAACGTTTCGGCCGACCCCTATTTCGGTAAATTTTGAAGATATTTCGAAGAATTTCGGAGAAATTTATCACTATGGCTATGGTGCACATAGTGACCAAGTCTAGGTACGCGAATAAAATGAATCCAGAAATATGCAAAAAAACAGTATATTTCAAGAAAAAAAAAGGGTAAATATAATAAAATATTAATGATTTTATATATATATATTATGACCAATCACAATTTTTTTTTTCGTTTTGTCAAAAAAACATGTTTTAACGGTTTTTTTTTTTTTTAATTTATCCTGAAAAAAGCATTTTTGGTCACTATGATGATGCGTATATGACATCAAAAGCATCCTTTGGATCTTCTCGATCTAAATCTATTAATTCCCCAACTTTCATCAACAATATCTAGTCTTTGAATTTGACATATATAGGCAGTTGTCTGCCTCTATGTGACTATGTCAACTGCCACTTAGTATCAATGCATTGTGGGTTTAGATTTGCCAAAAAGTTTGAGATACTTAAGGTGGGTTTGAATGCTGTGGTTTGACCTCATTGGCTTCCAAATTCCCTATATTCTGTGTTTGGGTTCGCTGTTATAAGAGCATAAATAACTCTTTACTTGCTCGCTCTTAGAGCAGATAAAATTTGCTCTGAGATAAAACAGGTATAAAATAATTTTATCATTTAAAACAGCTCCTTGTCAAAGTAAATGAGGCGAGGAGCTATATTACCAAAAGTAAATGTAATTTTCCGTCAGAGTCAAAAAGTGAAAGATCTGCTCTTTACCCCAAAAGAGCTAACCCACACGGAGCCAAAAACTAATATTGCTGTTAAGGAGAAAAAGTAGTTATAGAAAATTTTATATGATTATGTACATGGCAATTAGGAAAGAGCAGCTCAAAAACCCTTCTTCTTCTTGTTGTTGTTTTTTTTTTTTTTTCTAATTGTTTTAAATTTAAGAAAGCATGCATGTTTTATTAAAGGATATGACTCTCTTGACGGTCATTTAAACACCAAAATGGTGTTTAAATGATCTTGCACCTCAATGGTTTAAGAATTGGATGATCCAGACTGTCCAAGCGATAGATCGTACATTGAAGTGCTACATGCACAAAAATGGTGTTTTGGGGAGATGTAAACCATCAGATCTATAGACAATTATATCAAACGTTGCTTTTAGTTTTAATGACTGATATTAAAGTTCATCAATCGGATGGTTCGCGTCCACTTATAGGCATGTTTCTTTTGGTTGAGATATTTTCTAACACCGGATTGCCCCTTGGATAATTTAGATTATCACTAATGTACGCCACATGACGTAATGATAAATCACACTTCAATGGTGTGAGATAAAAAATCTAACTTTAATGGTGTAAGATCATTTAAACACCATTTTAGGTGTTTAAATGTTAGTCAAGAGCCATTATCCCTTCATTATATTGGTACTAAATGATCAGTTTACATGATATCGGCCGATACGGGTCTTAGTTACTAATATTGGGTTTAGCCAATAGAAATACATACGAATAGAGTACCTTTAAATTCACCCACCGAATCTTTGAGTTCACCCAAGCTAAAACATATTGACTACGTTGAATTAGACGATGGAGATTGTTTATCCTCCCAATCTTTCACACGATGGATCTTGAGATCATTGGTGTACCTTCACACTGTCAGTGCTTTATTTCAAGTGGCACAAATCTCAAAAAAGTGACCTTAACATCACATGAAAGCTCAAAATTGATTTTAAGGTCACTTTTTTGAGTGTGTACCACATAAAATAAGAAAGTTGTCATTTGATGGGATGCCCATAATCTCAAGATCCTTTGTGTGAAAGATTGGAACGATCAACGATTTCCATCGTCTGATTCAATTCAGTCAATCTGTTTCAGCGTCGGTGAACTCAAAGATATTGGTCTTCCATATTTTATTTTATTTTTTCTCACCTAGGTTAGGTATTCAACATCATTATTCTTTCCACTGGTTGCTACGCTCTCTGCCCTAACATGAAAGTTTTACAGGTAAAGTAGGATTAAAACTTTGGTTACTACATTCACTAATCACTATTCCTCAAAGTTTTTTCTGCTATTGTTAATAATAACAACCTGAACTTGATTTTGGAGGAGCAAAGATGACCATTGGATGCAATTTCTCAATGTCTCTTCGCCATTGGATTAAAGGTAAACGGTAAAGGGTCTTGACCGATCACGATCCAAGGCTGATGTCATCGTTAGATTTTGTGCTATTTCTGGCATAGATTTTTTGCTATTTCTGGCTAATATTGATTCATCTAGAAACTTTTATTTTTGGCCCATTTTCCTCAAGGTAGGTATTGGCTACTTTTTTAATTTTAATTTTATTATTTATTTATTTCATGAGCGGACCTGTCTTGAGAAAAAGGGCCACCAAAAATAACACATGACATATATATATATATATATATATATATATATATATATATATATATATATATGGAGTTGATTAGGTCTTTCAATGGAGGACGGTGACGTCTTCCAAGATTCACGTGGAGCTCTATGTGACATCCAAAGCACTATTTGGGTGCACGTGAAGCATAGGTGGACAATTTAGATCAATATTTTAAAAAAAAAAATTGAAAAACATATTTTAAACCCACAAATCAAAGTTTGACGATTTTCATTTGTCCACATTTCACGATTTAAATATACATATTGGAGATGAGTTTTTAATTTTATTTTTTTTCAATGCACGCAAGATCCACATGGCACCCAAAAAGTGTTCTGGGTGCCACATGGAGCTCCACCTAAAAGGTTAGAGGACGGTGACCGTCCTCCAATAGAAGACGAAGGCCTTTTTCATATATATATATATATATATATATATATATATATATATATATATATATATATATATATATATATATATCTTTTACCTCTTGAATCCAAAAATGTCCATGCGATTTATAAATAAAATCGAAAATCGATAATTTGGCTAAAATTTTGGCTGAAAATTTGATCCCCATATGAAGAGGACGGAAAATTCGATCATTTCAGCCGAAATTTTGATCCTTGCCATTTACCACTGCTCTCTCTTTTTTTTTATTTTGATCCTTGCCATTTACCATTGCTCTCTCTTTTTTTTTTTTTTTTGCTTCATATATTTTTATACTAAAGTGATTATGTGCTATTTCATAGTTTTTGACCCTTGCATGATAGTTGTGGACAGGGGAATATGTGCCATAATTCACCATCAAGCATCCTTTTTGTTTAATTTTTTAATTAAAAAAGAAAAGAAAAAGTATGCTTTATTTTATGCTTGGCTATCATTTTGTTATATCTTATTGGGGTGTGATGAGTACCCACTTTTGTATCTTCAAAAGGTTAAGTACTACCCACATGGGATTCAGAATTTTATGCATGATTAACTATGCATGTGGGATTGGATCAAGTGTTGCCTTTTGAACGGGATTTTTGTATAAACCATGCCTGTCGTCCGATTGGTGCAGATGCCCTCGGTATGGGTTTGGGAGAAGAACAGCTGGGGGGCCGTTGCAGGCCCGTCTTGGGCAGGCCCAATGGTATGGATTTCAGTAGGGGTGCAAACGGGTTGGGTTTAGAGTCAACTTGGATCCGACCTGTTAAACCACATCCTAAACCTGAACCCGACCGGACCTGCTTGTGTCTAACCTCAACCTAAACTTGTAATCGGCATGTTGAAAAAACCCAAATCTGGACTTGACTTGAACCCTACTTGCTACCTGAAACCAAACCTGGACCTAGACCAACAGCCAGTGAGAACCCAACCCGCTAATGTATTATAATTGCATTTTCAGGTTTCAACCCGAGATTGACCTAGCTATTAGCAACTTTTAGTCTTCATTTGGACCTATAAATCATACAGGATCACTAATTCCAACAGTATTCAATCATTATACCAGTAATAACAAAGTAAAATATTAAAATCTTACTTATATAGAGTAGTAATATATGAGTTATTAAGCATATAAATAATACATAAGTATTATATTCTATAATATATAATGTTATATATACGTTTATAAATACTGACCAGGTCGGGTTTGGGTCTAACTTATACCCGACTTGTTTAGGTAATAGGTCAAAATTTTTTACTTAACTCGATCCGACAGGTCAAGTTTTAAAACCTAAACCCGATTTGTAACAGGTTGGGTCTTTGAAACTCGCCAGGTTGACTCAGACCCATATGTACCCTTAGATTTCAGGTCCAAGAGCATATGGTCTTTTAGCAATTAATTCCAAGCTATTATAGCATGAACGACCTATTTGCGATTCAGCTGTGACCGGGTCACCAATTTTGGTCTGGTCATGTGCCACAATTTTCTTGTATCAAGTGTGTCAGGTGATATATATAAACATCTGTGGTGTTGAAGATTGCATCGAAACAATATCTCTATCATGTGATTGAATGGCTACCATTGCATGAGATGTTTGGGTCCCATTTTGGACCCAGTTGCTTTTATTTCAGGGTTGAGAGTAAGGATGGTCTATTAACAATTAAATCCTATCAAAAACTGACTTGCTCAGATTTTAGTGCCCTTGTGACAGCCCGATTTTTTCCAACCTGGATTTTGAGACTTTCTTTTTTTTTTTCTTTCAAACTTATACCAAATGGGAAAATCCAGACCGCCAAATTGTAAATCACAATCTGATACAGAATATCTTGGTACGACAAAGCGGAAACCAAAAACTCCAATTCTACGATGAAGAAACAGTAATTAAAACAAATGTATACCATTATATAAAAATAAAAGGAAACTAAAACTCACCCAGATAGCAAGCTCACAGATCTACGATTCCAAAACTTACCACTCAGCGAGTCCTCAACCACAAGTCATGTATCCTGATAACTGCCAAACCTATAACGTATAGTCGGGGTGAGCTAACCTCTAAGCTCGGTAGAGAAAACTCAATAGCAATTACATCTTATCAATTAAATGTATAGATTCAATGACAATCTTCAAAGCATTTTCATATCAAAACAGTATTTGAAAAATCCTTTCAGTAATAAATTTTAAAACCAAATTTCAACCAACAATCTGAGTTCACATTTTTTTCGTGTCAAACGGAAAGTAAAATAAATTTCTTATTTTCTAGGATTTAGACGAATTTACGAATCAAGGTTCAAGTTCACATCAAGGTTTAAGTTCGGATCGAGGTTCATGTTCGAATCACGGTTCAAGTTCACATCAAGGTTCACATTCGAATCAAGGTTCAAATTCACATCGAAATTCTAGTTCAGATTTGCAAGCAATGTTGAATTTGCAACAAATAACCAATCTGAGACCAAAGCATCCCATGTCGCGGGAACAGAGCATCTTACGTGGAAGGAACAAGGTTAAAACCCCGGAGACTCTACCCCTCTCTAGAGCCTCTACTCCTCTCTGCTTCAAGTTCAAGGTTCAAGTTCAAGTAACAAGTTCGAGTTCAAGTTTCAAATTTGGATTCAAGAGTGGATCGAGATTTCGGATTCAACGACGAATTCAGATTCAAGCTCGGAGTGCGAAATCAACGGATTCACGATTCGGACTTAGAAGTCAAATTCAAGTTCCAATTTCATTTTCCTTTTCACATTTTAAGTTCATTTTGCGAAGTTTCAAATACATAAAGTTCAAGTATTAGTCAATAATGCAAAACTATTCAATTTTCAAATGCCATCAAATTCTCAAATTCATAAAATTTCAGTTCTAGTTTCAAAGAATTCAAACACTAGCTTAAATACGGTCAAACTTATTATTTTTTCCTTCCATCATATCAAAATCATATCAAGAAGCTATAAACCAAATTCACAAAATGTAATTATACTCTGAGTTTCTCCTACCTTAACCTCGATATTGCACGAAGCCAAGCAAAGTTCTATCTATGACTTTCCGCCCTCAATCTACATCACAGATATATAATATATCAAAGAGCAACTCTAGTTACTAGAAACTTAGACATCTATAAATGTTTCTCAACACGAAGCGGAAACGGACATATTCATGCTAATCTAAAATTTAATATAACTTCCTCCTAACTTTTGACCTTTAAAGATTTAGATTCACAAAATAATTAAAACACAAAAGTTGTAGGCCATGTTGTTTTCTTTCCAACACCTTTAAAATTACATCAATCGAAGTTCGGAATAAAAAGTTATCACTAAAATATTAAAGTTGTGTCGGCGCTTTAGTCAAAACGTTTTAACTCGGAACTTGACCCAACTTCCAACAAACTTTCGACCTTTAAAAATTTAGATTCAAGAGTTGGTCAAAACATAAAAGTTGAGGTTTCGATGTCTTCTTTTCAATGCAATAAGAATCACGTTAATCTGAGTTCGGCACAAAAAGTTATGGCCAAAATACCGAAGCAATATTGGTAGGCACAGTCAAATTCGATCGATCATATTCTAATTTCGATTGATTGAATTTTAAACTCGATCGATCGAAATCCACTTCGATAGATCGAAAACCAACAGAAATCCGCAACATTTCCTGTTATATATATTTTGCTCGATCAAGTTTGAAACTCGATCGATCGATCGAAATTTGTAGATTTCGCTCAATCCTTGGTTTTCTCATTCCGAATCCAAATTTTCTTCCTCAAATTTAACTCAAATCTCACATACAATCATACAACTATAAAATAAAGTATTTAAAACTCATCTAACACGAATTTCTCACCTTAAATCGACCGATTAACTCATAGATCGGATCATTTTTCCCGCTTCACAAAAAGGTTCCAAACCCACATCGATTTCTTTCAAGCTCTACGATCACAACCAAGCACTCGAAAATGTCGGCAATCTCCCCACGCACACTTCACACAACCCCTCGCTACTAAAAGTGATTCAAATCACACGATTTCATTTCAAAAGAAAAGAGTTTCAAAACCCCCAAACGACACAAAACGCCCAAACGACGCACACATTGAAACTAATGGCGATCCTTCCTTTCCACGAGTCCACAAACCTTTTTCACGCAAAACCTAAACTCGACGCATCCAAATCGGCTCTTGTACAAAACACATACACCTCTCTTGAGTGTATACCAAAGTCACCAACCAATAAGGTATTAAGCACATACACTCTAAAGTGTGTGACCACACATGTGATCTGATTTACACGATTTTCCAGAATTTAGGGTCGTTATAGCCCTTGACACGACTGTCGAGGATTATTTAAAAAGAAGGTACTAGAGTTGTTTATTTTTAAATTTTTCTATTTATTATTAATTTTTTATATCATAGGGTGTCCCAAATTTGGGATTGGACTGAGCCCTACAGGTACCATCGCTCCCACCATGGAGCATACCCCAGGTGATCAGCCACTTTAAAACTCAATTTTTGAATTTATTTTTTCTATGCAAGCTACATACACCCGATGTGGCAGCAAAACAATATTTGGATTACAAGATGCACTTTCATATGGATAATAGAGTATGATGAGGTACTCCAGATGAAATATCTTTTTAACATTTTCGGTTTCTCTTTATATATAAAAACCTAAGGTTATGTTTATAGAATTAGCCATATAAATGGATTCACTTTTGGAAAATATACTCTAACAATAAATTGTTTTCAAATTCTTAAAAAAATAAAAAAAGTGTCCCATCCAAACGGGTCATCGACCATATTTTCAATGTGCTTTCTCTCAATTGATTATTCATATATGTTTGATAAAGTGCACTTATTGAGGTGATTTGACCTATCAAGTTTGACCTATCAAGTGCACTTAAAGAGTCTAACATGGTGGCTATCAAGTTTTGATCCACAGTGATTGATGTACATCAATGCCATCGTATGGTATAGATGATCCCAACGCCATTGTGGTCGTACACATCATCTTCGCCATCAATACCAAATGAAAAAATCAATACCACGGTGTGGTATTAGATGATTTGAATCCCATTTTGGTGGTACACATCAAGGTTAGCATCAATAACAAATAGAGAGATCTACTTATTTGCATAACACCAAATTTCCAATGTGCCGACCAAATAGGTTGTGATGAAGATGATGATAGTGACCATATTTCCTATATTCCAGCCTCGCTGCCCTTACACTATATTTCCAATGCTTGCCTCTTACAAAAGAGCGTGAAATCTCCCACCGTTCGATCACATTCATCGTGAATTGGATGGGCATAGAGGCTCAAACACATAAGCAAAAACCGTACGAGTTAAACATTGGAATTGCATCAAATCACAGTGTATAGGCACTATCTAGAAAAAGAGAATCACAGTAACTCGAGGCCAAAGGGTTGACTCTTCCTTAGTTTACTACTTTTCCTTTTTCTTACTTACAAATTTTTCCCTTCCTAGTTGTAATGATCTCCAAAGACCAATGCTAAAACATATTTTATTTTATTGGTATTTGGCTTTTGCGAGCTCAACTTTTGCAAGATATTTTTTTTTTTTTATTTTTTTTTATTTTAATATTTCCAATAAGGTCTCGGACCTCTTAAGCAACCAACTAAGTCCTCGGGTACGTGTAACACCTGCACTCCACACATATACCAAATCAGTACGGATAAATTCCTTTGAACAGCCAACAATGAGTGGGATTCAAATTTAGAACCACATTCAGAAACACCTCCGGCCCCCTCCTCTTGAGGCCACCTTAGAAATTTATATCCTTAATAATTGGACATGTGCTAATTTAGGGTGCACATGTGCCCCTGAGATTAGTCAGGTGCTTTAAGAGGCCTGGACCGAGGTTATCAAAAAAATAAAAAACTTAGAACCATCGCTTATTGAGGCATAAAGTTTTGCAAGATTCTCGTTGTCCCAATACGTCTCGAGACTTTGTCATGACCCGAAATTTTAGGCCCTTGAAATCAGTTAAGATTTATTATAACTTACCTCTAGATTGAATATTTTTTAGGCTATTTATTTTTATTATCTTTTAAACTATTATTATTAGGGATGGTGAGCATTCAAACATGCCCTATGATTAGGGGTCTCAATGAGTCGGTCCGGTACTTAAATGGGCTGATTATAATATGGTCTTTTGGAGCTAGCCCATATCCTGTGTGACTTACTAATCAGTATACTCTGCCCATGGCGATCTGGGCTGCATGCCAACCTGAGAATTTTTATATAAAAGGTCTCAATTGAATGGGTTGGGCTGAACTTAAATGGGCCAATTTTTATGGGGCTTTTAAAACAAGCCCATAAATCGGACATATCTACTGCAACCATACCCATTCAAAAGCTGGGCCGGGCTGGGCCTGCTTAAGATCGCTTGATTGATGTGTCTACGCGTCGTTGGCGTGTCACGTCGTGGAGGTGTACACACACTAATGACCACCGTCCTTGGTGCTTGTACCCTATCACCTAACATCAACTGATTCTCTATCTTGGTACAGTGGCCAACCCTTTAAATGGCGCAACTTTTGTGATATAGTGACCAGTCTATATCTACGGCACCAGAGGTGGTGTTTCTGGTGATTATTTGGCTCAGTTTTCATTTTCAAACTCCATTTGAAGTATATATATATATATATATATATATATAGGAAAAGGCCTCCGTCTTTCATGGGATGACGGTCACCGTCCTCCAAGCTTCCACGTGGAGCTATACGTGGCACTCAAAATATTGTTTAGATGCAACGTGGAGCTCGGGTGCATTGCTTAGATCATTTTAAAAAAAAAAAAAATTTGAAAACCCATCTCCATCGTCTGTTTTTTGAATCGTGAAATGTGAACCAATGAAATCCGTCAAACTTTGACTTGTGGGTTTAAAAAGTTTTTTTCAACTTTTTTTTTAAAATATTAATCTATACCGTCCACTTGTGCTCCATGTGGCACCCAAGCACTGTTTTAGGTGCCACGTGAAGCTCCCAAACACTGTTTTAGGTACCACGTGAAGCTCCACGTGTGGAGGACCTAACCGGCTCCCATATATATATATATATATATATATATATATATATATATATAGGATAAATTATGTGATGTGAATAGTGCGCACCACCTTCATCTAGTGACTTTGACTACTGCTTTGTGCGCTTATCCTCCACTCTCACAGTGGCTATCTTTGAGTGGCTGAGAACTTGATTCGGCTTGGCTTGGATTGGCTCAGCTTAACTCGGCTCAGCTTGGTTTGAAGTTTTTATGTTTGATAATTCAGTTGGTATCAAGTGTAGGCCCCGTCCAGGAAATGGGGTGCATGGGTCAGTCTTCCTCTGCCAATTTAGCATGCTTTTGATCTTTTTGTTACGGTGATATTGAATCTCTCTTGAATCGTGCACCGTAGATCTTGACATCAGTATGATGCATGTGATTTACGAGTGGTTGCATGTATTAGAAAATTGGTAAGATTGATTAGGATTTTAAGATTAGACTTATGTTTATTTTTATAATGTGAAAAACCATTTTGCGGTTATTTTTATCATTTGTGTAAACGTGGTAAACCACCGATTAGAGATTGAGATAGAATCATGCACCATAGGTTTGTCCCCCATAGATCCTGACCAAGGAACAAACTATTAGATTTCGTTTCGGATTCAATCCAGTCTAAAACCGAAATTTCCGAAAACTTCCCCTTACTACATTCTCAGACCAAAATTTTGGGTTCTCGCTTTCGTTTTAGTGGGAATTTCAACCAAAATTTTGATCCATGATCTTGATATCAATCTGCATGTAATTTACGAGTGGTTGCATGCATCCCGAGATTTTGTTCTTTTCGTACTTTTTCTCTATTTGCTTACGGGCCTGAGTGGGAAAACAAAATAAACTTTTGGAGGAAATCAAAGGGGTACTCTTTCTATTGGAGATATTTCTTTTCAATCGTTAACTAAATGAATTTAAAAATACACTACAAAAAAATAGATTATTAGCGGCTGCTATTGACAAAAAACTATTAAAGACTATTAGCGATAAGGGTATTAGCGGCAATTTTTTGTTAATAACGGAAATTTTTGACTGCCGCTAATAGTCTTATTTTTTGTAGTGATATGTACATATTATATATCTATCTAGAGAATAAAATACAATAAAAAAAGATAAATGAAGACATGAGGCATATCTACTTGGTTGGCAAAGGGAACAAAACAAGCTGCATATCCACTTCATTCTCTCCCTTTTAATATGACGTAGTTTTAGTATTTTATGAGAAAATGGCTTTATTTGATCAAATAATTGCAAATTTTACATGTTACTACACATTTATTCCTACTCTTCCCATGTTCAATTTGATTTAGCAACTCTATAAATACCATTAATCCCTAAGTCTTCAAATTGGTTGGGTTGGGACGTTGCGTTGAGGACAACCTAATTACAGCTTTTCTCAACCCAAGCGTGACCAGAGTGTTTCAACCCAATCCCAACCTGACTTGAGAAACTCGGGTCGGGTCAGAGGAGGTTGAGTTAGGATGTAAGGTCAGGAGTTGGGTTAGGTTGGTTTGTGTTCATGTCAAGAATTCAGGACCTAAATCCGACCCATGATGGGTTGAGTCACTAAACCAGTTGGATCAATCTGACCAATTTTAACTGTGGCTCAAAACATACCTACGACGGTTGAACCATAGCTTGACCAGTATCTTCCCTTGTGGAAGCAACAAGCTGATTCAGTGTGCTGCACCGAATCAGCTCCTCTCTATGTGCAGATTGCATAGGCAATACATGTGGGTTGTCGATATCGTATGGGATACTCAAAAAAACAAAAACAAAAGTCTCCATTTTTTTAAAAAAAAATGCTTAAAATCTTTGAACTATGGGTGTGCCGATTTTTTTGGAATTTTCCCCTATAATTGAGAAAAATCATGCATATACATTATGTGCTTAAGATGGATTATGTAATTATAAAGGTACCTTGCACCAAACATCCGATAACTTATATTTTTTGCTAAAAATATTATTTCTAATTTGAAACAAATTGCAATGTATTTTCTTTATTATTTTTTAATTATCTCAACTTTTATCAAATTCTACCAAATATTTATGCACCTTACGTGTCACCCATTCATGTTGAGCCACTTCCCTAACCAGCTGTCCATGTGGAGCATACTCAATCCCTGTTGCCCAAAATATAGGTTGGTACTACCACTATAAAAAATAAGACTATTAGCGATAATTTTTTTAACAAAAAACTGCTGCTATTAGTCTTGTCGTTACCAAAAACTGTCGCTATTAGTCTTACCGCTATCAAAAATTGCGTTAACAATAAATGCCGCTAAAACACCTTATTTTTATAGCGTACATGGAGCAAGAGGGCATTGTATATATAATCTCAAATAAGTCAATATTAGATCACTACCATGTGATTTTTCCCATTTAAAAAATGGATGGTTAGATCTAGTCAATTTAATTTTTACTATTAACATCTATTTTTTTCAGTCCTAACATGATCTACACAATGACCCCTTCTTGCTCCACATATATTGATTTTGGAGCTTGTTTCACCTATATAGGTGGTCCTTCGATACACCCCACCTTTATCCTTTAAAAATTAAGGTTGTGTTTGGCATAACTTCCTGCCATAGCAGAGTTTACTTGCTTTAGTAGGTTTCCTTTCTCTTTGCTAAATCCTTGTACTTGCTTTAGCAGATCCCCCTTCTCCTTACTAATTCCTTGTAGAGCAGAATTTACCTACTCCAGTAGTTCTCCATGCTCTCTGCTCATTCCTTGTCGGAGAAGATTTTACTTACTCTAGAAAGGAGTTATTAAAGAACAGGGAAGTAGCTGTTAGAGCAAGTAAATCATACTTTGCAGAAAATTAGTAAGGAAAAGGGACCTACTAAGCAAGTCATTCGACTATGATAAGGAGCTGACAAATAGTTATGCCAAACACAACCTAAATCTTTATTGTGGTGGGGTCTAAACATAAATTGAAATTTGATTTAAGTAAAAATCAAAAGATATAAGCCCAAACCAAGTTTGAGAGGGGGGAGGGGGGAGGGGGGAGGGGGCTAAGCCATGCAAGCTAGGGTTTGATGATATTCTACAATTGTACCCACAAACATTGAATTGGATATGACTTTTGTGTAAGTTGACTTTGTTTGTGGCTATTAGCTTTCACCATCTCATTCCAGAATGCTATTGAGTGGAAATAGACCACCCCCAAAAAATAAAAAAGCTTTTGTGGTCCTTTGTTTCACACCCTTCATAATATAAACACCCATGCCCCTCCCTTACAGAACCCAAACTCACGTTCTAAGTACCAAAACCTTAGTCATGACTCGTTTCATGGCCTTTCTCCTTCTCCTCCTCCTCTTCAGCTCTCATTCTTCTTCTGGTAAGCTAAGTTTTTATGTGTCTCTATGACTCCCACTTCCCTCATTTAAAATATTTCTCTTGCAGGAGAAGTTGAAGGGACCGAGAGCCGCGCCAAGTCGGTGTACGTGGTTCGCAAGGTATATTGGGTCTGTGTACTCTAGTTTGGTACCCTAATTTTGGTATCGGTACCTCATACCAATGGCAGGGGTTGGACTTGGGCTTGTAGCTCAACTAGAAGTCTGATAATATTGCAACCATGAGGTCTCATGTTCAATTCCAACTTACCCAGGATATATACAAAGGTACCTTGTTGTACATAACGGTTGGGTACATTACATGTATGTATCGTTGTGTAAGGTACAGGCTGGTACCTGCCTTTACCAGGTTGTACATATCATAGCGGGTGCATTACATGTTTGTACCATAGCGGTACGAGGGTATTGGATTATGTATCGGGGTCAGGTTCAGGCCTAGTTTTTACGATAAAATAATTGGATCTAAAAATCTGGTCCGAACCCGACCTGGCCGACTAAGCCTAATTATATTAAGAAAAAAGGTCGGACTAGCCCTAATCCGAACCAGCCTATAAACCCTATTCAGCTCGAGTTTAGGCTTAAAGAAAAACCCAAGCACGAAATCACTCCAGTCAAATCTGGCCTGACTTCGCATTCGGGCCATGCTTGAGCCTGGTTTTTAGGATTGGAAATAATCAGGCTTATCAAAAGCTCGGTCTGTCCCAACCCGTTTTCAGCTCGAGTGCTGTGTGGAACGTACCGGTACCGAGCAGGTTTAAAACCATGACTCATAACACAAAGTTAGGAAAAGAAAATTGGAGCTCAAGGAATGGGCAGATAAAAGATTATTGCATGTTCCACGGCATGTGCATGCCACGTACGTGGGTGGTCGTAGAGCTAAATTTTGTAATTTTAGCATATATATATATATATGAAAAGGGAACACTACCACGTGATATGTGGCATGTGATCGCGAGTTGCAACAAATCCTCTTAAAGGGTTCAACAAATTTTTTGAGATTTTAGGGGGAAAAAAAATCTCTTTGTTGAACTTTCTTGTCCCTCAATCATGTCAAATATCATGGTTTATCACATAAACATGACACATTGAAGTTTTTTTGAACTTTGACCTGATATTCAACCAACACTCTTTAATTTATTTTAAGATGACACTTGGTCGATGTTGAGCAAGTTGCTATTACCATGATATCAAGTTTTGGCTTATACCGATACGTATCGGCGATATGTATCTTGGCCAACCGATAGCGATAAGGCCTCAATACAATATCAGGGTTGTGTTGGTATCGGTATCGGCTGATACGGGACTATAGCGGCCGATACGGATCGGGTATCAGCCGAAACCTCTTTTAATTAATTTTTTTTTTAAAAGGTGTGTATCGGATCAGTATCGGCCGATACGTTCTGGTCCTCCATGGACCGATATCCTATTCCGATACCCGAATTTATACCTTGGCTATGGCACTTGATCCTCGGATTGGGTGCCACGGGGCACCAGTGACGGAGCCCAAATATTTCTGATGGGGGGATCCCTGATAGTGTCGATAGTAATAATTTTCTAGAAAGTCACGAAATTTCATCGAAAATGTCGAATTACTATTATTTCGGCAAAATTTGACGAATTTCGGTGAATTTTGTTGAAATTTGTCACTATGATTGGAGCCTGAGTGGCAAAGTTTGTTTTGGTAATTTTTCGGTGGAAGATCCTTTTGGATTAAATTTTTTTTTAAATGGAAAATTTCAGAAAAATTTTGAACTTGAAAAATATATACTGAAATATATTTAAAATTTAGAAAAATAAAAACATAAGTTTTTTACTATTAACTTATGTTGCGGGTTGCGACATGGGCGTAGGCTGCGGGCGCGGGTTGTGTGAAGGGTTACGAAAATAACCAAAATCACTAAAATTTTAGCGAAATTACTAAAATTTTGGTATTTCGGCTAAATCACCGAAATCTCACCGAAAATTTCAATTTACTCCTATTTCGGTGAATTGGGCAAAAATTTTGTGAATTTCAATGAAATTTGTCACTAGGTTTGAGCTTTCTATTTGTTATTAAAAAAATAAAAATAATAATATATCTATAAATTTGGCACAAAATCGACGAGAGCTTTTACTGATCGGTGAACGTGAAAACTTGAGACAAAAAGAGAGAGAGAGAGAGAGAGATTGCTCGAAAAGAGATGGACTGAGAGAGAGAGAGAGAGAGAGAGAGATTGTTGCTTGGGAAAGTTGAATCGAGAGATAAGAGGCGTGGGGGGGCCTTGGGGGATCCTTATGAAGACACTTGGCACCATGGTTCAAAATTTCGGCCGATAATTTAAATTATCGGCCAAAATGTTTCTGTTTTGGTCCCCACCGAAATGAAATTTTGGTCAAAATATGTATGGAGAGAAAATTTTCGGTTTCGGGCGGTTTCAGTCATGCTCGAAACCAAAAAACAAAACGGCTTTTTTTATCCTTGCGACACTGAAAAATAATTGGTCCTTAAAGGACCTTTAAAAAAATAATTACCGATAGAGGGTCCCGGGAAACCTCCCCCCTTGGGATAATGTGGCTCGCCTTAGCGTGGCACCCAACTAACTCGAAGGTAGGATCAATCGGCACCTTGTGCGTAGCATCCTGGGCCTCTATATATAATTTTATTTTAATTAACAAAATTATATATGTTTGATAATTTTCTTTCGATATTATGATTAATGCATATTAATTACTTTCTAAATCTAACACATTACTTGTTCGGCTATGACCCAGATGACTATGGTGAGAAAGCTGACGGGAGCTGTTATAATGAACGATTATCAAGAAGGAGGCCCTAATCATAGCCATGATAAGAGAGGAAGCCCTGGAGGCCCTAAATAATACTCTCATTTTGCACTTATACATGAGAAATGTTGTAGTCACACTAGTCTGATAGGGCACTTTATCGCGCGGCCTTACTTTGATATAGCTGGCATGAATCCGCTTGATCCAGACCGTTCATTTGACAGGCCTGCCCGTGGTTTGATAACAACCCAAAATTTGCACACGTTAGATGATTTCCAACCATTCGATCAAGGCGCTTTTGTGTGTTAAACGTGGACCATTGCCATAAAAAATGGGAAGCAATCAACTTTTAACATACAAAATCGCATCGATCGGATGGTTAGGATCATCTGATTAGTGCAAATTTTGGGCTGTGGACAATCCCAGGGAGGATCTGCAACCTTGTGGTCTATAGAGATTGAACAGATTCATGCCACGTGGACATACATGGGCCCGTATTGTAGATCACTATATTAGTTCAGTTTGATTACAACAATACTCTATACATATATTCATACGTAACTATAGAGATATTGAGAGGTTTTTGATCAGATGCTCTTATGGATGGTTTTGCTTTCATTTGGAGATGCTAGTGTCATGGTTTATGTAACTCCTATTTATGAATATAGCTTGACCACGAATATTATTTTTTGTTTTGTCAAGAGCTTATGTATCAAATCTCTCAATGCAACCCAAAAATTAGAAAAAAAAGGATTACTTGAAGAAAGTTTTATCGTATTATACTATTTTACAAAATTTTAGAAATAAATGTGTTGACACACTTTTTGAGGTCCCTAAAAAGTCATTCGGTCTATGTATGACAGAAATGGTGACTTGAAATTGCGAAAAAAGTCTCCAAAAAGTAGGTCTCCAAAAAGTCATCCAATCTGTATGGAGAAATATTTATAGTTGACTTTACGAAAATACCATTCGACCAAATGTCATATAACACAAATGATATCATATATGCAAGTGGAAAGAAGGGTGATTCGGTAACTTTAATTATAAGTGCTTTTAAAACTTTGACGGAATGTATCATTCTTTTTTTTTCTTTTAAAAAACTTCTAAAGTAGTATAAGACCCTTAAATCTTTTCAAAAGTAATCCTCGTTTTTCTAAAAGGCCGAAGATAATAAAGAAAGAAACTAAAAGGGTAACATTATTTGCACTCTATGAAGCTACTCTAATCTCACCCCAACCAAAAAAGTTAATCTCACCATTAACTGCATGCAATCCGACCATCGTGATTATTTTTCTTCCCAATCTTCCACATAATAGATCTTGAAAATCATATGCGTACCATCATACGGTCATTTTTTTTGTTCCAACATATTTTCCATCCCCAAAAATCATGTGCCACACATAATGGACACATGTAATTTTAGGGCAATTTTTAGGGGTGTGAGCCATATGGAATAAAAAAATTGATCATCTAATGGTACGTCTATGATCTCAAGATCCACTGTAGGGAAATTGGGATGAAAAACAGTCTCTATTATATGATTCAAAGCAATCGATGAGATTATTGTTTCGGCTGGGTGACTATATTTTCACTGGGTGCAAATAAATTTTTTTGCCCTTTTTTTCCTTCAAATGTTTGATAGATAAGTTGCAATTGAAATTGTGGCATCAAGGTTGCATCATAGTGCACCTTCCATTGAGCTACAGGTTGAAACCCTGTTGCATAAAAAGAACGGTGATGAAAGAAGGAGAAGGGTGGAAGACAGATGGAGGACCCAAAGTGACAGTAATATATTGCAAAAAATATTAGTGATCAATTAAATGACTTAATTTCTTTTATGAGCACGGCTGTCCATAGGACTCCATACATCTGTATGACTGTGTGACATGCACAAAGTTCCAATGCATGAAAGTCCGTGTCACAATCACCCACTTAATACACATGATGGGTGGACACCCATTATAAACGTACTCTTCTTTTATTGTTAACCCATGGAGGAGCCAAATGACAAAATAACAAGGATATTCACTCCTCTTTTATGAGCTTGGGTGCCTTCAAATATTCAAAATTTACTTTCATGTCAAATGTGCCATGGAGTGGCTGCAAAAGGCTTGGTTTAAACTTTTAAGGGTTTGGTGAGATGGTCAAGTAACTGACTTAGGAAGCGGAGACCTGAGTTCAAATCCTTTTTCCCTGAGTTCAAATTCTCTCCTCGAGCCCACCCTAGGGATTTTATATTATGTTAATTTAAGATTAGTCATGTGTTCTAAGAGGCCCAAATACCAAAATTACGAAAAAAAAAAAAAAAAGAGCAGAGAAAGAGAGTGGCTTTATCCTTAAGTTATATGTTGATGAGGTTCATTTCTTCTTCGATGCTCCCCACATGTCTCGGAATGCCCCACCGACGAAAATAGATCACCAAACCATGTGACAAGTCACCCTTAAAAGAATATGTGGTCATTTTCTTCCCTATCTAACCAACATAATGCACATCTTAAAGAGTATCATAAATCCCTTGATCAACTTTTTTGCTTGTCATAGGTAGTTTTCAATTCATTGCTAGCCATGTGCAAAGGATATGAGGTCATTTTCTTCCCTATCTAACCAACATAATGCACATCTTAAAGAGTATCATAAAACCCTTATCAATTTTTTTTTTTATCATAAGTAGTTTTCAAATCATTGCTAGCCGTGTGAAAAGAACATTATTATTTTCCGCTCTTTATGTCAAATAAAATCTGCCAAGCAACCTTAGAGAATCTCCAACATTATATGGCAAAATTGGCATATGGTGTGATGTTGTGGAAATTTGGTGTAAGGGTGAACTCCAACAACGAATGCCGGATTTATTAAGTTACAATTATTTCAATTCTACACCAAATATTAAAATAAGAATTTGAATAAAATATTTTAAAAAATGAATTTAGCATATCACACTTGGTATGTCAAATTTGACATACGAACGAGGGATGCTAAATCCACTTGACATTCCCCGTTGGAGTGAAAGATTCCCAAGTGGAATCCCACTTCGGGCGATTTGGGATGCCACGTTGGAAATGGCATACGTGGTTGGATATGCTCTTTGGTAACTAATTTCAATACTTTTGGAAGAAAAGTTTGTGGATGAAGTCTCACGCCAAACCCAAGGTACACATAGTGTCATGACCTGAAATTCTATCCCATCTCGAAGACTTAGAATTCTGAGTTATGACCCGCGCATATCCCGGTAATATTAAACGGACATACACCTAATCAGAGTTTTTGCGCAAATCTGATTTCACGAAATTCATGAAAGCCAACAATTAAAAGTGAAATATAAAACAATCATAAATAATCGAACAAAAGAGATGAATCCAAGTAATCCACCAATAAAATAATAATGAAAGTTAGAGACAAACCCGATAAACAAAAGTCATAGTATCAACAGTAATAAAATAAGACCAACTCAATACCGAGTCTAAGAAAGTCAACATCCAGCACTCGGATCAAGATCAGTACCGAAGCCCTCCTGATACTCAGCAGCGTCGCCCTCCCAAGGCTCCTGGTACTCAACGTCCACGAGATCAATGAAATCGACGTCGGCGAGATCTGGATAGTCAGTTGTAACGGGGCCAATACTCGAGCTTACAGCATGGTGCTTGAAGCACGACATGTGGTGTCAGGAGGGCACGCGACATGGGGCCAAGTGGGCCTGGCAGCGTGGTCGCGCTGCGAGGACACAACACGTTTGCATGAGGGTAGGACGCGGGGGCGACACGGACACGACATAGCCAAGGTGGGCTAGCGATGCAAGAGGCGTTGCGGTATATCAAACCAAGGGGTTTGAGGTTCTCCTGTCATTCTGGCTGAATGACTATTTTACCCTTCTATGTGGGAGAGTTGGTGGAGACTGGCTCCCACCCACATGGGGCCTTACGTTATCAGAGGGGGTGCAAGTGTCTCCTAGGCCTGAAAGGGTGGGCGTAGGACGTCGACGCAGCGATGCCGTGTGGCACCCAAGGGAGGTTAAAGTATGGCTCCGGACTACGCGTCACGGTGCATACGGCTGGGCAACCTCGTGAGAACACCAACGCTGCGTGGGACTCAGTTGATCACGACAGCACGTGGGCCAAGGATAAACGGTGCTAGTAATTCGGAACGCATATGAAGGCAGACTGCGTCGGACTCGGTTGAGCACGCGAGCGCGAGGCACAAGGCTGTGGGCTTAGTTCGGTATGTGAGCGAGACATGGTGACATGGGAAGCTGTATGCCAAGACTGTTACGAGCGAGGTACTAGTGCAGTGCACAGGGTGAAGCTTGAGCAGGCCAAGTTTAGCGCAGCGGTGCAAATAGCGTGTCGTAAGAGGCACGATAAGCTGGATGGTAGGCCGTGAAATAGAGGTAACCATGTTGGGGGAGTTCCCGTCCTCTAGGCGGGTGGTATTAGAGCTGATGTGTAGATGGGTTGGCTTCGTTGCACGTGGTAGCGAAGTACCGCGCGGGTTGAAAGCGCGTCGAAGGACGCCCCGCGACAGTTGGTATCAGAAGTAGGCTGACCTAGCGAAGCGTGCGTTAGGTGTCGCACGGAACTGAGGTTGCGAAAGTGCGACCCCGTGATACAGCGCCTACTCCACCAGCATAATCACCTGCAGTTGTTAGATTATCGTGGGATGAGCTTACTCAGTCACATAAACTCAATGGATATATCACCAATCCACCCGATACTACTCAGGTGCATTAAGTGAGTGATGGACATAATAATAGCAAAAAAAAGATAAAATCATTTGGATATCGTAGAACTCATATCATATCATAAATGCAAGATCATGATCTAGACACTCATATCCTAACGTACCTCACCATATTTTATAACATACCATACCTCATAACATACCATATCTTATTATCATTCTCACACATATGTCTGTATATCACATGAGCATAACTAACATACTCATAAAATTCTAAACGATGTGTTTCAAAGTCGCTACTCGAACTACCATGTGAGAGTCACCATAGTATCATACCACCATATCATAACGCCCTCGCATCATACTCATACTCCATCCAGCCTAATTGGGAGACATAATTGCCAAACGTAACTCATACTCATACTCATATATCTCCTAGTGACCCGTCTCGACTGTAAGACGTTATTGTCCTTACGATGGCTATGCAAGGAACGATACATACAAAAATTTAAGTTCTTAATCTTTGCTGACCTATACAGCGGTGCTTTATTATTGTACTCATATCATAACTTATCTTATCTCATACTCATATTTTATCATACTCTTACACTTAATTTTAAGACAAGCTATAGTGAGATAACTTTCCTAAATCATGCTTCCCAAGAAAAAGATTTCGTAGTAATCTGGATGTACTTCGTGTGGATACACAAAAAATAACACATATAGAGACTTAAATTCTTAATTTTATGTTGGCCTACACAGCGGTGTCTTATCATCGTACTTGTATCATAACTTATCTTATCTCATGCTCATATCTTATCATACTCTTGTACTTAATTCTAAGATAAATTATAGGGGGATAACTTCCCTAAATCACATTTTCTAAGAAAAAAGTTTCGTAGTAATCTGGATGTACTTCGTATGACAGCCTATATTATCATAGAATATTACATCTGTATATGGACGTTAATATTTTGAATTTCACGTGACCATAAAAGAGACCTCACCACAGCTAAAGCCTAGGGTCAAACCTCATAACTTAACTCATAACTTATACTATCATATTTGAACTCGAGGTGATCAAGTCACCGTATATGCTACCGTATACGAGGTTGTACTGAATTCGCACTCACCCGACTCGTCATAGGTCTCATTCCACCATAAGTTGTAAGACATGTGAATACGGTGTATTCATCGCTTCGATACTATCTTAGTGAATCACCACGCCCAAGTGTAGGCATGATCTCATACACTCTCGTACCTATACTCTAGCTTACTCATAACTCGTATAATATGATCAAAATATAAACACAGAAGTATCATGAGTACAGAAAGATTTACATCAGATTTAATTATGTTTATACATATAATTTATTTACATAACACCAATATAACTATAAGATAGGGTTATAAGTGTAATTTCGATAACATGAAGGTCAGAGTTTAATTTTTACGAGGTATCGAATTTCTAACACTTCAGATTTTCGAAATAGTTGCGTTGAAGCGATAAAATGACATAAATATAGGTTATTATAAATAAGTGTTCAATTAGAAAAATAATACAAATTAAAGTGAAGTAAATCACAATCATCAATCAAAACATCGAGTAATTAATGTGCGTGAAGTTTTGATCATGCAAGTGAAATTATAAGATAAAACAATAATAGAAATATTGTTTGATGTCAATTCAGACGCAAGTCAATCAATTGATTTTTGAATTGACCGAACGGCTATATAAAATATAAATTATTCACTTCAAATTAGAGTCGATTGATCAATCTTAAGGGTCAATCGATCGAATTTAAAATAATTTAAAATACATAAGGATTAGGTTCTGTACCGAATCGATCGATTGAAAAGTGTGATTCAATCGATCGTATATATTAAAAGAAACTAACCAAGAGCTAATTAATTCGTTACCTAAGTAAAAAAATTTCAATAATATAATACTATAAAAGTACACAGGGAAGTAAATTTTATTAATATAGTAATGAGATACTCAAGTACCCTTTTTTTTATATAGTAATATATTATTATTATAATATAACCATATAAGGCATATTGATTTTATATTGCAAATCTTTATCCACTTTCCTCTTTATTCTAATATAATAAATAAATATATATATATATATATATATATATATATATATATATATATATATATATATATATATATATCAAGAGGCTTTAAATATGATATTAATATTTAATGAAGTATCATCATTAATCATACCAATCGTTTCAGCAACACACTGTTCAATGAATGGTCAATTAATCGAGCATAAGATCGATTGATCAAGAAAGATTGAGGCGTTAGAGCCACAAGTCAAATGGATACGCAAATTGGATTATTTAATCACTTTAGCCCATAATCGATTAATCGATCACATAAGTCGATTGATCGACTATATAATACGGCAGAGCGTTTATATAATCTAACGAAGTTTCTGGGCGCGATTTCGAACTAATCGATCAATCAATAGTGTAAATCGATTGATCGACTGTCGTGAATTCAGAATATATCTGAGTTCCGAAAATATAAAAAATTAACATGAAAATAAAAATAAATAAAATTAGACAATGATTAAAGTTAACCATCTATTCAATCTTAGATCAATAGTTTATAGAAATAAATTCACGATTCTTTTTATTAGCTTTCGATACGCGATTAAATCACATCCTACGCGACGGGAACTGAGAAGGACGAAACGGATGAATGAGTACCCACCTCTTGAAGCGTGACGGTAATTCAACGGCAATTAGGGTACCTTAAACTTAAATAAGATTTTTCTCAAATGAGGTAGGTTCCAGGGTGGAGCACTAACATCGTGTTCAATGCAAAATACATCTAATATCACATACTTAAGTTTTAAAAAATTCGGGTCATTACACATAATTATTTATTGGAAGAGTTTGGACAAAGGCAATGCCAAATATCTCTTCCATTTTTTGGGTTTACGGGCATTCAAATTTACAATGGCCAGTCACCATGTCCACAACCTTTACATCCAAACTACTTTTTTTAATAGGGATAAATCTCTGCTAATGGCCAAACAAGAAGTGGGATTCAAGTTTACAGGGTCAAGTTTTAATTTCATGTGACAGGGATATCTAAATAGTGGCCCTAAAATCACATGGCACACATCAAGCTCTACTGTAAATTTAAAACCATTATTTTGGGATTTGTGCCATGTGGAAGTTTTAGATGTAGGCGACTTCCGTAATCTTGTAGGTGCGAACAAAGGTACTCTTTGGTATATAAACTCAGACAAGATTACTGAAGGCGCCTACATCCTATTTATTTAAGCTTGATTCCCATGACTAATATTTTGGATTCCCAAGCCTTCCTTAGAAACGACTCATAACACTTGGGTCCTGCTTATTACTTGGGTCCTGCTAATTGGGCTGTACAAATGGGTAAGTTTGTGTCCTCTATAAAGCAGATAACTTAAGAGTTGTTTTTAATTTTTTGAGTAATTTCTCTCTACGTCAAAATAGGAAAAAACCACTACAGCAGTATTAAAATAAGCCACTACTTAAAATAGTAGTGCAATATACCACTGCTTAAAATAATTTTTTTTAAAATTAAATCAGTGGTTTAAATAAATCCTCCTCCTATCACCTGACTATCATTAAGTGCTCACGTGCCGTATCGTCGGGCCCAACCACCATCTCCCCCCCCCCTCCCCTCATTTCAGTTTATATCACTATGCCCCGCCCTCTCATTTCGCATGCCTCTATCAACCCGTCTTCTTCTCATCGAAACCCTAGCCCCTCTCTCTCTCTCGCTCGATCTCGACAAACCCTAACCTCTCTCTCAATCGATCGACAAACCCTAGCCTCTCTCTCTCTCTCGAGATTTCGACAAACCCTAACCTCTCTCTCTCTCGATCAACCCTAGCTTTTGAATCAAAGCTTTGGAAATATCGGGTTCCGATTCGTTCTAGGGTTTCGCATTTGGTGTCGGTATGGACTGTTTACAGTCGAAGACCAGTAATGTTCAGTCTCCTGAAGAAGAATCGTTACAAGCGGAGAAACCTGATCTAGGTATTTTGATCTCTGATATATGTATTGGTTTTGAGATTATGATTTTAGATTTGATTTTTTTTTTGTTATAATTTTGAAGCTGATGCAGATCCAGCTGAGCAGGATCAAGTACCGGCATTTAAAGAATACGATCTAGTTGAGCTTCGAACGGCGACGAAGGGTTTCAACTCCGATTTCTTTGTGTCGGAGAGTAGAGACAAAGCTCCCAATGTTGTTTACAGAGGAAAGTTGGAGAACAATAGATTAGTTGCCGTCAAATGGTTTTCGAAACAGTCGTGGCCTGATTCTCAGCAGTTCATTGTGAGATTTGGTTATTTATTTTATCTATTTTTTTTGCATTTTAGTCGTTCCAACCTTGCGTTTATCAGGTACCTTTTCACTTTTTTATCTTTTCATTTCTAATTGCTTTGCTTTTGATATCCTTTTGAATATTAGAGTTTCTGTTTGCTTCTTTCTTTTAGATCTGCTTTGTATATTGGAAGATCTTGTGACGAGTATTATATTAGTGTCTTGTAAATTAGGGTTTATTGAAACTCTTGATAGATACATTTTTATGTATCTTGATTTATTATTTTTTATTTTTTTGCAATTAATTTTTTTGTAATGTTTTTAAGTGGAAAAATATTAGTGACGTATGGCTTGTTTCTTTGTACATTTTACTTTTACTTGCGAAATTTCATTTCCGTATACTTTTTTCTAAATTTTCAATCTTTATTTCTCGTAATTTTGGTTGTTAATGCTGATTTTCATTTTTTATTTTTTGAGTTTTTAGTATAATATTTGATTTTGGACTTGGATACTTATTGGAGAGAGTTGATGATTATCAGATGAGATGGAGTTCATATATGTTTGGTCATTTTTCATCGACAACAACTTTAATGAAGGCCATCATATGTTTTGTTGAGCTTTAACCGTGGTTTTTGGTTAGATTTATCTATTGCACATGATTTATGTGAATCTAACCTCCATTAGATCGTAAAAAGGGAAGTGATGGTACTAATCTGGATCTCAATGATTGGGTGTCGTTTTGTGGTACTTTTATCTTGATTTGGTGAATATTAGGTAGGTTTTGTTGAATCTCGTGAAGTCCCCTATTCTCACCTATTTTAAACTTTCTTGAATCTTGATCCTTGTGTTCTCTCCAACCCATCTTACTATTGAATTTAGTCTCGGATGGGACAATTATAGCCTTGTCTCCACTTCCTGGGCCTCTCCACTCAATCCCAATTGGCTTTGAGATGGATGTCCAAATTTATCACTTACTGCTAGGGATTTGAACCGATTTCCATCCTCACTAGGATTTGGTCTTGTATGATTTGGATTTGTATGGAAGAAGTTTTGATGATCTTTATAAGGGCATGAATCTCAACGCGTTTTTTTACTGTGGGTTGGAGCATATTGCCATAATAAGTTGGTATAAAAGATTTGATGGGATTCTTTCTTGGTCTAAGCTTGATTGAAATAAGCATCGTGTATTTCTAAGCAAGATAGTGAAATGGTTGTGCTTTTTTTCTATATCTGTGGTACAACAGCCCCGAGGATTCCTTATTAACGCCTGTGTAGAAGTCTTTCCTACCCCCTTTCTTCTCTTTGGATGCATAGTGGAGGTATTTCCCACTATATTGTTTAATAGGCTTTTTGGGTTGATATTTGGTGTTGAAATTATATTGTTTAATAAACATTTTGGATTGATATTTGGTGTTGAAATTATTTGTGATTGGTGAAGTTTGGCCTAGGTTTTGTTTTTTTCTTTGATTGGAGGATATATTAACCTCTTATACCTACTTGATCTTATTGTGGATGCGTTTCCAACACAATTTGGCTTGGTGAAATCCTATAAATTGCTCGTTTTCTATTATTTGAGTTGAAGATGTATTCCAAAGTGTCAGTTGATTTGTGTTCTTTGTGTATCGGGCTTGCTAATATCGGAGGGAGACTTTTAGCCTATCAAGTTGCCTCTAATTTGACTTTAGAGATGTGATTGGGATTTGATTGTTAGGTTTAGGGCTAAGTTGGAGGTGGAATAAGAAGATAAGAGAGAGGGAGAGACCTAGTTAGCATTGGAGTCCCTACCGACCTTTATAATAATACCAAACAACAAAACTACCCATACAAATTAAAACCACCCAATATCTAGACTAGCACACCACACTACACCTATACATCCCTCTACTATTCTCTAAAGTGGTGCATAGTTCTCTATGATACCTAGCTTGACAAGGATACACTTTAAAGTTGTGACAGACCAATAACCTTACTGAAAATATCTGCCAACTTCTCTTAGATCAAACCCTAGGGCTATCAATCACGGCAGTTTGTTATGGAAAAAGATGGCAAAACATGAACTCAGGGAATATTTTTATGAGTGCACTTGTCTTTGGAGTTCTATTTTATCTTTTAGGTATGTCCAATTTTAATTGAATAGTATACAAAGGACATTTTGGTCATTCATGATTTTTTTAAGAATACTCAGTTAAATTCCATATGTAGGAATTCATGTGTATGTTGGTCCTTTAAGACTTTTCTCAAGGTAGATACTCAGCAAAAAAAAAAAAAATCAATACTAAAAATTCAACTTTATGCTTTTGAGTTTAGCTTACTACATATCCTGGAGTTCTTCCATGCAATTTTGTTTACTTTAATCAAATTGAAAATCAATAGGTGTTTATTCGTTAAATGATACAAGTTATTCTTCTTTATATTTATATTTGAATTTGTTGTTTTTTCTCTTTAAACCCTTGTCTCATCTTCATAATCAGCATTGTCGTGTCCCTAGATTGGATAACCTTGCCTCATCATAAGAATTGTATAGCTGACCGATAAAAAAACCCAAAAAGAGTGGTGTAAATTTGGTAGTGCGGTAAGCACTTTGTTCTGTTCTTTCTATGTAGTTGCAATTTTTATATTAAATAAAAGGAGAACTTTTCAGCAAATTTGGTCATGTATTGTTTTGAGCTTCTCTTTTTCTTGGTCTGAAGTTTTTCGGTTTGCTTATGGTCTTGTGCATTTGGGCAATTTCAATTTGCTGCACTCAAAAGAAATGGCAATTATTTTTAATTTGTCCTTGGATTCTCTTTATTCATTTCATTCTCTAATTTTGTTTTGTAGAATACTCCAGCTAGTTTATAAAAAATGCAAAAAATATATATATATTTTAAAGAGGGATCAGTTTGTATATCATAAATGCAGTTTATTCTCGTGTCTAGACAAGAAGACTTCAGCAAGAAAAAGACAAAGAAGGAACAGTCTTTTATGTTGTATTCACTCAAAGACTAGAACAAGGAAATTTTGTAGTTGAATCTGCAAAATGTTAAGAATTGAAATCAAATTATTATTTAATATTAAGGATGTATTTGAAAAGCTTCAAACTTATGAGATAAAACCTCACGGTTAATATTTTAGAGCGTGTTTTTGTTTTTAGAAGTCTTTGATCAGGCTCTTATTGGATTGAAATTTTGATTTTCTTTTTCATTATTCGGTTTCCGCAGATTGTCTTCACTGGATTCGCATTTGGTGGTTTATCTGAAGTTCAAGAGAGTGACTTTATTTCATGCTTTATGGGTGGCACCATTGCCGAAGATATTGGTAAATTTTGTTTTGAACCAGATCAGCTTAGGGATATGCTCGCTGGTCAGATGGTTGAATTTAAAACTAAGATTGGATCGTACATGAGAAAATTCTCTTGTGTTTGCTCACCTTCTTCTCTAGAGCGCCCTTGAGTTTTCTTTTGTTCATGGAAGACTTACAAATATTAATATTTCTTGGTGCCATGTTTAAACTTTCTTTACATGCCATTTCATGTAATATTTTCCCCCTAATTATTCATCTTGCAGATGAATGGTTGTGTGCATTATATCCAACAAATCTCATGGCCTTTTTCTTGAACTTTTAAAATAATCCTATCAAATTGTTTTGTTTATTCTCTTCATAACTGTCAGTAGGAAAGTGAAACAAATAATTTAAAACAATACCCATTTGTACAAGTTACTGAGAAAACAAAGGTACAAACTACGAAAATTCTTCAAAAATGTTAATACAATCTTGGAAAAAGTTGCCTTCCAAAGGCATTTTCCACATATTATTCCAGTTGAGCTTTATTCTTGTCACAGCCTGTTGACCATTTTGATTTTGATAGTCTGATATATTGAGGAGTCATAACAAATTGATCAGTATGATCCTACTTCTTGATCTCTTGTTGACTCTGATGCATAAACTTTGACAAGGAGGCGCAAGGAGTGATGAACTTTGACAAGGAGGCACAAGGAGTGATGAGAGCTTCAACGTTTCTTGATAAGGATCAGTCTAATCTTCCTCTTCCACATCATAAAGTTGTTCCTCATCAAAAAACCATACTTAGCCAAATCCAGGGAATTTATATGCAATTATCTATGTTCCAGCAAGTAGATAAAAACTGAGATTCTAAGGCTCTACCATGTCGCTCTCACCAAAGAAGCTCCCTATCATTTTGATATTAGTGAAAATTTTCGGATAGGTTCTACACGGTGTGAAATTTGGTATGTAACTTATGACCAACTTCCTGAACTTGTCGAGGATAAACTAGGTTATGTTCATTTAAATACTAATGTCCTCCTTTAATTTGTTATTGATACATAGTGGAGAACTTATGGTATAGGAAAATGTTATCTTGAAAATTGCCAAGACACTTAACACATTCAAGCGCAATTAGACAACTTTACAAATCTGGTTGCATCGAGAAGCAATCGTGCCTCAAATCTCGCAATCCTCGCATGAAATTCCAGACATACATAATGATCCATGGTCTGACCATTATCCAAAATGGTAGAGGTGACTCAAAACAAATACATATGAATGATCAATTGACATTTGATATCGATATCCGATACGATTTGGATAGTGGAAATGACTCAAAACAAATCCCTATGGAATATCAATGTTCATATCGGGATTTATAGAAATAAAGAAGCTAACAACTAAACAGAGGAGAAATACTCATTTAGGTTCTATTAGAGAGAGGAGAAGAAGAGGGAGAGAGAAGACACTAAAAGAATACATTGTTGCTATTGAAGATAATTTGTGTTACAATAGAGAGACCCTTCATATAGAGGTGACATAGAGAGACCTATTACATTTCTACCCAAATGTGGGACTAATACCCACTATGCACACCTCTTATACTAGTGTATCCAGTGTTACTAACACATATGTCACCATACGTGGGAACTCGACGCCATGGAAAACAGCCAGCCGAAACCTCTGGTGAGCTTAAGATTCAATGACGTGTTCAAATTCATTATCTGCCACATTGATTTACTTTCTCTCTTTAAATGGATATGTGTTTACACGCTATTAGTGAATATTAATTAGCAATAGTGTATGTTGTCAGTTTAAATACCATGCATGAAGTTACATGTTGATAGAAATTTAATAAAATGTTTAATTGTAGTGCTTTTTAATATCGAATTTTGTATACATTTGCAATGATTTTAAGCTCATCGCCTACGTAAATTCAACATTACTATCAAATAATTTCGGTAGATAGTGCACTTTGATGTGTATACTGTCCTACACTTCCACCCTCTTCAAGTCACAATGAAGTAGCCGAATGCGAAGCCTTTCCCATTCTGTCAGCTACCTTCTTTATTAACGGCCCAATCATCTTATTGAATACCTTAGTAAACCATACCAACTTGCTGCCCTTATCGTTTCCTTCCATCAAATTTTCGAGGACGAAAATTTTTATGAGGGGAAGATGTGATACCCCGTAAAGTCGCATGTGTAAAGTCCGGATCGACGATGTGTCACGGGCCATTGGAACCTTGAACGGGGAGAATCCATGTGGACACTAGCCACTTGGGATCCATAGAGACCAATTTTAAGTGAAGTCCTATTTGAACCTAAGCCACAGGCCACTAGACCCGAACAGTAAGCCCACCAAGACCCTAGGCCACCAATTGGATTGAGATCCTTTTTAAAACCCAACCCATCTTGGGTTTAATGGGCAATGAGAAACCCCTTCTTGGGGCCACCTTGACTGCATGTGCCAGTAGAGACTGGTCACTGGCGAACCACTAGAACCAACAAACCCATAAGGATCTGTGTAGAAATTCGATTGTGTATATAACATGAAGTACCAAATTTGGTGACAATGACATTGTTTTTAATGCCCTCATGTTGCTGGATTTTGAATTTTTGAAAGCAAGTTTTAATATGAACTGACCTTGGACACTGATGAAAATGGCATCACGGCAAAAGGCTACTTATGAACTGACCTTGGACACTGATGTGGAAAAACAGGGATAATAACCAGGATCTGTGTATGGAATATAAAAGAAGGAAAATTTATAGTTAGATCTTTGCACAGGCATCAAGGCATAAGACTACTTATGAATTGACCTTGGACACTAATGTGGAAAAACGTGGTTCTATTTCGAATCATAATGCTTACATGGAGGTGGCATGGGGAAAATTGACATAACATCTATTTGATCTGCTATATATTACCTCTTCTTGCTAAGTAAGATTTAATCTTCTCATATGCTGGAAACTGGATAGCGACGTGGCTTACTCCCACTAGTGATGTAGAAGGCCACTATTTATACCATAGGAAATAGCACGATTTCGTTTTCGGTTCAAAGATCCATATGGAGTAATTAATATAGTTTGAAACAGAGTGACCCAGCTCATGACTTGGTCAAGTTGCAAGAGCTTGAAGGCTGACCAGTGAAGGGGGAAGAAGGTGAAAGGTTATCAGGTCGATCCACAGTGTCAGCCAAGTCAATCTTTGATTACGTAGCAAAACAGATCCCACAGGCCGAACTTGTGACCCATGATAAGGAATGAGGTGTAACAAACAACTAACTTGTCATGAGACTTCTCTGTTGACCGATTACTGTAGTTTTGATACATTTAAAATTGTTCAGTTTTTAAGAAAATATTTATGTCATATTAGATTTATAATTTGGGCAAGTTATTTAGGCCTTCGTTGTTTTCTTCGAGATCATTGCAGCTAAGCAAAGATGAAGAATTTTGCTGACTTGAATTGGAAACCCCTGCTTCTTGTTCTTCCATGCTGTTGGAAGTCATTGATTCCAGTGTTCAAGATGAATTTTGTGATGCAGCTATTCTTGAATCAACACCACTGTGAAAGTTCATTACAAGAAGCTTAATAAATTGATTATATTGGTATAGAAGACTTCGAATTGTTTCATTTTCTTTTAGATTTTTAATAAGTTGATAATATTGGTGGTCCTACTTTCAAAATGATAAAAACTTTAGAGAAATAAAAAATTAAAAAAGCAAAGAGAGAGAGAAAGAGGGATTAACAAGGGAAAGTGAAGGGAGTTTGGATCACCTTGGTGCATGGAGGCACAATTCTAGGCCCCCTGAAGGAACAACAACAGCTTGGAGAGACCACAATTCTAGGCCCCCTGATGACAATTTTTGCTGATGAGTTATATGGATTATGTACAGGATGTTAGTGCTGCATGATGACTGCATTATGGTCTATGGAGGGGTGGGAAGCACCCAATAAGGATGGCAGACCTATTGACCTACTAAATTACCGATGCTTTGACCCACTTTTTTCTCTGTGGTTACTAGGGAAATACACATCTAATATGATTTTCATACGAACCTGATAAACTAAGAGGACTTGAATTTTGCTTCAAACCATAGTAACAGACAACACATATGTTTTATCACGTATAATTCCATATAAGAGGGGGGAAGGATCCTTGAGGGATGTGAAGAAGTGTACCTCTATTACCAAAAGAAAGTAAAAAAGACACCCAGATTTGATTGAAGTTCCGATATACTTTCTTGTTGGTATTGCTGTATTGGTGAGTATATGTATGTATGTATGTGTCTGTGTGGGTATATATATATATATATATATATATATATCATCATCATCATCCTCATCCTCATCATTGCCACATGTTGTATGCTAATCAGTTTATTTCAAACAATGACGGGCAATGCACACTTTATATAACTATTCACTAAGGATATGATATGGATTTGTTGATTAGTACCATTTTAGATGATGGTTTTACGAAATTCTATGAAAGCTCAAGGATATTGGAGACCATTTTGGAGTATGTGATGCCATGAAGACTGAAATCTGGATGCTAATCTATGGTACTCATATATTTCCACCCACCTCTTCATTCCTTATTGTTGAAAGAGACTTTCAATGTTGTTAGGTGTATAAATAAGGAATAAACTACTACGTTGTGTTACACATTCAAGTTATCATAAATTCAAGAAGTAAGGATATTGGAGACTATTATGGATCTCTTTTTCTGTTATTTTTGTAATTGTATGAACTGGGTTTGGTTTCATTCTAAATTTGAATAAGAATCGTTACTTGGTTTGTTTTCATAAATCATGTGTTTGTATGAATTGGATTTGCTTTCTTCTGAACCTTAGTCTAGTATTTATGTGTTTTTTGGGTGTTTTCTCTGTTTTTAATCACTATTTTTGTTTGGAATTCAGATTCTTTTTTATTTTCCTCTTGATTCTTGAAATTAGATGAACTGGTTTGCTTTCATATAGCACAAATGATGATACCACATGCCACACATCTCTGAAAGTGACCTAGGTAACAAGCGCACTTGGACCTCCAAGGCCTTACCCAATACCAGCTTTAATCATTCAATTGATAGCAGAAAGATTATACACATGGCACTAATGTGCATTTCATGAATATTTACCGAAACCAGAATCAAAAGTTGGCTTTGGTTCAGTTTCAGATTTGAAAAGATTGTAGTTTTGGCTCATTAAGGATGGCTATCAAGTGAGTGCCATTAAGGTCCGGCTTTCATAGTGATGCTTTTGGATACACAAAGTCCTGTGGTTGTTGGTAGGCGACATCTTTAGTTTGGTTTCTATTGGTTATAAATACCCATATATTTTTACAGTGTTGAGGCCACTTGTTTAAATTGTGCCTATAAAAAAGCCATTGGTTTCTGTATATTCTACTACTCTTAAATTACTTTATTTACACCTCTATCTCTTTATTTACACCTCTATCTCTTTAAGCCACTCTCTCTCTCTCTCTCTATTCAACACATGTGTACTTTATAAAGGACACAACTCTCAGGACCATCATTTGAACACCAAAATGGTGTAAGGTTATTTACACACATTCAATGGTTTGAGATGTGGGTGATCCGTACAACTAAAGTGATAGATCATAGATTGAAGTGCAAAAAAGCTCAAAAACTGATGTTTTAGAGAGATTTAAACCATCTGATCTGTGGACTATAATATCAACCATTTTTTAGTTTAATGGCTGATATTAAAGTTCATCAATTGGATGGTTCACATCCACTTATAAGCATGTTTCTTTGAGCTGAGACATGTTCCAATGATAGATTGCCTCTTGAATGATTTGAAGTGATAAAAAATATGCGCCACATGGCATAATGATAACTCACACTTTAATGTTGTGAGATAAAAAGTCAACTTTAATGGTGTACGATCATTTAAACACCATTTTGGTGTTTAAATATCAGTCAGGAGCCATTATCCCTTTTTTAAGTAGTTAGTGAAGAACCAGCATTTCTAACTTGCCTCTGCCTGTATGTTCTACTTATGGGTGTTGCATTTATAGATTTTAATCTCCGTTCTATTGCCTCTGCAGAAACAAGTATGGGTTCAGAAGTCAGGTTTTGGTTCTTAATATTTCTTGAAAATGGTAAGCACTTTTACTCTCTGAATTATAATTTTTTCTTCCTCTTAAATCGGCATTTTTAAAGAAAATTACACAGCAAGAGACTCGCCTTTGGATATATGGAATAACCTGAACCTAAGTTGCTACCAAATGCTTCATTTCAGACAAACAGAACAAAATTTTGAACCATATAATGTCCTCATCAACTTCAGTTCAGTAATTACTAATCAGGAGTCAGATTTATCTGGACAGGAAAGATTCTGACACTTGCTTTGGTACAAAATTCGAATTCAAAATGCTATTATTTTTCACTTTCAAACTTAATTGGTAAAAGTTAAAAGGGATTCAATAAGAGGATCAAGCCTTTGTTAGATGGTCATTTTTGGGATGCATTGAAGGAAAGATAACTAAGCCCCACGGGATTTGATCCTTTGTGATAGAAAACTCCTTGAGTTGACTTGGACCCTGGAAGGATAAACTTTTTTTGCTTTTGTTGAAGATTGACACATTTAACACTTGTTAGAATAATTTCTGCTTGTCTGCCATTATGTTTCTTCTTTGCATATTAGAATATTTCTTTGCTTTCCTGTTTTGATTCCGACAATTGGAATGCTTCAGTTCCCATAAACAAAGTTAAAAAAGAGTTCGAAAGGGTAATGTAGAAGACAAAATAACAGCTCTCACAAATTTTATATTGTTACCTTAATTTGGTGAGATACTACTAGTTATGGATGATGTGCTTATATTGTTCCCTCGAGTCCCATGCAGAAATGTACTACAGAAATATTTTATCTTTTTTAACTCTTTTGTGAGTATAAACTGAATAGTATGGTGAAAAAGAGTTCTTACTGTCAAAATTGCTAAAAGTGTTAGACAGTGCCTAGGCTTAGCCCACCCCGAATCGGGTCTTATCCGAGCTTGTGCTAACCCCAGGGTTTCTCCTTAATTAGATTAGGTTCAGCAGTTCGATCAGGAATCGGGCAGGGCTCTAATAGACCCAATTTTTTTGAACCAAAAAACCTAGGTCTGAACCCTATACCTTGTTTGTAATCGGGCAAGGCTTAGCCCAGGTGATTTTGGGCTCGGGTATAATTATTAAGGCCCAATCGGGCCAATCTTTGTTGGACTCAGGTAAATACCCATACTTTCCTTGATAATTAAAAGAATACTAAGGGGTTGTTTTATAAAAGAGCCTATTCCAATATAATTTTTGTTGACGTGAAATGTATGCGATGTGTGCGTCGGGCGCCTGGTCATTGATTTTAATTCACTTGTTTGAATGGCTTCTTTTGGTGGAAGCAACAATTCCCTTAGTGTAAATTGCCTATAAAAAAAGTAGCTTGTTGGTTAAAAAAATGTTATAGAAAATCGTATTTTCATGTTTGTTGTACTTTCTTGCATTATTGATTACACTATTATGAAAGCTTACTTAACCATCAACCTTCAAATAATTCAGGTTGTTCAGTGGTTCCAAGAATTGCTCTCTCAAACAAAATATAAGGAGCCTACAGAGCTTGCTGCAGAATCTCCACAGGGAATCCTTCGCACTCCTGATATCGTCGCAAAGTTTCAGGGATTTGAGTTAGTGGTTTTTTTTTCTATGGTTCTTCCCATCTGCTACATAACTTAAATTATCAGGGAAATGCATTTCCACACCCAAATGATCACTACAGGTGGTGCTGACACTTGGACTGCTGGGTATGGGGGTCAAGTTTACATAACAAAGACTTGGAAGTAGCATTTCTATGTCATTAGTTGCGAATGTTAGGGTGTCATTGCAATTTTTTGGCTGATATTATTTCCTTCCTCTTTTTTGTTGGGAGTTTACTTTTTATTGCTTCAAACTAAGATAACTTATAAAATGTTCTTTTAGTTTGTCATTTCATGCTTCATTGATCTTCTAGATGGAATTCTTCCACTATAAGAATGGAAGTAGTTACCGCATACCAGTGCTGCCCGCCATGTCTATTGTTCAACATCTTTGAATTGGAGAAAAATGCAATTCCAAAACTGCTAATTGATTTTTCGTTGTGCAGAGTGTTCTTGTCCAATCTGGGCAAACGCCGCCACTATTACAATACTTTGGAACGTTGTTAACCAAAGGAAAACTCAATGCATTTGAGTCTTTAGAATTATCCCGCCTAGGTGTGAATCAGAATAAAAAGAATCTTTTGGAGATTGGCTGGCTGAGGACACGCTCGAGTGTAGTGAGGAACTTGGGGATCTAGTGAAGGTGAGATTGGAACTTTTTCATTGATTATCAATGATTGGATTATAGGAGTTAAGTTTACCTAGAAAATTTACTTGTGCCTATTAATTTTTAATTTATATTTTTCTCTGAATGGTATTGAAATCAGTTTTGTCTAAACATGGTTGCCTTATGAGAGTTGTTTCAGTTTTTCTATTTGAACTTTCATTGTCTTCTTATTCCTCCCCTAAATTTGTTCAACCTGCATTTTTTTTTACTATTGTTCGTTTCTATTGTAGACTGTGGATAATGACCTTGCACTGAAGATATATATAAAGGCGAGGGCAACCCCAAAAGTTGTTGCAGCTTTTGCCGAACGGAGGGAATTTGACAAAATCCTTATTTACTCAAAGCAGGTTTGGCATGTGCTTCCTCTCTTGGCATTCTCTAATATTTGGTCAACACGATTGATAAATACAATTCATGTTTGAATTGTGTCAAGAATTGATTCCTCAGGTTCGCTTATGTTGGAGTTGTGCGCTCACAATTGCTATGAGTTAATGCAGGCCAGATACACACCAGATTATCTTTTCCTTCTGCAAACCATTTTGCGATCAGATCCCCAAGTATGGCACTCATTTGGATGAATTTTTTGGTCAATTTACATCTTTTCCTTGTCAACCATTTGTTGTACTATGAAGTATGGAGGTTTTTCGGTTGATATGAACTACAACTATGGTGTATGGAACTTTTTCGGTTGATATACACTTTTTTATACAACACTTAAGAACTATTTTCTTTTTGAAAAATCACGATTTTTCACAATTTAAATGTTTTTTTTTTTTTGAAATTTTTAGGTTTTAGATTTGCAACCCTGCTTGCTCCTTACTTTCAGAGGGTTGGGTAGGCCTCTGAATCTTTGAGAAGTGCCTAAGTTTGTTATATTAGACTCATTTTTTCTTCTTCTTGTGTAGGTTTTCTAAGTCTGATATCATATGCAATGGGTCTAATGTAGTGGACTTCAAGGAAGAATCTAATAAGGTTAGCAATATCTACTTCATCTCTTTTCATGATTTAATCAAGGCCGGAGTTTGAAATCGAAGTGACATCTCATGATCATATGATTTTTTTCACATTATGTGGTATTGTAATCAGGATTTAGCGTATTTGAATCAATCAGGTTACTGTAATTCTTGAAGATGGATGAAAATACGAAGGTGATATTTTAGTTGGAGTGGATGGAATATGGCCGAAGGTGACTGTTTCTTTCGTAACCATCGGATTTATTTTAGCTAAATCATTTGAACCATGGGTCTGTCACATAAGAATTTCTAAACAAGGTTTTTCTGATGTAAATGTGGAGCAGATCCAGTGGTGTCCAAGCAAAGAAGGTTAGGATGGAAGGAGATCTGGAGGTATATCATCCTTTTTTTTTCAACAATTAACATTTATGCAGCTTTTGTTTGTTTGTGTAATCAGCTATTACATCAAATCATTCTTTGTACAGGTTTGGGCAAGACCCCTTTCAGGCTATAGTATGGATAAGGAGCAAAACATGAGACTTTTTTTTGACAAATTGTTCAATGTCTTATTATAAACGGAATCAAGTATATAAATTAGTACCAACTGCAATAAGAAGGGTATGCACTTGGTTCTAATACATATCATTTTCCACCGTTATTTGCTATGTTTTTGGTACCAAAGTGGTATCGAACCATGCTCTATAGTTCTTTTTGTCATGTTCTTTTGAGTTTTACAGTATTGAATATATATATATATATATATATATATATATATATATATATATATGTGATAGAAGTGTGTAAGATGAGGTAGGTTTTCCTCTTCATGTATGATGGGTTAGATCTGGCATTCATAAACTTCTTAGGCTCATAGTTGTTTTATTGTTCTTTTTAACATGCCATATTTGAAATTTCTGAATTTCTGGAATATGTTTTTTTTAAATACTAATAGTGAATTGCAAATGTATTCTGGAGGTTTCGAACTTAAGGGTAGAACCTTGCCTAGATGATTGTTCTTTTTAAATACTAATAGTCAAAAAATGACATCATGACCTGCATAGATGATTGCAGTATTTCTACATTTGCTTCATTTATGGTACTCATCATATTGAATGAACTGTGGCTTAACAGGAACAAAAATACAGCATTGACAATTCTATCAGACAAGGCATCCATAAACCAAAAGAGATAATTAGAAATTTTACCTTCTTCATTACAGAAATTTGTGTTGTCATACATTTAATCAATTTGCCTGTATGTAGGGCATTGATATAATTGTTACATGCATGGATGTTTCTTTTGCCATCTGAATAAATATTATAAAAGCAAGGGATTTAATCCATTAATGCACCATGGCCTAGACTTTAATGATGTGTTCATTTTGATTTCAGGCGACCGATTTCAAGCTTACCTCAAATAGATCACTAGGGGTCGGGGACACTTGGCAGGAGAGGCGAAGCAAATTTTTTTTTTTTTTTTCTTTTATTTTGAAAATGGGCCATAGGATTCTCATATTGTTAACTCTCTTTCTTTTCTTCTTCTTTTATTTGAATAAAAGGATTGGACATGTAGAGTTTAAAATATTTGATTGATTTGAAAGGTTGGATCATAGGATGAGATGAAACCTTTTGTTTGAATAAAATAATTGGGCTTCTACTTTTTTTATTAATGGCATTAAATTATTTGCATTTGAGTTGAATGGATGTGTGGAAATATGAGATTAATGACTTTTTTTTTATATAATTTTTTTAAAGCATTAAAAAAATTGTATTTAAAAAAACATAAAAAAATTGTATTTAAAAAAGTATAAAAAAATTGCATTAAAAAAAGTATAAGAAATATTATTTAAAAAAAAATTGTATAAAAAATCGTTGACATAATTTTTATTTTTTTTTAAACAGTATTTTTTAAAAAAAAATTACATAAAAAAACCACTGTCAAAAGCAATGGTTTTTTCTATGACTGTAAAGAGCAGTCGTTGTTGAAGTTCGTAAACCACTGTTTTGTGTAGTGGTAAAAAAAATCACTCCTTTTTTTACAATTGTTTAGGGCAGTGGTTTTTTTGAAAAAAAATCACTGTCAAAGATAGTGGTTTTTTTGGCTTTTTCACGTAGTGTCTTTTGGCATACTAGTAGAGTTAAGAAGCATTAATAAGTAATTTTACGAGCACAACTCTACCAATTTAAGAAATGAAAGAAGATTTCCCACCTTCCACCCTTTTTTAGATTTTATCAATAGGAGGAATTCAAAATATTTAATTTAATGATTGCCCTTAGGCTGTGTTTGGGAACGTGGATTTACATTTGTAGATTTGGATATCCTAAATCTAAATCCATCGTTTGATTTCATGTTTACGTTTCTAATCTTAGATTTGGATTTAAGAAATCAACCGTAATTTACAAATCATGCGTTAGGTGTTATTTGGAAATCCACTCCAGTGGATTTGGGGCACGAGCACAGAAAGATAAAACTCTAATTCCTCGTCTCTTATTTTCTTCTTTGGAAACCTGACAAAATCACAGCAGAAAATAAAATTAAATGGGAACCTTTATTTATAATATGATATTCTTCTCTCTCAAATCGGGTTTGCACGTGCTAAAACTTTAACTACTTGAACCAAATGGTGAAATCATTTTTTTTCATCTAAATCTTCCGCACAAAAGATTTGAGATCATGGGTCACCAATCAGACACTCGGATGTTGATTCCAGCTCGCGCACATCCCCAAAAGTAAACATATCATAGCATACCATCAATTATGATTCACATTCAGTTTCTGAGATGTCTTTCATGTGGAATCAACATATGACCATCTAGTGACAGCCCCATGATCTCAAGATCTCTGGCGTGGAAGATAGGGACGAAAAAAAATCCCCTTCGACTAATTCCAAGTAGCCAATGCAAACCCGAGTTGAGAAGGAAGATATTGTGTTGTAAATAAAAGTACCAAAAATAAAAAGGCTGGTTTTGCTACCACACCAAACAATGGAAAAATCTGTTGACTATTTTGAATCAGACGGTGGAGATCGTTTTTCGTCCCAACTTTACACACAAATGATCCTAAGATCATGAGCCTACCATCAGACTGTCAGATGTTGTTTCCATGTGGCACACACCCCAAAAAGTGAATGTGATGATAGCATACCATCAAATGTGGTTCACATCCACTTTTTGGGAATTGGGATGTGTGCCACGTGGAATCAACATCTAACTGTCTATTAGTAGGCCCATGATCTCAAGATCATTTGTGTGCAATCTTGGGACGAAAAACGATCTCCATTTTTTGCCCAATCAACTAAAAAATTGATCTTTACATTATGAATCAGTTATTAGACGATCAGATGAAGATCCAAATGCCACCTATCCCAAAAAATGTCTGTTCATGGGCATATACAATGAGAAGGGGTTCTAAGGTAACTTTTGGGGATGTGTGCCACATGGACTCATTATCTTAGTCATTTTTATGTGCCCGACATTACCTAATCTCTTAGTCGACTCGGCGCGACCCATCTCAACGAGTCAAGTTATGCGCCCGACCTGGTGAAAAATTCGGCTCAGGTGGGTTGGGTATCGAGTTGACTCTACCCATCTACTATCCTAATTATGATTTTCAAGTATGCTAACATTTGAGTTACTAGAATCTAATTTTTTTTTAATACTTCTCTAATGCAATATTTATAAATCCTAATGATAATTCCACATACACTCCTTAAGCATCCAAACAAGAGATTTTCAAATCTAAATATTTCAAATTCTAGATTTGAAATGCTTGGATTTCAAATTCTCAAATGCAAATTCATGTTCCCAAACAGAGCCTTAGGCTACGTTTGGGAACGTGGATTTGGATTTGGATCTCGTAAATCCCCTAAATCCAAATCCACCATTTGGGGCCACCTTTTTGTGTTTGGATTTGGATTTGGTAAATCCAGGAATTTAAAAATCCATGTTTGTATTGTACAAAAGTGGATTTGTAAATAACACCTCATAGGCGTTATTTAAAAATCCAAATCTTACATCAGCATATAATTGGCTATATTTAGTGAATAAAAAGTTGCTACTCAGTGCTATCATAGGTATGGTTCGACCTGATACTCAACCCTCCTAAGCCGAGTGTTTTTAAGCTTGATCGATCTAATTGAGTTGGGCATGAGGCAACCCGAATTAAATCGAACCGAATCGGACTAAACCGGCGGTAAATGGACCGGATTGAACCAAAACCAGACCAAACCAGACCCAACCCAAGCTTAAGTAGTTACTGCAATGGCTAGAAAACTAGTTGTTGCAGTTGTTGTTGAGTTGCAACGGCTAGTTTTTGTCCGTTGCAACCCACCTTTGTACAATGTACCCTGGGTGCAACCAGGAAATTGTTGTTTGCACTCATTTTCGATTTTTTCAACCTTTTTTTTTTCCTGAACCCATACCGAAGCAAACCGAACCGAACCAAAGGGAACGGTTTATGTGTTGGAGGAATTCAGTGTACATAAATTGAATTTTTCGGTGTTTGATTCAGTTTGCTTCGGTTTGGTTGCACCCATTTTCTTTTCTTACCCTCCTAAACTCAAACCAAACCGAACACCAAAAAATTTGGTTTTGGTACGGGAACGGTTTATGTGTTGGAGGAATTCGGTGTACCGAAACCAATATATTTCTGTTCGGTTTCAATTTGTGGGGTACTAAACCGAAACCGAAAAAATCGGATTCGGTTCGGTTCGATATACCGAACTTGCATCCCTACTTACATAGAAGATATGAAGGAAATCAATGAAATATAAATTCTTTTTATTAAAAAAAAAAAAAAAAGCCAAATGAAGTATCTATAAATATTTAGGCTAAATCTTAAGGCAATGCTTAAACATAGAGACTGTGTTCCTCCTCAATTATTTGATGTGATTTCTTGTGATTTAGTATAATAAATACCCTTATTCCCATAAAAAAAAAATTGCTTAAACATCTAAACAAGAGATTTGCACATCCAAATATTTCAAAGTCCGAAATTAAAATGCATGAATTTATAATCTCCAAATCTAAATCCAAATCCACGTTCCGAAATGTAGCCTTAGAGAATTGAAGGATTGCAACAATCTCCTTAGAATTTTCATAAGCTTCACCAAAAAAAATATAGCTTTTAGTATTGTTGGCTTGGAGATCGAATTTTTTTATCAAATTGGTCGAGAAGATATTGAACTCCTAGCGGATTTAAAATTATCTTGAGAAAAGAGAAAATACCATTAGCGAAAATAAGATGAGAAATTGGAGAACAATGTGAATATTTAGGTCTTTGATTTTATTAGAGGATATTTTGCTTTCAAGATGACACGAGAAAGTGACTCTCGCTAGAGTCAACAAGTATGGAGCTAAGGGGCAACCCTGATGAAGAGATCTAAGTATCATTGTACCAAAATCTTAGTGGACTTTTTCATGAGTGTGACGACTCATACTCACATGCCACAATATTGTCTGGTTTTGAGCATGGGCTTAAGTCCCTACCCAAAATACGTCATGACATGTAACGTCCGCAATCACATATAGTCCATGATCGATACTTCTTTTTCGTACCCAATGTAGGACTATTATAATGAGTCTTACACAAGTTCATATTGGTTCAAAAAATGTTTCAAAAAGATTTAAAATAAAAATTACGGAAAAGTTCATTCCCAAGAAGGATGATAAGAAATCTTACACCCTTTAATAAAAGGGAATTGATTTGGAGCAATGATATTAAGAAGGACCATGGGAAAACTTGACAACATTAAACTTGACATTAAGAAGTTAGCAATGATTTGAGTGACAACATTAATAAGAAATTGTATAAAGCCAGAGAAGTGGAATCATCAAAGGAATTAACATGAGACGAGGGTTAAAAAAAAAACTTGACTATTAATACCCTTAAAAAATATATATATTTTCGTAATAAATTGTTACGACCCGAAACTCTATCCCACCTTAAGGGCCAAGAATTCCGTGTTATGACCCGCACGGATCACAGATACGCTAAGCGGACATATACATAATCAGAGTTCTCACGCTAACATAGTTTCACAAAATTCGTAAATCTAATAATAAAGGAATGAAATATTAAAGCAGCCAAAAAGATTAAATAAATATGATAAAATCTATTAAATGTTTATTAATCAATGGGAAAATAAAGGTCAATCATAAATCAAAATACGGGGTAACAATAAATGTCCAATGATAAAATATGACTGTACGAAATAATAAAATAAACTATTTAAACTGAATATTCATATGTCTATACCAAAACTAGTGCTATAAATTATCGGCACTAGGATCGTAATCGGCACCGAGGTGCTCCTGGTGTCTTGTAGCGTCGCCCTCCCAATGTTCCTGGTAATCCGTGTCCACGGGGTCAGGATAATTGGCGTCCACTCCATCAATAAAATCACCTAAAAAGAGTAAATGTCACAAGTACTGAGTTGTTAAACAACACGCAATTCAGTGAATATACTATTAATCCACCCTACACTACTAAGGTACATTGTGGGTGCATGTTGTGAGTAATAATAATAATATGACAGTATATAAGAATAAAAAAATATTAGAATCATGCGTAACATCGAACTCATATCTTAACCTACATGCAAGACCATGATCTAGGCACACTCCAATCCTAACGTACCTCACCATACCTCATAAGCATAACATATTTTCTCATACGATATTTTTTGTCTAGTTCGACTTCAAAGAAGAAACCATCCTCTTTGTTCTGCCTATCAATAAAGACTTTGATAGTGGTCATGTACATCAGATGAATGTTACTCTTATTTTTATCTTCTTTAGGTAATCTCGAATTTGTGGAGGGATTACCGTCACACTAGCTTTTCCATCCAAACTCGACAAACAATAGAAATCTTTGAAGGATCAATGATGTCATCAAATGCTCCTATGAAAGATTTATTTGCCCCTCTCATCTTATTACGAGATCATAATTTCTTCACCGTCGTAAGTGTAAAAAACTGATGATCATACGACTCTCTAAATTCTATTACCTCACACAACCTTTGCTTGTGAATCCTAATTTTCAACTTTACCTCACCTCTCCATTTGTTCTCTTGAACACTTTATATTGGCATGTAATTTTCGATTGTCTTGCTACTTGAAACCTTCAAACAAATGAATCTCTTTCTAAAGAAACAATGTTAGGAGTGAGGTTTACATCAATACCACCTAAATTAAATTCTTCAAACGAGCCCATTACAGACCTTGCATTAGAAAAAAAGATCGATCAACAACGGTCAAATAAGGGGTTTCGCTACCTCGCAATTGCTTTTATTATAAAGCGATTGTGCCTCGAATCAAAAGTGTCATTGCTTCGTTACTGATGCACAATTGTCTCACAGGAAAAGCGATGGCGCTGCAATAATGAGGCGTACTTGTCTCACAGAAAAAGTGATGTCGTTGCAATAATGAGACGCAATTGCTTCACAGGAAAAGCAATTGCGCTGCAATAATGAGCCACAATCGTTTCACAGATGAAGCGTTTGTGCGGCTTTGCTGAGGAGCAATCCCTTCACAGAGGAAGCGATGACGCGGCTATTCTGATGCACAATCACTTCACAGAGGAAGAAATGATGCTACTATTCTGAGGCACAATCGCTTCACAGAAGAAGTGACGCCAATCTATATATTTTAAATGCTTTTTTATGATTTATACCCTGTAAAGTCATTACAAATATTTGGTGATGAAACAAGTCATTTTATATAAGCTCTTACAAAAATGATATCGACTCAATGCATAAGTGCAGTGATCAATGATATCGACTCAACGCTTACCTCTGATTATTCATTGTCACTATTTTTTGCCCTATGATGAAGAGATTGAGAAGCTCAACGAAGCGAGAGAGAGAGAGAGAGAGAGAGTTGCCAAAGAGATGGAGCGAGATCTTATCCACAGAGAGTACCTAAGCGAAGCGAGTGCGCCTTTTTTGAATGTCACAGAGAGAGAGAGAGTGCCAAAGATGGAAGGAGAGATGCCAAAGATGGAGAGAGAGAGAGAGATGCAGCAAGAGCGCCTTTTTTGAATTCTTTTACAGCCTTAAAAAGTGTCGTTTTGACTCAACATTCCTTTTGTTGTCAGGTGTAGCCTGAGGCCCTGAGCTACCTACCTACCTTGTAACCTTTGTCAGTAAAATATGTCAGGATATCTCTGTTATGGCTAACCCTGGGTAGTGTCAAAGACACTTTCCACATGTTCGCTTCTCATTACTTGGGCTCAAAGATATCTCTACACTCAGATGCTCAAAGATATCCCTATATATATATATATATATATATATATATATATATATATATATATATATATATATATATATATATATATATATATATATATAGGCCCGAGATTTTGCCTCCGAGTGTAGTGAAATCTCTATACCCACTGTCAGTTGGCCATCATTTGGCGTCTATCACGAGGATCAGGTTCCACGGCCACTTAGGCTAGGTCGATTAGTCCCATTAAAAAATATATTTTTATAACTTTTTCACAATTAAAAATGTGGTCAAAGTTAGAAAAAAATCAATGCATCAAAGTTTTAGGGCGTTACCTTATTTTGACCCATCAAATACAGAGAAAAAGAAGTAAAAAATAAAAAATAATTTTTTTTAAATCACATGTCCCATGGCTAGGAGTTGTTTTGGGTTGACCATACCACATGACATGTGAAATGCAACTGGGTGAATGGCATGTGAAATGTGACCAGGCGCACTGATCATTGTGTGTGCGTACAAACCCAAGTTGGGAAGGAAGAATCTTGGGTTTTAAATAAAGGAACTCTATAAAATATTATAATTTTTGAGGACTCTAACAGGTTCCTTTATTATCATGGACGTTTGAACTAACCAACTTATCTTCAAAGGACATAATCATTTCTAGACTCTTATTTTAAAGGCTTATGTGTCATATTTTAATTAAAAATACATTTTTTTATAAGATTTAAAAAATAAGTTAAATAAAGCAAAATTGACATATTCCTGGAGTAAATTAGGTTCAGTGGGGAATTTTGTTCCTAACAGTGCACATTGACAGAAACTTTTAACTCTTATTTTCACTTTTAATTGTAGTATAGACTAAAGTTTTTCAATTTTAAACTAATTGTAAATCGAAGAGAGAGAATACTTTTCCTCGATTTTCTTCTCACCGTTGGTGTGAGCGTCTGTGAGTATTTCTCACTTTTCCTCTCTCCTCTTGTTTTTTTTCAAGCGTGAGAGCTTTTGTGTTGCCCGATGGAAGATCTGTATCTGGAGATCAACATGAAACTCATACTATCTTCTGAGGAAGGTCTGGAGATCACAGCGGATTTAAATGAAATAATCGATACTGATAATTATTGTATGGTGGGTAAGATACACTTTTATCAGCGTATCAATGGTGAGGCCTTCAGAACAGCCATCAGATGAATGTGGGGATTGAATTCTTAGTCAAAAATCAACGAGTTGGGTGGCAATATGTTTCTCTTTCAATTCACTGATGAGGCCAAAATGAAGCGGGTAACTTGATCAGGACCATAGTGTTTTGACAACAATATCATTGCACTGGCTAACTACTAGGCAAATATGTTTATTGATCAAATTCCCTTTCACATGGCTACGTTTTGGATCCGATGCGTGGGCCTCCCGCTGGGTGCCATGTCGAGCAAAGTGGGATTTCGTCTAGGAAGTGCTCTGAGTAAAGTTCTCGACGTTGAAGCCGATGAGACCGGGAAGTGATGAGACTGATTCTTACGAGTTCGGGTTATCATTGACATCTCATTACCACTCAAGAGAGGTGTTTTTTTCAAGATTGAAAATGAGGAGAAGAGATAGATCTCATTCCACTATGAAAGAGGGATTGTGAATCTTCTACAACCTTGGAAAATGGCCGCTTCAATGACATGCAATTTGAAGCTTGGCTCAGAGCAACTCTTAAAGGTCCTGGTTTCGTTAACTCCCTGTTAGGGTTGAATTATAAGAAAGAAAATCACAAGAATGGTACCAGTAGTTTGGCATAATCGAGGACTGCTGTTATCAATGGTGGAAACGTCTCGAGAGTCTCTACGCATGTTGACGAAGAGAGCGATAGAAACGCTGCCTGCACCTCTAGACAGTCAGATGCGGGAACACAAATCTCAAGGCCCTCAATCACTACTCCCAGAATCTCCAATGTCACACGTGACGACGGTTCCCCTTCCATAACGGCTTCCTCTTCCCCTATTTCCACGGACAACCCACGCCTTCCTATACAAGACCCACGACTATGCACCGTTAACCCCGTTATCACCTTCAATAACCCATGTTCCGCCTTCACCGGAGAAGTTACCCTCAATAGCATTCCCAAAACTTGCGAAAATATATATGCGACCGTTACCTCTCCCCCAATTTCGCCCCAATATCCTATGTCACTGACTCATATCCCTTACCTTAAAGACCAATTGCCCATTTGTAGTGTATCCCAAGGAATCACTGTCAACCCTACCCAACTACCCACGTCCCAAGGAATCATTGTGGACCACAGCCAACTACCAAAGGCTAGATCCATCAAAAGGTACTCATGTTTGGCGTATCAATCGAACACCGCACACCCACCCTCCACTAACCCACCAAAACCAGAAAATTCCTTACCAAAATCCACGCCTCTAATGCCACTTAATAATCCTACATATCCAACTACTACCCCAAAAACTATTTGTCACACCCCATGTGATTCACCTTCCCCTAACTCTCCTTGTACCAACTCACTACCCACTGACAGCCTGCATCGCCCAGGTTCCCCTCCACCTCCCTCTCATCCTTGTAGGAAGTGTAATCGAGCAAGTAAATTTGATCTATGCAATCTGGCTGAGACCGAGTATTCTGATGAAGAAAATGAAAAAAGGAGTTGCCTTGAAATATCATCGGCGGTGGTTGCAGTGCAACCCCGCCGAGCCATGAAAATATTATGTTGGAACTGTTGGGGGATTGGGAACCCCCGCATAGTTCGTGCTCTCCAATTTATCTTCAGGAGAGAAAATCCCGACATGGTTTTTCTTTTGGAAACCAAGAAAAACAGTAAGCACATGACTTTCATCAAAACCAAACTGGGTTTCAAATGCGGCTTCTTCGTTGACTCTAGGGGCAGATCGGGCGGCCTGGCATTGATGTGGGTGGATCACTGGAATGTTGAGCTCTAAACGTTCTCCAAATCTCATGTGGATGTGGTTGTCGTGAACTCGGATATAAATACCAGTTGGAGGTTCACGGGTTTTTATGCCGATCCAGAGAGACATAACAGCTTCAATTCGTGGGACGTTCTCAGGAGTCTTCACCATCGCCATGCAATACCTTGGATATGTGCCGAAGATTTTAATGATATACTATTCTCTTACGAGAAACAAGGTGGATCCCAACCTCACTCAGATAATATGAATCAGCACTACAAAAAATAAGACTATTAGCGGTAGTTTTTTAAACAAAAAACTGCTGCTATTAGTCCTGTCGCTACCAAAAACTGCCGCTATTAGTCTTGCCACTACCAAAAATTGCCTTAACAGCAAGTGCCACTAAAACACCTTATTTTTGTAGTGTGGTTTCGTGAAGTAATTTCTAACTGTGGCCTCCATGACCTCGGGTTCTCAGGTTATCAATTCACCTGGGACAATAAGAGGAGAGATGATGAACTTATTAAAGAAAGACTGGATCGAGCCTTTGCTTCTATCTCGTGGCAGCAACTACCTTACATTACAGTCATAACCCATCTTTCCTCTACCTCCTCTGACCATCTTCCTATCCTCATCTCCAATGTTTTGCCAACCAACCAATGGACCCCCTCATCTAGACCCTTTCGATTCGAAGCAATGTGGACCAAAACCCGCGAGTGTGAAGAGCTGATATAGGAGAAATGGGGGCTTCACCAATCACTAGATCCAGTCAACAACATCAGCGGCCGGATTGAAAAATTATCTTCGGAACAAAGAGGTCTTCGAAAATGTTAGGATAAAGACCAACTCTCTGCAGCGCAACCTTGATCTTATAAAAGAAGACACTCAATTTGACAGTAATCGGCACAAATAATCCGAGATTAAGAGGGAATTGAATAATCTCCCTGAAAAGAAAGAAATTCTATGGAAACAAAGGTCAAAGGGCACATGGCTCAAACAGGGGGATAAAAATACGAGGTTTTTTCACACAAGGGCATCACAAAGAAGGAATTTTTTTTTTATGGAAGGGCTCACTGACCGAGATGGAACATGGAAAATGGATCAGGAGGATGTTGAAAGAATTGTCATCAACCACTAGACAAAACTGTTTCAATCTTCCAATCCCACACATATTGATGAAGCACTCATTGGAATTGAAGCAAATATCAACAATGATCAAAACAGTTGGCTCACGAGGGAGTTCACGACCTTGGAGGTTCACACAGCTCTCAAACATATGCTCCCAATCAAAGCGCTCGACCCGAATGGTATGCCTCCCATCTTCTTCCCAAATTACTGGGCCATTGTTGGGGATTCTGTTGTTAGTTTTGTTCTTGCTTATTTACATGAGAATGTTTCTTTGGAAACATAAACAAAGCTAATATTGTGTTGATCTCAAAATCCAACTCCCCTTGGAACTTATTTGATTATCACCCTATTAACTTGTGCAATATGGTCTATAAACTCATAGCAAAAGCCCTAGCCAGCCAGTTAAAATGCATCCTTTCCCATATCATTGTAGATACACAGAGCGCGTTTATACCTGATAGGCTGATAATTAATAACTCTTTGGCTGCTTTTGAAATTGCACATTGCCTAAAAAATAAATGGACTAATAAGACTGGTTGGTGTTCACTCAAACTAGATATGAGTAAAGCCTATGACCGCATTGAATGACTTTTCCTTGAAAAAATCCTTCGCAAAATGGGATTTAGTGATAGATGGGTCTCTCTCATCATGAGATGTGTCACTTCAACCTCTTTCTCCTTCATTATTAATGGTTGCGTTTTTGGCCATATTGTTCCCTCTAGAGGACTTAGCCAGGGCTGCCCATTCTCTCCCTACCTTTTTATCATTTGCGCCGAAATTTTCTCCAAACTCATTAATAAATCGATTCTATCCAAAAAACAAACGAGCATCCGCATATGCCGCGGGGCCCCACAAATTTCTCACTTACTTTTTACAGATGACAACACCCTTCATTTCAAAGCCGATGACTCAGAATGTTCAGAGGTTCTCAATATAGTGAAAGTGTATGAGAAAGCCTCGAGCCAAATGATCAATTTCAATAAGTCCTCGCTTGCATTCAGCAAGAACATCAAGGAGGAACAAAGAACTACTATCCGGGGCATATTTCAAATCCGAGAGACGAGTCAATATGAAAAATATTTGGGACTCCTTATTGTAGTGGGAAAAGCAAATAAGGCGATTTTCGAATGTCTAAAAGCCAGAATTTGGAAAAGAACCCAAGGTTGGAAGGAGAAGTTACTGTCCAAAGCCGGTAAAGAGATTCTTATCAAATCTGTGGCCTAAGCCATCCCTACATACATGATGAGTTGCTTCAAGTTACCAACAACCTTCTCAAAGAGATTTCGTCCATTATTGTAAGATTCTGGTGGGGCAGATCGGGCAAAAGTAAAAGAATTCATTGGCTCACATGGAAGAAAGTTTGTAAATTCAAAGCTTGTGGTGGATTGCACTTCAAGGAACTTAGAGATTTCAACAATGCAATGCTTGCGAAATAAGGTTGGAGAATTCTTTCCAATCTAGACTCCCTTATGGCTCGTTTTTTTAAAGCTAAATATTTCCCGCATGCTTCCTTTCTCACGACCAAACAATCACGCAATGAGTCCTTCACGTGGAGCAGTATCCTCCAAGCAAGATCTGTTATAGAGTGAAGTATCATATGGAGAATTGGGAATAACGCTTTTATGAATATTTGGGACAGTAATTGGATCCCTAGGCCAAAGACATTCCAACCCTTCTCTCCTCAAGCCAAGCATGGTTCAACATGGGTTAGTGAGCTGATTTGTGAAAATCAACAACAGTGGAATCTTGAAGCACTCAAAGAATACTTTGTCGAGGAAGATAGAAAAGCGATTGTTAATATTCCTCTTCCTGCTTCCCAGACAAATGACAGAGTAGCATGGGCGTGCAACAGAACGGGCAAATTTACGGTACATTCAGCGTACTATGTGGCTAAGGAGATTGCTACAAAAGATGGAGAGGTGAGTTGTTCCAACACCATAGAAATGGAGGCGTTTTGGAAAATAATCTGGGCTGCTTGTATGCTTAGCAAAATCAAGATATTCGCATTGCAATGACATTCTACCTGTTCGCGCAAAATCATGATAGAGGTTGCAATGACATTCTACCGGTTCGCGCAAAACTAAAACAAAGGATGAAGGAGGTATCGTGCACATGCGACATTTGTGGAGCTTTAGACGAAAGTGTTGAACATGCAGTTAGGGATTGCGACAAAGATGCATGTTGTTGGTTCCTCTCTCCACTAAGTGCTCAAATCCACAAAGTCCAATCTCTATCCTTTTTTCAATGGGCTAAATATCTTCACCAGAAGCATGGAACTCTACATCTCAACACATTTTTTATGATGGCCTAGGCGATTTGGAATGAGCGGAATCGAGTTACCCATGGAGAAAAACCAAAAGATCCACTAAAATTGTTCAAGATGCAATGAACCTTCTTACTCAATATAGTTTTGCCAATCAACCAAAGCATGAACAAGCAACATTGAAAATCGCCACAACTAAGTGGAGACAACCACTAGATAATGGAACAATCAAAATTAATTTCGATGAGGCCTGACACAAAGGTAATGCAGGGTTCGACATCATATGCGGGGACTATTGTGGTAAAGTCAATATTGCCAAAGCAAAAAATTTCCAATGGGTTTCTAGCCTGGAGCACTGTGAATGTATGACTCTCCTTAACGCGGTCCAACTTGCCCTTGAGAATGGTTTCCAACGCATTATTCTTGAGGGGGACGCATTGACGGTGATCAATGAAGTGAATAGTCAAGCCTCCAATAGAAATTTCTGCGAACTACAATGACATTGTGGAGAGTCTCAAGAGGTTTAACAGTTTTTTGGTTAGCTTTATATACCGATCAACAAATTAAGCCGCTGATGCCTTAGCCAAAATTGGCTTGACCCAAGGTTGCGATGAGATTTGGACAGACACTGTTCCGCCTCAATTATTCGATGTAATTTATCGTGATTTAGCATTATAAAATATCCTTATTCTCATTAAAAAAAAAAAAAGATTCTATGGGCATCTATAAAATATCCTTACTAATGAGTCTTTACTAACTTTAATGACTTTAATATGTTTTATTCATTTACTAAGGGGGTTCAATTATTTATCACTAATGAGATACAAAAATTACTAACATTTATTTAAAATCCTTCAAAGTATATTAATTAAATTAATTAATTATCATAGGCCATAATAAAATAAAATAAACATTATATTTATGTGTAATAACTAATTAAGTATATCAAATCAATCAAATAAATCATAAACACAAATTTAAGCAAATAATTAAAATCTAATTAAGCGTAAAAATCTTAGTCTTTACTGTATAGACCCAAAACATTCTCGTTATCATATGGGGTAAGTCGTTGCCTTGAACGTTATTATAAATTCTTCAAATAAATCAAAAATTTAGAATTTTTTTTTGATTAGGTGGTCTATCAAACTTTTTGGCGAATATTCTCATGATTCATTGATTCTTTGAATTTTTCTCAAAATTTCCAAATTTGACTGGATTTTCTGAATTTTTTTCGAATATTCATCATTGTGATACATGATTTAATTAGACTTTATTATCTTTTTATAATGATAAATTGTTAATATATACATATTGTAATACACTTATTTTATTATTTAAATTCATCATTTTTAACTTCAATTAAGTGAATATATATATATATATATAATATTTTAATAATTTATTATTATTTTATAATTCCTGATTTTTTTTCTCATCTACTCTAATAGGGTCGTGAAACAAATTTGGACGGTCCAGATTAATCAGTATGCACGCATAGTGGAGTCCAAAAAGCGGCAACTCAGAATGGCAATGACTCTTTTCAGCTACTTGCGTACGTTTAGCTGACCATCGACACCAAGGCGCATGTTAACTTAAGAGAAAGCGAAAGCGAGACTGAAGAGAGAGAGAGAGAGGGAGAGAGAGGGGGGAGTAAGCCTCCATGTTTATCAAATTCTCTCTCAAAGCCAACAAAACCCCCCTAATTGAGAGAGAGAGAGAGAGAGATTAAGAAACCCTAACTCTGTCTAAATCCTCAAAAACCCTAATCTGTCACTTCGGCATCTGAATCTCACCAATGTATACTGATCGAACATCCAGTAAAATTTCATCTCTTTAAATGATTAAAAAACTTTAAATAAAAAAAGAAGAAGAAATCAACGAAAATGGAGAGATCTCGATCTAAGCGAAACTACCACTACGATCAAGACTACGATTTGCAAACCCCTGCGCGTAGCAAGCCCCGATACCACCACAATCACCACCGTCGATCTGGCGGTGCCGGTGGACGAAAACCGCACGATCCGTCCCCGACCGCGCCGACGGTCACTACCAGCTTCCGCATCCTCTGCCCCGACGTAAAAGCCGGTGGCGTCATCGGAAAATCTGGCAGCATCATCAAAGCTTTCCGGCAAGAAACCGGTGCGTGGATCAACGTCCACCCTCCGATGAACGGTGATGCCGAGCGGGTTATTGAGATCTCTGATGTCCGGCGTCGCAACCCTGACGGTCGCGTACCGTTTTCACCCGCGCAGGATGCGCTGCTCATGATCCATGACCGGATCCTCGAGAGTGATGGAGATTCCATTGGTTTTGGATACGACGGTGGTGATGATGATGAGGATTATCCGGTGGGGATGAGGGGTGGTGGACCACGGGTTGCGACAAGGCTTGTTGTGCCACGGACTCAGGTTGGATGTTTGTTGGGGAAGGGAGGGAAGATTATTGAGCAGATGAGGATTGAGACAAAGACGCAAATTAGGATCTTGCCGAGAGATCATAAGTTGCCAAGATGCGTGTCGATGTCGGAGGAGATTGTTCAGGTATAGCTTCGAAATCTTATGAATTACGATACAGATTGAACGATTTGATTTGGTTGTCATAGGAAAATGTATCGGGATTCAAGTTGGATGATTCTCTCTGGATTTCTTTTATATGCAATGCACCTATAATTTTACTTGAAATATAGAGTGGGTGATGCTATGTGGAATTTTAACATGCAATGTAGCTATGATTTTATTGAGAAATAGAGTGGCATGGGCATGGGGTTTAGTGGTGTTATTGGCTTCAAAGTTTGTTTTATCTGACGTATCAAAGCAAAGCTGAAACTGAATTTCAAGTAAAACACATAATGTCTCCTACTATTCTACTTGAAAAATAGAGTGGCATGGGGTTTTCTGATTGTTATTGGTTTCGAAATTCGTTTTATCTTATGGATCGAACTGAAACTGAAACTGAATTACAAGTAAAACACTAAGACTTGCTTGCTTGTAGTGTCCGTTTTGATCTGGAAACGATACGTATTGGTTCCAGATGCGACATTGGGTATGTGTCAGACTATACATAAATATGTATATATATATATATATATATATATATATATATATATATATATATATATATATATATATATATATATATACACACACCCTATTCTCACGAGTTACTGCATTTATCCGAGTGATCCACAAACGACGAAAATTTATCTTTTGCCTGCCTCTATCCCGATGAGTGGAAACCAAAGCTCTCATTTTCTGTTGAGTAATAGTTCTATATATATATATATATATATATATATATATATATATATATATATATATATATATATATATATATATATATAGGAAAATGGTCATATGACTTCAGTCGTGGGACATAAGCCCATTACTTGAGCTCCTATTAGCTGCATGCCATATCAAACGACTTAAAAAGTTAACCTGATGTGACGTGTAGCCAAGGATAGCTCTAGTCATAGGATTATGTCTCATGACTCGAGTGATAGGATCATTACCCATATATATATATATATATATATATATATATATATATATATATATATATATATATAATCAATGTATCGACCCAGTCTACTTTGAAACCGAGATGTATATATATGATTCGTATTGGTTTTTTCCGGAATTTTGAACCATGGGTCGGACCTTCCTAAAAGATATGATTAATATGCTCACAACTCACTTTCACATATAATTATCCTTGCAATTCAATAAGAAATTCAGTAGGGCATAAAAAGGACACGGATTGTTGTAATTGGCTATCATTTGATGTTTGGACCTCCCGATACAAGAAAATATTATTAATATGCTCACACCTCGTTTTCACATATAAATCTCAAAACTAGCAATCTGATTTTATGATTTAGATTGGCAGGCCCTTCTTGCAGGTTCTTTGATAGACAAAGTAAGAGTTGTTGTAAAATGATTTATTGTAGTTAAACTAGATTTTGTACACCCATGTTTTCTAACAATGCTAGCTCCAACTAATGGCTGCCAACTTGTTATGACGAACACTATGGAAAAATGCACAATTGACTAAACACTCTTAGGCTGTGTTTGGGATTGCTCTTTGGAGCCTAAGAATAGCCCACTTAAAAGAACATGTTTAAATTGCTCTTTTAAAGAGAACCAAATTCAGCTATTTCACTCTCCGAAAGAGTTAAGAGCACTTAGTTACAAGTTACAACCAAACACAGTCCCATACTAAAGTGCTGTGCACCAGAGCAGAGAGCTGCTTTTTGCCTCCAAAGAGCAATCGCAAACACAGCCTTAGTATGGTGCAGTGTAAGGTCTCAATCTTTTTTCTCCAAAGAATCTTCAATTTGAAGATAAGACAATCCGGAGGTCATATCCGAAGAAGAATCTCCTCTCCTGGATATTATCCTATAATTTGATCTGGATCACCGTTACTACTGCCATGATTGTTAAATTTGTTCTAGCCAATATCCGTTGCAACTCATGTGTCTCTAGATCTCTAGGGAGGAAGATGCCACACACAGGCTACCTACCAAACTCGAAGTTAAAGGAGTCCACAGTGTATTAGTAGCCTTGATATTAAAAATTCATACTTATGGATGAGATTCCTCGTAGAACTCAGATTTAATGTATGAAAACATCCCTAAAATTCCCTGAGTTTATAACGTTTTAGGCTCAGATTTTTTGTATTAAAACATCCCTAAAATTCCTTGATTTTATAACGTTTTATAACGATCAGTTCCAGATTTATGACAATAGCAGAGCTGCCCCAAATAAATTTATCAATACTCTTTTAAATCGGCTACTTATTTTTGGTAGTGCAGTGTTGAAATCTACAATCTAGATATTTTTCTGCTCTTGCAAATAATGTGGAATAAATAAAATTTGAAAAAATCTACACACCTGATTGTAACCATTTTCATACCTTTGATCTAAAACCACAACAGCACTTTGAGAAGATGATATCAGTAGCAGTAACGAAAGGCCAAACCAGAATAATACTGGTCAAAATCTAGCAGCAATAACACAATAATCCACCATAAAACTGGTCCTCAAAAGCAGTCACAAAAGTCTCTGACTATATTCAAAAGACCATCAGATTAGCTTCCCTTTTAACCTCAAAAGCAGTGTTAGTGTGTTACCTTGACACGGTGCACAAGTGCCAACTGTCAAGGTGTTACAAGTGTTTAGCACGACAATTTCTAAAAATTCCAATATGGCGGCACAACCTTAAAAATAAAAATACTAAATAATTTAAATGTGTAGTACAATAAAATTGAATGGAATCCTACAGAGCCAATAGAGAAACCTACTAATAAAAAAATGAAAGTATGCAACTATACATAATATATGTCATGAATTGAACTTAAAACATTCTAGATTATCTAAATGATTTTCAAGAACTGAATTTCATTTAAAATTTTCTAACCTCACGTATTATATAAATGGTTTTCAAGCACCCAAGCCTTTTCATTTATAATTTACTAACTTTACATCATTACCTAAAATGGAAACTTTTTTACCATGTTGAAACTAGACACACTTTGATGGTATCAGGTGGTACTTTTTCGTTCATTTCTAGAAGTGCCAGGTCGTGTTGAGGAGTGTCCAAAGTGTTAGCACGACAAAATTTCCAAAAGTAGAAGAGCCTAGGTAACACTGAAACACACAATATCACTATGCCAAACCTATGGCTGTCTCAAAAGAAACTGAATTATCTTACTCCGAAAGTCTCATTTCATTCCATGCATGCCCCGGGAGTTTCACACATATATATGAGAAATAAAGAAAAGTTTCCTATTTGCACTCTACTTAGTTTCCTATCATGATTTACTCTTAATGCTAAACTAATGAAGTAACTTCTCTAATCTTTATGAACATGAGACTCTCAGTAAAAATTTCAATTATGAATTCTCGAATCACACTCCTTCATATTTAGGACTCTTAAAACAATTTAACTTTTTAGGACTCTTATTAAAGCAAATAAAGAAACAAGCTAGAGCTATCTACCACATGTTTTCTCTGCATATAGTATAAAAAGGAAATTCAGAAAATTAGATTTTGATATTAATGAAAATGAGGCTCATATGAATCTCTTATTTAATCACGTGGGCCCCTATTTTAGGCCCCAGTTATTTCAGGCACTGCTCTTTAAAGCTCAGATTCAGCCTGGTAATTACACAAATTTCTGAGTTACTTTGATCCGGGAAATGCTCTGCATCATAAAAGGCCCAACTTTCTAGCATGATCTGCCACCTCTTCAGATAGTAACACACAGACTGAACAGTTATGTTCCTTCCAAAATTTTCATATTCTTGCAAGGCAATCAGTTCTTCAAAAGGCACCTTGCTTGAGCATTTTCACTTTACCTTTGCCACTTAATTCATATGTCCGATAAAGAAACAAGTGAATCAATATTTTCATATATTAGTAATGTATTTATGTTGGTAATGTAGGTGTGTGTAAACATAGTTGGGGGTTGCCATTGTAATCTTTTATCACTTATTATAAATGCTAGTCAGGATTCCTTTCTCACTAAGCCTTCTCCATATTTCTTCATCTTGCTTTCTTTTCTTCTCGTCTATAATCCTAAACCTAAAACCACCATTCTAATATTAATACCACTAAACGAACCCATTTTCACTCCAACCTAGGTCGTCAAGTTGGTATCAGAGCACCGTTCCTGATCCTCTTTCGCGCAGCCATATCATCATACCCTGCTGATGTCAGCATGACATCTCAATGACATTAACATGTCAACCTTTGACGTCCTTTGACGATGGGACGCAGTTGGTTACATCCGTCCTTGATGCTGATAATCTATTTCTCTTAGAGCAATTGAATCTGAAGCCTCTTTTATTGATTTTTGAGCCATTCTTTGGGATCTGTAAAAAACCACTCAGATTCATGGTTTTTGAAGCTCTCGCCTTCTGTGGGATATATAGCTCGTCAAGCTGGTAAGCTATTCAATCAGAACCTCGGTTGGAAACTTTTAAAACCATGTTTCTATAGTTTGGACTCAATTTGAATGGTTTTTTATTGAATCTCATTGGTGCCTCTATCCTTTTTCCCTGTTTTTCATTCTCTGTATTTATAAAACCTGAAAATACAAAAGGACTTTTCCATCTGGATATGTTTTGGGAGTGATACCTCTGATCGATAGAATCCTGGATCAGAGTCTACTGTTGTTTGCGGTTCTTTTTTCTTTATTTATATGAAACTCTGAATCATATTATCATCTTGTTTGGTGCCTAGCTGTGGCGATTGCTGATTTTTGTGGTGACTGCTGAATTTCTTTGTTGTGACTGCTGACTTTTCGTGGTGATTGCTGAATTTTGTGGTGATCGTTGTGGCGATCACCATGTTGTGGAGACTGCTAAAATTTTCTTTTTCTACTTGATATGACCGCCGAAATCCAAGTTGTGGGTTATTTCTTCAGTCCTATTAAGCTTCTGCTGAATCTGGGAAGTGTTTGTTGTCACATCTGAGAAGTATTTGCTTTGCTGCTCTGTGTGTTTCGGTGTGGCTGCGGTTGGCCGATATGATCTACATGTAGTTGTAGCTGTTGGATCTGAGAGTATCTAGCGTAATACTTGCAGATTTGTTTGAGGACTGTTTTGTGCTTGGTGTTTCTTCTTCACTATGGGGACCATGGGTTCTTCTTCAGGTTGCAGGGTCATATACCCACTACTGCGTCTCAAAATTTTCATGCTTCTTCAGCCACATCGCAGAGACCCCCTTCAGTCTTAGCTGCTACATCTTCATCTACTTAACATTTTGAGTGATCAACTCCGGGGCTACCAATCATATGACTGAAGATGCTTAGGGTCATTCATTTTATTCACCTCCATCATCGACTTCCCAGGTTCGATTGTTTGATGGTTCTATTACTCCAGTTATAGGAGATGGAGCCATTATGTCATCCTCTCTTTCCGTAACCAATGTTCTTTATGTCCTCATCTTTTTACTTAGTATCTGTTAGTAGCCTTGCAAAAAATTTAAATTGTTCCATTATTTTTTTATTTCTCTCATTGTCTTGTGCAAGATCTGACCATTAAGAGGAAAATTGCTAAGGGTATTGAAAGGGGAGGACTATATAATGTGGATGTTTAACATTAGTGTTCATCCGTTACTGCTGATAATATATAAAATAAAAGCGTTCATCTGCTATTGTTGCTACTAGTTCTACTCCTGTTTATCTTTTCCTATTACTGTCAGTCTTGAAACAATCTCTCTTTATCATGCCAAGTTGGGATGGTAAAGCGTTCATCTGCTGATAATATATAAAATAAAAGCGTTCATCTGCTATTGTTGCTACTAGTTCTACTCCTGTTTATCTTTTCCTATTACTGTCAGTCTTTATCATGCCAGATTTCACTGTGAGGTTTGTACTCTTTTTAACCAAATAAGAAATGCTTATCCTTCCCATATGCAGTTCTCCTTTTGAGATGTTTCATTCTGATGTTTGGGGTCCCTCTCCTGCCACCTTTCTTGAGGAATTTCAATGCTATGTTGTCTTTATTAATGACTACACTTATGGCACTCGGGTGTATCTCAGGGGATTTTTTTTTTCTAGTTGAAGTTTGCCAAGTTTAAGAAATTTCATGCTACGATTAAATATCGTATAGTGTTTCTTTAAATGTCTTAGTTCCAATAATGGCAACGAGTACACCTCTCATTGCTTTGCTCAATTCCTTCAGGACTATGGAATTGCTCATCAATTTTCTTGTCCCTGGACTCCACAAAGAAATGAAGTTGCTGACCGTAAACACAAACATTTAATTGGTGTTATTCGGTCCTTATTGAGGGGCATGCATGTTCCTAAACCCCATTGGTCCATGCCTTTACCATGGATCAAACTCTTGGTTTCGGTTCCGGTTTTGTTCACCACCTGAACCGTAGATTGGTCAAATTTCAATCAAAATTTCGGTAATTTGCTCCGAACTTTACCGAATTTGATTTTTTAACTCTTTCACATTATTAGAAGACGTATTTGAACTATTGAGACTAAATCCGGCAAGATGTCGACAATATTTGACGAAATCCGGCAAGATTCGACAAGATCTGGCTAAATCTGGGAAGATTCGGCCAGATATGACTAGATACAGAAAAATCAGACGATAATCGGTAAGTTGCAGTAACTTTGGGAGAGAATCCATCAACGTCTGACGAGAATCCATCAAAATCTGGCAGCTTTTGGCGAAATCCGATGAGATTCGGTAAGTTATGGTACAATACGACCAAATTTCGTCAAGGTCCAACAATATTTGGTGAAATTTGGTCAGGCTATGGAAGGAGAGAAGAGGGGAGAAAAATAAAAAATAAACTAAATGTAAAGGAATGGAACTCGGGTCGATAATTTCAAATTATCGTCCGAGAAGTTAAAAAAAAAAATCAAATTATCGGCCGAGAAATTGAAAAAAAAAAAATCAAATTATCGGCCGAGATTTTGAATTTTTGGGCCCCCACCCAAAAATTTCCAATTTCTCTTTTTGGTGGGGGGTCGAAATCGAGTCATCTTGGCCGAAATTTTGAAATTTCGGCCGAGATTTTGATCCATGGCCTTTACTCACTGCTTGTTTTTTTGATTAATCGAATTCCTTCATGAATTCTTGAAGGTCATACACCTTTCTCTATCCTACTAACTAATGAATCCATGTTTAATATTGAACTCCGAGTATTTGGGTGCACATATTTTGTGTTGAGCCTTCATCCTAATTGGGATAAATTAGATGGTTGGTAAATTGCCTTCATTTTGCTACTCCAATGTCTTTAAAGGCTACAGATAGTATGATCTCAAATCTCGAAAATTCTTTACCTATATGAATGTTACATTTTTTGAGCATGTGCCTTATTTTCTCCCTCATTACTCTGAGTCTACTCTCATGCCTGCACCCGCGTCTGCTCTTCTCCGTCCTTCAGCCCGTTTTTTCTGTTTCGCCATTAGCACCCGTTTCTCCCTCACAGCCTCCTTTACACCAGCCTGTTGGCACCCCAACCCCTTTTACACCCCACACCCCACTCAACAGAAACACAAGTGTTTTTATGTTCGTAGACGCGTACATGGGATCTCCTCGGTCATGACTCCACCTCAATCTTCTTTGCAGGTAGATCCGGTTGAGAGGTTTATTTCTATTCATTATGCAAAGTCTCTTTCTATCCATGCTCCTAATCCCATTGGCACCTCTAATCTAGATGTTCCCATTGCTCATCGGAAGGGTGTCTACTCATGTGTTACTCTTTATCCTATTGCTCAATATGTATGCATCATCCAATATCTTCCTCTTATTGGACTTTTAATCTTTATGGTCGATACTGTCACCATACCTCTATTGTTCACACAGCTTTTTCTCAGCCTGCCTGGAAGGCTGCAATGGTGGAGGAAATGAATGCCCTTGAAAGCAATCACATTTGGGAGATGATTCCTCTTCCTCCCGGTAAGAAAACAATGGGATGCAAATGGGTTTTCACTGTCAATCATAATCCGCATGACAACTTATCGTTATCAGGCATGTTTAGTTGCTTGTGGATATATTCAGACATATGGTTATGAGTCTATTGACTATGATGCTACTTTTGCCCTGTTGCCAAGTTTACCTTGGTGCGTGTCCTCATATCTATTGTGGCCAATCAGAATTCAGCCCTTTATTAGCTAGACGTTAAAAAATGCATTACTTCATGATGATCTCACTAACGAGATTTACATGGATCCTCCATCAGGATTCTTGCTTCAGAGGGAGACTGAGAAAGTATGCCGATTTAGAAAGTCCATATAAGGTTTGAAGCAATCGGCCCATGCCTACTTTCAATGCTTCAGTGATGTTGTTATTGGCAAGGAACAAAATTCCGGTTTCGGTTTTGGTTCCAACCGAAATCGAAATTTTCACTGAAATTTTGGGATTTTGGCCCAAATCTTGTGGGCCAGGCTGAAATTTCGGTGCCTATTTTTAAAAAAATTAAAAAATTAATTTTTTAAATTATTTTAAAACCCAAAATTATCGGCCTTCAAATTATCGGCTGATAATTTGCTAATCATCAAATTATCGGCCGATAATTTGGTGATTAGCAAATTATCGGCCGATAACTTCAAATTATCAGTCGATAATTTGCAGGTTCCATAATTTTGGCCGAAATTTTCGGGATATCGTTTTGGTGGGGTTTGAAAGCGATGCGTTTTGGCCGAAATTTTGATCCATGGTTATTGGTATTAGGACTTCGAAGATGCATATTGGTTTTTATTACTCTAGCCATACTGGTCGCACGATCTTACTGATTTATGTAGGTAATATAGTGATTATTGGAGATGATTACTCGTTTATTTCGAATCTAAAGGAGGAGTTTGGTCGATTGCTTGAAGTGGGAGACTTAGGCAGCCTGAAATACTTTCGTGGCTTGGAGGTTGTCGGATCGAAGAAAGAGAATTTTATTTCTCAAAGGAAATTTGCTCGAGAGTTCGGTGCAAGCCTGCTTCTACCCCTATGGATTATAAGCACTCTCTACATGAGAATAAGAGGGAGTTGATCCTAGAGAGTATCATCATCTGGTGGGCCGATTGATTTATCTTACCCTGACATGGCCAGACCTTGCTTTTGCTGTGACCCTTGTCAGCCAGTTTATGCATGCACCTTGTGCTCCTCACTTAGCTGCGGTTCATTGGAGTCTGATATACATAAAGTCTTGTCGTGGTTATGGACTTGTGTATCATGCCCATGGTCATCTTCATATATTTGATACACAGATTGTGATTTGTCGGGATCAACTACCGACCATCGTTTGACCTCTGAGTATTGTGCCTTCCTTGGAGGCAACCTTGTATCTTGAGAAAGTTGGAAACAACTTGTGGACTCCAAGTTTAGTGCTGAAGTCAAGTATGGTGTAGTAATTCATGGAGCCTGTGAGTTATTATGGCTTCACTTTTATTTTCTGAGCTTGGATTTTTTGTGAGAATTCTCATGCCTATTCATTGCGATAATGAGGCTGTCGAGAAGATTGCTAGATGACCGTACAAAGAATATAGAAGTTACATTCCCTTTGTGAGGTAAAAAGTCTGAAATCACACGTTGGGACTTGTTGATGTATCCTCTTCGCAACAATTAGTTGATATTTTGACCAAGGCCGTAGGGCCTGTGCTTCTTCATGATATATCGATCAAGCTGGGCATGTATGATGTTTATGTTCTAGCTTAACGGGGAGTGTTAGTAATTTAAATATGTTAGTAATGTTGGTGTGCGTATAACATAGTTGGGTTTGCCATTGTAATCTTTTATCTCTTAATATAAATGCTAATCAGGATAGCCTTCTTCATATTTCTCCATCTTGCTTTCTCTTCTTCTCCTCTAATCCCAAACCTAAAATCTTTAACCTGATCCTAAAACCACCATTCTAATATTAATACCACTAAACTATACTGCTTTCACTCCAACCTAGATCGTCAAGTATATATTCCAAATGTTTTGAAAAACAAGTCTTGTATGTTTTTGTACATGCACAATGAAATACATAAATGGCACGGAATAGGTGATGCAGTAGATCTTTAATCTAATTAATCACCTGTGAGAATCTTGCCTTGAAAGGTACACCATGTGAAAACTACGATCTAGGAGACGACGACAACTTCCAAGGAGATGCAAATGATCATTCTTGACAGTTGACTGATAAAGATTTAACACTGATGCCACCATAAAGTTCCTAGAAGGTTTGATGTGTGCAAAGGGTCCTGTAGATAAGAAAACTCTCTGAAAGAGATCGTAAGCCCAAAAAATCCAAGGAAAACCCTCCAAAATTGCATAGTGAGACCAAACCATATTTTCATTTACCTTAGCCAGTGGATCAACAAAAGTCTATAACCGTATCATAGAGAGCTACCCGTAGCATCTCTAACTACTTTGAAGAGGTTGTGCTTGATGAACCAGCATCTGGATGTATATTGCATGGTTGTGCCAGCTAAGGCTTACTTTTTGAAACATCATAAAACTCCTGAAAAATTTATGGTTTACAGTTACTATTATCTATTGACATCCAGCCAGGTTAGGGGAAGTCATCAAGCAGATGGAACCTTTTCCCAGACGGGGTAATCTGTATTGGAGAATTCTAGCAATTGACTGACTGCTCATGGTTTTTATTGCTTAAGGTAGTCTGGTAACATGGACCAGTTAACTTACCTGGTCCTGCACTAATTTGCAGTGACGTGGCATCCAATCTCATTATCTGGTGTTATACATAGGACTTAGGAGTGACTCGATGATCATAACTATTTTTGTGAAGAATATAAAATATAAAACTGCACAGTCAATGGCATCAACCAGTGTAAGAAATGAACGATAGAACCAAATGTGATTTTACCCTTCATTTTACGGGCAATTGAGTCTTTTGACCGCATGGTTTTATATTTTTTTTAGTTTAATCTTTTTTTCACAAACAAATGTGATCACTGAGTTGCTCCTATCCATGGCATCCAATCATGTGATTGGTGCCATGTGGCTGCAAATTGGTGTGGGACCACGTATGTTACCTTGTCCATGGTACCAGGCTTTCTTTACCCGGCTTTTATATCCCATTCTGTTGGTCAGTTAGTCCTCAATGGAAAGCATCATGCTTCCATTATTTGGATGGTGGAATTATTCAGTGTGTTTAGATTAGTTTAAAGTTATTGTTATCTCTATGCGAATTTTTACTATTATGTTACAAGGATGCTTCCTTTACAGGTTGTAGGTGATAGTAATGCCGTGAGGAAAGCGATAGAAATTATCTCATCTCGATTGAAAGAGAGCCAGCATCGTGACCGTGGTTCTTTTCATGGGAGACTGCAGTCACCAGATCGTTTTTTCCCTCCTGATGATGATTTTGCTCCTCACATGAACAATATGCCGCGCCGCTCAGCCTTGGATGGGCCGAATATGGGACCCCGATCATCTATGGGTTTAAGTGATGTTAGAAGCAATTCCTATGCTTCACGTCCATCAGGTTATGCATTTGATTCAGCGGCTGCACAGTCATTTTATTATGAGGATCTTGTATTTCGAATCCTTTGTCCGAACAACAAAGTTGAAAATGTTATGGGAGAGTCAGATGGAATTGTAGATATTCTTCGAGACGAGGTTGGTGTTGATGTCAGAGTTACCGATCCTGTATCGGGATCAGATGAACGAATAATTGTAATTTCTTCTGAAGAGGTATTTTCTCAGACACCTTTTTTTTGTGAATTTCACGATGTGGATGAAAGATTCTTATGCTATGGCACACTTCCCTGTACTTGGCCAAGTATGCTATTTCTTGAAATTTAAGTACTCTTTTCAAAGTTCTGTTTGATTTTAGACTCATATCAGCCAAATCTGCATAAATTCCATGACCAGCATGTCACGTGAGTTTTTGTTACCCGTGGTTCTATGCAGATTTGATGTCACACTGCAAAGCATGGTAACTAACTTAAAATCTCTATGTTGTGTTTGAAAATGTAACAATAAGGAAAACAGTGCCACTATTCGTGCCTACCAGTTTACTGGTGGGCGCCTATGCTGAGAACCATTCACTGCGTTGAATCAGAAGATGGATATCATTTTTCATCGCAATCTTCCACAGAATGGATCTTGACACGATGGGCGTTCAATCAGACGGACAGTTGTTGTTTACACATGGCACAGATCTCTAAAAAGTGACCCTAAAATCGCAAGGCACTCTTCACACTCAAACGCGGCTTTAGTGCCACTTTTTAGGGATATTGACACGTGAAAAAAAAAAAACGACCGTCTGATGGTACGCTCATGGTGTCAAGATCCACTCTGTGGAAGATTGCAATGAAAACAATATCCATCTTCTGATTCAACGCAGTACTGGTTAGAAGAGCCACCAGTACTGGTAGGCGCAAATAGAGGTACCCTAAAGAAAGTTGAGGTATTACATTCTTTCTTCGCAGGGCATATGATGTTTCGAGAGTGAAAGGGACAAAAGATATGAACGACTCTGCGCATTTGGAACAAGAGTAAATTTAGAAAAATGCTACAGCTCAAACAAGAACAAATTAGTAGAGTCAATAAAACACCCTCATAAAATTAGTAAGAATACAAAAGAAGACCTGTGACACTCAAGCTCAAGCATGCAGCATTCAACCCAAGTTTGCTGATTAGAAGAGCCACCCTTCTTTCATAGGGCTCTCGTAGGAATATCAATCAATTGGTGAGTGCTTTTCCATATTCATAATTTTGAGTCTTTTAAAAATTGAAGTGACAACCAATTCACATATGATTATTTAACTTATGGAACAAGTCCTGACGCATGTGAATGAACCGTAGAACATCAATCACAGTAACTTCATTTTTGTCTCTTTCAATTCATGAACCAGGAGTTCAGTTCTTGTGCTTCTTCCCATGGGGGCCCCCGTTTGGCTCCAGTATGTGTTTTTGACCCTAAGTGCTTCTTGTCTTTTCAGATGGGTAGATCTTTTTTATACTCTCATCCATAGTTCTATAACTCGGCGAGTCAACGAGTTAATTTGGACGAGTTAGTTGACTCGTCGGGATTTCGAGCCGATTCCGAGGCGAGTTAAGATTTCGCTAGGATGATGCAGTCAGGGTTCATAAACTACCCTTATATATAAAATATTTTCATGAGATAAGGTTTTAGAAACCCTATCTTTTGAATAAGTATTCAATTACCTATTTATATCCACATATCTTTCCATCTTATTCCTTGTAACATATTTTTATTTTTATATTTACATGATATATATATTTCAAAATATATACTAAACTACCGAGTCAGAGCGAGTTGAGTTATCCTAGTCTTCCAGTTAACTCGACTCAACTGACCTTTGAGTCAAGTTTTCGCATTTTAAAACCACGACTCTCATCCTATTTTACCTGGGTTTGTCATGCGTGCACCATGCGTATTGCTTTTACAGTTATAGTGGAGCGTTTGATATGGATATTACACCATTTTTTGGAGTGCATGTGTAACATGGCTTGCAGTGTACATGTTTAAAAAAAAAGGGTTTCCCGTGTCTTTCATGACATCGACTGAGAAGTGTTGAGTTGGTATCTCATAATGGTTAGGATCCTGACAGAAAGATATGAAGAAAGAAAAGCATGAAAAATTTTCAGAAAAAAATCTGTATGGCATGGATTGTTGATTGAAGTGGAGCGTTTGATATGGATATTACACCATTTTTTGGAGTGCATGTGTAACATGGCTTGCAGCGTACATGTTTAAAAAAAAAGGGTTTCCCGTGTCTTTCATGACATCGACTGAGAAGTGTTGAGTTGGTATCTCATAATGGTTAGGATCCTGACAGAAAGATATGAAGAAAGAAAAGCATGAAAAATTTTCAGAAAAAATCTGTATGGCATGGATTGTTGATTGAAGTATAACGTGACAATATTCACAGCGAAGGAGATGGACTGACAATAACAGGTGGATAATTTTCAAAATTGGTGAAAGTGGGGCATGCGACACGAGCATAAGTGTGGAAAGTGAGATTGATGGGTTGCATGTAGCGGTCATGAAAGTGAAATTGCTCGATCTAAATATGGGATGTCTTCTGAATGACACTGTATGCTTGGAGCTTGTCCTGCTAACACTCCTATTGAACTCAATTTTCGCTTCCGTGCTCTGAACCCGTGTTACCTAGACACACGACACGGGTGCCAAGGTATCCATAAGTATAGGCATGACAACTTGCCAAGTTGCCAAATTTCCAATACGACTGCATGACTCTATAAAAAAAATTCAAAAGATTTTAGAATTAAAATAAAATCTAAACCTCTCAACCTGTGTTACCTAGAGACAGGATACGGGTGCCAAGTGTCAAGTTATCCATAAGTATAGGCATGGCAACTTGCCAAGTTGCCAAAATTCCAATACGACTGCATGAATGTTAAAAATATTTTAAAATTAAAATAAAATTAATGCGGATTTTCATCAATCATCTCGACATTTCTTATATAATCAGTAGATTACATGATTGTGGTTATTAGTAAACATTTATTCTTCCTCCAACATTTTTTCATAATATTAGGCCAAGGTAGACTTTTTTGACCAACAAACCATTCAAGTGACTGAACATCGTATGGATACATTTCAACCAAAAAGACAGGCCCATCAGAAGATTTGAACCATTTGATTTGGGTATTTAATATACATCATTGCTCATATCTAACATAGGGTCCAGATTGATGTCCTTACTCCTTATTTTGGGCTTTGAATGGTTTGGATTTCTCATGGGCAATATTTTTTGGGCTGAGTTTAAGTTCAAATGATGGCATACAGTGCGGACTTTAGATGATTTTGATTGGTCAGAAATGCAGGACCATGTGGCCCGATGGGACCGTTTAAATATTATCTTAGTAGGATCATGAGAGACAATTCCAACATTGAAACCTGATTAAGTTATAAATCTTAATCCAGTACATATGCTGATATGTCGGTGATAGGGGAATTTTATACCTTAAACCGGAAGCACAAGAAAGCATAAAATTTCTAACGAGTATATAAGAGGGAATTTGAGAATGGCACCTATAAATGAAAAAAATCGAAATTACAGGATGTTTCTTGAGGTGGATTGGACATGTCCATCGGGGGCCAGAAGTAGACCTTGTAAAAAGTGTTGGGACGCTGTAAGCACAATGGAGCAGAAGAGGAAGACCAGTGAAGACCTGGAGGGAAACAGTAAGAGGGGGAACATGAAGGATTGTGAAGTTACAGAGAGCTTAGCGCTGATTAGAAACTAGTGGAGGTATAGGACTTGCAAAGCTGACCTTAGATACATGGGATAGGGCTGTGATGATGATGAAACCCCTTTAAAGGGTTAAATGTCAAAACCCCTACAAAGTGTTTCAATGTTACACAAGTCATAAACTCAGCTTTTAAAGTGAGAGGGTTTATAAATTAGAAACCTTTTAGGGATTATATTTAAAATCCCTCACTCTTTATAAAAAAGTTATGAACCCTTCACTGCCTCATTTGCGTTCACCGAGATTGCTGCTGCAACATTTATTTTGCTAAAATTTATTACCAGAAACGCTGAAGTTGAAGATTAGCAGAATAGAATCCTTGAATGAGAGAAATTAAAACCCTAAAAAAATTACCTGCAATCTTTTGCTTCTAGAGGGCTTCTTGTATAATTAAAATAATTTTCTTTTATAGTTTCAGTTTAAAAAAACCTAGCTGCAATCTTTTTTTTTTTTTTTTTTTTCTTGTTCATTTATTTTTTACACAACACAACATGTTGCCGTGCAAGTGCCAGAAGTCGAGGCTGACATCACCATGGCACGACGCTGACATGTACCAATCCAAAGTACCAGCATGGCAAAAAACTTAAAAATAGCCGTGCCTAGGTAATTTTGCCATCTTTAATTTTCTGGCAATTTTTGTAGCCTTTGATACTTCTTCATCGATAAATTCAAAAAGTTGGTCTATGATTCAATGATGAGTTCGTGTCATACTGTTTCCAATCGGTACCTTATTACTTGAATATCTTCAGGGTTTTTTTTTTGTGGAAAGCTATGTACTCATAAAATTGATGGAACTAAACTACCTGATCTTTGAAACACACAAAAGTGCCTTCTGAACTGGTTCCATTGCCCCAAATCTAACCAAGGAACACTTGAATTCGGTTCATCTCGTGATTTTGATGTCCTTTTTTAATTTCGCCTAGAGATCATCTATTGCAGAAGCGGGGATGTTTTATTATTTGGTTAAAAACGATCCGACTTTACATACTCTGCTAATTATTGTTGGAAAATGTAGCAACTAATATGAATTTATTATGGTTAAAATTTATTGACCTCTGCCTTTTTGTGTACATTAGGGTCCAGATGATGAATTATTTCCAGCCCAGGAAGCTTTGCTTCATATCCAGAGTCAAATTGTAGATCTTGATCCTGAAAAGGAAAACATTGTAACAACAAGGTTACTTGTCCCATCTAGTGAAATTGGTTGTTTGGAGGGATCTGATGGATTATTATTAGAGATGAAGACATTGACTCAAGCTAATATACAGATTTTACCAAAAGAAGAACTTCCTCCATGTGCATTAGAAGCTGATGATCTCGTACAGGTTCGTCATTTTTGGTCATGGTAAAGGATGCTTCTTTCTAGCTGCCACTCTCGAAAAATCTAAATTAAAGACATTGAGCTAAAGTGTTAATTTCTCTCATAGTCACAAAAGTCTCCGACTTTTTCAAAAAATCGGCAAAAGTCTGCGATTTGCAGTCATCCCCACTACATTGCCGATTAATCGGCCGACGAGTTGGCGATTTTGTGATATTTTCCATATTTTGTTTTTTTCACTGATACTTGAAGTGAAAAAAACCCCGTCTCTTAGCTCACTGCTCTTCTTCTTTTGCCTATTTTGTTCATTAAAACCATTAGTTTTAACTTAGCATATATTATGACGTATTTTTTAATTTTTTTATTTTATCTGATTTTTCTGACTTTGACTGACTTTGACCGATTTTTCCCCGATTTAAACCCTTACTGATTTATTGCCGACTTCCGATTTTGTGACTATGATTTCTCTCAAATATCATATTTCATTGAACTTAGTGGTGCAAGATTCATGACAATGAAGTGTGTGTATAGATTGTAGGGGAGATTAGGGCAGCCCGTGATGCTCTTGTCCAAGTAACGTTAAAGCTACGGAGTTATCTGTATCGTGATATTTTATTTCCAAAGGATTCAATAACATCTTCCGTCTCTACCCCTAGCAATCTTGGGAGTATATATGGAGTTGAGGCTGGTTCTCCTAATAAAAATCTAGCTCGCGAAATTTACCAAGGAAGTGACCCTCCATCAGCAGGCCATCAGAATATGCAGACTGCAACATCTGCACGGCAATCAAAGGTGACAAGCGCTAATAAATTAGTCAATTTTGTTACTTTAACATTTAGTTTCGTAAATGTAAGCATGGTATCAAAACTCGGCCAATATCGATACATATCGGTTTCACCGGAAACCAATAGCGATACCACCCCAATACCAGTATCAGGGTCGTATCGGGATGTGGTATCGATATCGGCCAATACAGGCCCGTATCGGCCAATGCAGATCCGGGTATCGATATTGGCTGATATAGGCCCGTATCGGCCAATACAGATCCGATATCAGTCCATGATGGACCGATACCAAATAATTATCCCGAGTTAGATACCTTGACTGTAAGTGTTTACTTGACTTCACTGCTTGACCTTATATATATATATATATATATATATATATATATATATATATATATGTTTTAAGTAGCCTACGCTATGCGCCTCATAGTGTAGCTGATGCAACCTGCTTTGTCCATGTGGCACGATTTAATTAGCCGATATGGCACATTTTGATTTGTGGCACATATTTAATATTTGGTTATTTTTAGTCTTACTAGTTATATAGTCTTAATTAGTAGCTAGTGTTGGGACTAGGGTTAATTATTTGTCTTAGAAAATAGTAGTCTAGAAACTTGTTTGTTTTAATTTTTATCATAGAAACTAGGCATTTTTTAGCTTTGGAAACTTAAAGGTCATGTAATCATCTATATATTCAAGAAAGTAAAAGAGAAGAATATTTGAATTTTTATGTTGAGAGCTTGAAGCCTCCATTTTAAGATGCGTGATTTTTCTACTTTAGGTGAGTGATTCCCTAATCTAGGTGAGCGAGTCCCTAGTATTCGCGTGAGCGATTCCGCCCGGTGTGAGTGATTCCACCACCCTTATTGTTTTTATAGCTCGTACAACATCAAGTGGTCTCCAAGCGTCTTTGTACTGCGTCAAGTGGCATTAGAGCAGGTTCGTGTGATGGCGATACAAGAGATGAAAGTTGATCGAGTTGAAGACATTTGGGATCTCTACTACGAGTCACCAATCTACGATGAATAGGAAGATGAATAAGATGCTTAAATCATCACCATGGACGCTTTACATGGAGATGCCATATACGATGGCAGACGCGATAATAATCTTCAAGGACATAATGATCAAGAAAATAAAATAGACATCTCATCAAATGAAAGCGGCTTTGGTTCTTTTATGAATCATTGAATCGAGGAATGGGAACAACGCCAAATTGCGCGTATGAATCAAGAATCGTGCAACTCCAATAAATACCAAAGGAGATATGATCATGTGGATCCATTTTTAGAAGGATTTTCGATAGATTTAATTTCTTTTATATCAAAAGTGCACATTAAGGAATATGTAGATATACGATACATTTCAAGATGGGTTTGTAAGGAAGTAAGCCATGAACGAAAGGTGGGCCTTCATCATCAATTGAGGAAGAAGCGAAAAGTATGCCAAACAAAATGTGTTGACTTAATGGGAACTCGAGGACGAGTTCTTTCGATGGAGACGAGAATGATGCAGCCTGCTTTGTCCAGGTGGCTCGATTTAATTAGCCGATGTGACACGTTTTGATTTGCAGCACATATTTAATATTTTGTTATTTTTAGTCTTAGCACTTATGGAGTCTTAATTAGTTGCTAGTGTTGGTACTAGAGTTAATTATTTGTCTTAGGAAATGGTAGTCTAGAAATTTGTTTGTTTTAATTTTTATCATAGAAACTAGGCATTTGTTAGCTTTGGAAACTTAAAGGTCAATATTCAAGAAAGTAAAAAAAGAAGAATATTTGAATTTTTATGTTGAGAGCTTGAAGCCTCCATTTTAAGAGTGTGATTGATTCCTCTACTTTAGTTGAGTGATTCCCTAACCTAGGTGAGCGAGTCCCTAGTATTAGCGTGAGCGATTTTGCTCGGTATTAGTGATTCCACCACCCTTATTGCTTTTATAGCTCGTACAACATCAAGTGGTCTCCAAGTGTCTTTGTATTGCGTCAAGTGGCATTAGAGCAGGTTCGTGTGATGGCGATACAAGAGATGAAAGTTGATCGAGTTGAAGACATTTGGGATCTCTACTACGAGTCACCAATCTACAATGAATAGGAAGATGAATAAGATGTTCAAATCATCACCATGGACGCTTTTCATGGAGATGCCATATACTGTGTGAGATGCGATAATAATCTTCAAGGACATAATGATCAAGAAAATAAAATAGACATCTCATCAAATGAAAGCGGCTTTGGTTCTTTTATGAATCATTGAATCGAGGAATGGGAACAACGCCAAATTGCGCATATGAATCAAGAATCGTGCAACTCCAATAAATACCAAAGGAGATATGATCATGTGGATCCATTTTTAGAAGGATTTTCGATAGATTTAATTTCTTTTATATCAAAAGTGCACATTAAGGAATATGTAGATATACGATACATTTCAAGATGGGTTTGTAAGGAAGTAAGCCATGAACGAAAGGTGGGCCTTCATCATCAATTGAGGAAGAAGCGAAAAGTATGCCAAACAAAATGTGTTGACTTAATGGGAACTTGAGGACGAGTTCTTTCGATGGAGACGAGAATGATGCAGCCTGCTTTGTCCATGTGGCTCGATTTAATTAGCCGATGTGACACATTTTGATTTGCGGCACATATTTAATATTTTGTTATTTTTAGTCCTAGCACTTATGGAGTCTTAATTAGTAGCTAGTGTTGGTACTAGAGTTAATTATTTGTCTTAGGAAATAGAAATGGTAGTCTAGGAATTTGTTTGTTTTAATTTTATCATAGAAACTAGGCATTTGTTAGCTTTGGAATCTTAAAGGTCAATATTCACGAAAGTAAAAAAAGAAGAATATTTGAATTTTTATGTTGAGAGCTTGAAGCCTCCATTTTAAGAGTGATTGATTCCTCTACTTTAGGTGAGTGATTCACTAACCTAGGTGAGCGAGTCCCTAGTATTAACGTGAGCGATTTTGCTCGGTATGAGTGATTCCACCACCATTATTGTTTTTATAGCTCGTACAACATCAAGTGGTATCAAAGCATCTTTGTACTGCGTCAGTAGCACACCCTAAACGTTGCATAGCACACCCATATAGCTTTTAGCCTATGTAGCTTGACTGTATCGTATGCTACAACCTATACGCTATAACTATGTAGCGTACTCTACAATATATTAGTTAAAAGATTTTTTTTTAGTTACATAACAGTCACTACATTTTAAAACCTATGGGCTTCAAAACTTATTTTCGTTAGGAGCAGAGCCTGTAGTATATGCTATAACTTATTTGTCATGTTCTACTTATGAAATATTACTCATTTTTTTTTATAATTCTTTTTTCTTTTTTTTTTTTTAAATAATTTTTTCCTATTTTTAAAATTTATTGAATATTTATAAAAATTAAATATTATAAAAAATCGTGAAGCTTGCACATCACGCCTTGAGGCTACTGACGCGGGACAATGACCTTAAAATCCGTGAATGCCCATAATATGCTAATTTGCCGAAATTAAGCCAGTTAATTTAATCACAAATTAAAGCGATACCTTAGGGTTTCGCGGGATTCTGCTTAAGTGGGCATGCTCGGTTTATGTAGGGTTCAATCCGACGTGCGAGATCGATTAGGAATGCAGAAGAGGCGATCCTAGAGATAGAACTCTTGCTCCTTCTAGGTTGGGGCGTGAGATCGTCGCTCACAATGGAATCGGTAGCTCCTTGCTAGGGCTTTGAATGGAAGTGATCCATGACACAAATTGAATACGCTCAAGCCCAACAACGGTCGTGGATCGACGGGTTAGGGTCAGATTCGAGCCGCGAGGATGAACATTGAGGGTATTCTAGATCTAGGGCTTGGGGATTAGAACAATCAATAGAAAGGGGGAAAATGGATGCAAGTGATTAGAGGAAAATAGGAGATCAAATAAGAACAAGAAATCAAGAAAAGATCAAAGATAAATGGTCATCTCACCCTTGGCCTCACACCAAACCCCAAATGGGGAAGAAGACTCACTCTTCAAAGCTCCTCTCAAGCTCAAATGCAATGCATTTCATTAATCAATCCAAAGTTGCTAAAAATGGCTTACATTTAACCTTGTATAGCAAGTATCCAAAAGTTCTAACCCTAAAATATAAAAGTACAAAGTTACCCTTAAAGGTAACCTAAAAGTTCTCAAAAACAAAAGAATAAACAGGCCCAAATCGGCAAGTGCGTCACTATGCTCGCTCGAGTGACAACCAAGGGTCGGTCGAGCGACTTTTGGATTTCGCTCGAGCGAGTTGGCATGAAACTTGATGCATTCTCGCTCGAGCGACTTTTCTGAAGCAATCTCGCTCGAGCGAGAACTGAGCTCGCTCGAGCGACTCTGAGTAGGGAGCCTTCTTTTTAGCTGATCCTCAAGGCCTTTCGCCGGTGGATCTTGACACTCCATGGCTCCTTCATCACTCCCTCTACCACCAGTACACCATGTGTGGCCCAAAACTTAGGTCCTCGGTGGTGGCGTCTCCGTCATTCTCCACGACTCAAAATGTTTCATCACTGATGAAACTGACTCATGGCATCGGTCGGTTAAGTTGACGTCCCCATCAATTCTCTCTCACCCAAAAGGTGTCTTTTCCGATGAAACACGCATGTAGTACTAGTCAAGTGTATCAGGACCCGAATGATGGAACTCCTTGAAACTAGCCGAAGCAATCTTGGCACCCGGTTATGTATGATCATAATCTCGGTCCATTGTATTAGGGCGTACACGGTAAACCTCTTCTCGACGAACCCAAGAACTCGGCTTGCCAACCCACTCTACTAGATATTTTTGAAGCTTCCTATTAACTCTTCCGGATCCAAAAATCTTCATCACTGATGAAGTGTGATCATGGTATCGGCCGGAATAAGGGAACTCAAGCGGCGAATGCTCTCATGATTGTCCCAGACGCTCTCGGAAGTCGACTTACCAGCCCTCATCTTCTCATAAATCAGAAACTCTCTACCGTGGGTGAATGCCACAAGATCATCCGAGATCTTCTCAATGACCTCACTACTCATCTTGCTCGGAGGTGGAAAAGATAGGGGTTGTGGGATCAGGCTTGGTGCACAAAGAAAGGATGTTTGAAAAGGAGTTCTGGGAAGTGGGGTTGAGCCTAGATGAGGAACTAGGTTTTCCACATTGAGTGTCGAACTAACCCCCATACCTTGAGGTAGCTCAAGCACATATACCTTAGGTCCACTCCTTTCCACCATCCTAAAAGATCCGCCAACACTGGTGTGGGACTTCTTTTCGATCCCCAATGGGAATCGTTCAGGCCTAACCCGAACCAATTCATGACCACTTATTTGGATTTCCTTGAATCTCACAGACACATCCACCCTTAATTTGAAATCTCCATTGCACTAATTAATTTTAAGCGTAATTTCGACATGCAATGTGGAATGAGACTCATAACTTGACTCACAACAAGACTCGGAATGTGAAGCGGTATGCAACTCGAGACTATGATGTGTATGCGTATCTATGGACTCGATACTCTCATATGCATGCAACCTTAACGGCTCACATGTAGTGAACTTTATCAACACTAGTGACTCATGTGTAGTGTACTCTACTAACACTAATGACTCATGTGTGATCGAATCAAGTGACACTAATGGCTCATGTGGACTCGACTCAACAGACTCCAATGACTCATGGGTAAGTGACTTGATCGGCTCGTGTGTACTCGGTTCAACCAGTACTAAAGACTCAAGTGCACTCGACTCTACAAACAACAAGGACTCGTATACAACTGACTCCATGGACACTAACAAATCATGTGTAAGTGACTCGGTCGAATCGTGCGTGGGTGACTCGGTTGGCTCACATGTGGGTGACTCAACATCATCACTAATAAGGGAAATAGAAGTTTCTTTAACACAAATTAGACTTTTTTCAACTTCTTCTATCTCCTCTTCACTCATTGCGGTACTAGGGTCATACACATTCTCCCCCACCTTCACATTTTCCGGCTCCTTAGAGCATTCTCTTTTAATCAAAAAATTTTTCGCTCAAAATTTTGTGGGGCATTGATATGCAAAGTGTCCAAATCCGTGACACTTGTAACATTTGTTGCGACCACTAGCTTTAGGGCTCTCAATAATTGCTCCTTTCCCGCTATCGAGTTGGGGATTCGGAGTAGTAATCTCGGGTTTCAATGGTTGAACCCTGAAATTATTTCTCTTGTGGACAATTGCTTTCTCGTGATCAATTTGGGGCCTCGTAGGAGTGTTCGCGGGTTTCAATGGTTGAACTTCGGAATTAGAGCTCTCTCTAGTGTAGGTGCTCATTGACTCAAGTTGAGTGTGTTTATGACACTTATCCACCTTAGCTTCCAAACACTGTAGGAGGTGGCGGTGCGTGAAAGGAACATATTTCTCGGTAAGTCGCTCCTTCATGTCCTATCGTGTGATGGGCTTACTTCGAAGTGACTTGCGTCGAAACTCCACATTAGCCCAATTGGTTTTGGCATGGCTCACCAACCTTGTTTTGGCTAACTCAACCTTACACTCATCCCACGAAGGATTTAGGGTCCGCCGCACCCCTAAAATCCGAGACTTCGATTTGAATTGACCTTAGAGATTTTCTTTCAAGATCATATTTGGGTTCACAATGATGGGAGTGCCCCCTAACACTAACTTCATCGTGACTTGCGGAATTACGCCTAGGATTTGGAGTGCAATGGTTTCCTTGTTTGGCTAGTTCTCTTTCATTCATCGCGATCATCGTGACTTGGATGCTCCTAAGAACATCGACAATCTCACTCGTACTCATGGTGATCACGACTCACTAACACAGGTTCTATAATGAACAAGCAACTATGAACCGAAAGTGATTGAGTAATTTTATCAAACACAAGATAGACACAAATATGAACCACACACATGTGAACTACACAACAAGTGAGTAATTTTAACAAACACAAGATGTGCATACAAATGAACACACCAATGAAATAAAATCAAACGACATCGAAATGACATACACATGGGATTCAAAATGAATGAGGACTTTCGTCAAACACTAGATGTGCACACTAATGAACCCAAATGAAATAAAATGCAATAAAATTGAAATGACATGCAAATATGCCCTAACCTAGAACTTAGTCTCTGATACCAAAACTGACCGGGACAATGACCCTAAAATCCGTAAATGCCCATGATATGCTAATTTGCCGAAATTAAGTCAATTAATTGAGCAAATAATCACAAATTAAAGCTATACCTTAGGGTTTCACGGGATTTCGCTTAAGTGGGCATGCTCGGTTCACGTAAGGTCCATTCTGACGCGCGAGATTGATTATGAATGCGGAAGAGGCAATCCGAAAGAGGCAAATTGAATACACTCAAGCCCAACAACGGTCGTGGAACGACGGGTTAGGGTCAGATTCGATCCACGAGGATGAACATTGAGGGTATTCTAGATCTAGGGCTCGGGGATTAGAACAATCAATAGAAAGGGGGAAAATAGATGCAAGAGATTAGGGGAAAATAGGAGATCAAATAAGAACAAGATATCAAGAAAAGATCAAAGATAAATGGGCATCTCACCCTTAGCCTCACACCAAACCTCAATGGGGAAGAAGACTCACTCTTCAAAGCTCCTCTAAGCTCAAATGCAATGCATTTCATTAATCAATCCAAAGTTGCCAAAAATGGCTTACATTTAGTGTTTTATAGCAAGTATCCAAAAGTTCTAACACTAAAATAGAAAAGTACAAAGTTACCCTTATAGGTAACCTAAAAGTTCTCAAAAATAAAAGAATAGACAGGCCCAAATCGGGCAAGTGCGTCACTATGCTCGCTCGAGCAACAACCAAGGGTCGCTCGAGCGAGTTCAACCCGAAAGTTTTGGGCATGAAACTTGATGCATTCTCGCTCGAGCGAGAACTGAGCTCACTCGAGCGACTCTGGGCAGGGAGCCTTCTTTTTGGCTGATCCTCAAGGCCTTTCCCCGGTTGATCTTGGCCCTCCATGGCTCCTTCGTCGCTCCCTCTAACGCCGGTATGCCATGTGTGGCCCAAAACCTAGGTCCTCGATGGTGGCGTCCCCGTCACTTATGCTTCGGTACGCGAGGGGCAAATGCTATGCTATGCACTATTGAAAACATTGATATATATATATATATATATATATATATATATATATATATATATATATATATATATATATATATATATATATATATATATAGTGTCGGCGATACCGTATCTGAATCGGTCGATACGTATCGGTCCAAGATGGACCAATACCCGATGCTGAGTTTGATATCGTGGTCATCATCATCGTCAGTTGCCTTGTACAATCTATTTGGAGTCGTCGTTGCATTTCAAACTCATAATTGATGCATGACAATGCCTCAAAGGAAGTTATAGTTTACTATAATATTATGGAAGTAGCTATTATATTTATATGCAAATTGCTAAAAGTTGTATTTAAATTTCTGGATAATGTATGACATGTTGCCTCTGAACTTACATTGGGACACCGGTTGCATGGTTTGACTTCTTGTAGGTGTATTTGAGATAATGATCCTAAATGTTCTTGTACAAGCATGGCAGATTCTTAATTAAGTATTTATACGATCTTAAACGTGAGATAGAATATGGTGGCACGGATAACATGGTAGATGTATGATAATTTACTTACACTATACACACGACAATATCCTACTCACACCCCTATACAATAAAGGCATCTCTACACATGTCAGACTCTTAATTAAGCTGTTTGAACCTATAAATCTGATGTGATATGAAGAGGAAAAAATCCAAAACAGGAAGTTCAACATGTAAAATAAACACATACCTTGTTCAAATTCCACACAAAAAAAGTGCATGCCATGCACTCCACAAATAAACTAGAGTTTCTAGAACAAACTAGAGTTTCATGATCAACTAGCTGCGTCTCCTTGGGAGGGTGGGGCCTTAGAAGAAGGGGAGATCGACCCTAATGCGTCTGTGTTCTGTGGGGAGGGCGGAAGTCTTTCTGTGGAGATCGGGAGGCCGGTGCAACCGGAAGCTGCTATTGTCCCCTCGGCGACGACGCTGTTCTCGGATTTCGGAGGTCTGCTTTCGGCTGACGATCATCACCCACCGTCGAGGCTTCCTACGGCTCAGTTCTTCTCGTACGGTTTCACCAACCAAGGACTGCTGCAAGGTACAGAAATTGGTGAGGGTGTGGAATTTCCTAGGCTTCGGTACGAGGTCTGTCACCGTATCTGGGATCCGATGGTGATGGAGGCTTCCTCCCCTGCTTTCGCAGACATTTCCCCTCTTAAGCTCAAGCCCTTTAGGGTTTACAAAAGGGTGTTTCCTTTTAAAGGGAGGCGCTGGGGGCGAGCTGCTGGGGGTGCGACGCGTGTCCCTGAAGGTTCTGGAAGCTGGGTCTCTATTGACTTTGGCGGCCAGCTGGAGCTGGGTCACGTGATGGCCTCACGTGCTGTTCCGGGCCAGTCGTTGACTTTTCGGGGCAAGGGGTGGGTAGGGACTGGTCTTGATGTCGACTTTTGGGGCTGTCGGGTTATGTCGACCCATGACCCTTCTGGAGCTAGGAACCGGGTCGTACTGGACAGGAACCTAAGGGGCCTGAGCTTTAGTAGTATCTTGAGCGGGTCTTCTACCTTTGAACCGGGCCAGAGCTCTGCTGGGTCTGGGTTGGATTTTGAATGCCCTTCTCGTGCCGATTGTAGAGAAGTTTCTTTTCTTGGGAGGGATTTGGTCAAGTCAGATGGGAGTGACGATGACGCTCAACGGCTTCTGCCCTTGGGAGATATGGAGACTATGCCTTTATCTTATGGTAGATGCCCTTTCGGTTTCGAGCAGAGGTCTAAGACGCTGCTTAAGAGGGGGCAGGAGGATGTGGGGGCCTCGAGGAAGAGGGGTTTGCTGGTGCCCTCTCTGCCGAATATCCTCGCTGTCAATAGGAGTGATGGGGTTATTTGTGCGAGGGATCTGACTGAAGATATCTAGCGGCTGATTCGTGTGGGCCGTGACCTCGGTATGTCTTTCATTGGGTCCGATGAGGAGCTCCGGCAGGTTTTCCGGTCTATTCTGGTCTCCCGTACGAGTACCAAGAGGAGGATCCGAGGTGGAGCGCGGGAGCTCGCTCGTTTACAATGGGGTATGTCCAATGGGAAGGGGGTGGGGGAGACCTAGTTTTCTCTCACTCGGTTGGGGCGGGCCTTCTATGGTGGGGTAATGAAGATGCTATCGTGGAATGTTAGGGGATTTGGTCTTGGGTAAAGGCGGGGTTAAGAGGATGATTGCCTCGATTAAGCCGGTTGTTGTTACGCTGCAGGAGACCAAATGGGGCACTTGCGATAATAGGAAAGTTGCCTCGGTGCTGGGGGGGAATTATTGGGGATGGACAGGGGTTGATTCGGAGGGCGCTTCTGGGGGTATTCTGGTTGCCTGGGATAATCGTCAGTTCGATAAAATGGATGAAGAGGTCGACTATTTCTCTATTGCTGTGGTCCTTCGGCACAAAATCTCTGGGAAGGAGTGGATGTTTGGGGGTATTTACGGTCCGTCTAATGATCGGGATCGCCCGGATTTCTGGATGGAGTTGGCTGCTTTGGCGGGTAGATGGGATTTGCCGCTTTGCTTGGGGGGTGACTTTAATGCTATACGGTGGGGGTGGGAGAAGTTGGGGGGGCCGCCTGATGTGACTGTTATGCGGGATTTCAATACTTTTTTTGCTGATTGGGGTTTGATGGATGTGCCGCTAACTGGTTTGCGGTTTACATGGTCGAATCTCCAGGACTCTCCCTCTATGAGTAGGCTCGATAGGTTTGTGTGCAGTGGGGAATGGGTGGATCTCTACCCAGGGGCGCGGTTAGAGTGTTTGGCTAGAGCTGTCTCGACCATATTTATACGCTTACGATAAGCGTCTCGGTGCAAAGTATGTGGCTCTTGGATGAGGGTTTTCGGACTAGGGTGGGGGAATGGTGGAGTGGAGTGTCGGTTATTGAGACGGCTGCTTTCCGCTTCATCACCAAACCACGGAGGGTTAAAGAAAGAATCAAAACCTGGAATACGGAAGAGTACGGGCTGGTTCATTTGAAAAAGGACACTCTTTTGGCTAGGTTAAAGGATTTGGACAATTTGGAGGAGTCTAGATGTCTTACGGTGGATGAGCGTCAGGAGAGGTATCTTAAGAAAGTGGAGTTTAGCAATGTTTGCTTGGCGGAAGAGGTATGTTGGAAGCAGAAGTCCAAGGTGAAATGGCTTCGGGAGGGGGACTCCAACACTAAGTTTTTTCACTCGATTGCTAATGCGCGGAACAAGGCCAATTTCTTGAGTAGAATTGTCATCGATGGGGTGACTTATTCGGAGGAGGGGTTGAGCGCCAAAATCGTCGACTACTACCGTGGGCTGTACTCGGATGAGGGTTTCTTGCGGCCTGTTTTGAGTGGGCTCCCGTTCCGGGCCATTGCTGCCGAGAACCAGGTCTCGTTAGAGCTGCCTTTCACGGAAGAGGAGGTTTGGCGGGTTATTAAATATGGGGCTAAAAACCGAGCTCCGGGGCCTAACGGTTTCACTCTCGAATTCTTTCGGTGTTTTTGGACGTTGTTTAAGGCAGATTTGATGGAGGTGATGATGGAATTCCACTCCTCGGGGTTCATAGGGCGAAGCCTTAATTCGACGTTTATCACACTCGTGCCCAAGCGAGAAGGGGCTGTGGACCTTGCTGATTTTCGTCCCATTAGCCTCACTAATAGTCTTTATAAAATTATCGCCAAGGTCCTGGCCAATAGTCTTAAGCCGGTTATGGGTATCATTATATCGGCCAACCAAGGGGCCTTTGTGGCTGGGCGTCACCTTCTTGACCAGGTGGTCGTGGCTCAGGAAACCATCCACTCGGCTAAGCTTCATCACAGACCGGCTGCCCTTTGGAAGGTGGACATGGAGAAGGCCTACGATCGGGTTAGCTGGGATTGCCTTGAGTATATGCTGGGCAGGATGGGGTTTGGGGAGACTTGGAGGAAATGGATGAGGGGCTGATATGCCTCGGCCTGATTCTCCATCATCGTCAACGGTTCTTCTGCTGGTTACTTCAAGAGCTCTCGGGGCCTTCGACAAGGGGACCCCCTTTCTCCTTTTCTCTTCAACATCGTAGGAGAAGCTTTATCGGGGTTGCTGAATCGGGCCAGGTTCTCCAATCTTATAACTGGTATCAAAGTGGGCAATCATGATAGAGACATCTTGCATCTCCAATTTGCGGATGATACTTTGTTATTTGGTAAGGCCGGCGTTCTCGAATTTAAGGCTTTGGCTGATGTTATCTCTATCTATGAAGCGGTCTCGGGTCAAAGGATTAATCTGGCTAAGTCTGCGATTTCGGGTATTGGTACCGATGAGGCTCTCTTAGAGGAGCTGACTCTTCAGGAATCGGGGTGGAGCAGCTTTGCGATCCGGTATTTGGGTGTGCCCCTGGGGTTGAGGTCTCCCAAATCTAGGGATTGGGACCCGGTGGTGCAGAGGTTCGAACAGCGACTGTCGTCTTGGAAAGGCAAGTTGCTTAGCAGTGGTGGTCGTCTGGTGTTGCTTAAGTCGGTCTTGTCTTCGTTACCTATTTTCTACATGTCCCTATTCAAATGCCCGGCGAAAATCATCAACCGGCTTGAACAACTGCAATGACTCTTTTTATGGGAGGGGTCTGGGACTCCTCGTCGGTTTCATCTGGTTAATTGGGATACTGTTGGTTTGCCTTTCAGATATGGGGGTTTGGGTATCCGCAACTTGAGGTCGACTAACACTGCTTTGCTTGGCAAGTGGCTATGGCGGGCTAGGAGGGAGGAGGAGGTGTACAGCCTATGGCGTGTGGTGTTAAGTGACAAGTACGTCGATTCCGTTGGTAACTGGGGCATCTCGCTGGCCGGTCACCGTCGTTGTTCGGCCTGGTGGAAGGGCATTTGTAGTATTTGGAAGCTGTTTTCTAAGGGTTTATGTTTCAGTTGGGGTTGCGGTACTCGCATTCGGTTTTGGGAGGATATCTGGGTGGACTGTGAGCCCTCAATCTCTCCTTCCCGGATATTTATTCTATCTCGGTGAATCCTCACGGTAGGATCGGCGATTTCGTATCCTACTCCGATGGTGGAAGTCTGTGGACCGTCAATACTAGGAGGCTCTTGAGGGATGAGGTCACCTCTTTTGTCAATTTGATGCAGTTGCTCTATGGCGCTCAGCGTAATCGGGAAGGGAGGGATCAACGCAGATGGAGGGCTGGAATTGCGGGGCTGTTTTCTGTTAAGTCTTACTACGTCATGCTATCCTCTCGACCTTTGATCAGGTTTGCTGCGGCTGGTCTGTGGAAGGAAGCCGTCCCGACCAAAGTTAAGTTCTTCATGTGGGTAACGCTCAAGGAGAGGATCTTAACGTTGGATCAGCTCATCGGTCGGGGGAAGGATATCCTCAATTGCTGCGTTATGTGTAACGTTGAAGAGGAGAATGTCGCCCATCTTCTGATGCACTGTAATGTGGCTTATGAGCTGTGGTGTATCGTTGCTAAGTCCTTCGGCATGTGTTGGGTGATGCCGGCGTTGCCCCTCTCTCTGTTTTTGATGTGGGACTGCACTCTAGCTGATGGTCCCATGTCTGCGTACTGGAGGGTGGCCCCTTTCGCTGTCTTTTGGACTTTATGGGGTGAAAGAAACCGAAGGATCTTTGATGAGAAAAGTCGCCCAGTGGGGCTGATCATGAAGCAGGTCAGGGATTTGATGTGGTTCTGGGTTGCTAATGGGGCTGTTGGGTCGAGGGGGGATGCTTATGTGTGGGATCCGGGTTAAGCTCCAGTTAGCTAGGCCTGGTTGCTACTGTCCTTAGCGGTTTTTTCTTCTTTTAGTCGTGTCTTGTTGTATTGGGTTTCGTCAGCACCTTGCTGCGTTGCAATATATACTTTTCTATTACCGATCAAAAAAAAAAACATTGAGTCTCCGCAATAGGGATCTTGTGTCACATAAAAATAATCATAAAAGTAACTTCTAGAGTTTCACGCAACCCTTCTAACACAATCTATTGTCAATTATAATTAGGACTCCTAAATAAACTAGTAACATAACTTGATCTCACTTTGAAAGTTGAATAAAGGATCTTAAAAAGTCAAACTAAAAGGCTTTAACAAAAAACTAACTACTTGAGTTTGGTCATGTGAGGACTCGTGTGATGGACTTGAGCATTCTCACATGAGTCACTTCATTGACTTAAGTGAATTCACTTGAGGCACTTAATTAACGCATGGATGAGCCTTTCCTAATGGCCCAATAAGCCCATCTTTGGATACCTTTATTTTTTTGCCCATAGTCCGATCTCCTTTTTTCATTTTCCTTTTCTCCTGGAACTTTTTGAGCCTTCGACCTTGATTTGCGTTGAAATTAAATTTAGATTGAAAAATCTCCTCAGAGTGATTACATAGGACTGCAAAGTAATTCTCTTTATCAACATAAAAATTTGATATGATTCTAGTGCCATCACAAAGAGTTTTTACTAAACTAGCGTGGATTCCCATGTACATGCTCGTGAAGGTCCGATTATAAAGTAAAATTCATTATTCGCTTTATCAATGATTTAAACCTAAATAAGTAAATATTAAATTAAATTCCTTACCGAAATTAGCATCTTAGGGAAGATGAGAAGTGTAAACAACAAATTTGTGTAGGATATGAATCTAACACAAATCAATCATAACAAATTTTCCCTCACTAGTAGAGGGTTTTATTAAAATGGCGGACCTTACACTTCCGGGTATCGCAATCGATTCCCCGTTAATCACATCAAATTGAATACCTCTGATTCAAAGCTACTAAATAAAAAATAACATAATTACATCTCTGAAATAAACAAAACTAAAATTCTAATTCTAAGTCTTCATCGGCATCTTCAATCCGTCATGAAATAGATGTATAGTAGACTATCTTCATCAGAGATTCGAGAAATATGAAATAGGGGACGACGGATGGGAAAACCCCTCGTTCAAAAGCCGGTTCCATCTGATGGAAAAGCACGAGTCATTACTGGAGCAAGAAACTCGTGGACGAGTCTTAAAACGAATTCTTGTTCTCTGGTTTCAAAGATAAGTTCGAATACCAAATTCATTCTTCAGGCAACTGGTTATCAAAGGAATTGTCACTTTCAATGATAGAGTGTCTAATCATGAGTTAGATATCGCCAAAATTTAGCGATTATAGATGATTTTATAATATTTTATCGTTGGATTTGACCAATATCCTAAAATTTGGTCAAATGTATGGTAAATCCATCGCTGGATCGCATTATGATCGTTTGACCAAAAGTCAACGATTCTACCGTTGAATTTGACCAAATTCATATGATCTGGTCAATACGTAATAAATCCACCATTGAATCTCGTTACGATATTGCATTATGATCGTTTGACCAAAAGTCAACGATTCCACTGTTGGATCTGACCAAATTTATAAGATTTGGTCAATATATAATAAATCCATCGTTGGATCTCGTTACGATCTTGTATTATGATCGTTTGATCAAAAGTCAACGATTCCACTGTTATATTTGACCAGATTAAGAAGATCTGGTCAATATGTAATAAATTCACCGTTAGATCTCATTACGATATCTCATTATGATCGTTTGATCAAAAGTCAACAAGTCCACCGTGAAAGAATTTTCGATCTCGAGGTTGAGGTCCAAACCCTCATTTGAGGGAGTGATGATCCGAACCGCGAGGGAAACTCTAATTTCGGGACATAGTTCAGATTCGGTAAATGGGTCGTTGTAGATGAATATTTCGGGTGTCATAGTTCGGAATTGTTCTTTGGGTTAGTGATTGCAACCCGTGTGAATATCCAATTTGTGGTTGCAATCCGAGTGCACTAGGAGTTATGCCTAAGGTCGTACTCACATGGCTTAACTATTTCTAAGTACATAAGAAATTGGGGACGAGTTGTAACGCGTAATCCCAAATTTCAACCATAAATTCTACTTAGGTAAGAGTTGTAGCTCTTATTCTAAGCGTATCACTTTTAGGTAAGGGCCGTATGTGACGTGGCCATCCGAGCCAGCCGCAGGGCCACTTGTGCCACTAGTGCGTCAGGCATTGGTGGGTTGAAGCTGGAGCATCGTCAGAGCATCACCAAGCCATGAGGGTTTCGCCATTGATACTCCAAGAGCTTGATTCGTGGGCGGAGCGTGACATGGTGGCGATTAATGCGTGTCATGCAGCGTGATCTGAGCCAAGTTGACCTAGCGATGCCAAGGGGTTTGAGGTCCTCCTGCCATTTAGGCACTATTGATGTTTAAACCATATATATGGGGAAAGGATCTAACAGCCTCGTGACGTGTCGCCGGCCTAAGTGATCCCCTCACGCGTATGATAGCCTTTGTGGGCTTGACTTCGCTCATCCGCCTCGCATAGGTGTTAGGTCGCCCTCGTCTGCTGCGGGAGCCATCATGTTGGTGGTCCACGACCACCCTCATGGTGCACCTAAACTCTAAGTGGGGCTACCCCTGGACTATCGCACAGATAACTATATGTGTTGCATTGAATCGCATAATTTCTAACCTAATGTGCTACCGCAGCGTGTTTGAAACACGAGTAGGAGCTAGTTCGAGAAAAGCTAGTTGCCGCACGAGAGTTCACGTCGCTAAAGAGTAACTCCGTGACAGTTGGTATCAGAGCCTAGAGATGGTCAAGGACCGAGTGGTACACGTAGACGGACCAGGGAACGCCTAGATGACCTTGAAGGTCAGGCCGAACAGTTGGAGACAGTGGTTTCACTTGTGGAAGACCATGCAGAACGGTTAAGCAAGCAGGAAGAAAACCACACCACATTGGTTGAAAACCATGCCACGTTAGCTGAGAACGTAGAGATTCTTGCAGAAGATACGAGGGGCACCGTCGAAGCCCTTCGTTTACAGATTGAGGAATTGACCACTAAGATGAACGTCCTGATGAGGGCGATTGGGTGCAGGGCTCAATTCAGCGAACTTCCCAACAGAAGGTCAAGATACCCGAGCCGCGGTGCTACGGGGGTGCTCGGGATGCTAAGGAGTTAGAGAATTTCTTATGGGATATTGAACAATACTTCCGTCTTGCCCCGCCTGCTACCGAAGCGATGAAAGTGGCCACAGCGACCATGTATCTTGAGGGAGATGCCAAACTGTAGTGGCGTACACGCTACGCAGAAATTCAGAATGGTCGTTGTGTCATAGACACTTGGGAAGACCTAAAGAAGGAATTGAAAGTACAATTCTTGCCCGAGAACATTGACTATATCGCTCAGCGAAAACTACGGAAGCTTCTGACACCCAAGACAGTGAGAGAATATGTGCGACAGTTCTCCGCGTTGATGTTGGGCATCAGGGAAATGTCCGAAAAAGATAAAATATTCTACTTCCTCGAAGGCCTTAAGCCTTGGGCCCAGGCTGAATTGAATAGAAGGACACTACCGGATCTTTCAGCCGCAGTGGCAGCCGCAAAACGACTAACGGACTATGGGCCCTCAGATCAAAATAGGAAGAGGCCGCACGAGAATAAAAGTGGTTCAAAGAATCCGTCAAAAGCTAATAAGAAAAGTAAGAGCGGCACGCAAGAAAAGAAAGCGCACGGAAAAGATTCACATGCAAAGTCAGCTGAGTCTGCCAACTACGTGCCGAAGTCGGGTTGTTTCTTGTGCGGAGGGCCTCATTGAGTTAAAGATTGCCCACAGAAACAGTCGTTGAATGTCCTTCAAGCTACTACTAGCGCTCCTACAATACTTCCTAAGGAGGAACCAAGAATGGGGGCACTCAGGTTGCTGAATGGCATAAAGGAGCAAGTAGAGAAAGGAAAGACAATAGCGCCCAAGGGGCTGATGTTCATAGAGATGTGCATCAATGGAAAAAGTATCCATGCCATGGTAGACACGGGGGCGACGCATAACTTCATTGCTGATAAAGAAGCACGTCGCCTAGGCTTAAAACTTGAGCAAGACGCCAGTCAGATAAAAGCTGTGAACTCGGAGGCGCGCCCCATAGCAGGAGTAGCAAAGGGGGTACCTGTGCAAATAGGGCCATGGAGCGGAGCCACAAGCTTTATGGCAGTAGAGATGGATGATTTCAAGGTTGTCCTTGGGTTAGAACTCCTACACCAGGCTAAAGCAGTGCCCATGCCATACCTCGGTCACAGGTGTATGGAGAAGAGACCCCTTGCATGATCCCAGTCATTCAGACAGATAAGGAAGCGGAGAGTGATGGGTTTATCTCAGCACTACAGTTAAAGAAGGGACTCAGAAGAGGGGAACCTTCATTTCTTGCTACACTGCTAGAAGAGAAAGCAACAGGGCCAGTAGAGTGTGTGCCAGAAAGTGTGTCAGGATTACTCCAGGAATTCCAAGATGTCATGCATGCCAATCGCCTAAAGTGTTGCCACCCGTAAGATCGAGAGATCAGGATCGAACTAGAACGGTCTGGCCGTCGGCCAAAGCTCCCTATAGAATGGCTCCTCCCGAGTTAGCCGAGTTACGTCGGCAGTTAGATGAGTTGTTGGGGGCAGAATTTGTTCTGTCGTCTAAAGCTCCATTTGGCACCCCAGTTCTATTCCAGAAGAAGCGCGATGGTAGCCTTCGATTATGCATTGACTACAGAGCGTTGAATAAGGTTACCGTCAAGAATAAGTATCCAGTGCCATTGATTGCAGATTTGTTTGATCAGTTGGGCAATGTGTGGTACTTTACCAAGCTAGACTTGAGATCTGGCTATTATCAGGTGCGAGTCACCGAGGGAGATGAAAGTAAGACTACCTGTGTGATCAGGTATGGAGCCTTTGAGTTTCTGGTAATGCCCTTTGGGCTGACTAATGCCCCAGCCACCTTCTGCACCTTGATGAACGAGTTGTTCCATGCCTACCTCGACAAGTTCGTGGTGGTGTACTTAGACGATATCGTTGTGTATAGCAACACATTGGAAGAACATCTCAACCACCTCCAAATCATCTTCAAGATACTGCGAGAAAATCAGCTCTACGTCAAGAAGGAGAAGTGTTCATTTGCACAAGAGCAGATTATGTTTTTGGGACACTGTATTGGAGGAGGAAACATCAGCATGGACCTTGAGAAAGTTTGTGCAATCCAAGACTGGAGAGTGCCAGAAGGCGTGACCGAGTTCCGGTCATTTTTGGGTTTGGTCAACTATTACAGAAGGTTCATCCCCGGTTATTCACAACATGCAGCACCATTGACGGACTTGTTAAAGAAGGATCGACCGTGGCAGTGGTGGGAAAAATGCCAGAGAGCATTTGAGGATTTGAAAGCGGTGGTCATGAGTGACCCCGTGTTGAAGCTACCTGATCACTCCAAGCCATTTGAGGTGCACACAGTTGCCTCCGACTATGCGATACGAGGAGTATTAATGCAAGAAGAGCATCCAAAGGGCCTTTGAGAGCGCGAAAAGTCGAACGATACCGAGCGACGATATACGGTTCAAGAAAAGGAGATGACAGCAGTAGTACATTGTCAAAGGACGTGGAGGCACTACCTACTTGGGTCGAAGTTCCTGGTGATGACCGACAATGTGGCGACCAGCTACTTTCAGACACAAAAGAAATTATCGCCAAAACAGGCCCGTTGGCAAGATTTCTTGGCCGAGTTCGATATGGACTTGGTGTACAAGCCTGGCAAGACCAACCAAGTCGCAGACGCTTTGAGCCGTAAAGCAGAGTTAGCAGCATTGAAAGTTCAGTTAGCAGCGTTAAAAATTGAAGAACAAACTGCAGCTAGCCGCATTAGTTCGACTATCCCCGATAGATTGCGCGATGGGTTAAAACTAGATCCACTCGCGAGGACCCTACTACAGCAGATACAAGAGGGGAGAACACGGCGATTCTGGACTGAGGAAGGACTGTTGGTGACAAAAGGGGGCCGTTTCTATGTGCCGAATGTAAAAGAACTTAGAAAGGAACTCTTGAAAGAGTGTCATGACACATTGTGGGCTGGTCATCCAGGAATTCATCGCACTCTCGCCTTGTTGGAAAGGCGTTTCTATTGGCCTAAGATGGAAGAGGACGTAGAGGAGTATGTCAGGACTTGCCTGATATGCCAGCAGGACAAAGTGGAAAGAGCTAAACCATTTGGACTCCTGCAGCCGTTACCAGTGCCATCCAGACCGTGGGAGAGCGTCTCCCTTGACTTCATCTCTGCATTGCCCAAAGTAGGGACACTCGGGTCCATCCTGGTAGTTGTGGATCGATTCTCAAAGTACGCTACATTCATTTAAAACCGGTGGAATCAGAATGCAGTACGATTTATTATTTGTTAGTAATGTTATGAAGCAGTGGGGAGTGCAACAAGTGATTGTCAGTGATAGAGATCCACGGTTTGCTAGCAAGTTTTGGTCAGAAGTATTCCAGCTCTTGGGGACGAAACTGAACTTCTTATCCAGCATGCATCCACAAAGCAGAACGGACGAGGGTGAATGCTATTTTGGAAGAATATTTGAGACATTTTGTCAGTGCCAACCAAAAGAATTGGGTTCAGTTGTTAGACGTGGCACAATTTTGTTATAATCTGCAGAAGAGTTCAGCCTCAAATAAGAGCCCATTTGAATTAGCAACTGGCCAACAACCGTCCACACCACATACAATTACTGTGGGATATACCGGATCGAGTCCAGCAGCCTACCATCTTGCCAAGGAGTGGCAGAGGAATGCAGAGATTGCTAGGGCCTACCTGGAAAAGGTTGCTAAGCGAATGAATAAGTGGGCCGATTAGGGTCGACGGCCTATCGAGTTGCAAGAAGGCGATGAAGTTTTGGTGAAACTTAATCCGAAGCAGCTCAAATTTTTCAGAAGAAAGAACGCAGGACTAGTTCGTAAGTATGATGGGCCATTTCCGATCACGAAGAGGATTAATGGTGTCTCATTTCGAGTGCAGCTTCCTCCCCGACTGAGAATGCATCCGGTCTTTCACGTCAGTTGCTTGAAGCCCTATAAGAGAGACCTGAATAATCCAGGGAGAAGTTTGTTAACTCGGGTCGCCCCAGATGCCGATTTACAGTTGAAGAGATAGGTTGAAGAAATCCTTGCTCACAGACGCAGTAACAGGGAAGATGGCAGTCAGAATGAATTTCCTGTGGAGTACCTTTTGAAGTGGAAAGGCCTGCCAGAGGCTGAAATTACGTGGGAACTTGAGAGTACCCACCCGTCCTTCCAATCCGCCCCGAAGAAGTACTGGAAGCGCGTCGACAAGGACATCAACGCAACTAAGTAGGGGAGGATGTGACGTGGGCTTCATGCGTAGCCATCAAGGCCAGCAGGCCACTTGTGCCACTAGTGCGTCAGGCATTGGTGGGTTGAAGCTGGAGCATCGTCAAAGCATCACCAAGCCATGAGGGCTTCGCCATTGATACTCCAAGAGCTTCGGTCGTGGGCCAGGAGGGCACGCGACATGGTGGTAGTTAATGTCGTGATGCGCGGCCGAAGAAGGCACGTGATGCGACGCAAGTTGGCCTAGCGATGCGGGAGGGCATTGCGGTATGCCAAACCAAGGGGTTTGAAGTCCTCCTGCCATTTAGGCACTATTGATGTTTAAACCATATATATGGGGAAAGGATCTAACAGCCACGTGACGTGTCGTTGGCCTAAGTGATCCCCTACGGAACGCGTATGATAGCCTTGTGGGCTTGACTTCGCGCATCCGGGCATCGCATAGGTGTTAGGTCGCTCCTGTCGAGTCGTGCGCTGGAGCCATCATGTTGGTGGTCCACGACCACCCTCATGGTGCGGACCTAAACTAAGTGGGGCTGCCCCTCGGACTATTGCTGCGTATAGCTATATGTGTTGCATTCGGGAATCCGCATAGTTTCTAACCTAATGCGCTACCGTGCAGGTTTGAAACACGAGTAGGCTGAGCTAGTTCGAGAAAAGTTAGTTGCCGCACGAGAGTTCACGTCGCTAAAGAGTAACTCTGTGACACGTAGCCCTTATCCTAAGTTTCTTAACCCTGACTTATTCCTCCCGTCAACTTTCAAAAATAAAAAATAAAATAAGAAAGGAAAAGAAAGAATCTCGGAGATACCCTAAAGTCTTTTGTCATAAGAGTCAGAGATATTTTCGGCAGAGGTCTAGTGTCAGAATTTTTTTTTCCTTGGATAATGAGGACGGATCTCCTATTTATAGATTTATGATAGTGGTTATAGAAGTTATGATCTTACGGTTCTCGTAAGGTTTTCATGAAATGAATGACTGTGAGAGGTGCGTAAGTTTTCGCCAGCCACTTAGGTGGCTAAGTATGTTTTTACAGTCACCTAGGTGGCTAAGTATGTTTCCTAGCCACCTAGGTGGCTAAGTATTTTTTTCTAGCCACCTACGCTAAGTATATTTTTCTAGTCACCTAGGTGGTTAAATATATTTTCTAGCCATCTAGGTGGCTAAGTACGTGTGGCTAAATATGTTTTTTGGCCACCTATGTAGATAAGTTACGTTTCTTCTTTCACCTCCGATATGTTATGGGCGGTTGCTTGAATCGGATGTCCTCATCAAGTGGCTAGAGAACATACTTAGCCACCTAGGTGGCTAGAAAACATGCTTAACCACCTAAGTGACTAGAAAAATATACTTAGTCATCAGAAACGTAACTTATCGAAAGAAGAGTAACTTTTAATCCCGTCACTTTTATGTTTGGCCTATTTTGAAGTGTCAAACGAAGTCAGATTGATATAAAATTGGTTATATTTGAAAGCTTATCGAAGTAGCTTTCCAACGAGCCAAAATTTGAGCAATTCCAACAAGTATTGAAGAAGTTATGATCAGTTTTCGGAGGCTGCACATATAGTGACGAATTTCAAGAATCCTAACTAAATTAGGATTAGTCTCTTTTATTATTTTATTTTAGAAAGTAAGAGTTGTTTCTTTTATTAAAAATATGATTAGTTTCCTTATTGATTAGGACTTTATTGTTTTAGAAGAATTATGATATTTCTTTTATTTGAATTAGGAATTAGAGTTATATTAGGATTTCTAATTTTATGCATTGGTTAGCCTATTTAAAGGCTTGTAAACACTTTTATTATTAGTTTTTGGTTAATGAAAATTACTTATGCAAATTGAGAGTTCTAAACTTTCGTGAGGGTGTGATTCTCTCAAAACGGAGAGCGATTCTTCGATTCATTGCTTGCGGTTTCTTTCATCTCTATCTTCTTTAGATTTACTGTTTGCATAAGTAGCGTAATCCTAATTATTTTATTGATCTCATAAAAGCCCTAAATCAATATTTTGTTTATCATTAATTTTATTAGCCATTTATTTTCGTTTGGTATCGAGAGAACCCGCTTGCGAGTTCGTTCAATGCCCTAAAGCTATCGGAGATCTAGCCGTTCCTAAGAACCCTAGTCTTCTAGATCCGCGATAGGGAACGTATACGAAAGTAATGCTATTTTGGGCCGAAATTAAATCACCTAATTGAATTTCTAGAATTTTCCGTAGTAATTTGTTATGGGAAATTATTATTTTTAATTGATTAAATTAATTTTAATCCTAATCTCAGCCCTAACATTGCATTTAGTAAGTTCCCGCATCAAATTGGCATCAGAGCATCACTTTAGTTTTAGGGTTTTAGTGCTCATATAGGTTTTAGGGTTTTATTTATTTATTTTGGGTTTTTTTTTTTAAATAAAAATTTATTTCATTATTTTCGATCCGTCTAGCTTTTGTCAGAAAATTTTCGTCTGACTTTTTGTTTGTAATTTCTGTCTTGCTTTTGTCTGAAATTTTTTGCTAGCTTTTGTCTGAAATTTTCGTCTAGTGTTTTTTTTTTTTGACTAAATTTAGTCTAGTCTTTGTCTAAAATTTCCTTGCATCATCATGGATCCCAACAAGGTAGAAGCCCTAATTAGAAACCTGACCACCCCGAATGGATGAGCACCACAATTAGGTGCAACAACAGTTGCAAGACCTACAAATCCGGCATGAAACTTTAGAAACCCGCATGGGAGAAATCAATGAGCTCATCGCCGAAACCCCAATAGAGTCCACACCAATGAACGTAGGAGGGAAGTTCCTCATCGTCGCGAAATCCACACCGAATAGGACAATAAAATTATGAAATCAGTAAAAATGAGCGCCCCTACTTTTGACGGGAAAAGACAACCTAAAGTCTTTCTCGAGTCCGGTATGGAAAACTACTTCGAGTGGTACGCCATGTCCGAAAAGCAAAAGGTCCGCTTTGCAAAGGTCAAACTTACGGGCCAAGCTCGACTTTATTGGATGGGTCTAGAGCGCCGAAGACAGTCCAATGGTCTTACTCCCATTTCCAGTTGGGAAGAGATGAAGGACCAGTTGAGCGATAAATATGTTCATCTATCCTACGAGGAACGCATTCTTGATCAATTGCATTCATTGCATCAAGGAATTCATCGGTTACTGAATACATCGATAACTTCGAAGAATTAAAGACCCAGGCCGATGTGACTGAACCAGAAAAGGTTACCCTATCCCGATTTCGAATGGGCCTTATCGTGAATCGCAAAGGAACTTATTGTACCACTGATAATCTAGACGAATGTTTCTCTAGAGTCGAAGAGCTAGAGCGATACCTCAAAACTTGTACTCCATCTAGTTATAAGTCTAGTTATCGGTCCAATGCATTAGAGTCAAAGCCCAACATTAGTGCCCCGTTTGCTAGGTCCAACCCTGCTATTACACTGGTAACTCGAGTCGATAAGGGTAAGAGTCCAATGCTTGAAGGCCCCAAGAGTGGTGGTCAAAATAAATGTTATAAGTGTCATGGCATCGGGCATGTTGCAGCACAATGCCCATCCCGAAATTTGTTCATAGCCGAGGACACCGAAAATGAGCATGATGAAGGCACTGTTGAAGTTTACGAGCCTGAGTCGTTCCTTAGTGATGAAGAAGATTGTGTAGGGGAACAAACAATGGCGTGTCTTAGGGATGTCTCCTATCCCGTTGGGGAGGATAATACCTCGCGGCTTCTTGTGGTTAGATGTGCTCTAGCCCAATCGAAGGAGAGTGATAATTGGCGACGGGATAATATCTGTTATACCATAGCCACATGTGAAATGAAAGCCTGTCGAGTTCTTGTTGACAGTGGAAGTTGTACCAATGAGGTTTCTGAAAGTACAGTTTCTCGTTTGGGGCTTACGCTCGTAGCTCACCCACGACCCTATAAGATTGCTTGGGTTAATTCATGATCCATCCCTGTTTCACAAAGGTGTCAGGTTCCTATACAATTCGGATCGTATAAGGACACCTTGTGGTGCGATGTTGTGCCCATGGATGTGGGGCATATCATCCTCGGAAGGCCGTGGTTGTATGACATGGATGTTACACTGTTCGGTAGATCGAACGTGTGTTCCTTCACTCACAAAGGCCAGAAAATATAACTCAATCCACTACCTCCCAAGGCACCCACAGTGAAGTCGACAAAGTCAAGTGATAAAGGCCTATTAGAGAGAGAGAAGACATCTAAGGCCGTTCACATCGTTAGCCCTCTCGAGTTTGAACGAGGCACTAAGACAGAGGACATCGTCTATGTCCTTGTCACAGTTGAAAAGTCCAAAGAATCAGGCATTGAGGTCCCAAAAGAGGTCAAACCAATCATGAATGAGTTTGTGGATGTCTTTCTCAAAGACTTTCTAAATGAATTACCACCTCTACGGGACATTCAACACGCCATCAATTTGGTCCCTGGAGCTACCTTACCCAACTTGCCCTACTATCGTATGAATCTATCCGAGCACTCGGAGTTAAAAAGGCAAGTTGATGAGCTTCTCCAAAAGGGGTTCATAAAGGAAAGCTTGAGTCCTTGTGCTGTACCAGCGCTGCTCATGCCCAAGAAAGATGGAACTTGGAGGATGTGTGTGGATAGTCGCGCGATTAATAAGATCACGATCAAGTATTGGCTCCCGATACCAAGATTGGACGATATGTTAGACATGATAGTAGGTGCCACAATTTTTTCGAAAATCGATTTGAAGAGTGGGTACCATCAAATCCGAGTTCGTCCCGGGGACGAATGGAAAACTACCTTCAAAACCAAAGATAGTTTGTACGAATGGTTTGCCATGCCTTTTGGGCTTTCGAACGTCCTAAGTACATTTATGCATATCATGATGCAAGTGTTATAGCCTTTCATTGGCAAGTTCCTTGTGGTTTATTTTGAAGACATCCTCATCTACAACCACAACAAAGAACAACACTTGGACCATTTAAAGCAAGTTTGTGTGACTCTCCGAGGGGAGAAGTTGTACGCGAACTTGAAGAAGTGTACGTTCATGTCACTTCGCGTTGTCTTAGGATTTGTTGTGACCTCTGATGGAATGACTGCAGACCCCGAAAAGGTTAAAGCTATCATTGAATGACCTGAACCTCGGAACATTCACGAAGTTCGTAGCTTTCATGGTTTAGTCACGTTCTACAGGCGGTTCCTCCGTAACTTTAGTACGGTAACTTCTCCTATCATCGATTGCATTAGAAAGGGGGAGTTTAAATGGACACCTTTTGCGGCTTGGTGTGATTCTCTTAAAACAGAGAGTCATTCTTCGATTCCCGCTTGCGGTTTGGTGCGATGCCAACTCTTCTTCCATCTCTATCTTCTTTAGATCTACGGTTTGCATAAGTAACGTAATCCTAATTATTTTATTGATCTCATAAAAGCCCTAAATCAATATTTTGTTCATCATTAATTTTATTAGCCTTTTATTTTCATTTGGTATCAAGAGAACCCGCTTGCGAGTTCGTTTGACGTCCTAAAACTATCGGAGATCTAGCAATTTTTAAGAATCCTAATCTTCTAGATCCGCGATAGGGAACATACACGAAAGTAACGCTATTTTGGGCCGAAATTAAATCACCTAATTGAATTTCTAAAAAATTTCGTGGTAATTTGTTATGAGAAAATATTATTTTTAATTGATTAAATTAATTTTAATCCTAATCTCAGCACTAACATTGCATTTAGTAAGTTCCCGCATCATCACCTAGGTGGCTAAGTATATTTTCTAGCCACGTAGGTAACTAAATATGTTTTCTAGCCACAAAGGTGACTAAGTATGTTTTCTAGTCACGTAGGTGGCTAAATATGTTTTTCTAACCACTTAGGTGACTAAGTGTGTTTTCTAGCCACGTAGGTGGCTAAGTATACTTTCTAGCCACCTAGGTGACTAAATATGTTTTCTAATCACCTAGGTGGCTAAATATGTTTTCTAACCACGTAGGTGACTAAGTATATTTTCTAGCCACCTACGTGACTAACATAACTTAGGACATTAAATCCTATTTAGAGTAGATTTGTTAAGTCCTATTTAGAGTAGGTTTTGTTAAAAGGAAAAAATTATAAATAAAGTCTCTTTTCCTAATCCCTTCCATTAATTTATTCTATCTGATTTTTGAGGTTAAGTGGAAGAAGAAAGAATTACTGATTCCAAAATTTCCTAGTCAACAAGAAGGCACCCACCTCATAGAAGCGTTTGATTGGCGTGGATCTCAACTTAAAGTTCTACCTCCTTTTCCTTTATCCGCGATCAAGTCGAGTCAGCCATGATTGGTCTCACCAATAAAACACGAGTGTTAGCTTTCTATTATAATTTCTCATGTAGTGTGACACTAAAAACCCTAATCAATGAACTCTTACCTCTTATTCTAATTTCTAACAACAAAACTAAAAAGAGAAGAATAACGAGATATAAATAATATACCTTGCAAAAGGCCTTGGTAGAGGACAGGATTGAATCTTCAATGGAGACTGGAGAGGGGTCTCCTCGCGGGGAGTTCCATAGAGGTCGATCTCAGTATTAGCAAAAAAGGGAATACTAGGGTGGGCCTTGAGTTGTGCAGTATGGAGTTTCAAGAAGGGATATATGGAGAGTTGACTGTGCATCTTAATGGAGGAGAGAGGCTCCCAGGCTGCTGCGCATATTGCTTCCACAGTGATGGGGTTGTGCATGCTGCTCAATGGGGTGGTGCTTGTAGAAGGAGATCATATGAACTAGAAGAGAAGGAGCTGGGCTTCTTGGTAATCAGATGGCCTAGATAGAGGTTGCATACCTTTGCTAAAAGAGGGAGGCTTGTAATGGGAATAGAGGGCATGGATTTTGTGTCTTGTTTTTTGGAATGAGAAGGGACGAGTGGAGGCTGGCTGTGCATGTTGGGATGCTTCAAGAAGAGAAGAACCACAGGAGGGTAAGGAGGAACCGTGGCTGTTATGTGGCAGTTGAAGTTACTCATAGCTTGAAGGAGATGGAGGAGGGAGAGCAGAACGTGGAACTGCTATGGCGTTGGGTTCTTTTTGTATTCAAAGAATAAAGTCTTGAAGTAGTGTACATATTGAGAATAGAGGAGTGTGATGCTGTTGTGTGTTTTGGCAGCATCATGGAGACGAGGATTAGAAGAGAGAGAAGCACAGGTGAATTTGATGATGGAGAGGTATGGTTTACTGTGCCTATTGTCGTGGAAGAAAACGGCTATGCGTCCAACCTGAGAGGGGGCATAGGGATGGTCGATTGATCTGTGAGATTGAATGTGGGGGAAGGGAAGGGTTACGTTTTGGCAAGGGAATGAGAGGCTTACAAAGGAAGCGCCGATACGCCCAAAAGGGTGTCGGATATGGGTACGGGTGGGATACACGTGCATGTGTATCCCACGAGTTTCTGAAAAAAAAAAAAAATCGGGTACGGTACGGCCAGGTTACGGGAGGTATGGGATCTTTTTGAAAATATTATTTTAATCCCAATTGTTTTAGGGTTGCCGTATGGGCTTTTTTTTGCTTTGCTGTGGCTCCGTTTTTAGGGTTGCAAAAGAAGAAGAAAAACGTACATCCAGTTTTTTCCCCCCTTGCGATGGGGCTTCTTCTTTAATCCCAAATTTTTTTCCCCTTGCTGCGATGGGGTTTTTTTTTGCTGTAATGTTTTTTTCCTTTTTTTCTTTGCTTAGCAGCGATTAGCGATAGCCTCTTAGTCCTGGTTTTAAATGATCTGACACCATCAGTTTTTTATTTATGGTGTTAGATCATTTAAACAAAAAGCCCTTCTCACCGTCACGGCGTCACCTGCTTAGATTATTTAAAGGGCCTGACTCACGTGACTGTCATGTATACCCAAAAAATGTGTTTAAATGGTCTTAGACCATCAAATTTGGAAGGGCTCGACTCATGTGACCGTCATGTATACCAAAACATGTGTTGAAATGATCTTAAACCATCAATGGTTTAAGATGTGGTGATCTGTACCGTTACATTGTAGCGAGGTTTAAGCCATCTGATTTGAAATCAACCATTGTTTTCACTATTAATGGTTGATATTAAAGATCATCAATCGGATGGTTCACATCCACTTACATGCATATTTCTTTCGGCTGAGCCATCTTCCAATGGCTGATATTAAAAACTATAGAAATCGTGCTTCAGCCGAAAGAAATATTAATGGCTGATATAAACTTATATGAAAGAAATATTAATGGCGTAGTAACACTCATGTCGTACATTTTAATTTGAGCCTTCAACTCTAAATATATCTTTTGGAATGAATTTGTCTCTTGAATTATTATTTTTTATGTTTATTAACTATTTTTTACATTTAAAAAGAACCTAAAATATATATAAATTAATTTTTTAATATAAGTACCCCCGCTATACCTGTACCCTGATTTTTTGAAAATTGCCATATCGCCGTACCCGTATCGTATCGTCCGTATGCCATACCAGCACCGGTGCTTCCTCGCTTACAACATGGGTTAAAAGGAGGCTTCATGAGGGATTCTAAGGGTGGAGATGGATGGCAGAGGTGTTTCCTTAGAAGGTTGGGGTGCCATCTTAAAAATCGCAAATCATTGAGACTTAAGAAATTGAATATCTTTGATGCATGAACGTTTAAGAGAAGGTCGAGGAAGATCATCTAGAGAGGGCTGTGATTTGGTGCGTTGATTCAGATTTTTGAGAGCAGTGTACACGTGGCTAGAGAAGAGATGAGATTGCTTGAACGAGTTACTTGAGAGATATTATAGGGAGATTTGAGAAGATTCAAAGCATCTATCTATTGGGCTGGTTAGCGATTTTGGTGGGCCACTTAAAAATTTTGGTCACTTTATCTTAGACTCCTAGAGGGTCTTTGCATGAAATAAAGTGAGTAGAGGAGGAAGTAGGAGTTAAGAGATTGTGGAGATTAGGAATGTTTTGTGTGTTCTAATAAACGGAGATATTTAAATAGAGAGAGAAATTTGGGCATATAGTGCAAATCTCTAGGAAAAAATGTGGTTTCACATTGAAGAGGGATCTTAGGAGATGGCTTTCTTTGGTTTGGACCGTTGTGCAAGGTACGTACGGAAGAAAGAGGAGATTTGAATGCATGTAACCATTTGAGGAAGAGGCTTACATTGGTGGTTACCTATTTTATTCATTTCTTTATATAGAGTCCGTGCAGTGCTCCTATTCTTTATAAATTTGAGACAATAGAAAGAGTAGGAAAGCTAGTTGTGAAACATGGAGGTGGATAGATCTTGGAAGTAAATGGGCTGGTGTGGATTTCTACATATACTGCTATATAAGGAAAACAAAGCTTAAAGATTTCGTACATTGTCAAAGGACTATGTGTGGAATAGAAAATAACAGAATTAATGAGGGAGGTGAGTGATTGGGGGTACTAAGCAGAACTATGTAAGAGTATATAAATGCATTTAAAATTTTAAAACTGTTAATATTGTAAAAAGAAGAAATTATTTTAAATAATCTGCATAGCCATTGAGTTTGAACCTTAGACCTCACACTTAAACTACAGGGTTGCTTATTGTTGGGATATCACTCTAAATTGTGAAACTAACACTAGTGTGCATTCTCTGTGATTAGTAAAATTGAATAATTTATAATTACTTCACAAATGTTTGATTTGAATCATATATACAAATCCCTGAATATACATGACTCATGCAACATATAGTCGGAGTCTCAGATGATCCCACTTTGTTCTCAATAACCTATATTCAGTAACATAACACATTTAGATACTATCTAAACCTGAAGCTCAAGGGCGTTGTCAGTAGTTAACCACCCTAGGAGCAAGGCAGTCAAAAGCGTTCAAAATGCAAACGTATTATATCATGAGAGTGACTTGGTAAGCTTATATCAAACAACTTTAGGGGTGAACTCATTTATCGTGATTATTGAATGTTTGCAGTCATGTAGATTCGAATATGTATAATTATAGTCGCATTAAGCGAAGGTCGATGAAGGTTTCCACTCCTTCATTCTCTACTTAAAAAGAATTGTCTGTTATTTTTCCTCTTCCTGTGTCTTCTCCAGTTGCAGGTTCTTCCCCCGTTCCTCCGGTTCCTTCAACATCTACTCGTGAGTACACCTATCTATGCCGAGCCAAGTCAGTTCCTCCCACTCAAACTCATGTCACCTGACCACTTGGCTCAATTCCTTAAAGTCTACAACTATACACACATCTTTTTCTCCTTCATCTTCTCTTATTATTTTTTTGATCGATAAAAAGCAAATTGATTAAAGAAAACCAGCGAGAAGCTAGAAAAATACAGATAAGAGAAACCAGCACAAAAAAGAAGAAAACAAAAACAAGGCTCCATCATTTTATCATATTCTCAGTGTGCTCCCCTTAGGATTCATTTCTTTGGGTTGACCCTTGCTTCGGGTCGGGTTCTCACGGTGGACCAGCTTGTGAAGAGAGGAAAGGTAGTGCTTAATCATTGTATTATGTGCCTTCAAGATCAGAAATTACCGGCTCATTTATTTATACATTGGTGGTTGGTCCACTAGGGAGATTTTGGGGGACAGTTTTTAAAAAAAATTGGGGTCAGGTGGTCTCTAGTTCTTGTGGGGACCTCATTGCGGCCTGGGATTGTGGTTCTTTTAGGGGGATTAAAAAGGTGTTCTACAGGGCAACACTTTTTACAGTTTTATGGGCGGTTTGGCTTGAAAGGAATGATAGGTGTTCGGTAGAGTGAGGAAACCTACCGCCTTTGTTAGTCATAAGGTCAGAGATTTGGTGTCTGTCTATACTGATTCCGAGACGTGTCGTCTCGGGTATCGGTGATACAATATATTATGAAATATATGCATCGTGCTATACCTGAGACAATACATTTGTCTCGGCTGGCTCCAAACCAAGACGTGTTACTCGATGTGTCTCGGAATCATCCGAAATTTTGATCTATGATTCCAACCAATCAATGTTGATGGTAACTCAGTCTCTATAGAATTGGTTTTCATGTAAGCATGTGATTACTTTTTCAGATATTGCTGTATTATTATGCATGCAATTATGTCGTCTTCTTTTCCTTTACTACCCATGGTTGTCAAGGCGACGCCATAAGCTCATCATGGTCTCGCATGGCGATGAGAAACACCACATACAACCAAATAGTCATGATGGCTAAATAGCGATGTCACATACGACCAAATAGCCTTGATGGGTAAATAGCGACGCCATAGTGTCGCCATAGCGGAATAGCACTATGACGTCACTATGCTCGCTATTTGTTTTTTTTTTTTATATTGATAATAGCGTATAATACTTATAAAATAGATAAGTTATAAGTATGACATTGTTATAATTTCCAATTTAACTTACAAAGTTACAAAACCCTAACTTATAAGTTACAAAATCATCGACTTTCTCTCTCTCTTTCTCTCTCTCTCTCTCTCTCTCTCTCTCTCTCTCGTCACGACATCTACTAACACCAACGTCGGTGAAACCTCAGTGGCACTGATCAACGGAACCTCAACATCGGCAACACTACGGTATGTGTACTTGATATTTAAATATTTTTTAATATTCTATATTTGTTGATATTTCATATTTATTTATTTATACTTACCTAATGTAAATTTGTTGATGTTTCATATTTAATTTGTATTTATTGATATTGGTTTGTGCCTAGAACATGAAATTCTCAATATTAGAATCAAAGTATGATGTTTCAGTAGTTGAATATTTCTTCCTATATTTTTTTTTTCTGTTTTTCTTCGTATATAAAAAATATAAACAAATACAAAATAAAAAAAGAATACTACTAATTAATACATAAAATAAAAATTTTAAAACTAATAAATAGCCTCGCATGACCACACCATGGCGTAGAGAGCCTCTTAACCACTACCTCGCCATACCGCCATAACTACCTTCTTACTACCTAATATTTATTATGTTAGATACCTTTCTATTTATGATTTTTCTGAAGACGAGCTTCTGGACAATAGGACACTGGAGGGGGTGGCATTGTACAATTGGAACCGGAAGAGAGTGATGCTCAGGAAGAGGGGCCAAGTGGGTTGAACAGGTAAGCAGATTCTCCATTTCATATTATCGTATCTAGCATCTTACACCATGAATTCTCATATCCATCTTGACCTTGGCTATCAGATCACAAGTTCTTCCACCCGCCGCAAAAAAGACACTGGAAGTTACTATACCAGAGCATGCAGTCCCCAGCCTCATTAAGAGATCAGGAAACAAGCTTGCTCAGATCAGTGAGGTGATTTATCTCTCCTTCGTACTTAACCATCTGCTAAAGAGATTATTGAAGTTTTCTGTCATGGGATCTAGACAATTAATCACGCTCTGATCGGACGGTCCTTCTTCATCGTCAATCTATTGGATCAGCACCCCATTTTAACTGTTGTCTAAGTGTAACAATTGCAAATTGAAAATCAAGTTTAGCATGCATTGCAGCCAAATATTGCTAAGCTCAAGATGAAATGGGGGCAAACGTTTACTAAATGATCCAATCAATTGATGAAGGACCATTCGATCAGAGTGTGATTAATTGTCTAGATCCCATGATATGAGATCTTGATCGTAGAGGATTGTTCTCAGATCATGGGATCTAGACAATTAATCATGCTCTGATCGGACGGTCCTTCTTCATCTTAGATCAGGTTTTAATTTTAGTTTGTGTCATTGTTGTCCTTTTTACCCTGCAGTTGTAGAATAGTGGTCATTTTTAAACTAAGAGCAGTTATTGTAAGAGATGAACTGGCGTGTCCTAGACTTATAGGTACAATATACTTCAACCTGTACCCAGAGGTCACTTGCATTCACTGATCTGAACCGTCCATGTTCCAAAACCCTATGTGGCGGAGGAACACCCAAAATTACACTGCTTGGACGAGGTATTTTTTTATCGGGAGCTTTCATTGATTGGACGGTTAACAAGAAAATCGGTCGATCTTTAGTTTGGATCGTCTGATTGCGGTGTGATTTCCAGGCCGTCGCCCCTCCATATGGCAGGTGTTGCATCGATCCATCCGAATGCCATGCATAATTATGGCTGGAGACCCATGTTCAACTAGGGTAACCTGTTCTTAAGGTCTTGTGATACAATTAGAAGCAGGATGCTGTAGACTTTCTACAATGTTCATCGTACATTTAACTCTCATACCATCAACCAAGCCTTTGATGGTACTCTGGTGAAGTCAACCATTGCACTCCACTGGATTGACGGTATGAGATTTATGTTAACAATGGATTTTCGTACATGTTGTACACAGGGATTTAAAGTTCGATTCATATCGGCTGAGTCCCAGGCTGATATATCGGATACATATTGATATTTAAGTTTTTTTTTTTAATTTCAAAAGTAACAATAAAATATAAATTTATAATAGAAAAATTTGTAAGAGGGCATTTTTTAGTATTTTGTCCAAGCCATCCGATAAATATCAGCCGATATGGTCCGTTATTTGACCTATTTGACCCCATATAAAATTGGGGTGCATATCCGTCTTGGATGGAGCCTAACCTGATACATATTGGCCTGATATGGCCGATATTTAAAACCATGGTTATACACGGTTAAGTATTATCTATATCGATATAGGATCTTCCAATACTTCAAAATGTCATGAGAGACTCCATTAGGCTTTTCAAAATCCTGCTTTGACTATAGTTTTGATGGAAACAGATGTCAGGGGCTACCGTCACTCTTCTCGAGGAGATATCTGATCAGCCTCAAAGAGTAATTCAAATAACAGGCCTTCCAGAGAAGGCTGAAAAAGCAGAGAGCCTACTTCAGGGGTTTATTCTGAGCAGTAAGTCTTTGTTTTCTCAATTACTAGGAACCCATTGGTATTAGGTATTCCCCCCCCCCCCCCCCCCCCCCCGGGCCCCCGAGTGCCAGCCTTGGTACTCGCGTCAACCTTGGGGAATGTGCAGATATTGTTGAAGGCGAAATCAGTGAGAGGTCACTCATAAATAATTGGGCACTTCCTGAGGATTGACCATTTGATGAGATGGAGATTCACCAACTCTTATTCTAACTTCTAAGTGGTGTATTCTCAAGGCGTGTTTTTTTCCCAATTGTAACTTTTACTAGTGTTGCATTTAACAGTACAAGAAGACGCCCCTTCAAATTAATCCAAGCAACTGGTGGTGCCGAAGTTGAGACATGGCAAGATGGTGATCCATACTTTAAAGTTAGCATACCGGTAATTTGTCTTCAGTTCTGAGAATAGGAATGTGCAAGCTTAGTTCATCTCTTTAATTTCAGTTTTTTTTTTTTTTTTTTCTTTTTAATTTATTTAAACATACTGGGAGTTCATGCAAGCATTTATATATAAATGAATCCAACTCTGTCCAGTCTCGATAGTGTTGTGATGTTTATCACTAGGAATCTGTTATATATATATATATATATATATATATATATATATATACAGCCTTCAGTGGTGGACGTTGAAACATCTTCTAAGGTCCATGAGGAGAACGGGTGCATTGTTTAGATCATGTAATTTTATTTTTTCGAGATTCTCGAATCGAGAACTCATCTCCACCATATGTTTTTTTACCCTTAAAATCTGGACCATTGAAATCAATCAATTTTTGTCTTTTGCCCCCCTTTTTTTTTTATTCTCTGAAAACAGTGTATGAATTTTTATCAACGGTAAACTTCCTAATTTTTATAGATGGATCATTTTATCAACAGTAAACTTCCTAATTGTCCTTTTTTTTTTTTTTTTTTTTTTTTTTTTTCCCCTGACTTCTACGAATATGAATTTTTATCTTATACTTCATTAATAGGTACTTTTGAAAGGTAGTTTATGCCGCTCCCACGTGCGGCACTTACATATGTAGAGGGAATATGCTGTCAAATCTTGGATTGGACAGTGATCATCATCGCGCATAGAGCTGTCATATAATTTCCTTTACACCGCGCACATACCTTTTTCACAAAAACAAAAAAAATGGAAGAAGAAAAATTGTTGTTCTCTCACTTGAGAGAGATAGAGGTTGTGAATGGCATAGCTCTCTGTTAGCTCCAGCAAGAGCAAAGTTCATCTACATTAGTTGGTTCTCATTCTCTTTTCTAACTCCCTGCAAAGGAGGATTTACTTACTCTAACAGCAACCTCTTTGCTCTCAACTAACTCTCTACCAAAGCAAATAAAATCTGCTCTGACAAGGAGTAAGTAGAGAGGAGGGTAGAATTGATGAACAAGTAAATCCTGAATAAAATCTTGCTATGCAAGGAGTTATCAAGGAAAATGGGTATTTGCTAAAGCAAGTAGCAGGATGTTAGCAAAGAGGATGAGAACTTGCTAAAGTAGCTGTTATGGTAAGGGCTAGTAGTGAGCTATGCCATATGCAATCAGAATCTTCACACAAAATGCGTAGTAGCTGTTTGGGAATGATTCTCTAGTGCTTGATCCCCCCTTCTAGGAATCACTTTAGGGTTTGTAATTATAGGCCCTGGTTGGCAAATCTTCTCCAAAAAGCACTTTCCATGTGCCGTAAAGAGGTGGTTTACATGCTACTTCTTAAATAATCCTTTTCAAAAAAATCTCGCATGTTGAAAATGGCGTTGTGTGAGAAGCAGAAGTGGCAGTGGGGATGGTCATGTTTTTTTGGTGAATTGTGCTGCTCCAACATTTTCTCTCTTGAAAAGTAATTTTTGGAAGAAGATTGCCAAACAGGGCCATAGTTTGGTTAAATTAATTTTGGTTATAGCGAAAGCAAAACGGCTATGGGAAGTTGAAAGCAAGCTAGAAGTGGGAAGCGGTTTGTACCAACTTTCAGCTTCCATTGTTTGCTGGACACTGACAGAAGAAGCGGAGCTTTGCCAAACAAGGTCAAAAAAAGGGCCACAGAATTCCTGTATGCCGTAATCGGTGCCACCCAAGTTGCTAATACTTAATCAAGTTTCCTCAGAAGTGATCCATAGGCTCATCAATCCGAACTGTCCAATTGATGGAGTATCTCCTAAATAAGATGTTGCGCATCAAAAGACTAAGTGGATGGTTCGATGGATCGATCCTAATTTCTTCTCTCTTTTAAAGTCGATTGATCATAACTTACCTATCTAACAAATAATTATTCTTTTTTTAAAAAAGAATAATTAGGTGGATAAGACCATCTCATCATGCGATCCCCTCTCTCCCTAGAGAGAGAGAGAGATAGATGGCCGATAGATATTTTGAGAGGAAAGCATATCAATATAAGCTACCTGCGCTGGAGGGAAAGGTCTATTTTTTGGGCGTAAAAATGGCGAGAAACAAAGTGTACTTTGAAGTGGTTATGACCACGGATCAAAATGCCGGAAAATTGATATATATCGTCCGAGCCTAAAATCAATACGTATTGGACGATATGTATCAGTATCGGACCGTATCGGATGATACATTGAATGTATCGTCCAATATATACCATATAAACTACCGATACCGATACGTATCGTCTAATACGTATTGATATCGGACGAAATTTTGATCCATGGTTATAATGCCTTAATAAGCCTTGAGAAAGTGATTTAATCGGTTTTAGGGGAGAGGAGGTTTTAGAGCATTTACTCATGTTGTTTTGTGCTGGCACAACTTAGATGCCACCAAGGTGTCAAATCGGGTATCGGTTTGCTCGAGGCTGATATGAATCGGCCGATACCGATACGTGTCGGCCAATTTATTTTATTTTATTTTAAAGAAACAATAATTCGGTTGAAACCAAGATGTATCAACCGATACCCGATAAGGAACTGATACATATCAGTATTGGCCGATATTTGATACTTTGAATGCCACACTCCTCATGTCTGCATCAAAGACAATAGAGAAAAGTCTGTTGTCTAGCAACTAATATTTCATTAATCTAATTAGATAATCAGTACGCTGATTCTGATTCGACTATTTTAAATTGTTGAAATATCATGGCTACATACACACGGAAATTGGCCTTTGTAAGCAGCACAAAGAGGGAGTGTGGGAATCCCCAATGAAAAACTTCGGGAAAGATTAGAAAATATGGAAAAAAGGTCAAAAATGGAGTAGAGGAAGACTGACAGGGGAAAAATTCGGAAAAAATGGTAAAAATCGAAAGTCTGGGTAAAAGAAGGAAAAAAAAAATTTATATATTAAAATAAAAAATATATTTAATTAAACATTATTTGGTTTAAAATGCATTTTATACAAAAAAAACATATAATATGCATTTTAAATGAAAAATATGTGTTTTATACGTTTCATTTATGAAACGACTTTTATACGTATCTTGAAAAAATGCTCATATAAAAGGTTTTTGTTTGTAAGCGAAAAATTTCACATCTCTGTGTGCAAAGGCCCAATTTTTGTGAGCAAGGAGTTGCTCCCTTTGAAAAAAAACCTGGGGCTCCAGTCTAACTCATTAAATATATTAGTATATTTATTTTAAGAGGTAACACAAGTTTTATCTTATTAAGTTTATAGTAATTAATTAATTATAATAGAAGTTTAATTTTGCCGATCAGCTATTTAATTGTGTAGAGAGGTTATATGGTTGGTGTCTCGACGTATATATATGCAAGTAGGATGGTTTCTAACTTAGAACCGATGGTCTACAAGCAAATGGTTGAATTTTCTATGAGGGCCGGAAGGAGAGCTAAATTTGGATAGTTAAACACACTTTAGCTAGTATTATAGTACTTTAACTACTATTATATTAAAAATTAGGGTTTTTTGCATATAACCTCCCGTATTTTGCTAATATTATAAGAAACCCCCTGAGTTATGGGTATTTATTCTGCAGCCCCTACTTTTGTGTTTATGTTTTATATAATCCCCTGCCGTTAACTAGTCGTGAGTTTATGGACGGAAAGCCTATTTTGCCCTTAATGAAACCAATATTTTAAAAATACCACCATTCTAAAAAGCCCTTCATTCATCTATATTTACAAGTCATGCCATTAAAGTTTATTACCATTCTAAAAGACCCTTCATTCACCTTTATTTACAAGTCATGCCATTATAATTTACCACTATTCTAAAAGGAGTACCTTTAAATCCACCCACAAAATCTTTGAGTTCACCCACGCTGAAACACATCGACTGCATTGAATCAAACGATGGAGATTTTTTATCGTCCCAGTCTTTCATGAGATCGATCTTTAGATCATGGGTATACCATCAGACGATCGATTTTTTATTTCATGTGATACACACCCCTAAAAGTGACCTTAATATCAATTTTAAGCATGCATGTGATGTTAAGGTCACTTTTCTGAGATGTGTGCCATGTGAAATAAAACACTGACCGTCTGATGGTATAATCATGATCTCAAGATCCATCATGTGAAAGAATTGGAGGATAAATGATCTCCATTGTTCGATTCAATTCAATCAACGTGTTTTAGCGTGGGTGAACTTAAAGATTTTGTGGGTGGATTTAAAGGTACTCTTCTAAAAGGCCCTTCATTTACCCATCAAATTCAAGACTCATCAGATGGGTGATTCCTCCATTAAACATGCCAACGTTTGGATGAATACTCAACCAATGGAGGATTTGTGGCAAACAATGCAATTATTCTTGAAAAGAAAACCTTCAATCTATATGTTTCACTCAAAATACTAGTCCCTCTAATTTCCTATATGATTTAAAACTCATTTTTAGGAATTGAATTGCCTAACCGCATCTGATTCCATCCACCGAATCTTTGAGTTCACCCACGCTAAAGCACATTGATTGCATTGAATAAGACGATGGAGATCGTTTAAGCATACCATTAGACGATCAGTGTTTTATTTCGTGACACACATCTAAGAAAAGTGACCTTAACATCACGTATACGATTAAGATTAATTTTAAGGTAATTTTTTTGGGTGTGTACCACATGAAATAAAAAATCAACCATCTAATGGTGCCACCATGATCTCAAGATCCATCATGTGAAAGGTTGGGACGATAAACAATCTCCATCGTTCGATTCAATGCAATCAACCGTTTGATGGTGCCACCATGATCTCAAGATCCATCGTGTGAATGGGTGGGACGATAAACGACCTCCATCGTCCAATTCAATGCAGTCAACTGTCTGATGGTGCCACCATGATCTTAAGATACATCGTGTGAAAGGTTGGGACGATAAATGATCTCCATCATCCGATTCAATGCAGTTAACCGTCTAATGGTGCCACCGTGATCTCAAGATCCATCGTGTGAAAGGTTGGGACAATAAACGATCTCCATCGTCCGATTCAATGTGGTCAATGTTTTTCAGCGTGGGTGAACTCAAATATTTGGTTGGTGGATTTAAAACTACTCTTTTTTGTAAGTGGAGGGGTGAATTTAAAATTACTCGTGTAGAGGGTGGCAATTTAATAATTTAATTTTAAAAAGGATAAATATGGTATTTAGGCTACTCTTTAACGATTGATTAACCATTTAAAGTAGCATCCGTTAAAGAGGGTGTTTTATAAACACCAAAATGCTAATTCAGGGGGTTTAAAGCAAATAGCTATAATTGGGGGGGTTATTTATAATATCAACATAACTCAGGGGGGTATTTGCAAAATACCCTAAAAATTACTGGAGCAGACACTCTATTTTAGCTACTCATAGGTCAGAACTTTTCCCTATCCGGTATGGGACTATTACCATCACCCCACCTAATAGAACAGCCGTCCTCGGCTCTGATACCATTCTATGACGACTTAGACTCACATGCCACAATATTGTCCGATTCTGGGCTTAGATACCTGCCCTTATTTTGTTTCTGGCGTGGGCATTACGTTTCGCCGTCCCCACCCAAAACGCGTCATGACATGTATGCCTTGTTTGTTAACGCGAGTTCCGGCAAAAAATAGGTGAAAATTTGAAATTTCCCACAAATATGTAATTTGCAAGTGTTTGGCAATGTAGTGGGACCCACAGATTAGAGTTTTTTTTTTTGCAAAAAAACTCACATAAAAATTCCAGCCAAATTTTGGCTGGAACTTTTTTCTACCCACGACATGGGTTAAAAGCTTAGAGGAATTTTGATGGCCACCCTTGCAACCCGAAATTCGTTCTTCTCAACTCAGATATTTCATGCTTAAAATCGTTTGATTGCTTTGGATCAACCGATCAAGGTTTTTTTTTTACCATTATTTTTCATATAATGGATCTTGAGACCGTGAGCTTATCATCAAACGCTTAATTTTTTTGTTGATGTGGCACACATGTCAATACCTCTTTCTTCACGCCCATTCATTCTTTGAAAGCGCCTACATCCTAGACTCCTGAAAAAAACGTTGATTTCTTCGGATCAAATGATGGAGATCTTTCTTAACAAGTATCTTCCACAAAATAGATCTTGGGTTCATGGTGTATCAATCTGATGGTCAACTTTTAATTTCCCATATCACCAATACCCAAAATATGACTCTTCAATTATATAGCACACATCATACTCAAACGTGACATTAGGGTCATATTTTAGGGACTGGGGACATGGAATCACAAACTGAGCGTCTGATAGGTGTTACATGATCTTAAGATCCATTCTATGGACGTTCGGGGTGAAAAAAATCACCCTCATCTGATCCAAAGCAATCAATATAGTCTTCAAGGGGTCTAGGACGTGGGTGCTTTCAGAGAACGCATAGACGCGAACAACGGTACTCATAAACAACAACGTCAATAAATGGATCCCAACCATCTAAGCCAGTTAATTTGAAGGCCATGATCTAAAGATCATAAGTGAAAATATTGGCACCAAGCATAATCTTTATCATATGATTGAGTTTTGCACTAAAGCCATTATCCGATTCAACAGTTGATTGTATCGAATCATATGATAGAGATTGAGTTTTGCACCATTCTTTTGCATCATAGATCCGTAGATCACGGCCTTTATATCAGACGGTTTATACGCAACCTCACCTCATAATCGTACTATTTATTTGCACTGTAAAATCGTAACCTCGCCCCATCTCCTCCGGCCAACGTGCATTGACTGTTTTGAATCTGACAAAAGAGATTGCTTTTTATCCCAACCGTCCAGATGATGCATCTTGAGATCATGGGTATATCGATTTTTTAATTTCATGTGGCACCAATACCAAAAAATGACTTGTGATTTATATTTGAGCTTGATGTATGTCTCACGAGTTGAGAGTTACTGTTTGGGATTTGTACCATGCAGAATAAAATACTATCTTAGTGTATACCCATGATCTCAAGACCCATCTTCTAAGAAGTTAGAACAAAAAAAAATTCATATTCTAATTTAAAGTAATTAATGCATTTTGGCCGGATGATATGGGGTGAGGTTACATTTTCATATGGTGTGAAGAATGGTGTCTTAAGAAAATAATTTTACACTATATAGCTAAACAATTGAAAAAAATAAAATCAAATCATTATAAAATTTTAAAAATAAAACTTCCCATGAGTTCTTTTATTTACGAGCCCATGTAAAAGACAAAAAAAAAGACATTTTCATGAGTTTTGTCAAGCAAGGCAGTAGCGTCCGCAATCATAAATAGCCCAAGAACTTTTCCCTATCCGATGTGGGATTATTACACATATGCCCCTTTTACTTTTTATTAACGGCTTGTTTGAATAAAAACCTAGAAAACTAGGGATTTGGATTTTCAAATCTCATCGATTCATATAGATTTTGAGCTTGAGCTTGCACGAATCTATAGGATTCCTTCATTTTTCCATTTTTTTGCACAGATTGAATTGCTACCGGAATCCTTAGGAAAATGGAGATCATGAGATGCATCAATGAAAAACAATAATGAGACGTCCAAGCCGCACGCTAATATATAATGAGATCCAATCCAAAATTTGTGCCTAAATGTTGACCATTGCCCATAAGTTGTTTTCTGCGTAGCCACAAAAATCGCCCATTTTCTGAAAATATCTGGAATAATTTGCGACTTCTAGGTCCCCCAAATTATTTTTTCAAAAATTCGCCTGATAGTAAAAAATCACAAATAATCCCTGTTTTTTTCAAAAAAGTTGTAACTTATTTAAAATTTTAATATTATTTTTAAAAATGAGTAGTTTTAAAATTTTAATTTTAATTTTTAATTTTTTCTCACAGATTTTTCCTCCAAATATTTCCCCAAACTTCTTGAATTTTTCCGAATTTTAACCCCGCTGAATTATTGTCTAACCCTGATTTGGTGACTATTGTCGAACCCCGAATTTTAACCCCTTAACGTTGACGGCATAGATCAAAATATCATCTGATACCGATACGTATCGGATGATATGTATCGGTATCGGACGTGAACGATACGGTACATTAAATGTACTATATCGTTAAATATATGTAATGTATCGTTTTTTAATCGAACGATACGTACCGATTTTCCGACATTTTGATCCATGGTTGACGGTTGCCCATAAGATGTTGGAAGCTTTATTTGCATCCAACAAAACTCTAATAGCAACCACCTGCCCCAACATCTCAAATCATCTACAAGAGGGGGTAGGTGGGTGCTTTTAGCGATTTGGTTGGTTCAAAATGCAATTATAGGTTCCCTAAGTTGTTTAACGGGTACTTTAAAAAGTTTTAGCCCATTATGCTAGTTCAAAAAGTTAAAGAAGAGAAGGATTGACACGGGCTTTAAGGCCCTCAAAAAGAGATTTTGTCAAAATAAGAAGGAAAGCCAACTTAAAATTACCTAAGACTCTTCTCTCTTCAACCAATGACCACAACAAACTCTCTTCAACAAAAATGCCAAAGGCCTGCACATCCCTAAAAGATAAAAGAGATGAGAACCCTATCAATCTCTCTTAAATGATAATTTTTGCAGTTTGTTGGAGATCCTCATTAATACCAGAGCCCTCGACATCCATTAATAATCGTTCACGGCACTGTAAACAATTTTTATTTTATTATTTTTTTTTTTTTTCTTTGAAGATCTGGGTATCCGCCTAATCCTAGGGGTGCATGCGCACCCGAAATTAGCACATGTCGGATCATCACGGGATATAAATCCTTAGGGTGGCCTTAAAGGAGGGAGAAAATTCGAACTCAGGTCTCTTGCTTTTGAAAACAAGTACTTGGCCAGCTCGCCTAACCCCTAGGGGTTCACTGTGCACAGTTAAAGGTCAATAGAGGCCAAATGTAATATGGGTCGTGATCCACTTTAAATGCCAATAATACCAATCGAGATCCAAAGAAATCTTGCAGCATTATTTTTTTAATGTAACTTTTTATGCAGCTTGATTCTTTTTCTCTGCATACACATTTGTTTTCTCTCTCATTTGGGACATTTGAGAGAGAAGGGCATTGTTGTAACTTCCTATTGACACTCAATTTTTAGGATACTCAATAATAGTGTCAATTCCTTATTGGTGAAAGTTTTAAAATAAGTATAATATGCTGAAACGAATTCCAATCGATCATGTTTTTGTAAATTCACCTGTTTAGCGGCCTATTTTGGGTGTAAGATGTTGTGTAACTCTATTTGCACCCACCTGCTCTCACCTGTCAAATCATTTATAGGAAATCATAGGTTGGTGCTTTTAGGCTATGTTTTGGTTGGCTCTTATAAGAGCAGAAGCAGCTCTTTACCTGCTCTTTGTTAGAGCAGATAAAATCTACTCTTAAATAGAGCAGGCATAGAGCAATTTTATTACTTAAAACAATTCTCCTTCAGAGCAAATGAGACAAAGATCTGTGTTACCAAATATAAATGTAGTTCTTAGCCGGAGCCAAAAAGTGAAAGAACTGCTTTTTGCCCCAAAAGAGCTACGCAGCCTTAGAGTTATTATTGGTGCAAATAAGGTATCCTAAGCTGTTTAGCTGCAAATGTTTGTGTTTTATTGTTTACTATTGCCCATACGCTATTTAGTAGCCTATTAGAAGGTCAGGGATCTTAATTTAGAATTGATTCAAAGGCAAAATCTTGGCCTATTTTGGGAATTTGTAAGGGAAAATGTGTTTTTCTGATCACATTTTCACTTATAGAAAAATCGTATTTGTAATACTTAGAAAACTCTAGATGTTGTTTGGCAAAACAATCGGATACAGATAATTTTTTTGAAAGTTTATAAAAATAATTGTACTCTTATATAATATAGTTTGCAAAATAAAACTATGGGACTCAAGCATATTAATAGTGCATTCAAAAAACTGATTTTCAGTAAAAATTTCACTGAGAGCTTATTTTACGCAAATGAGCAAAATTGCACTTTTCAAATGGGCCCACAATAGTTTCCAAACAATGAAAAATAATTGAAAATTCAATTTTCAGCTCATTTTCGGAGAAAATGAGTCATTTTTCTTATTACCAAAACAAAAAATAGTATAATACGTTAAAACTTTTTTTAATTTGTCTCATTTTTCTAATTTTCTCTAACTTATATAACAAAAAGGTATTCCCAAATTTATAGTCCTATAGAGGGGTTATTTTGCCAACTTTGAAGCAACCTTCTTTTATGCTTTAGTCTTTCGCTTTTTTGGATAAGTTGTGTTATTGTTTTATGGATTAAAATGGAGTATCACTTGTGTTTTAAGTTTTTCAAGCTTACAAAGAGACTTTTATATCGCAGGCAAAGTATAAGTGGCTGATGTGGTGCCATTCAATTGACTGTAAGTGCAGTGGGGCACAAATAATATAGGTTGGAGCAGCCAGTCACATTTCGCCATGTCATTCACTTATACTTTGCCTACACAAACTTGTCTGCTGCTTACAATTTTTCCTTTTATCTAATCAATTCCAACAATTGTACCTTCATTTTCTTCCTACTCGATTTGGGTTTCACATTCTTAAAGGGTTGAATGCTTTGAATCCAATGATAGAGAATTAGAGATCATTTTTTATCCCAATCTCCTACGCAAATAAATCTTGAGATCATGATTCTATCATCAAACGGTAAAATTTGATTTCACACCCATCGAAAAAAGTGATCATGATTATGGGTGTACATCAAACATTGTTCTCAAATTACTTTCCGAGATGTGTGCTACATGCAATTAAAAATTTGGGACAAAGGGTAAAAATTTGAAAGATATAAAATTACAAAAAATATGTATTAATTAAAGTTTATATAAATTTTAGAAAATTAGGAAAAATAAAAAAAGTGGGATAAGTAAAAAAACTTAGTGTATTATTAACAAAAGTCACAATATTTCAAAAAGTCGCGAATAACTCAAACTTTAGTAACCTTTTTATCAAAAATTTGTGATACATAGATGCACACGAACTCAAATTTTAGTCATATATGGTCAATCCAAACCATCCAAATGACAGGCCATTGTATAGGTTAACTACCAAAGAGGCATTAGCTTAGTTGGTACGCTCCCTCCAATGTGAGGGAGTAGGTCGTGGGTTCAATTCTCTTTTTTCACGCTATTTCTCACCCTGGTTTTTAGGTTCTGTTAGTTAATCGTCACCACTATAGTTTGTGCTCCCTCACACTGCTCCACAACTGTCACATATGTATGTGTGCCTGCTCCTCAGTTCTTGAGGTTGTCTCAGCCAAATGACAATATTAAAAAAAAAATCATGTTGACTAGTTGATCTATTATACTCTAGCAATTCATCTTTATTTCACAATTTTGGTTGCTTCTACAAATAAAGGAATTAGTAGCGTGTCACTGACATCCATGCGAACGCATCAAGTCCATACGAACGTATCAAGTCCATTTGTTCTGCCACGTGGCACTCATCTTTGAATGTTGATGTTAGCCTAAAATTGATGTCCATCAGAGAGGGTTTTAAGTATTTAAGCGGAGCTTTTTAATATTGACCTTTGTTCATATCTAACATAAGGTTTATATTAAAGTGCTTGGATCAGATGATTGTAATCTGCTACTGAGTATACTTTCCTAGATAGGCCTGATTCACATGACGTGTAGTGACTTGGAAAAAATAGATTGACCAAAAATGTGACCCACGTCGCTCAACATGGCCTTAAAATAGGCTGGTGAAGTGTGCCGTTTGTGGTGACCAAATGGTGCCCAACTATAATCAGTTAGAGCCCACCTGGTAGAGCCCTAAATAGAAATAAGTGGAGAAAGAAATGGGAGTCCCAAATAGAACAAAATGGTGATGATGGACCCTGATACCATCTCTATGTTGAGACTTGCTTATATAGAATGCTTTTTGGACGAAATTAACCTTGATTTGTGACAAAATTGACCTTCATGAGATGGGCAGAAGTGTCTAATTTCTCAAATGAATGTTCTATTTGCACCCACTAATATTATAGAAGAACCCACCTATCCGACCTGCCAAAACATCTATAGGTGAGGTTAGGTCGGTGCCACCAAATCTTTGAGTTCACCTACACTGAAACACATTAATTGCATTGAATCAAACGATGGAAATCGTTTATCCTCCCAATCTTTCACATAATGGATCTTGAGATCATGGATGTACTATTAGATGATTAGTGTTTTATTTCGAGTGGCACACATCTAAAAAAAGTAACCTGAACATCAGGTGCAAGCTTAAAATTGATTTTAAGGTCATTTTTTTGAGTGTGTACCACATGAAATAAAAAAATGAGTATCTGAAGATACATCCATGATCTCAAGATCCATCATGTGAAAGATTGGGGCGATAAGCGATCTCCATCTTCGGATTCAATGCAGGGAATGTATTTCAGCGTGGGTAAACCTAAAAATTTAGTGGGTGAATTTAAAGATACTCTTTCAAAAAGTAAGGATCTCGTCACTATTAACTCCAATAAAGCCATATAGCGAGCATGAGCTTCTATAAGTGGAAATACACGCAGCCCATATGTCCAAATGCAACAATTTACGTGGTTCTCATGCCTCATGAAAGAGGTGTGATCAGAGATAGATTAGAGGGTAAGGAGCAGTTGATCCTCACCGTCCAGTGGATGGGATACCCCTTCGAGTAATAGTCAAAATGGTCCCACAAAAAAGTTGAAATGAACGCAATCCGATGCAAATTTCGAGCCATGTTTCCTCAATTGGACAGTCTTGATTGATGTGAGCGATGCTACTTGCACACAATTTTTTTCTTTCACACTTTTTTCGTAGCAGACCAACTTTTGCTATTTTCATACTAATTAAAGAAAATAATAATAATAATAATAAACTGTTTTTTTTGGCTAGTAAATTAAGATAGGCCGATACCGATACTGATACGTATCGATTTTCAGCTAAGCCCATATGTATCCGCCAATACGAGACTGTATAGGCCGATACATATCGGGTATTGGCTGATATGTCTCGATTTTGACCGAGACTTTAAAAATAAAAATAAAAAATTGACCGCTACTTATCGGTATCGGCTGATTCGTTCAGCCTCGGGCAAACCGATACGATTCTAATACCTACTTCACAGAAGCTTTTCGGTGGACAAAAACTTTTCATAATATTTTTTTTGTTTTTTCTTTTGTTTAAGTAATAATTTCACTCTAGGCTCACACCAATTTTTGCTATCACTACACCACCTAATTTTGCTTTTTTGGCATTTTAGCATGCTGGTGAAAAAAGTGCTGTGTTAGTTATGTTTATTTACAAATTAACATTCTTCCTTCTATACCCTAATGTTGCGTGTTTAAACTATTGACTACTTTGAATCACACGATAGAGATCATTTTTCATCCCAATCTATCATGCAATTGATCTTGAGATTACGGGTCTATCATCAGATGGTCAGATTTAGATTCCACACGACACATGCCTCAATAAATGAACATGATCATGGGCGTACATCAACGTGGTTCTCAGATCACTTATCGGGATGTATGCCATGTGAAATGAAAACCTTATCGTCCAAGGTGAGACCATGATCGAAAGATCTATTGTTTCAAAAAAATTGGCTAAAAACAAAAACGATCTCCATCACCTGATTCAAAACAATCAGCAATTTAACCCCGTAAAACATGGGCTGAGAAGGATGAATCTTAGGTTGAAAATAAAGGTACCCCTCTATTTTAGTTGTATAAAAGTCACACAAGATCCATACCCGTTTAATATAGTGGATAAGAGTGGATAAGTGTAACGCAAACTGAGGTAATTATGTTAGATTGCTGATGGCTTTCTATCTTGGCAGGCCAGCCCTTTAAATTCTAACCTTGACGATTGGCTAAAATGGCTAAAAACACATAAGAAATGGCACTCAAGATCTGAGACACATTTACTTGAAAAATAGGGTAGTTGGGGGGCGGGGTGGGGTGAAACCTTGAAGGTTGTGCCATGGCTCCCATCTCTCATATTAATGGCTCTTCTCCAAGTGTTAAGTGTTAGTTTTAAATTTACACAGAAATACTACATGTCATATTCCTAACCAACCAGATTTTAAAGCTTTGGATAGAGATAGAGAGGAAACTTTCACACAAGTCTCACCTCCTCCTATTTAAACCATCTCTTCCCTCTCCTAGCTACTTGACTTGTGCATTAGAGAGAAGTCAGGAAGGGAACCTCTTCCTTGTGGAATTTACCATGGTTTCTGCAGATACAGCTAGGACCCTGGTTGGCATTTTAGGTTGGTGTGAAGTCTAGCAGGTTTTGCATGTTATTTTTTATTTTTTTTAGAGAGAGAGAGATTATTAGTGTTAGGAGTTCAAGAAATGACATTGGGTTTCTTTCTATTTTGTACTTTGAACTTCTATTTTGTATGTTTTCTTTATTTATTTTGCATGTTAGGTTAGAGAGAGAGATTATTATTATTTTTATTAATTAGTGTTAAGGATTGAAGGAAGGACACCAGGTTTCTTTCTAGTTTGTACTTTTATTTTGCATCTTTTAGGTGTAGATACATTTTAAGAGAACAAGAGTTTGTATACGTTGATGTAAAGATCAATAGGTTTTGATGTTACTTTTATTTGTTTATTTAATTATTTAATAATAATTATTATTATTTTAGAGAGAGAGAGAGAGAGAGAATTATTATTATTATTTCTTTTTTGTATTTTATTTTGCATGTTGCATAGGTGTAGTCACATTTTAAGAGAACTAGAGTTTGGTATTAATTTAAATTTAAATTTTGTTTTTGTGCAGTGGTGGGTCATTTTCTTAGTAATGATGTTTGGTTAATTTCCTTCTTTCATTTATTTTTCCTAAATTTAATTTCCTTCTTTCTTTTTTTTTCCTATTGAATTAAAGTAGTCATGTTGGTGCTCTTATTTTTCGTTTTTTAGTTCCAAGGAATGTTGAAATCTTTTTAGTTCTAAGGTGTTTTTTTTTTAATAAAAAAAATCTTTTATTTTTTAATTTTTACTTTAAATGGCATGATCTAGCTCTTGTCTTAACATCTTTCCTCTTTTAATTCTTTATTAGAAAAAGCATATTTGTTTACATAAATCAGAAAAAAAAAAAACATTTTTTCTTTATTTATTTTGCTCAATATGATATCATAACTTCTAATAATTTTCATTTTCCATCTTATTGCAGGAAACATAATATCACTTTGCTTGTTTCTTTCACCCACGTAAGCATTCATACCTCAAATTTTCACTTCCATATCAACTCTTAAAAACCTCTCTCTCTCTCTCTCTCTCTCTCTCTCTCTCTCTCTCTCTCTCTCTCTCTCTCTCTCTCTCTCTTCTACGTTTTTTTCTTTTTCAATTGTATTTAAGGGGTTGATGATGATGATGATGATCCACAACAAAACCAAGGAAAACCCATCTCTCTCTCTCTCTCTCTCTCTCTCTCTCTCTCTCTCTCTCTCTCTCTCTCTCTTCTACGTTTTTTTCTTTTTCAATTGTATTCAAGGGGTTGATGATGATGATGATGATAATGATCCACAACAAAACCAAGGAAAACCCATCTCTCTTTCTCTCTCTCTCTCTCTCTCTCTCTCTCTCTCTCTCTCTCTCTCTCTCTCTAATTTCATGCATCTTCATGATATTAATAATTTTTTTACTAATTGCAGGCCAACTTTTTATAGAATATGGAAAAAAGGATCCGTTGAGCAATACTCCCCAGCACCGTACTTAGCAACCCTAGCCAACTGTATGTTATGGGTGGTGTACGGGCTGCCACTGGTGCACCCACATAGCATGTTGGTTATAACCATCAATGGTGCAGGATGCATCATAGAGTTAGCTTTTGTGTTGCTCTATCTCTTCTACTCAGATGGGAAGAAGAGACTTAGAATTTTTATCATCTTACTCATCGAAATCGCCTTCGTCGTCGCCTTCGCCATCCTCGTGATCTCCATCGCTCACACTTATGATCGACGGTCCTTAGTAGTCGGCAGCGTCTCTGTTTTCTTCTGCGTTCTTATGTATGCTGCTCCTCTTTCGGTCATGGTCAGTATTCAATAACCTCTCTTAATTATTATCATTAAGTAATTATAATAATAATAATAATAAATTATTAGGGTAATGATCACCTGACTCGAGGAACGGTGACCGTCAGATCATATCATGATCAACATTTGACCATAATGTGATGGTTGGTCAACTGCTCGGGGAGCCATTACTTGCACACGGTTTTTAAGTGATTGCACCGTGAGGTTAAAGAAAGACTTTGTATTTTAGGGACATGTGACATGTGAAAACATAATTTAGGCCGTCTGATTTAAAGTTCATGATCTATAGATCCTTACCGGATAAATAGCGGATAAGATTAGAGTAAAACACAATATTTATCATATGATCTATTGTTGTCAATCGTTGAATCAAAATAATAGCCTTTGACTATATTTACACTCATAATAAAGATTATATTTTGTGCCAATCTTATCTACTAAGAATCTATATATCATGAACTTTAAATGAGATAGCCCAAATTACATTTTCACATACACAAGTCCCTAAAATACAAAGTCTTTTTTTTACTTGAGTGCAACCACTTAAAAAGTGACTGCAAATAATGGCTCCCTTATTATTATTATTATTATTATTATTATTATTATTATTATTATTATTATTATTATGCATGTTTGTTGGATGATTGGAAGTGGTTGAACCATGCATGGTGCATGCAAGCTTCGTAGCTTTATGAGTTAATTTTAAAATGTGAATATGTAAACCTGCAATGTACTTTTACTTATTTTTAAAAATTATTATTATTATTTGGGGATCGACTGTTCTGACCATCAGGATGGTGTTTAGATGATTACACAATCAATGGTTTATGATATGGGTAATCCACACCATCAAACTGATAGATTATAAGTAGTCACCAGTTCAAAAATTACATTTTTAAGAGGTTTGAATCATCAATATTAACGATTACTCTTAATTTTAATGATTGATATTAAAATTCGTCAATCGGATGGTTCAACGGTGTAATATAAAAGACGCTCTAATTTAGTGGTGTAAGATTATTTAAACATCGATTTGGTGTTTAAATATCGGTCAGGAGCCATTAGAGAAATTATCTCTATTATGTTTTTGTGTGTGGGGAAGGGATATTAATAAAAATATTTATGCAATGAACACGATTCTGCTATTGACACACCAAGTTTTCTATGAGCACACCAAATCTTAAAAAGATTGGGAGTGCGCATAGCAAAGAGTGGTGGTGCCATAGCAGCACTCAATGAAAATGGACCAGAGATATTGGAGTGCAGTGGGCAATGGTTAGGTCCAACGAGGTTGAATCGGATTTCGAGTTTAACCCCATTCCTGACCATTGCCCACTACCCGAGCAGATTTTGGTTGATTTTCTCATCCTACCTGAGCGATTTTCGGTTAACGACCACCAAAATCAAAACCAAATCGGTTCAGTATCGGACCAGTTCGGAAGGCTCGGTTTTCGACCGTGGTTATCAGTTTAAATTTGAACCCCTAGTATCAGGTGCCCATCCACACGAACTTTGAGGCTCTTAAAATCGGCTTATATCAGATGTAAAGTGATGAGCAAAATGTCGGACAGGGAGCACTACCTGATTTTGTTTCATTTGAGAAAAAATTAGAGGCAGTTACACTGTGCAACACGTGTACGGGTGCCTAGTATGCGGGTATATGCCTGGTAAAAGATAAACACGGCTATAAATACTTAAACCAACACGTGTGGTGTGCTAGGGTTGGGTGTATACACCTGCTAGATGCTGGAAAATGTTTGACTTTTCAACAGTTAATAAGTAATGAGTTGGTATTGTGTGGCCGACCTGCACGCCAAGTGGGGTGCATGTGTTACCAAATCTCAGAGCACCATATCAGTGAAAGGGTTTTTCACGTAATACCAAACCTTAGGGAGCGTTTGGCCAAATTCGACGAATTTTTAAAAAATTCTTGAATTATTTAAGAATTTGAGGCTCTTGAAATTAATCCCAAATAATGTACAATTTTTTCAAAAAATCATTTGTTTTTAAAGTTAATAAAAAAAAAAAAAAAAAAAAAAAAAAAACTTTTTAAAAGTATAAGTCAATGTTTGACGAGTTTCAATGGTCTACATTTCACTACTCAAAAAATATATGATAGAGATAAGTTTTCAATTTTATTTTTTTTAAATGATCTAAGCAATACACCCGAGGTTCATGTGGTATTAAAACAATGTTTTGAATTCTACGTGGACCTTTACCTAGAACCTTAGAGGACGGGGACCCACACCACTCAAGCTTGGAGCTATGCCAAACACACCCCTAATAGTTACATCATCACTTTTTGTATATCTATCTTTTTATTTTTATATTTGTGCCCAAGTCCTTAGTCCCGACCCATGTACCATAAGGGTTATCAAAATGCCACGCTGGGTTGGGTTTGAGCCCGAGTCTTAAAGCACTTGGACTGAGTATGGCCTAGATACACAATCAGGCTAGAATCGGTCCAAGTGCATAAGGAATTGGGCTTTTTATTAAAGGCAAGGTTGGCACCAAACATTTGGGAGTGGGGGCGTGGAGGCGGCTGCTTTGGGCACCCTAACTTTTTTTTGCCTAAAAAAATGGGGTCCCCTTGTCAAACAATTCTTTAAAGACATATGGGTAGAATTTTTTATTTTTTTAATATATAGGACTCCATTTTAGTTCCAAATTTAAGAACTCGCCTAGGGCCCCTCAAAACTTAGGGCTGGCCGGCCCTAATAGTTAGAGGCCTAACAAGACCCAAACTGAGCTGGATCGGACCAGCCTCGGGCTGAAGAAGGGCCTAGGTTGACAGCTCTAATCGGCCATAATCTCTAAAGTAGATCCAGTCTATGGTTAGCCAGAGAATCTTGAATATGAAGTATTTAACTACTGATCAAGCTCAATACATATTGGTTCATTTATTTATTTTTTTGTTAGGTTAGTTGGAATTGGTCCATTTATAATTAAAGCTTAGATTTCATGCTCATGCGCCGTTGGACCTCTAGCCTAGATCCAACCTACCATGGGCTGGGATTTTAACTTTGGCCCACTCAGCCCAACCCATTTCCAATCTTTTTTATAACTATAAAAAATAAGCGGTGGAAACGATGACATTTGACATTCACTCTTTCTAAGCTAGAAAAAGTGTTTCAAAGTGCCCCGTGATGAGCTTTCGAGAAAGCAAAAGCTACCATGATGGAGATAATTTCACAAAAATTATATATATATATAATCAACTCGAGTTATGAGATATAAACTCATGACTCGAATTCCTATTAGACTGCATGTCACATCAATGAGTTTTAAAAAGTCAATTAATGTGATGTGCAATCAATAAAAGTTTGAATCATGGGACATAAAGTCAATTGATGTGATGTATAGTCAATAAGGACTCGAGTTATATGACAGGTCAATTTATATGATGTACAATCACTACTCGAAAAATGTATATATATATATATATATATATATATATATATATATATATATAAAAGTTTAAAGGTTGAATGTTTACACATGTATCTGACGAAGTGTCGGCCGTTTTGTGAAACAGAAAATGGTGATAACCACGAAGAGCGTCGAATACATGCCATTTTCCCTCTCTTTTCTCTCTCTAGCTAATGCAATTTGTTGGACTTCTTATGCACTCATCCGCTTCGATCTTTTCATTACAGTAATAATCTCTCTCTCTCTCTCTGAGCAGGACAATCCGAAAATTTTCCCTTAGTAAATAAGAATGTCAACTAGCTGGGCCGGATCAGTTTCGGGCCTGGCTTCTGGTTGGCCCCATGATCTCAATCTTTCACAATATAAATGTTGAGATCACGGGCTTACCATCAGTCAGTCAGATGTTGATCCCATGTGGCACACATCCAAATAACGTGAACCACATTTGATGGTACACTAGGACCATGTTCATTTTTTGAGATGTCACTACAAAAAATAAGACTATTAGCGACAGTTTTTTGAGCAAAAAACTGTCACTATTAATTAAAAAACCTATTAAGATTATTAGCGGCAATTTTTAGCTGCCGCTAATAGTCTTATTTTTATAGTGTGTGTTCCATGTGTGATCAACCTCTTACCTTCTGATGATAGGCTCGTGAGATTTATCGATTTTCATTTCAAAGCGGTCAACATTTTTTACTTTGACTAAGTGAGGTGGTTAAGGTATAAATTTTGCAATAATTGGAGGTGTGATAAGTAAATATCAGTGTCAAACTAGCAGCTCCTTTTATAATCAACTTTTTGTTTTTATTTATTTATTTTGAATATTTTTAAATCAGATTCCCAACAGCCTTGGCACTATGTTAGGGATAGCTCAGCTGATTCTCTATGCCACCTTTTACAAATCTACCAAGAGACAAATGGAAGCAAGGAAATCCAAAGGAGGGGCAGCCTTGGCAGATATAGTTGTGATTAATGGGGAACCTAAGAAGATGGGAAATGGGCAACGCACATCTGAAATCAATGAGACATGAGAATACCCACCTCTAATCAACACCAAAGTAGATATAAATATATGATATGAAACGTTACCCTTTTTATCTTGTTATCTGTTGAAGAGAGAGAGATGGTTGTGATAAAGGAAAGAAATCTTGGTAAAATAGATGCACGGTGGCATGAGTCTAATCATTCACCTTTTATGAATCATGGTTTCCTTTTTGTTTCACTAATTTAGTACCTCTTCACAAAAATTTTAAAATTAATTAATTTGACCAAATATAACTCGATATTGACCAATATTTGACAAGTTTTACCTAATATTTGAGTTTAAATTAAAGTAAATCGGGGTATATATATCATATTGGACGAAGCTAATCACATTCATATCAGCCGATATATATGAGATATAGCCAATGTTTTAGCCAATATATGGGATATAGCCAATATTTTAAAGTCAAAACCATGCACCAAATATAACAAGAAAGATGTGAAAATCAATTTTTGGTGGTCTGCTCATCTTAGAGCATCTCTAACAAGGAGAGCTCAATTTGGATAATTAAATACCACTTTAGCTACTGCTATAATAAAAATCACTCCAGTATATACTCTATTTTAGTTACTCCTTTATTTAAAATGTTATTTTTCATTCTTGTTTTATTATATTTACTACTCACACCCAACTTTTAAATATTTTATTGCTTAAATAGAAGAGAGAGAGAGCTTTATAGAGAACAATAGTATTTTATTATTTTACCTCTTGCTACAGTAATAACTAAATTTAACTATTACTGTAGCCCATAGTTATATTGGCTACTTGGATAGCTATCCCGTTGGAGTTCAATTCTGAGTGTTTGGATAGCTATAATAGAGGCTGGGACTCTTTAGCTCTCCGCTGGAGATGATCTTATAAAGTGCTGATATCTTTATTTATTTATTTAAATGAAAGAGTGTCGTTTGTCACGGATAAAGTGTTGATATCTTTAATTTTTTTTATGTTTAATTATTTATTTATTTATTTAATATGTTAGTAATTTAGTATATATTATAGTAATTTAAAAATATATATATATTACGTATATTTTTTTTTTATATTTTTAATCCTCGAAGCTTTTTCGAATTTTTTCTAAAAGCTATCGAAATTAATCCGAAATGTACCAAAAGGACCTCCCACCGTAAAATTATCCAAAACGAAATTTTTCATTATGGTCACGGACGAAGGATGTTTAATTAAAAAAATAAATTACAAGGCTACTATTACTGTTTGGATAGATTATGATAAATTAAAACATGGTAAAGTTGGTGATCTTTTACCACCTTTTATCACATATTCCTCACTTGCATGAATATGCAATAATATGCATGAATACTACGTATTACTACATTTGTCACTATTTGGATACTACGTTTTACTGCATGTATCACTGTTTGGATACAAGTATTAGAAATGAGATGTTTTCTACACTGTGGCGAAGCCACGTTGACTAACGGGGATCCCAAGATCCCCCACTGTTATTTTTTCTTTCTTAAAGGTCCCTTAAGGACCAATCACTTAGGGCATTGAGGCCCAATAGGTCTTTAAGAGAGACCCCATATACGATCTCTCTTTCTCTCTCTTTTCTAATCTCCCAACTCCCAGGCTCTCTGAGAGTCCCCAACTCCCAACGCAATCTCCCAGCCCCATCCCTCTCTCTCGTCCAAACCCTATCTCTCTCTCTCTCTCTCTCTCTCTCTCTCTCATTCCCTCTCTCTCTCTTCCAAACCCTATCTCTTTCTCCATCATTCCATGTCTCTCCGATTAGCTAATTTCTTGCGAGATTGTAAGCTCCAGACTCAATTTTTTTTTTTTTCTATAATTTATTATGGGATAATACCTCCTGACCCACATTTAAACATCAAAGTTAAACACCGATGATGTTTAAATGATCTTACACCATTAAATTGTCACTTTTTTTCTCACACCATTGAAGTGTGATTTATCATTATGTCATGTGGCACACATCTATGATCAATCTAAATTGCCCAAGTGGCAATCCATCATTGGAACATGTCCCAGCAAAAGGATCATGCTTATAAGTGAATGTAAATCATCTGATCGGTGAACTTTAATATCAACCATCAAAATTAAAAACAATCGTTGGTATAAGAGTGCACAGATTGGATGGTTCGAATCTCTTAAAAGTGTGATTTTTGAACCCATAACCCTTCAACTAATGATGCATCACTTTGACAGTATGGATTTTCAAGATCATAAGCCAATAAATGGTTTAAATGAAGTCCCTTTATTATTTGAATGATTTAGTTTTATGTAATGACAAAAGCTCGAATTTTAATAATCTTTCTTAAAACTCTAAAGCCCTAATTTATTAACATTTGACAACAATTACGGACCCTCATCAGAAAAATCCTAGCTTAGCCACTGTTTCTATCATTATTATTGTTGATTGCCTTGAATCAAATGATGATCATTTTTTCCCCAATCATCACACAAGGGATCTTGAGATCATGTCCCACCTCTTAGATGGTAAGATATTGATTTTACGTTTTACAAATCTCCAAAATCGAGTAAGAACCCTCTCATGGTACACCATGATCACAGACACTTTTTTTGGAATGTGTGCTATGTGGATCAACATATGACCGTTTGATAGCGGGGCTATAACCTTAAGATCTATTGTATGAAAAATTAGGACGAAAAACGATTTTGATCGTCTCGAGATATATATATATATATATATATATATATATATATATATATATATATATATATATATATATATATGTTGATTCCACATTACACATATCCCCAAACGTGACCTATATCATGGGCAAAACAGATGACATTCACTGTTAGGGGCGAGACCTACATCATGGGCAAAACAGTTGACCTTTACTTTTAGGTGCGTGTGCCATATGGAATCAACATTTGCACAATAATATTACTATTAAATAGGTGGGAATAGTCATACGAGTACCTTTCAATCCACCAACCAAATCTTTGATTACCTTTAAGTTAATCACTAGAGGATTTTACTAAAATATGTAAAAAGCAAAAAATACTTGATACATATATAATTTTTTAATCAAAATAATACATATGTATATTTTTTTAATTTTAGTTAAGGGTCTAATCACTAATAAATCAGAACCCTCATTCTTTTAACCCATCTTTTTTTTGTTTAAATATTTGGGAACTCTATATTAAAACCCTAATTACTTAGAACCATTGATCAAAGTGGTATACTTTATATAAAAATATATATATTAGCATTTGCCTAGTAGAAAAAAATTATATAATTTTTTAACATTAATTGATTAAATGACAAACTTATAAAAAAATTCTGGATTTGCCCCTGTTAAAAGTGACCTAGATCATGAGAAAAAGAGTTGACCTTCACTTTTAGGAGAGTCCACCATTGGAACCAACATCTGGCCGTCTGATATGCGTGCCATGATTTTAAGATTTATCGTGAGGAAGATTGGGGTGAAAAATGATATCTACTGTCTAATTTAAGCCAGTCAACAATTTAAGCACGTGAAATTCGGGTTGAGAAGGAAGAATCTTAGGTTGTAAATGAAGATACCATTTTATATATCTTTTTTTTATATATTTGACATTATCGCATCTCACACCTTCTCTTAGCAATAGGGTACTTATATTTACAACTCAAGATTCTTTCTTTAAAACATGAGTTTATGTGTCTAAACTATTGACTTCTTTAAATCAAACGATAGAGATTCTTTTTCGCCCAATCTTTGATACACTAGATCTCTAGATCGTGGGCTTACCATTAGACGGTCAGATTTTAATCAAACACACGAGATTGATTAATCATGTATTTTCTCATATATGTATCGAAACAGAGAGTTTTCCTACAATTTCCTGCATATGTATCCAAATACAAGATTTGATTAATCCTCTATTTCTTCGGCTAGCAATGTGGGTATCCAAACAACAAAAAACAAAGGGAAATAAAGGTATCCCATAGTTTCCTATATATGAGATATCCACGAGAAAAAGTAGAAATATATGTTTACTTTCCTATGTTTCATGTGTTTTTATCCAAACAGGCCCTAAAAATAATTCAATTTTGTTTTCTAGATTTAAAAGCTCACTTAGTTCATGTCAAACAACATTTGATAGGATTCAGTAGCTCAAAAGGCATCGATAATAGCAGTGTGTTTGGGATTGTTCTTCAGAGGCAAAGAGCTGCTCTTTGTTGTAGTCATAGTGACAAGTTGGCGAGTCGACAATGAATCGGCAAGGAGAAAAATCGGAAAACTTCGACAAAATCGGGAAAAAATCAGTAAACATTGGGGAAAAGTCGGGAATTATGAAAAAAATATAAAAAAATTAGAAATATGCATGAAAAAGTTTTATAGTATTAGCTTGTAATAGTATAATATATTATATGATAATTTATTATAATATTATATTATATAATATTATATTATAAATTTATAATATAATAATTTACTATGCATATAATAAATATAATGAAGCATTTAATTTATACTATGCCCCAGCTAGGTTGTTAGGTTGCCTAGGTTGCATAGGCTATGATGTATATTATAGTAGGCTAAGGCTAATAGGCTAGTAGGCTGCAATGTTGCATAGGCTGTGCATATAATGAATTTCCTGTGCATAGTATTCTATAGGGCTACAGGAGGCTACGCTAGGAAGCTGCTAAACTACTCAAGTAGTAACAAGAGTAGGGGGATCGGATATTATATTAAGTTTAAAATGAAGTAAAATAATAAAAAAAAAGGAGAAGAGAAGAACGAGTCTACGCCGGAGCCGAACATGCCGATCGCTGCTGCCGCCTCTTCTCAAAAGAAAACCCTTAGAGCTTAAGTTTTATCTTTTATTCATCTGTTTAAAATCCCTTTTTTTTTTTTTTAAAAGGCGGTTGGTCTTCCAAATCGCCGACGCAGCGCCAATTCGACGATTTGGCTGACTAACCGCCGATTACATCGTACCACTTAACATCGCCGACTATCACCGATTTTTTTAATAAATCGGCAATGTTTGTTACTATGGCTATAGCGCAGAGCACTTTAGTTTGGGATTATATTTGGTTGTAAGTGTTGGGTTTTTGTGATTCACACAATGACCCTTCTCTAATTTTTTCTATTTAAAATTGAGTTTGACTTTCCTTTCGACCAGATATATCTAGAGGCATAAAAATTTGTAAGTGATACAACCTTCCTTTTAGAGGCCTTGATGAGTTTAACTTTTTTATATTTAAAATTGGATTTGACTTTCCTTTCAACCCTTCTCGAATTTTTTTTATTTAAAATTGGGTTTGGCTTTTCTTTCTATTCACACAATGACCCTTCTCTAATTTTTTCTATTTAAACTTGGGTTTTGACTTTCCTTTCAACCACATATATCTGGAGGCATAAAAGTTTACAAGTAATACAACCTACCTTTTAGAGACCTTGATGGGTTAGGAATCTAAAAGCTATTTAAGGAGGTTGTTGTCCAAGGATCAAAATATCGGTAAACCAATACATATCGTCCTGACCTCCAAGACGATACATATCGGGTATCGGCCGATCAGCGACACATTAACTGTATCGATTTGATACATTGAATTTTTATTTTTTTTCGATTGTCTATACAATCAATGACGACTGTGTAGACAATCGGAAAAAATAATTATATATATATATATATATATATATATATATATATATATATATATATATATAAAATTTCGATTGTCTACACGATTGTCTACACAAATAGCGATTGTCTACACAGTTGCTATTGATTGTGTAGACAATCAAAAAAAAAAAAAAAAAATTTCGATTGTCTACACAATCGATGGCGATTGTTTACACAGTCGCCATTGATTGTGTAGACAATCGAAAAAAATATATATACATATTATCAGACGATACATTCCTCGTATTTGACGATAAGTAAATTATTTTTAAGGGGATACGATATAATGTCTTTGTATCATATTGTCCAAATCTAAAACTGATACATATCGGACGATACGTATTGATATCGGACGATTTTTTAACCCATGTTATTATCCCCTCTCTATCAAAGATGGAAGAGAATTGATCTTTTTATCTTTCCTTTTTGTTCAAGAGAAATATTTTGGCAAACTATTTCTTGTTTTCTTGTTAGCTATTTTAAGATTATGAATGCTGGGAGGGCGTATCCAATGGGTTTGGCACTTGGGGATTCCCATGATGCCCCTTTGAAAGTCAACTTTCTATCTTAGAAATAAATAAGGAGATGTTTGCTTGTTTTTCATTTGTCTTATATATATTATTATGAGAAACAAGAATAACTTTATTTTGTACCACTTTTTGTCTTATTATGATGGATAATATTAAAAAAAAAATTTATTATTATTTTTCTCTTGAAGACTCTTTGTTGTGCGAAGAGAGTAGACTTGGTGTTGTTTGAGAGTACCATGGTTTGTACTTCCCTCTTTAAGACAACATAATGATACTTCAGTCTAGATACCTTTGAAGCCTGAATTTTATATTTGTACGGCCTTGAAGATTGTGAATTTATATGTTTAATCGAAAAATTTCCTAATTTTTAGTTATTCGGTTGAAATTTTGGTAACATGAAATCGAATTTATGTTTTGACCATTGTTGACCTAAAAATTACTTAGGGCACTTTAGAAAACAATGCCTAAAAACAAACTTTTTAATAAAAAAAAGGAGCGGCTTCAAACATTTTAGAAAAATAGTTTATTTAAAAAAACAGTGCTTTCACGATTTTCTAAAGTTTCAAAATTCGTGAAAGCACTTTTTTTAAAAAATGTTTGAGGTCAGGTCCTTTTTGCTAAAAAGTTTGTTTTTGAGACAAGTTTTTCTAATTATCCCAATTGTTTAGACCATAACTTTTTTATTTTAAGTCCCATTTTGATAAATAAGTAATCGATTTCTATCTAATCGACAAAAGTCATGTATTAAACTTAGTTTTTTGTACTATTTGAGACTTCGATCAATTACTTTAGGCGTTTTAAGTTTAACAAACTCGTTTCAAGTTTTATTTTGAGCCATACGATATTTTTGTGATGCATTTTGCATGCCCCTTCTCCATATATTTGAAAGAGGTTTATTTAGACGTTGATTATATGATGACGTATTTTCTTTTCTATCGTAGCTAAAGTCATGTTCAAAACATGTGTATGATTAATGATTGATGATTTTTACTTGGACACATTAATTAACATGTATCCAATGTTTAGAATTAGCTAATTGATTATCAATGCCAAGGATCAAAATTTCGGCTCCCTATCGAAAAGATAATTTAGACTGAAATTTCGGTCATTTTTGTATGGGACCCCAAATTTTTGTAAATTTCAGTTTTCGGCCGAAATTTCAATCCAAAATTTTTGGTTTTAGTCCCCTCCGAAACTGAAATGATATCCGAAATTTTGTTCCTTGATCAATGCTATATTATTCCCTTGTAAACAATGATAATGGATGTTGATATACCTGAAACATCATTGATAAGACATTGTGAAAGTGAATGACACTCAGGTCGTACCTGAGGGGTCAAGGTGGACCAGTACGTAGCTGAATTAGGCTTGGTCTGCCCAAAGGTGATTCTCGAATCTTGAGACTTGTGTCTCATTAAAATCGGGTCGGCACATGCTTACTTGAGATTTGTAACTTCTGGCCAAAGCTGATTTGAGATTTTTCTGTAAGTAGGGTGAATAGAATAATCACAAGAGTGTAAGGAAGAAAATGACAATCTTTCTGACCAAAGTGATTAGGTCTATACGTGTTTCCTCAAACATGAACTTGGGAAGCAAAATGTATGTTAAAGGTGGCTATGATGATAATTCGTTCATCAATTAGTGTCACTCATACGGGTGGGTTGAACCCTACAAGTACGACTAAAGAACTCATGAAGAATACTAAAGATCAGTTTATGGGTACAAGAAAGCCTCTGGAGTAATCTTATATTACACAATTAGTTAATATGAAATATGATGGAAATAGAAGTAAGCGCGAGCACATTCTAAAGATGTTACAGTACGCCATAAGGCTTAGGGAATAAAGGACTACCTTTGGTGATGATCTAGTTGTTCACCTAACTGTTTATTCGCTTTCGCCTTCTTTTGATACTTTCAAAGTGAGCTATAATGCTGAAGAGACAAAGTGGGACGTTAGTCAATTGATTTCTCTATATGTGATCGAGGAAGAGCGCCTCGGCTAAAGTTGAGTTTGCGTATCTGACAGAGAATGCGTCAAGTCAAAAGAATTTTAAAAGGGATCATAATAAGAGCTTCAATCGAAAACGCCCTGAAGCCGGAAATTCAGAAAAGAAAGTGAAACCTAAAAATTTAAAATGCTGACACTGCAAGCAAAAGGAACATATTCGAAAGGACTGCTATATTTTCAAGGATCTGTTGAAGCGAGTCAAATGAGGAACACCTCAGCCCTAGAAGCCCTAAAACTAAAATTAATTATGTTTTCAAATTTTGAGTTTGCAAAGACATTAGTTAATATCTTGACATTTATTTTTATGGATTTGGTTTGCTTAAGTTTTTTTTAAAATTATAATGAATAGTTGATGCTTTATAAGTATGTTTTTCTCATTATTCACTAATTGTTCTTATGAATGGCCAAATCAGTGGGAGATGTCTCACTTGGATTGACGAGTTTTTTATTATTATGATTGACTCATCATCTGAAATTATGCATGTGCGAATTGAGAGTATATGTGATTATACTCTGACCATCTGCATGGGGATTGTATCATATGACAGAGTGGTATGGTTAGACCTAATTTTTGTCTGATTTGTTTGGGCTAGATGTGATTAGGCACAATATTGGGAAGCATCTTTCTAATTAGTTGGTGATGAGAGTCACAGGCAGAGAGTCGGTAAGATATTGGATGAAGTTGAACAAATATAGGAACGACATATGTGTGTGTTGCCTGGTATAACTTAGTCAAGACTCGGGTTCACTAATGTTGCTAATTTAGTGACCATGAATTTGTTCAGTGTCGATTCGATGTGAGGGAGTACTATGCATTCATAATCCTTTATTGACAGCGTTGTTGAACTTGAGTGGTCGATTAAAAGAATCGAGATAGTGGGGGTCAATTTTTATTTGTGTTTCACACAATGACCCTTCTCTAATTTGTTCTAATTAAAATTGGGTTTGACTTTCCTTTCGACCACATGTATCTTGAGGCATAAAAGTTTGTAAGTGATACAACCTTCCTTTTAGAGGCCTTGATGGGTTAGGAATTTAAAAGCTATTTAAGGATGTTGTTGTCCCCTCTCTATCACAATCTTTTGGCCAATACCCCATCTAGGACAAACCGTGAAAAAAAGAGGTAAAGCGATATTTTGATTATAGCTATACAACCCTCGTCGTCGTCAAAGATCAAGAAGAAGACACCAACGAAATCAAGGTACACAAGTATATGGTGTTATTTTGATCGTTTTGATTAGAGCTTAAATCTTTCAACTTTTCTAACAGTAAATGCTCTTAGCTCTTTCGGAGAGTGAAAGAGTTGAACTTGAATCTCTTTAAAAGAGCAATTTAAACCTACTTTTTTAAGTGGGCTACTCTTTGCCTCCAAATAGCAATCCCAAACATAACTATAGCCAATTTCATCATAACATTATCCTGTTGAAATTTCAAGCTACTTTTATGATTTGAAGAAAAATATCAGCTACTTTTATGATTTGAAAATTTTTTACAAGTGACCCTCAAGGGTAAAAAAGCCATCCAATGCTGGAGGGTGCATGTTTGAGGATAAATTAAGAATGCTTCACAGCTATTAAACAATAAAATAGTAACCATATGCCACTAAATTATACAGATTAATCAAAATTTTAAAGATTAAATATATTTATGAGTGCCCATTTTTACACATTTGTTATCCATACATAATGTCTTTCTCTCTCACCGAATCTCTCTCCCTGGTCTCTCTAATTTTTTTATTTTATGTGTTGTGTACATCAAAGATGGTGCTCCATTTTTTCTTTCTTAATCTCTCTATCCGAATCCCTCTCCTAAGCTTTCTTTTTTAGATATCTCTTTCTCTCCGAATCTCTTATAATCTCTCATTTTTAGATTTATCTTTTCGAATCTGTCTCCTATACTCTCTCTCTCTCCTAATCTCTTTCTGCGTTTCTCTTTTAATTTATCTCTCTCTCTTAATCTCTTTCTTTCTCTCTCCTAATTTTTTTCTCTCTCACGGAATCTCCTTCACAATAGAAAGTTGAATTTATTGGGTGTGTGAGATGTAAATTATCGATGGTGCTCATTTTCTATTTTCTATGTGCAATTACTTAATCCAAACACAGAAAAACAATGAATTCCTATAAATTCCCAAAGAACTGAAATTTATTCGATCTACAAATCATTTTCCTATATTTTCCGAAAAATTGCCAAACATACCCTTCTATTATTCTACCATTGGGTCCCAAAGAGAGTTACATGGTTTTCCCGATACATAGAGGTAGCCCAAGGTATGTTGGTCACCCATTTTCATCTTTGTCCAAAGGAATTAGCCAACTCCACAGTATCCTCTAATCAAATTGAAAAATTGTGGCTTCCCTCTGTTCATCTTCTATAACAATGCATTGTAGCATTACAATCCATCCACCAGCTCCCTCTATCAGCTCCACAAAAAATTAGGGTGTGTAAATCATAAAATATTCATTACATGGTGGGGGCAAGGGCATCTCTTAGGGATTAGTCCAAGCGTACGCTTGAGCTAACCTTAAGTTATAAAAAAATAAAATAAAATAAAATTTAAAAAAAAATCAGTGTGTGGAAGTATATTGTAGGTGCGACCAAAGTATCAAACTCGATATCGGTATTAAGTAGGGGCAGATATGAATACGGTATTGCTAATATCGTATTGGCCAATTTTTTTTGAAAGAGCAAAAAACTTTATATTGGTCAATATCAGCCAATACCAAGATAGTATCCCAATATCAAAACAATATTGGTCAACACTGACCCGTATCGACTTGATACCGATACTTATATGGATACCATCCCAATACCGATACCAGGGTGGTATTGGTATCAATTCTCGACGAAATCAATAAGTATCGGCCCAGTTTTGATACCATGGGTGTGACAATCGTATATAGAAGTTTGACACATTGTTGAACAAGGAGAAACAACAGATAACATATAACTTCAGAAGAAGCAATAAACTTGATAATGCTTTAAAATTCCAATGCAACTCAGGACCTGACTTGGGTGCTCCAACATCGTGTAGCAGAACCAAGAATACCAATGTCGGGAAATATAATCTCTCCTAAGCTCAGTGAAACCTGAGTAATTCACCAAAGCATAAAATTTTACTTACGAACAGATGATAAGAAGTACCAAGTTGTTATTGCTAATAAGTAATAAACAAAAGGAAAATTTTCAAAATAACCCATGAACTTTCATCTCGCTATCAATAACGCACCTAAACTATTGCACTTATCTAATAGGCACCCAAAGTACACATAAGTTCATCAACTAAACCCCTAACGCCACCTTCCGTTAATATGCGAACGGAAAATGTTGAGTTGGTATACAACACCCCAAAATAACATGTGTGGCATGCCAACGTGAGAGGAAGGACCATTTTCCGTTCGTATATTAACGGAAGGTGACGGTAGGGATTTAGTTGATGAACTTATGTGTACTTTGGGTGCCTATTAGGCAAGAGCAATAGTTTAGGTGTTTTATTGATGACAGTGTGAAAGTTCAGGGGTTATTTTAAAATTTTTCCTAAACAAAATCTTCGCTATTGCAGCAAGCGAGAAAGCGAGCCAAAGAGGTTTGCTCTAGCATCTCGTAGAAGAACCAAGAACATCAATGCTGGGAAATATACTCTATGTAATAGTCTCACATCGGATAGGGAAAAGTCCTGACCCTAGGCTATATGTGATTGCAAACACTATATGGCATGATGCATTTTGGGTGGATACATAAGCCCATACCACAAACAAAACTGGGGAAGAGACCTAAGCCCATAATCGGACAATATTGTTGCATGTGGTCCGTGTCTTCACAGAATAGTATCAAAGCCGAGGACGGCTCTTCTATAAGGTGGGGGGATTGTAATAGTCTCACATTGGATAGGAAAAAGTCATGACTCTGGGCTATATACGATTGCCAACACTACATATCATGAAGCGTTTTGGGAACTTAAGTCCATGCCAAAAACAAAATCGGGGAGGGGACTTAAGCCCAGAACCAGACAATATTGTGGCATGTGATCTGAGTCTTCACACTTTGTCCTAAGCTTGCTGAAACCTAAGTAATTCACCTGAGCATAAAAATTGACTTACGAACAGATGATAAGAAAATACCAAGTTACAAAGCTATCGCTAATAAGCAGGTTGCTTATATAGAAAAGATTTTTTAACTTTTATTAATAAGAAATTACCAAGTTACAAAGTTATTGCTAATAAGCAAGTTGTTTATACAGAAAGAGGATCAAAAGCAGCAGTCTAAAACTACTGAAGCCAGTATACTAGCCCATCCACTCAGGCAAATCATCCCAATAAACCAGTGAGCTAACAAATTACAACCGTGAACTGTTATATATATTAGTGTAGTAATATATATTTTATTGTTTCAAAATTAAGTTTATAATTATCATTATATATATATATATATATATATATATATATATATATATATATATATATATATATATATTGATAATAATTTAATGGCAAACTTGTAAATATTATCTCCCTAAAAAAGATCATTCGAGGATTTCAGCAAAGACCATCACTACGTAAAAATGCAAAAAAAAAAATAGTCCATAACTATCGTTTTCCCAAAAAATTACAGTTCTAGACAGTCAAGTGAACTGTCATAAAAGAAGCAGTAGTATTTTCCAACGACATCTTTAAACTGTCGTTTATTTCATCAAAATAATGACTGTCTTTGACTGTCGACTACAAACAACGGTTTTGAGCTATTATTTTTTATGTCATTTTTTAGAAAAAACACTCACCTCATTTATTTTTACGACCCATTATAACTGTAGTTTTTCTCTCATACAATGACGGTCACAGATAAGAAGAAGAACGACGGATTTCGGCTGTTGTTTTTATATCTATTTTTTCAAAAAAAAAAAAATACATTAATTTAAATAATAATAATATAAGTTACGTTTAGAACAAAATTAACACAAAATCTTTCACCTGTATATAAAGAATTAATGCTTCCGATCAATGATCGGATTTCGATCTCTGAATAAGCATTTAAAGGAGACTTAGTAACCATTACACAAGCAGTAAAAACACAAAAAGAAACAAGATTGATCTTCTTTTAAGCTATAAATAAAGTTCCATAACTGAAATATCATTGTCAAATTATCATTTACAAATCGGTCTACAGATAATGGAGAAAGAAACCTATTTACAACTTCTAAAATAGAAAGATCTGATTCTTCGACTCTAAGAATCAAATCATTGGAAAGAAAAAGAAAAAGAAAATAGAATAAAAAAAACTAGGTTAACCTAATTTCAAACTGCTAGTGCGGCTGCCTCTTTTATCAGCATTTGAGCTTGATGAACCGATGGAAACGAAGTTATCATTAGGCACAATACCAATCTCATTGCCAAAGAAGAGCCTGCAATAGTTGTATATCTGTTTTACAGAAAGAATGGAGTCATTATATTACATTAACAATTATTCTCAATCACTAGTTATTTCCAACATAGCACATTTAAAAAAAAAAATGAAAGAAAAGGGAGAAAACAGATAAAATGGTAAGCATCCAGATAGATTAATTACCTTAACTTTTGAACTTAGTTGTGTACTATTTTTGTTGTAGTATATTACTTTTTCAATGAATTTTCTTTACCTATGAAAAAAACAAAAACACGAGATATTCGAATTGGAAGGCAGAAATGTGAGAAAAACAGAAGTTAGAATTGGCTAAAATAAAGGAGAAACTTAAAATAAAGGAGCAAGTACTCACACTTATTATTTTCCCTTAGATTATTATAACCGACCCAGATGAAATAGCAACAATTTTGAAAGTGGCAATATAGGAAGTGTATAATTTATTAACCAAATATGAAGAAACCATATACTAAATGGAGGAGCCAATTATTTCAAGGTTTAGTATAGCTGGGAGCACTCAAGCTCAGATTTTGCTAAGGAACAAGAATTCAAATTACATTTCAATAATAACACAACTTAGGCAAATCAAAATCCATTTGTCAACATGGAGCATTTCATGCAGGAGTTAGAGACTGTTGGCATTATGAACCAAATAGGAACTCCTAATTTTAAGAAGTAAGCATGGCGTTCTTGATGCATTTAACGAAAGACATAACTTGATGGGTTTAAAGCTAATTTACGTGGTTGTGTGGCCAACCATCTCGTTAAATCTGTAGCTAGCAATGAAGTTAATACTTAGTTGTCACAAAGTCGTCAAATTCAAGAAAATAATAATAATAATAGCATAAAAATTCATCATATAAACTCATCCACCCAAAAACCAAAAGGCTCTCCATCCACCAGTCCAAACAAATAGCCCAATTCCGTCAACCCCTAACTATTAAAAACACAATTCATAATTCCTTTATTCAAATTTCACAATCAAAATCACTGCTAATCCATCAACAAAAACTCTAAGATTCCAAATGTAATCCAAACTAAACGTGAGTGGAAATAACAATTCAATATAAAAATACACAATCAAATCTTCTTCAAAATTTATATTTTTCAGCTTCGAGAATCAATTAAGTGGGAAGGAGAATTGAACTGACCTGCATTTTTATTTTTATTTTTATTTTTTTTATAACAGAAGGTGTTTGGACCTGTTTGGGATCAACTAAGGGGTCCCTATTGCTACCCCTCCCTCTGGAGTCGCACGGTCCTGCTTAACCTACGTGCACCCAGGTAATGGGCAGGGAGACCCATCTAATAATACTAAAATTTCTTAGAAAAATATCAGCGACAACAAACTTTGCCGGGTGGAAGCATAGTTACTAAGTTGGAATTAGGGAAAAAAATCAGCAAAGGAAAATTCGAAAAAATCAGCAAAAAAAAGGATGTGTTTTAGTGGGATAAAAATTAATCATGATTCAATCTCAAACATCGCAATTCAAATATAAAAATCAGAGAGAGAGAGAGAGAGAGAGAGTGTTATTTTTTCGGACCCCCTTACTCTGTTTAGGGTGGGCTCTGGATGGAAAAGACACAGAAGGACACAACCTGCAAGGCGAGAATGTACCAGACGGATGCAGCTACATGATTAAGCAATCAAATGGTGGCAGAGGGGGGTTCTGTCCATCCAAAATGGGTGTTCATATGGTTAACACAGCTGAGATCCATGATGCCACTTGGTATCATGGTGATGGGACTAGTCTCTTAATTTTTATTTCGATTGGTAGCTAGTCTCTTAATTTCAATCAGATTTTTTAACCACGAATATAAGTTATTACAAAAATCAATACAGAAAATGTTCTGCCACTTGCAAAAACTCGTAATGCTACTCAATCACTTCTAACACTACTGAATCAATTCATAGGGTTACCTAGTATAGCTCATTCATTTGATCAAGAACAAGTAGAATTTCGTCAAGAAAAAAAAAACAACTTAATTTCAAACATTTTAAGCAAAATACAATTACATGCCTATTTGCAATGTTCAGCCAACACGTTTTCTCAAGACTGCTTCGGCACGCTGCTCAAATTTTGGCAGGACCCACTCGTGCTGGACTATGTCAAGACTATCTTTCTCTGCACCCAAGCTCTGAAAAATACAATGGAAAACATAAAAGCATCAGTTTTCTCTTTGGTAACATAAAAAAGGGAATGAGTGAATGCTAAACATGATGTGTGTGTGTGCGGACATCATCGTGGTTTCATATTTTGCCCGGAAAAAAAATGTCTCGGACAACTTGAACACATTGGCCGCAAACTGATCCATCTTGTCCCTATATCATCCATGGATGCAACATACTGAAATTAAAATCACAAACCGTGCTGATAATATAAGACTTCCAATAAATCTAACCCTTTGAATTGATGGATTCCCCTTTTTGTTTTGTAGTTTGCTTTAGGTCGAAAAAAAAATGCAGCCCTTGAATATTTTGTAATACCTAGTACTGAAAGTATGCCATACTAAATATGCAAAACTGCCCTTAAGTTACGCATTGTTACTGTAATCCGCAATTAAAAATTCCCAGAACAGCCACATGATCTGAATCCCAGTTAACACAAATCAACAGTTATTAAGAGTCTTAAAAGACTTTAAATCAGCAGCCAGAACAAATCTCAAAAGACCGTGGTTCTCAGCAACAATCTGAAGAGCTTCGAACAGAGAAAACAGGGGTCTCGGCCCTTTTCTTCTCTCATTCTCTATTTTCTCATAAGAAAATTCACAATCATAAAATACTCTCCACATTAAACTTCTGTAGCAGTTTTTTCTAAACAAATAAAGAGTTTTTTCTACCAATTGAGCGATAGCTCAGTTGTTCTCCTCCCCCCTTTGTAGGGAATGAGGTCGTGGGTTCTACACTCGACATTTGCTTCCTCCCTTCGTTTTAACAAAAGGTGAGTGATTTGTTGTGCGAGATTTATTCCCAAGGCTGCTCCTGAACTGACACTCTCTCTGCATTATGCAAGTGCATTTCCAGGTTGTCTATGCTGTATGGCATGATAAAAAGAACAAAAATGATTTTCCTAAATATTAAACTCCTATTTCTAAGGACCTACTTAACACCAAATAAAACAATAAATATAAAGATTTTAAGCCTCTCACCTATTTTGTAAGATTCAGAGTCCCACAAAAAACTTGATAATATTTAACAGCTGGGATTACCGAGAGTCCCAACAGTGTTGACCTCAAGGTCATAAAGCTGTGTTTAAGTGGCTTACGTGGCTTCTTTTATGAGCCATTCTTAAGGCCCATTTGGCCCCCCTAAATCAAGGCCCATTGAGTCTTTATTTAAAAAGCTCTTTTAATTCTAATCTATGGCCCCTTAAACCAGTAAATTCTGAGAAATTTCCAGCCACCTTTCGATGGCAATAACAACACAATAGCTGCTCCATTTATGCGCTGCATCAATAACCTTATTGATTGTCCAAAAGTAAGAGATTGCCACATCTACCTGCTGTGTCTTATCTAAGTAGCAAAGGCTTTACAGGAATAGGCAAGAGAGAGATTTATGCATTTGATAACAAGGCAATTTTGAGGAATGCTTATTTGCAGCCGAAGAACATACGTCACAAATACTAGAGAAACAACACAACTGGTTAATGGTACTATAAATACCATATGTGACTTCACTAAATATTAAATCAGATCAGCCTATGGAATCAAGCAGTATGCCAGTATCTTACAGGTACAATACGAAGGGGTAATAGAATACAAGTAAAAATTATCTGATGGATTAAGACTGAGTTAGGGCCTGAGGAGGAAGAAAAGATGTGAGACTTGCAATTGGTTCTCATCTCTAGGGAATTGTAGAAAGAACTGGATATTGCATTCATTCTGTTGAAACCATAGCAAAAGGATTACCAACAAGCTACACAACAGGAACAACGAGATTCCTTAAAACTTCAAGGATAGGCAGGTGCTGGATGCCTGCATCAATATGAGTAGAAAGATTAGGTAAGTGTGACCACATGTCAACCATTAATTTATACTACAGTCAGATTTTAGGCAAGTGTGATTTCTAGCAGAAACCCCTTATCATGTCTCGGACTTGGAAACACACCATCTGCTCATTTCTCATTCGCAAGAAGACGCGAAAAAAATCATTAGTTGACAAAATACCTCTCTAGTTCATTTTTTCTACGTAAGTTTCTTTATCAAAATCCACTTTAATTATCGAGAGTTCAAGATACCTTTCCAGTAGACATAGCTAGTTCTCCTAACTGCTTCCATTTTGATTCACTTTGTACTTCAGTGGCAATTGCCTGCAAAGAGAGAAATTCTAACCTCAAACAGGAACCAGGTGCTTACACAAGCAAGTTCACACTAGGTAGGAACAAGAAGAAGCATTTGCAATTCAGAGCTCTAAATCCTACCTGAATGGCACATTGGTTGCAATTATTTGCAAAGAGAGAAATTATGACCTCTAATAGGAATGAATTGCTTAGAAAAGTGAGTTCATTCTAGGTAGGAATCAAAAGAAGCACATGCAATTTAGAGCCTCTAAATAGTACTTGAATACGAGTTCAATGAAGAAAAACATACCTTTGCAACTTCTAGCTTCCCAAGCTGTATAGCCAGGTCAAATATGTAATTAGGATCAGTAGCTACTTCCAGTGCATCCTCCACCATACCTCGTGATTCCAAGAAATAAGCCACACTGCATGTAAAATAATTTCTTCAGTGAATTAGGAATGTAAAATAATTTCCCCAATGAATTGGGATTCAGGACAAGGTTTAAAAAGTATGATATTTTTAGAAAAAAAAAAATAAGGCTCAGTATAAGAAACAAAAAGACATTAAACAAGCAGGAAAACTCTTAACCAGAATATTTCCCAAGAAGCACATAGGATGTCTTCATGAATTTAACTATTGCATGGACATGGTTGATATTAAAAAAATAAGACAGTATTTATTGTAATTGCTAATTTAGTATGAAAATAAAACCTAGACATTTTTAAATTGGTAACTATTACCCCATCCAATTTTCATTGCTGATGGTTCTCTTACACCTTCAGTAGTGTTGGTAATGTTCTCGTCACATTCCTTCAATCTTTCCAAGGTCCTTTATGTTCCTAATCTTGCTACCAATCTACTTTCAATCAATAGTTTAAACTAAAAATTTGAATTGCTCCATATCTTTCAGGACTGACTACGAGGAAAATTATTATTACTAAATATATTAATCTACATATAAGATACTAAAATGTCACGAGATCCAAAGAAGCCCTAAGGAATTGCTCCTCCACATGCATGATAAGGGTTGCTGTTGCTACGCTTATGAAGAACCTAGGACTGCCATTAACCTAGATCTTGTCAAAGTGCTATTTTTCACTGATTATATGGCTCCTGAATCTTGTAACAGCATAAGATTACTACAGTTTATGCCAAAGATGCTTAGAACTGGCGCAATTTGCAGATGGTCAAAACTTTTTAAGAAAATTATTTGAACAGGTCAGCTCCCTGACTTCCTTGACCCTACCAATTGAGAGCCCCAAATGAGTTCAAAGATTAATGTGTTTGGAACAAGTCAGCTCCCCGAACAATCATAAAAAATTATTTGAACCAAACAATAAGCATAAAGGAAATAAAATAGTACCACATTCTCTTTTAGGCATTTAAACAAACATGTGAAATGGTGGCTTTTGCCTCAGATCAAATGATCTCATCTGAAATGGGTGCCTACGTATCAAAGTTTAAAAAGTTCAAATATGCATAGATCAAATGATCTTTATTTGTCATCGTCGATCATGACAAATATAGCACTGATGAGTGAATGACTTGTCATCAATGATCCTGACAATGCCCCAGGCATAGTACCAATTTTTAGATGCAATTTAAAAGCTCCAATTTTCAGAAGAAGTAGAACAATTGTTGAAAATGATGGAGAAGATGCCTTCCGATATCCAAGTAGAATTGGCATGAAATGCTATTCTTTGGTTATAATTTGATATAATCCAATAAAACCAAGCTTAATTTGATCACAAATCTTAATTATTTGTCATTAATTTTCTATGAAAGATAAGTTCAAATAAATAAATCAACAAATCAATCAAGTAACTAATTAATTTATTAAACCACTATTATTTACAATTCCATTTGGTTGATTTCTATTTCAGAAAACACAAAATCGAATTGGGAACAAACCTTTTGTTCATGAATTGATTAAGTTGTTCCTGTAGATTCCACGAAAAAGCCTCGAGAGCCAATGAAATCGGTCGCTGCTGCTCGAAACACTTATTCCTCAAACTCTTCACAATCTCTAGCTTCAAATCCTTATCATCCCGAACTAGAATCTGTTCAGCTTCCTCTAAATAAACAATCCTAGCATTCAACAGTTTCTCCCAAATCTTACTCTTATCTTTCCCCACCGCCAACGGCTCTCCGATCACCGAGCAATCATAAACCTTAGAAAGCATCACATCTTCTTCATTTTTCTTCGGTTTCTTCTCATCAGTGATCATCTACGGCCCTTTCTCTTTAGATCTCACGGCAATCGGACGGATGAGAAACCCCACACCGATTGCAACCAAAGGAGAAACCATGATCTCACGACAATTAACAGTCCCGATCTGATGATTGTTTTCGTTCGGGTTCTAGCAGCAACGGATGGTGAGATTTCGAATATGGGAGTTTGATGGTGAGATTGGCCAGAAGCTTGTACTTTCCAGCAGGTATTTGGGTGGGAAAGCATGGTATTGACGGCGCCGATGAATAAGACGTTGATGGCTTGCCTTCTCGAACAAGGCGTTGGAGTAAGGAGGAAGGAATTTGAGGTTAGAGCAGGGGCCATGAAAGAGAACCTTAGGGTTTTGAATTAGGTTTTAGCTATTGTTTTCTCAATATTATTATTTATATGAGAAGTTTTTTAAAAGGACAAGTTTGCCCTCCTAAAAAATTAATAATTACCCGTCTATCCTTTTCTTTAAAAACCACACTTATAAGGTACTAAACAACCGCTTTAGGCACTTGATTAGTTAACCACTGCTTTTGGCAGTAGGTTTTTTCATAATGCTAATGTTGTTTTTTTCCCATTTTCATGTAGTGCATTAGGCATTCTCGGGAATTACAAAAGCAATGCTCCCTCTAATACTCATAAAAGTTCACATACTAAAGAAGATGAAAGAAGGTGAAATGATAAATAACAAAATTAAAAAGAAATAAGATGCAACCATCAAGCAGAACTTAAAAAGGAATCAAAAAATAAAAAAGATAGAGCATAATTGTTCATTTGATAGGCAATTACTCATATGAGAATTCCTCAAAAAATGGTCACAAAGCTTTAATAGGTAAAGCAGCAAACAACAACATAACCCACACGTCTGGCCGAATACCTATTTTTTTCCCTTGCTGTCCAACACCTAGCTGACTGAGAATGCCCTTAAGCTCTTTTATCCGGAAGTATTGCAATTTGTCCTAGATAAATATAAGTTCATGCAAAACAATCTTTTTTTAGAATTCAGGGATGACTAAAGCGTATAGCTATATGTCGATCAAAGTTGCACAGGTTATAACCAAACAAATAGCAAATATAACCACTTTTATATGCATGTTGTATAAAAAATATATATTATAAAAGATCAAATGAGCTGGGATCAATAAAAATTTCATCAAACAGTTGGCATGCAAAATAAACACTTATCATAGAAGAGCAAATATATAGGCTTGGATCACTAATAAAATTTCACCAATTCGTGGATATGCAAAATCAAAATATAACCCATAAATCTCATTACTCTAATATTTTGGGGAAAAATAAATCTATAGAACTTAGACCTCAATTACACCTCAAATATAGAGTTGAGCTTCTTCTTGGTGGAAAATCGAGATCTGAAATAACAAACAATAAAAAAATATTAATATATCAAATTAAAATCTGCAAAAACCCCAAAAAGCTCAAATCAAATGAAAAAAAAAAAGACAAAGAAGAATTACAGCATTATAAATTTCTTGATGGCATTTGTAGATGGAGAGGATGATGAAATTGAAAATTTTGACTAACCTAGGCATGCCCATTGACCAATGCCACCTTATGTTGCAGTTCGGCTTGCAATTCGCCCCCCCACTGAAATCACTTGATCCACATGCTCGAGCAGATCGCTTCTCCTTTAAAAAAATTGATATAAAAATATTCCCCTCTTTTTCCAACGATTTCGAGTAAAGAGCTCTTCCTATGCTCAAGCAGATCGCCTGCACAGTTGATACATAACAATCTCAAATGAAATCGCATGAAAATGGAGAAAAAAAACTGTGATTTAGACCTCTTCAACCGATCGCGGTCGCTTTTTGTTACCTTCAATGAAATGATTGACGAGATTGTAATGGCGATGGAGAGAGATGGAATTTCAGTAGAGAAAATATATTAGGGATTCATGTTTTGGGAAAAAATAATTCGGCACCCAACGGCGTTTGATTTGTGGTATATTTCTAACTAGGTTGGCACTAGGGCTGTCAACGGGCTGGGCTTCAGCCCGGCCCGGCCCGGGACCGGCCCGAATGGGCCTGATTCATGCCCCTTTTTTGTATTTCAGCTAAACGGGCCGGGCTTAACTCGAATAAGAATCGGGTCGGGCTCAGGCTGCAAAGTGTCCGGCCCGAAGCCGACTCGACCCGGCCCATTTAGCTTGACATTTTTTAAGCCCTTTAAAAAGTTATAAGCCCGGCCCGGCCCGAATAGCTAATCGGGCTAGGTTCGGGCTATGGATTTCATAAACGGGCTCAACCTGGCTCGGCCCGATTAGCTAAACGAGTCGGGCCCAATTTTTTAAACGGGTCGGGTGAAAATTTAGCCCAATCCCGACCCGGCCCCTTGACACCCCTAGTTGGCACGGACCTCCATAGTCTTCAGGACGGACGTTCGTAGTCTTTAAAATGGAAGTTCGTAGTTTGGAACCCCTCTGCCCTGAGTGCCCATATTTCGACGGACGTTCGTGAGCTTCGTAATAGACGTTCGTGATTTATAATTTAAGAGCAACATGATTATTATACCAGTGTTTTAGGCGGGGGCGACGGACGTTCAGATGATGAAAGGTTCAGATTCATCATCTGAACCTTTCATATGATGAATCGGTTCAGATGATGAATCTTGAAATTATTAGTGTACTATCAGTCGATTCGGTAGGTAAATTTAAAAGGTACCATTATTCACAGCCTATCGAACTGCTGTTTCACCCCAATAAAGAAAATAAAATCAAGGTGTAAGTTTTAAAGCAATCCTTTTGCAACATTGAAGTGAAAGAGCACTCTCGTGGAGTGTGAATAACGTCAACCCACGTCCGTAAGAAAAGCACCCTATCAAGTAGGACCAAAATTTAAAGAGAACAAAAGAAACTGACCCTACATCATCAATTAGATCAATCGAAGCTTCCCCTAGAAAAAATGGACATCAATGGTTGTTTTATAATACAAAAGTTGGTCAATTGGCATCCCTACTTTGAAAACTTAGATTCTTTTTTTTTCCCTTAGTCCTACATTTTTCAAAATCACATGATCAAAGCCCAAATTTATGGCTAACTGTGACATCACTTCTTTCCATGAATAGCGATTGATAATTTATATATATATATATATATATATATAAAAGCTGGGCTCTAATCTGCTACCTCGAGGAATATAAAAAAATATTTCCTTCAAGATCTGTTTTGTAAGTCAACGTATTTTGAATTGTTTGTTGACACCGACAGAGTTAGTGAAACCTCTAACATGAATTAAATATTGAAACCTAGACATATAATAAGTTAGGAAAACCTAGACATAATAGTTAGGATGGCATCGTTATATATTCCCACATTACGTACCCGCCAAATATGATAAATGGAGGCATAAAAGGCATTCCTAACTAAACAAGATCTTCCATTCTTGGCTCTCGCCACTTTCAAACGGATTTGAAGTTTATGGTCTCACTTTTAATCTTAGCTTACCTAATAAAAAAAAGAGTACTGTCAACCATTTTTGTTAGGATCACACCACTTCAACAAAGGAAATAGTCTTCAGATCATGCGCCTAGCATCAATAGGCCACAGTTGATTCCGAGCGGCACACATCTCACAGAGTAGACGATCACAACATATCATAAAAAGCAATTCATGTTTATTTTTGAAATGTGTGCCACGTGGAATCAATATGTGACCGTCTGATGGCATGATCTCAAACTCTATTATAAGAAAGATTGAGACAAAAAACGATCTTATATTGTACAATTCGAAGTAGTCATCAATATTTTTTTTGTTTAAGTGGTGTGGCAGTAACAAAAATGGGTGGCAATAACAATAATGTAAAAGAAAGGAGAGAGAGAGAGAGTCAAATTCTATAAGTTCTCAATTTCTCTGAACGGGTCCAATGGGTTCTCAATTGGTTTACACTCGGAGTCAACTGACCTACTTAATTTCCTTAGAAAACCACCATATTTTGTAGGACTAAAGCCTTAAAAAGAGAAAAGGAAACTGACCCATCTACCAGGGGGAGCCATGGAAGCTTGCCTTCGAAAAAAGTGGGCTCCGAAGCTTGTTTTTACCATACGAAAATTGTTCAACGGCCCTCTATTTTGAAAAACTTAGTTTCTTTTTGTCCCTTATTCCTCCAATTTTCAATTTTATCATGCGTCCCTAGGCTAATGGTGACACTTTCTTTCCATGAATAGTGATTGATGGTTAATGTAGAGAAAAAGTTCATGCATGCCTTAGTTTCCATATTAAATGATAAAATGGAACTGTAGAAACTAGAAAAAAACATGGGATTTAAACTTAAGTGTAACGCTTCATTTGGGTTAGCTCTTAATTAGAAGAGCAAAGAGCAATTTTATCACTTAAAAGCAAGGCTAGAAGTTGTATTACCAAGTGTGAAAGCAGTTTCCTGCTCAAGCCAAAGAATAAAAGATCCTCTCTTTTGCATGAAAGAGCTAACTCAAACACAGCCTAAGGCCTTGTTTAAGTGTTTCCTGACTTTTCTTAGAAAAGCTCTGAATCCTGGTAACTTAGAATCCTGTTGATTCTTAGCAAGCTCTTATATATTCCTGTCTTTTCCCATATGTGTTCTTGAGTTGCTCTGATTCGTGATTTTTTCTCAAAAAAACTAATTTCTCAATTATTTTTAAGTTTTTTTCTAAAAAGTTCAGAATCAATTAAATCGGTAGTTGTGCTACTACTGTACGAATGTTAATCATCGGACTACTTGTCGTACTCGAATATAACTAAAGTTTTACGGGTTACCCATTCATTCAAAGTTGAACTTATTTGGCGAATTTATTTTCGAATATAAGTTCTTGAGACATACTTACTAAATTATATGCACAACTCCAATATAGTAGTATAATGTCATGAATATCATGAATGTTGGGGCCCAATTAAAACAAGGGAGTCATTACTTGCACTCGGAAACTTGGCCCTTGCACCGAATTTAAAATAAGACTTGCAAGTTTGGTAACTTCTATCATTTGAAAATACCATCTAAACCATTTGATTTAACGGCCATGATTTAACGATATTAAGTGCAAATGATTAGCACAAGCATATTCTTCATCATGTGATTAACTATATAGTCAAAGGCAATTATCTAATTCAACAGTTGACTGTAATAAATCATAAGATAAAGATCATGTTTTGATCCAATCTTATATACTAAATATCTCAGATCATGAACTTCAAATCGAACGGCGCAGATTGTATTTTCCTCATCACATGTCCCTCAAATACCAAGTCTTTCTTTAACTTCGGTGCAAGGGCAAAGTTTCCGAGTGCAAGTAATGGCTCCCTTAAAACAAACTTCATTCTTATAAATGTGTGCATAAGAAAAAAGAAGCATATATATATATATATATATATATATATATATATATATATATATATATATATATATACACACACACACACACACACACACATTGGGGATTGTTATTCACTCCAATCTTCCACACAAGAGATCTTGAGATCATGGTGCACCTATCAGAGGGTTAGTTTTCACTTCCACATGGCACAATTCCTAAAAGCGTAGCCCTAAAGTCACGTTTGAGTATGAGGTGTGCCATGTGATTTTAAGGCCACTTTTTGGGGATTTGTGCCACGTGGAATTGAAATTTTCCGTCTGATGGGTGCATCATGATCTCAAGATCCCTTCTGTTGAAGATTGGAGTAAAACACTATCTCCATCATTTGGTTTAAAGAATTCAATGGTTTTTAGCGTAGGCACCCTGTAAAATTCAGTGGGTGCATTTAACTCGACACCGTTGGGACTCACAAATGATGGAGCTGCAATCAGGTGTAAGAATCTTGGCTTTTCTAGGACTTTTGGACAGAAAGAGAAACCTTGCTTTTCGGGAGGAAAGTGGCTTTTACATGCGGGGGCCGCTAAACTTGCAAACAAAAGAAACCCTCTCGGAAAGGTGGCTTCTTACCCTCACTTTCTGAGTTCAAATGAAGAATCCTGCTGATTCGGTTCTCTCGAACGAGCCCTAAGAAAGTCTTGGCTTGAGTGCACTCAAACCGACAGCTTTTCTCGATGTGCTTATAATTTTGACCACCAAATCAGTGAAAAGGCTAAATAAAAGTGGGTTTTCCAAGGTTTGAGTCTGGTTTTAACACCTGATTCTTTCTCTCTTTTTTTGACAAAAAACACTGGATTCTTAATCAAGCGAAAAATATGCCAAACTTGACCCATTTGAAAGTTGGTTTGGGCCTAACTTAGGCACAATTATTAATTGGACCTAATGCCTTAGATCAAACTCCGCTCGAATTGGATTAGGTTGGTCCACAGGCTAGCCGATAAAGAAGGGCTTTTATGAGGCCCCTATCCTTCTATAAATAGGAAAAGATTTATAGAAGCACACTCTCAAGGAGGCAAAATTTCAGGGACAAATGGGTGGCTGAAGGGGATCGAAATACCAAATACTTCCAAAGACTTGCATCTAATAGAAGGAGAAGGAATTGTATATCTCGTATTCGATCCAACAATGGTTTTCTCTCCTCTCAAGATTCTATCACTGAAGTGTTTGTGCGCCATTTCACTTCTCGATTCTCTTAGGAGGAAGGGATTAGGCCAAAATTGGAGGTTTATCCTTCAATTCCATATCTCATGATGAAGCTGCCCTGTTGGAGTCTAATTTTGTGGAAGAGGAAATTAAAAGGGCAGTTTGGGAGCTTAGTGCTGACAAGGCTTCGAGGCCAGATGGGTTTCCGATTATATTCTACCAAAGACGTTGGAACATCATCAAAGCGGACCTCTTAGACATGTTCCAAGAGTTTCACGAGCGTGGAATCATCAATCGGGAAACGAATGCTACATTCATCACATGGATTCCTAAATCAGAAGGAGGAGAGGAAGTGGGTGATTTGAGGCCGATAAGTTTGATTAATGGTTTATATAAAATCATTTCCAAAACTCTTTCTAACAGATTCAGGGTTGTTCTCACCAAAATCATTTCTCCTTTCCAATTCGCCTTTATACAGGGGTGTCAACTTGTCAACAGCGTTTTGATTGACAACGAATGTGTCGATAGTCTACATAAAAGGAAAAGGAAAGGGCTAATGTTGAAATTGGATTTTGAAATGGCATACGACAATGTTGATTGGGGTTTTTTGATGTACATGCTTCAGCGATTGGGATTTGGATCCAAATGGGTTAAATGGATGACGGGGTGTATATCGTTGGTATGGGTGTCCATTGTGATTAACGGAACGATCGAAGGTTTTTTTCCGGTTGAGAAAGGCATTCGCCAAGGATACCCTTTGTCTCCTTTCCTCTTTCTGATTGTGTCTGAAGGCCTTAGTGCTCTTTTACAATGAGCGGTAGAGGCAAACATTTTCAAAGGATTCAAATCTTCTACCCTTGATACAGAAATTTCACATCTCTTATACGCTGACGACACCATCATATTCATCAATGGGGGATTAGGAGCTTTAATGCAGTTGAAAAAATTATGCTCCTATTCCAAAGGATTTCGGGCCTCAAGGTGAACCTAAGCAAATCTATGCTTACCGTATCGGCTACAATCATATTCAAATAGTGTGCTTGGCAAATTGTGTCGGTTGCAAAGCTGGGTCCCTTTCGTTTGTTTACCTTGGCCTCCCGGTCTGACCTTTTCTCCCTAATAAGAAGTTATAGCAACCCATTGTGGGTAGAACCCAAAGAAGATTAGAAGGGTGGAAAGGCAAATGTTTGTCTTTCGCCGACCGTATCACCTTGATCAAATCTACATTAACTGCTCTTTCGGTCTTCTTTATAACGCTTTTCTCGTGTCCAACATGGATTGGACAAAACTTAGAAAAGTTGTATCGCGATTTTCTGTGGCAAGATGAAATTGAGAAAGGAAAAATTCATTTGACCGATTGGCGCCTTCTATGCAGAAATAAAGAAGACAATGAATTGGGAATTGTGAATATCAAAGATTTCAACGATGCTTTACTCGTGAAATGGCTTTGAAGGGCTTCTTCGGAATTAGATAGCTTATGGCTTAGAATTTTGACTAAGAAATATGGTAATAGTGGGAGTCTATGGGAAATTAATGGGGCCCATGGAAGAGTAGGATCGACAATTTGGCGAGCAATCTCTAACCGAAAACACCTTTATAGGTTGAGAGCTCAAATTAAAATCGGAGACAATACCAAAACTCTTTTTTGGAAGAATATCTGGTGTGAAAAATCTCATTTTTGTGACATATTCAAAGGTCTTTTTAAAGTGGTGACTAACAAGAACGCCTCTGTTAAAGATATGGCAAACAGAGGTCCAGTAGGGGATATTACCTAGAATATAGAAGTCCCGCACAGAATGTACGACCATGAGATCAGAGAGCTTGTTGAAATGTTAGGAATTTTAGCAACTTTTAATGGGCCAAGCGCGAATCATGAGGATCACCTGATCTGGACTCTAAGCAAAGATGGTGCATTCTCTGTCAAATCCATGTATAAGCTTCTTGCCTCGGTGGTGGTTCCTGAAATTCCTTGGTTATGGATATGGAAGTCCAAAGCCCCATTTAAAATAATTCTCTTTGTTTGGTTAGTTGTTTTGGATAAAGTGCTCACAGTCGAGAATTTATAGCATCGTGGGTTTTCTTTGCCTATCAGATGTGTGTTATGTTGTCAGGACCAGAAAACTAATGTCCATCTATTTCTACATTGTCCATTCTCTTTTGAGGTATGAAGTTCCATTATTAGCTGGTCTGGGAATCAATGGGTTATGTCGTCATCTGTTGATATTTTCGTAGCCTCCTGGAATCAAGGCAAGTCTAGAAAAATGGAGAACGATTGCTGGATTCTATCTCTGTTTGTGGTTTTTGGGCTGATTTGGAAGGAAAGAAATAGCAAAATTTTTTACTCTAAGGCGAAACCCCCCCATCTGTTGGTCGATAAAATCAAAGGTAAGGTTCTCCAATGGGCTATGAGTTTAAAGTTATTGGGGCCTTACTCAATTCAAGACTACCTAAGAGATTGGGTCTGTGTTTGTATGGGTTAAGTTGTTTCCTTCTTAGTCTGTGGGAGTTGGTTATATTTCTCTAGGGGGCTATTTTCCTTTTGGGTAGGGTCCTTATTATGTAGCGCTTCTTGTATCGTGCTGGTAGCTTCTTTTTGGTTTTTCGTTTTCCTTGTTGAGATGGTTGCAGATGAGCCCCTTGTTCATTTGTTCCCCTCCCTGCTTTGTTGTGTACCTTTCCATTTGACTTCAATATAATGCTTGGTGATTTATCAAAAAAAAAGGAGCGTGACCAAAATTCTCACAATTAAAAGATCAAAAAGGACTCGGAGAGGTTAAGTTTCTGGGTGTATAACATCTATGCTATAAATCATGGTATCAAAAATAGGCCGATACGTATCTGTCCGTTACATCGGTATCTCGTATCGGTATAGCCGATACGTATCAGCCGATATGCTTCGGTAAAAAATAAATTATTAAAAAAATAACTAAAAAACATAGGCCAATACATATCAGCCGAGTCGTATTGGCCTCAGGCAGACCGATACCCGAGCCAATGCCGATTTTGATACCTTTCTACAAATAATACTCTGAAGAGAGGATTTTTTGTGTGTACCAATATTATAAAACCGACAAATTACTATCTCTGAGTCCTTTTTTGATCTTTTTCATTATGAGTATTTTGGTCATGCTCCTTGAGAGTGTGGCTCTTGTAAATCTTTTCCTATTTATAGAAGGATAGGGGTCTCGTACAAGTAGGGTTACAACCGAACTGAGTCGAGTCGAGCCTGAGCTTGGATAAGCTGCTTGACTCTAACTAGCCGAGCTAGAACCCGGCTCTAGGACCTTCGAGCCTAAAAATTCCTAGTTCTAGCTCGGCTCTATTGAACTTGAGCCGGGCCAAGCCAACCAAATAAAGTTTATTATAATTTTTTTCTTGCTAATATTTTCAAACTTTATCTATTTTTTTTAATAGATGAGAATTTTAATGAAATTTAATAAATGAAAACCCCAACCTCTTTTAATCCTTTGGTCCTTTTTGGACTTAATTGATTGATCGAAATGGAGATGATTTCATTGGAGGAAAAAAGTGTTTAAATTTAATGTATATTAAATGTTGATTGAAAATCAACCATATTATAGTTATATGAGAATCTACAATATAGTGCTTGCTGCCCTTGGCTGTGAGTAAAATATGGAGATGATGGTGATTAGCCATGTAGCATTGGAGGTGTAGTCAATATGGTGTAGCAGCATAGGTGTTTGTCGTAGGTATCGATTGGTTGGTCGATTGATAGAGGATTGTGTATTTGTTATATATTTATCTATTATAAAGTAACCATTAGAAGAATCTAATTACAAAGAGGAAAAAAGTAAAATAAAATTATAAAAATTATATAAAATATATTTATTATATATATAAGTATTATATAATATTAATCAAATTGAGTTGTGTTGAGCGAGTTTTACAAGTTCAGCTCTAGGTTGACTTTACTTCAACCGAGCTTCAAATAAAAAGCTCGGCTTTGTTGCTGCCCTACCTACAAGCTACAACCCCTTGCTTATTGAGTACATAATAATAATTAAAAATCGCATTTACCCTTTAGTAGCGTGCCCATTTACCCATTAATTAGCCAGTAGGGTTGTGTATTTTTTGGGCCGAACTGACCAAACCTAACCGAACTGCCGATTTTGGTCCGGTTTGAACGAGTACCGGTTTGGGTTTGGTTTCACAAAAAGAAAATCAAAAAGTTTGGTTTGGTTTCTGTTCCGGGCCTTCCCAAGCTGAAATCAACCAAATAGATTGTAAGTAATTTTTTTTAATATATATATATATATAGTCAACTTGAGTCAAGCAAACGATTGGGTCTTAGATTTTCGGTCTAAAATTTGGGCTCAAATTTTGTGTTTCACAACCTTACGTAAGGTTCAAATATTACAAGACGTTGAATTAGGGAGTAGATAATAGATTGTAAAAGTAAAACGACTCCGGAAAAAAATGAAAATAGTAAAAGTATAAAACAAGTTGAGAAATTGGGAGAATTTTGATGTGCAAGTAGAATTTATAGGAAAACCGAAACCAACCGAATCAAATTGAATCGGGTTGATTGGTTTTAACATTTAGAAACCGATTAGAACCGATTTAGTTTGTGATTTTGGTCCAAAACCTATCAGAATGAACCGAACACACCCTTATTAGTCAGGTTTGTATAGGCCGAATTCAAGTCGAACTTGAACAGCCCTGCTCTTAATCGCGCCTAAAAATAGGCCGGGCCAAGCCCGAATTGACCCAATTCGGTCCGTGCCGCAGGCTAGCCCGGCCTATTGAGACCCTCGTTAAAAGTAAACTTTCATTTACTTTGGTGCTCATAAATAGCATTGCAGTTCCGGAAGCTTGACCATTTAAACAAAAGAGATTGACAAGAGTTCTAATCTATTGAGCAAAGTAAGTCAAAACGATATTTGGGTTTGAAAAGTTGAACCTAGTGTATTTGTTCAAGATTATAAAAATGGGTTTTAATCCTTTTGATGAGATGTCTACCAAATCAAAAAAATGGGCTGATCCTAACCGTCCATGTGAAAAGATGCCAATCATGTGATCTACACATTGATTGCTTTGAATCAGACGATGAAGATTGTTTTTTATTTCAAACTTCCACACAATAGATCTTGAGACAACGGGCATACCATCAGACGGCCATTTTTTTTCTACCATATAGCGCACAACCCAGAAAGTGACCTGGAAATCACATTTGACCGTAATGTGTGTCATGTGATTTTCAGGTCACTTTTTGGAATGTATGCCAGGTGGAATAAAAAACTGACCATCTAATGGTAAGCCCATGGTCTCATTATCCATTGAGTGAAAGATTGGGATCAAAATCGATCTACATCCTCTGATTCAAAGCAGTCATTAGTTTAGCATAGGTGACCTCTGCCAATAAGGACCTCTGCAAATAGATCAATGCTATGAAAAAATGGTGATCAAACAGGTGTCTCTCAACCGCTCGATCAATTAGCCGATGTGAATTCACAATTCTCGAGACCGTGAATTTCCGTCTTGTTTTTAGTTGAATGTGGGCCCAAAATATGGCCCATGGCCCCCTAGCTATTTCTACCACATTGTCTACATATATATCTTATCAAAGTGGCCGGCCATATCTGTCTTCAAGTGTCGGCCTTTCTCCTACTACTTTGTACTCACCTTTTCAATTTCAAACCTCAGAAAATAAGCAACTCATGTCAACATCTAATGACTTAAAATCTTCCCCTTCTCTTGTGCTTTATAGTTTATATAAACCCTAATCACATTCAAATCAATGTGCCCTCTCATGGAATCCCCAACAAAAGCACGGTCGAAAATCGATCTCCCTTGCGCTGCTTGCCGGATGCTTCGTCGGAGATGTGCCGGAAACTGTATGTTGGCACCGCATTTTCCTCAGCGTGAGCCTGAAAAGTTCGCCGGAGTTCATAAGGTCTATGGAGCTAGCAATGTAGTTAAAATGCTTCAGGTATGTGGTGTAACTATTTTTTTCCAATAATACTTGCTTCCCGGAAACGGTCAGGTCCAATTTGGTTGAGCCCATGGATAGGGGAGAATCTTGACTGCATGTCGTCCTATAAGAAGTGAAAACCATAAAATTCAAGATTCTCCAATATCCAAGGGATGCAGATCTGTTGAACTCGAAATCTGGAATTCAAGGTGCTTAGAGCTGACCATTGCCCACTTGTTTTGATAGTAGTTGTTACTTGCTTTTAAGGTACCCATTATTTACACCCTGTGAAGAGGTAATCTCACCATTGATTGCTTTGAATGAGATGAAGGATATCATTTTTCGTCTGAATCTTCGACACAATAGATCTTGAGATCACGGGCTTTGCACAAATCCCAAATAGTGGCCTTAAAATCACATTTCATATGATGTGTGCAATGGAATTTTTGGTCACATTTTTGGGATATGTGCAATGTAGAATAAAAAACTGAGTGTTTGATGATACAGTCTATGATCACAAGGTCGTTTGTGTGGAATATTGGGGAGAAAAACGACCTCCATCGCCTGATTCAAAGAAATCAATAGTGAGATTACCTTTTCGTAAAGTTTGGGTTAAATCCCATATTGGGTTATTTTTATACTGAAGTCGTTCGTCTATATATAGGAGCTTAGGGCCGCGTTTAGCATAGCTCTTTGATAGACCCCCTTCTCTTTGCGAACTCTTTGCAAAGTAAGATTTACCTGTTTTCGCAGCTACCTCCGTGCTCTCAGCTAACTCCCTGTTAGAGCAAATAAAATCTCATTTGACAAGGAGTGAGCAGAGAGTAAGAGAGCAAGGATCAAAATATCGGTGCCTTTTTCATTTTCGGGCATGACTGAAACCGAAAATTTGACCTAAATTTTCACTGTCATATATAATGTGACTGAAATTTCGGGGCTGCCTAGGTCTCTATGAAGGTTTAGATTGATGACCCTCTGCCCTTGTGGTTATAATCTCTAGAGTAATTTAAGACATAATAATGATAATAATAATAATAATAATAATAATAATAATAATTTATTTGTTTATTTAATATGAGCTTTATAGCGCGGTGACGCTGTGCGACGTTTATGTTTTATTTTGAGTAGTAAATTACCCATATGTTATAATAAATTTTAAAGATACTAGAACCAAACTTCATTCATGGAATTTTTTTTTTTTTAAGGTTCATAGTATCATATCTACCACTTTACCTGCGCAATATAATATATATATATATAATATGTAAAAAATCTAAAATGTTTATAAGATTCTTAACAATAATTAATAGATAATTGCTTAATTTAATATACAAGCATCAACATCATTGACTTTTATAATATATTAGGGTCAGCTTTGCAACTCTTTTTTTTTTTTTTTTTTTTTTAAGAAGTGACTTTTGCAAGTTTTATTTCTCTACTCATTTTCATTTAAGTGCAAAATGACTATAAAACCCTTTCCCGAAGTTTAGGAAACATAAATATACACAAGTGAGCTATTCAAAATTTTGTTGGTGAATCAAAATAAGTTCTAATTTTGCTGTGATCACAGATGGTGGAGGAAGCCAAAAGGGAGGATGCAGTGGAGAGCTTGGTATACGAAGCAAGTGCAAGGCTTCGAGACCCCATTTACGGGTGCACCGGCACCATTCTTTACATGCAAAAGGTGGTTCAGGATCTTGAGATGCAATTGAAATCCGTGAAAGAGCGAGTTCTCGAGGCTCGGGAACAAAGAGATCATCTTTTGAGGGTTCTAATGGATGTTCACCAGCTAAATCCTATCTCCCCCGTCAACGACTTAATGTTCAATACCGAGAACTTCTTGTTAGATGATAATGCGATTGGCTATGACCCGTTTGATTTCCCGATGGATTTCCAACAAATTATGTGAGAAATTTGAGGTTTAATCCTCTTGATTTAAGAACTACGTGGTGTACAAAGTACTTGATATAATTATGCATATAAATAAAGTATAAGTACAATTATATTCTATTAGCCAATCAATTAAAATATTTTCTATAGTATAAGATTCGAGGGTCAAAAATTCGGATTTCGTTTCGATTTTAGACTAGACAGAAACCAAAATTTCGGCCAAAAATTACGTACATAAGGGACCGAAATGAACCGTAAATATGGGTTTTCATTTCAGTTTTGATGGGGACCGAAACATTTTGGCCGAAATCTTGAACCATGATATGATTTATATGTATGCTAAAAAATGTACAACATCTTGCTTTTTTATGCAAGGTATAACGGTAACAAAAGTTATGGCAATCAATTATAGTGTAATAACTAATACTTTGAATGTGTGCATCAGCACAGGTTAATGTGAAAATGCGTGCATAAGAGTGTCCATGGGCTGAGCTTGAGCCCAGCCCGCTTGCCAGGGGCCAGGTATGAGGTAGTTTCAGAAGCCCGATTAAAAATCGGTCGTTTAAGCTTGGTCTGAACCTGGTCCATCCCGATTAATTGAGAACCATTATATAGAAATTGTCGAGCCAACATATGGCCCAGCCTAACCTGCCACTCCAGAGTTGGTATGAGCTAAAGGTAAGTAGGCCCAATTCACAAACAGGGTAGCTTGAGGCAACCCAATAAGTTAGTCAGATTGGATATGGGCTAATTCGAAAAGACAATTATATCGGTCCAATTAAGGCCCAATCCGACCCATTAAGACACCTATGCATTCGCTATTATATATATATATATGAGGGGCGGGGATATGCACCCGGGTGTAGAGATATCTCTCCGCCAATTTATATGAGCGCGGTACATAGCGCCCTTTTTGTGAAGTGATGGGTAACACGAGGCCCACTTTACTAACTATGGTTATACTTTTAAAAGTTAAATATCCTTTCAGCCGTCATTCTTAATTTTTTTTAAGTCTTTCTTTTTTTTATTTTTTAAAGAAAGTGTCAAACTTACTTTTTTATGCATATTTTATTCAAAAAATGTGACGCCCGATAACAAAGTGTTAGCACCTCATGACACCACTACACTCAAAGCAGCGCCGGCCCAAAAGGCGTCGGACGCCTCATTTCAGACACCGTACTCGTTTTAGGGGCGTCAGCGCTTTGTTTAAGGGTGCTAGTGTTCCGAAAAAAATAAAATAAAATAAAAATTATCGAAGCACCAGCGCCCCTAAAATGAGGTGTCGACGCTTCGTTTAGGGGCGTTGGCACCTCCAAAAAAAATAAATTTTCAAGCACCGACGCTTCGTTTTAGGGGTGTTGGCGCTTCCATGAAAAATAAATAAATAAATAATTTTAATCGAAGCGCCGGCGCCCCTAAAACAAGACGCCGACGCTTATTTGCAAACGTGCATGCTAGCTTTTCACTACCGGACGTTTATATTTTTTAAGTAAAATATACTTGAAAAAGTAAATCTGACACTTTCTTTAAAAAAAAAAAAAAAAGAGAAGAAAGAAAAAAAAAAAAACTTTAAAAAGAGTTTTAAACAAGTCTAGAATGACCGCTGAAAAAAAATATAACTTTTAAAATATTTTAAAAGTTTAACTCTAGTTGGTAAAGTGGGTTTCATGCCACCCATCGCTTCACAGAAGAGGCGCTACGTGTCACGCCCATATCAATTGGCATATCTCTACGCCCGAGCACATTTTTCCTTTTGCCATATATATATATATATATATATATATATATATATATATATATTGAAATATATAAAAAGAGGTGGTGATGAAATTGATGGTGATGATGAGAAATTGATTATTTGAGCAGTCACATCACCACCTATAATAGTGGTTTAGATTGTTCAATTTTAAAGCTATTTTTCTTTGTAAAATATAAAATAAATTAAAGGGAAGGAACCGACTCTCCTTACCATCATTTAAACACCAGGACCGTAGTTAAATGATCATACACCAGCAATCACCGTCAAAATGGTAGATCACAAGTAGAATGGCAATGAGTTCAAAAATAAGATTTTTGGAGAGGCTTGAATCATCTGACCTATAGACTCTATTGTAAGTTTTAATAGCCGATATTAAAAAAATTTCATTCGGATGGTTCACCTACACTTGTAGGCATACTTTTTGGATAAAATATGTTCTAATTATATATTGTTACTTAGACAATTTAAATTGATAGCAAATGTGCACCATGTGGTATAATGATAAATCATACTTCAACAGTATAACATAAAAGGCTCTAATTTAATTAGTGGTATAAGATCATTTAAACAATAATTTAGTGTTTAAAAGTCGGTCAGGAGACATTATCCCTAAAGGAAAACCTAAACTATAGGCTCATAATAAACCTTCATTTTCAATATTTTTATTTTATTTTATTATCGACGATGGCTAAGGGTTTTTGCAATGGTCTGGCTACTCAGGCTTGCTCCCAAATGGCTTAGAATCAAAACAATCCCTCCGCCGAAAATGGGTGCCATGAGGAGAGATGAGGGTGTTGCACCTATAGGGATTTGCAGAGATTTAACAACCAACACATATCGGCATATCAGTCGGGTTCCAAGCCCATACGAATCAAATAATATCATATATGTATTAGCCAAATTGATCGATTTGGAAATAAATCTTTTATTTTTGAAATATTAAAAAATATATATAAATAATTTAAAATAATAAAAAATTGCCCAAAGGGCACTTTTGGTATATTTATATCGGATCAGCTGATATGACCCAAATAGGCTGATAATGACTATTATTTATTTTGTTTGACTTGATATTTGACTCTTTATCAAATCATGGGTGTAAATCATATTGGAGGAGGCCTAACCCGATATATCGATCTATGTTTAAAACCATGGGGATTAGTGCAAGCGGAAAGAGGTTAGGTAGGGCTGCAACAGAGCCGAGCCAGCTCGACAACTCGGCTCAACTCGGCCCAAAAAATAAGAGCTTTTCTCTTTAGAGCTCGGCTCGAGAGCCAAGCTGAGCTGGGTAGTTTGTAGCTCGAATGAATAGAGTCGAGTTCGAGCTAAGGCCGGCTCAGCTCTATGGCTCGATTTATATATATAATAAGTAATTAACTTTGAGAGGTCTATTTTACCCTTCAAAGTAACCGTTTAAGTTTATCTAATTGTTACTTTGAAGGGTAAAATAGGAACTTTTGCCCCACTGTTACTCCTACCTACCGCTGCCTCCTACAACTCAACTCCTACTTGTCTCTTGTTGCTGAAGCTCTCTCACCTTCTCTCTCACAGAGTCACAGTCTCACGCATACGGGTTACGCCAATCGGATCGTGAAATTCAACTCCTACTTCTCTCTGATTTGAGTGATTTCTAAACCTCTCTTACCTTCTTTCTCATGCATACGGGATACGGCTGCCTCCTCTCTCTCTCTCACACGCAAGCACCCGCCGCTGTCGGGCGACTGCCAATAAGCCTAATACCAAGAGGGTAAGAATTGAACCTCCGACATTCGTTTATTTATTTCATATGTTGTGTTGTGTTTAATCATTCATTTAAATCTTTTATAGAATGTATATTTAATTGAGTATAAGTTTTAAAAAGTACTAGGAAGAATTTTTTTATGATAAAACATTCTTAGCTCGAAGCTCGGCTTAAGCTCGGAGAGCCGAGCTAGAGCTTCGAATTTTCGAGCTCGAAGAGCCTAGAGCCTACCTCAGCTCGGCTCGTATATGATAGAGCCGAGCTAGAGCTGACCCGAGCTCGGGCTCGGCCCGGCTCGGTTGCAGCCCTAAGGTTAGGTATACTCTATGCCATAGACCAAATCGGGGTTTAGGAATAAATTGGCTTCAACAAAAAAAAACGAAAAATCAAGTAAAATTAGTCAAATCTGGGAAAAATACAATCAAAGCTTTGAAAAAAAAAATTATTAAATATTTAAATGAAAAAATAAAAGTTTTTTTATCAAAATAGGAAATTTTGAAAAAGTCATAAAATTCACATATTATTTGAAAATTTCCCAATTATTGGGAAAACATTCGGATTTTATTCAGGAATTCGCGAATAATTTGAATTTTATTTTTTATTTCAAAAATTCAGCAAATTTGGTCACGATGCTCTATGCTTACCAAGGATCAAAATTTCGGCCGAAATGACAGAAATTTCGGTCCAAATTATCGGTTTCGGTCATATTTTTGTATGGGATTGAAATTATCGGCCGAAATTCAAATTTTCGGCCGAAATTTTAGTTTCGATTTTGGTACCCTCCGAAACCGAAATGAAACCCGAAATTTTGATCCTTGATGCTTACTATATATCTAATTATTATTTTTTTTGGTGAAACTAAATAATTAATTAAATAGATAAAAAACTAATTAACATGCCAGGCTCAACCTAAGTGTTTTAGACCAAAATTTTCCTAGGGAGGGGTGGGGGAGGTTTCAGTGGGACCGAAACATAAACATTTTGCCAAAATCTTCAGGTTTCGGCCAAAATTTTGAACCATGGCCCCACTGTTTAACTTCCAGGATGAGCCCATTTGCCCTCCCACCTAACAGCCAATAATGGTATCCTTTGACTTCAAATTTCAAAAGAAGTAACCAAATTTTCCATCCCATCACCTTCACAAATCTAGAGCTTTTTCAAAATCTCTACGAAGAGAAAATGGCCATGCCATCTAAAATTAGTCAAAAATGATGACACAGCAAAACTTAATTGTATGTGGGGTACCTTTATTTGCTCCACTGAGTCTTTGACAGCACTCGCTTGCCAATTTTTTACTCCACAAGATAGTGACCAAATCGGGTTCAAGAATAAATCGGCTTGGAAAAAATCCTGCAAAATTCATTAGATTAGGAAATAATACAGTCAAGATTCGGAAAAAAAATAAAATATATTAATTAAAAATTATAAAAATGAAAAAAATAAGAAGTAAATAAACGTTTTTGACCAAACTCAAGAAAAATTGGGAAAAAAGTTGTAAAATTTGAGTATAATTTGAGAAATTTGGGAATTATTCAAAAATTTCAAATTTTTTTTAAAAATTTGTGAATAATTCAGAGTTTAGAGTTTAGGGTGAATTATTCACTACTTTTTCAAAAAGTCGGCAAATTTGGTCACTGTGAATATGATACACGGCACACATATCGTTCAAACCTGATTTTTAGGTCACTTATTATAATGTGTGACATAAAATAAAAAATTAACCGCTTGGTGGTACCGCGAACGAAAATTGATCTCAACAACCCTCTTTATGTTCGAATTAGGTGAGCTACTCGAGCAGCTTGTAGAAAAAAAGTCAAAATCAAATTTTCATTTAGCAATGTTCTCCCATCCATTTAAGCACTTGTCAAAGTTTGACCAATTTGGTGGAGAGAGATTGATTTGGCCATTGCCCTACACTTCATTCACTAAAGTCATCGCAAAGCTTTATATTTTAAGCTGATCTATAGAAGCATGATGGAGTTTCATGCTATATGGGCCGATACCGATATATATCGGTAATACATATCGGTTTTTTGGTAAACCGATATATATCAGTATCCAACTTGGGTATCAATATTGGAATTGGCCGATACTTATCGAGTATCGGCTGATACGGTATCGATATTGGCCGATACTCTATTTTATTATTTTTTTTTTTTAAAAATTTTAAATAAGCCAATACATATCTGTATCGGCTGATTCGTATTAGTTCTCCATAGACCGAAACCCGACACCAAAACTGAGTTTGACACCTTGGTTTCATGTGATACTAAATCAATGTTTAGGGGCACATGAAACTCAACTGATATTGGAGTACCTTCACGTTTTTTTCATATATGTATCATCTACGCATTTTGTATACATTAGGACTCTCAATGGGCCAGACTAAGGCTGGCCTGGGGTTTAACCCGGCCCTAACCTACTCGGGCTCCCAAATATTTAGCCTGGCCCTAATCCGGGCTGCGATGCACTTAGCCCAAGCCCGGCCCCTATCGGGCCGGGCCGGGCTTGGGTGTTTTTCGGGCTTTTTTTCAACTATTTTTTTTTAATAAAATTAGGTTGGGCTATTTTTTTAAGGCTGTTTTTTTAGGTTATTTTTTCTAATAAAATTTGGTTAAACTTGGGCTATTTTTTTCTAATAAAAGTTTGAAGAAGGTTTAAATTTAACCAAAGAAGGGAGCCATTAGTTGCACACGTTTTTCAAGTGATTGCACCGAATTTAAGGAAAGACTTGATATTTTACCGTGCAACATGTAAAAATGCAATATAGGTCATCTAATTTGAAGTTCATGATCAATAGATCTTTGGTGCATAAATTGGAGCAAAACACAATACTTGTTGTCACAACCCAGATTTTTTGGATCTGTACACGGCACACTCTTTTTCTTTCTTGCTCATAGGTATATGTGTTTCACAAGGAGACCAAAACACCCTAATACTTTAAGTGCGTATATGGGAAACACACTAGTATATTCCAATTCTGATAAATATAAAAGTGAAGAAGAGAGAGAGGAGTCCTTACGTAAAACTATTCTAACCTAAATAGAGAGGAGGAGATTATAGAGAAAAAGAAGAAAGGAGCCTGAGAGAACTAGGGTTTGCAGAGACTTAGGTCGGCAAGGAAGATCAGAGGTAATGACGGGAGGCCGGATAGCCTAGTTGGTATACAAATCTTAAATCGAACCTGTGCGTGATTCATCGTCAGAGGTACGTCAAAAACATGATAGATGCCTAGGAATGTTTTAAATAGTAGGAAGGATGTTGGCTGTATGTTACTTTATATAAGATTAAGGTTAAATGAAGGATGGAAGCATGATCTCGATCTGATCAGGGACAAAATCATTGTTTCTCGCTCGAGCGAGATTGAACAGAGAAAAGAAAGACTCTGGGCTCGCTCGAGCGGTCCCTTAAACTAAAGGGAGGCTCGCTCGAGCGAGGGTCCACAGCAAAATTCGAAAGCTCGATTTAACCGCTCGAGCGATCTCGATTTGACCGCTCGAGTGAGGTCAAGAGACCGCTCGAGCGAGGTCAAGTGACCGCGCGAGCGAGGTCTGGTGACCACTCAGATATTGGTTTTCTAATGTAAGAGACTCGGGTGTCCTACACCCCAAAGACCTTAGATCATTCTAAAGTAAAATTCTTTAAATATAGGTTGATGCATTATAACCCTTTGAGGACAAGCGTGCTTGAGATTCGTCGAGGTAGGAAAGATTCTCGAAACATGTGCATTATTCTGTGAATTCATATGCGTAGTATAGTCTTTTTAAATAATTGTATATCCCATAAACTCTCATGATAAGTGTGTGTGTGTGTTACAATGAGAAAAATCCTGAGGTCCCCAGGGGACGAAAGATAATGTGGTTCAATCAAAGAAAGGTGAAATAGAAGTATGGGGCATCCCAGGAATGCGTAAGAAAATAAATAGAGAAACAAAAATAATGTGATAAGGCCTAATGTAATATATCTAGCACAATCACGGTGAATAACTATATGTAAAGCACATTGATATTTTTATTATTTAAGGTTGATCAGAATACCCCACCGACGTGGCGGGATACCCACGACTCGACAGATATCCGTGACGATGCACGGCCAATCCGTATAGTTATAACACATCCCAGGGATGTAGATTGAGAATAGACCCCGCCGCCTATGAGAAAGGGGTTTGGACAGTATTCCCATGGAATACACATAATAACTGTCTAGTTAGACGACGATGGCGGGTATTCCATCGGGGCTCGATGCTATATTGCTCGAGGATTACTTAAGTTAAGATTTAAGTGATTAGGCCAAGTTCACAAACAATTTCATAAAGAGATTAGACAGAAACTATGCTAAGAGGTGGTTGGAAATCATTGAATTATTTTTATCCTTCAAATTGTTGTACATAAATGTTTTCTTGGGAATCTATGTTGTTGAGTTACTAACATATGTGTGGGAAATAATCTATATGTTCTTTTGTTTTCCCTACGGAGCTAGGATGTAGCTCACCCCCCTTAGACTATACGTCGCAGGTCAAGGACTAGCGGCAGCAAGGACTTCGGGTGAAGTTAATCCAAGGGCATCGGTGTCCGTACCCACAGAAGAGGCAGAACCTCCTCCTGAGGAATTTTTCTAGGAAACCCGCTGCATACCTTGATAGTGAGTTGAGAGAGTACTGTGTATGGCTTGGTATATCGAGCCTCTTTATTTTGAATGTTTTAAATACTGTCTCTTGGTAAACCATCTAGGAGGAATAAGTATCATTAAACTTTCGGGTTTGTTCTTATGTCCATGAATTGGCATGGGACAAGGACAGCCTTGCAAGGCCAAATATATTGTTTTTGAGATGTTGATTTAGAGTAACTACGTGTGCTTAAATCACAATTATGGCTTGTATATGTTAATGTTTTGTAAAGAACCTGAGACGGTTTTGAAGGTCGTCTTGATGTACAATTTTGGGATGCAAATACGGTCATACATCACGATTAGTATCAGAGCATTTCTTTCCAGCATTCTGACCGTCATATCGTCAGAATATAGGGACTCCTGCTAACGAGATTCTAAATTCTCATGCAGACCGTTATGTTTCCTAGAGGGAGAGGCCGACCCAGGGGTGGTCATGATAGGAATTTGCGCAGTAGAGATGGGTTCGTCTCGACTACAAACAGAGTGCCATTGGGAAACAGGGAGATTCCCGATGGCAGTGGCCAGGGAGGAAACCAAAATCAAGCAAAGGATCAAGATCTAGATAGACAGGATCGAGATAAGAGGGAACAAGATAGGGTGAGAGAAAGAAATGAAGAAAGAGAAGAACGTCAGAGAATGATGCACACAATGGAGACCATGGCAACTGCCATGGCACAACAAGCAGCGTCCTTGGCAGCGCATACAGTACCAGAACCACAACGAACACCTACCCCTCCAGTAGGACTTACACCTTCAGTGACATCAGCATTCACCGAGTTCAGAAGAATGAGACCTCCCAACTTTTCAGGACAGGCAGACACGATGGCCGCCGAAAACTGGTTGGGAGAAATGGAGAAGGTGTTCAGCGTACTGACATGCACAGAGGATGAGAGCGTCCGTTGGGCAGCATATATGTTAGATGGAGAAGCTGGACCTTGGTGGAAATCGATTATCGGAGAGCACAAGAAACTCCAGGCGTGCCGTGGACTTGGGACGAATTTGTAGAAGAATTCAATAAACAATATTTTCCTGAAGTTGTGAGAAATCAGATGGAGACCCAATTTTTACAACTAGCACAGGGAAGAATGACCGTGAGAGAGTATGGAGTGGAATTCATGAGATTGGCTCGCTTCGCCCCAGACTACGTAATCTCAGACGTGATGAAAGCGAAGAGGTTCCAACAGGGCTTACGGTCGGACATCCGAGGGGGTGTTGCGCCCTTCCAAATTTGAAAACTTATGGAGTAATGAGTAAGGCATTGGTGGTTGAGGAAGAAAATAATAACCGATACTCGGAGGGAACATCAAGGTAGAGAATGCATCGATCTAAATAGGACGGGGGGTTATGAATCATCATATAAGAAACCGAGGTTTATAACACCAAATCAGAAACAGTCGTTCCAGTCAGGTTATGGGAGAGCTGCTCAACAATCGACTCACCAAAATTATCCGTTGCTGGCATCAGGGAGATTGATGAGGTATCAAGGTCCTACTTTTTTCCAAATAGACTACAACTCCACAAGTTTTTCCGAGAGTCATTAATTCATTTCCAAGGAAACTTGTGCTAAATGTGGCAAGTCCCATAAAACAACAGATCAGAGGCAAGGAATGCGAAATTTGTTTCAAGTGTGGCAAGATAGGTCACATGATGAGAGATTGCCCTGAGACAGCCAAAGAAAAGACGGCTCCAACATCCATGCCACAACCTATTCAAGCTCGAAAGCCTGTTATTCGAGGAAGAGCCTACTGTGATTCTTGCCAGAGGCGGGGAGTGCACATGGCGTTATCAAGGTGAGATCTCCTTTAAAATAGAGAATTTGTTACAATATAATTCTAGATAAAGAATGGGAATTCCATTAGGATAAATATATATATAACCGTTATTAAACTTAAGAGTGAAAATTTTGTTTATGTATATATGTTATATGCGTATATGCATGCATTGTAGAGTGCGTTCTGATTTATGAGAAAGGGTGCTACGTAGCACATGACAGTCTTGATAGACCCAGGGTCTACCTCCTGATTTGCGAAAAGGATGAAGATTGTTAGGAAACACCTTTGGACTTTGTGCTATCGGTGTCCATCCCAACAGGAGAATTAGTGGACACGAGTTAGTCGCAAATCGGTAGTGGTGAGCATTCGGGATCACGTTGTCTACGAACTAGACGCAAATTTAATATTGTTGGACATGCAAGGATTCGACGTAATCCTTGGCATGAATTGGTTGTCCCAACATTGCGCAACAGTGGACTGCAAGGATAAAGTTGTTGTTTTCCGTAACACGAGGAGATCGTTTGGTTTCAAGGGAGAGGTCGACTCGGGTACCACTCATATCTCTGCGGTGAGGGCGTAACGCGTTTAATCAGAAAGGGGTGTAGTGGTTATTTGGCATTCTTGAAAGAAGATAAAGAAGAAAAGAATATTATCTCTGACATAGCAGTGGTGCGAGGATTCCCAGAGGTATTCCCAGAAGAATTGCCAGGAGTACCTCCAGAAAGGGAAGTAGAATTTTACGATCGACTTAGCACCGAGGCGGAACCTATCTCAAAAGCACCTTATAGAATGGCCCTGCGAGTTGAAAGAATTGAAAGAACAAGCTGCAAGAGCTCATGGACAAGGATTTATCGACCAAGCGTGTCTCGTGGGGAGCACCAGTGTTGTTCGTGAAAAAGAAGGATGGGTCGATGCGATTGTGCATCGACTACCGCCAATTGAATAAAGTCACGGTGAAGAATCGATATCCGTTGCCAAGAATAGATGACTTATTCGACCAATTGCAGGGTGCAAAACATTTTTCCAAGATCGACCTCAGATCGGGTTACCATCAGTTAAGAGTCAGGGTCGAGGACATTCAGAAAACGGCTTTTAGAACACGGTATGGACACTATGAATTTTTAGTGATGCCATTTGGGCTGACGAATGCACCAGCGTCGTTTATGGATTTGATGAACCGAGTGTTTAAACCACACTTAGACTCTTGGGTTGTAGTATTTGTTGATGACATCCTAATCTACTCAAAATCAAAAGCGGAGCATGAAGAACACTTACGTGTCGCTTTACGAACTTTACGTGTACACCAACTGTACGCCAAGCTCAGCAAATGTGAGTTTTGGCTAGAAGAAGTCAGCTTTCTGGGACATGTCGTCTCCAAGCATGGTGTCACTGTAGATCCCGCTAAGATCGAGGCAGTAGTGAACTGGGAACAACCAAAAACCGTGACAGACATCCGAAGTTTCCTCGGACTGGCAGGATATTATCGACGTTTCGTTGAGGGGTTTTCAAAAATATCAGGACCTCTCACAAGGCTTACAAGAAAGGACTCAAGATTTGAGTGGAGTGAGGCGTGTGAAAAGAGTTTTCAAGAACTCAAGAGAAGACTCACCTCAGCTCCAGTGTTAGCCATTCCATCAGGCAGTGGAGGATTCGCAGTTTATAGCGATGCTTCGTATAACGGGTTAGGTTGTGTACTAAATCAATATAAAAAGGTAATAGCTTACGGCTCCAGACAGTTGAAAGAGCACGAAAGGAACTACCCAACACACGATCTGGAACTAGCAGCAGTCATATTCGCATTAAAGATATGGCGACATTACCTATACGGAGAAACATTTGAAATTTTCACTGACCATAAAAGCCTCAGATACCTGTTTACGAGAAGGCGAATATGAGGCGGCGTGGGTGGATGGAATTCCTCAAAGATTACATTGTTCTATACTGATTACCATCCAGAAAGCTAACGTGGTAGTGGCTAACGCCTTGAGTCGAAGAGTTCCGCCCGCTAGTCAAATTTCAGGTATACATCGATGGAAATTGTTGGAGGATTTAGCGTTATGTAGTGCGGACATCCAACCAAAAGCCACGGAGCCTTCTTAGCCAACATATCGGTGAAGCGGTGATATTTGAACACATCACGAGAACTACGGATGAAAGACCCGATTCTAACGGATACATCAAAATGTAATAGAAGGTACTACCTACGAGTTTTCAATCAAGGCGGTTCCTTAACATTCAAAGAGGCGGCTTTGCTCCGGACAACGCAATTACGCGAACGATTCTTGATGAATCCACAGTCAAGCTATGCGATCCACCGGGAAGCACGAAGATGTATCAGATCTCAAAAGAATTATTGGTGGAGAGGTTTGAAACAAGATGTGGCGAGTATGTGTCACGATGTTTGACGTGTCAACAAGTGAAAATCGATCATAGACACCCGCCGCCTATTACGCTTACCCATACCGGAATGGAAATGGGAATCTATCTCAATGGATTTCGTAGTCGGGTTACCACGAACTGCAAGGAGGCATAACGCCATTTGGGTAGTGGTTGATCGATTAACTAAATCGGCACATTTCTTACCGTACAACACAATGTACACAGCGGGAAGATTAGCGGAACTTTACATGAAAGAGATCGTTCGGCTACATGGGATTCCAATTAGCATTGTTTCAGACCGAGACCCATTATACACCTCAAAGTTTTGGAGGAAATTCCAAGAAGGAATGGGAACTAAGTTGGATTTCAGTACTGCGTTTCACCCACAAACAGTCGGACAGACTGAGAGGGTCAACCAAGTCATTAAAGACATGCTTAGGGCATGTATGTTAGAATTGCAAGGATCATGGGATCAACATCTACCATTGATTGAGTTTGCTTATAATAATAGTTTTCAGACGAGCATTGGGATGGCACCGTATGAAGCCTTGTACGGAAGACGATGTAAGTCACCAATCAATTGGGAGGAAATTGGGGAGAAATTCGTTTTGGGACCCGAGCTACTTGAAGATAACGCTACCATTGTCCGCATGATCAGGGAAAGACTAAAAGCGGCTCAGAGCAGACAGAAAAGTTATACTGACATCAAGCGGACTAGTGTAGACTTTAAGGTGGGTGAACATGTGTTCGTGAAAGTATCACCGATGAAGGGAGTGATGAGATTTGGGAAGAGAGGGAAACTAAGTCCCCGCTATCTTGGACCGTTTGAAGTTTTGGGTCGAGTGGGAGAAGTAGCCTACAGCATTGGTTTGCCACCATTGTTTGATCAGGTACACAACGTGTTCCACGTGTCTATGCTTAGAAAATATCTCAATGACCCTGATCACGTCTTTGGAAAGCAAATCATTCGAAATGCATGAAGATATGACCATGATTGAAGAACCCGTAGAAATTTTAGATCAAAAGGAACAGGTGTTGCGAACAAAAGTAATTCCCTTAGTGCTTGTTCGATGGAAGAACCATCCGGCCGAAGAGGCAACATGGGAACGTGAGGCGGATGTTAAAGAACAATATCCTAAATTGTTCGAACTTAAAAACTGAAGGTTTCATTCGTTTGAGAATATGTAATTTCGGGTACTATGAAGACTAAGTATGTTTTCTTTTGATATGTTGATTTCAAACAATGTTTGAGAAAAAATTTTCGTTGAACTCTATATTGATGAAACTAGTGATAAATTGAAATTAAATGAGCAAAAAGGTCCCAGAGAAACGTTTCTGGTCTCGCTCGAGCGACCACTTACGACCGCTCGAGCGAGCCCACATAAAATCATACTTCCTCTCGCTCGAGCGATAACAAATCCTCGCTCGAGCGAGGTATGTAGACCGCTCGAGCGATGATTTATAACCGCTCGAGCGAGGTAACGGTATATAATAATAACGAGTTCTGTGCTCGCTCGAGCGAGGACTAATGACCGCTCGAGCGAGGCGGAACTATAAATATGGAAGAGGCCATGGCGCCTGTTCATCTTCAAGCGAAAGGGAGAAGAGACGAGAGAGGGGGTTAGGGCAAGCGATTTTCAATCCTTTCGGTCCGTTTCCAGCCGGATTTCGACCATCCGATCCATTAAAACTACTCTTCTAGGTAAAATCTAACCATCCCTAAAATTTTTCTTGTCTTTTAAATCCTTTAAATACCTAATGGCTTCAAGCCCAAACCCACAACCTAAGAAACGGATGGCGATTCGATCGCCGTCGGCGCGCAATAAAGCGCCACAAACCTCGCAACCATCATCAAACCCACCCTCTACTCCAATCACACTGGATGATTGGTGGGGAGCAAAAATTTTTGAAGCTGAATGGGAAATACATCCCTCTTGTTTCGGAGATCCGGCGTCCACCCAGTGGACATCGGACTTCATAACCAACAATCAGCTCAAGTCCTTGCTTACGCCATCCGGGGATCGATACTACCCGAGGCTAGTGAAGCTTTTCTACCAAACCTTAAACATGAGCATCGATGAGGACGCCATACTTGTTACCATCGATGGTAACGAGTTAATTTTTAGATGTGCCGACATTTCCTCCACCATGAAATGCCCCCACATCTACACTCCTAGCCCACTCATCCTACCACCTTTTTCTGGGAACGTGGATTTCCCAACGATCATCTCCGATATCACTGGCGGTAGGTCCACCTCGGGACAATCCATCACCCGATCACAACTACCGCCGCGCATGTGGCTTTTAGACATTATCTTCAAAAAGAATTTGCACCCAACCGGCCATGACCAAGAACGCCGAGATGCATTTTTGCGAGCACTACACACCGCATTTCACAATAGGTGGATCAATGCACCTATGGTCATTATAAAAGGCATGGCTCATGCCTACAGAAGAAATGTAAGGGGTGTTGTCCCTCCACCTATCAACCGATTACAGTATGCACGATTGATTTCCCGACTTTTGGACTCACGAAATGAGAAGGGAGGATTTAAGATCCGGGAGGACGAGTTGTTCCTCACCGACAACGTCGTCCCATACCTCGCCAGATCGAGCAGAAATCTTAAGAGCCTCCAAACCAAGCGTCGACAAGAAGAGAGACCAGTGTCTCCGGATCACCACCCATCAAACATCGGCAGAGACTACTTCTCCACCTCGCTCGCAGCCCATACCCACTACTGACACGGGCATGATGCGAGAGATCCTTCAGCAAGGGAGGGACATTAGGTTGCATCAGAGGTTCCAGGAGGCGCTACTTATCGACCTCATGGGCCATGCGTACCCGCAGACCTACATGCAGCGCGTTGGTGCCATGAGGGATTCTATATTTGGAGCATCTAGCTCCGGCCTACAAGGCGCCACGATGGTATGCATGCCGTCACGGTGGACGACGACGATGAGGATGACGACGATGACGACGACGATAACTATGAAGAGGAAGAGGATTAGAAAATAGCAAATATTCGAACACCTGGCATGTAATATTTTGAAAACTTGAGATGGATGTTAAAATTTTGTTTGGGTAGATGATAAATATGTGTGGAATGTGTATCGATTATATTTGATTAAATTGTTTTGATTTTGTCGTATGGAAATTGTGGGCATGACCAACACTGATTGCTGCAAATGCGGCTAAATAGTTAAATTCCTGATTGTTATGCAAGTCAAATGACAAAAGTGGTACCGAGTTAAGAAAATAATATCGATTTTCGAGGGCGAAAATCTTATAAGTTGGGGTGATTGTCACAACCCAGATTTTTTGGATCTGTGCACGGCACACTCTTTTTCTTTCTTGCTCATAGGTATATGTGTTTCACAAGGAGACCAAAACACCCTAATACTTTAAGTGCGTATATGGGAAACACACTAGTATATTCCAATTCTGATAAATATAAAAGTGAAGAAGAGAGAGAGGAGTCCTTACGTAAAACTATTCTAACCTAAATAGAGAGGAGGAGATTATAGAGAAAAAGAAGAAAGGAGCCTGGGAGAACTAGGGTTTGCAGAGACTTAGGTCGGCAAGGAAGATCAGAGGTAATGACGGGAGGACGAACCAGGGAGGCCGGATAGCCTAGTTGGTATACAAATCTTAAATCGAACCTGTGCGTGATTCATCGTCAGAGGTACGTCAAAAACATGATAGATGCCTAGGAATGTTTTAAATAGTAGGAAGGATGTTGGCTGTATGTTACTTTATATAAGATTAAGGTTAAATGAAGGATGGAAGCATGATCTCGATCTGATCAGGGACAAAATCATTGTTTCTCGCTCGAGCGAGATTGAACAGAGAAAAGAAAGACTCTGGGCTCGCTCGAGCAGTCCCTTAAACTAAAGGGAGGCTCGCTCGAGCGAGGGTCCACAGCAAAATTCGAAAGCTCGATTTAACCGCTCGAGCGATCTCGATTTGACCGCTCGAGTGAGGTCAAGAGACCGCTCGAGCGAGGTCAAGTGATCACATGGCGAGGTCTGGTGACCACTCAGATATTGGTTTTCTAATGTAAGAGACTCGGGTGTCCTACACCCCAAAGACCTTAGATCATTCTAAAGTAAAATTCTTTAAATATAGGTTGATGCATTATAACCCTCTGAGGACAAGCGTGCTTGAGATTCGTCGAGGTAGGAAAGATTCTCGAAACATGTGCATTATTCTGTGAATTCATATGCGTAGTATAGTCTTTTTAAATAATTGTATATCCCATAAACTCTCATGATAAGTGTGTGTGTGTGTTACAATGAGAAAAATCCTGAGATCCCCAGGGGACGAAAGATAATGTGGTTCAATCAAAGAAAGGTGAAATAGAAGTATGGGGCATCCCAGGAATGCGTAAGAAAACAAATAGAGAAACAAAAATAATGTGATAAGGCCTAATGTAATATATCTAGCACAATCACGGTGAATAACTATATGTAAAGCACATTGATATTTTTATTATTTAAGGTTGATCGATACACCCAGGCGTGGCGGGATACCCACGACGACTCGGCGGGATATCTCATGGCCGACTGCGCCAATCCAGATAGTTATAACACATCCTGTGGATGTAGATTGAGAATAGACCCGGCCGCCTATGACAAAGGGGTTTGGCGATTCGTGGAATACACATAATAACCGTCTAGTTAGGACGCGATGGCGGGTATTCCATCGGGCTCGATGCTATATTGCTCGAGGATTACTTAAGTTAAGATTTAAGTGATTAGGCCAAGTTCACAAACAATTTCATAAAGAGATTAGACAGAAACTATGCTAAGAGGTGGTTGGAAATCATTGAATTATTTTTATCCTTCAAATTGTTGTACATAAATGTTTTCTTGGGAATCTATGTTGTTGAGTTACTAACATATGTGTGGGAAATAATCTATATGTTCTTTTGTTTTCCCTACGGAGCTAGGATGTAGCTCACCCCCCTTAGACTATACGTCGCAGGTCAAGGACTAGCGGCAGCAAGGACTTCGGGTGAAGTTAATCCAAGGGCATTTGTCCGCATCTACGAAGAGGCAGAACCTCCTCCTGAGGAATTTTTCTAGGAAACCCGCTGCATACCTTGATAGTGAGTTGAGAGAGTACTGTGTATGGCTTGGTATATCGAGCCTCTTTATTTTGAATGTTTTAAATACTGTCTCTTGGTAAACCATCTAGGAGGAATACGTATCATTAAACTTTCGGGTTTATTTTTATGTCCATGAATTGGCATGGGACAAGGACAGCCTTGCAAGGCCAAATATATTGTTTTTGAGATGTTGATTTAGAGTAACTACGTGTGCTTAAATCACAATTATGGCTTGTATATGTTAATATTTTGTAAAGAACCCAGGGCACGGCCTTGAAGGTCGTGCTGATGGCACGAATTTCGGGATGCCGAAATACGGGCTGTCACACTTGTCATATGATCTATTGTAGTCAACTATTGAATCATATAATAGCCTTTGACTTCATTTAATCAAATGATGAAAATTATATTTTGCTCTAATATTTTACAATTGATATCTTTAAATCATGAAATTCAAATCAAACGGCTTAGATGTTGTTTTCAAACAGTAGAGGTCGCCAAACTTGCAAGTCTTTCTTTTGAATTCGGTGCAATCCGGTGCAATCACTTGAAAAGCGTGTACAAGTAATGGCTCCTATTAAATAATTATATTAACATTACAAAGGTACATGCTTTTATTCAAATATTTTATTTTAGTTTGTTGCATAATAGTTATAACGGACAATGGTCGCTTGAAAGGACAATGGTTGTACAATGATTATAATTGACAATAATTAATTTAAGGGCATTTAAGTATATTCTATTAAATTAAAATGAATTTTTTTTTTATAACTTTAAAAGGATATATATATATATATATATATGGAGCCAATTAGGTCCTCCAATGGAGGACGGTAACCATCCTCCAAGATACACATGGAGCTCCACGTGGCACCCAAAACACTACTTAGGTGCCACGTGGAGCATAGGTGGACGGTTTAGATCAATATTAAAAAAAGTTTTTAAACCCACAAGTCAAAGTTTGACAGGTTTCATTGGTCCATATTTCACGGTTCAAAAAACATACGGTGAAGATGAGTTTTCAATTTATTTTTTTTCATAAATGATCTAAGCAATGCACCTGAGCTCCACGTGACATCGAAATAATATTTTGGGTGCCACACGGAGCTCCACGTTAAAGCTTGGAGGACGGTGACTATCCTCCCATGGAGGACGGACACCTTTTTCATATATATATATATATATATATATATATATATATATATATATATATGTATCCGAGCTGGGTGGTGGAACACTCAACCCAAGCCTGGCCCGGATTGATCCTAGTTGCAACATGTTTAGCCCGGTCTAGATATTGGGTCAGGTTTGTTTGATAGAAAGTATCATTTTTTCTTGGTCGGGTGTAGGTCAAAATCTGGGCCGGCTCGACCCATTGCCAGCCCTAGTACACATATCCCAAGCCTCTTCCAAAAAAGTCTGAGAGTTCAAAAATAAAAGATTTGATCATTAAGAAAATTATTATTATTATTTTATAATTTAAATATTGTTAGTGAAACCTATTGCACCGGCATGAGAGCTCGATGGGGCTCAGGGGTAAATCTGAGCCTAGTCATCTAATTTTTGTGCTTCAAAAATGCTAGCCCAACCTTAGACCATCACGGGCTGGTCGTAACTGGCCAAGTGAGCTACCCAAATCATTAATGTGCAAACTGGCTTGGAAACTGTGTTTGGAGGAAGGATCAAAATCGAAATTCGCCAAAATTTTGAATTTCGGTTGAAAACTTCAATATAGCCGAAAATAATCGAAAATATAAATTATTGTTTCAGTTTCAGTGGGGACGGAAACCGATAATTTCGACTAAAATTTTGATCCTTAGTTTGGAGTAGCTTTTCATGCCTTGTCATAAGTCAGACTCCCTTCGCTTCTCAGAAGCGAGAAAGCGAACAACAAGTAAGCAACAAGCTACGGAATCACTTCTCAGCCCGAGAAGTGCTTTAAGGGTTAGAACTTAGGGGACTTTAGAAAAGATGCTCCATTTGCAAACGTTTTAGGCTATTATGCTAGAAAAAAAAAGTTTTAGGTAAAAAGGGTTTCACGGAATACTGAGGTTCTAAGAGATGTGAGATGCAAAAAGTTTTTCATGTGTGAGAGGCCTTATACATGTGAAAAGGCTAGAGTACCCTTGTCTTCTCTAAAAGATAAGGTCGATTTTCGGTTCATCTTCTCTGGCGCCGATGAGGTTTTGGTTCATCATCTACGGTGCCGATGAGTTTTTGGTTGCTCTTTTTCGGCGCTTAAAAAAATTAATTGGTGCCGGAAAAGTTTTGGGCTATCAATTTTTTGTTCATCTTCTCCGGCACCGATTAAGTTTTGGTTCATCGTCGCCTATTAGTTTTTTTAGCGCAAAAAAAGAGTGACAAAAAATTTATCGGTACCAGAAATGATGAACTAAACCTTCATCAGCGTCAGAGAAGATGAATAAAAAACCGGTGACCCAAAACTTCTTTAGCACCGATTAGATTTTTCGAGCGCTAGGAAAGAATGACCAAAAACTAATCGACACAAAAGAAGTTTTAGGTCGTCGGTTTTTGGTTCATCTTCTCCGACACCGATGAAGTTTTGGTTCATCATCACCGATTAATTTTTTTAGCGCCAGAAAAGAGCGACCAAAAACTCATCGACACCGGAGACAATGAATCAAAACCTCATTGGCACCATAGAAGATGGACCAAAAACCAATGATCTAAAACTTCTCTGGCGCTTATTAGTTTTTTCGCGCACTGGAAAAGAGTGACCAAAAGTTTTGGTTGCCGATTTTTTATTCATCTTCTCTGGCGTCGATGATAAGTGGAGAAAACGACGGCGATGGAGCGAAAATGGTGGTTGATAAGTGGAGAAGACAACAGCACAAGTGATTTTTCAAATGGTTTGAGTGGAGAAGTCTACTGGGTGGTGGGTGATGGAGCGAAAATGGTGGTTGATAAGTGAAGAAGACAATAGCGCAAGTGATTTTTCAAATGATTTGAGTGGAGAAGCCGACTGGGGCAAGGGGCAATGGAGTGAAAACGGTAGTTGATAAGTGGAGAAGACAACGAGTTCCCATTTGAAGCCGATCCCCTCTTTCTTCGTTCTCCTCATAAAGTGCCCTCAAAAGAGAAGGGCAAATGGGACTTTTCATATTTATAAGACTTTTCACACATGCCACTTATTTTTTGATCTCACACCTTTTAGAACTCAAAATTTTCGTAAAACCCCCAAAAACTTTTTTTCCTAGCATAATAGCCTAAAACGTTTGCAAATGAAACATATTTTTCTGATGGGAAGCCATTACTTGCACACGGTTTTTAGTCCCTTGCACCGGTTTTAAGAAAAAGCAATACTTTTTTTAAGTTTTAAATACCCTCGATGTTGCACCGATACATAGTTTACAGAAACCCTCTTTTTGATTGATGACCCATCAATAGGAGGTATCACCGGCAACAGAGATTGGATCGAGGGTCGAGAGAGGAGAGAGGAAAAGGCCTTGGAGTGGCTCGAGACTCAACAACGATTTGTGGTTGCCGGAAAACAGTCGAGAAGAAAGCACTTAGTGATCTGTTTTTATAGCGGCTAAGTAGTTTTCCATTGGCATTTCCGGTCCATAGAAGCTAAACCAAGACACCAAAGTGATTGTACGAGAGAAATGGAGTGAGCATGTGGACGGAGGGGATGGAGTGGTATGCTTTCACTGCTGGGGCTTGACGTCCGATTGTTACCATCTCCAAAGAAAACTTTATTTATTTATTATTTATTATAGGTTATCCAAGGAAAACCTCCCATTACTGCCACTATTCTCCTAAAATAACAATCTCATCTATTTGATTTCCAACTAAGACTTGGCTGTCTCGGCGCGGTTCTGATGCCCAAATCGGCCAAAAAATTAGATAGTATATTGCTACAAACAGCACCAATGCTCTGTTTTAATGTTTTTTTCTAACAGCACCTGAGCCTAGCACACCTGACCACCACCACCACCACCATTTCGATCTCCTCTCACTCATCTTCAACTCTAACCCATGTTGGATTAATCAGGTGGGTGGCCCAAGACGGTGCCGGTGGTGTTCAGTCAAAAGGCATCTAACGAGCTCTGTTTTTGGGTTGTTCATTGGCCTTTTGGATTGATAGCCAATGAATATTTTATTTAGGGTAGTAATGTGCAGTGAAATATGATGATATTTCACCCCTAAAGACCTACATTTAGCTATCCGATGAAAGCCATTTAACATGTTTTATATAGTTTTAGTGATTTACAGGCCTGGAGATGTGTTGAGCATGAAATAACTCAAAAGTTCAGAATATAACGTCAAATTCGTGCTACATTGGATCATTCGGAACTTATCCCGACTTGGAGCTCAATTTGAACCTTCAAGATATTAGATTCAGAAAATTGTCAAAACCCAAAAGTTGGAGAACTCGTCGTCGGCTTTCCAACGCCATAAGAATCGCCTCAATCTGACTTCGGAATAGAAAGTTATGGCCGAAATACCGAGGCAGTGTCTGAATGCAAAGTGTAGCGGGAATTCACGAAAATCTGGGAGGTCGATTGATTGACCAAATTTGAATTTGAGTTCGGAATTTTGTTTTTCCGTGAGAATCTCGGTACTCTTTTCACGGAATAAAATCTTGAAGGAAAAAATGGCTTCTTTTTTGGCAATTAAGGAAAAAGATATTCTTGGAGATTTATTTATTCGGGGAGTCCTTAGGGGAGAGAATTCTGATTCTTATTCTTTATTTTTCTGCATTCTTTTTTGGAGAGAGTTCTGTTTTTTAGAGAGTTTTCATATTTCTGCATTCTTTTAGTTTTAGTTTCTCTGCGTTTTAAAGTGTAAGGGCATTGAGTCTCATTTTCTTGAACTACCTTTTTAATATTCATTTGGAGAAGAAGATAAGTCTTAGTTTTCTGATTTGGATCCACTTTCAAGAAGGAGGTGTACGTACTTTGGATTAAAGTTTTCGTGAATTTTTGTGGATAATTCTTTACGGTATTTTAATGGCATTTTCAACTTCTGCATTTATTTTATTGCTTATTTCAGTTATGTGTGGCTAGTTTCATTAAGGATGATGATCTAATGAACCCCATCCGAGGTATTCATTTATATTAATATAAATCTGTGATTGAGATGTCAGATTCTTTTTAAGACCCTAATATTCATTGAAAATAGTGAAATCATTATTTCAGTCTGAGATCTAGGAGCTAATCATGCCCTATGATTTCAGATCTGTAATAATGATTTTATCCTAATTATTACCCATCTCGGGGTGAAGTTTTACTGCCATCTGAGGTGTGAGTATTAATCATACACTCATGTGGTGTTAATCATACATCCCCTTGATCTCGAATTGATAGTATGACTTTATTCCAGTGGTGAGTTCCAATCATGATCTGAGGTGTAGGTGTTAATCATACATCTCCTTGATCTTAGATCGTACTTTAGAAATTACCCTAGAGATTGGGTTCTAAATATTGTCTGAGGTGTGAGTGTTAATCATACACTTATGGGATGTTAATCATACATCTCCGTGATCTCAGATCTATATTTTAGAACTCACGTGTGTATAGGGCAGAGCTTCTTTTGAGAAATCTGTTAAAGATCTCACATCTCAATCCACAGATTAACATTTTGTAAATGATAAACCTACGATGGGAAGATTTAGCATCCCAATCCTTATCTTTCATTAATTGTTTAATTCTCTTAGATTTCGTTAGTATTTATCTGTTTTATCAAAAGTTATCAGAATTCTAGGTTGTTAGTTACTGTAAAAGATCTGTGGAAATTCTTTTAGTTAATTGATATTTCTGTTTTTACATTTTCTAACCAATCCTCGTGGGAACGATCTCGTACTTTGCACCCACTGACTACATCACGATTCGTACACTTGCGAGTACAAATTTTAGGACACATCAGGTAGATAGAGGAAAAAGGGCAAGAGATTAAAAATGGCTATAAAACTGTCAAGAAATTATAATTGCCTGAAAATAAGGAGAGAAATATAATGTAAATTTTTATTGGGAGCCATTACTTGCACACGTTTTTCAAGTGATTGCACCGTATTTAAAGAATGACTTAGTATTTTAGGGACATGTGATATGTAAAAATAAAATATGGGCCGTCTGATTTGAAGTTCATGATCAATAGATCTCTAATACATAAAATTGGAGCAAAACACAATACTTGTCATATGATCTATTGTAGTCAACTGCTGAATTATATCATAGCCTTTGACTCTCTTTAATCAAATGATGAAGATTATATTTTATTCTAATATTTTGTAATTGATATCTTTAAATCATGGCCTTCAAATCAAACGGCTTAGATGGTGTTTTCACATAGTAGAGGTCGCCAAGCTTGTAAGTCTTTCTTTTAAATTTGGTGCAATCACTTGAAAAGTGTGTGCAAGTAATAGCTCCCATTTTTATTTTATTTTTTAATGTGCAATTATGAGTGCAAGGACATAAAATCAGTGTGCAATTAATGGCTCCCTTTTCTTATTTCCCCTAGAACTTATTGTTTTGTTGGTAATCAAATTCAACTTCTTTTCATACTGTAAAAGTTGAAATTAATCGCTTTCATAAGAGCCGTCAGGAATCGCTTTTAAAAAATTGATTTTGACCTGGCTCAATTTGTAACTGGGCCGGGTTTTAGGCAGAGATTTGAGTGACCCAATTAATTTTATCCTAAAAAGTAAAGTTCGAACCCAAGCTTTTTATTTGAGCCCAAATCTCGCTCGAGTCGGGTCCATTAACAGCCTTTTTAAACTATATATGGCTGAGAATTAATGAATATAACTCTCAAAGGGCCGGCCCGAATTGTGGCTAGCATCCGGCGATAAAAAAGTGGTACTTTCTATCAAGCAAATTGGGCCCGGTATCTAGACCAGGCTAAACATGTTGCAACCCAGATCAATCCGGGTTGGGCCAGAGTTGAGTGTTCCAACACCCGATCCGCACCCGGCCTGTATATATATATATGTCCTTTTGAAGTTACATAAAAAAATTCCTTTTAATTAAATATAATTTGCTTAAATGCCCTGAGATTAATCGTTGTCTGTTATAGTCATTGTATAACCGTTGTCCGTTATAACTATTGTGCAACAAACTAAAATAAAATATTTGAACAAAACTATATACCTAAGCCTCTATAATGTTAATATAATTATTTAATTAAATTTTTAACCTTCTTCAAACTTTTATTAGAAAAAAAAACAGTCTAAGCTAAACCAAATTTTATTAGAAAAAATAGCCCAAAAAAACAGCCCCCCAAAAATAGCTCAATCAAATTTTATTAGAAAAAACAGTCGAAAAAAGCCCAAGCCTAACTCGACTTGATAGGGGCCAGGCTTTGGCTGATTATATCGCAGCCCGGGTTAGGGCCATTTGGTATTAATATATGCAAAAACAAAATTTGACAAAACAATCTTGGAATCAGGTGTCATGTGATATATGATATGAGGTTTGAATGCATAAGTTTATTCATACATTAAAATCCATAAACTTTTTTCATTTTATAAATTTATTATTATTTTAATAATTTTATAGAGCAATACGTGCACATGCATGTTTCCTAGTAATTATAAAAGGAGGCATGGGATTATGCGTCCAAACGCAAGGATAATCACGATAATCCTTGTGTCCACACCATCTGGGTATCACGTGATACCATTACAAAGATCGGCTGCCATGAAAACTTAAATAAGATTGATCAATTGCCATAGAAAAAAAATTGGACACAATCTGGCACATATCCACCGTTGAAAATGTGAGCCAAAAAGGCCAAATTAAATGCGCTAGCCAAATTTAAGGGGCGTATGGCTTCTTTGACCTACCCATCAAATGAGTCAAAATCAAGTCAAAATAATAAAATAAATAAGTTATGATTCCATGACCTAAGACCAAAAACGAGTTTTGTTTTGTGCTCATCATTCTACATGGTATGTGATCTGACATTCAGGTGCAACGATTCATCCTTGTGTCCTGATGCATTCTCCCTATTATCTTATGAAAATTGTATAAAACCTATATAATAAAGTTAAAATATAATATTCATCTTACACCATTAAAATATTCAAACTATCAAATACAATTAATCAAAATCGTCTACAATAAATCTTATAGACCGGATGATGCTTATTGGCCTTAAAAATATTCCACAAATCTGACACATGTTCATTAGAAGGGCTCTCAATGGGCCGGATTAGGGCCGGGCTGGGGTTCAACCCGGCTCTAACATACCTAGGTCGGGTTCCCAAAATTTTCAGCCCGGCCCTAACCCGAGCTGCGATTTAATCAGCCAAAGCCCGACCCCTATCAAGTCGGGCTACGCTTGGGCTTTTTTCGGTTATTTTTTCTAATAAATTTTGGTTGAGCTATTTTTGAGGGGCTGTTTTTTTTGGCTATTTTTTCCAATAAAATTTGGTTGAGCTTGGATTGTTTTTTTTTTCTCTAATAAAAGTTTGAAGAAGGTTAAAAATTTATTTAAATAATTATATTAACATTATAGAGGCTTAGGTATATGGTTTTGTTTAAATATTTCATTTTAGTTTATTGCACAGTAGTTATAACGGACAACGGTTATACAATGATTATAACAAACAACAATTAATCTCAGGGCATTTAAGAAAATTATATTTAATTAAAAGAAATTTTTTTATGTAACTTCAAAAGGATATATATATATATATATATATATATATATATATATATATATATATATATACAGGCCAGGTGCGGATCGGGTGTTGGAACACTCAACCCAAGACCGACCCGGATTGATCGGGGTTGCAACATATTTATCCCGGTCTGGATACCGGGCCGGGCTTGCTTGATAGAAGGTACCACTTTTTTGTCGCCGGGTGCGAGCCACAATTCGGGCTGGCCCTTTGAGAGACCTATTCATTAGTGCTCGGCCATATATAGTTGAAAAAGGCTGTTAATGGACCCGACTCGAGCGGGATTTAGGCTCAAATAAAAAGCCCGAGCCCTGTTCAAATTTGTATCTAAGCTGGGTTCGAGCTTTACTTTTTAGGATAAAATTAATTGGGTCACTCAAATCCCTGCTTAGAACTTGACTCAGTTACAAATTGAGCCAGGTCAAAATCGATTTTGAAAAGCGATTCCTGACGGCTCTTATGAAAGCGATTAATTTCAACTTTTACAGTATGAAGTCCGCAAAAGGAGAGACACGTGTGCTGGATAGAGTGGCTGCAGTCGCTTACATCTGCTAAAATCACTGAAAAATTGAGGCTACAATCCATGAAGAAGAATTACTGCAGGGTACTCCTAACTTGGATAGTTATGTATAAGAAGATTCGGTGTATTACCACAATCTCAATAATCGAATGAAATCTTAATGGACCCTGCCATTAAGATAATTGTCGGATCCATTTATCAGACTTAATAGTTATCTCCAACTATCTCTAATAATTCAATAACTAATTGGGTTAAATTTGGGAGAATCATAAAAGTGGCACAAATTGCAAATCCTTGATATTGCATGAAGATATTATCCACTTTGTGTTTGATTGTCATTTTATGACCATTAGCATTAGTAAGATTTTGATTAGCCATAACAAGGTATTGAGGAGGGACTAATCCATCCTGAATATAATTCATAACTGTTCCACTATCAACAAGAGCAATTATGTCTTTGATAGTGAAATCATGGTTGATAACCAAAGAGATTTTAATATACCATTTTATAGATGGTGCTTGATACAAAGTATTCAAGTATTTGTCTGGAGTTGGTGTTGATATATGATGAACAGATTGTTGACTCAAAGAAGATCCTAACTGTTCAAGGAGCTTCAATCTAGTATGGATTGTGCGAATTTCACTAGCAATTTGATGTTTGAATTTAATGAAGTCATTTTAAAATAATTCTAATTCAGCACTCGTTTGAGTAGGAGAAATTATATCTTTGGGTCCATGATTTTCAAGACGATTAAATAATTCTTTAATTGAGTAAGGATTTTCTATAAGTAAATCCTTCTTGCTTTCCCTTTTTGTCATAAAAATACAGGCTCCAATTAATTTTGATTTTATATTGGGATTTTCAGTTTTATCAATCAAATCCAATAAAGATTGTTGGCTTTCACTTAGTACATTAATACTCAAATTATTCATAGCAGCAAATGCTTGTCATGTATTATCGGATGTATGAATGCTATTATAATTACAATCAATTTGATTGTCTTCTTCAAATGAAGAAGTGGACTTGGGACTGTTGATCTCATCATCCTCAGTTGATTCTTTATTAGAGAAATTATCATCTATCAATAATTTGGATAAGGTTAATTTTAAATCTTCATCATGAATTTGATTTAATCGTTGTTGCATAGTGTATCGATTAGCATAATGGCCAAATCCATAACATTTATAACATTTAATGTCCTTTTTGGGTTTATTGGATTGCTTTTCTTGATATTGTCGAGAAGAAGAGGGTTTATTTTCTTTTTTAATGAAACGACATTTTCTTCTGATTGATTTATAATTGGGAGAGGTTTCTTTTAAAAGCTTTTCTTTTCTTTTTACAGGAAAATTGATTTTAGTTTCATATGCAAATTGATCACAAAATTCTCCTAATTCTTTGCGAGCAGTAAGTTGTTGTTGTTTTAGTTGTTGGTGTAATTTTAAATCATTACACAGAGTTAAGCCTTCTCGAGTAATAATACTAACTAATTGACCATAAGTATATTAACTATAATCAATACTTTGATCATTAGGATTTCTGAGGTTATTTCTATTCTTTTCAGCAAATAAGCTGGGAAGGCTATCAATGAATTTGGCTTTCCAATATTCATTGCTAGCATCAGTTCTTTACATGACCTTGGTCATGAACACATTCTTGTACCATCTAAAATATGTTAAAGATGGACAAAGGAGATTTTGAAAAAATTCTCGACTTCTTTCCTATTGATGATTCCAAGAAGCAACAAAATACAGTATAATACTTTGAGTTAAAATATATATAGCATCTTAATAGGCCTCAATTTGGCTAGTGAGTTCATTTTTAACTGGTTTGGTTGTAGTTGAAATTTCATTTATTTGAGAATTTGTGAGAAAATTATCCCACCACCATCCTTTCAATATACCAAAAAATCCAATAGTAATGAAACGGGCAATTTGTTGGTCAGTATTCTGACTTTGTTTTAAAATAGTACTATACATAAATATTTTATGTAAGACTTCAAAGATAATATATTTAGATTTACCATCAATATTCCGTTCATAAATAGACCTATGGTCATAAAAGCTTTGAACATTCATATAATCTTCTTCATAAAGAAGATCTTGTGGTGTAGGCCGTTGATAATAATATCAAGAATGAATATCCCAGCAATTTTGAGATGATTTTGAATATTAAAGTTTATCCATTTCATTTTGCAAAGATTCAAAATTAGTTTGCATTTTTTCAAGATTCGAATTTTCATTATCTGTTAACACATTGATTTGTAAAGGATTTTTCTTATTTTTCATAGATAAGTCATGTAACCGAGAGGTTAATTTATTAATGAATTCATCTTGTTTGATCAGTCATGATTTTGAAGAAAGATTCAGTCCTATTACATGAATAGGAGGTTTAATATTGGGTTTTTCTAATTTAAGAACATGAGGTTCCTTAGGAATAGAAAATAAAGAAATTGTATCTTCAATTAAATTTAATTGCTGACTGATGGTTTGAAGATTGATATTTGTAAAGTTGTTTTGTCGATAAAGATTTGATAAATCTGTTTTTATTGAACGAGGTATTGGGTCAACAGGATGAATCAAAGCAGTAGCTTCTAAGGTTATGGATGAATGTTGTTAGATAAGTTTTAAAGCTTCAACAGGAGGATGAACCGATTGAACGGTTGTACCATCAAGTTTCTGCCATTCTTTTTTAAATTTCTCAAAAAGATAGATTCGTCTTTCTTCCTGGGTCATTTCAGGATATTGGATTGCTTTGAACAATTTCACAAAAGGAATAATTTGATAATGAGTTTCTATATATGTATAAAATTTAGTTTTAAATTCTTATAATTTTTCATTTGAAAATACCTTGCACGAAATAATGTATATTGTTCTTACTGAAATTCTGCATTAATTTCTTCACAATTAATCACAAAATCTTTAGGTTTTGTAAAATTCATAAAAATTGATTTTAAGAAAATGAGAAATTCATCTCATTAGCAGTAGGAGATTCCTTCTGCTATTGGGTGTATATCCCATGAGGAATTTGTTATTCAGAAACATGAATTCCTTCAAGATTGGATTGAGTAAATTTATCAGGTATTCCTAAATAAGACGAACGAGTTGTCGAGGGTATAGAAACTCTATACGAGTCTCTAGATCCCGAACCAGAATACGATCTCCTAGAGGGAGAGTGAAGAGATGTAGATCTATTAAATTATAAGATTACATCCCCTTGGTCATTTTGAATCATTTGTTCAAGATCCTTGTTGAGAATAGGTTTGGGAGGTACAACTTGAGTAATACTCCATGATTTTGGAAAATCAATTTTATCCCATGAATTTAATGTAAGAGTAGCAATATTGAAGGTGGTTAAATTTGTTTTAATTAAAACAGTCTTCCCTGAAGGACTATGATAATTTACCTTAAGAGCTAAGGAAGTCATTACCTTATAATGAAGGCGATAGATCAGAGCAATGGTCTCTGATCTAGGCATTAAATTGTATCATTTGGTTTGCAGATTTAGAGTATAGGCATATAATAAATTTTTATCTGATAATGATAAAATTAAATTGGGGAAAACATTGAAGTAGTTTGAACCATGACATAAGCTGACTTCAACTGTTGCCATAAGAGAAGAGTACCAATCAAGGCATCTAGCATATCTCAAAGAGGTCATTAAACTATTGTTATTACCCAATAAGGTTAAAGACTTAAAAGCTACCTGAATGCAGGCAAGATGAAGGTATTTGAATCTATGAAGGTCTGTAATAAGATCGTCATTAGATAGAAGTTGAATACCTTCTTGGTCTTCTCCAATACTGAGTGTTTGCTCAGTGGTCTTGATAGACATGTTAGTGGACCAATTAGCCCAGCCATGTTTATACAAAACTTTAGGATTGATGGAAAGAATTGTCCATCAATTAAGCTGGTCTTCCACATTAGGCCATTGAACAAATTCAGTATTTTTAATTGATTTTTTATTTGTAAAACTAAATATTGACATTTTCAAAATTGAAAAACTTTTTTTTTTTTTTTTTTAAATTTAGCTTAAAACTAAAGAGGTGAAAAAGATCTATAGAAAGTATTAATAAGAGTGTAATTACATATGTGAATAGTGATGTCAGAATAATGCTACTGTAGTGAATAGTAACTCGGGATACTATTCATATACATAGGTACTACTATTGATATTTTTCTCCAACTACTCAAAAACAAACAAGTTGATCTGAAATATTACTGCCAAATAGTGTTTAAAAATTGCATCCGTCAACGAATTACAGCATATCATGGTAAAACACAATCACTGCTAACAGGCCTATCCCTTCAACGTGACTATTAACCCTCAAAACATAAAAGCAGTAAAGGTCAGATCAACCTCCAAGTTATATTGAGAATTAGTGAAGAAGATAAATAGTACATCCTCTGCATATGAATAGTAAAAAGAGTACTATAGACTATTTCCTACACTTCTGACATCTCCTACCCGTCATATGTAATTACCACGGGTTTAGCCGGACATGACTCTGATACCAAATACAGAGTTGGGAAAATAGTGATTGCGGAGAAAATAGGAACCCCTTGATTAGTTATCAATTATAAACCATTAAATGATTGCCTCCAATGGATTCGATATCCTATTCCTAACAAAAAGGATTTGCTGGATCGTTTACATTCAACCCCTATTCTCTCCAAATTTGATCTCAAATCAGGGTATTGGCAAATTCAAATGGTCGAGACCAACAGGTACAAAATCGCTTTTACTGTTCCTTTTGGACACTTTGAATGAAATGTTATGCCATTTGGCGTTTTGGACACTTTTAAGGTCGATCATACTGGAATTCATACCCACTATAATGGTCACACTATTGTGTTTGAATTTTTGTCCCAACCACTTTCGGGTTCTCATCTCAATTTTCTTCAACACCCCTATTGTCCAATTTCAGGGGCTACCCATCACTATCATTCTCATATGAATAAAATTGCCCAATATTATCATTCTCATATGAATTTAAATATACTAATCAGTTTATTTATGCAAGAACATTCAAGTGCAATAGCCACTAAACCAGTGGGGTTATCCTTTAGATCTGGTCTAATACAAGACTTACTAACTCTATCTTTGTATTCAGATCATGGTCAGTAGCAGCTTAAGCAGACTGTCTAATATTGCAAAAGACAAACAACCTCTAGAAGATAATTCTTCTCTCCAACGGAAGGCTTATGTAGTTTTCAGAGGATTCCAACCAGGAATCTATTTTTCATGGCAATCATGTCATAGCTAAATATATAATTTTCCTAACGCATATTATCAAATGAATAATTTCGTTAGAAAAACACAAAATACTTTGGACTTATACCAAACTACTCAACAGCTCGAATAAACGAGTATTCACTCTATGCCTCCTTATTCAAATTTTGAAAGGTATAGAATTCAAAATCTACGTGATTTTTATAATCAAGGAATCTCATTCACAATTCACCAAGATGTGAATGGAATATGGAAAAACCATATTATCAATAATCGGAAACGATTTAGATATTATATGAGTTCTTTAACCATAAAATTAAAAACTCAGGAAACAAATATCAAAAAATTATATGGTCTTATTTCCCTATTGAATAATTTTAATTGGGAAGAAATATTTATCATTGAGAAAATCACTCATTTTATAACGTCCTGAAAATTTCGTGCTTAAATAATACACCTCGGGAAGCGGACCGACTAATCGTGTGTTTGATTGGGTCAACTTTGACTTGGTTGAGTTAGGTTAGTTAGTTGGGTTGCATAAGTCATGTGAGTGGAGGTGTATTGAATATAGGTGAATGTATATTCACACACATACACTAGTTAGTTATAGGTGTTTAACACCCAAGTCAAATAGTAGGGTATAAGAAAAGGGAAAGGGAATTTATTTCTCTTTGATTGGATTGTTGAGAAAATTGAGAGAGAGATTTAGTTGTGGAATCGAGGATCTGAGTATTGAATGCGAGGGATTGATTTAAGATCGGAGAGCTAGCAAATCGAGCTCGGTATCGAAGGACGATTCGAGATGTGTGGTTTTGAGAAACCCTAGTGTGACTAAAGCTAGGGATCAAAGGATCCAACTGATAGAAAAGGTAAGTCAATTATTTTAAACTAGTATAGATGTTAGATTATAAAATCGAGTGATTTAGTTTGAGAAATATATGATGAATGGTGTAGATGATGATGAGTAGGGTCCTAGATGAAAGAACTCGTTCGGATCTGAGAATGGGCAAAATCGATCGAACGAAATTAGAACTCGTTCAATCGGCTTTAACCAATGAAGAGAGAGAAGAGATAAAGAATATGAAGGAATCGTTCGATCGATTTGTGGAACCTGTGCGAACGAAATTAAATCGTTCGATCGGTTTGCTAAGAAACAAAGAATAGGGTGAAATGGATTTCTGAGGAAATCGATTGAACAAAATAAAATCGCTCGATCGATTTTTGGATTTCGTTCGATCGATTTTCCAAATTGTTCGATCAATTTAAAATCGTTTGATCAATTTTCCAAATCGTTCGATCGATTTTAAATTGTTCGATTGATTTGGACAAATTTAGGCTTTTGTTGAGTTTTTTCTTTCAAACTATTTAGTTGTTGGCATTAGGCTTCTAACCCCAATGTTTTTACACAAATAGGGATATGTTAATTGTGTTTGGCCAGGCTTAGTTTAAGTTGAACCTAAGGATGGTTAAGCACTAGCTAGGATTGGAGGATCCTCGGAATTGCGTTGCGTGTAAGATAGGGAAATATCTGAACTTGTACACTTAATTATGAGAGCATGTACGTAGTGATATTAAGGATGCATGTTCATTTAAAGCTTATTGTAAATACGCGTGTTTTGAAATGCTATGATTCAAAAACATGAAAGTACGGTGTGTGTGCATACAAGATTAAATGTAGAAATCAATGAGAGTGATACTTGAGCCATCCCAGGGATGCATATATACATTGAACATCTGAAAGATGCATGAGAATGTGTGACATACCAAGGATATATGGTGGATATAAAGATCCACGTTATGGAAGGTCCATGAATAGGATTGAACAGGTTGAGAAATTATTATGTATTTAGCACAATTTATACGGTGAATAATTATATGTAGTGCATAATTGATTTAAGGTTTGTAGAATACCCCACCAACGCGGCGGTATACCCATGACTGACTCGGGAGGATATCTGTGACCGGTACGACGGCTAATCTATACATCAGTGGACATCCCAGGGATGTATAGTAATGTGCCCGTCGCTTATGAGAAAGGGATGTGGGTCAGGATACTTGAAAAATAGTCTGATTAGATGACGATGGAGGGTATTCTATCAGGGCTAGATGCTATATTGCTCGAGAATTATTTAAGTTAATCATTTAAGTCATGAGACCAGCCTTGTTACAATCATAAGAATTAACGAATATCAAATGTCATGAGTAGAGTAACAAAAGTATTCTGTTTATTTTATTGCATCTCAATTGTTTTCCAGTTAATTCATGCTTTATTTATGTCATGAAATATATGTGAGTAAGAAAGATGTACTTGCTCGGATATTGTCCCTATTGAGCTAGGATGTAGCTCACCCTTTGACTATACGTCACAGGTGCAGAGTTAGGAGGAGTTTCTGGCGAGGTTGATCTCGAGGACTCAAAGTATATTCCATGAGAGGAGTCTGAGCCCTCTCCTAAGATGTGCTTTTAGAAGACCCTTTATGTGCTTTGATATTTTGAGGAGATATTTACGGCTTGGTACGTCTAGCCATATTTTGTAAGGATAATATTACATGTAATATTTTTTTGTCTAACCATCTAGGGTGACCGTAGTTACGGCACTGATGGTTCGGATTGGTTCTTTTGCCCATACAAAGGTATGGGATTAGAACGGTTTTTTGAGTACTTATTTTTTATGTTAAATAGTAGAACTGGAGATTTGTTCTGCTTTAGTTTCGTCTATATTTTACTTATAATGGTAGGGATGTACCAAGAATTATGTCTACTTATATGGGGCACGACCTTGAGGGTCGTACTGATGGCACGAGTTTTGGGGTGTTGAAAATTGGGCTGTCACAGTTGGTATCAACGCAATTTATTTTGAATTTCTGACAAGTCATGAATCTTGTCAGAGTGAAGGGATCTTCTGCTAATGAAAATTTGATTTTATGTGCAGAGCGTGATGCCTTCTTGGAGAAGGGGCCGACCTAGAGGTAGTCAGAATAGGAATCAGAGAGGTGAAGAGAAGTTTCGAGCAGGGTCTAGTAGAGACCAAAGAAATCCTCATGAAGGGGAAGATAAGAGGAGAGACTTGCAATGAGATGTCTTCTGGTATCGGGAGCAAAAGCCTTGTTGGCGACTAATAATGTTACTAGTCATCAGCCACCACCACCACCACCACCACCACCACCACCTCCTCCGGCATTGTTGCCCTCTTCATTAGTTGGTTTTAGGAGATTGAGACCTCCTAGCTTCTACGGGCAAACAGACCCGTTAGAAGCCGAAAAATGGTTGAACTAGATGGAAAATCTTCTAGATAGGTTGCAGAGTACAAAGGATGAGTAGGTAAGCTGGACCTCCTTTCAGCTTGAGGGAGATGCCGATCCCTGGTGGAAATCGGTGTTGAGAAAAAGAGAGATTGAGAACCCTCACCGCCTATGGACTTGGGCAAATTTTGTTAGGGAGTTCAATAAGGAGTATTTCCCCATGCAGGTGAGAGTTCAAATGAGAAGAGACTTTGCAAATCTGCAGCAAGGGAGCATGTCTGTGTGAGAATATGGTATGAAGTTTACACGCTTGTCATGATTCGCACCTGAGTTAGAGCCCACAGAGATCATGAAGGCCGCCAAGTTTGAGGAAGGTTTGAGACCCAATGTCTGTGAACGAGTATCAATATTTGAACTTGAAAGCTATGCGGATGTGATGGGAAAAACGATTGTGGCTGAGAGGGATATCAGTAATATGTACAAACGGAGGGAGCAACAAGATAAAGGTAGAACCTTTCAAGAGAGAGTGGGTGAGTATGACTCGGGGATAAAAAGTCGAGGTTTACGACACCAGCTCCAATCCCTAGACAAATTACATATTCAAGTTATTCCAAGCCACCTGTGTCCTCGTTGGCGAGATCGATACAGTAAGAGAGCTCTACTGCCACCACAGGAGTGTCCGCTACTCAAGGCTCCTCACGAACAATCTCTTCTACACCAAATGAGACTTGTGCCAAGTGTGGCAAGTCTCACAGAACAGTTGACTGTAGATGGGGAATGCGGGGATGCTACAAATGTGGATCGGCCACATGATTCGGGATTGTCCAGAGATGAATAAGGGAAGAACGACTTCTGTTTCTGCACCAATATCGATTCAAGCAAAGAAGTCAATTGTACAAGGAAGGGCCTATGCAGTTACGGCTTAGGACACCCAGAACTCAAATGATATCATACAAGGTGAGTTTTTACTTGGATTAATTTATACATTGTGTTAAGTGTATCAAATTTTTTTATTTTTATAGAGAAGTGTATCTATCTAGGTTGTATGTGTAAGATTAGTTGATCTAATTGATATCAGATTTTGATATGCTGCATGAGTGAAATGTTGAGATGTGTATGCTTTATAGGTACTTTAGAAGTATATGGGAAGGAAAGTTACGTAGCGTACGTGGCTAGAGTGTTGATAGACCCACGGTCTACTTATTCATTTGTCACTCCTCGATTTACAAGGAAGATAAAAGTTAAGTCAGAGACTTTGGATTTTGTCTTGGCAGTGTCTATTTCGACGGGAAAATCGGTGGATACGGACTTAGTTTGCAGGTCAATGATAGTAGCCATTAGAGATGGGGACATCTTTGAGATACCAGCAAATTTAATTATGTTGGACATGCAAGGATTCGACGTGATCCTTGGCATGGACTGGTTGTCATAGTATTGTGCAATGGTCAATTGTAAGAATAAGGTTGTCATATTTAGACCGAATACGAGGAGATCATTCAGATTTAGAGGGGTGAGAACAAAGTTTTTGCCATTTGTGTCCGCCATCAAAGCTGAACGTCTGATCAGAAATAGATGCAGTGGTACTTGGATTTTTTGAAAGATGACAAGGAAGGGAAGAACATTGTTTCTGAGATTGCAGTGGTGTGTAAGTTCGACGACGTCTTTCCAGAAGAATTACCAGGACTACCTCCTGAAAGAGAGGTGGAGTTTGCTATCGACTTGGCACCCGGAACGGAGCCAGTTTCCAAAGCACCATACCAAATGGCTCCAGCTGAGTTGAAGGAATTAAAAGAGCAGTTGCAAGAGCTCTTAGACAAAGGGTTTGTAAGACCGAGTGTGTCTCCCTGGGGAGCACCGATTTTGTTTGTAAAGAAGGACAGGTCAATGAGATTGTGCATTGACTACCATCAGTTGAACAAACTCACTATAAAAAATAGGTATCCGTTGCTAAGGATAGATGACTTGTTTGAAAAGCTACAAGGGACAAGATACTTTTCTAAGATCGATCTATGTTCTGGATAGTATCAACTCAAGGTCAAAGCAGAGGATATCCAAAATATTGTTTTTAGGACGAGATACGGACACTACAAGTTCTTGGTGATGTCATTTGGTTTGACGAATGCACCGACTTCGTTTATGGACTTAATGAATTGGGTGTTTAAACCACACCTGAACTCTTGCGTCATGGTGTTTATCGACGATATTCTTATCTACTCTAAAACGAAGAAGGAACACGAAGAACACTTGAGAACTGCTCTACAAACTTTGCGTGAACACCAACTGTACGCCAAGCTCAGTAGGTGCGAGTTTTGGTTGGAGAAAGTTAGCTTTTTGAGACATGTCATCTCAAGGGAAGATGTCACGGTAGATCCAGTTAAGATCGAGGCCGTAGTGAAATGGGAACAACCAAAGACGGTCACAGATATACGCAGTTTCCTTGATTTAACTAGGTATTATAGGCATTTTGTGGAGAGATTTTCAAAGATATCGGGACCACTGACGAGGCTCACATGGAAGGGCGTGAGGTTTGAGTAGACTGAAGCGTGCGAAAAGAGCTTTCAAGAACTCAAGAAGCAGCTTACTTCAGATCCAGTACTCGCAATTCCTTTAGGCAGTGGAGGTTTTGTAGTTTATAGAGACACTTCTCATAACGGTTTAGGCTACGTGCTCAACCAATACAAGAAAGTAATTGCTTATGGGTCGAGACAGCTGAAAGATCACGAGAAGAATTACCTGACACATGACCTCGAACTGGCAGCGATCATATTCGCGTTGAAGATCTGGAGATACTATTTATATGGGGAGACCTTTGAGATCTTCACTGACCATAAGAGCCTCAGATACCTATTCACGCAGAAGGAATTGAATATGAGGCAGTGAAGGTGGATGAAGTTTCTTAAAGATTATGATTGCTCCATTCAATATCGTCCAGGCAAGGCTAATGTTGTAGCAGATGCTTTGAGTCGTAAGGGTTCGACTCAGTTGGCTAACCTTGTGATGGGAATGTACAGGTGAAAATTGTTAGAAGACCTGTCATTGTATGATGTAAAAATTAAGGTGCAAGCTTCAAGGGCTCTTTTAACCAATATTACAGTGAGACCAACAATTTTTGAACATATTCACGAGCTTCAGAGGAAAGACTCCAAGTTGGTCAAGATTCGACAAGAGGTGATTGAAGGCATGCTCGATTTCTCTATAAGTGAGGATGGTTCCTTGTTGTTCAGGGGACGCCTTTGTATTCCAGTTGATGTCGATATGTAGCAAACTATTTTAGATGAAGCTCATAAGTCTAAATACGCGATCTATCCTGATAGCACCAAGATGTATCAAGATATGAGGAAGAGCTATTGGTGGAGAGGTCTGAAACGAGATGTAGCCGAGTACGTGTCAAGATGTTTGACATGTCAGCAAGTGAAGGTCAATCATAGACACCCTGCTGGATTATTATAACCTTTACCCATACCGAAATGAAAATGGGAGTCAATCTCTATGGATTTCATCGTTGAGTTGCCGCAGACAACAAAAAGGTATAATGCTATATGGATGGTAGTAGATAGATTGATGAAGTCAGCTCACTTCTTACCCTACGATACGATGTATACAGTGGGAAAACTCGTGGAACTCTATATGAAGGAGATAGTGAGGTTGCACGACATTCCAAGTAGTATTGTATCCGATCGTGACCCATTGCATACTTCAAAGTTTTGGCAGAAGTTTCAGAAAGGTATGGGCACCCAATTAGATTTAAGTTCGGCGTTCCATCCACAGACCGATAGACAAACAGTGCAAGTAAATCAAGTGATAAAAGATATGCTTAGGGCATGTATGCTCGAGATGCAAGGATCATGGGATCAACATCTACTGTTGATCAAATTTGTCTACAATAATAGTTTTCAAGCGAGCATAGGAATGGCGCCGTACGAAGCCCTCTATGGTAGGCGATGTAGATCGCTTATCAACGGGAATAAATCGGAGAGAAATTTGTATTGGGTCCGAAAATTATTGAAGATAATTTCATGGTCGTACGTATGATAAGAGAGAGGCTTAAATCGGCTCAGAGTAGATAGAAGAGCTATGCCGATGTCAAAAGAACGAGCTTAGACTTCGTCGTTGGCGATCATGTATTTGTGAAGATATCGCCCATGAGGGGTGTAATGAGGTTCGGAAGGAAGGAAAAATTAAGTCCCCGTTACATAGGACCCCTTGAAGTTTTGGGTCGAGTCGGTGAAGTGGCCTATCGCATCGGATTGCCTCCGTTGTTTGATAGAGTGCATAATGTCTTTCACGTCTCTATGCTCCGAAAATACGTAAAGGATCCTACACACGTCTTAGGAGAGCAGCCGATCGAGCTGCATGAAGACATGACTAAGATTGAGGAAGCGACTCAAATTTTGGATCGAAAAGTACAGACTCTACGCACTAAGATCATTCCTTTAGTGCTGGTCAAATGGGGGAATCATTCGGTCGAGGAAGCGACTTGGGAGCGCAAGGCCGAAATTAGGGAATTGTATCCCCATTTGTTTGAGCAACAATAGATGAGCACAAGTCCGAACTTTTCTTTGTAATCATAAGTTGGAATTTAAAATGTGTGAGTGAATATGTGTAAGACTGTATTGCTATTTGTTTTGTAATTATAAGCGTATTGAAAATTATATGTTGATCGCTAAGAGTTTGAGAATTGTATGTCGGACTAGACGTAATTATCAGAAACGAATTGCTACCAAATTGGTGGAGCTACTACCTAATTGATGGATTGGCAAAACATGTGGGTGATCTATGAATGACGTGATCAATCACGCTGTGGAAGATCATATTTGAGTAACTAGAGGTTAGTTTGTCAAAGGAGTTAAGGGGCATTTAGAAACAACCTCAACTCAATTTCTGATAATTTCATTCGATCGAAATTGAATTTCGTTCGATCAAATTTCTGTAGGATTAAGGCTTCAGTGTTGCTAGAGAATCGTTCGAACGAAATTTTGGGGGATGTTTTGAGTCATGAAATTCGTTCGATCGGAATGAACATCCGTTCGAACGAAATTTGGGGCTTGCATTTAATGTGTGAAAACCAATCGAACGAATTTAAAATCGTTCAATCGATTTTGGCCACTATATATATTTGTGTGCAATTTTTGCCATTCATTCGACAACCAAAATCCTTCTTTTGTTTTTCTTTCTTCTTGGAGGAGAACTAGGGCTTGCAACTGTCGCCGGTTTTGCTCGATTTCGGCCTTCTCTGAGCTAGGAACAACATGCAAACAACTC